>HG992159.1:17748607-19075911 GCA_905220505.1 Laothoe populi
ATACACGCTATCCACACGGGGTCGGACACGCACGCGATGTGTTACAATAGGGAATATACCTGCACTGGGATATACTTATTTATTTTATGACTCCTTTAATAGAGAAGATAGTATATGCAGTATGTAACAAAAACACGCACCCTGAAAGTAGTTTTTCTGAATGGATAATCGATTGCAGTAATTTAAAAAAAAAATATTTTTTTCCAAACCAAATCCTACTAATATTATAAATGCGAATGTTTGGATGGATGGATAGATGTTTGTTACTCAATCACGCTACAACGGCTGGACAAATGGTTGAAATTTGGCACAGAGATAGATTTAGTCTGGAATAGCACATAGGTTACTTTTATCCCGGAAACATGTACAGTTCCCGTGGGATAGTTTAGTTTGTCACGAAGCAAGAGATCGTCATGATTTTTTGCATAGTGGCAGTTTAGGGATCAGAAAATGACATAGGCTACTTTTTATCCAGGAAAAATGCACGCTTCCTATGGGATAGCAAAATAAAGAAAGGTGTAATAGCTTAAGATGCCTCCATGGATTGTATACCTTTTCTTCCAAAAATAACCTCCACGCGGGCGGAGCCGCGAGCAACATCTAGTTGAAAATAAATTACACTCTCCCTATGAAAACAGTAAAAATTAAAGTAAAACAAAAATCCAGATGAAAAAAACAACAATTTAAAAAAAAAATGTTTTTTTTTTCAAAATTCCTTTTAAATTTCCAAATTTTCAAATTTCCGTTTAAAAAGGAACAATAAAATTTATATCGATTGAAATCAATTTACAAATACAGTTTCAAATTAAATAAATCAAATCAAATCATTTATTTCGTAAATTAGGCCACTAGGGGCAGTTTTAAATGTCATGTCATGTCAAATATATATATAATTATACTTAATTGTGGCATGATAAAGCAGAAAATAGTGAAGTATCTTAGTGAAATGAATCTATAACAGAAAATTAAAATATTTGGCGTAATATTCTCTTTTTATAACTAGAATCTTACTACATTTTTAAATCTGATATTTATGATAACCGCGAAGTTAAATTAGCAAAAACATATTTTTTTGGGAATACCATAACACTTCATTGGTGATTAAGACCACGATCATTGATAGATATTAGAAGTTCTCAGTAGATGTAAAGTTTTACTTTCATTTGTAATGTACAGGATACAGATGTGTATAGTTCGGTGTATATATGCCGCTCTGGGAGTCATCTCGTGGCGATCGATACAGTCGCGCATGCTCCCGCCACATCCCGACGAGACGCCCGCCCTCTACCAGTTGCAGAAATCGTTAATGCAGCCTCTTTGCTCAGTGCTGGCCACAAATAAAAACAAATGCTTATTTTAAAATTCGAACGACCTCTTTTTAAAAGGGCGGTTCGAATTTTATTTTTCGAATCTTCGAGAAATTATTTTACGCACGTGATGGTTGGCTAAGTAGATATCTTCTAAATAGTACTTTACTTTCATTACATAATATATTGCCAACAAAAAAAGTGTAGTGCAGAATTTTACATTTTTCATAAGAATTAAAAAGGATAAGATCAGGGTGTGTCCACTCTAGGACTACGAAAATAAATACGAGCAGGGTGTCTTTGTGGCTTAGAAATGATATAAATGCCCGAACGATGGAAAATTTTTAAACTAAATTAAGTATTACTAAATACTCATCTTACCAGATACATTCATACTTAAATATTTTTTTAAGATTTCCTTTTTTTAATCGTGTTTAAAATATATTTTATTTTTATTTTATTTTGGACAACAAACAGTCACATACATCAACAAAATAAGTTTGATTACATGTTTACAACTTACAGACTTTGAGTGCCAACACTTTAATTTAGAAACTAATTACAAATAAAAGGATCACCCTTTGAATGACGCAAACATGTCATTAGTCTTTAGTATTTAAAGTAGGTAACAAATTACAAAAATGATTACATATGTAGTTTTCAAGTGTTAAGAACAAGATTCTTATAATTCACTAAAGAAGAACTCTCTTAATTTTCGTTTAAATTGTGATATTGAATTATTAAACATATTAATATGAGATATTTTTTTATAATAAACAGTCAAACAACGACAGAAAAGTGTATTGGTATAGTTGGTACTGCAACACGGAACTACAAACAAGTTATTAATATATTATGTATTAAAAATTCATTTTATGTTGAAACACAAGTAAAGGAGATGATAACTATTATTGATTGCTACGTCGTAGCAGCGTAGACGTTCTACAAATCATTTCAAATTTTTGAAGACTAAATTTATAAAGGCTTTATATAAAGGAGACTCATCCTTTCGTAGAATTCTCTTTGTTGTTAAATTAAATTTAATTACATTTGTTGACTAGGGTTTCCAAACTGTTTTCTCGTATAGTGGTCGATTGTTTAATTTTCTTAAATAGCAGATAAGTTGCCAGCAATCGGAATTTATGGTCGATATTACGGTCAACATCATGTAATGGAGATAAATGGCAAATAGTATTTGGATGTACATATCCCTTTGGGAATATATAAACTCACTCTAGCTTTTCATTTATTAAAAACCGATATTTAACCACAATCAAGAATGATTTATGCTTCAGCTATTTTATTTTGTAAAGCAGAATCAAAAAATTACTTTCAATAATATACCATTGTCTAACCGTATGCGGGAGGCAGCATATTTTCTAAGCAAAGAAGATAAGTGATGTACTTGACCAGACACTGCTCCCCGATAGTTATTAAGAACTTGGTAGGTCTATCAAGCTAGCAGTGAAAAGTTAGCAGAAACATTTGAAACTTATTTAGGAATTAGTTGCTAATTAGTTGCTAATTAGTTGCTGCTATTTCGATTTTGTTGCTCAAACCAGTTCCTCAGAAATCGAGTCACTGCTATCTTTCACATAAGCTAGCAGTAAAATAATGAAGTGAGCACATATTGAGTCGGATATTGGGCCTGAATTTGTTGCTAATTTGTTGCTGTAAGAAAGTATAAAAATATTGAAAAAATATTATATATTTAAAAAAAAAAATTTTTTTTAATTTTTTTATGTTGATTTTTTCCGCTTATGACAGCGGTTGTTTTTGTTGCTGGGCGGCACAATATCGATGAAGGTGCACCGGACCAGCAACTAATTAGCAACAAAAATTCTGCTGAACATTTAAGCCGTTATCAAGGTCATTAAGGAAAAATTAAATTTTTTGCCGGTTATGACAGCGGTGGATTTTGTTGCTGGGCGGCACAATATCTACGAAGGTGCACCGGACCAACAACTAATTAGCAACAAAAAATCTGCTGAACATTTAAGCCGTTATCAAGGTCATTAAGGAAAAATGAAATTTTTTGCCGGTTATGACAGCGGTGGATTTTGTTGCTGGGCGGCACAATATCTACGAAGGTGCACCGGACCAGCAACTAATTAGCAACAAAAATTCTGCTGAACATTTAAGCCGTTATCAAGGTCATTAAGGAAAAATTAAATTTTTTGCCGGTTATGACAGCGGTGGATTTTGTTGCTGGGCGGCACAATATCTACGAAGGTGCACCGGACCAGCAACTAATAAGCAACAAAAATTCTGCTGAACATTTAAGCCGTTATCAAGGTCATTAAGGAAAAATGAAATTTTTTGCCGGTTATGACAGCGGTGGATTTTGTTGCTGGGCGGCACAATATCTACGAAGGTGCACCGGACCAGCAACTAATTAGCAACAAAAATTCTGCTGAATACTTAACCCGTAATCAAGGTCATTAAGGAAAAATTTCATTTTTTCCTAATATGACAGCGGTGGATTTTGTTGCTGGGCGGCACAATATCTACGAAGGTGCACCGGACCAGCAACTAATTAGCAACAAAAATTCTGCTGAACATTTAAGCCGTTATCAAGGTCATTAAGGAAAAATGTAATTTTTTGCCGGTTATGACAGCGGTGGATTTTGTTGCTGGGCGGCACAATATCTACGAAGGTGCACCGGACCAACAACTAATTAGCAACAAAAATTCTGCTGAACACTTAACCCGTAATCAAGGTCATTAAGCAAAAATTTCATTTTTTGCGATTATGACAGCGGTGGATTTTGTTGCTGGGCGGCACAATATCTACGAAGGTGCACCGGACCAGCAACTAATTAGCAACAAAAATTCTGCTGAACACTTAACCCGTAATCAAGGTCATTAAGGAAAAATGAAATTTTTTGCCGGTTATGACAGCGGTGGATTTTGTTGCTGGGCGGCACAATATCTACGAAGGTGCACCGGACCAACAACTAATTAGCAACAAAAATTCTGCTGAACACTTAACCCGTAATCAAGGTCATTAAGCAAAAATTTCATTTTTTGCGATTATGACAGCGGTGGATTTTGTTGCTGGGCGGCACAATATCTACGAAGGTGCACCGGACCAGCAACTAATTAGCAACAAAAATTCTGCTGAACACTTAACCCGTAATCAAGGTCATTAAGGAAAAATGAAATTTTTTGCCGGTTATGACAGCGGTGGATTTTGTTGCTGGGCGGCACAATATCTACGAAGGTGCACCGGACCAGCAACTAATTAGCAACAAAAATTCTGCTGCACCGGACCAGCAAAATCCACCGCTGTCATAATCGGAAAAAATGAAATTTTTCCTTAATGACCTTGATAACGGCTTAAATGTTCAGCAGAATTTTTGTTGCTAATTAGTTGGTGGTCCGGTGCACCTTCGTAGATATTGTGCCGCCCAGCAACAAAATCCACCGCTGTCATAATAGGAAAAAATGAAATTTTTCCTTAATGACCTTGATTACGGGTTAAGTATTCAGCAGAATTTTTGTTGCTAATTAGTTGCTGGTCCGGTGCACCTTCGTAGATATTGTGCCGCCCAGCAACAAAATCCACCGCTGTCATAACCGGCAAAAAATTTCATTTTTCCTTAATGACCTTGATAACGGCTTAAATGTTCAGCAGAATTTTTGTTGCTAATTAGTTGCTGGTCCGGTGCACCTTCGTAGATATTGTGCCGCCCAGCAACAAAATCCACCGCTGTCATAACCGGTAAAAAATTATATTTTTCCTTAATGACCTTGATAACGGCTTAAATGTTCAGCAGAATTTTTGTTGCTAATTAGTTGCTGGTCCTGTGCACCTTCATATATATTGTGCCGCCCAGCAACAAAAACAACCGCTGTCATAAGCGGAAAAAATCGACATAAAAAAATAAAAAAAAAAATTTTTTTTTTAAATATATAATATTTTTTCAATATTTTTATACTATCTTACAGCAACAAATTAGCAACAAATTCAGGCCCAATATCCGACTCAATATGTGCTCACTTCATTATTTTACTGCTAGCTTATGTGAAAGATAGCAGTGACTCGATTTCTGAGGAACTGGTTTGAGCAACAAAATCGAAATAGCAGCAACTAATTAGCAACTAATTAGCAACTAATTCCTAAATAAGTTTCAAATGTTTCTGCTAACTTTTCACTGCTAGCTTGATAGACCTGAACTTGGTAAGTTTTGTCTTTCATGGAATGTAAGCCGTACAGCCGTGTACCCTCACAAACCAGTACAGAATTAACTAAGGATGGGAGGAAACTCAGTCAGTGGCTCATCACCTAAAAATAATTAAATATACATACATATACACTCACGCCTGTAATCCCCGAAGGGGTAGGCAGAGATTTCAGTACACCCACTTTTCGCCGTATTTATTACGGTTCCATAATGTGATAGGAGCGAGCCTATCGCCATATCAGGTACAATTCTAGACCCCGGACTGATACTCAGTAGAAAAACCCAATACCCCAATAAAAAATTTTATATCTATAAAAGTATTTTCAATCAAAAATTAAATGTTTTATAAATGCTGTAATTCGCAGAGTTTTGTCTTTTATTTTACTCTTCGGAATTACTATAGAGAAACTGCGCAAATCAAATGACGACGTTTTTTAAGTTGACTATAAGTAATGTCTATTTGTACATATTCTGAGGCGCCAGTCAATGCCTTCACAATTCAAGTTTATTCAATCCAAGATCCAATGAAACCGCCTATGAGGTGTCATTGAAATTCCATTTTAATATTTTGATTAACTGCCATTATTTTATTCATAGGCGGCCACAGATAACACGCTCATATTCTTTCCTATTATAGTGGAACGCCAAAATTGTGCAAAAAGTGTGTTATAATTTTCATATAAAAAATCATAACTTTATTATAAAAAAGTCTTATAGACCGGGATGGTTGGCGTTCACTTGGGGAGGCCTACGTCCAACAGTGGACGGCAACAGACTGGGTATATATACCCAAAACGTTCGTTTCACACCCTCGCTACACGCATCGGTCCTGGCAGACGCTCCGAGTGGCGTTTGAGGTTATTTTTAGCCGGCTCTTGCCAATAAACGCTCGTCGTTTTATTTATCGCGGAAGGGCACCGCAGCCGGATGGGGATCAAGGAAACGCTTTAGCGAGTACACGTGGTGACGAGCGGAGCGGGTGCGGTAGCGGGGATATTACGTTAACTCTTTTCGTTTTTGTTTTTTAAATTTCTTTGGGAGTATGAACTGAATGAATTTGATAATGTGGTCCAGTATATTATCATTATTTTCTGTATATTATATTTCTCTTATTGAAAGATAAGGCCCGTGCTAATGTCACTTGAAGTGTGTTACAGGTCTGATATTGTATTATTATTTATAGTTCTGTGTATGATTGTGAGAAGATCAATGACGAAAGAAACCTATACATTTTTTCGTCATTGGAGAAGATACATATATTGTAGAAAGGATACTTGATTATAATTTTTTAAAGAGACATGACAAGTCATTTATGTAAAAAATAATACGTAATTGGTTAGTTTAAAGTCTTAAAAATTGAAGTTGTTATTCTAGTCTTGTATCTATTGTATGTATATCTAATACAATACAAACACGATGTATGTTTAGTTTCAGTTTCAGTTTTTTATTTTATACTCCGCCATCAGATGTTAACCAAAGGCAGTAAATGGCAGGTGAACCCCTTCCAAGAAATTATAATTATCATAATCTGCGTGCACAGATAATGATAATTGCATCGATTTCTCTTTGGAATCAACACGTGAAGGATAATATACACAAACTAGCAAAACAAAAAGGAAGACTTGCGTCACTATTCTTTTAAAAATCGGTTAAAATAGTGTATTATTTCACTACTCTCTCCTGCTCAATATTTTATATTTAGGCTATCTACAAAAGATACCACGTTCAAGTTCACGCGAATACCTATTGCACTACTCATCGACAACACCGCTTATACGTATTTGAGTGGGACTTAATTAATGAATAAGTGAATTTACGAGCCGCTTCCGCTTGTGCACTGTACACGAGTACTTAGTGGTATATTGGTGTATACGTCACGTGGTATTTAAATAGTCCCGTTGCGGAGTGAGGGGGGGGGGGGGGGGCGGGAGCAGACGCGGTCACAGCCCGCGCGGCACCAGGCAACCACGGCCCTCGTGCCAACACCTGGTTAATGCGTATACTTACATATACACTCACGCCTGTAATCCCCGAAGGGGTAGGCAGAGGTGTAACCAGTACACTTTTCGCCGGATTTTGGTCCCATAATGTGATAGGGGGCGAGTCTATCGCCATACCGGCCACAGATTCCAGACACCGGGCTGATTTTATTTTTTAGTTCCTCGATAGGCAAACGAGCAGATGGGCCACCTGATGGTAAGTAGTCACCGTCGCCCATAGACTTCTGCAACGCCAGGGCACAGCAAATCCGCTGCCTACCGTTGATACTGAGAATTTCATATAGAAAAACGCAATATCACTTTACCCGTTCCGGGGATCGAACCTGAGACCTCGGGACAGCAGTCGTAACGCATGCGCAATTACAACTGCGCCACAGTCCCACACTATATTATCGTCTTTGGTATTCCGTTTGGTAGTAAACCCGCTCACATTCCTAGTCACTGCAATCTTAATGGTTCATCCACTTATAGGTTGTCTCCGGATGGTCAACTAATGACATGTGTATCGGTTCTTGACTGTGTGACGGTTGGGTGTTGAATGTATTAATAATCAATAAATAAATAACACCCAACAACACATAGTCCCGATCCCACACTAAGAAACGAGTCTTGTGTTGTGGGTATCGGGGACTACGAGAGACTTTCGGTCTCACAACACCCAGACCCCGGATACAAATATTTGTCTGTACTCGCCAACTGCGCCACAGAGGCTGTGTATTATTTATTTACTAGCTGTTGCTCGCGGCTCCGCCCGCGTGGAGGTCATATTTGAGACAAAAAGTATACGGACGGATTCTCATACAAACTATCATCCCCTATTTTACCCCCTTAGGGGTGGTATTTCCAAAAACCCTTCCTTATCCACTTACGTCATAAAAGGTACCTTCTGTCAAAATTTCAAGTCTCTAACCCCAGCCGTTTTGGCTGTGCGTTGATCGATCAGTCAGTCAGTCAGTTTCTTCTTTTATATATACAGATTTATTTATTTATTTACAGCATGGAAAGCTTACAGCTAATAGTTACATAAAAAATAGCATCAATTTAAGTGACAAAAAGCCAATAACAAGTTCTCACTTATAGAAATAAATTAGGTTATTTGAGTGTGAGCAAAACTCTTTAGAGAAAAAATATATAAAATAATTACAAAAAAAAGTCAATAAACGAACAAAACTAAAAATAACGCATACATAACAAAAGAAAACAAACTATTTAACGAAAGAAGTCAAGGCTTAAGCACCTCCTCGCCACGGACACACTTGTTATAAAGGGATCTAGATAAGTATGTTTACATAATATATTATTTGTAAGATCTGCTTGCGCGCACCAAGTAGCTGTTCTGTCTATAATTTGATGATGACTTATCAACATGCAAAGGAGGATTGAAACGACATACCTTGGATGGAATGTTAAAATATATTTTGGCTAGAAGTACGGGACAGTCAATATCATTATAGTGCACTTAGTATTTTATAAAAGCGTGATGCGCGCGTATATATGTATTTATATGACTGCCTCGTTAGTACTGCTGTGCTGAGGTCGCGGGTTCGATCCCCGGGTCGGGTAAAGTGATTTTGGGTTTTTCTATCTAGAAATTCTCAGTATTAGCCCGGAGTCTGGAACCTGTGCCCGGTATGGCGATAGGCTCGCCCCCTGTCACATTATGGGACCGAAATTCGGCGAAAAGTGGGTGTACTGGTTACACCTCTGCCTACCCCTTCGGGGATTACAGGCGTGAGTGTATATGTATGTATGTATATGTATTTATGAAATACTAGTAATACGTTCAATGGAAAAGAAGGTAGAAACGGTAAAGAAAAAGAAGCGGTGCTCTATATGGTAGAGCCACACTTTAGGCACCTTTGTCTACAAAGGACCTAATATTTGACTTAATAATATACAGAATTCAGTCCTTCATGTTTGACCGAAAGCCGTCGTGGAATGCAATATATAGCCTATTGTTGCCTTTTGTAAAGTGAGACATATGTAGGCTTAAATCAACTCTCTTTTCCGATTACTATTCGTTTAGTGAAAGGTCAGTAACGTACTATAAATATTCGACTCTAAGGTTATTGCCGGTGTTCTTTTGCGATCGATACGAATTATTATAGGACGTACTTGCTTGTTTATCAGCCTCTCATATTATTAGAATAAAATAAATTATTTAAAAACGAAATAATTAAATACCCCTAGATGATAGTGTTAAATCAAAAATATAGGGCGCTGTCATTCGATTTAATTGCACAAAAACTAGAGCGCGGCTGGAATTGATTTCATTATAAATCAGTAGGTCCCTTGTAGGTCGATAGTAATAATTTCTATTGTCATTTTATAGATAAAAACCTCTTTTAAGATAAACTATTGATCGCTTTTTAAAAGTTTTTAAAAATTTAAGCAGCGATAGCCTAGTTGGTTGCGGTACGGACTGTCAAAACGAAAGTCGTATGTTCGAAACCCAAAGTTTTCTAAAGTTATGTGAGTATTAATTGTTAATTATTGTTTGCCATAAAGGCGGAGGAAAACCTGCATACCTGAGAATTCTCATAAGAATTTCGAACGTATGTGAAGTCTACCAACCCGCATTAGGCCAGCGTGGTGGACTAAGGCATAACCCCTCTCATTAGTAGAGGTGGCCCGTGCCCAGCAGTGGGACACTGTCTAATACAGGGCTTGTATTATTTATTATTATTATAATGAATTTAATAAATTACATAATGTTTACCAGATAATATAATTCTGGTTTAATAAACCGAATGCGTCCTAACATTAATTCATTGGGTGATTCAGAGATCGCAAATAACCGCCGCTATAGTTAGCTGCTGCGTGTACGCACCACGCCAGTAATTCCTACACCATATTGAGCTTTGGGCTATTTCCGGACCAATCACGTGTTTTCATATTCTGAAAATAGGTCTGTTGTTATCTTAATGAGTAAGAAAGGATTTGCCTATCAAAATCAAATGTTATTTATGTAACACTAGATGTTGCCCGCGACTCCGCCCGCGTATAGGTTTTTGGAAGAAAAGATATCCAATCCACGGAGGCATCTTAAGCTATTACACGTTTCTATATTTTGCTATCCCATAGGAAGCGTGCATTTTTCCAACTTAAACTACCACTATGCAATCATGTCGATCCCTTACTTTGTGGAAAACTAAACTATCCCAAGGGAACTGTACATTTTCCGGGATCAAAACTAGCTTATGTGTTATTCCAGACTATTATCTATTACTGTGCCAAATTTGAAAGAAGTGTGTCAGGATCGTAGCTTGTGGCACTCAATAGTCGCTGCCTACCCCCATGGGATACGGGCGTGAATGTATATGTATGTATTTATGTATGTGCCAAATTTCAACCAGATCCGTCCAGCCGTTAAAGCATGATTGAATAACTAACATCCATCCATCCATAAAAACATTCGCATTTATAATATTAGTAGGATTAAAGTAAAGGACCATACTACCGCTTGGTAAGTTGTAAGTAATTTTCAGTTCAGTATTAACTGTCAGTCATGGGCCTCCTCTACTAATGAGGGGTTAGGCCTTTGTCCACAACACTGGCCCAATACGGGTTGGTAGACTTCACATACCTTTGAAATTCTTGTGAGAGTTCTCAGATATGTAAGTTCACTCACGATATTTTCCCTTATATCAAGCCAATTAACAATGAACACACACAATTTTAGAAAAGTCAGAGGTGTATACCGTTTGGGCTGGTTTCAAACATACAACTTTCATCTCTACGGTCCGTTCCATTCCGAAATATCGCTTCTTTTTTGAGTATTATTAAATTAACTTTTGAATTGCATGCTGTGTTCACTCTAAGAAGGTGGTACACTGTTGTATGTTATTTTTAATTTGTGTTAACATAGTAATAATTTTGTACAACCAGTTCAGTGAAGCTGAAAAAACAATTTTGGCTTTATAATAAGTTAAAGTTTTTTAATTCATAAAAAGTAAACCGACTTCAATAAAAAAACTAATTATGTGTCCCAATAAAATTTGAGGGTTGTCCTTGATTTTTCTGAGATCCTGTCATCAGATCCGCACTTGTGCCAATGGGACCGCCTGGGAAGATACCCTTTTAAACAAAAAAGAATTTCTCCGATCGGTCCAGACGTCTTCGAGTAATCGGGGAACATAAATAAAAAAAAATATTCCAACGAATTGTTATCCTCCTCCTTTTTTTGAAGTCAGTTAAAAATCAAATGGATGAATAATCGAATAATTAAATGTAATTTGAATAATTATATAATCGATATAAACTTTGTTAAACAAATCGATTGTAAAATTGTCACGTGACGTGTGCGTGATAATCACAAGGTAAGCAAGGGCGTGTTACGTTTAATTATGTACAATGCGAGGGCTAAAGCTATTACCTGTTGATATCGCGTGCTTTGTGCTACACTCGATGACATATTATATCGTTACCGAGTACTCATACTTATCGGGTAATTTTTGTCACCGTTTTAAATATTTCAAAAATACTTTTTCAATATAATTTACTAGCTATTGCTCGCGACTCTGCCCGCGTGGAGAACATGTTTGGGAGAAAAAGTATACAATACAAAATACAAATTTTCATCCGTTTAACTTCAAAAATGGCGGATTTTCATACAAGCTTTCGTTTATTTTATCCCCTTAGGGGAGGTATTTCCAAAAACCCTTCCTTAGTGGATGCCTACGTCATAAAAGGTACCTACTATGAAAATTTCAAGTCTATAAGTAATATCCGTTTAGGCTGTGCGTTGATATGTCAGTCAGTAAGTCAGTTTCTTCTTTTATATATACAGAAAATGTTATTAAGTTTTTTATTTTAATTGATGACGGCATTAGTATATTTGTTATGATGACTCAGCATGCCGGCATGATTGTCTCTCGCTACTTGATACTCTTAACTGGACGGCACTTACCATCAGGTGCAGTATAATTTGCCGTGCCAGAATAAAAAAAAATATACTTTTACTTCGATAATAAAAATACTATTCAAAATGTTTAGATAACATGCAATAGTCGCATAGTTTGGCCCTACATTAAGATAAGAGTCCTTGTGGCGTGGGTGCTAAGAATTAAGAGAAACTTTCGGTCAACAACACCCAATATTGGAACAAATATTTACACATCGCACAAACATGTCTGGGTGCGGGATCGAACGCTTCACAGCCGGCTACTCGTTCACTACGCCACGGAGGCTGTAGTTGGTATTAATTTTCTTTAATCTGTCAGACTCTATAGCCAAAGTAACTTAAAATTATTGTGTAGGGTGTAATTTGTACCATATTCTTGAATAAACATAATACGCGGTGTACTATTTCCTAATCCGTGATTTTAACCGACTTCAAAAAAGGAGGAGGTTCTCAATTTGTCTGAATCTTTTTTTTATGTAGGTTCCCCGATTACTCGAAGATGCCTGGACCAATTCGAGATTTTCTTTTTTTGTTTAAGAGGGTATACTTGACGTGGTCCCATTGGCACCAAGTCAGGATCTGATGATAGGTTCTCAGAAAAATCGAGGACGTTCCTCAAATTTTGTATGGACGAATAATTTGTTTTTTTATTGAAGTCGGTGTACTTTTTATGAATTAAAAAACATTTTAAATAAATCGATAGTCTAGTTGAGGTCGTGACTTCCGAGACGCGAGTTGCCGGTTCAAAACCAGTGCGGTGAAAAGTTTACCAACCCGATTTAGGCCAGCGTAGTGGACTCAGATCTAGCCCGCTCATTAGTAGAGGACGCCTGTGCCCAGACGTGGCAGAAATTTATTAATGTTATACTAATATCTTATTGCAATGAATAGCCAAATAAAAATGGTACAAGTAAGTACAATCACACAAAGAATCTTTGTTAGTGAAAATTTTCGTTCTTAGTAATATAATTTTTTTGAACCACTGTTTCTGGGATTTAATGTAGAGTTATATCTCAGTGTGGGACGAATACTATAAAAAGAGTAATTAGACCAAAATATCAATAATAGGTACGTAGGTTTTGAAAAAGTATTTATAGATAAGTACTACGTCTTTATTCGTCCCATTTGTCCTTAAAACATCGCCTTCTAGACGAATTAGAAACACACAATGTGGTTAGCTGTTAGCGTCGATGTTCCAAATGATTTTACCCCAATTCTTAACTTAGAACAAGGCGAAACATGACGTAACGAGCCAGTTAAAAAACAATAACAATAATGACCTACTCCTAATGGTGTTGGACATTAAGATAGATCCGTACACATGGGGCAAGCGAGTGCGAGCACGTGCTAGCCACATTAACCAAAATAATGCGCCTTCACTGACGCGCCGAACAATACCGTGTCACGCTTCCAATAGAAGAAAAAAAATATTCCGTCCGAAAATCGTGATTATTTTTCAGAGCCGAGTGGCGCGGCCTTCGGCGGGGCGGGGGGGGGAGGGACGTCGGGCGAGGGGCGACGCGGGGCTAGAGGTGTGGGGATCGAGGCGCGGGACGCGGCGGGAGGTCGGCATTGACGTCACTCGCGCAGGCCAATCGCGCTCCAGCTCGCGTTCGAAATTCGACTTAGCCGCGGGTGGCTTTGCTCTATCCAGAGCTTCGCCTATATACTATGTACCTTTCTTTATAGATAGCATTATGATTACAATTGGACCCTGTCAAGCAGTTAGATCTAACTGACATTTTCATACTTTTGAGTAAATGCAGTTTAAAGTTTGACAACGAATTTAAAAATAGTACTATGCAGTAACTAATTGAAAATTCGTTGAGTAATAAAACATGACAAGTCTTTTTAGGTTAATGTCATCATACTGGATCTTTTGTGCACATATGAAACTTGATTAGGAGATAATGGCTATGTATTTAACTCAAAAAATATTGGTGGATCTTTTCTGCTTAACAGGGTCCAATTAATACATCCAATTAAATAAAGAAATTGAAATCCATATTCATAGGTACATTACAGTCGACAAATCAGGTCTACCTCGTTACCGGCTGCTCTGACGTAACAGCGATAGTAACCTCGTTCTGTAATTCGGTGAATTTTAGTTTACTACAATCGAATAGTGGTGCTGTACTAGTTCTTCATACAAATATTTACTAGAGTTAACGAGAATAGCGTTATAACTGTGAGCAGTTTGCTGAGGGAAAAGTTTCGATATAAGTCTGCAAAATAAATCGAGTACGAGCCAATAGGTCTCTCCAAACTCTTAAAGAACGTAACGTAGTGAAGGTAGACTGCATGCCCACTTCCGTAATGTCAGATTAGAATTATAAATGAAGGCAGTGTGCAGAATAACTTTTGGCAAATACTAAGGAAAAGAAGAGTTGCCGTCCTCTGCGTACTGACACTAGTCCCTCGACCGCTTTTTCACCTTCTTACCCATGGCGTAGTGTCAAGAAGCAGGCCGGCATGATTGTATTGAGTAGTGTGGGATAGATTGTCTCTTGTTCCTCGTTAATCTAATTGGACAACGCCTACCATCAGGTGAAATGTGATCACTTTGCCATGTAACAACAAAAAAATTTTTTTTTTGTAAACTATATAAGTCGACTTGTACTTTATCTTGTCAACAATATATAATTCTGATCCTGTTAGGAACACATATGAAGTTTCAGAACTGACAAAAAAATTGCTTCAAAGTCAGTTTCAGGAAGGACCGGAAGTATATGTATTATGTGTACCCAACTGGGTAATGACAACCGTAAACATAGTGAAAAATCATGAGTGATTATAAAATAAAATAAATAAAAATCTTTATTGATCACGTAGGCATATAAAAGGCACTTATGACATGTCAAAACACAGATGGAAATTCACCATACGGAAAATAATTATGTTTAACGTCATGGGAACTTAGAAACCACCATCGAGGGCTGGTAGGCAAGGAAGGATACAACGAGTACGGGACTGGAAAGGGAGAAAAAAGGCGACCACAAAAAGTTCGGTAAAGGAAGTAACTGGAGATGATGATCACGGGAAGGCGCAGGAATGGGAGGGGAGAAGGCGAACGGAAACTGGACGGATTAAGAAGGGATGAGTGTAAACCCGTAAACCCTAGTCTAGCTAACCTACCAGCCAAGATTGCCAGCCAGCTATCGTATAACATATTCATTTTATTATAATCACAAAGTGTTGTTAATTCAATAATAATCTTAAATTATACACTACATCTTTTAGACAGTAAGCCAATTTCAGTCGTAGTATATTGTTTTTATCCAGAATATATCCAATTAACTAAAGTTAAATAATTATGACCCTTATATGACGACTGCACTAGCTCCTAGGATAAAAAAGAATAATTTTCTTTTATAAGTAACTAGTGGAACCGAGCATACGTTGTCCTGCCATAAACCGCCTTCTCTGCGAACCGAATTTTCGTTGAAAAAATAAGAAACTCAGATTTCGACAACAGCGCCGCCTATCGGATCTAAACCTACCCTATCTTTTAAGTTGGACAACCACGCACATTGAAATCGGTTGATTGGTTTGAAAGTCTATAACGGACATAGGTAGAAATAATTTTTTTGTTTTAACAATAGAGGCTGTATTAAAAATGTTAATTATCGCTTGCTTTAACGGTGAAGGAAAACTTCGTGAGGAAACCTGCATATCTGAGAATTTTTTTGAAGGTATGAGAAGTCTGCCAACCCGCATTAGGCCAGCGTGGTGGACTAAGGCCTAACCCCTAACATTAGTAGAGGAGGCCCGTGCCCAGCAGTGGGACAATGTTTAATACAGGGCTAGTATTATTTACTTATTTATAACAATAGAGGCTGTCTATCAAACCGATTGTTTAAGTTTCGACGTAGCTTGTCAAAATAGAACCTCCTGAGACATCACTAGCAAGACAAGATATTTTTTTTCCTGGCACGGAAAAGTGACCACACTGCACCTGATGGAAAGCGCAGTGTCATCCAGCAGAGTACTCAACACAATCATGCCGGCCTGCCGAATAGATTTTTCATACTTAAAGGAGCCAGGATCATAGGAAAGGGGGAACAGGGTAGCTGGCAAACTATTCCAGAGCTTGATGGTGCGGCAAAAAATATTAAAAAATAAATAAACACACATAGTCCTGACCCCACTCTAGTTCAAACCTGTATCGTGGGTATCAAAAATTACGAGGGACTACGGTCCCACAACACCCAGACCAGAATTAAATATCTGTCTGTCATATAAACATTTGTCTCAGAGTAGGACGCGAACCCGTGGCCTCCCGTTTCACAACTATTTGCCCGCTGCGTTACAGAGGCTGTCATTTTACAAGATACCTTTACTTATAGAAGATAAAAGGAAATTAACGTCTATATGTAATAAATTTTACAATAAACAAATCCGTGACGTGAACTAGTGGACAGTGTTACACAAATAGAACAATAAATAAACGCTAGTAAGTGCGTGCGCGGCGCACATCAAACATCGTCACCCGGAACTGCACGACACCTGCGCGCGCACCGTAATCAATACCTAAAATAGGGTGTATCCGATTGATGAGGATTTATTTGAATGAATGAATCCTAGGCTAAGTATAGAAGGTTCACTTTTGAAAAAGCTTGGTTGTGCAATAGTGCTTGAGTTTTTTTTTAGTGTCTTGATAGGCAGACGAGCAGACGGGCCACCTGATGGTAAGTAGTCACCGCCACTCATAGACTTCTGCAATGCCAGGGCACAGCAGAGCCGCTGCCTCCCGTTAACGGTTGCGGGTGACTAATGATAGATTTATGAGTTCAAGATAACTTTTTTTAGAGACTATATGTCATGCCAGGTAAGTTATGGAGTTCTGACTTTTTGCAATAAAGTGCATTATAATAACAACACCCAACGGTCATACAACCAAGAAAAAAACAAATATTTATTTATTTAACACTTCATTGTTCATCCGGATAAATAAAAATATAAAAGAAATATTTATGATAAGAATTACAAATGGCGCTTTTCAGCTGCGATTTCTTACAGACATACTATAAGTGGATGAACCATTAAGATTGCATTGACTAGGAAAGTGAGCGGGTTGTCGTCGAAACGGAATAATAATTGTTTGTATGTAACAACTAATTAGCTGGTAGTTTATTCTTATTCCCCTTCCCCCCGGAGCAATAATAAAACGAGTTTTCTGTAAAAACAAAAAAAGGCTGTACTTAGGTAGCCCATAGGTACAGTCAAGTATTGCGTATGCGCTACAAGAGCTCTACCAACGGAGTGGTTTAAAACTCACAAGCAGTTATACCATATAGTTTATGTTGTACACTTGTCTATCAGAGAAATAGTTTCAAAACATAGTGCGAATAAGAGATAATATTGTGAATAAAGTCCCTACGTATATTGGACACATTGTTTGTCTCTCTTTTAAGATTGGAAGGAGTATGTTTTATATTTTCAAGTTCTTATTAGTTTTTAATATAATAACCAGGAAACAATACAAAACACCAGTTTAAACAAGTTACGACATACTAATATTTAATACATTCTTGGTATAAAGACTTGTTCTAAGATAAGATACAGAATGTAGAGTCAATTTTTGTTAATCCAAGCTTGTGGAGCTATTACGCTGAGCTATTATCGATATGTTTTTTTTATGAAGTCCCGTAATAAGAGAATGAAAATTCTAAAACACGTTTTATCGTATATTGATAAAAATAATTTATATTTGCCAACAGTATTTATAAATTAATTGGAAATATCGATTGATTAAATTAATCCCAATTAAATATTATCTATTATAAATTTATAAGTTCGTTGACCTATATTCAGCGGGATGTATGATCAGTGGCGGATTGAATGTAGCCCGCCCTCTGACGTCACGACTGGCACAGTTCTGTGCTGGAGCCTCGGGTCACAGTACCCCCCTCTCTCCCGCGCATGCCTCACCCCAATCCCACATCCGCGTTGTAATTAAAGAATAAAGGGGTGCAAGTAAGATGGGTAATTTACTGAGTATTATATTTTAAAATAATAATCGTTTCACAGCCGGCTACTCGCCCGATCCGCCATGGAGGCATCAAATCTAAATACATTTTAGATAAAGCATAATAAACAAATTCATTTCAAACCAATAGATGTAATGATAGCAGTGTCGGAGGGTAAACATTTTCAAACGGGAAGTTGTTGAGCCAACGCTAATTAATCACAGACAAATTGTTACACCGAACTTTTATCAATATAGTATACCAATATCTGTATATATAAAAGAAGAAGCTGACTGACTGACTGATCGATCAACGCACAGCCTAAACGGCTGGGGTTAGAGACTTGAAATTTTAACAGTAGGTACCTTTTATTACGTAGGCACCCACTAAGGAAGGGTTTTTGGAAATTCCACCTCTAAGGTGGTAAAATAGGGGTAGAAAGTTTGTATGAAAATCCGTCATTTTTGAAGTTAAACGCATGAAAATAGGTATTTTGTATTGTATACTTTTCTCCCAAACACAACTTCCACGCGGGTGGAGCCGCGAGCAACAGCTAGTACAATAATATGTATAAACCTTTCGCAATTGGAAAGTAGACCGCTTGCCATCACTTTTAGGTACTTTTCAACAAGGAATATGCTTGGTTCCTCGTAAACAACGAAGTATAAAATCAAGTTAAATAGATATAATAGAATATAAAATACGTCCATAATTGAGTTCAGTGTTGCCGGTTTTAGAATAACAAACAATTTCCTTCATTATACTAGTTTGTATCGAACTCCGCGAGCCTCGATGCACTCGCTTGGCGAATGCTTTTAAGTAATTTACTAAAAGCGGAACTTGTACATGTGATATAAAAGGAAATAATTGGAAGTGACGGAGAAACTATGTAGAACCATTATGTGATACGTAACGAGATGATGAGAGCACTCAATAAAATTTTCAAGGGATGTTTTTTTTTTCCTGGCACGGCATAGTGACCGCACTGTACCTGATGGTAAGCGCAATGCGGTCCAAATAGAGTACTGAGTAGCGAGAGACTATCTATCCCCGCTACTCAACACACTCGTGCCGGCCTGCTTCTTCACACTACGCCATGAGCAAGAAGGTGAAGAAGGGGTCGAGGGTCTAGTGTCAGAGTACTAAGAAGGCCGCAAAATGGCCATTGTACCCCAACTCCAGACCCCCGACAAAAACCGGATGTACACTGGCTGATCCCGGAACGCAACACACTTGCGTGTGCCACTATGGCGGGTTTTTCGCCTTGTGTACGGTGGTCGCTATCCGGGCGGATATGAATATCCTACCACCAGCAAATGTATGTGAAGTAGGCAACCCGCATTAGGCTAGCGTAGTAATCTTAGGACCTACCATTGGCTTTCATTACCAGCAGTCAGTATAAAATACAGGGCTGATAACAATTTTGTTTCTAAATTTGATAACGCTTGTTAACGTGAAAATATAACATATATATTTATGGACTTCTCCGTGAGTACGGTTGGTTGTGCCAAAGACCTCGCTGATGTGCGAGTAACCACTTGTCTTATTGGTAACTCAGATCTGCCTTCGGAAACTAATAATTTTATTGGTGACGATTCCTAACTTCGTAAATGTTTTTGAGGAACAAAGTTTCACTTTCTTTGTGTATACATGTATCCAATTTCCTCAGAGCTATATCGTGTTCAAACGGAATCCGATCTCTAGGCTATCAAAACTTAGAACCTCAGCATACTTTAAACAGACGTCGTTAATCTTCCATTTTTGCAGGCTCGCATGTTTTGTTAAGAATAATTGTCTCTCGCTACTTGATACTCTAACTGGCCACTGTGCTTGCCTTTAGGTGTTGTGTGGTCACTTTGCGGTGATAAAAAAATATGTCTACCTATCTATGTAAATTCAATATGCAGTCTGACATGAAATGATTAATCTTTTATATAGAACTAGCGGTCCCGGCAGAGGTCGTCCTGCCCGTAAAAGCAGCGCCACACCGACGGCAGCGCCGTCTGCCGGGCTGATTTGTGAATCTAAACCATCCAGGGCGCCACCCAAAACGCATACAAATAAATTCATGACAGTGACATACATACGTACAGTAGAATTATATATATAAAGATTATGTGACCGACCGAAGATTGCGTTTAATCTGTCATAATGTGGTTAAAGGCCGATGTCATTCATAGGCCAGCGAAACCGATGGCACACGTCGAAGTGGTACCACAGAGTGACGTCATGTGGTATATTATACTGACAACACTATACCCGCGCTATATTTAACTGGCTACGTGCTTTTTAACATGTTCCCACGGGCGAGGGAGAGCGTATCGATATAGAACGGATTATAGATCTGCCACATTCGTCACTATCAAAAGATACTGCCCTTGACAGAAATGACGGTTACAAAATAGTGCGAGTTCCTTTTTTAAACAGCAGGTGATGTTATGAAATGTATGAGACCAACGACAACAGAAGATTAATAGGGTTGTTTCCTGTGTTTAATTTTGTACATTATTCGACCGAATATAATACGTAAAAAGAAACCTTTTTGCGAAAACAGTATAAAAATTGCCTGAAAGTTGAGGACACAATATTTATTTTAAATAATGGTATGACCAAACAAAAAGGCTTGCGTAGTGGGAACATATCACTATTCCCCTCGCACAACGCCATATTGGCCATTCTAAGAACCGTGACGTCACAAGACATATCATACATACTTTTACTGACATTTGACAATTACTCCTTCCAGCAGATTTGAATGGTGTTTTACTTATTTTTGTTCGGATTTATAAAATTCTTTCGATAATAGGTTAAGTAATGTAACTTGTTGATTCAATTAATAAAAAAATCGTGTCAACTAGCGTATTGTGTAGTTTTATTAAGGTAACCTATATTGTCCCACTGATAGGCAAAGGTCTCAACTCCTAATATTTCCTGGTCATGGCTATTTGCTAGTTTTTGTCAGTGTTCAAGATCATCATTCGGTGTCGACCCCATCGCCATGTACCCAAAAATCAATAATCAATTGGATAATATTGTATAAACTGCGATCTTAGCTTAATTTTCGGAACAGAGTATTTTTTGTGATATACGAAAAAATATTATGCACGAGAATGAATATTGTGCCCAATATTCAATCTCGCTTCATTATATTACTAATCAGAAATTATTTAAACTTATTATAGACAAACTAAATTATACTAATGGTATAATGTTATTTCAATCATGATATTGCTAGCTACAAAAGTAAATACACAGGCTACGACCGCTACGCAGACCTTACTACATGCTACGTAAGACGTAGCAGTCGTAGCAGTCGTAGCTAAGTAAATGTAGAGTCAATTCATATCTATGCATCGCACTTTGTATTATTATTTGAGGATGATACTTTGAATTGTCATAAGAGCTATATAATTGCCTACTTGATCAATAAACGATTTCATTTCATTTCAATTAGAAACATTTCCTAGGCAATCTTTTAAGTAATTGCCGTATAAAATTATTATGTAACATAAAACTTATATTTTGATGTGTTCTGATACTGCAGAAAATATATATTAAAAAAATAGGTCATTTCGTTGTGTCTGTTGTCTTTATTCAAAATCAAATATATATATTGAATCCATGAAATGCTTTAAATTGTATAGATTCAGTCAATCTTTTTTACTCTGCCAGTTCGGAATTCAGTTTCGGTAAAGAAGAACGGGCCAGAAACTCTAGCGTGCTCTTTTCAAACACCGGTTAACAATATACACAATTCACGTGTAAAAAGTAGTGTTGTAATATCATGAAAATATAAAACGAATCTCACACTATATTCAACATTCCTAATAAACAAATTACAATCAAAAACCACGAAAAGCCGTGATTAAATTCGCGATTTAAACCAGCTCAAATAGAATACACCTTTGACTTTTCGAAGTTACGTGTTTATTCATTGTTAAATGTCGCTTGCTTAAACGGTGAACAAATACTAATAATACCTAAGAATTCTAAATAAGAGATTTGAAGGTGTGTGAAGTCTAGTAACCCGTATTAGGCTAGCGTGGTGGACTAAGGCAATAGGGCAATGTTTAATTGTACTATTTTTTAGAAGATATCAAATCAAATCAAATCAAATCATTTATTTTGTAAATTAGGCCACTATGGGCACTTTTTACATGTCATAATAATGTTTAGGTCTACTGGTGCTTCGGAGATGCCCACTGGTCTGAGAAGAAGCACCAAGAAACTCAGCCGTAGGTCTTTTGTAATTTGTCATTACAATTTACATTATAAAATAATTTACATATAAAATACATACATCCTTAAACAAGTCACATTCACATGAAACAAAAAAAAACGGTACGGTACATGTTAATACAAGGCAGAGTCGCAAATGAGGCTATACAACCTGTTATTTATTTTCTCTAACTAACAATCAATGGGCAATCCAGGTAGACCAGTCCACACAAGCAGCACCCGTTCACGAGTATGACGCATGTGCCAGCCATCGGCCTCCTCAACCATGACACAGGGAAGTGACCGACCCGGCACATAACGCCGCCGCAAGCACAGACCCTTAAGCGAGCATGACATACCTTTGACATACCTATATGTTTCCTCCTTCCTATGATTCTAGGTCCTTTAGGCATAGTGTGAAAAAGCTAAACAGCGGGCCAGCATGATTATGTTGAGAACGGAGGGTTAGACTGTCTCTCGCTACTTGACACTCTAATTGGACGGCACTGCGCTTACCATCACGTGTAGTGTGGTCACTTTGCTGTGCGAGGATAAAAAAATATCATCCAATTGCTTTCATCTAACGTGGACATCATAAATAGATTATCATTAGACAAGAATCCAAAATGTTTTCGGATACAAAAAAACGATTACATAGAATATTGATTATTTCCGACAAACTCTAGTTGATTTAGTTATGAAACGGTATGCTCGGAGGTGTGTGTTATATTCTATACGTGTTGCCCATTATTTTTAACAGTCGCAATAGGGTTACCAGTAGCAAAACTATACTTTGCCGTTACATATAGTTCAACTTATGTGTGCACGCCGTGGGATGTATGCGTCAGCTTGTAATTATAATTTGACGGTTGGCTATTTGATTGAAGCGATATTTTAAAAAAGTTACGGAAGTTAGATTTAAAGATTTTTTGCTTTTCGGAAAAAAAATCACTATAAAAAAAACTATTGCGTGGATTTTAGTAGACTTTATATATTACTTGTGTAAGCATGTTCTGCATCTTTATGACTTATTTTCAGACATTTATAAGAATTATTTTGTAAAATAAATGTGCCCTGAAAAAATTAGCCTCGTTTTACCAGTTGATTTAAGCTCAAAAAGTTCACAAAAATTTAAACTAGGCTCAAAGATGCAGAAAATGTTGCTAATTCCGTAAATGTCAATGTAATGAAATAACCCGCCGGCCGTCGTTAAGGTTTAGATTTGGTGACAGATCAGTAGTCGTTCCTTGCCTATTGACGGGGGCATACACTAACACAGTGTACTGCCAGTTATGATTTCATCTAACTACTCCATATTCTTCTAACCCTCTTATGAAGGCAGCTCTATCTGCTACATTTTTCATGATATGGGCTAATTATAATTTCTTGTTGTAATATATGGTACAAAAATTGATGAAATTTACACTAGCATTTAATACGATAATTTTACATATATTCTGTCTTTTATTAGGTTACACAGTATTGCAAACAATGGCGGGAGATTGAACACACTATTGGCCATTTTTTCTCGTCTTCTCCATCCCAGTTTACTTATTTAGATTTAAACAGAGACAAGATTAAATTAATCATCTATTTGTAGTTAAGGTATCCTCCGAACATCTACAGTATTCATTTTCTAATGGAATGCATATGGAATAAAACGAACGCGACTTGTTGAAAGAACGAACGAAAAAAAGAATTAATTGAAAGTAAATACACTGAATGTAGGTCGGATTCAAGAGATTTTATCAAAGCCAAAATGGAGGAGGCAACAACTATGTTTAGAAACAATTGTTCAATTCAAGTTCAGTCATTCCTCAGTAATTAAGATTATGTATTGTTATGTATGTTTAGCGACCACCGTACACAGGGTGTAAAACACGCAAGTGTGTCACGTTCCGGAATCAGCCAGTGTACATCCGGTTTCTGTCGGGGGTGTAGAGTTGGGGTACGATGTTTGTCCGTTTTGCCGCCTTCTGAGTACTCTGACATTAAATCGACCGCTTCTTCATCTTCTTGCCCATGGCGTAGTGTGAAGAAGCAGGCAGTGTTGAGTAGCGGGGGATACATTGTCTCTCGCTACTCGATACTCTAATCGAACGGCACTGCGCTTACCATCAGGTGCAGTATGGTCACTTTACCGTTCCAGGAGCGTACTTAATCGGAGCTTTTCATCCTGATAATAAGCTCCGATTATTAGTATGTGTATTTTTTTCGCTAGTATGACATCGCACGCAGCCCTGGCCGCGCAATGTTAACTGCAACTAATACACACGGCGGTTATTTCTGTCCGTGCGTACAGGAATACGTGTGTATTTTAGATTTACTTGATATAAATAGAGCTATTGTGTTTGACCTGAATGTCGCCCATCAGACAACTTTGTGGTCGGGGCATCTCATTCATAGCACTTTAGGCGTACTGGTTTTTAAACATTCACGAGGTTGTTTCAGGGTTAATTTTGATATGAATATACTCAATTGTTTATGTATGTTTATTGTTTATGTACCAACATTTGATAGTTTTTATTATGTCATGGTTGTTGGTCTTCTTTAGGGTGTATTAAAACTTCTGAAAATAATTAATGATGCACTCAATGGGATCTATCCAAATTATAATATCTTTTAAGAATGACGTTTCGTTCATAAGAGATAATTTAACAGTTTGCAAACTTATGAAAGAACATTTCTGCGCAAGGATGTATAAAAAGCGCAGTAACTTGGAACGTAGGAGCATAGACAATACTGAGAATAAAAAACTAAACTAATCTATTGAAATTACGATTTTTTTAAAGTTAGGTATCTATTATTTTTATCAGCTTCTATACACCTCCCTTCTGTATCTGGTATATTTTGTGGTGGTTTTTTAACAGTCTATTTTATGCCAAGGCATCCTTCTTTCTCAAGAGGAGATCAGTGGAAGGAAATGGGCGAGTGCTTTGCCCAGTAGTGGGACACAATAGATATTTAATTTAATTATTCTGCCACCAAAATTAATCAATATAGTCTTAAAATTCCGTTGATTATCATAGAGATTTTTAGTTAGAATACTAGTAGCTCGCATCAAGAACGGTGTGTACACGTCCGGTTGTAATGTGGGTCAACTTGAGAGAGTATAGATTGAATTGGGATCCGTGTGCGTGGGCGCCGCGGCACGCACTTGACCGACCGTTTATTTTTAAGTTCACCGTACTGTCATATTCAGGATAACGTTAATTGGGATGTTTTAGGGACTAATATTGTTAAATCCGAGGTATGTATAGAATCTATGTAGCCTACAATAGTTTAGCTCTTCCATTCATATAAAACTACTAGATGTTGCCCGCGGCTCCGCCCGCGTGGAGGTTATTTTTGGAAGAAAAGGTATATAATCCATGGCATCTTAAGCTATTGCACCTTCTATATTTTGCTATTCCATAGGAAGCGTGCATTTTTCCGGGATAAAAAGTAGCCTATGTGCTATCCTAGACTATAATCTGTCACTGTGGTTTCAAAACGGAAAAAAATGGCGGGAATGTGATGTGATGTTGTAATGTGATTAATAAGTGAAAAAAATATTTCAGACATGGCTTAGGCCTTTAAATTGTGACTATTACAGACATGGCTTCGGCCTTTATACTGTGACTATTAGAGACATGGCTTCGGCCTTTATATTGTGACTATTAGAGACATGGCTTCGGCCTTTAGAATGAGAAAAATATCGGACATGGCTTCCCCCTTTTGAATGTATGAAGACTGCAGACATGGCTTCGGCCTTTTGTTTAAGTTAAAACTAGAGAAGAAGAAGACTTTAATTCTAGCACAGATTTGGAAATAATAACGACAGACATGGCTGCATGGTGGAGAACCTTTGCCTTCTCATTTATAGAGTAAATAATTAAAAAAAAATCGCTGTGCCAAATTTAAACCTGATCCGATCGCATTTATAATATTAATAGGATTAGGAAGCAAAGGCAAAGGCCTCCTTACTTGCTTTCCATCTGTCTCTTTCCTTTGCCAGAGATGGCAAGTCCTTTGACTATTCAAATGATCAAAGTCGCTCTGCCATCTTCTTCTGGATGTGCTACACCGTGTCTTATTCATTTTGAAGTAATTTAGTCCCAAATCTTTTCCGGTATTTAAATAATTATATATTTCTATGTTAAAACATGCTTGCGTTGTAAAACAATGATGCACCAACTACTGACGCCAACAACATGATAATTAGTGACATCATTAACAGGGTTGAAACAAAAGAAACATGTATCGCTTAAGTGATGCCAAGTGCCAGTCACATACCAGCCTTAAGCCTTTGTTGGAGGGACTTAAATAATAGATGGAGAGCCAGTGCCGACTCAACGGACAAACTTTTCATCCATTGTGCAAAGTCTTTTGTTAGCGTGTGCATTCATGTTACATTTTGTTGCAACTGTTTCTTTTGTGTGTGTTCAAGTGTGGAATATTTACCGTTAGGTAATGATGTCACTAGTCCGTACAACTTTAAAAGAAAACAGATACTAGTAACTCAAAGAAACAACTAGCTTTTATTATATTTGTAGCTGTCGTCGTTAATAAAAAGAAAAGGGATGTAATGGTAAAAGAAAAATTACACGAAAATGACGATTGTATAAATTTCTTCTTATTTATAATTATATTTGATTGACTAAATATTAAACTGATGAAACAATGAAAGTTGAAAAATTCTATACCTATATTCTATTCTATTATAAGTAATATTATATGGCTACAAATTGTCACAACTGAAACCATGAAAAACTTGTATGTACTTTCTTTTTTTTTACTGTTAAGTACTTTTTTAATGAATTGTAGTGCTTACCAATGGATATTCTTTCTCCCATCTTCATACACATAGTGTTTTTATTTCGAATCAAAATTGGAAATTAATTGGCTCTTGGTGTCCAAAAACATATTATTATGTGAAAAACTATTATGTAGCTGATACTCTACATGGGCTATTTTTACATCGAATTTGACACAACCCCCCCCCCCCCTTGGCCAGGGGCTCGTTGCACAGCGGGTGTGCGGGGAGGGGGCACACCATTGACGCGCGTCTCTCAATGGCAATGGAAGTGGGTCATCACTCGTGACGTCACTGCTGGCCTACATACGCCGGGCGTAGCCCTGGATGGTGGCTCGCCATAGCTGCCTGTGCCATTTTATGTATTTTTCGCCCAAGAGCAAGGAGTTTTATATTTAGAACATCAATAAACAGAGCCTGGTGTGAAAAAAAAACAATATTTATATAAGATTTTGGAATTGTTTATGGATGTTTAGAATCTCTTTGTTTTTGAAACCGTTTAAAATAAGAATATTTGGATTAAATAATTCGAATCAGAATGTAATTTGATAGACCAATTAGACGTATCGTCAGATGTTTACTTGTTTTATAAAAAATAAATACAAGTATTGTAAATCATCATGCAGAAGTTCAACAAATTATGTAAACTATGTCATATAACAAGATACATATTATAAAATGCTTTATGATATTTATAGAAGGTTACATAATCCCTAAATTGTAACTGTAGTGTTTATTACTGTATATAAGAATCTTATAGCATTTTCTTAATTGTAGCTTAATTTATTTCTACCAGAAAGACAAATGTCCATCCATACATCCATTATATTATGCTTACAACAGTTAACGGATAGTATAATACTCTTTGGTTAACGGAACAAAAGTCTTTGCCACCCACAGTTTTCTCATATAGCAACATTCATTGATACGTCACGTCACGTAATATCCTCGACGCAAAACTTAAATGGACAATCAAACGACAACATTAATTGTTATGGCATAAAGACGTCTATGCTGGGCGGCACGTGAACAAAGCGCAGTCCGTCCCGTCGAGATATCAACGTGTTCCACTTGAAATAAAGCACTGGCATAAGGCATTGTGCGCTTTGTCGTCACGCTTCATTGTGCAGTGCGTCGAGATAGCGTGAAACGGAACGCGCGCTCACTTGTACTGTAACACGCTTTATCAACGTTTTTGTATGACGTGCCATGCGCGTGTGACGGTTTTAATAGGGAAAACGTTGACATGGTGGTGGTAGTTGTGAAATTTATCCTGTTATACATTCGCGATAAAAGAATAATTTATCAAATTTTACAAAAATAGTTTTTGCTTTTTCCTTTGGGGATAAGCAACAAAATAGGATAGAAAGTTCGTTGCTGTTTATTTTTTTTCGTTTTATTCGTCCAAAGAACAGGCTATAGTCAATCGACCATACTGCCTAGTCTTACGTTTAAATCGTTGATGTTTAATGAATAAGAATCAAAAATTCGGATTCACTCTATTTTCACAAAATACAATATCTATAGGTAGTATGAAAAATCTGTCTTAATATTTTAATAAGGTCATCACATTATGTTTTATATATAGTGAAATAGAAAGTAACCAGTTAACGTAAAATACGGCAACTTACATATTCATTACATGTTGTGTATTTGAGTTTTTTTATTACAAAGGCTAAAAAGCACGCGGGTCACCTACTAGTATTAGCAAGTTCACCTTTAAGCGTAGTATGAAGATTTTGTCAGTAGCAAGGAATAGTTGCCTCTCGTTACTTGATATTCTAACATTTTGCCGCGCCAGGATAAAAAATACCCACAATGGTACCTATGCACACCAATGATGCGTTGTTGACTAAAGAAAAGAAATGGCAATTTGCAAAGAGAGCGGGATTTGGGTCCCAGCAGCAAGCTGACATTTCACGTCCATGCTCTGTAATACAGTGGTAGTCATGCTGTTGATAAAACTGTCCACAGCGTGGAGTTATTATTTAAAAAAATATAACAATGTTTTTTTACATTTTCTCCTGATTTTGGGAATATACTTCGTAGTAGCCCTCCAAGTAAAATGGGTTTAAATTTTCATGTTTTATTAAACATACATATGGACTCACGCCTGTAATCCCCGAAGGGGTAGGCAGAGGTGTAACCAGCACACCCACATTTCGCCGAGCTTATTACCGTCCCACGATGTGATAGGGAGCGAGCCTATGCGATTTTTAATTAGAATTTGTAATATATCTATTTAAATAAACAATTCAACCTATTGAATGTTTTGTTTAAACTCTATTTACTAATAATAGTTTTCTTATTTTCTATCAAACAGCAATATTCCTTTAATTTTAAAAATTAGTTGCCTTTATATAACTTAGCTTACTAATGTCTTAGATTTATTATAAAATGTAGAGACGATGCTACGATCGTAGCGGTCGTAGCAGAGGTCATTTTACTTCAGCTACGTATTACTACGCCCAACGAATCTTACGGTTACTACTGCGAGGCGGATTCAGGAAATGCAATTTGGATTATCTATCAAAGATGGCATAGACTAGGTAGATAAAGGTATTAGGCATAGAGTCTTAGGAGAGTTACGAGCAATTTAGATTCACTCCCGGGGAATCAGATCTCCAAATTAGTTATAAATCATAACTATACAATGAAACGAGGCAAATGGTGGCAAAAAAGCTTACGGCCCGCCTGATGGTAATCGGTTACCGTAGCCTATGGAGGCTTGCAACACCAGAAGCATCACATGCGCGTTGCCGACCCTTCTGAACCTCTAAAGTTAAAAAATAAATATAACATTACAATGATCAAATATTTCCCACTACTACGAGATGGACTGCCTACTTGCCTGACTCGAACGAGCCATATGGGTCTAACAAATTTTGTACCTTTCTTACTGGCCAGTATTTCAAGATAATTAAGAAACTGCAACTGTTTTGAATAAACAAAAGACAATCACAGTGAACTATATTTTTGAATAACCATCTTGTGGAAATCGGAATGTTTGAAAGCTTTGAAATTTGAAAGACCAATCTACGTCAATAAGGAACAGGGTCTTAAAACCTGATCCAGAAGGAGAAAAATGTATTTCATATTAAGAAATTTTTAATGCATTAACTTTATAACTTGACTAGATGGTCTTAGGGAGATTGAAATAATCGATTTTGATGTTTGTTCTAATGTAGTTAAGACTTTTTATAGAAGTTGGAAAATCACTACTTCTATTATACACAGTCAGGTCATAAGTATTGTCACACAGTAAAAACTTTTATTTTAGAATGCTGGTCACAAAAAAGTTTATTGAATTCGAATTTCAAATTGTTCATGAAAATAAAAATGTATACTTTTTAGAATTTTACTCATTTTTAAATATGGAGTGGACGCTTAAAGAAGACCGTGTTGTAGTAATTGCGTTGCATCGTTGCGGTTACGCGCTAATTAAAATTTTTGACATACTGAAAAATTTGAATATAACCAAAAGATTCGTTTATCGTACCATCAAACGATACAATGAAGACTCTAGTGTAGATGACAGGTCAAGAAGTGGTCGCCCTCGGTCTGTTAGGACTCCAGCAGTGATAAAAGCTGTGAAGGCGCGAATTCAAAGAAATCCCAAACGTAAGCAGAAACTGTTGGCCCTTCAGATGGGGTTAAGCAGAACCACGGTGAAAAGGGTGTTAAATGAAGACTTAGGGCTTCGGGCATATCGAAGAAAAACAGGACATCGTTTGAATGCTCGTCTAATGGACCTGAGACTGAAGAGATACCGCGCTTTGTTGAAGCGGTACGCGGGAAAAAAATATCGGGAAATTCTTTTTTCAGATGAAAAAACTTTTACCGTAGAAGAGAGCTACAACAAACAAAATGATAAGGTGTACGCACACAGTAGTGAAGAAGCGAGGAACCGTATTCCGCGTGTCCAACGAGGTCATTTTCCATCCTCGCTCATGGTATGGTTGGGAGTTTCTTATTGGGGCTTAACAGAGGTACATTTTTGTGAGAAAAGTGTAAAAACGAATGCAGTTGTGTATCAAAATACAGTCCTGACGAACCTTGTGGAACCTGTTTCTCATACCATGTTCAATAACAGGCACTGAGTATTCCAACAAGATTCGGCGCCAGCTCATAGAGCGAAGAGCACACAAGACTGGCTGGCGGCGCGTGAAATCGACTTCATCCGGCACGAAGACTGGCCCGCCTCCAGTCCAGATTTGAATCCGTTAGATTACAAGATATGGCAACACTTGGAGGAAAAGGCGTGCTCAAAGCCTCATCCCAATTTGGAGTCACTCAAGACATCCTTGATTAAGGCAGCCGCCGATATTGACATGGACCTCGTTCGTGCTGCGATAGACAACTGGCCGCGCAGATTGAAGGCCTGTATTCAATATCACGGAGGTCATTTTGAATAAACTTTAGTGTCATAAGAATCTATGTTTTGTTAAGTTCATTTTGGTATATAAATGGTTACATAATGAATAAACTTGTTTCAATTATTTTATATTAAACATGTGACAGAATTTATGACCTGACTAGGTATTTAGGGAGCAACAATCCATCAATAAATGATTGCCACATAATCAATGGTTGGATTAAATTTAAGAGCTCGAGGACGAGAAATACACCTTACCAAGCTAAAAATTATGTGACTGCTATTGTTTTTTAATTTCAATAGCTAATTTATAGTTGGCACACCAGTCGGAAGAGCTGAAAAACAGAGAAGACATAAAAATTTGAAGGGGAATTCATGTCAATTTAGAAAGTTTCCAAACTATGTATTTGTGTAACTATAAGATTAGAGAAATAATTTAATAATGAGTAATTTACTAGGCTAAACAACGTTCTTAAACAGGGCGGTTTTTTTTTCTGAAATTAAATTCTAAGGCTTTGCTAAAGGTAAAGCACGTATCAAACCTATTAAAAATTAAAACCGGAAATTAACAATATTACCTTTAAAATGTATTATCTATTGTCGTAACAGTACTAATCTACTGTATATAAATTATTTATTTAACGACGACACAATAAATATACCGTAAGAATATAAAAAATATGGACTGATCACATCAAAGTTGATACAACATAAGAAATTAAGTAAAATCACGCCCAAAAAGGGCGTTAATCCGTCTGCATGGGCGAAGTAGAATAGTACCGTACTTTCTAGTTATTTTATACAGAGTACATACTAAGCAAAACTCAATAACCTATAGATTTTTTGTTGTATTACACATAAGTAGCTTCTGCAGCAGTAGGCCTTAATCGTTTTAGTACCTATATACAATTTAGCCGTTTGAAAGTAGCGGTTGTTTGTTTTCAGAATAAAGGAAACAAGCTAGAAATGGCTCCGAATGGGAACCTTAGATGAATATAATTGCCTCGTGTCTACCAGATTCCTACAAATTAAACAGGACAAAAGTGTTGTCTATGTCTTGTCTGTGACGTAACTATTCATGTTCAGACTAAAATGTTGAATTGCATAATACAACTAACTTTAGAGGTCATTAGAAAAATGTTCACGTCGCATCTATGATCTGCGATATCGTAAAATTATATAAATATTGATCGTGTGGTAATAGTTTCAATCAGAGCCGCGGTGGAGCTGTTGAACAGCGCGGCGCGTAGAACCATCTAATATACCTAGTAGGGAATTTTTGTAGGTCACCGAATCAAAACATTGGCGAAATCAAAATGTCCTCTGACGTCATTGGTGCGTCGTAACGATCGCGTACGATCGCCACTGCCATCATCGCTAACCGGGGACTCGCGGCTAAAGACTCAGAGCACGTTCACAACATCTAGTTTACAGCTAAAGCACATCGGGGGATGCAGCGCCGAGCTCCGCGCACCACCCGCGCCCGCCACCGCCACCGCGCCACCGCGTCACCGCGCTGCCGAAATACCTCTTACTAAACAGATCGATCGATATGCTCTCAACCATTCTGTATGCTTTGCCACCGGCAAACATAATGTACCACCATGACTGTGTCTGATAGACCAGGGGCCAGCGTTGACGACGAGCTGCGGCACGCCAACCGTCCACGAGGAGCCGCAGCACGTCGCCAGCACGAGCAGCCCTGCCGGACGGAGTCGCGCCATCGACGCCGCCCTTGAAATTTCAAGTGCAAGGCTCAGGGTGGTAGGCACGCGAGGCCCGCCGGCGGGCCGGTGCGATCGATAGAGCGCACGCGGGCGGCTCCGTGTGGCGGCCGGGTGCGGCGCGCGGGCCGTGGACACGCCCGGGTCCCGGGGCCCGAGTTGCATAACCCGCTGGTCGTGCACGAGGCGGCGCCGGGTGGCAGCAGCGAGCGCGCGGAGCCGGTATCGACGCGCGTGGGGCGCATGCGCGACGCGTACCTTCGCAGCCGTAGCCCTGCCCGATGAGGCCCCACAGCAGATCCGAGCAGTGGTGGCAGTATGTGGGCTTGTGGAAGGTCTTCTTCGCGAAGGAGTGGGTGCGATGGGGCGCGGGCGCGGCCTGCGCCATGGCTGGCGCGCGGGCCGGGCCGGGCGGGCGCGCTACTCATGCCGCGGCGCCCAGGGGCGCGCCGCGCTCTCCGAGCGGCTGTCGCGGCCCACCATCGCGGCGCGTCTGCCGCCCGCGTCCCGATCCCACCGCGCACGCGCTCGCCCGCGCCGCCCGCACCCCCTCGCACCCCCTCGCACATCACCGCACCCCGCGCCGCGCATGCCCGGCTCCGAGCGCTGCCCCATGTGCGATCCTTGTGCCGGCGGCTTTTTATCCAGAGCTTCAATCGATTTCATCTTTAATAAAACTCTCCCGGTGACCGACAAACGACCAACACAGACCTATACACAGTTTATCCAAAGACAATGCCCAAGTTTAACTGAAACCTAGTTTTCGATCAGCCGATCATCATAGGTACCTCCGAAGTTTTAACTATCCAATTCCAAATGAAACAACTCATCAATTAAAATTTAAAATAAAACCACAATTAATTGTCCTAACTAATCAAGTACTTAACTGTATTAAAGTTTTAAACAGAATATAATTGTATGTAGCTCTACCTTCAGCGATCTGCTTTATTTGACCCCAAGACTCACTGATAGTAGGAAATAAATACTTCAGCGCGGTGATAGATCCTCACAAGCACCGTCTCATGGGGGTAAATATACATAACGACGTTATTATATTTCTAGGATTTGACAAACTTTAAGTGAAACTACACTATAATGTGGAATATAATCTAATTTTGCAAAATGAATCACGAAAATTTATTTCGTTTAGCCAACGTACGTGTTTAAAATAATAATATTAATACTAGCCCTGTATTAAACATTGTCCCACTGCTGGGCACGGGCCTCCTCTACTAATGAGATGGGATAGATGGGATGGGAAGATTTAATTACACACGTAACATTAGAAAAGTTTTCATACTTTTAGGTGTATGCTATTGGGGTTTCGAACATACGACTTTCGTCTTGACAGTCCGTACCACAACCAAGTAGGCTATCGCTGCTTCGTGTTTAAAAACAACCATAAAATATGAGTATAATGTTTTACTATCAAGTTTTATTACCTGATATCTTTCATGTATGTAAATATACAATGATATCATCATCATATTTTCTTTATTTGATATCCATCGAAACAATAATAAAGAAAAAATGATCGGACGCTGTAACAAGATCATGTCGCGCGGCGCGTGCGCGTTGCCGCCCACCAATCGAAAAAGCTCTTGTTTACAATATTGAGAGGCGCAGCATCCTCGCGGCGCGGCCCGATCGCCAGACGCCGCTACCGTGCCATCGGCGCACGCCCGCACGCCCGCACTTCCACCTGCACCATGCGCAGCGACCGGCGACCGCTGGCTTTATGGATTCAGCTTCCTTTGCCTCTAACAACGTCGAAATTGTATTAATATACTTGTCAACATTCCGAAATAATTTTATGGCTTTATTTTTAATATTATTTTCCTTTAATAGATAATCATATTGATAATTCCTATATTTTATCAAAAATAAATATATTGCAAAATATGCTGTTGCCTGTTCACCAAATGATATGACACATATCTCTAATTCTCATAATTTATCATGTATTTATTATATAGTTTTTGTGACAGACGTATATTTGGGTCCGGGATATGCGTGTTGTGAGACCGAAAGTATCTCGTAGTCCCAGATACCCACGACACAAGACTCGTATCTTAGTGTGGGATTGGGTCTATGTGTGTGTTTTGGTGGGGGTAGGATATTCATATCCGCCCGGATAGCGACCACCGTACACAGGGTGTAAAACCCGCCATAGTGGCACACGCAAGTGTGTCGCGTTCCGGCATCAGCCAGTGTACATTCGGTTTTTCGGGGTCTAGAGTTGGGGTACAATGTTTGGCCTTTTTGCGGCCTTCTGAGTACTCTGACAATAGACCCTCGACCGCTTCTTCACCTTCTTGCCCATGGCGTAGTGCGAAGAAGCAGGCCGGCATGATTGTGTTGAGTAGCAGGGGATAGATCGTCTCTCGCTACTCGATACTCTAATTGGACCGCACTGCGCTTACCATCAGGTGCAGTGCGGTTACTTTTTTTATTTGATTGTTTTATGCTGCCGTAGTAAATTGGCAATACTGCATCCTAATTCGTAAGTATGTAATTCTTTGTTATGTATTTATTTAGTTTTATTGAATATTGCTTAATATAACAGTTATAAACATACATACATACATATACGTTCACGCCTGTAATTCCCGGAAGGGTGGGCAGAGGTGTAACTAGTACACCCACATTTCGTCGAATTTATTACGGTTCCATGATGTGAAAGGGTGACCCTATCGGCATACCGGGCACAATTCGAGACTCCGGGCTGATACTGAGTATTTCTAAACTGAAAACCCAATATCACTTTACCCGACCTGGGGATCGGACCCGAGACCTCAGCACAGCAGTCGTAACGCATGCTCAATTACAACTGCGCAACTGAGGCACACAGTTATAAACGTATTATTTTTTAAGAAAGGTACATAAAACATAAGTCTGGATTCATGGAGTGAACAGAGGTGCACCTAATCATAATGTGATGGTGGCGAGCCTATCGCCATATATCAGACAAAATTTTAAACTAAGGCAATTTGTGTTTTGAATCGATAAAAGACATTTTGTGGTTTGAACCCCGGCTGTTATTGGTTTCCTAGTCTTAGTTTGGTAAAATTTGTCAGTCAGTGTTGCAAGAGAATCACTGTTAGCGACGCAACAGCCTAGGAATGACTCACGGAACACGTATACATCGCGATCTAATGTGTACACGCTCGTTACGCACTATAATATGGTATGATAATGACATCTTAAGAATTTTTCTATGGTTTTTTGTAAATAGCTTTGTACAGTGTTAATCCTTATCGTTAAATTTGTTGATAAATGTTTTTAGATAGTGCATAACGAGACGGTTATTTTGATATATAACACTTGTATATTCTTATGATACTTTTAATAATAAACGCCGAAAACACCGATCACCATAGTAAAAAGGGACTTCGAAATGGGGCAATTTGCATAGGCTCTCTCTATGGTATAGCCACGAAGTACTTAAGCGAACCGGTTCTCAAGAAACGACATGGGCTCTACGAGAACAAAGAAGAAACTACAAGAAGCAAACTGGAAAACAAGAAGACTTGGAAGACTTGGAAGAAACTGAAGACCTGGAAGACTCCAAGTATAGGACGGGGTGTATAGGACACATTTGGCTAGGGGTGATCGGCATACGGCTTAACGTCAAAAGTTGTTTCTTTGCCTTCAACCCTTTCCTCACACATACCCTACACATATACATACACACACATACAACATACACACACACACACACATACATACATATATACACACACCCTCACTCTCTCTCTCTCTCACACACCCGTACACACCCGCTCCCAGTGGTGTTGCTTTGTACGGTTGACATGTAGTGTGTAAGTACATATATATGTAAGTTATAAGTGTTTGTATTTGATGTTAATAAAGAGTCTTAACCGAACCACAGTCGTATCAACACGCATCTCCCATCTCCCGCCTTTACATGGCGACCCTGCCAGTCGGCGCAGCCCTGCGCCAGCGCGCGACGAGCATAGTAATTAATTAATTAAAATAATGTAGTTACATACTAAGTAACATGAAAACTTAGACGAAAAAATGAAAATAAGAAAACTGAAATACAAAGAAGACAATAAAACACATATGAAGTAAGAAGACATATTAAGATATATTATAAGAATATGATGAAGAATATTATTAATAAATGAAGATTTATAAGAGGAAAATATAATTATGTATTAAATAAATAGGAAGAATGAAGCATGAACATTTAAGAATGTCAAGAAATGAAAATGAAGACCATGAATACAGAATAAGATGAAATAAAGAAAATGCTATATAATGAAGAATTCTAAGAAGTGGTTTGTGAAGAATTAAGTTAAGATAAAGAAGAAAGAATAATATGAAAAGAAGATGTTCGAGTGGTGTCCAGGGAAATCCCGGCCCAAGGAGTCCAGGGTATAGCCCGGCCCACCCAGCAGGCAGCAGCTACGCCAGCAGCACAGCATCAGCGAGCCTCGCGAACGTCTCATCTCATCTCTCCATGAGGAAGACACGTATCTTTTATTATAATTCATTTTAGTTAAGTATCTTTCATAACATTATTATATTAATTTTTAAAATGAGTAATTTTGTAGAAATTTATAGTAACAGAATTATAATATTACATGCTAGTTAATTTTATTAAGTTTAGCTAGATTTTTGTATTTAATATGTTCATATTTCGATTAGCTAATTCATATGTTAAATTTTAACGTAAGCAGAGTTTTTTTTTGTTTATCTGTACAATTAATTATTAAAAATGACAGAATACTTTGATATAGAGACAGCTATAGAATTATTACCGGTTATGACAGGAGAAGAAAATGTAACAAGACAGTTAATTGATAGTATAGATTTTTATAACAGTATCATAAATGACAGTTCAAAACAATTACTGATAGATTTTGTATTAAAAACTAGACTGACGAAAAATGCTAAATTTATGTTGAAAGAAAATTATGACGACGTAAGTACATTATTAGAAGACATGAAAAGTAATTTATTACCAAAAAAAGTCATTTGTTGCGTTACAAAAACAACTATTTCATTGCAGACAAGGAAACAGATCAGTTAAAGCTTTTGGCTCACACATAGAATATCTATTTACTGAATTGACTTTAGCACAATCTGATGGTGATTCAGTGAAACGTAATATACTTAGGCCTATTAATGAAAAACTTGCAATAGACTGTTTTAGGAAAGGCTTAAACAACACAAGTATTAGTATTATTTTAGCTGTTAGACAATATGAATCGTTATCGCAAGCTATTCAAACTGCAATAGATGAGGAAGTTATGGTTAAAAGTAGAGGAATTTCTTATGATCGTAGACAGGATAAATATATTGATAGATCTCAAAGTTTATTTTACAAACATAATTATAGTATCAATAATGTGTCACCAAGCAAATATTGTAAAATTGATCAGTCGAATACCATATTTGCGCAACAGATTCAGGTATCCAGTAGCGATTGCATTCCGCAAGCTCAGCGATTAGCGCCGAGTGAGTCGTCCGAGTGCATTAATATAAACAACTTGGACAATAAAGTAATGAAATTTGAATCTAACGTTAGCCTCGTGTGTTCTAGTACTTTGAATAATGATATTACCGATACAAACGTAACTTGTAAAGAACAAGAATTAAGCATACATAGTATACCAATAGAGATACCTCAATCAAATAATATTAATAAATTAAAGAAAAAGAGACAAATAAATAAAGATATAGTAGTGCTTATTATAGGAAATAATATTGATAATCATATAAAAAATAAAAAGATAGTTATGTCAAATGAAGGATTTTGTTTTTATATGATTTCGAAAAAGAAGTTATATTTAGACTTTAAGTTTTTAGCGATAGGAGAAAATGTAGTGAAAGATGTAGAAGATTTGTGTAGAAATAAAAATATTAAGGAGTTAAAGATTAATAAGAAAAGTAAGAATAGTAGTAAATATATTAAGAAGTTTATACGATTAATGAGTAAATATAATATTGATTGTCCTAAAGTAAGAATAAATAATGAAGTTATAGACACGAGAGTAAAGATGCATAAAGTTAAATGTAGAGAAAATAATGGGAATAAATGTAATTTGCCGACAAATGAGCAAAGAATAAATAATGAGAATAAGGTGTTAAAGACAAACAATAAATGGTCAAATATGAGCCTTAGTGATGATAAGAAATATGAAACTTCATTAAACTGTAAGGTAGACAGAAAATTATGTAATGAAAATGTGTTATACGAGAAGAAGAGTTTTTTTGATTTGTGTAAATTGTATAAAAACTATGACGAGCGTTCCGTAGGTATAACTTAGATTAATATTATGTGATAAGACAATTTTTACGTTTTTTTTATACAGTTTAAATATTTTTGTTTTTATATTGATTTTATGTGTCACCAATAAGTGTGTATTAACTTTTATAGATTTTTATATTGTATGTACTTATAAACAACAACAAAAATAAGAATGTAATAACATTTTATTTTTTTTCTCAATGGGGGAAGGTGTAGTGTGTAAGTACATATATATGTAAGTTATAAGTGTTTGTATTTGATGTTAATAAAGAGTCTTAACCGAACCACAGTCGTATCAACACGCATCTCCCATCTCCCGCCTTTACAGACACACTTGGTGCACAACCCCGCACTGCGAAGGTGCATGAGCTGGGTGACCGGCGCCCGAGGTAACTCGGTCAACCACCCAGCCTCGCTTACGGGAGGTCGATCGCAAGCCCTAGCGCTTCGATCGTCTAGGCTCCCACAACAGCTGGTCCTTCGAGCCGGATTGATCTTCGCCGCATCAAGATGCCGACAACACGAAGCAACAAGAGTGCTGCACCGCCAGAACCAGTTCCTGCGACTGCCGTGACGACGACGCCTGAGGAATCATCGGGGTCAACGGCTACTACCACATGGACCCACGGCACCACGACGACCGCGACTGAAGCTCCACGTGCACCAGAGCAGCTGAATCCTGCTCGGGCTGCATCGGTCAGAGCAGGGAGCACGGCGCGATCATTCAGCAGGAAGAAAAAGGAACTGGAAGCAAGGGCTGAACTAGCCCGCCTGGAACTCCAAGCGGCGCAAGCAGCAGCAGCACAAGCCAGAGCGCAACTGGAACTTCTCAGACTGGATGAAGATGACGACTCCCTCGTAGAAGAACCCATCAACAAGGAAGACGACGTGTCCAACTGGGTGCAGGCAACAGTGAAGCCGCCCGAGAAGGGGCAGCTGGATATGGCAATGCCACCCCCTGAAGCCACCACCCTCAAGGACACTTCAAGAAGTGACACCCGGGAATTAGCAGACGCCATCGTGAAAGCCATCAGCACAGTACCAAGGCACGGGACGACAACTCCAGCGTTCCTGCACGATCTGCCGCCTTTCGACGGAAGCTGTAGCGAATGGATAGCCTTCAAGACAGTGTATGAAGATACAGCCCCGCTTTTCACCAGCACACAGAACATGGCCAGGCTGAGGAAAGCAATAAAAGGGACTGCAAGGGAAGCCGTCAAGAGCTCATTATACTCCGACTGCCGACCAGAAGAAGTCTTGGAGGCCTTGCGTCGTCGCTTCGGGAGACCAGATGCGCTGGTCTTGGCAGAACTAGAGAAGATCAAGAATCTGCCAAAGTTAAACGAAACTGCACGCGACATGTGTATATTCGCAGGCCAAGTCAACAACACTGTCGCTGCAATAAGGGGCCTAAAGAAGCCGCAATACCTGCACTCTCCAGAAATGCTGAAGCACATCGTCGACAAGATGCCATCGGTCATACGATACCGATGGTACGACTTCGCGGCGGATAAGGAGCCTGAAGAACCCGATTTAATGATGATGATGAAGTTTCTCAACAGGGAAGCTGATCGATGCGGACCATACGCAGTGCAAGAGGTGACCAGGAAGCACACTCCGGCGAGGCATGTCGCACACACCACGTCGGAAACTACGGAACGGGAGCAACCTGGGACGTCTTGTTCGCACTGTGGGGAAAATCATCAAATGCTGAACTGCAAGGGATTTCTTCAAGCTTCAATCAAGGAACGATGGGAGTCCGCGAAAAAGAGTCGACTGTGCTTTAAGTGTCTTCAAGGACGACATAGGAAGGAGACATGCAAGAAACCACCATGCAAAATATGCAGACGTTGGCACCATCCGTTACTCCACGACGAAAAGGAACCAAGTAAACGGGAAGAAGACAAGGAAGTGGCCAACAACGTGCGTCTACTAGTAAACGCCCTGAGGACCGCAAGAGCATATTTGAAGATGGCACCGGTGGAGGTATACGGACCCAAGGGGTCAAAGAAGATCCTAGCATTACTGGACGAAGGATCAACAGTAACTCTTCTCGACTCATCGGTGGCAAGAGAGATCGGCCTCCAAGGACCCAGAGTAGGGCTTACCCTAGAGACTGTCGGCGGAAGACAAGTCACCGAGGAGGGATCAATGAAGCTCGATCTACACATTAAGGGTGCCCACCAGAGCAAGAGAAGAAAACTGAAAGGCGCAAGGACCATCGAAGACATGAACCTCACGCCTCAGAGGATCGAGAAGGAGCGGCTCGAAGAATGCGCTCACCTACGAAAGTTGGTGGACCAACTGTTCTATGAAGAAGAATCTCCCAAGCTCTTGATCGGCCAGGATAATTGGGAACTCATCATCTCAAAGAACATACGCAAAGGAAAAGGAAGTCAGCCCGTGGCGTCATTGACATCGCTAGGATGGGTGCTGCACGGTTTTGATGCGGGAAGTTCGAAACCGGTGCGGTTCGTCACGTGCGCTCACATCTCCACTCAAGAGGATGAATTGGAAAAGCTGATCAAGGAGCACTTCGCGGTAGAATCATTGGGCGTACAACCACGTCGACCAACAGACGCGGATGCAAAAGCACTCGAAATGCTTGAGAAGACAAGTCGTCGACTACCGAACGGGCGATTCGAAGTGGGACTACTCTGGAAGAGCGACAGCGAACGAATGCCGAACAACTACAGGTCGGCAGAGAACAGGTTGAGGTCCATCGAAAAGAAGCTCGACAAAGACGAGGAATTGAAAAAGGAATACAACCAGCAGATCAAGAATCTACTGGACCAAGGTTACGCCGAGGAAGTCGGTCCCGACTCGAAGTCCGACAGGAAATGGTATCTCCCACACTTCACAGTCACGCATCCGACAAAGAAAAAGAGGAGGCTGGTGTTCGACGCTGCCGCCAAATATGAAGGAAAGAGTCTCAACGACGCGCTGCTGTCTGGACCAGATCTGCTTCAGTCACTCTTCGGAGTGCTACTGAGGTTTCGACAGGGGCCTATCGCCGTGGTGGCAGATATTAAGGAGATGTTCCTTCAAATCAAGATCAAGGAAGAGGATCGTGACAGCCTTCGATTTCTGTGGAGACAAGAAAAAAGGACAGGACCACCTCGACAATACCGGATGACATCATTGATCTTCGGAGCCGCCTGTTCACCGAGCGCCGCGATCTTCGTGAAAAACAAGAACGCAGCCGAATACCGAAGTACGCATCCAGAAGCAGCACGCGCGGTGGAACGCAACCACTACATGGATGACTATCTGCAGAGCTTCACCACCAAACAGGAAGCTGTCAAGATGGCGAGCGAAGTGGACACCATACATCGCGCGGCGGGACTTCATCTACGCGGCTGGGCATCCAACGAACGAGAGGTACTCGAACAACTCGGAGTAAAGGAAACCACGACGGACGCGGTGGAATTGGGCTCCAAGGAGGAGAAAACCTTGGGGTTACGCTGGTTCACGGACAGCGACGAGATAGGTTTCAGGACTTGTCTGAGGAACGTCGGCCAAGACGTTGTCAACCAAAAGGAAACGCCCACCAAGAGAGAAGTCACCAGCGCCGTGATGTCCACATTTGACCCCCTAGGTCTAGCCACTCCCGTGCTGATACAAGGGAAGAGATTGATTCAAGACATCTGGAGAAGCGGCGTCGGTTGGGACGAGAAGATCACGCCAGAAGACGAAGCTACTTGGAAAGCATATCTGACAAGCTTGCAGCTCCTGAAGGTTCTTCGGTTGTCGAGATGCGTAGCACACGTCGGTCACGAGGGGGAGCTGCACATGTTCACGGATGCCAGCGAGACTGCATAAGCGTGCGCCGCATACTGGAGACAACGTTGCGGACCTTCCACGTACACAGTCACCCTCCTAGGGGGCAAAGCCCGGGTGACTCCGTTGAAGCCGGTCTCCATCCCGAGACTAGAACTGCAAGCAGCATTGTTGGGCGCGCACCTAGCGCAATCAATCCAGGAAGAGTTGGATATGAAGGTGACAAGCACGACATATTGGACAGATTCCAGTACCGTGCTTTCCTGGATCAAGGCGGACCCCCGGACCTTCAAGCCTTTCGTCGCTCACCGACTGGCCGAGATTGAAGACACGACGAAACCTCATCAATGGCGTTGGGTACCAACGAAGCAGAACCCAGCGGACGACGCGACCAGAGGAGTACCAAGCGACTTCGGCGAGAACCATCGCTGGTTCACCGGCCCTGCGTTCCTCCGAGAGGAAGAAGATCTGTGGCCGCAGGCTCGCAGTTTCAAAACTGCGCCTACGGGCGAAGAAAAGGAGACGCATCTGGCCGCGGCCGTCAGCGAAGCAAAGGAGTTCCCAACACCCGCGCCGGAAAGATTCTCCAGCTGGACTCGCTTAGTGAGATCAACTGCGAGGGTACTGCAGTTCATCAACGCATGCCGCAAGAAGCAACAGGTGAACGTCAGTCGAAAGGTTGAATCACAAGACCCCACCTGGAGGAAGAATCTCAAGAAATCCTTCGAAAAAGGAAGAACCATCCCGACCGCCCGCGAAGAAAAGAAACTGTTGCCATTAGGTCCAGAGCTGCTAGACGAAGCTGAAAGGCTACTTTTGAAGAAGAGTCAAAAGGACAGTTTCGGCAGAGATATCGAATTCATTCAAAAGGGGAAACCTCTCGACAAGGGCAGCAGCTTGAAGAAACTCGCTGTAACAATAGAAGAAGGATTACTGAAGATCCACGGGCGGATCGACGCGGTCACGGGCATGGAAGAGGCTTACAAGCGACCGGTGATCCTACGAAGCAATCACACCGTGGCGCAGCTACTCATACGTCACTACCACGAGCATCTGAACCACGGGAATCACGCAACGTTGAACGAGCTTCGACAGAAGTACCGGATTTTAGGCCTACGGTCAGCGGTACGACGTGTCGCACAGATTTGCCAATGGTGCAAAGTATACCGAGGTACGCCGCAACGACCACCGACAGGAGACCTACCCAAAGAAAGGCTTCGGTACGGAGAGCCACCCTTCACGCACGCCGCAGTGGATTACTTCGGCCCCATGACGGTGACCATCGGACGGCGACACGAGAAAAGATGGGGAGCATTATTCACCTGTCTAACTACGAGGGCCGTGCACGTAGAACTCGCCGCGTCACTGTCGACGGACTCCATGATCCTGGCAGTCCGAAGGATGGCAGCGAGAAGAGGTATGCCGATGACGATATTCAGCGACAACGGGACAAACTTCGTCGGGGCAAATAAAGAACTAAAGGAAGCGGCGGAGGAGCTGAATTTCGACACGTTAGCAACCGAAACGGACAAGATGGGCGTGCACTGGAAATTCATTCCCCCCGGAGCGCCTAACATGGGAGGAGCGTGGGAGCGTCTGGTCCGTTCCATCAAGACGGCCCTAACAGTAACGCTCAAGGATAGACTCCCGCAAGAGGAAGTTCTGCACACTCTCATTACAGAAGCAGAACACATTGTGAACTCTCGACCGTTAGTCAGCGCAGAAGAGAACCCATCCGAAGAAGCCTTGACTCCAAATCATTTTCTCATAGGCAGATCCTGTGGTGCCCGGCGGATAGGTACATTTGCGGACGGGGACCTGACCGGCAAGCGGACCTGGAGGACGGCGCAGCGGCTCAGCGACCACTTCTGGAGTCGTTGGGTGAAGGAATACCTCCCCACGCTGCTGCCAAGAAAAATCGACGGTAGGTCCGGCGGTCAAGACCTTCGGTGCGGAGACACAGTCCTCATCGTGGACTCCACGCTGCCACGCTGTGTCTGGCCGAGGGGTCAGATCATCACCGTTTACCAAGGACCAGACGGAAGAACCAGGATCATCGAGGTGCGAACTACGAGCGGCGTGTTACGACGGCCAGCTTCCAAGGCGGTGCTACTGGTTCCAGCGGCGTCGCCAGGACGAGAGGATGGTGCTGCGCACGAGGGGGAGGATGTTAGCGACGCAACAGCCTAGGAATGACTCACGGAACACGTATACATCGCGATCTAATGTGTACACGCTCGTTACGCACTATAATATGGTATGATAATGACATCTTAAGAATTTTTCTATGGTTTTTTGTAAATAGCTTTGTATAGTGTTAATCCTTATCGTTAAATTTAATGTTTTAAATAGTGCGTAACGAGACGGTTATTTTGATATATAACACTTGTATATTCTTATGATACTTTTAATAATAAACGCCGAAAACACCGATCACCATAGTAAAAAGGGACTTCGAAATGGGGCAATTTGCATAGGCTCTCTCTATGGTATAGCCACGAAGTACTTAAGCGAACCGGTTTTCAAGAGACGACATGGGCTCTACGAGAACAAAGAAGAAACTACAAGAAGCAAACTGGAAAACAAGAAGACTTGGAAGACTTGGAAGAAACTGAAGACCGGAAGACCTGGAGACTCCAAGTATAGGACGGGGTGTATAGGACACATTTGGCTAGGGGTGATCGGCATACGGCTTAACGTCAAAAGTTGTTTCTTTGCCTTCAACCCTTTCCTCACACATACCCTACACATATACATACATACACATACAACATACACACACACACACACATACATACATATATACACACACCCTCTATCTCTCTCTCTCTCACACACACACTCACACACCCGTACACACCCGCTCCCAGTGGTGTTGCTTTGTACGGTTGACACACTTGGTGCACAACCCCGCACTGCGAAGGTGCATGAGCTGGGTGACCGGCGCCCGAGGTAACTCGGTCAACCACCCAGCCTCGCTTACGGGAGGTCGATCGCAAGCCCTAGCTCTTCGATCGTCTAGGCTCCCACAACAATCACTACTATAGATTATCATCAAAAAATTGTATTAGAAGTGTGATTTGTATTTGTTAGTTATGTCCATAATTATTTTGTTACATATTTTTATTTTATTATTTAAGGATTGCCAACAAAGTTTACATATAATATAAATAATAATAACAATCAGAAAATAGAACGAATTGCAACTCAGACTACAGGCAACCACAACATACATATACAATTTTACAATATTATTAATTAATTAAACATTATAATGAACAATACAAAGAGAGGATAGATTTACCAGAATGTTAGGACCCCAGTCAATCAGTCTCACCTAAAAGAGTTTTCCTATGTGGACAGCGAATCATGAAATATGTGAAGCTGAAATATATACATATTATATTTATACTGGCAGAACCCGGTCACGCCTCGTTGTGGCACAGTATTAGATATTAATTACTAGAGATCCCGGGCAGACGTTGTCCTGCCATAAATCGACTTCTTTGTAGTCAGAATTTTCGTTGAGAAAGTAAGAAATTCAGATCTCCACAACAGCGCCACCTATCAGATCTAAAATTATCCTATATTTTAAGTTGCACCCAACCACACACATTAACATTTCATTGAAATCGGTTGAGTGCTTTTAAAGTCTATAAACAGAGATAGGTAGAAAAAAAATTAATGTTTTATGATATTGTATATAGATGTAGATATATCGAAATCTGGAATAAATAATATATAGATAATTCAATAAAAACCTTGTAGAAAAAATTATGTACCTACAACTAGATGTTGCCCGCGGCTCCGCCGTGTGGTGGTTATTTTTCGAAGAAAAGGTATACAATCCATGGAGGCATCTTAAGCTATTACACCTTTCTACATTTTGCTATCCCGTAGGAAGCGTGCATTTTTCCGGGATAAAAAGTAGCCTATGCATATTCCAGACTATAATCCATCTCTGTGCCAAATTTCAACCAGATCCGTCCAGCCGTTGTAGCGTGATTGAGTAACAAAGATCCATCCATCCATCTATCCATTCAAACATTCGCATTTATAATATTAGAAGGAAGAAGGATAGTGACCTCGAAGACAGAAGAAAAGAGGCCACCTGAATTTCAGAATCGCTTTCCGGCGGCTAAAACGTCGGTCAATAGCATGCAAAAAAAAATCATACATATTCCGCAAAATTTTGGCTTCAACCTGGAAAATTCTTAAAAAGTCCTCCTATCTAGAAATCAACCTAAAGATTGGTCTCCGATCCATATTATGCTCCAACGAAATCATGACTAAACTTGTACCATCCTAAACAGAAATGGTCTTGCGAACCAATGAGAAATTGCGGCTCTCACAAAGGCCATGGCTCACGGACATGCCAATTTTTTTTATTAATATCCACTACCTGAAAAGATAACCATATGTAACACAATCACAACGTTCCTGTATCTACGAACTGCAAGATAAAAATGATTCGCTAATATTTAAAGGTCCCCTATAAGCAGTAGACCGGCACACAATCAGGTTGTCTTGTAAAGGCGTGGTCATAATCAATTTGAGTTGCCGCGGGAACTTACCTACATGTTAAGGTAAGTAAAGCGTGTGATGGCCGGCCTAATGTTCAAAGTTGACCGTATTTGAAGTGCCGCAGGCGTGAATTACCGTTCCATTGAGCGTCGGGGTGGCCAAGTTATATATAGCAGGGGAGCCGAGCCGGCTTTCCACATGATTACTCTTGTTACGTGCACACAGCATACGGTGTAAAACCTCGATAGCTAGCTGTGTCTATGGTTTCATGAGAACTAGCAGGCTGGAAATGATAAAAAGTATTTGTCATTTTATTCTTTTAACCATCGTCGGTAAACGAAAAAATAGATGAATTTATAGTAAGCGGACTCCATGAACATCTGCCTACCCAGTAAAATGCGTCAAGGCGCAAGTATATCAAATATTCAAAAAAGAACAGGCTTTTTTCTTGAAGGCCCCTTACTGAATATTGAGCATAGGCTACTCTTATAAGATACACATAGTCTGGATTACACACTAGGTCAAACTTGTATGGAACAAACAACGACTACGGTCAAATCCGGGCTCCGGCACATATATTTGTTTCGGTTGGATAAGAACCTGCAACCTCTCGTTTCACAGAGTTGACTGACCCAACACTAGGTAAAACCTGTATCGTGGGTATCGAGAACTACGAGGGACTACGGTCCACACCCAGGCCCGAAATATGTGTCTGTCACACAAACATTTGTCTTGGTGCTCGCCCGCTGCGCCACGGAGGCTGAAAATAAAATACGTTGTATAATATATAATATGCTAGCTGTTGCTCGCGACTCCGTCCGCGTGGATGTTATTTTTGTAAAAAAAGGTGTACAATCCAGAAACCTGCAATATTATGCATATATCATACATATAAACCTTCCTCTTGAATCACTCTCTTTGCTGGTGGTAGGATATTCGTATCCGCCCGGATAGCGACCACCGTACACAGGGCGAAAAACCCGCCATAGTGGCACACGCAAGTGTGTCGCGTTCCGGGATCAGCCAGTGTATGTCCGGTTATCGTCGGGGGGCTAGAGTTGGGGTACGATGTTTGGCCGTGCGGGTATAAGCCGGTTCACAGTCGGTTGGAGGCGTGTTGATCCGTCGGCCAGGGAGACCTGTAGAAACGGTGGTACCGCTGGCCGCCCGCGGTACAGTACAGGGGCCCAATCGTGGCTAACCACCACGAGAGGCTGCCCCACCATGCCGCGCATAATCTTGGGTGGGTCCGTCGTGCCGGTTGGTGACCGGATGTGGGGTCCCGGCGGCCTATCCCGGGAGGGTACGGGGGCCCTTCCGTCCGGCGGATCAGCTCACCTCCTCTCGGCTCTTTTAGTGGACCGGCGCTTGTTACGGCCTTCTGACTACTCTGACACTAGACCCTTGACCGCTTCTTCACCTCCTCCTCCCATAACTCCATGTCAGTGCATACAAAGAGAGCAGGTTTTACAGCGGTGCGTAACCCCACCACCGCCTTCACAATGGAGTTCGCTAACATCCGCGGACTCCATTCTAATCTTAATGCCGTCCACCACCATCTTGAGACGGCCCGGCCTGCTCTGCTCTTCTTGACGGAGACGCAGATTTGTAGTCCGACCGATACTTCATACTTGCTTTACCCCGGATACTCGCTTGAAGAATGCTTCAGGCCGAGGGCCGGGGTATGCCTGTATGTTCGGTCGGACGTCTGCTGTCGCCGTCTACGCTGCATGGAGGACCCCTCCTTCTCCACCCTGTGGGTACACGTCGACCTCGGCTCCCAGAGTCGGGTTTACGTGTGCCTTTACAGGTCACACGACGGGGACGTAGAGACAACTCGGCTATTTAATTATATTAGCCAGGCGACAGACGACGCGCAGGAGCAGTTTCCAACAGCGGAATTGGTAGTTCTGGGGGACTTTAACGCACACCACGAGTTGTGGTTGGGCTCCTCCAGAACTGACCATGCCGGCAGGACTGCTCATGCATTCGCTTTGACGAATGGCTTGACACAGCTGGTGGACCAGCCTACCAGGATCCCAGATGTGGCGAGTCATGCGCCCTCTCTGCTTGACCTACTGCTGACGAGTCATCCAACCGGGTATAAAGTGACGGTTGGTGCTCCCCTGGGTACCTCCGATCACTGCCTGGTTGGGACGTCGGTTCCTTGCGCTTTGCCTCCACGTCCCGTGAAGGTCAAGCGCAGGGTCTGGCACTACTCGTCGGCAGATTGGGATGGTATGCGGGATTACTTCGCATCCATCCCTTGGCGGCAGCGCTGCTTTGATGGAAAGGATCCTTCAGCGAGTGCTGACGCCATTGCTTGCGAGATCAGAATAGGAATGGAATATTACATTCCTTCCTCTGAGATCGCAGGCAAGGGCCGAGGACGCTCCTGGTTCAATCGTGCATGCGCCGATGCTGTTGGCAAGAAACAGGCGGCGTATCCTGCTTGGATCGGGGGTCGCGTTACGAAGGATCCCAACCTCAAGTCACTCAAAGCAGCCTATAACCGTGCTGCCAAGGTCTGCAAGAGGGCGTATGTTAAAGCGGATGCCCAGCGCGTTTCCAAGATTGGATGTGCTTTGGCCGATAACCCAACAAGCAGTCGTGCTTATTGGAGCTTGGCTAAGGCCGTCCAATTTAATTTCTGTCGCCCTTCGCTGCCACCGCTGAGATATCGAAATGGAACACTAGCCCATAGCTCGCAGGAGAAGGCCGATTTACTGGCAAACCTCTTCGCGGCTAATTCGAGACTCGAGGACTGCAATGCTCATTTACCAACTACGCTGCCCGGTTGCGGTCACACAATGCCTGATATCCGTATCAGGCATTGTGTGATCTTATCCCATCCTCTCCCTTCCATACCAGAACCACGCGTACTGGCTTGCGGAGCCACAGCTTCGTGGTGTCTACTACCCCGGCCCGAACCAAGAGGTTCGCAAACTCGTATTTTTGCCGCACCATCAAGCTGTGGAACAGTTTGCCAGCTACCGTGTTCCCTCCTTCCTATGATCCTGGGTCCTTTAGGCGTAATGTGAAGAAGCTAAACAGCAGGCCGGCATGATTGTGTTGAGTAGCGGGGGATAGACTGTCTCTCGCTACTCGATACTCTATCTGGACGGCACTGCGCTTACCATCAGGTGCAGTGTGGTCACTTTGCCGCGCCAGAATAAAAAAAAAAAAAAAACTCTATCTATTAAAAAGAGCTTCAAAATCCGTTGTGTAGTTTTGAAGATTTAAGCATACATAGGGACGGACAGCGACTTTGTTTTATACTATGTAAAGATACGGATATGTTGAGAATAGTAGGTATAGGCACAGTCTCGAAGTAATATAAGTAAGAACTTTTCTGCTGTGCTTCGTCTAGTGAAAGAGATACTCGAAGGAAAACTAAGCCCTGCTGCCTGTTCTTTATAATAACTAATACCCAGTAATTTTGTTAAGACCTATGCGAGCTACTACTACTAATGAGATGGATTTGCTAACGGTAAAAACGGTAAGTATATTTTAGAGGTATAAAAAATCTAATGCCAAAACACGAAATTTAATAAAAAAGGCAAAAATGGGTGTAAAACTTTTTATTGCAATGAAATAATCATTTGCATTGTAGTATTTATTGCTATAGACTATTATCTAAAACTTGGTTTTACGATTTCATTCATACTGAAAACAACACTTTTTCAAAATATAGAGTTACAATTCTATAGACTTGAAATTATACCTACAATACATTAAAGTACAGACATTATGTATTCTTGTAATCTAAGAGAGGACCAGTACATCGAAACATATTATCAAACATATAATTTATAATGCTACTGCTACCCTGACGTTCACTACATTTATGTTCGGAAATTACCAAACGAACTTGACGTTCTGCATAATTAGTTAGCTACTCAAAAAAAAGTGTGAGCAAAATCACATTTAGTATAAAAATATATACGTTGATCATCAGGCGGACATATTTCTCTGAGTTAGCAATTATTCTATGAGTGATGATAATTCAGATAGAACTTCTCGGTTTCGCTGGTCGTTACAATATTGATTGTTTACCGAAACTCTAAGAAACTATTGTATATTATAAGTAAATTCGTCTTGATAGAGTCCATTCTCATGTCGAGATTTTCTTGCTACAGTATCTCCTGACATTAGAACGTTGAAGAAGCTTTACCGTTCTAACTCTAACAGTAATAATTTCCTACAAACAGCCGAATACCATCGTACAATTAATCAAGACCATGGTTTTTAATTAGCGTGAGATCAGTATATGGGTCAGTGAACTTCCCTGCCCTGATGTAGGTGCAGCATGATTCATGATTCATACGAATATACGCGTGCCGTTATGTGAACAATTAACCGTTGTGCATTATCATTTTATATTGTTTGAAATTGAATCGAGTTGTGGTCGCAAATGGGAGCTACATTGATATTTACTACATAAGGCGTACCTAAAACCAACTTTTGTTGCTGGTAGCAATTTTTTTAAATATGAATTGCGTATTATTTAGTTCATATACGCAACACTTATTTTATATTTACTACCCATTATATTTTTCATCTAAAATCCGTGTGTAGGCAATCAGTTGCTATTACCTATTACATGTTGTTTTGTGAGAAGTCTTTACACTATTATAATTATGTTTTACCACAGTTTGTTCTTTGGCTAATAACCTAAGTATATGTCCACGCTTTAGATAACTTCTGAACAATGTGAACCATATCTTTACGATCATATAAAGACGAGCTGATTGTATAATAATTACATAATTATTTTTTAATAATATACACTGCTTTATCATTAATAGATAAGAGTAACCTTGGTGAGTTTGTTTATCGTATTAGGCGAAACATCCGACTTTAACGATTAATTTCTCCTCAGACCTAATAAAATACGTTAATGATATTGTGAAATCGTATAAATTTTGTTTAAACTGCGCTTAGTCACGAAAACTGCGGTGCTGTCTCTACATTAGTACGTTCCTGAACGAAATTACGCGGCCGTGTCAGCTCCTCTCTGCTGTCAAAACTCAAAATATAAAAAAAAATGATCGAAGAAACGAAGAAAAAAACTTTTTTGGGTTTTGATTTTAGCACACAAAGAGTACGTAAAAATGTTTTATGCCAACTATAATTTATTATTTATATTCTATTCAGTTATTGTGTCTCGCCTGTAGAGTTTTAATCGAGATCGATAATTTTATTTATACATAGTATTGTGGTCGTGTTATTTTACTAATTAACTCTGTACATTTAGAGTTAGCACTAATATTCGAAAAAATATTTTACGTGTCTCTAAAGTTCCAATTCTTTAGTTGGTTCATTAAAAAAAAAATGTAGGTATATATTATGTTTCATAAAAAAAACAAATTTCAAACCAACATTTGTTTCTCCAGTTTTTGAAAAAAGAATAAAATTTTATTGCAAATATCACGTCGAAAATATACTGTTCCTTAAAAATCTAAAGTTTTTATTAAACAATTATTTATTAATTATTTAAATATTATAGATGATGGAAAAATTTAAGAGATAAATTATTTATTCAATTTACACATTGTATTCTATCTAGAATAGAAGACATTAGATAAATCATTGCAACATTTTTCACTGATAATATTTATTTTTGTTTAAGTTAAAAGCCATAGTAATTGGCGAAGACTACAGTGTGCTCCATGAAGCAGACGTTGAGTTTGATGTGGACTTACCAGAGTTTAGGTGAGATTTTTTATTGTATTTTATATTGATAGGGTAGTCCCTGATTATTAGAAATGTTGGGGGTAAAGAAAATAAGTACAGGTAGATTGATAAGTTATAGACTGAGAGGGGAGAATGTTTGCCATAAAAGAGAGCTTCTCGGCGTTCCAGACCCTGGTCTATCCCAGTGTGCTCAGTTCACATAATCAGTATGTAGTTCAATCAGTATGCCTCGGTGGAGGAATTGTAATTGTGCATGCATTGAGACTGCTGTGCTGAGGTCTTCGATCCCCGGGTCGGCGAAATAATATTGGGTTTTCTATTCAGAAATACTCAGTATCAGCCCGGAGTCTGGAATTGTGCCCCATATGGCGATAGGCTGGCCCCCTATTACATGGGACCGTAATAAATTCAGAGAAAAGTGGGTGTACTGTACAGCTCTGCCTACCCCTTTGGGGATTACAGCCGTGAGGGTATATGTATGTATGATCAATCAAGTATTTTTTTATGGAAAAAGGGGGCAAACGGGCAGGAGGCTCACCTGATGGAAAGAGATCACCGCCGCCCATGAACATCTGCAACACCAAAGGGCTTGCAAATGCGTTGCCGGCCTTTCAGGAGTATATGTGCAGTTGTCTTTAGTATCATGTGTGTTGCCGTTTTTCCTAACATAATATTAAAATAAGAAAATTTGTATTATGAAGGTACATAAGAATTAAGAAATCTGCATATAATATTACACAATGAGATTTAAAATATATTATATAAACCCGGTAACTACAAATAAATATAGACAAATTCTATGGAATCCTGTAATGAGCTTTATGGGGTGGTCCAACTGTTCTTGGTTAAGTCTTAGCCTACCTGGCCTTATATCCTACTTATGATAGAACATTTTGTCACCAGGACGGCTGGTGGGGTGGTCCGCGGTGAGCGAGGTGAGGTGACTGCACCTCCGCTACTATGGGTTAAAGCCCTTGACATGGTGATGGATAGGCTTGTAGTAGCTGGGGTCGACTTTTCTACAGTAGAGGCACTGTCTGGTGCTGCGCAGGTAACATTATTCTAATGCCTGCTGTACACATTAGACCAAGGTGCTGGGCTAGCATGTTGGACCAAGGTTTAGAGGACTAATTGGCATATGTTGGTGGTTACCCGTATGCCAAGTAGCCCTCTACATATTGGTCCAACAGGCTGGGCCAGCACCTTGGCCCAATGTGTACAGCGCGCGTAATATAGTAAAAACAGCCAAGAAGCCTAGGTTTTTCCTAACCCTTTAAATAACTAGAGCAACGAGTATAATAAATTGTCTAAAGCAGGATTGTGTGTTATAATGTAATATATATTTTTTATATTTGAGTGATCCAATGCTAAACTAATGTTGTTAGATTTCTTACTATGCTCACATGATTATTTATAAAAACTTTCATTTTGATAAATATTTATTTCATAAATCAACTTTTTGGGTTCTTAATCTACATTATACTGTAATAATTATTAATTTACATTTAAATAATGATATATACACCACCTTATAATATGTATGAACAGTTGCTTGTCTTTTTATAAGACATTTACCAAAAGACCAACAGAAATAAATCAATTGTGTATCAATTATTAGGACTGTGCTCCGGGGTGCCCAAGAGCTCTCTTTTATTGCAAAGCTCCACCCCCACTCAGTTGGTAATTATCAATGTACCCACAGATATTTATGAAATACCCTCGATATGTCTAATACATGGGTGTTTACTATACGATATTTATGGAAAAAAATATAAGGACTACAAATATTCTTACTATTCCTGGATACATGAAATCCAGTTCTGATCTTCATTCTTGTCCAGCAAAACTGCAATAGAACTTTTGGTAGAGTAACAAAAATCACAGAACCCGAATAATATATAACAAGAAATCAATAAATATTATGATTTAAGTAACTGGATTTCAAGTTGGCAACTTTAAATAGAATGATTGCAAAAAATACATTAAGTTTCATTGATGGTAAATAGCCTTGAACAAGTAATTTGAAACTTTTATACAAAATGTATAAAAAATATATTATATCACACATAATCAGTCCTTTTTATAGACAAAAATAACCTTGGTCAGCAAGTGTGTCAATAGGCGAAATGATTCATAGGTATTTAAACCGCCCTCGTGGCGCAGCGGTTGATGAGCCGGCTATGAAACGAGAGACCGTGGGTTCGATGCCCACAAACAAATGTTTGGATGATTCGCAAATATTAGATCTGGGTGTCGTGGGACTGTAACTTGTAATGATATATCTACGATACGGGTTTTTCTTACTGTGGGGAAAGGACTATGTGTGTGACTGTTTGATGTATTAGACTTAAAGTTACCTTCATTTTGTTATATTTCGCTTGTTCGTAACACTCCGTACCTACTTATAATAAATGTTTATATTGTGAGGCGAATACTATCTTGGTTTATGAACTAGGTGGTCCTGTTTGTTACCCAGATTAGGCAACATGTGTTTCTAAACTTGAATATTGGTAATATTTAATCTGTACCTGACCGCGATCGGCGCATTCGTTGTGTCTCAGCTTACCCTCTAGGAGAATCGACAACCGTATGTCTATAAGTTTGCAGGCGTATTTACAAAGGCAGGAGTCAATCGCTCTTTCTTTAACAGTGTACCAGTGAAACTGTACCAGATAAAACCATGTATTTTGGAACATAAGATTTGTATCCGCGCCTAAACGTGAACCAAATAATCTTATTTTAGCAACACGGCTCAGTATGGTGGTCAAAGGACTCGGAGGCCAAGCTAGCCAGTCTGTCGGCCGAAGAGTTCGTTCACACTCAACTAGCGACGGCGTTCGTGTGCGACTCGCCCGTGTGGATGGACTCTAGCACCACCGCCGACTGCAGTGCGTTAGAAGACGAGATTGGAGGACCTGAGGTATGATAAGTGTTTAATATCTCTATATACGATTATTATGACTGCCTCGGTGGCGCAGTTGTAATTGCCCACGCGTTACGACTGCTGTGCTGAGGTCTCGGGTTTGATCCCCGGGTCGGGTAACGTGATATTGGGTTTTTCTATCTAGAAAATCCTCAGTATTAGCCCGGAGTCTGGAATCTGTTCTCGATATGGCGTTAGGCTCGCCCCCTATCACATTATGGGACCGAAATTCGGCGAAAAGTGGTTGTACTGGTAACACCTCTGCCTACCCCTACGGGGATTACAGGCGTGAGTGTATGTGTGTGTGTATCTCTATATATTATTTCTCATAGGTGTTTTTGTCGGTACGCCATAACTTCCATAATTCTTCATCAGGTTTGATGATTCAAACACCAATTCAAAGCTCATGTTTGCCGCTAGTTAAGAAAAATAGGCAAATGTATTAAAATTACATATTTTGTTTTACAAAAAAATATAAATAAACAACGTCAACAAAGTCAAGAGTGCTTGTTGCCTGTTCTTCTCTAGCGAAACTGCATTCCCAACTGGCGGTAGAGTAAAATTTTATTCTGATCATTACTTCCGAGCTTACATTTAAGAGGCGATAAGTAACACAATTTAGGGGCTATCACTGGCAAGGTCATTTCTAGCAGTTAATTTGAAATAAGGTCTGATCCAGGTGCTTTGTTAACTTTCAGTGTGTTCATTGCTCTTATTGTTTCTTTCTCTAATATTTTTGGTATTGTTTCTGAATCTACGGCTGTATAGTTTTCTTCTGGAGAAGTTTACAAATTCTGACTTTGATATAAATTACGGTAATAGTTTGTAAAAACTTTTATTATTTCGTGTCTGCTACTTTTACTCTTACTATAAACTTTTTAAAATTTGGTATCCAGTCTTTTTTGTTATTTAGTTTTTATACAATAATCATGTACAGAGTTTTTTCCAGGAACTAGCTAAAATCACTGGGTCTCGCGCGTACGAGCGGTTCACAGGCCCTCAGATCCGCAAGGTGTTCCGTTCGAAGCCGCGCGCGTACCACGCCGCGTCCAGGATATCGCTCGTGTCTTCGTTCGCTTGCTCTCTGTTCCTGGGACGGATCGCGCCTATAGACCTCTCGGACGGCTCCGGGATGAACCTCCTCGATATTACTAAGATGAAATGGGATCAAAGGGCTTTGAAGGTAAAGTTATAGTTGTACCTAGTCAGGTCATAAATTCTGTCACATGTTTAATATAAAATAATTGAAACAAGTTTTTTCATTATGTAACCATTTATATACCAAAATGAACTTAACAAAACATAGATTCTTATGACACTAAAGTTTATTCAAAATGACCTCCGTGATTTTGAATACAGGCCTTCAATCTGCGCGGCCAGTTGTCTATCGCAGCACGAACGAGGTCCATGTCAATATCGGCGGCTGCCTTAATCAAGGATGTCTTGAGTGACTCCAAATTGGGATGAGGCTTTGAGCACGCCTTTTCCTCCAAGTGTTGCCATATCTTGTAATCTAACGGATTCAAATCTGGACTGGAGGAGGGCCAGTCTTCGTGCCGGATGAAGTCGATTTCACGCGCCGCCAGCCAGTCTTGTGTGCTCTTCGCTCTATGAGCTGGCGCCGAATCTTGTTGGAATACCCAGTGCCTGTTATTGAACATGGTATGAGAAACAGGTTCCACAAGGTTCGTCAGGACTGTATTTTGATACACAACTGCATTCGTTTTTACACCTTTCTCACAAAAATGTACCTCTGTTAAGCCCCAATAAGAAACTCCCAACCATACCATGAGCGAGGATGGAAAATGACCTCGTTGGACACGCGGAATACGGTTGCTCGCTTCTTCACTACTGTGTGCGTACACCTTATCATTTTGTTTGTTGTAGCTCTCTTCTACGGTAAAAAAATTTTCATCTGAAAAAAGAATTTCTCGATATTTTTTTCCCGCGTACCGCTTCAACAAAGCGCGGCATCTCTTCAGTCTCAGGTCCATTAGACGAGCATTCAAACGATGTCCTAAGTCTTCATTTAACACCCTTTTCACCGTGGTTCTGCTTAACCCCATCTGAAGGGCCAACAGTTTCTGCTTACGTTTGGGATTTCTTTGAATTCGCGCCTTCACAGCTTTTATCACTGCTGGAGTCCTAACAGACCGAGGGCGACCACTTCTTGACCTGTCATCTACACTAGAGTCTTCATTGTATCGTTTGATGGTACGATAAACGAATCTTTTGGTTATATTCAAAATTTTCAGTATGTCAAAAATTTGAATTGGCGCGTAACCGCAACGATGCAACGCAATTACTGCAACACGGTCTTCTTTAAGCGTCCACTCCATATTTAAAAATGAGTAAAATTCAAAAAAGTATACATTTTTATTTTCATGAACAATTTGAAATTCGAATTCAATAAACTTTTTTGTGGCCAGCATTCTAAAATAAAAGTTTTTACTGTGTGACAATACTTATGACCTGACTAGGTAATATGTTGATTGTGATGCACACGGTAGGCAGCCGCTCTGCTGTGCCCTGGCACTGCAGAAGTATATGGGCGGCGGAGACTACTTACCATCAGCTGGCTCGTCTGCTCGTCTGCCTATCCAGGCACTAAAACACCTGAGAGTTAATTGAGGAGCCTCCATGGTGCTGTGAAACGAGAGGCTGCGAGTTCAATCCTTGCGTCGAGATGTTTGTGTGATACAGGATTTTTTATTTCGGGTCTGAGTGTTGTGTGATCGAAAGCGAGAGTCCCTAATACCCACGGTACAAAACGCGTATCTTAGAGTCAGGGCTATAAATAATTAACACCCAACAGTCACACACACATAGCCCCGGCCCCATACTAAGAAACGAGTCTTGTGCTGTGGGTACCTACAACACAAGACTCATATCATTCATATCATTGGAACTACGAGAGACGCACGGTCTCAACGCCCAGACTCCGGACACAAATATCTGTCTGTCACACAATCATTTATCTTAGTGTGGGAATCGAACTCACGACCTCACGTTTCACAGCCGACTACTCGCCAACTGCGCCACGGAGGCTGTTGAAAGGACTATGTGTTATTTATTTAATTTTCACTGCGTTTATGGAACGTATGGAGATTGGGTATTTTTCTTTATGGAAAAAGGGGGGCAAACGGGCAGGAGGCTCACCTGATGGAAAGTGATGACCGCCGCCCATGAACATCTGCATCACCAGAGGGCTTACAAAAGAGTAGCCTGCCTTTAAATAAGGGTTATGAATAAACTAAAAATTGCTATCTAGTACTAGTTTGAAATGATGTGTTAGATCAGAACAGGAATAACATTTAAGTTTATTTTTTTTAATAATTGTGTTTGAATGTTGGCTACTGAGCGACCACTAGAACATATACATATATAAGAAAGACTGAGTATACTTTCCCAAGGCGTGTGGTGATGAAACCCTGGAGAGCAAGCTAGGTGCCCCGGTGCCTACTGCGACGGACCTCGGCGCCATATCTCCGTACTTCGTGCAGCGGTACGGGTTCAAATCCGAGTGTCGTGTGGTTGCCTTCACTGGCGACAACTGCTCCGCACTTGCCGGTATTCAAATCAGTTATAATAATAAAATAATACTAGCTCTGTATTAAACATTGTCCCACTGCTGGGCACGGGCCTCCTCTACTAATGGGAGGGGTTGGGCCTTAGTCCGTTATATTATAGAATTATAAGCTATTTCACCTGTTGATAGGCATTTCGTGACACATGTATTACGATCAAATATTATTTTAGCGCCATCTAGTTTTAATGCACGTGCATACTGATAAAGTTTCCTATCTTTTTCAACAATAGACAATTTCCTCAGTCAATGAATACAAGATTTTTTATTCAAACAAGGTAAAGTGGCCACACTACATCTGATGGTAAGTGCAGTGCCGTCGAGTTAAAATGTTTCAGTTTATCAAATATGACATAGTAACAGAAACGGTATAGTCGACTTTAGACTTGATATTTCACGTCTTCGGCAGGTCTTCGCCTTCGCACCGGCTGGGTGGGTCTAAGCCTCGGCACCAGCGACACGCTGATCCTGGGCGTGCCTGCCCCGGCCGCCCCCCTCGCCGGCCACATACTGGTGGGGCCCACGCCCCACGCACCCTACATGGCGCTCCTGTGCTTCTCCAATGGATCCCTCACGCGACAGAACCACAGGGACAGACTGGTGGGACCCAGCTGGGAGGCTTTTAACGAACTGCTCCGGGGCACTGTTAGAGGCAATATGGGGTATATGGGTAAGAGGTTTTGTGCTGGCTACAGAAAAAAAAATATCCTGGCACGGCAAAGTGACCACACTGCACCTTATGGTAAGCGCAGTGCCGTCCAGTTAGAGTATCAAGCGAAAGACAATCTATCTCGCTACGCAACACAATCATGCCGTCCTGCTGTGTAGCTTCTCCACACTACGCCATGAGGCAAGGAGGTGAAGAAGCGGTCGATTTAGTTTCCAAGAACTCAGAAGGCCGCAACACGGCCAAACTTCTAACTCCGACTCTAGACCCACGACAAAACCAGATGTATACTGCTTGACGCACAATGGCCCGATATTCAACGGGCTAAGTGCAGTGAAATTAACTGGATCACTGGACAATGTTTCATATCCTGGAATTAATTTACAAAGGAGTGTGATATAGGCCCTGTAGATATCTTTTACTGCATGAAACATAGAAGTCTGCTGTCAGTTCATTCCGGGTTCAGGTTGTTTTACACCGTAGTACTATCTTGGAGTTTGCCTTGCCTTGTGTGGGCATCATGTGATGTTCAATGTTGGTTGTAAGGTATATACTACGACACGGCGGAGATAGTCCCGCGCGTGGGCCGCATGCGGCGCGTGGTTGACGCGTCAGGACGCGTGTGCGAGCGTGTTCCCGCGCAGTTCGAAGCACGCGCGTTACTCGAGGGACAGGCGCTCGCACGACGCGCGCACGCCAGCGACATGGGCCTGCACATCGGTACGTACCGACACACACACGCACCCACTCACATACATACACATGCACACACATGCACACACATGCACACACATGCACACACATGCACATACACACATACACATACACGCACACATCATAACTACAACGTAAGCTTTTTTTTTTAATAAAAAAAAATAAGACGAATATTCTCCACCGTGCAGCCTTATCTGTTGTCAGTTTTTTTATCTTGGTTAAAATTGGTGGAAAATTGGTTTTCTGCGTATATAAGGTCAAAGCCATCGTCAACATTTCTCTATTCGAAAGGCCGAAGCCATGTCTTAGATAGGTAATCATAGACTACATTTCACACTAGTAGATAATTTTGATAATAGATGTTAGTCCTTTAGCCAGATCTTTAATCTATGAGTTAGTAGTTACAAAAGAAGTGCTGCACTTTTCTTAATGCCTCAAATATATATTCTAAAATATTTAATAGCTGTTGTCCGTAATCCATTTGTCTCGTAGCAGGAGTCGAATCCGCAAACCCTTCATTGATAGACAGATACGCACGCTCTGTACCAAGAAAGCTGTAGAGTTATTTGATTAGAGGGTGTTTGCATTGCTTATTTTGATGTCATGGGGGACTGGGCGTTTGAATGGCAATAAAGTCAGCAATATTTATTTATTTGTATTTTCTTTAAATTTGTAGACTGATTTGTACACATATATTTTTTTTTATAGTATAGTCCGACAAACGAGCCAGTGGGTCACCTGATGTTAAGTGATCTCCACCGCCCATGAACATCCACAATACCGAAAGTATCATGTATGTGCTGTCGGCCTTAAAGGACAGGAATAGGGATTAGGGAAGGGAAGGGGGAATCTGGGCCTCCGGATATCTCACTTACCATACGAAACGCGACAGTAAACTGTCACTTTACGTTAGTTTTCTGTGAGACAGTGGTACTACCCCGGTCGAGCCGGCACATTCATGCTGTAGACAAATATGTCTACAGCGTGGCTCTACCACTTCCACTACCTATGAAATGAAATGAAATGAAATCGTTTATTGATCAAGTAGGCAATTACATAGATCTTATGAAAAGTCAGAATATTTAAAAAAAGTAAAGAAATTTTAAGAAAAGCATATCAGCTCATGTATACATAACATACATAGCATCATCAATACACTAGCAATTAATTATTCATAAGGTATTTAAATTTATTATTATTTATTTATTATTAATTAATTTTTATTTTTATATTATTAATATTATTCAAGGTAATACTAGTCAAATATATATATATATATTTAAATGGGTTTGATATGGACCATGGGTATTTCCGAGACGTCGCTTGTTTTAAAAGCTACCACCGGATCCAAACGCGACCCCGCCTGAGAAGACCCGGCGAAACAAACTCAGCGGGCTTACATTACCGCTGGATACTACGCGGCGCGACCCAGTCCTGAGAGAATCCAGCAAATCAAACTCAGCGGGCTTGTTTTTGGTCCGATTCATTATTTCTAGTAGATGACCTGTCACAAATTACATTGCCAATTTACTATTTTATTTTATACGCGATCGGTCGTCATATTAGTTTATTATTTTTATTTTTTTAAGTGTATATAATATTAGAACATGTCAGTTATTAATATTTTATAAATTTAGTTTTTATTTAATTTTGTTTTACTATTTGTATACACTAACATGGTGTAAGCTACAGGGCGCCAGGTCGCAGTGTGCAGGAAGCAACCGAATGCCAGACATCCCTATCCTCTAGATATTGTTGAACATTATAATAGCCCCTGTCCATAAGAACACGTTTAATATGAGTCTTAAACATTTTATTGGGCAAATCAATTACATTATTGGGGATTTTGTTATAAAATTTAACACAGTTACCCATTAGAGACTTTTTAGATCTTACTACTCTAAAGGAGGGTACTGTTAGTTTGTTTCTGTTTCTTGTATTAATGTTGTGAATATCACTATTTTTATAGAAATTACTTATATTTTTACGAACGTACATGATATTTTGATAGATGTATTCAGACGGCACAGTTAATACACAGTCAGGTCATAAGTATTGTCACACAGTAAAAACTTTTATTTTAGAATGCTGGCCACAAAAAAGTTTATTGAATTCGAATTTCAAATTGTTCATGAAAATAAAAATGTATACTTTTTAGAATTTTACTCATTTTTAAATATGGAGTGGACGCTTAAAGAAGACCGTGTTGCAGTAATTGCGTTGCATCGTTGCGGTTACGCGCCAATTCAAATTTTTGACATACTGAAAAATTTGAATATAACCAAAAGATTCGTTTATCGTACCATCAAACGATACAATGAAGACTCTAGTGTAGATGACAGGTCAAGAAGTGGTCGCCCTCGGTCTGTTAGGACTCCAGCAGTGATAAAAGCTGTGAAGGCGCGGATTCAAAGAAATCCCAAACGTAAGCAGAAACTGTTGGCCCTTCAGATGGGGTTAAGCAGAACCACGGTGAAGAGGGTGTTAAATGAAGACTTAGGGCTTCGGGCATATCGAAGAAAAACAGGACATCGTTTGAATGCTCGTCTAATGGACCTGAGACTGAAGAGATGCCGCGCTTTGTTGAAGCGGTACGCGGGAAAAAATATCGGGAAATTCTTTTTTCAGATGAAAAATTTTTTACCGTAGAAGAGAGCTACAACAAACAAAATGATAAGGTGTACGCACACAGTAGTGAAGAAGCGAGCAACCGTATTCCGCGTGTCCAACGAGGTCATTTTCCATCCTCGCTCATGGTATGGTTGGGAGTTTCTTATTGGGGCTTAACAGAGGTACATTTTTGTGAGAAAGGTGTAAAAACGAATGCAGTTGTGTATCAAAATACAGTCCTGACGAACCTTGTGGAACCTGTTTCTCATACCATGTTCAATAACAGGCACTGGGTATTCCAACAAGATTCGGCGCCAGCTCATAGAGCGAAGAGCACACAAGACTGGCTGGCGGCGCGTGAAATCGACTTCATCCGGCACGAAGACTGGCCCTCCTCCAGTCCAGATTTGAATCCGTTAGATTACAAGATATGGCAACACTTGGAGGAAAAGGCGTGCTCAAAGCCTCATCCCAATTTGGAGTCACTCAAGACATCCTTGATTAAGGCAGCCGCCGATATTGACATGGACCTCGTTCGTGCTGCGATAGACAACTGGCCGCGCAGATTGAAGGCCTGTATTCAAAGTCACGGAGGTAATTTTGAATAAACTTTAGTGTCATAAGAATCTATGTTTTGTTAAGTTTATTTTGGTATCTAAATGGTTACATAATGAATAAACTTGTTTCAATTATTTTATATTAAACATGTGACAGAATTTATGACCTGACTAGGTATATTACTATCCTTGAATACTGATCGTAAAGAATCCCGACTACGTAGGTCGTATATAGCTCGGACTGCTCTTTTTTGTAAAATAAATATAGTATTTATATCAGCAGCTGATCCCCACAATAGAATGCCGTAAGACATAATACTGTGGAAGTAAGCGAAATATACCAACCTAGCCGTTGAAACATCTGTTAGACGTTTTATTTTCCGGACTGCAAAAGCTGCAGCACTTAATTTAACGGATAACCTTTCTATTTGAGGACCCCATTGCAATTTACTATCTAGAGTTATTCCTAAAAATACAGTTGAAGAGACTGAATCTAGTGATTCTCCGTTTAATTTTATACACGAATTTATATTTGGTACATTAGGTAATGCAAACCGAATGCATTTTGTTTTTCCTGCATTTAGTAAGAGATTGTTAGCAGAAAACCAACTTGAAATTAATTTTAAAACATTATTGGGCGTAACTAGGTCTTTATCCTTACGATTTACTTTAAATATTAAAGATGTGTCGTCAGCGAATAAGACAATGTTTGAAATCTTCTCTACCATATAAGGAAGGTCATTTATATATACTAAAAACAAAAATTGGCCCAAATATGGCAATCTTCTTGTCTATGCTCAAAAGCGTAAGGATGTTTATGTCATAGACTTTGTTACAAGTATACCAATGCTTACGTAAGCATAGGGAGGGCTAAGAACTTTGCTTACTTTCGCTAACAAGGGAGTAAAAATGAGTAAAATTCTGTTTACGTAACACTTGACCCCTTAAACACACTTGACCCCTTAAATACACTTGACCCCTTAAACACACTTGACCCCTTAAACACACTTGACCCCTTAAACATACTTAACCCCTTGAACACACTTTACCCTTAATCACACGTAATGTATGCTTGGTAAATGTGTCCAGACCCGTCTTCCCGCGTGGTGGCGACGGGCGGCGCCTCCGTCAACAAGGAGCTGCTGCAAGTGTTCGCGGACGTATTCAACGCGCCCGTATACGTACTGGTACGTAGTTATCTACGTCACAACACTATATATACTAGTATTTTTTAGTGCCTCGATAGGCAGACGAGCGGACGGGCCACCTGATAGTAAGTAGTCACCGCCGCCCATAGACTTCTGCAATGTCAGAATGAAATACTGTTGTCCGACTCGTCACGAGATTTCGAGAACTATACACCCGTTTGACTAAAAAATTTACATAGTTACTGATTTTACAATGTAGACGCTCACTAATAACGGATTTTTAGAGTTTTCTCCCCTAATGGACTAAAACAAGGGATGAACGGTTGTTTGGAAGTCCATCATATTCAAAGTAAGAAGCAGTAACTTTCATATACCTGGATACTAACTAGGATAAATCCGTGGAATCTAGGGTGACAATAATAAATATACCTAACAGGCACACACATAGTCCTGATCGCACACACATAGATCCAACCTGTATCGTGGGCATTAACAACTACGAGGTACTACGCTCCCACAACACCCACACCCGAAACAAATATCTGTCTGTCATACAAACATTATCTTAGTACGAGGATTTACCCCACGGACTCTAGTCTCACAGCCGACTGCCTGCTGCGCCACGCAGGCTGTAAATAAAAAAAAATAATACATATACATCCACGCCTATAATCCCCGAAGCTGTAGGCAGAGGTGTAACCAGTACACCCACTTTTCGCCGAATTTATTGCGGTTCCATAATGTGATAGGGGGCAAGTTTACCGCCATACCAGGCACAATTACAGACTCCGGGCTGATACAGAGTATTTCTACACTTTACCCGACCCGGGGATCGAACCCGAGACCTCAGCACGGCAGTCGTAACGCATGCGCAGTTGAATTGCGCAAACAACTGCGCCACCAAGGCAGTCAAAATTAATGTATTATATATTTTTAGGAGCAGCATGGTAACGCAGCGCTATTGGGAGCTGGCATACGCGCTGCAGATGTTTGGAGTACTTCCACCGGCACCAAACTAACAGGTACGTGATCAAAGTTATTTCTCTGGACGAGCCAGCTCGACTGGGGTAGTGCCACTGTCTTAAAGAACTGACACTAGACCCTCGACCGCTTCTTCACCTTCTTGCCCATGGCGTAGTGTGAAGAAGCAGGCCGGCATGATTGTGTTGAGTAGCGGGGGATAGATTGTCTCTCGCTACTCGATACTCTAATTGGACGGCACTGCGCTTACCATCTGATGCAGTGTGGTTACATTGCCGTGCTAGGATATAAAAAAAAACCGTCGTGATGTATGTTTGCTATTGAGTTTCGTTTGATGATTTAAATGTTCAAGTTTGTTAAGTTTAAAATTGTAATTGGCGTTCATTTTTGATACGCCGTAAATTCATTGTAGACGTACAGTATACAATAGTTTATACCCTGTTATTGAATAGTAGTCAATTTACTAAAATCTGTTTTTAAACTCCTTGTTTGATGTCAGTAAAGATTTTGCTTAATGTCAGTAGCGTCCTTGCTTGATGACAGTAACGTTCTGGCTTGATGTCAACTATAGTCACACCTATAGGGACTATTGGGACCGTTATTAAAATAAAGAACAGTTAAGTAATATGTTGAAACAAAGCGATAACCTCATACTGGACTATGAAAAAAGATTCGAATTCAAAATATTTATTGCGTCATTAAAATTTATACCATATTCAGTCAATCTCTTTTACTACATTTTAATATAGTTCCGCTAGAGAAGAACGGGCAAGAAACTATTTAACAATATTTATAAATTTACTCCGGTTGAAACAACAAGGCTGCCGGTCTACTCTGTAACACAATTCCGATCGATCGGTATTGGATTTGACAGATTTCGTACCCTTGAGGGCCATAATATTTCAATATTGTGTAGCCATTAATATGCAGTAATTGGAATTAACATTATCATATGAATGGTTATGCAATATTGAAATAATATGGCGCCTAGGGTCGCACTCAGAATACGAAATCTCAAAAATCCAATACCGATCGATCGGAATTGTGTTACAGAGTAGACCGGCAGAAGGCATAGCGACAATTATAACAGTTTTTGTTTTATAAAATTGTTTATGGGCATACAAGTTTACTATCGAGTTAACTGCTACTCATTCTATATAAAATCTTGTTACACAGGATCTGAGCCGACAGTGTCCCCAGTGGCCACTCCGTACCCCGACCACGATAAGATATATAAACCGATGCTCGAAAGATACCGGGAGATCGTTGAGACCTTACCTAAACTCCAATAAACCTTAAATAAGGGGCGAAAAAAGGGGTTAATCGAAGTAACATTTTAAATTCACCCACGAATCTGTCATCACAAGTTTAATTTTTACCAAAATTTATATAACTTTTTTTATGTATTTAGTTATTGTCTGGAAGATTTACAGTTTTGCCTACAAAGAATAATAATAATAATGTAGAAAAAACATAACAAATTAACAGTTAAATCTATTTATGCGCGTAAAAGTAAAGTATAAAAATGAATCTTTCTATAAAATATTTGTGGATCCATCTGTGCTATAATTTAATACATTTTTAATTTGATTCGCCCCCTATGTTAACCCCTTTTATGACTCCGATCAAGTTTTATGCAATTATGACTTGTAATTATACTTTTTTCTCGTTGTCTTCATACTAATTGTAAATTAAATGAATGTCACCATACGTGTAATCATGTAATCATGTACATTTTTAGTTTATTCCAATCTATATATATAATGATCTATTCCTGGGTAGAATATCTACCTAGAAGTTTGGCAAATGTTATCCAATAATATACCTGCTGAAAATTTGACAAATATCAAAGATAATATGCTTAGGGCCAATTTGTTATTGTTTATAAACTTAGGACGCATTAGACGCTGAATTATGAAAATATCAATGTGACATGCCTATTAATAGCGATATAATTTTGCATTTTATCTGATAGATATCCTAACATTGTGAAACATGACATATTGTACGTTGTAAAGACAAATCACACACACTCCGTTTGAGTACACATTAGTAAAGCAATTGATTCTAAAATATTAATTCAAATGAGACATATCTATTGTTTAGGAAATGTTTATGAATTTAACTAAATCAAACGTTTCTTGTAACGTTTTTATGAAGGCATATTTACACTTTTTAAGTCAGAAATACTAGTGAATGGAGCAAGTTTAAACAGTTAAAATAGATTAATAATTAAGGTCTGCATAAAGTGCAAATAAGCCTTTAGAGATTAAATAGCTTGTGCCTTTGTCATGCTGTGAAACAAGAGGACATGGGTTCGATTCCCACACAGAGACAAATGTTAGATTAATATTTGTTTCGAGTGTCTCATAGTTCTCGATACCTACGACACAAGATATGAGGGTGTCAGTGCAAAAGTGGCCTAACCCTCAATTTTTCATAATCTGACCTATGTACTATAAATGATTTAAAATGTGCCTAAATTTAATGCAAAACGGCCTATCTCTAGTTTCACCAATTGCCAATGATGACAACAAGATGGCATTGCAAAATTTGCATTTATGTACATTGATTTAAAATTCATGAATATACAAACCCCATTATTTTCATACTCATTGTCTCTGCTTATTATTATTTAGCTTAGGCCACTTTTGCGCTGACGGCCTCATATATTATATATTACCGTAGGATTGGGGCTAAGTATATAACTATTGGGTGTAGTTATTATACTGTTATATTCCATATCTAACATAGACATATCAAACTATTGCCTTAACTTTGACAAGGATATATTACTTAAGACATTTTGGGCTGTTGGAAAAAAAGGTAGACCAAACCACGCAGTAATTGGCGCAAGTACTCTAATGACATAAAGTAGAAATTCAGTCGCTGCGACTCGCTGTTTTTAGTCACCTATATGAACAACTTCTAGTAGTTTTCAGTATACTAAATAGTATGCCATTACTAAAAGTTTACAGCGAGTACTAATTTTTTTAAATAAGATATGTATGTTCAGAATACACAAATGTAAATTACTAGCGCCAGTAAATGCGTGGTGTGTAATGTTAAGAACTAATAATAGTGATTAAAGTGCCTTTAATGGTCTGATCAGAACCTCATGAATAACGATTATTTACACATTCCATTAGCATTTATATTGTTATTTATTTATAGGCTGTTTACACACTGTTCTAGTAATATAAAACGCCTACATTACTAAAACTTGGTAATCAAGTGAAGGTAGTGTGTAAACGGTTTTAGAATCTAAATATTGTGAACACTTTTATATTGTTTTAATTTTTTATATTTTTATTAAATGACACGCAATGGTGCTTATTTACATTAATGTGCAATTTATACATTCCATTTTTAATGTTATTTATCTCGGCCTGGGTTGTGGTTATTTCATATTAAGGCTTCTTCACAAGGTGGGAAGAAGCCTTAATATGCCTTTATATCAAATAATACAATTTGATAATGAAATATATTACAATTTGATTTTAATTCTATTAAAATAATAAAGAATTATGTGATCTGAATTTGAGTAGAAAGTCCAGATGTAAGATCATTATGAATATAACATATTATTTGCTTAATATTATGTAATAATAGTTATATAACCTGCACCGGTCGGGATGGAGATTATTTTATTATAGAAGTAAATTCATGCGAGCTTTGTTACAATTTTTATATGTTTTTAATAAATGTTTACTAAAAATGTGAATTTTATTTACCCTTCTACTGAACAGTCGTAGTAGTGATTTGATAAGATTCCCCGATAAGAATGTATTCCTGAACTAATCATGTGTATTGATTTGATATTATTAAGAAACTAGCTGTTGCTCACAGCGTCGCTCCAGTTATATATAGGCTTTGTTCGTTGATTTTTTTAAGTCTAGAAGAGCGCCACCTATCGGGTCCCAAATTATCTTATCTTTCAAATTAGAACTAGCTATAGACATTCACAAAATTACATTGTAATCGGTTGGGCAGTTTCTGAGACTGAAGACTAGTGTGTAGGAACACAGTGGCATGTGGATTTTAAAATTTTATGGCAAGAGGCCAAAAACAAGCAAGTAGGACTACTCATAGCAAGTGACCATCGTATAGACTCCAAGAAGGGTCGGCAGCTTTGGATGACCACAAAATGGGATTCCGTTTTTACTTTTCAGTGAAAGCATTCAGACCAATAAAAATATGTATAATTGTAATCATTTATTCACCACATTGCATATTTAAATCGAACTATAAATTGTCAATATAAAACATCCACCATTATTTAATTAAGGCTTATTTACACTGAAGTTAGTCGGAAAAACAAGTAGGTGTTAAATAATCAGAACAGTACAATCGACTAAAGAGGGGTCTGTACTTTAACTTGCACTAGCTAAGTGTAAATAAGCCTTTAGACTGGTGACTTAGTGTTATTTCTTGCGTCCACCACGCTCCTTGACTTGCAACTGTATGACAGCGCCGGGCGGCAAGTTGTAGTAGGCCAAACTGTTCGTATCTTTGAAGAATAGACCCTGTGAAATATAGTCATATTAATAAAATGAAAAACAAGTTCCTGTGCAGAAGTTCTTTAATTTATTGTTACTTATCAGGTACTGAAATGATTTAAAACGTGAAAAAAAAGGAATACTTTGGCAAATTGCTCTTTATTTCATTATTGAACAACGCGAATCAACAGTTATGTTCTGTTAAAAAATTCTAAATTTAGATGTATATTGGCCAAAAAAAAACTTACGGCTTTATATTTATATAATATACAACAGCATACCTCGTAATGCAACTTCTGTTTGGCGGTGGGCATACTAGTGGACCTCTGTAGGATGTTCTTGACCTCCGCGACTGACGTGTTGAGGGGTAGGCTGAGAGGTAGCGAGCGACCATCTAGTCGCCATTCAGAACGTTCCGGCAGCGAGGGTAGAGCCACCTGTGGATAAAATTAGTTATATGAGATGTTTTCTTTGCCAAAATAATATGGCATTACAAATATGTTATTATTAATTAATAAAATGGTTTTACTCTGGAATTAGATTAAATGTATTTTTTTATTATAGAATCAGCGGTAAACCAGTAAGTTGGTCTACTGATGGAAGTGTCATTTACTGTCTGTGACGACCATAATTGACAGCCTCCATGGCGTAGCCGGCTGTGCACCGAGGGGCCGTGGGTTCGATTCCCGCACAGAGATAAATGTTAATGTGACGGGCAGATATTGTTGGGTCTGGGTGTTGTGGAACCGTAATCCCTGGTAGCTACCCACAATACAGATTTTACCTAGTGTGGGGTCTGGGCTATATGTGCGACTGTTGGGTGTATTTATCTATTATTAATATATATATTTTTTGGTGCCTCCATAGGCAGACGAGCAGACGGGCCACTTGATGGTAAGTAGTCACCGCCGCCCATAGACTTCTGCAATGCCAGGGCACAGCGAAGCCGCTACCTACCATTAATTCCTAAAGTTATAGCCATAATGGGTTGCCATGGTTCATATGATGATTGTCTATAACTGTGGTTACCTGCAGTAGAACAGGTCCAGGATGTCGCACCAGCCACGTGGCCTCAGGCTCGAGCGAGTCGTCGGTGCGCGCGCGCTTGGCCGAAGGTCCCTCGTCCTCCTCGGGGGGCGGCACCGGACCTCCCACCGCACCGTAACCGAACGCAGCCGGGTTCACCGCTCCTGTGGTTATAAGTACAAATTAGCAACTAAAGCATTCTATATAGTATGGTAAAATATTATTACGAAATTTTTTGTGTAATAGGGCTGGTGTATTTTTTAAATTGATACACATACAGAATTGGCTAGGAAATTTGATTTGATTAGTTGACACCATTTTTTTTTTCAATATTAATTATATTTTGCTCTAGTTAATAATACAAGCCCTGTATTAAACATTGTCCCACTGCTGGGCACGGGCCTCGTCTACTAATGAGAGGGGTTAGGCCTTAGTCTACCACGCTGGCCAAATGCGGGTTGGTAGACTTCACATACCTTCGAAATTCGTATAAGAATTCTCAGATATGCAGGTTTCCTCACGATGTTTTCCTTCACCGTTAAAGCAAGCGATAATTAACATTGCTCTAGTTGATTTAACAAAATGGGTACCATGAAAAAAATATGTACATTCTGCTAATCTAATATAATGATCATAATCAATTATTCACTTGCGATACGTAGGTGGTTACATATTACTTATACTAAGTGCTCTATCAGTCTAATATTGGCATACATCAATTTGAATAATAATATATTTGTAATTAACCGAACTTAACGATCATCACACAGCGCTCAAACCCATATGATTTTGAAACCTGAAGATCATTTATTAAGCTACAGCAGTGTTACTCCTTACCGACAGCTCCCACAGGCGTCGGTATCAGCGGCGGGCGCGGGGCCATTGGAGGGATCACCATCAGTGGAGGCAGGGGCTGCAGTAGCACAGGCGTGGGGGCGGGGCCCGGGGCCGGCGCCAGGGCGGGGGCTGGCACACGCGGCGGCGCGGGGGGAGGCATCCGGCCAGGGGGCGCGCGCCCTGTGCCAGCAGTCACCGGCTTCGGACCGATCTTCTCCTTCTCTTCGTCTGGGAGTAGGCCCTTGACCTGGTGATATGATATTTTTTTATTAAGCTTAAATGTAAAACAAGGCTATTTCGACATTCTGGTCTGTGTGTTTATTTTTATTTATTGAGGAAAAACAAACAATTGTACATCACAGTATAGTTACGTAGTATAGGCTAATATACAATCCACAACATTTTCCATGGATTACAATAATTGTGTTTAATACAAGGGGCTTAACATTTTAAAGTTTGAGATTTTCTTAAATGAATAAACCAAAAACATATATTTTTGATTCATAGATATTGTACTCTAGTTTAAATAATTTAGCTGGTCATGTATCATTCAGTAGCCAGCTATCGGACAAAAACTGGCAATAATCACCCTTATTGACGTGCGTATTAAGCGTATTTGTAACGTTAATATTATGGAAATAAACTTTATTTTGGCTTGTATTTTTCTCACTACTTATTACCTTTTCCAAACACCAACCCTTGGATACATGAATCTAAATGATGTATAACATTTCATAGATTCAATAAATATTTGATTTTGATCTAATTGCTGTACCTTCATAGAAAGACTTGGTGACTACTTACTATGAGATGGCCCGTCTGCTCGTCTTCGTATCGAGGCACTAAATACAAATAAAAACAGTATTTTTTTTAAGTGTCATAGTTGTCCGTACCTTGTGTATCTGCTGTATCTGGTCTTCGAGGGTGATGTGTGCGCGTGCGGCTCTAGTGGCCGCCTCCACCGAGGACGTGTGACCGTCCCACGTGACCCGGTCGTCACGCCGCCGCTCTTCCTCACCGATCTTCTTACCGATCGCCGTCTCCTCATCACCCACACCGAAGATGTCCGTACGACGTTCCGCGAGCTGAGGAATACAGTAAATGAAAGTATTGAAAATTTTCAAAAAATATAACCTAAAATAATTAGAGAATACAATCTGGGTATAGGCATGTGGTGAGGAGGGATGAAAGGCATGTGATAAGGTTTGTTGTCAATATGAATGTGGATGGATAGAGCCGTGGGAGCCTAAAAAAAGAGATGGATGGATTGCGTAAATGAGGACATGCGCATGAAAGGAGTGAATGTAGATTTGACTGATGATGGGGCTGCATGAAGAGTTCAGTTTGTGCCGACCGTGTGGGATAAGGGCAAGTAGATGATGATGATGAACTACAGAGAATGCAATGACTATAGAAATGACTTTCATCTCAGAAACTTTAGAGCAGGGATTACCAAAGTGGTTGGTTTCCTAGGGGTCGACATAAACCAAAACTGATTTTGGGGGTGGACAAGGCCTAAAAATTTCATTTCATTTCATTTTTTCAAGATAGTGTACAAGTTGTGTTACATGTACCAACTTGCTATAAGAATGACAAATATTTTAATAGGAAGTATCATTGTTGTACTGTTAAAAACTAACGAGTTGATATGCGTGCACAAATTCATACAAAATACTAGAAAAAAACTAGAGATATGTTCATTAAAGTAATTTGGCTATGGCGGGTCTGTCTGAGATATCATTTGATTTTGGAAAAGGGGGGTCTCTTGCCTGAAATAGTTTGGGAATCCCTGTTTCAGAGGATTCATATTTAATTTTTTTGGTGAACCCTGAGTGAAACTTGAGTCCTTTAAAAACTTGCATGCCAAATAAATTACATTTAGGTAATGATAACAGTCAAAATCTCTGTTTAATCCAGACTAGATGGTAACATCCACATACCTGTTTAAGTGAAGCTTCAATAGCAGCACCAGGTGCCAGAGCCTCAACAGAGTCGGTTCGTTCGGCCGTAGCCCGATCACGTTGCTCCAACCAGCGTGGATCTAACAAACCGATGCGCACGTGATCCGCCACTTTATTAGCAGGAATCTTCTCTCCAGTGATGGGTGACACGAGCCACTCCTCGCTCGCTGGCGACGGCCTTGGTTTAGTATCCTTAGGATTGTACTTCTTGACAACAACCCGATCCGGTCGCGGCGGCAAAGGTGCCTCCTCTCCACGCACTGGACCTTCGTCATCAGAAGACGAGCTTTCCTCTTCCATATCCTGCACGCGGTTATCATCAGGCCGCTGTTGTTGCTGCGTTCTGTCCTCCATTTCCGCTAAATCGTCTTCTGAATCAGAATCAGATTCTGATTCCAGCTGCATCTCTGTATCGTCATCCTCGTTGGTCGCGTGTGTTATGTCTTCTCCCCTTTCCTGGGCGAGGACACGCGCGCCCACCTCGAGAGGTGTGGTAGGCGGCGGGAAGTCACCTGGCTCTCCGGCTGGATAGTCCACAGTCTCCACAACTACAAAGTCGTGCCAGTCGATGGAAGCATACGCAAGTCGCTCCTTCTCAATCTTCGCCTCATCGGCAGCTTTGCGTCGTGATTGATGTGAATGCCACGCAGCACGGCTTCGTGCATGGTCCAGCACTCCGCTGCGGACCTCCGCACCCAGTTTCGACACTAACTCTTTCGGAGGCAGAAGCACTTTCGTATACTGCTCCAGTAAGCGTGTGAAGTATTGGAACAAAGAGTGTTGTGGTCGGAGGAAATCGAACTGGTGGTTGCGTTCCTCTTTCTTCATCAGATCGGTAAGAAACTGCCGACCGTTCCGGGCTACGAACTGTGCTGTGAGCTTTACGATGTCGAGCTCTAGGGCGGATATTGAAGGTGGGTCTGCGATAAATTCAAAGTCTGGTGGGGGGTCACGTGGTGGTGGTGGTTCAGCAGGGGCAGCTGCCTTGAGGAGTTCCTGTTGGCGCGCAGCAGTCGCTGGCGCAAGACCTGATCGCTGTTGAGGTGGCATAAGGCCAGGAGCTGGTGGCAGAGACTCAGGCCCTACAAAACACGAATCAACACTACATTAACCTATAAATAAATGTGATATTTGAATTTTTTGCATTATATTTATGTCTAAATTAACCACCCATTGTACAACAATTATTATAAGATGTAAATTGAGTAGATAGTTGAAACTTAGGACTTATATTGTTCATGTATTGAATTTTACTATGAAGCAGTACTGAGCACAAGAGTTCATCTTTGAAATGCATTAAAAAAGCTATCAGAAGAACATGCAACTTTGTTTCATAGTACTTTAGCAATGGTTTAAATAATATATTTAGATTTATTTGGTTTAATTGTTTCTTATGTTTACGCAAATATTATACATTGAAATAAAACTAATTTTACAGATTCTATCATTGTTTATTTAACTTTATTTTTGACATGTGACAATGGAGACTGTAAAGCATTCGATGAAATGTTGGGATTAATAAACCGTGATAGAATTCATAAAATTAATTTCATTTCAATGCTATATTTTATACTAAATTTTTTTTTATCCTGGCACGGCAATGTGACCACACTGCACCTGATGGTAAGCGCAGTGCGGTCCAATTAGAGTATCGAGTAGTGAGAGACGATCTATCCCCCGCTACTCAACACAATCATGCCGGCCTGCTTTAAACTGCACAATTACTTAAAAACTATCTTCAGCTTATGGCTCTGCCCATGTAATATTTCTTTTATTATTATAGCCTATGTTTACTAGAGTTTAAAAAAATTTAAAAGATGGTAGGTTATCTTTAAGGATATGTTTCTTAAATAACATAAGCATTCGGCCTATTTAAAAGCTAACAACTATATATATACAAAAAATATAGATTGGCATAAATCTTTGGTAATTCATAAAACTAGAACAATTATTTACACTGCCTAATTGTCTCAAGGTTCTATTCAAAAATATTTTTAGACAAAAATGTTGTATAATTAATTAATTACCTTTTCCCTCCCTGATTTCCTTGACTTTATGCTGATAGTAAGCATGGTATGGATCTCCGGAATTGAGGAAGTTGAATTTAGGGTTGCCGAGTTCATTTTGCCTGATTCTTGCTTCAAACTCTGGCCCATTACGAGCCACAAAGCTGGCTGTCTTGTCAACAATGTCTATGAAGGATTGTTAAAGAAATTATTTGTACGATTGTTTCTGTAATTAAATCTGGTAATTTATTAGAAAATATTTAAGACTTACTTTCTTTATATTGGAGTTAATGCATTATGTTTGCATGTTGTTTATAATTCTTCAGTAACTTTCTGTGTGGATTCAAAATAGAAGCAATTAGATTATTATTTTATATAAGTGTGTATGATATTTCCTACTAAATCTTATGCCTTTTTAGCATATTTTGAGGTGAAAGTAAGACAGTAGGGCTAAACCCCAATATGTATCCGTTCAGCATAAAAAACAATTTATCGGTCCATGCAAAACAATGTAGTGGTTACAGACCTTTATTCTACAACGTCAATGCAAGCCAAATGTAGAAAAGTGACTTATTAATGCTTCCTCAAGGAATCTCATTTGGGATTTAAAAAATATATCAACCAGTTTCTGCATTTACTTCTGAGATGAAAATGAATCATCACAGGGTCAGTTTCTTCAGTTTTACGTGGTTTCCGAACTGCGAAATGAGCCAATCTTAATTCGAAACCAGTAAACCACGAAATACGTGCCATGTCAGGAAAATATTATTACTACAAAAATACATTATGTGTGCTATAAAATTAATTATTTGGTAGGTACTACCATTTGTTATAAAAAAGGATACTCCTAACTTCAGGCGGTGGGTAAATAATACCAATAACAGGTGGCGGAGGTGCTTGGGGTTCCTCTGGCAGACCATCGAGCCCCTGTCCCGGGGGGAGCATCACGTCAATAGAAGGCATTTTAGCCTCCAAATATCAATATTTCAGTACAAAATGAGTTTGTTACACGTTATTTTGACTTGATTTTACAATAAAATATTACTTTACGCCACAAAAATAAAATACAACGCGTTTAGGTGAACGAATGAGTCGCTTCCGATCACAGACTATAACACAAGGATAAGTACCATTCATTCACAGATAATATATTATTTTACGTAGTAATAATAAAACGTTTCATGGAATTGATTTCGATAAAATTATTTATAATGCTCCTTTAACCCCTCCAGTCAGGAAGGATATTAAAAAAAAGTGGGGAGTAAAGCAACAAGCTTTTATTTCCATAGCATTAAAGTTAAAAATTGCATGCAAGAACGGCGAGTGTTGCTAGTGTACGCGCCGCCGGCGTGTCTATCCGTCATGACAGTTTAATAAATTTTTTCTTTGTATATTTTTTTTATGAGAAAAACGGGGCAAACGGGCAGGAGGCTCACCTGATGGAAAGTGATCACCGCCGCCCATGAACATCTGCAACACCAGAGGGCTTGCAAATGCGTTGCCGGCCTTTCTGGAAAGAATATGCTCTCTTTATGAAGGTTCCCAGGTCGTAACGGTTCGGAAAGACCGCCGGTGACAGCTGGTTCCACAGAGAGGTTGTGCGAGGCAGAAAATGCCGTAAAAATCGCGCTGTTGTGGAACGCTGGACATCGAGGTGGTGCGGATGGAATTTTATGTTTTGGCGCGATGTCTGATGGTGAAATTTAGCGGCCGGGATCAATCCAAACAATTCCTCTGAACATTCCCCATGATATAAATGCGGTAAAAGATGCAGAGTGATCCAAAATCTCTACGCAGAGCCAAAGGATCAAGCCGATCGGAAAGGGTTTGATCGTCGATAACCCGAGCTGCCCTACGTTGAATGCGGTCAAATGGAAGTATAGCTGGTACTGGGGGGCTCCCGCCCAGAGATGAGAACAGTACTCCATGTGGGGCCGAATTTGCGCCTTATAGAGATTTAGGCGTTGACCCGACGTGAAGTACCGTCTCGCCTTGCTGAGAACACCAAGCTTCTTTGAGGCCAATTTGGCCTTACCTTCCAATTGACCGCCGAACTGGACGTTGCCCGAAATGTCGACGCCAAGTATTCCGATACTGGGTTTGGCAGACAGGGGATGTGTTCTCTAAATGAGAAGTTACGACAAATGGTGACTTTTAGCGGTTAACGCGCAGACTTGTGTCTTTTTGGGGTTAAATTGGACTAAGTTAAGTCGACCCCAGTCCGAGACTTTGGTTAACAAAGACTCAACTTCAGACACAAGTTTGTTCCGGCTCTCGTCGACGTATTCCCGAGAAATATTAGCACGGCCAGTGTACAATACATCTACAGTGCTATCGTCTGCATAGCAATGAATGTTGCTGATTTGCAGCATGTCATTTATATGCAGAAGAAACAGAGTAAGAGACAGTACACAGCCTTGTGGAACACCAGCATTGACAAATTTAGGATCAGAGCATGCACCGTCGACGACGATCTTGATGCTCCGATCTGCCAAAGAGCTGGTGATCCAGTTGCATAATTTCTCGGGAAGCCCATAGAAAGGTAGCTTCGAAAGAAGCGCCTTGTGCCATACCCGATCAAAGGCCTTCGCTATGTCCAGGCTGGCTACAAGCGCCTCCCCCTTGCTCAACTGCTTCTGCCCATCTATGTGTTAGGTAAACTAGAAGATCACCGGCTGAGCGACCCCGACGAAAACCGTACTGGCGGTTGCTAATCAGCCGGTGCTCCTCCAGGTACCGCAGGAGCTGGCAGTTGATAACGGACTCCATTATCTTGAAGAACAAGGATGTGATGGCCATAGGCCTGTAATTGGACGGATCCGAGCGGTTGCCTTTTTTAGGGATCGGGTGCACTAAAGCTGCCTTCCAGGATTTCGGGACTACGCTTAATGCATAGGAGAGCCGGAAAAGACGCGTTAAAACCGGTGCCAACTCCGGAGCACATGTCTGCAACACGATCGGAGGGATGCCATCGAGCCCACTCGACTTATGAATGGCCAAGGAAAGAAGTGCTTTGCGAACTGCACTTTGCCGGAACTTAACCTCCGGCATCGTAGTATGGCACCGCAGGATTGACGGTGGTGAATTTCCTCGGTCATCCAGAGTCGAGTTGGAAGCGAAGAGAGAGCCCAGAAGATCGGCTTTCACCTTCGCGGCATGGGCCAGCGAATCATCCTCCGTGTGCAGGGGTGGAAAAGACGGCTGACAGAAATTCCCTAAGACAGCCTTGGCGAGAGACCAAAACGCACGTGTACCTGACGGGAGACGCGACAGTCTCTCGCCAATTCTGCCAATGTGCTCCGACTTTGCTTTAGCAATAACGCTTTTGAAGGACCTAGAGGCAGAGTTATACTCCTTTTTAAATAATATTAAACATGACATAAAATTTAAAACAAGAAGGCACAAGTACTTATTGTCATTAATATTGTCGTATAATATATTTGTCTGCAGCATGAATGGGCCGGCTCGCCGGTTTTGCTGTGTCACAGAAAACCGACGCACGTGGAGTAACAGTTTGTTGTTGCCGATTCTGTTTCGTACGGTACATGATTATTAATCATTTAATATTATAAAACATACGTAATGGTAGGACGTAGGCAGGGCACTCAGCTGGTTGCCAAGCCCTCTTGATCCTAACGACTGACTGCCGACCGGTTGTATAGTGAAATTTAAAAAAGGCGGGAAAAACAGAATGGTATGAGAGAAAAAAACAGGGACTGTGATCAGTATCATTGAATGAAGACTAGGCTTTATGGCCGTGCCCTTCGCCGTTCTGAAAAGAAGAAACCAATAAGTATGTACTTCAGGGCTGGTGGCTTGATATGAAAAATAGAGATACATTGTGAAATTATGTAAATTCAAAGAATATTGCTTTAATTATTGTTTGAATTAAGGACAACTAGTAATACCTACTCATTAAATAGAGCTAGTTAAACAACACGAACCTTGCCGATCGCCAGTGGTCTTACGAGCGCAAATATTACGGATTTTCATTTCACGTATCAAACACATGCCTATTTTTTAAAACTGTTTCAAAATACGTAGCGTACACTTTGTAATTCAAGGTTCTAAGTGGTACCTTGCAGCGATCACAATGGGGCGAGCTGCTCGACTCCTGATTCCAAAATTTATATTGAGAACCTCCCCCTTTTTCAAATAGGTTAGAAAAAATCAATCTATTTGTTGTCCTTTTCGTTGCTTTATATTGCATAATCTGCATAGTATATACCTAATTACTTAAGTTTCATTTGTTGAATACAAGCAGTGCTGATTTTAGCAATACTAGCGCCCTGGGCGAGATTGCTCTACGGCGCCCCCTAGCCACTATCCAAATCCCTGCAAAACAAATAAAAGTAACCAACAAGGACTAAGGCCTAACCCCTCTCATTAGTAGAGGAGGCCCGTGCCCAGCAGTGGGACAATGTTTAATACAGGGCTAGTATTATAATTAACCAACAAGGGAAAGTATGAAATAAAGTATCTATGCTGTATTAGTTGTGTACTAGTATGATCTCTTTAGTGATTTTATCACCAGATAAAAGGAAATTTAAGACTTATGATTATCTGGCCGTTGCTAAATATGTCTCCGGCGCCCGTTCGTTTCTGGCGCCCGGGCGGTCGCCCAACCGCGCCCACCCCTAGGCCCTAACACCGGCCCTGTATACAAGTAGATAAAAAATTGGGCGCTGGAAATGCAAGGAGATGCGTGGCTTTAACAAAACGGCCGCGTAAATATAAAGTTCAATAAGGAAAATAAACGAAATAAACAACATATTTTATGGTTAAAAATCATTTATTGCACTATAAAAACTACGCAAGCAGGTACACTAGTGTCATATTATAACAAACTACATAAGACTTTAATCACTATTCTATGTGTAAATTACTCATTATATATTTTTCAATGTCCTGACATTCGAAAATTGATTATTAAAAACAAATAGTAAAATACATAATAATTATAATTGGTTGCTCAAAATTCATGCGTAAAAGTTGTTACGGGGTGACAAATGTGTAGGTATATAACAAGGTTAATATTAGTGTGGGACGCAAAGAGTATTATACTATATACGGAAAATGGGACGCCCGCGCCTGTCTTACGTGAAACATCGAAATTATTTTATACAGATAGTATGCATAAAAGAAAAGAAATATGTAATAATCAAAAATAAAATATTTAGATTTAAATTTCTAAATATAATAAAACACATGTAACGTGTGCCGTAGCAAATAACACTGTCATCGTATTAAATGTGTCATATTATCGTATAGCGTGGCGACGCATGATATGGCGACGCGTCGCCATACCAACAGTCGGTCTGACCCGCTGTATAATATATATCAAAACAGTACGTAGAGTCTGTAAGAGTCTACTATGCTGTCTGTTTCTTATTTTGTTCCTGCTTAAAGTAAAAATGGCTGAACGGACTGAAATGTTACTCTAGGAAGCGGACAAAATATCCAAATAAAGCTGTATGCGGACAGAGTGACGAGCTCGTCTTATCTACAATAATTTATGGTGAAATGAAAATGAGTTTTGTTCTGTGATGACGAAATATTTTAACCTAAGTAGTAAATATAATGTAATGTTACAATAATAAAGTAATCAAAATCTAATTCAATTGAGTCCGTTTATGGCTGCCAAAGCGTCTCGTTGGTCGAATGCAGATCTCGGAGCGATTTTTTCACGTTCTTCGTTTCCCGCCAAAAATATGGCCAAGTGCTCCTGCAGAGTAGAGTTGTTACGATGTATTTTTTTTAATAAAAATCGCTGTTCCCATCAATAAGTAATTTGTATTAAGTAACTTTTGTCTGACTAACATAAAAATGTGATTTCCATATCAAAACTTTATACATAGTGCCACCAGCGAAATATGGCCGTATTTATTTATAAAACATCTAAAAATCGTATATTTCATTATTGTTTTACGGTAAAAAATTTAGCAATGAAAAAACATTATAGAAATGGAAAAGTTTATTTGGTATATTGTGGTACAGTAATATTATTATCATATTAATTCTTAGAGTAGGCAACCAAATATATTTATTGATAACATAACATATGGTTCCAAATTTCAAGTGTCAATCGGACTTTAATTTTCTTTTTAGTCTGTGGCTGCGAAATGATGTTGTAAATTTCGCATTAAATTTGTAATCAATACTCACAAGGTAGACTTTAGACGTGAACTGTAATTGTTGAAGTAAGCCTTGTAGTTTGCTACGCCATCCTTTAACCTCAGAGAGAGCTGTTTCTACGGGAACCGACTGAAAAATAATTTCATACTTAGTACATATTATTAGTTTTATCGCACATTTTATCTTGTTCACCCAACAGTGACACATAGTTCTGACCCCACATTAGGATAACCTTTATCGTAGATATAAACAAACGAGGTACTTATGATCGAATAATAGCCAAGACCGAAATAAATGATAATAATATATATATACAAGATTAGTTTTTGTATACCATAAAGCCGAAACACCCAAATTAGATTTTGGTATAAAAGATCAGATAAATATGTCATATAATAATAATAGGGAAAACTCACGCGGTGACATGCAAAAATAATTTATCCCGTTTCTTGTACGACGCATAGACATACGCGGACATTGACCCTTTTAGCGGCCGGCTGAGGTTAGGTAGGTATGTATCGACGAGCGACCGACACGCGCCGGATTTTTATTAAGTAATAAACAAGGTAACCAGCTTGACGAAAATTTTTATATGTTTTTGGGATACACATAATCAATATAATATGTTAAAAATTAGTGCAATGGATTGTGATACTGAATCTCAACAAACTACTTTCGGCTTTGTAGTATACTAAACATATTAAGTATAAGCCACGGCCACTTTTCAAACGGACACTTTTCCATACACAGAAATTGTACTCCATATACTCTATCTAGTCTCTATGGGGTGGTGCGAGAGTGCAACGGCACCGGTCGCCATCAATGGGCGCCCAAACCAAATGAATGAGCAGGTGGCCTACCACCACCTCTTAGAGCAATATTGTAATATTACAATGCGAATTCATGATACAAAATCATATTGTCACATTACAACAAGACTGCTCTGTGAGATGGATGTAGGCCGACAGAACAACCTGCCCCCTAGATATACCTAGATGTTTGTTATAGCTCTATCTCATCTAATATATGTAATAGGAAGTGGTAGAGCCACGCTGTAGACATATTAGATCAGGTGACCCACTGGCTCGTTTGTCGGACTAAACTATATAAAAAATGTGCAATTCCGAGATATGTGGAATATGTTTATCTCGCCTTAATTAGACACATACTCTTACACTAATACTGGGTGACTGTTGGGTGTTTATTTATTTATAAATCAGCTATTCAAACATTACCTTGATTAATGCATCGGTCATTGTTGAGAGTTGCGTCGTGATCATCGACATGCCTTGACGAATATTCCTGTAATTATAATAAATAATCAATATTACATCTGTAATCTTAACACTATATGCTCAGAGTACTCAATAGACACCCTCAAAGGTATAGTTTAATTCAGACCATTCAGTTTAATTTAACCGTCCAATAACGAAGTTTATACTATATGGTCAAATTAACTACAAAATGCAGTGTGAACTGTCTATGTATTTGGCTGGAAAATGTAACCAAATCTGAATGAATTCGTTTATTTATTAAACTAGACCAATAGGAGCACTTATTTCATGTCAGGATATATTTTTTAATTCTATTGCTTCTTCTGGTCGAAGAGGAAACTTAGCCGTAGTTCCTAATTATTTTTTCATTACATTTTATATTAATTTACATTTTAATATATAATCTGTATACATTTAGGAGGATCTCAGTAAACGTGTAGAAGCATTCGAAATGTGGTGCTACAGACGTATGCTGGCCATTAGCTGCACACACAGAGTGACCAACGAGAAAGTCCTACGTCGAATCGGAAACATCAACTTTTACTTATCACAAAGACTAAAAAGTTTCATATCTGGGACGTGTGATGAGACACAAAAGATACGAACTCTTGCAAGTTATAATGATGGGCAAGATTGTCGGTAAAAGGAGAGTTGGGCGTCAGAGGAAATCTCGGTAACGCAACATTAGAGAGTCGAGCACGGGCATCATGAGTGCTCTAGAGCTTTTCCGCCTTGCAAGAAACAGGTTTGAATATCTGACGGTCAGCCTTCAGTTATTGGAGAGGCTTATGAAGAAGAAGTATTTAAGATAGAGAAAAAATAACTTAATATTATAACAAAGATTGTTTCATCATAGTTTATCCAGCAGCGTTTATCTCTAAAGTTCAATACCTGGGCAGATCAGTGTGGGTGTAGTTGACCAGATGCACCATCTTCCGGGCGGTCTCCCGAGACAGCAGCACGACTAACTCCTCGAGCGTGGCAGGCCGCGCCTGGTTCTCTGGCTCTGGCTGGCTAAGCGAAGCGTACAAGTCCTTCGCCTTTTTCCAAGCAAGGACTGGATCCGTTGCGATCTTAGGAGATTATCATGTTATTATAAAGCTAGTCTGGCCATAAATACTTATGGTTTTATTTTCCGATTATATCGATCGATTTACCGCCATTACAGTATTAAATTATTCCACGTAATTTTTAAGTATCAGTATGTTTTGGGGTTTTAAAGCAAACAAAATGGCAGTGATTGCCTTGCAGTAAATTTGGGAAGAGCCATCAGTAATTTTCAAGGTTTCTCAGAAAAACGGTATCAGAGGTGGTATTTTATCAAAAAATATACTAACACATCCCCTGTTAGCGATCAGAAAAGGTCTGTACTTTCATTTGTAACAGAAGTCTTGGCCAGACTAGGTATTTAATTAAAACTATAGTCTACAATTATAGTTTTACAAGTTTCTACTACACAAAATAACTGTCATTAAAGTTCATAAACTGCTATTTTTTTATCTGGTAGGTAATCGCAGTGCCATCCAATTAGAGTGTCGAGTAGCGAAAGACAATCTATCCCTCGCTACTCAACACAATCGGCCTGCTTCTTCACACTACGCCATGGGCAACAAGGTGAAAAAGTGGTCGAAGGTTTCGTGTCAGAGTATACAGAAAGCCACAGAACGGCCAAATATCGTACCCCAACTCTAGACCCCCAACAAAAACCCGGATGTACACTGGCTGATCCCGGAACGCGGACTTGCGTGTGCCACTATAGTGGGTTTTCCTTAAGTATCGTGGTCGCTATCCAGGTGGATATGAATATCCTACCACCAGACATAGACTAGACATATGATTTATTTACTTGTATCTCGGCTTTTCCTACTAGGTAACTCTCCTGTTTGTTACTGCCTTTACTACAAAATACTCACCAGTTCAGCCACATAAACCAGCACGTGTATCTGCTCCTTGATTGCTTTGGCTTCTGCGAGGGCCTGTCTAGTCAGCCTCCTCTGTAGTTTCCTGCGCAGTCTCGCGCCGTGCTGCACCGCCTGTGCTGCGCGGGCGCGTCCCGTGTCTCCGTCCGGGCCGTCCACCGCGTCTGCACTCGTCACTATGATCACCACTATGTAAGACCGGAAAGCTCAATACAAAGCCTTAGATACACCTATCAAACTCTATTTAAAGCTATTGTAATCTAAGGTGATGCGGTAGCCATCATCCGGGCGAGGGTGCTGGGTCGTAAGGCTAGTCCAGCATAACCGTTTTATTCTCATTCCGATTCCCCCCGGAGCGGGCGGCAGTAGTAAAACGCTTTCCCCGCGACAACAAAAAAATGTGATGCGGTAATGGCGAGGCAAGTTTAATATTTGATGTAGGTAAGGTAAATTTTGTCCTCTAATGGTCCTCAACAATGCAAATATCTTGATTGTAATGTGATTATTATTCAATTTTATCTTTATAAAGAGCGTATAAAAACGATAAAAGAATCACAGCTCGTCCAATTTCAATTACGGTGATCTACCATTATATTTCAGATGACACAAATGGTAGTATCCTATTGACTCCGATGTCATAAAAGAATTAAGAACGAATAACTTAAGATTTAATTAATTAATATTTCATTTCAATAAGATTTAAAATCGAATGGCAACAGCTGGTTTTTCATATTTGAAACTTAAATAAGGCGTAGTATACAAGTTAAGTTATTTTTCGGTCCCGGTTGGTCATCGTCCTTCTTTCAAGGCCTCATATTCGCTCGTGATCCACCAGTTGGTCGCGGCCCATACTTTGAGACATGATCTAACGACTTAGGAAATTGAGCTGGGTGGTGAAGATTCAAAGCGTGCAATGTAAGAAATAGTTCTTGAAACCCTTGCGTTGCAAATGTTATGCCTTCCTTTATTTTTTTAGTTGTAGGTATAAGAATTTATCTCGGAATAGGTGTGTTAGAAGTTTGATCATTTTTAAAGTCTGAAATCATCATTAGTGGCCGAGTCAACTCGAATTGAGTAGTTATTATATTTTAATGAAATTGGGGAATTTCATGAAAGCCATAATGATGATATTTACTTTAATCTGAGTACATAAAAAGTAAACTGACTTCAATGAAAAACAAATTATGCGTCTCTATAAAATTTTAAGGTTTCCCTCGATTTTTCTGAGATCCCATCATCAGATCCTGACTTGGTGCCAATGGGACCACCTGGGAAGTATACCCTTTTAAACAAAAAAAGAATTTCTCGAATCGGTCTAGGCGTCTAATCGAGGCGAGTAATCGGGTAACATACGTAAAAAAAAAGATTCCGACGAATTGTTAACCTTCTCCTTTTTTTGAAGTCGGTTAATTAAAAATCACATGTATGTGCTGGTAAGTAGGTTTATATTCAAATAAAACAACGTTTCTAATAACTATAATATTAGGGTATTTGACAATTTTTGAAAATTGATGGACATCGATAGAGGACTCTTCACTTATAGCCCCCGTAATATTTTTATTATTGAAATATACTCAATTTATATAAAATCCGTGATTTAATTTTTTCATATATAATTTCGCGCTAAAACGCGTTGTCACGTGACATTATCTCTATGTGACGTCATCGCACATATACAAACATTCGTGACACCTAACAACATAACAAATTATTTGCATTTATCTGTTAGTTTTTCCACAAAAATGAATGAGCCGGCATATAAATATTGTTTAATGCCTTTGTGTAAAAACTCGACACTAAATCCCGATAAATTGTTCATCCATGTGCCAAAATCTAAAGTTTTAAGAAAGAAGTGGCAGATTTCGACTATCAGCCCTTGTAATGCCTTCTTCCATTCTTATAGAAGACTTCAAGACGAAAAAACACGTTTCCACACGTTTACACGTCGAAAAATATGTTCTTCCTTACAATTTTATTTTTCGTAGGAAGCAATGTTTATGTGCGATGTCGTCACGAGTAATGGCGGCCGGTATTGCTACGTTTTTGGCACCGAGTGATACAGATTAATAAATCTAAAGTTTAATGACGAAAATAAAATGTTTATAATACATTTAAAATAAAAAAATGTATTTAATAAATATGTTTGCCCACTATCCTTTCTCCTAGTCTAGTTTTAAATTTTTTGGTTACACCAGTCAAACACCCTATTTAATACAAGTTAGATCATGATAAAGTCAGTTTCAATATGTATGCTAATATTATTATATTTATATTTCTACTTATTGTACATAATATAGATGCATCCAACATCTAGTTTATTTCTTTAATATTATGTTTAATACGCATAACAACAACTTAAATTTAATAATACAACATAATACATATCAAGATTACACTCATAATAATTATAATTTGTATAATGGACACACATAAACTTATAATCTAAGAGAAATTATATTTTATTGTCTGGAACGATGAATATGACTAAAGATACTCTTAAAAAGGCAATAAAAATAAATATTGCAAATAAAATGGTAAACAAAATTAAAAATGGTAAACAAATATAAAAAATTCAAAATAAAAGGTAAACAAATATAAAAAAATCAAAATAAAATGGAAAACAAAAAGTTTGTATACAATATTACTATTAGTTAACATTGTATTTTATCTGTTAGCTCTGGGCGTAGCGTATGCGTAGTTTTGAGGATACAGCGTGTTCTGTAACTGAAGCTCTTCGGCTTCCAAAACCACATTCAGAACTTTACGTTTCGTTTGAACTTGCAGATATGGAGATAGTTTTTTCAAACTTTTCGACATAGACATAAAAAAGTTGTCAACGTCATCAAGTATTATCGTTCTTGAAACCGATCCGTTTTCTCGCGAGTGTGTTTCACCATTATAATCGTCAGCTGGATGCTGGTTTCTGCCGGTCCCTTCACGTCTCCAGTTTGTTTTAGCTGGAAAATAAATATACACACTTACTGTAATAAAATTAATGCTGGCACTTTCAAGTAACTCTTTACAAACTAAACTTCACTTTCACTTTCCCTTTTGATGAGTTAATGTAAAATGGACGTTATATTTTTTGTGTTATATTAAAATGGAAATCAGCAGCAAGCATTGGCATTGTTATATTATTTTTTTATTGGAAGCTATACTATACAGGAGCATAATTTTAAATATATAAATGATAGACGCAAATCAGCAAAAATATTAAAGCACAGGAATGGACCGTTTGAAGATCAGCTGGGGCGCTTCTCGCCTCAAGAGGCCGAGCCGTCCCTAAAGCGCCGAAAAAGACCACCGAGAGTGTTTACTTGGTATACCAGTGTGGGGTGTATATAGTGTTAGAGACAGTCCAGCAGTCGCCCGGATTTTTCCGTGATGTACCATCTCTTCCGGGCGAGTCAACGCTCGATCCTAAACGGTGAGCCTAACTTTATCGTTTCGCCTTCCCCCGAGGCGGGCGGTAGTGATAAATAGCTTTTCCCGCAAAAAAAATCAGTGGAGTATGAAATCAAATAAATAAACGTATGACATAAAAGTGACAAAAAAATAGACGAAGGGTGAAATAAAAGCGAAAATAAAATTGACTAAAATTAGAAAAAGCTATTAATTGTTTCTAAAAACTACAAGCAATCTGAGTATTTAATCTCATTTAAGCAATGACAGATCTTTATTTACCAATAAAGCATAGGGCATGAAATCCCGGATGAGAATCAGTTTTTTGGCAACTAGGTTCTTCTGCAAGATATGTGCGTCATCACTTTAGTCAAAATACCTAGTTGTTTAAATACTTACCATGTGATAATGTTTTTTTTATTTCTTCCTATGCTGCAATATTACATATGTAGTCACTGTTAACATTATTTAAAACTTTAAACAGTAGCTGTAATTATTTTTTTAAATATATTGAGTGTTTATACAATTTTTTTGGTTTTCCAAAAAGATAATGCAACGTTATTACACCTATAAGTGTTTATGTATCAGCATACTTTCCAGAATTTACTTAAAATTCAACGTCATTTCATAATTCAGTTTATGCTACACCTTGAAGCGAAACTCTAGAAAACATGTAGATTATATAAAACTAGCTGTTGCTCGCGGCTCCGCCCGCGTGGAGGTCATGTTTGGGAGAAAAAGTATACAATACAAAATACCAATATTCATGCGTTTAACTTAAATATGACAGATTTTCATACAAACTTTCATTCCCTATTTTACCCCCTCAGGGGCGGAATTTCCAAAAATCCTGAAACATATATTTTTAATTTTTAACTAAAATGCGAAATACTAATTTTCATGAATTTAACTTAAAAAATGACGGGTATTCATACAAACTTTCAACCCCTATTTACCCCCTTAGGGGTGGTATTTCCAAAAACCCTTCCTTAGTGGATGCCTACGTGATAAAAGGTACCTACTGTCAAAATTTCAAGTCTCTAACCCCAGCCGTTTAGGCTGTGCGTTGATCGATCAGTCAGTCAGTCAGTCAGTCAGCTTCTTCTTTTATATATACAGATACAGATAAATAACACCCAACAGTCACACACATAGCCCCGACCCCACAGTAAGATACGAGTCTTGTGTTGTGGGTATCAGGGACCTAGAGAGACTTTCGGTCTCACAACACCCAGACCCCGGACACAAGTATCTGTCTGTCACAAAAACATTTGTCCCGGTGTGGGAATCGAATCCACGAACTCTCGTTTCACAGTCGGCTACTCGCCAACTGTGCCACGGAGGCTGATAAAAGCTACTTTCACTCCAGAAAAAATACGATAGCTGCAGCTAAAGCGAATAGTAACCGCTTTACAGCAGGCTAAAAAGCGTATAGACATACTTTTATCCAAGCCTCCAAACTTAAGAGTATGTTAACAATTATAACTACTTACTATGTGTGATTTTAGTGCAAACCTAATCACGACAGTTCAAACTTGTGTCATTTGCACAAATTATTCCAACGCAAATCTTTACTAATGAGGTCTCATTTAGAGTTATTAAGTGATAACATTTTCGAAATAATTACCTATAATTATATAACCCCGACTATTTATGATAATAAGAGCAGTTGTAAATCAAATGTATAATTGCCAATAACTCTACCAAGTAGGTGGTAATGATTCACAATCCAAATATAGAAGTGGAACAATTCACCAGACACAAGTTTAAATAGATCACGCAAGTACTTCGAACTGTATAACCAAACATGCCACACTTTTTTGTAGCTGCTGTACCGTCATAATACATTCCAGGCCGGCATGATTGTGTTGAGTAGCCAGCGATACATTGTCTTTGCGCTTACCATCAGACGCAGTATGGTCACTTTGCCGTACCAGAATAAAAAAACATCAGGTTAAGGTATTTTAATCTATCCGCTTGACCACTTACAACAATAATATAAAATTATTGTTGTCATAAAATTAGAGTACGAGTGTAGTGTAGAGTACAACATTTTCTCCAGAATTTCTGAGATGCGCCATAAAAATTACAGTTTCAAAAACAAAAAAGATACTCTTTACTGGCTGGCTCAACTAAAAAGTAGAAAATAATTCGATTAATTTGATATATTTATTATTAGATATTTGATTGATATTACAAAAGATGTAAAATACATGGCTTCTATTTATTTCCATCTCTGTGCGGTTGTTGTGTACGTGCCGATCAGACAAACACTATATTGGTACATGAATTGGTTCCAGAGTCCGGTTGTATTGTTGATAAGGGTCCTAATTTGTCGCCCCAGACAGACTGATAACCGCTACCACCAACTACATGGGAACTATGGATATCAAATTAAGATGTTTGCCTTTCGTAGGCGTTTAATCTCAACTCTAATTTGCTTGCATTGAACGATTTAAGACTGCTATGTGACTTACCTAGAGCTTTTGTGATGTAATTAAAAAGGAATTATTTATTTATCACAAGTCAACAGCAAGAACGTCGTTGAGTCTGTATCCACGAGATATTTTGAGTGTAAGTACTTGAATATATTGAAGTCAAATAAATAACATAAAAGTATCACAATTCTATTAAATTAAGTCGACATGGTACTATACTTTGTCATGACTTAGTTCGTAGAAAAAAAGCCACATAGAAGGAAATAATATGCTATTACGAATAGTTAATAATGCTTCTTAATATCCATCCATTTTTGAGTTAATGAAAGGAGTCTTACGTGTGCTAATTACAGAATTAACCCCAATAGACATAATAAAATTGTACGACAAAACATGCCGAAAATTTTTGTGTTCTTATAGTAACCGACTTGTCATGCCACGAGGTATCTACATTGTATTTTTTTTATCCTGACACGGCAAATGATGGTAAGCGCAGTGTCGTCCAATTAGAGTATCGAGTAGCGAGAGCACACTACGCCATGGGTAAGAAGGTGAAGAAGCGGTCGAGATCTAGTGTCAGAGTACTCAGGAGGACGAAAACGGCCAAACATAGTACCCTAACTTTAGACCCCCAACAAAAACAGGAGGTACACTGGCTGATCCCGGAACGCGACACACTTGCGTGTAGGACTATGGCGGGTTTTACACCCTGCGTACGGTGGTCGGTATCCGGGCGGATATGAATATCCTACCACAGCACGACGACATTTTTTATCGTCTTGTGTTTAATGCCCCATTACTAGTTAATAAACTCCCCTTATTAGTTTCTACTGGTCCTTAACCTAGACGTTACCTTACTATGTGGTTCACAGGTACCAAAGTTACACAAAACAAAGTCGTTCACACAATTTTTCACTGCATGAGCGAAGCTAGTGATTCTTATATCAGACATAGCTAGGTTATAGAATAATTGACTTTGGGTAACTCTTCAACGCTTACGCTACAAGAATACTCGCACCACGGCATTACAGGAGTAAAGATATTTATATACATATATACTCACGCCTATAATCCCTGAAGGGGTAGGCAGATGTGTAACCAATACACCCACTTTTTCCGAATTTATTACGGTCCCATAATGTGACAGGGGGTGTGCCTGTCGCCATATCGGGCTCAATTGCAGACTCCGGGCTGATACTGAGTATTTCTAAACAGTAAAACCCAATATCACTTTACCCGACCCGGGGATCGAACCCTAGACCTCAGCACAGCAGTAGTAACACATGCGCAATTACAACTGCACCACCGAGGCAGTAACGATATTTGTGAGGCCTAAAACCATTTCCTATATGTCCTTTCAAATACCGACGAATCACCTACAATTCATGAAATCGGCGGGTTATAACGGACGGAGTTTACCACATTTCTTTTTTAGGGCCTCGATAGGCAGACGAGCAGACGGGCCACCTGATGGTAAGTAGTCACCGCCGCCCATAGACTTCTGCAATGCCAGGGCACAGCAAAGCCGCTGCCTACGATTGAATAACAGGTTTCATCTTTGTTTCTCACTTTCCTACCCAAACACTCACCATCAGCCACATCCTGGTTGTCCGGGGGCAAGTACTTGTCCACATACTTGTCGGCCGTGGTGAGAGCGCGGTCCAGGGCTGTGGCAGTGACCGCAGTGACCCTAGAGTCCAGGACAGCTTCCCCGAGCTGCTTCACCGAGTCAGCGCGCCGAAGAACGTACTGGCGGGTTTCGGAATACATCTGTTATAATAAAAAGTACTGTGAAATGATATTAGCGATAATCGACGGCAGCAGAACAGTTAACTGTGATATTGATGTGGGTTTCGTTCCCGGATCAAGACAAATGTTTACATTTTTTCATGATACCTACGATACAGGTTTGACCTAATGTGGACAAAGGGGCACTATTCTCTAAACGCGTAATTGAGGTTATATTTCAGTGCGTCAAGGTTCTTTTACTGAACCTTTGACTACAACTTTATACATATCGTGGCCGGGTTAAGCTAGTATAGTTAATATAAAATTTCCCTTTCATGTTATAATGGCTACATTTTCACAGCCTCCATGGCACAGCTCAAACACGAGTGGCCGTGGGTTCGATTCCTACACCAAGACAAATGTTTGTGTGAGAGACAAATATTTGTTGATACCCTCGTAATTGTTGATACCCACGATACAGGTTTTACCTAGTGTTGGGTCAGAACTATGTGTGCGACTGTTGGGTGTATTTATCTGTGTGAATGTTTATGGTTTTCTGGGTGTTGTGAGACCGTCATCCCCCGTGGTATGATTTTTAATTTATTTATTTTTATTTATTTATTACACACAAAACAGGTTATAATCGGGTACAAATCGTATACAAAATTGTTTAAATTGAATGAAAATTTAATCAAATTAATTAATTTTAAATTATTTGATTGTTTTTATTATTCATTCATACCCAAAATAAGCGATACTTACGTCTTGTGGTGGCATATATATAGACGGCACACGCTTCTCCACCACATCCAGGGATTTGCAGAGGAATCTGTCGAGCTGACTGATCGGCGTCTCTAGCATTTGCACTGCCGGCATCGCCAGTTGCAACCCAGTCGCCAGAGATCTCTCACCGAGAGAGAGGTACCAGCGGAATAACGGATTGGACTCCTGTTTGAAAAATTGTTTCAGAATGTTAGATAATATTTTTATCGTGTGAACACAAAGTATGTATTCAGGTAGATATGCTTAAAAACGAATTACCAGTACTTAAAAAGTAATCTTACTATATATTCTACTATTATAAATGCGAATGATTGGATGGATGGATGTTTGTTACTCAATCATGCCAGAACGGCTGGACGGATCTGGTTGAAATTTAGCACAGAGATAGATTATAATCTATCTAAAAATATAAGACTATAGTCTGGATAGGCTACTTTTTATTCCGGAAAAATGAACGGTTCTCGTGGGATAATTTCGTTTTTGATGTACACAGAGCAAACTGCAAAGGATCGTCATGATTTTTTGCATAGAGTTAGTTGAGGAGTCTGAGAATGACATAGACTTTTATTTCAGAAAAGGCACGGTTCCTATGGGAAAATAGGATAGCATAATATAGAAAGATGTAATAGCTTAAGATGTCTCCATGGATTTTATATATTTTCTTTAATCAATAACTACCACGCGGGTGATGCCGCTAGCAAAAGCTAGTCTAAAATATGTTATTACTTCACAAAACTTTATGTACCACTAGAAATATCTGAGGACCCTACTGAAGTGCGCACCCTATAGCTATCACATTCGCACTCGGCTATAGATGAAGTAGCATACTAGTAGTATAGTAGTATACTTGTTTCACGTTTTTCCCTTAGATGGTCATAGATATTCCTGCAACGTATAATTGTCAGTAGATACATTATTTATTTACTTTTCGGAAGGCTTACAGTGTAATAACAAATACTTACTCAAAACAAATATAGGAATCAATAATTTACTGAAACTAAATATTGTTTGCGTTGTAAAAAACAATCAAATTGCTGGTGGTAGGATATTCATATCCGCCCCGATAGTGACCACCACAGTTACAGGGTGTAAATCCCGCAATAGTGGCACACGCAAGTGTGTCGCGTTCCGGGATCAGCCATTGTACATCCGGGTTTTGTCGGGGGTCTAGAGTTTGGGTACTATGTTTGGCCATTTTGCGGCTTTCTGAGTACTCTGACACTAGACCCTCGACCGCTTCTTCATCTTCTTGCCCATGGCGTTGTGTGAAGAAGCATGATTGTGTTGAGTAGCGGGGGATAGATTGTCTCTCCTTCTCGACACTCAAGCACTGGGCTTACCACCAGGGGTAGTGTGGTAACTTTGCCGTGCCAGGATAAAAAACGGCATGATTGTGTCGGATAGCGATGTATAGTTGTGTCTTGCTACCTGATACTCGTAACTCTAAAAAAACAAAATGTGAATGTCTCTTACCTTAATTTTGAAGTATATTTTCTCTGTTACTCCAATACCAGACCCCACGATAGGTATGGCGGCAACTCGCGACACCACTTCCAGTCTCGGCATGTTGGATTTTTGGCTTCGAGTCACTGTGGGCAAAACAATTTTTTCATACTATAAATGCCCAAAACGATCTTCTCCTAAAAGGAAAAATCAGGAGTACCTCCAACCGTCGTAAATGTATGAGAAGATGTACGAATATGTGGAAGAGGCGAAAGAAGTGTGTCAGGATCGTAGCTTGTGGCAGTCAATAGTCTCTGTCTACCCCCATGGGATTCGGGCGTGAGTGTATATGTATGTAAATGCCTAAAAAATATAAATTAACTATTTAGTGGGACTTGGTTATAGTTTGTTTCAGCCGGTTTGACAAAAGCAACGCTAGAGTTTCTTGTCCGTTCTGCTCTAGCGAAGGTGCATTTCGTACCGTTGGTAAATAAAATTTAATCTACATAATGTACAGGTTGCAATTGATTCAAAAAACATTTATATTTTATTTAGATTTTTTTTATATTTCATTACTTTACCAAATTGTAATAAAACGAAATTTACGGATTCTATACAGCCTTCATGGTCACGGGGGATACTGAGTTGTATGTCGTCACGAAAGTATAGTGTAAAGCCTTCGAAACGTCGGGTTAAAAAAGTAAAATAAACCGCGATAGAATCCGTAAATTTCGTTTTATTACAATGTATAATATTCGCGTAAACATAAGAAAACTACTTTACCAAATGTTTTGTATACAGGACATTTATATATGATTTTCGGTTTTCTTGTTTTGTGGATTTTACTACTATACCAATTTTTAAAAGAAATACTACCACGAAATATATTAAACGAGGCGTCTGAAGTTCTACATTCATAAAAAAACATAAAATGTAATTAAATAAAAATTTCTTTATTAATCCGTTGTCTATGAGTAAGTGTCAGTGGTTGTAGCTCTCCTTGGACGGTCCCTGTATCAAAATTTGTTGGGGTGCCCAAAAGAAAGGTATTTTTTTTTTGTACAGACGTTCGGGGCCTCTGTAGCCCGTGGGACTCGTTTCATTGACGGCGGTAGCTACGTCCCTGGTTCCTTTATCATTCATCCGATTACGCTGAAAATTGGGTAAGATGAAGTACGAGAGACTGGAGGTTATTGCCGAGGGACTTCCACTATGGAGTATGGTACCGATAAACATAATCACGTGTCTAACTACATGATACTCTAATTCTAAAAAAAACAAAACGTGAATGTCTTTTACCTTAATTTTGAAGTATATTTTTTCTGTTACTCCAGATAAATACAAGCAAGCCAAGTTACAAGCAAAAGGTAGAATATTTTAAAATTACTATTGCAACAATTATAATAATAATAATTTCCGTAAGTAGAAAAAATAACAAAAATATTCTAAATAGTTTCGTCAAAATTTTTTTTTTTTTAATAAATTCGAATTAAGACAGCACTCGCATAATGTTTACCCATGTGTACATAATCATAATCGCATGTAAAAATGATAAACACAAAAGACGTAGAATCTACATTTTAACAAAGGTGATCACTGTGAATTTCAATAGCCTATTCAATTTCCTACCTTGATGTTTTTGACTCTGTTCCACTGCGTGTAAATACGCCTCAGCCTTCTTAGCAATTGATCCCTTTACTTTCCTATTAACACCAACGGTGCAAGTGCCATTAAAACATTTTTTATACATGTCACCATTGCCCGCCATCTTTGTTACCGTTATTTGCGCGCGATATTCGTATGTCATTTAAAAGAGTTTAGTTTTCTAAAATCAAAAGTGTTCGCGGCGATTTTTCACGTCTATAACTGAGTAAAACACAGCTTGTTCTTCGATATATTATGTTTATTATAATAAAAAGGTTATCTCAGAGTTTTAATTGTAATCTGGCGTATGATGTTCGTAGAAGAAGCAGGTCATCGAAATAAATAGAAATATGATATAGTCCCACCGATCATTTAGCGGTGTGACCTTCATCGGAGATAAAAATGAGGCAGATAGGCTTGTCGCTTTTAAATGATTATAGTTTGTAGCTATGAACAGTCACAACGTCGCTTCAATGTAAGTGTTAAGTATTGGCAGCTATAAAACCTGGTGTTAAAAACCTGGTGGTGCTATAAAAAATATCATGAGATTACGATTAAATCTCTAATAGTACGAAGAACTGCACCCAAAGCACCAACAATTCGCGTAATTTACTGTCATCACAGACGTGACAGTATATTATCTTACAACTGTATCAATGACGGTTTCTATTTTGCTGCCACTATATAAAAGAGCATATTAAATGATACTACGTAGTTTGGGTATTTAGGAGATGTTTAATAAGGCAGCTGACGTAACTGATAGATAGGTCTGGAGTACTCTAAACAAACGAAAATTGATTAATGAATGCAGGTACAAAATTGGTATATGGCATGACTGTGTAGAGAGGTAAAATACTAGGAAGGTGATAGGCGTAATGCTTACCATTAAGCCAGTGACCTGCTCATATAGTTATTGATTAAAAAAATGGAAATCACATCTACATCCTATTCCAAACAGAACAGAGTCGATGGAAAGACAACGTCAAGTAAAATGAATAAGAACTAGAAAGAAGGGAGAAGCAAAATTGACGTTTTTAGGTCCCATAGTTTGGTCTGGACAATACATAAAAAATGTACGCGTGTATGTTAAAGTATGCCCTATGCCCGAGATTTGTTCAAATGCATTGGTTGATGAGATGCACTCGTAAATCCACAAGCGGATCACGCACCCCTTCACCCGGAACCGTCGCTATCAACTCAACTTTGGACCCTTATCAATGCACCGCGCTTGTGTAATGATTAATGAGTTTGGGTAAAACGAAATTGATTCAAGAAAGGGAATCGTTACATGCATCCATATAAAAATATGGTCCTAAATGTTTACAATAGTTACAACCCATATTTATTAGAATCAAGTACTTAAAAAGATCGTGACACAGAGATATAGGTATTATAGAATCCATGGCCAAATCCCATGCTTTTAATGTCATCTTTGTATTGTATTTATTTTTCTAATGTCTTAATGTCGTAATTTCTATGGTGGCCAGAACGGTATTTTGTTTTTTTTTGTGGAGATATGTATAGTGGATATAGTTTTTTTCGGGACTAAAATAGTTACCGTGTGAAAGTTTTAGTGCCTAATTTTGTTTAATTAGTTTACTATATTTGGTTTCTTGTTGTGTTGAATGCTTTAAGTAAAGAGCAGCACTCACATCCAGCTATTTTTTACTGAATGTTTGTTTGCATTTAAGATATTTTTATATAAATTAATAATTATCAGTTTTTGTAAGAAATATATCATATTAGATTTATCGAATTCTTGATAAGTCAAAGTAAAATCAATTCGCGGACCAGTGAGCTAGCACTTGTATGTGCTAGTATTTACAAATCATATTATTATTTGACAACATATGGAAACATCTTATCTTTCTCGCAACTCCGTGAAGACTTGACAACAGTAGTAGACAAAAAAGGAATATTTAAAGAGAATAGATTATCTGATTGGAGATGCATAATCGCTAGACAGTAATCCAAACCAGGAATACTCCTCAAACGGGGACGAAAAAATATACAAGGTATTTTTCTACACGGATATTGCTAATATTAATTTAATTATATAAACAGTAATACTAACTAGACCTATTGTTAGTTTGTTTGATAAATTAATTAAATATTTATCTACACAACAGTCGATTACTGGAAACTATGGTCAGGCAAATATTTGTTCCAAGTCTGGGTTTCGTGGCAACAAAGTCCCCGTAATTACTAACGTGGAATATGTATTGATACTGATTGACTTCACATTATCTATCGTGAAATAAAATTAAGATAAATAAGATTATTAATTTTGTAAGAAAGAAAGAAAATACAATATTAATACACGATTAATAAAGGGAGCAAATGATCGTTCTTTAAATTCCAGTGACACATAGCCACCCTTCTCAAATCATGTTGCTTGCTTGTCGCTCTTTATCCTACTAATATTATAAATGCGAAAGATGGATGGATGGATGGATGGATGTTTGTTACTCAATCACGCTACAACGGCTGGACGTATCTGGTTGAAATTTGGCACAGAGATAGATTATAGTCTGGAATAGCACATAGGCTACATTTTATCCCGGAAAAATGTACAGTTCCCGTGGGATAGTTTAGTTTTTCACAGAGCAAGGGATCGACATGATTTTTTGCATAGTGGTAGTTTATCCCGGAAAAATGCACGCATCGTATGGGATAGAAAAATATAGAAAGATGTAATAGCTTAAGATTCCGCCATGGATTGTATACTTTTCCTTCCAAAAATAAACTCCACGCGGGCGGAGCCGCGAGCAACATCTAGTAACAAATATATTGGGGAGCCCATTTACCCGAGTTGGCGAGTCAACACCTCGTATTTTATCCGTGTTTTTTTAACATTGGTCATACAGGTGCCATAGTTTTCCCCATAGAGCCAATTACCCAATCCACTAACACCTCACCTCAATAAACCAGTATATTTTTTTATCCAGCATATTTTATAGTCCTACACCAACCGGGGGTGATCCTTGGGTGCACTTGTATAGTGTATACAGGGACAACCGTCGGTTGATGTCACATCACAATATTAGATTAAAATTATCTAAAGTGTTGGCCTCGACCCCACGCATGCCTTCCAAAGATCCGGGACTCCATAGTCCCGTGAATATGGTAAGACATAAATTCAAAATAGAACCCAAAATACGACCTATTTTCTATTAGGTATATAAGCACAGATGAAGTAGGTATACGCAAAATCTATTAATTAACAATAGTTTCAAGTTCCATTTCAAAAAAACACTTTATTGAGATGTTTGCTATGCATTCAGTTTTATATACGTCAGACTGGTCAGCTTTTGGGCCAAATAATGCAGAAATCTATGTATAGCAACGAATACTGGCGAAAACATATAAAGAGTGTATACAGTTTAAAAAAAGTAATAGTGAAGACTGGAAAGAAGAGGCGGGATTCGAATCCACAAAAATCAGGAAATTGCACCCTTAAGCTCTATCGTGATAGAGCCACTACTGCCTACCAGTTTACTTAAAAACACCCAGCACTTACACATATAACCTTGATACTTACACCGGTTTACATGTATTGTGAGCATTTGAAACTTACGGCCCCACAACACAAACCCAAACATATATTTGTAGATCACACTAACTGATGTATTTATTAACTGGTGTGTTTATTATTATCGGTGTGGGTACGAACCCGTGACCTCTCTATTCACAGTTGGCTTTCACACTTTTCGTTTTCCACTCCCCCTACAACATCAACGCAGAAGTAATTTGTCATCACTTCGTAACAAATGTGTTACTATATTTATATTTCATAGTGGTCCCGTGCAGTCGTTGTCCTGCTATAAACCGCCTTGAACCTTGACCGCCGAAAATCAGGTCTCGACAACAGCGCCACCAATCGGATATAAAACTATCTAATCTTTCAACTTGGACCCAACCACACGCATACACAAAATTTCATTGAAGTCGATTGAGTGGATTCAAACTCTATAACGGACATACTTAGGTAGAAACAATTTTTGTGTTTTATTATAGATTTATTATTGTTCATACGTTTAATTTCATTATGTTTGTACTGTATCGTTTAAAAACAACAATATGATTATACCCAACTTTACTAAGTTTTGACGACATCGAAGTTCATGCAAAACTCTTTAGATCGCTTTTAATGATGCATAAATGCCCAGAATATTAAGATGCCCGCCCGCGTGGAGGTCATGTTTGAGACAAAAAGAATACACTACAAAATACCAATTTTCAAATTTAACTTCAAAAATGGAGACTTCAAAAAAAGGAATTTCATACAAACTTTCTTACCCTATTTAACCCCCTTAGTGGTGGAATTTCCAAAAACCCTGAAATATTTGTTTTTAATTTTTGACTTTAAGGCCAAATACCAAATTTCATGCGTTTAACTGCAAAAATGACAGATTTTCATACAAACTTTCTTCCCCTATTTTACCCCCTTCGGGGTGGAATTTCCAAAAATCCTGAAATATATATATTTTATTTTTGACTAAAAGGCCAAATAGTAATTTTCATAAACTTAACTTCAAAAATGACGGATTTTCATACAAACTATCATCCCCTATTTTACCCCCTTAGGGGTGGTATTTCCAAAAACCCTTCCTTAGTGGATGCCTACGTCATAAAAGGTACCTACTGTCAACATTTCAAGTGTCTAACCCCAGCCGTTTTGGCTGTGCGTTAATCGATCAGTCAGTCAGTCAGTCAGTCAGTTTCTTCTTTTATATATACAGATATGAACTTGCGTTTAAGATAGACTTTGTTTACAAAGTAGAATGAATGACCAGGAATATATGGACCACGGTACAAGTTTGCGTCAATTCCAAAGTTGTTTTAAATAGTCTATAAAGTATCCAAATACTATCTAAAGTTAACATTTTTGGAATTGGAACACGGGTTTCCATGTTTTTTGTGTAGTAATAATAATTTTTGTGTAAACTGTAGGTATATAAAGATTTAAATTTAAGGATAGGCAGCATGGTCGATTGACTATAGTTTGTAAATAAACTGTAGGTATTGGTAGGTATCATTACGTCAATGAAAACTGGTAATAATTTTTAATCAATAATATGCATAGCTTCTCTAAGTAATCTGTGATAATATGTCTGATTAAGTTTAATATCCCCTATACAACACAGACATTATGTTTGCCAGACGACTTCAAAAATAAAGAAATTAATTTAAATATTATTTTTATCTTGAGGCGCGAGAAAAAGCAGCACCAAGAATGGGCATTCTCCTTTCTTACGTATGATCGGGCATTAGAATTTTAATAAACATTGGCTACATCTGCCATTGTGAAATGTTTTATCTATGCATTTAACATTACACTCTCAGCATAGTAAACACTCACAAGTCCATAGTCTATTAACTCGTCATTTAGAGATTAAAGAATTGCAACACTCAGAGTGAGATAGGTTTATCTTAGTATCAATAAAAATTGACAAATGTTGTGAATTTTAATCATCGCATTTACCGGGCTCTTTAAGGTAGCAATTACATATACAACTTGATGAATTCAATATCCTATGCATCGATAAATCTGTTACAGAAAGAATAAGAATCAATTTTGACTCAATGCCATTTAATGCCATTTTTATATATTTACTTTGTTTTATTTAGCTTTTAATTATGATATGTGTATGTTTAATTAATTTAATTTACTTTAGTCAGAAGTATATGTTAATTGGTTTATCCGTACTAATTAATAAAAAATAAATTAATTATTTAAAAGATTAAATTACGATAAACTTTATGTTACTTGAAACTATGTTAAATCGCTCTGAGGCGTCAGAATGAAAACATGGCCTTTATTATTTTGAATATACATACACATACAGATACACTCACGCCTTTAATCCCGGAAGGGGGTAGGCAGAGGTGTAATCAGTACACCCACTTTTTGCCAAAATTATTACGGTCCCAAATTGTGATACGAGGCGAGCTTATCCCCATACCGGGCACAATTACAGACTCCGGGCTGAGTGTTTCTAAATAGAAATACCCAATATCAGTTTGCTGGACCCGGGGATCGAACCCGATACCTCAGCACATCAGTCGTAACGCATGCATTACAACTGCGCCATCAATAACGATCAATTTTGTCTCAAAGTGTTACTTAAAATATTAAACTACGATAAACTTTGTTACTTAAATCTATTTTATATCGCTCCGAGCGTCAAGACAGTGAATGAATACATGGCCTTTATTATTTTGATTATAGTAAAATATAATGGTTTCTTATATTTACACGAATAGTATACATTGAAGTATAACGAATTTTACGGATTATATCGCGGTTTATTTTACTTTTTTAACCTGATGTTTCATTTAATTAACTCGGAACCCAAAAGACCTACTGCCAGACGTCATGACACTGAGCTCTTTCTGCGTAGATCGGACTACAACAAAATAAAATTTAATATCAACTATCTGGAGCGTAGAAACATTGCACTATACTTTTGTGACGACATACAACTCAGTCTCCCCCGTCACCATGAAGGCTGTAAATCCGATATCATCCGTAAAATTCGTTTTACCTCAATATAGTAAAATAAATAATGAAATAACTTACTTGTGACAGCAGATAGTGTGTTGTTGTGAGAGCGCGGAGAGTGGACTGATGACACGCTCGTTTGCTCTACTGGGCGCGGATGTACGCTTTACGCTGGCGATCGATAAGGACGTCGTTATATACATCACTAATTACTACAACACTAATATTTGAATATTTATTATTTGTAGAGTAAGTAGCTCAGTTGTATAATAAGACGGTTCATAGTTAAGATCCTGTAGGCCTACTCTTCAAATCAATTCCGATCTCGAACTCGATACAGTTGCAATTCGAATCTAGAAGATATTGGAACTCTAACTCATTCAACTAAATGAAATAGAATATTTATGAACTAGCGATCGTAAATACTCTATTTCATTTAGTTACTAAAAATTCCGCCGTATTCAGTTAAATCTTGCGCTGGTGTTGCGTTCAAGAGTGCCAATTGTACAGTTTTCGAACCCAATCCCAGTTTTAAATTGGAATCGAGTGTCAAGAGTAACCCTCCAGGTTGGGCACCGAACTTAATGTTAATATTTGCTTAAGAAGAGTAGTCTTTCAACGGTAGGCAGCGGCTTTACTGTGCCCTGGCATTGCAGAAGTCTATGGGCGGCTGTGTCTACTTACTATCAGGTGGCCCGTCTGCTCGTCTGTCTATCCCAGCAGTAAAAAAATATTGGTATTAAGTCCGCCTATACATATATATTGTATAAAGTGTATTAAATAAAATGATTAAAATATATATATTATATATATAATTCCGTGTCACGGTGTTGACGATGTGCGATAAACTCCAAAAGCGCCCCATCGATTGCAATTAAATTTATGATTATAGTATGGTTGGTTCCAGCTTGAAAGATAAGTGAGTTTTGGAACCGAAAGGGGGCGCTGTTGATCAAAATCTTTTTTTATTTGTTTCGGTTGTGCCCGGGGCCACACCTTGCCTTAAATAAATACATACATACATTAATCGCTGAATGCGTACGAACCTTGTACGAACCCTCTAAGTGTATACATCCATGATAGTTTAATTATACACATATGATAATTGCTTCGTCATTCCAACTTTATCCCACTACTGGGCACAGGCCTGTTCTATTAATGAGTGGGGTGAGGTGTTAGTCTACCACGCTGGTCTAATGCGTGTTGATAGATATCACACATACCCTTGAAATGCTTATGATAAATTATCAAGTATGTAGGATGTTCTTCCTTCACCGTTGGTAGTAAATGGCATAAATATTTAGATATTACTAGATGTTGCTCGTGGCTACGCCCACGTGGAGGTTATTTCTAGAAGGAAAGGTATACAATCCATGGAAGCATCTTAAGCTATTATCTTAAGCTATTATTATTAGCGAGCATTTTTCCGAGATAAAAAGTAGCCTATGTCATTTTCTAATCCCTAAACTGCCACTATGCAAAAAATCATGTCGATCCCTTGCTCTGTGAAAAAGTAAACTATCCCACGGGAACTGTACATTTTTCCGGGATAAAAAGTAGCCTATGTGCAATTCCAAACTATAATCTATCTCTGTGCCAAATTTCAACCAGATCCGTTCAGCCGTTGTAGCGTGATTGAGTAACAAACATCCATCCATCCATCTAAACTTTCGCATTTATAATATTAGTAGGATTACGCAAATGTTTTTTGTCAGAACGCCGTAATTCCCATAATTCTTCGTCAAATTTAATGACTCAAACACCATTTCAAAGCTTATGTTTACCGCTATTGACGAAAAATATGTGAATGTTTTAAAATGATAGGTTTTACCAAAAAATAGATTAAAAATTAACAGTGCCATCTTTTGACAGTATAATGAACTAATTTGTTGTTAATTAATATCGGTGCGAAGTATTATAAAATATACCTATTGTACGCAACTAGTAAAATATTTCTTCTGGTGTCTCTTGCATAATAACTTGAAATAATATTTACTGTCATTATGGAAATGAGCAACTAAGAGAATCGATAATTAGTTACGAGAATAATGAAATCAAAGTCCGATTTTAAGTGATAATTTATTCAAAGTATGATACAATTGAAATCTTTTGTTATTATTAACCAACATTAAATACTCTGTAAGCGTATGTACTTATAGTCTAAAGATCACAGCTCCACCAGAGAGCCACCCGGCATCCGACCCGCACCGCTTCGCCTCGTGCGGTTAGTATTCTTTATATAGACTTTAATGTATATGCGCTCACTACATCAACTCGTAGCGTCTTCCACGCACGGACGGCGCGGCGGCGAGTTGACCACTCGGTGACAACTCGCTGCTCGCATGCTTACCTTGCGTTGCTGCGCATTGCCAACTCATAAGCCCCATGAGTCGCGACGCCACGTTTACTGGTTACAACCCGGCGTCCACCCGTGGACCACCTGTCGACAACGAGTGGACGCCGAGCGACGAGCGGTACGGGTCGGGTGCCGGGTGGCTCTGATGAGCTGACCTTAAATGCCGATTAAGTCTGCACTCCTGTAGGCCTACTCTTGAAATCAATTCCAATCTCAAACTCGATACAGTTTCCATTCCAATCTAGAAGATATTGGAATTCTAACTCACTCAACTAAATGAAACAGGATATTTCCGAACTAGCGATTGAAAATACTCTATTGCATTTAGTTCCTAAAAATTCCGGCGTATTCAGTAAAACCGTGCGCTGGTGTTGCGTTCAGGATTTCCAATTGTACGGTTTTCGAACCCAATCCCAATTTTAAATTGGAATCGAGTGTCAAGAGTAGCCCTCCTGTTTACCGCAATAAGATTTCAGCCAAACATAAACGAAAAAATTCTTTCCGTGCTAAAAGTGGTTCGAAGCTTCATACCACTAAACGCCGCGCTGTTGTGGCGGCAAATACAGTCTAAAGTATTAGGCCGTCTACTCTGGCATTTATTTTATTTTTATACATAGGTTGCCTGTGTTGAGACCTTAGAGTATTTAACACTGGAGACGCCATTGAGCGCTTACCCCGTTTGACAAATGTAAGAGCACGGTGCTCATACACGTTCTATAAAACTAGTTGCGCTTCGTGATCCGCCACTAAAAAAGTGTCATCACGAGCGAATGGAGCTCCGCAAAAATGAGAGCCTGTAGCGGTATTAACATGTAAAAATAGATCTGACACATCAAACTTACAAAAATACAACATTATTTTTCACCTGGACATATTTTTTTAAAGTAATATTATCCTTAAAAGCAACAAAACATATAATTTCTAAAAATTAATATCGGGTAATAAATGTTGCCAGGTTAAACTTTTAGCCACAGTAGTGCAAAATTTATTTGCATTCAATATCTTAAACGCAATTGTTTTTTTAATATTCCTTTTTAACTAGGTGTTGCCCGCGGCTCCGCCCGCGTGTAGATCTTGGAGCATTTTAACCTTCTATATTTTGCTATCCCATAGGAAGCGTGCATTTTTTCGAGATAAAAGTGGTCTTTGTCATTTTCTGATCCCTAAACTGCCACTATGCAAAAAATCATGTCGATCCCTTGCTCTGTGAAAAACTAAACTATCCCATGGGAACTGTACATTTCTCCGGGATAAAAAGTAGCCTATGTGCTTTTCCAGACTATAATCTATCTCTGTGCCAAATTTTAAGTAGATCCGTCCAGCCGTTGTAGCGTGATTGGATATCAAACAACCATGCATCCATCCAAACATACGCATTTATAATATTAGTAGGATTACTTTATTTATGCTTTATAATTTAAAAATATTAGGAGAGTTGACATATCGACTAAGTTTACAATTTCATAAACTTTATTACACTGGCATTTTGGGTGGTTTATGTGGTAACACTGTCGTGTATGCAAGACTCAAATAGTGTTGTAGAGAAACTTATCAAGGTTATCGATATAATTACTAATCCATAGGACTGTCTTCTAAACACATACTTTTAATGTAAATAGTTCTAACACACTAGGAATGTCACAAAATATACCAAAATCAGAATAAAATATTTGTCAAAAAATGTGTTCCTAAAAATGTATCCGGTATATTTCAAAAATATTTAGGTATGAATTTTGGCGCCATTCATTTATTACGTAAGATGTATGGGGGTATCAAGTCTTATTTTTTCTTACAAGGGGTGGGAGGGAGTCTTAATAGTTCTTACGTAAGCGTCACAAAGTCACAAATGCGCAATGTTAGGATTATACTTTGAAAAATCGCGGGCCACGCCTATAATTTTAAAAACACGCAACTTAGATTTTTTATATTTTTTTGATAACCGGTACGACTTGCCTTTTCACCCGGTTCCGGCTTGACGTCGACTTTTGGGACAACCTGTATTAAATTCAAGATCTCAAGCCCTTTTTATATGCTCTTCATAATAGATAGCGTTAGCCGGCTACCACACCAAAACAGGCGATAATCGCTCTCAATGACATGCAATAATTCCATTCGCAGCATTTGCTATTCGCATTCGCTACCAATAAGACTGTATTTCTTGGCTCCGCTTATTTAATTTGAAATTTTGAGGAATAACAGAGCATTTTCTCACAAACTATATACCATTGGATGGGTCGTGTTGTGTACTTTCCGGTAGTATATTTGCTGAATCGGAATACCTCAAAACGAGTGAGTAATCATCAAATACATTTTAAAATAATTTGCAACTGCCGTCATTGTTGTGTTCCATGTGCTGACATACCTGAAAAACGCTTCTCTACAATTAGTGTTGACAAAAAATAAATAAATGGAAGTGTCACGGATGTGTGCAAAGCAACCAAAAACTGATACACCTTTACGTCCCATTGACTCACCCGGCAAGTCAAGGAACAATAATGACTCGCTCCCTTTTAAACCTGTCCCACTTCAGGTGCAAATTTTGACAACCTATTTATGTCCTTATTGACGTAAGCGTAAAACGCGGGAATGTCAAACTTGGAGGTAGTAACATGGTAAACAGTCCATAAAAATAGTTATAATGTGTGGAATTTCGTTCTCTAAACGGCATAAGAAAACTGAAGGGTATTCATAACAACATTGTATTGTGATGCCTGCAAAACCAACTCGGCATTACGCCTTTTAGGAAATTGCGATAATTGTGATAATGCGAAATCGTGTGTTGAGCGACTTGTTGTTGGAATAATATAAAATTGTAACCATATTTTTTTTTAATAGTCTACTCGATTTCATATAGAAGAGACACGCTAACGAAAAAACAAACCTTTCTTTGTTCCTGCTCGGATTATGTATACAAAAAAGGGCCTTGAAATAACCACTTAGTGATACGTCGTAATTTGAATTTCACCAACCGATATTTATTGTAAATTATTTTAAAAGTTTTATCAAAATAACATGCAGATATTTACTAAAACAATCATTGTATATGATTATAATGCTTATTTCAACTTTATTATGTAAAAACTGTATTAAAAATAACCGAAAATTACGATTTATATAGTCTCGTTTTCGATATGGAAAAAGTACTTAAAAACCAATATATTTATTGAATCAATCGATAAAACAATTATTAGAAGTTCAACTCACCTAATATAATATAAAATCCACACACAAAATCACAATAAATAATTACTTTCACAACACCAATGGCCGCCACAGCAGAGCACAGATTACGCATCATTTTTTATTTTTTTAGTTGGTTTAGGCACTGGTTGCATACATCTTACGGCCTTACGAGGCTTTATAAATATGTCTGGTAATAGGTGGTGAAAAAATTCAAGCAAGAATAAACTTTATTTCCATAAAATCAATGTTTAAAATCGCTTGTTAATAAGGGTGACTTTAGCGTGTTCGATGGAGCACCGGTGCTCCATTGCCATCGAACAGGTTGACAATATTACGCATCGAAAATAAACCACTGTTGATACTAACGCAATTAGTGGAAGTTCCGGCTTCAACTCGTCTGCGTCAGTTATTACAAAGAAAGACGTTAGGGAAATAATAAGAGAAGAATTCAATGTGATGAAATGGGCTTTAGCACAGGAAAAATAAAATAAAATATAAAAATTTTACCTTCCAATAAAATTTGTATTATGTTTCCTCAGACGTCCAAAGTCCTTTATGAGAGAGTACATCGTTTTCATTCCTTACACATCCGCTAGATTTGACTAATTTCCGCCCGGTATACGCCTTGATCGCCCTCTAGGTACCTTAACTGAAACTATTAATGATGACAGAAGCCGCCATCTTTTGCTCATTGTTTGGTTCATAATGATATTAATTAAGCCCAGGAAGAGCTTACCTGGACTTTGGACGTCTGAGGAAACATAATACAAATTTTATTGGAAGGTAAAATTTTTATATTATGTTGTCCGTTTGACGTCCAAAGTCCTTTATGAGAGACGTGTTTGTTATCTCCTGGCGGCTTATGACATATAAATGCAACAATGTGAGAATAGAAAGAGTAATAATATATGTGCCACAATTGAATTCACATAATTATTTTCATAAGTAATTACATATTACAACGATAAATATTTATTCAGATAGATAAAAGTTATTGAGAAAGAATTTTCTGAAATTAGTTTCAGATAGAATTTTCTAAAGATACATGCCTACTTCCAATTGGCGTTGGTAAGGATTTCAGTATTAGGATAATTTGTACACAGTTAAAGGTTGAAACCGCTGCTCTATTTTTACCAGGTAATGCATATATTCCGGCCACAACTAATAGTCCTAATAAGTACGTAATCGCCATTAATAGTTGGCATGGCTATCCGAACTGGAACTTTAGACAAACTTTGATAGAACCTCATATATCTTTAGTTGTATTTACTATCGTCCTAAGCCAAAGTAGCTACTTCGGCCTAGTGTTCTCATATGGAAATCTGTAAATCTACATCCTTAACTCATAATCCACCCATAAATTAATATTAATATATATTATTTGAAATAATTTTCAACCCAGAATGTTGGTATTCAAATGATTGCCTTTGATCCAAAAACAGGATTAATAAAATGTAATGTAATGATAGTGATAAAATTATTTATGAAAAATAATTTTTATGTAATTTTTAACCAACTTTACCTTCATATTGGTTATGACTTAGCCAACGTGAATTAGCTAATTGTTAGTAATACGTTTTATAATAAAATTACTTGAAACTTTTACATCTGTAAGTAGTTTTACACCCAGACGCTATTGTTGAAAAATGCATAAGATTTTTACAGCAAATTATTTAATGAAAACGAATTTGCTAAGCACTTATCTCACTGTCCGAGTTCTGGTAATAAGATTATTCTATATCTGGTAATAATAAGTTAGATTATTTTGACAGCCCTAATGTGAATGTTTAATCACAATTGAGAAATAAGACTTATGGTCTCCAGCATGATAGCAGATTCCTCCCTTCAGAAGAAGGGAGGAATCTGCTGCCAAATAGTGGCTAACCAGTCTCAACTGAAATGTACTTTGTTGATGGGAATCAGGGAGCTGACCCGTGATAATAGGCGTTCGATAAATGTTATGCGATATTGGTACGAAGAACAGGTCGCTACTTGGTGTTCCCATCGTTTCAAAAACTTTGACGTAGCCTTGTTTATAAGATGCCACTCGGAGCCCGTGCGATTGCTTGACAGTTTGCCGGCTTCCGTATTGTACAATCCCGGAAAGTAGTGAGAGATGAGTACAATACTGAGCTTGTCCATCAGAGACGGTTGGCCTTCAACAGCAACTTCAGTAGGAGATGGTTATGATCTGATATACTGTTCTGTTTTCGCTCATTAAGAATCACTGGTGTGTGTGCGACAGCTGCTGCTTCTTGATGTTGCAGCAATCACCGTGCTAAATTTGATGTTGCTCTTTTTGTACATTTCTTTAAATAAATAAATCTGACTGGTTTTGTAATTTACTAAATGGTCCCATTGTCTATGCGAAGTATCTGTCATGATAGATGTCATAGGAAGCATCTATATATGTATCGGACTCTAGAGCAATGTTTTCTAGCCACCACTTGAGATCTATCAAGGACTATTTCGAAATATACAGAAGGCTCGCGTGGTATTTTTAAAATTGCTGACGCTGCAGAGAATGGCAATGCATCCTTCCCCGGAGGGTGATGAAGGTCGCATAATTTAGGTACCCTAAGAGGCGTTGAGCCTGCTTAAGGGCCTAATTGCCGGCAGCGGGGCGTGTTGGCAGGCTCTGGTGTATCTTGTGTCTTGTGGTAAAGACTTTGACGCTGCAGAGAATGGCAAAGCAACCTTCCCCGGAGGGTGATGAAGGTCGCATAATTTAGGTACCCTTAGAGGCGTTGAGCCTGCTAGAGGGCCTAATTGCCGGCAGCGTGGCGTGTAGGCAGGCTCTGGTGTGTCTTGTGGTAGAGGTTCTGACGCTGCAAAGAATGGAAAAGCAACCTTCCCCAGAGGGTGATGAAGATTGCATAATTTAGGTACCCTAAGAGGCGTTGAACCTGCTTAATTGCCAGCAGCGGGATGTGTTAACAGGCTCTGGTGTATCTTGTGTCTTGCGGCAAGGATTCTGTTGTTTCCTGTGCCCCAATTGATACTCAGATATTCTATCGATCTCGTCGGGGCAGTGATCGATTTACTCAATGAAGTGAACCACTTCGGTACCGCTGCCTGGCCAAATGGCAGGTCGTAGTAGGTAACATATCTGGCACTTATATGACTCAGAATTTTGTTACGCGATTTTGATGGAAAAAAAACGCAATTTGGCGGCGCCATAAATAGATATAAAGCATTTAAGCTGAACATTACGCGATCATTTCAGTTACACGAGAGATGCAAATAGCACACCCACACTTCCCCGAACCCATAACCGTCGTACGTTGTGACAGGGGTGAGCCTCTTGCCATACTGAACTGATACTGATATTTCGTAATAGAAAAACCCAATATTCAACAGCCTCCGTGGCACAGTTGGCGAGCAGCCGGCTGTGAAACGGGAGGCCGTGGGTTCGATCCCCACACCGGGACAAATGTTTGTGTGACAGACATCTGTGTCCGGGGTCTGGGTGGTGTGAGATCGAAAGTCTCTCGCAGTCCCAGACACCCACAACACAAGACTCGCATCTTAGTGTGACGGGGTCGAGGCCGTGTGTGTGTGACTACTGGGTGTTACTTATTATTATTAATATCACTCTACCCGACCCGGGGAACGAATCCAAAACCCCAGCACAGCAGCAGCAACGCGCACGTTTACATTATAACTGCGTCACCGAGTGCCACAAATTGTGTGTGCGCCTTGTGTAACATCACGCGATGTTCTCGGCGGTCACCCATCCAAGTACTGACCGCGCCTAACGTAGCTTGACTTTGGTGATCGGACGAGAACCGGTGTATTCAAAGTGGTATGGACGTTGGCTGTGGTCGATGCGAAAACAAATCGCCCCCGATGAATGGTTACAATATTATTTGAGCATAATCCCGGAGGGTTTTGCTTCCAGGTGTCTTTGGTTATTAAAGCAACGCGCATATAAAAAGAAGGAGTCAGACAATCGGGCTATAAAAGTATTAGATTATTATTTACCTCCCTTTCATTTCTGATGAATTAATTTTAAAAGAAAGTCATGACAACTAATGGTGGTAAAATTAAAATAAGTGTACGGTAGAATGAGACCCAGATATAATTTTCAAAACAGCTTTATTTGGTCTGAAACGTAACTTAGGGTCTGTTTCGCATTTTGCCTGTTTACGGGCGCCTTTCTTATCGCCCCCTCCTCCTTTTTGTCCTCAAAACTGTTGTTGCAAATATTTTTGCAAGTTTTGTGGATGAAATTATTTAAAAGATGGTGGTATGTCTACATGTATACCCACTTAAAAAAAAATAATAAAAGAAAATAAAAAATAATAATAATAACTAAATAGTTATAAGCAGCCATAGCCCAGCTAAAAACAGTACCGATCTTCCAGACGAAAGTCGCGGGCTCGACTCAGCCCAAATGTAGTATACACCTCTGACTCCTCCAATTTACACGTGTATTCACCATATATTCACTTGTTTCAACGATGCAGGTAAACATCGCGAGGAGAGTCACACGCTCGAAATTTCTACACTAAATTTATTGTTTAATATTTTAATATTGCGCCACAGGGGCGCTAGACAGCGCCGCAAAAATGCGTATTCTCCATCATATATCTGCATAAAGAGCACCTTTTCCAACCAGAAGAATTGAATCTTTGCATACTGTGACATGTCAAGAACAGCTAAAGTGACTTTCTTTAAACACTCCTGTTGGCAATTACATCAATTCCTCCTGAAGGTGGATGCTTGATGAAAATCTTATATAGTATGTAAGAAAAATAGTCGCGTGATCAAATTAGATTTGGTAGTGACGGTAACAGAATAATTATTATTATAATGTTGTTAAGCAGACTTACCAGGTGCTGAGACAATTCAAACCTTTATTCCATGTTATCTTACTGCAAGTTGTACGGTGCCGCGGTCTGGCACGCTGTTGCTACGGCCCGCATTTGGCGAAAACATATTTCGACCGTTTTCTTTGCATAGCTCCAATAACAAAACGGACGGAAACTAATCACTTTTAAGTATTACTAAGTAAATTTTCTACTTTAATCTCGAAAATTTTCAGAAAAATTATCGCACTATAATAATTTTATTTAACGGTGTGCACAGTTTGAAAAACTTTGCAACAATGAGCAAAAGATGGCGGCTTCTGTCATCATTAATAGTTTCAGTTAAGGTACCTAGAGGGCGATCAAGGCGTATACCGGGCGGAAATTAGTCAAATCTAGCGGATGTGTAAGGAATGAAAACGATGTACTCTCTCATAAAGGACTTTGGACGTCAAACGGACAACATAATAAAGTTTTGTTTCTGAAAATTATGAAACCACCAAATCCGCCATCGCCAAATACCAAGACACACTGGGAGAGCTAAAGAAAGAGAACGTTCAGTTAACAAATACGTTACAGGATCTGCAAATCAGGCTTCACGTTGCTGAGCAGCATAACCGTTCTAACAATCTTGAGATAGAGTGTGTCCCCGAGCAAAAATAGTAAAACTTGCTATCTATGATTACTCAGCTGTCTAAGGTATCCTGCGACTTGAAAGAATCCGACATTCATCATTGCACTCGTGTGGTAAAAAGTAACAGAGACGACAAGAGACCTCGATCAATCATTGTTAAATTGGCTACCCCTAGGCTTCGGGATACATTTTTAGCGAAAACAATAAATTTTAATAAGGCAAATCCAAACGACAAGCTCAGTACTGCTCACATAGGCATTGGAGGTAATAAATCGCCGCTTTACATTGTTGACCACCTATCACCTAAAAACAAATTACACGCAGCGGCTCGCCAGATCGCCAAAGATAAGGAGTACTAATTCGTGTAGATTAAGCAAGGTCGTGTTTTCACTTATATAAGAAACCAAGAGACCAGAACCAACCTAAAACAATTCTCTGCCATATCCCGTTTGTCCAAATCATATAACTCTATTTGTGAAACGATGTATGTATGATGTATTTGTTGATAAATTGCCAAAATTCAAAAAGCTGTTGTGGCAAAATGGTTAGCTGTACATACAGCTAACCATTTTTTCTTATAGCTACAATTCTATAATATTGTTATACTTAGATATAATATACATATTTTATTATTAATTTATTAATTAAATTCTCATTTGGTCATGCTCATTGTTGTTCCTTTTTTTTCTCAACGCATGTCGTGGTATCCTTAAAATATTGTTCATTAATAGTAAGATTATTGTTACCTCATTATAACTTAGTCCTAAGTAATGTAACAACAGCTGGATGTCCATTTTAAATAAATTAAAGGCGTATTATTTAAAATTCATTTTCTAAAATATAAAGTTTTTATTTTTTCTTATTTGGCTTGTATTTTTCTCACTACTCATTACCTTTATTATCTTTACAGTATTTCGATTAAATTAGAAATATTAATTTACACTATTTTTAACTATACCTCTCTACTTCCGTTCCCTTTCACGAAATCACACCCAGAGATTGCAAGAAAGCGATAGGCAAGATGATAAACATAAAAAATAATCTTAAAATATTTCATAAATTATAATTTTTTTATTTTATCTATCGATAGATAAGGACAACGCTATCTATACCTCGTGTCGACATTGCTACGCTCTACTGTTTTTACACAGTTGTCAATATATGACACTGTAAATACATTAGACCCCAAGATAAATTTGTAACTGTGTGCATAAATTTGCCAGTGTTGTATGAAATGGTGTAGTGTGCGTGCGTAGCGACGTGATTACATTTTGCATTTGTGTGCACATGTTTATTTGTAGTTGTACGAAGCCCCCCACCGACATTGCTGAATTTTTTGTTCAAGATTCGAGCGTAATGCCGTCTCCTTTTGGTTGCCTTCTCTAAGGTTGAGACACTCTACCGCAGGATACATTTGCTTGCCAGTATAAAAACGCATATTTTTTGCAATTGAAACATGAATTGTAGTTATTTTTTTTATTTCCAATTTTGTTGCTGTTTTTGGTTTGTTTCTTTATTTTATCATTGTCTTATTATTTTTTTTAGTTAAGTTTTAATTAATGTTATGTTTGCTGCTCAAACTGGTGTATGTGGTGCCTACCTTTAAGTGGTGGCTACACTCACACAGAGATTTATGTATGTTGTTATTGTGTGTTCTAGTGTAAGCAATTGTTGGTGGCCAAATAAATGAATTTCCGGTTTTGCCGATAAATAAACAAATGATTTAAATACTTATGCGTCGTTGCGCTGTCAGGCAACCATTAGCTAATAAAAAAATGTCAGGTGACTTGCTTTTCAACAACTTCTGAGTTTGTTTGATTTAAATTTGTAGTCAATATTTTTATGTCCGCTTTACTCCTGTGTGTCTTTAGTTAACAATCCGATCCGCTGCTATGTATTGAAAATAACATCATATTTATATTGTTTCTTAATCGCTATGATGTTTACAAAACAAAAGCGCTGTATAAATAGAATATACTTAAGTTCTAGACCGTAATGTACGTATATTAACCAGAGCTTTGTTTAGTTTTAACAACTATGTCATGGGAAACAAAATTATCCTGCCTGTAACTAATGTTTTGTTATTAACAACAAAACTCAAACACAAATTCCTGGGTTTGAATCCAGGACTTCATCGGTATCTTGGTCTTAGGGCGTTACCACCAAATTAGGCAGATGAGGTGTAATTTAACCATTTTACTGATATAATCTGTATATATAAAAGAAGAAACTGACTGACTGACTGACTGATCGATCAACGCACAGCCTAAACGGCTAGGGTTAGAGACTTGAAATTTTGACAGTAGATACCTTTTATCACGTAGGCATCCACTAAGGAAGGGTTTTTGGAAATACCACCCCTAAGGGGGTAAAATAGGGGATGAAAGTTTGTATGAAAATCCGTCATTTTTGAAGTTAAATTCATGAAAATTAGTATTTGGCATTTTAGTAAAAAATAAAAAATATATGTTTCAGGATTTTTGGAAATTCCGCCCCTAAGGGGGTAAAATAGGGAATGAAAGTTTGTATGAAAATCCGTCATTTTTAAGTTAAACGCATGAATATTGGTATTTTGTATTGTATACTTTTTCTCCCAAACGAGAGGCCGTGGGTTCGATTCCCACACCGAGGCAAATGTTTGTGTGACAGACAGATATTTGTTTCCGGTCTGGGTGTTGTGGGACCGTAGTCCCTCGTAGTTCTTGATACCCACGATACAGGTTTTACCTAGTGTGGGGTCAGAACTATGTGTGTGACTGTTGGGTGTATTTATTTATTAATTACACCCAACATTTACTCACACAGTCTTGACCCCACACTAAGATAGGAGTCTTGTGTCATATGTATCTGGAACTGGGAGGATTTCGACCTCACAACAACCAAACAATAAACGTTTTTTTATGAATCACAAATACCTCTGTGTCTTGACAATCGAACCCACGATCTCTCGTTTCATAGTCGGTTACTCACCATCTGAGCCACGGCCGCAGGCTGATAATCAATTTAACAATAATTTAAATACAAAATTAAATTGTTGTCATATTGATTAATAAAAATAGTACAAACACAAACCAGTAATAAAATGTTGTCTTTGTCAATTGAATCTATTTTTATTAATTATCCGACTTCAAAAAAGGAGGAGGTTAACAATTCGTCGGAATCTTTTTTTATGTATGTTACCCGATTACTCGAAGACGCCTGGACCGATTCGAGAAATAATGTTTTTGTTTAAAAGGGTATACTTCCCAGGTGGTCCCATTAGCACCAAGTCAGGATCTGATGATGGGATCTCAGAAAAATCAAGGGCAACCCTCAAATTTTTTAGTGACGCATAATTTGTTTCTTATTGAAGTCGGTGTACTATTTATAAATTAAAAAAACTTTTACTTATTAACAGTTTAGGAGATCAGTAAATAAAAAACCTTTGTCAATTCCTACTTATAAGAGTCTTCTTACTTTTTCTCGGTATGCTAATGCTATGACTAAGATTTTCTTATAATTTTGATTGTACACTTCATTCTTTATACCCTTTTCGTAAACTCTAACAATATTAATAGGTTAAACAATAATCTATAGTTTAAAGTAGCTGAAACTGTTCTATAGCTATCAAATATAATAATAATACCAGTACCAATACCCTGTATTAAACATTGTCCCACTGCTGGGCTCGGGCCTCCTCTACTAATGAGAGGGGTTAGGCCCTAGTCCACCACGCTGGCCTAATGCGGATTGGTAGACTTCACATACCTTCAAAATTCGTATAAGAATTCTCAGATATGCAGGTTTCCTCACGATGTTTTCCTTCACCGTTAAAGCAAGCGATAAATTTATATTTTTAACATTTAATACACACATAACTTTAGAAAAGTCAGAGGTGTATGCCACTTGGGTTTCGAACATACGACTTTCGTCTTGGCAGTCCGTACCGCAACCGACAAGGCTATCGCTGCTTCAAAGGCAAGGCTATCAAATACAAATAACTAATTTTAGCAGAGTTGATAACGATATTCCGACTAAAAAGTTGGCTATAGAATTATGAGAACCGCCCGAGTGAGCTAGTATTATCCTTAATCTATATTTAGACTCTTTCCCAAAAAGTATCCATAATCTTAAGAGTTTAGGACACAAGCGAACAAAATACTTCTAGCTAACAATGGTCTTTAATAAATAATATTTTAATAGCTTATTTATACATCTAAATGATTACCAGAAGTCGAGGATTAAGTCGATAAGAAATAAAATCCTACAAAACAGTTTCAGGAAAGTCCCTAATTGTTCTACTATTTTATCAGGTCGTCAATTCAGTTGCTATTTTTTTCGTACATAAAAACACTTTAAATAGAACTCTTCAAGAGTATCCGCATCTTATAACGAGTTGATATTTACAAATAAGCTCTTTCTGGATGCCACTAGCACAACTACTAGTTAGCCGTCAAATTCTATTTCTCATCCTGACGCGATTAAAATATGTATGTAGTTGTCTTAATGAACTCTTAGATAGACAACGTATTCTGCAACCAAGTCGCAGTGTCAGAAAGAAATTTCGCGATACTTATTATAAAATGCCTGCGACTCCGCCCGCGAGGATCTTATCTTATTTATAAAATCATTAGTGTCCGACCGAAACAGGATTTTTTATAGAAACCGAAAACGGAACTTTTTAGACATGTTAAAATCTATTGTTTAGTGAAATTTGGCTTATTTCATAAATTTTTTCTTTTTTGATATTGCCATTATTTTTACCCGACTACGGCGAAGCGAAAGGGAGGGTTAGGTTTTTGACCGGTATGTGAATGAAACTTGCCGAAACCGAAACCGAACCTTCGGTTGGTCACTAAAAATCATTTCATCTCTCACAATTACTCCTTATGATACACTCTATGATTTTATTGTAGAATCTTTTGTCTTATTACAGTACTTTGGACGTGATGCCTTGACAGACAGACAGACAATAATTCCAAAAACAATGTTTTAGGTTCTATATCGATAATACAACGAGTTACAATCAAGATTTTGCAAAAATATTTAAAGTACAGACAAAGTGTCTGCAGTTTTATTATAGTATAGATTAGGGAACGGGTTAACCCGTAACAACGGGCGATGCAATACGGTTGAAACGTCGGGAAATAAATAGGTGTTCCCACTATTAAATACTGTGCAATTAAGACCCCGTACCCTAATTTGATAATACTTTATTTACTCTACCGTATTGTATATATATTTAGTTGGCAGCGCGATCCTGATTGCACAATCGTAGTATTCCAATAGGATAGTGCTAGCCCCTCTAGCACAACAGGGTAGTTGACATTAAGTGAAAAACTGATAGAATATTGTTTTTTAAAATAGATTTTAGTGTAACAATATCGAAAGTTAAACCAATTTGTTAATTTATATGTGATTATTCAATATTTTCAAGAAACAAACATGTAAAAATAAAGCATTTTGTCACGTGACATGAAACACAAATCAGTCATGTATGACGTCACCGTATGAAACATCTATTAAACCCTGAGCCAAACATCTATTAGTTTAGCAGATGGTCACGTCACACGAGAGGCCATTACAGTTGGTTGCGTTTTGGTGGGAAAAATAAAGTCAAATAGCCTATTATCTTAATTATAAAACACGACGTAGTATAATCGTCGGTATTAAACATAGAAAGTATATCAAGGTGAGTCATTGGCAGAAAATAAAAAACAAAAGAGTGATAAGAAACAGACATTTCTACGGTCAAATTATGTTTACAATTTGAAAACTTTGGTCATTTTCTGGCAGCTTTAGACCTGAAGAAGTCCTTAAGACGCTTGATTCAAGGACGTTAAATGATAACAAAAATTTCTGGAGAAACATCCTATTAATGGGGGGTCTAGAGTTGGGGTACAATGTTTAGCCATTTTGCGGACTTCTGAGTACTGACAATAGGCCCTCGACCGCTTCTTCACCTTCTTGCACATGGCGTAGTGTGAAGGAGCAGGCCGGCATGATTGTGTTGAGTAGCGGGGGATAGATCGTCTCTCGCTACTCGATACTCTAATTGGACCGCACTGCGCTTACCATCAGGTGCAGTGCGGCCACTTTGCCGTGCTAGGATAAAAAAATGGAGTGAGCACACCAAGGCGTATGCAGCCAAAATTCTTTGTATCATGTGGCCCGATAAGAATCACGATACGAATTCCCAGCTTATCCGTATCAACGACGCCATTTAATCGATATGTAAAATATAAATAATAATCATTATTACAATCTTATCATTAGCGGCCATTGTGACACACCGAAAAAAATAAAACAGTCTCATAAAATCCGGCCTGTGTGGTGAAATAAATATCTTTGGAAATTGGTTTTGTGCTGGTTTTTGTTAAAAGCAGTGTTTTTTTTATTATTTTGTAAATTTCGGTAAGTGTTTTTCTTATTATGTTATGAAATTTAATTGATATATTGTGTGTTACGAATTTAGATTGTGGAACGGATATAGCTTCCTAATAAGCCCGTTTAGAAACTACTGGACAAAGGGCCCCATTTATTGCATCGGATACTTATATCATTAATTTATTAATAAATATATCATTAAGGTACAATAGATACTTCCTTGTTTGTATAACGCTGATCATAAGACGATTCTACCGTTTTGTTTTTACAATAAAAAACAGAAAAGTAGGTTTAAAATCGTTTTGCCATAATCTTGTTAGATTTTAAATGTGATACAGAATAAAATGTTATAAGTATACAAAAGGAACAATTCTCTTATGAGTTCAGATATTTTCGAAAAATAAAATGTCAACTGTTTCTATTTAGTAGACTAGGTACTCAACTAAACAATAATATAAATTCTTTGCTAGTAACTAAATAACACCTAACAGCCACGTAGTCCTAACTTCGAACGATACGATTCTCGTGTCGTGGGTATACTACTTTCGGTCGATCACAACACCCGGACCCGAAAAAAATATTTTTGGAACAAACATTTCACTAAGAAATATTGCACTATACTTGTGTTAGAAACATCAACAAAACTATGCAAGCTGGATATTTAAAAGGCACAAATACAATGTTTATAATTTATTGATTGATTTACACGACACTGTTACACATCTCAGTGCTTAATATTAACACACACACACGGCAAGATTCACTTAAGGCTTCTCTTTATAATTAATCTACCAGCATTACTCTCTAAGCTGAACTACGCGGCCATTGAACTGATTACCATTTAAACTTACTACACCGAACCACGAATATACTGGCTATCGTCTCGTCTTCCACTCAACTGAACTGAACACCGGAGCGCGGAAGGCACTCTGTTTTATATTAAACATTTACTACTCCCACTTAGGTTGTCATTATTAACTACCCCCAACTAGGTTCCTAAATACCTCCGTTATACTTTCGGTATTTCTATTAAAGGAAATATCCTAATACTTGCGTGACGACATACAACTCAGTCCGCCCCGTGACTAGGAAGGCTGTAAAGCCTTCGAAACGTCGAGACTAAAAAATAAAATAAACCCCAATAGAATCGGTAAAATTAGTTTTATTTCAATGAACAAACATTTGTTCAGTGCTAGGATCAAACGCGCGGCCTCTCAAGTCTCATTTCATAGTCGGCTACTATATATCGGCTATACACATCCAAAGCTAACATTTTGTTGAAGACGCAGATGTTAGAAACAATATCCTAAAGTTCCCAATACGCAGTACATATTGTCTTCAGTATCCGTTATTTCAGAATGATCGTAGCGACCAATCTCAAATCTCTTATTGCGATCCACGGTTTGATTTTACATATACACTTACAGAAATATGCTTTGGATGATCGAATTTTAAATCCGACGATTACTCGCTAAAACAAGTGAATGTGTGAGTTAAATATGAAAATATTCTAAGTTTCACATTTATAAGTGGTGAAAATGGAAGATTAATGCGACACAGTTTCTTTTCCTAACCTGCACACATTCATAAGACACGAGCCAGGTCGATATTTGAAAGCCCGCTTTAATTCAGCACTTTTCTTTATCTTGGCACGGAAAACTGATCACACTACACCTGATGGTAAGCGCAGTGCCGTCTAGTTATAGAGTATCAAGGAGTGAGAGGCAATATACCCCTCGCTACTCAACACAATCATGCCGGCCTGTTTCTTCACACTACGCCATGGGCAAGAAGGTGAAGAAGCGGTCGAGGGTCTAGTGTCAGGCTACTCAGAAGGCCGCAAAACGGCCAAACATCGTACCCCAACTCTATCAAAACACTTCGCTTTATCACCACTAGAAAACCTAAATATTTATTGAATACTGAATGAAAGAAAGCCCACAATATAATCTTGCTAAAGTTGGTAGTATTATTAACCAGTGGCGGAATGACGCATAGCATTGATATAATTGTGACAATAAACGCATTATCGCTGGTATGAATTCAATAAATCCCTGATACACCTTATATGTATGCACTTGTATTAAATTGAATATTATGCATAGAGGAGAATATTTTATAATTACTGTGATACGAGAGGAGGTGGATTCGATTCCTGCACGGGAACGCCTGTAACCCCCGATGGGGTAGGCAGAGGTGTAACCAGTATGTACACCCACTTATTACTGTTAAGTGTTATTTATTTATATTATAACTCACCCGCTCATATGATTTACTTTTTCTGCGAAAAGTAGCTTTAGTCTTTTCTTTGTGTATCAACAATCCATTATGAAGTTTGAAAATGTAGTTAACTTAGTTTCGGATTCATTATATTATATTAGTATGGATATTTTAAAATGCAAGTCATCTTCCTCTGCTTCTTTTCCATATCCATAGTGTTAGGAACATCAACAAAACTATGCAAGATGGATATCTAAAAGGCACAAATACTATGTTTATAATTTATTGATTGATTTACACGACACTGTTACACATCTCAGTGCTTAATATTAACACACACGCATGTCAGGATTCACTTAAGTCTTCTCTTGATAATGAATCTACCAGCATTACCCTCTAAGCTGAACTACGCGGCCATTGAACTGTTTACAATTACCTACTACTCCGCGAACGAACCACGAATATCCTAGCTATCACCTAGTCTACTTCACAAAACAACTGAACCAACTGAACTGAACACCGGAGCGCGGAAGGCACTCTGTTTTATATTAAACATTTACTACTCCCACTTAGGTTGTTATTATCAATGTACCCCCAACTAGTCTCCTAAATACCTCCGTTGTACCTTCGGTATTTCTAATAATAGTAAATACCTTAATAATAGACATAGATAGTAGAATATAGAAGACAAAATAGGATTCGATGGAACAGTAGCCAAACGGCCGAGGGACACGGATGTATTTTTCGTGTATCCTACTCTACTTTTACTCACGAAAAATACCTTTTCGTGGCGGAAATCATTGTAATAACCCTCAAAAATATATATAGAGGTGTTTAAGGTTTGAAAAACATTTTCAATAATTTTGTCTATTTAAATCGAATGTACTTCATGCGATGTCTATTTGAGTATATGTCCATAGTTATTCTCAACCGATTTAAAATTTTATATAAATGTATTACCTTTTGTAATGTAATTTATTGCGGCCTAGCGTCATTGTAGCCTATTAGTCAGTTGCATATTTTAGATATGCTATTCAATTAAGTGTTGTCCAATTAATTTCTTGATATAAGTATTTATAATTTGTTTATCTTTTCATATGATGATTATTTTGGGATATATAATAATATGATTAATGCTCATACAATATCGTCTGTTTTAAGATCGATTTCTAATATGCGCGTCATACGATAAACGCAAGCTTTAGTTTCGCCGCATTTGCGTTTTGTAATATAGTCCCAATCGGCGGTAGCTTCCAAATATTATACACCTATGCCCGTCTTCACTACACGTCATGCAAGTTCATGTCTAATCCTCTAAACCGCAGGTATATCAATAATTTTCACTTAGAATATACAGATAACATGAACCTCATAGTTTCTTATACTATGCTATAGTATATAGTTTTCTTATAATATGCTTTCTTTAATTCGTACAAAAAAAGTCCGCTGGCCTAGCGTCCACACGTCATTCACCCGGACCCCTCATTGAAAATCAGCGGTACGTATGCAGTACGGTCCTGCCGTAGGTACTATGGCGTGTGGCTAAATGGGGATCCTATTATTGGTTTGTCATTATTTTAATATGTTATGTACGTAGTAAATAAAGTTCAAGAAATCACTAATAAAAAATATTTTCTTTCTTTCTTTATATGTAGAATAGACTTAGTTTACGAATTTCTTGAATATTAAGTATTAGTTCCTCATAATAACGGACGGCGCCACTGCCGCCATAACTTTGTCAATGACAATGTCGCTGATGCTCGCGTCTGTCGCTTGACTGGATTATTGGAAGTCTCGCTTAGTGCTAAATATCACTTATGGATTATTAAGGATATCATAACGATATAATGCATTCCGTAATGTTTATATATAATTTTTAAACGATTATTATCGTGTTGCAATTGTTACTAGTATAACATTAATTTAGATTAAGTATATTATTAAAATAAATTACTTAATTTTTTATTCAGATCGAATGTACACAAACAACCGAACGTGTTGTTGCGTGTTTCATCAATCTATAAATATATTACATAATATGTATGTTACTTTTTGTCCCTTATGCGTTTCTTTATCATTCATCCGATGGACACGAAACTTCGGTAAATATGCGTATACCCGAGAAAGTTTCTAGCATAAAAAGAAGAGGAATCACTGTAAAGCATTCTGGGCTTTATAATTCACACTTCAGCAATATGTAACACAGAAATTAAATGAATTTGTCGGAAACCTAAAAGTATAAGATTTTCGGTAAACGTATACCTGGAGGGACTACTTTCGACCAGATAGTTTCTATTTTAACCGCTTAAGTTAGGTACATACATACATATATACTCACGAGTGTAATCCCCGAAGGGGTAGGCAGAGGTGAAACTAGTACATTAGTACATTGTTCATTAAAGAATTTCTTGCTTACAGGACCGAGAGAGAGCTCAAAATAATGCGAGATGGCGGTTGACGTCCGGCTCGCTAGTTTTCTTCTCTTCTTTATACCACCGATAGTATTTTCTCAAGGTAAGAAACATAGATTATGAAGAATGGATTGATTCTAAGGGCATCGAATGAGTAATATGTAGTGTTGCTTAATACACATCGTAAGATATCGTTAAATCAATAAAGTATTTTTAAAGATTTAACGATAAGTCTACGTTGAATGATCTTAGCTTGGATTAGACAAAAGAAGTTAAAAAAATCGTCTATTAAAGTTACATTTTATATATCTCTGCTGGTGGTAGGATATTCATATCCCCCCGGATAGCGACCACCGTACACAGGGCGGAAAACCCGCCATAGTGGCACACGCAAGTGTGTCGCGTTCCGGGATCAGCCAGTGTACATCCGGTTTTTGTCGGGGGTCTGGAGTTGGGGTATAATGGCCATTTTGCGGCCTTCTTGTACTCTGACACTAGACCCTCGACCCCTTCTTCACCTTCTTGCTCATGGCGTAGTGTGAAGAAGCAGGCAGGATGAGTGTGTTGAGTAGCGGGGATAGATCGTCTCTCGCTACTCAGTACTCTATTTGGACCGCACTGCGCTTACCATCAGGTACAGTGCGGTCACTTTGCCGTGCCAGGATAAAAAAAATGTACAGTGTAGTGAACTGTACACTACTTATAAGTTGTAAGTTAAGTAAATGTGAGTGTGCTGGTGAGAGAAAACTCTTCTCCTATGGTTAAACAGTTTATTGGTTAAATACAGTATAATATAAAGTGACTCTCACATACGGTACGTTCGATTGTATGTTAAAATGCACACTGTCGCTTTAATTATCGCGACAGAATATGATCGACCTATTTACGTAATCAGCTAAAAAATGTTATACTAAGTGTACGTAAACTGTACACTGGACGCGAAGCCTTTTTGTGTCCAGCAGCTCAACCATGACTTTTTCACGTACATTCGGTAGAGACATCGTAAAATATTGTTATGATAAAATAAACAGCGCCTCTACCGGCTACGTGAGAAACTAAAATTGAGAGAAATGATTGACGACAAGCAATCATAAACAAAACAAAGTTACTACTTCATGGATGAACAAAAAAGAACCACATGTTTTTAAGTTTTTTTACTTTTAGAGAGATGCGGTTATATGATTGCCATCCCCAGGGATCCACGACCGGATGATTTGCCAGTACTTAACTTTGAAGGTAAGAGATTTGTAATGATAATAAATAATCAGTTTTAGGTCCTTAAGTTTATATTTGAATGTATTTTTTAAATCTCTTAACTTTTTTTATCCTGCGGCTTTAAAGTGACCACACTGCACCTGATGGTAAGCGCAGTGCCGACCAATTAGAGTGTGGAGTAGCGTGAGACAATCTATCCCCCGCTACTCAACACAATCGTGCCGGCCTGCTTCTTCACACTACGCCATGGGCAATCAGGTGAAGAAGTCGAGTCGAGGTCGAGGGTCTAGTGTCAGAGTACTCAGAAGGCCGCAAAACGCCCAATCATCGTACCCAACTCTAACCGCCCGATAAAAACCGGATGTACACTTGCTGATCCCGGAACACGACACTTGCGTTTTCCACTATGGTGGGTTTTACACCCTGTGTATGATGGTCGCTATTCGGGCGGATATGAATATCCTACCAACAGCAAAAATGCAGGTGACGTTCAAGATTCATGTGAACTTTCTACCCTATAAAACACTAACACAATTTCAGGACAAACATGGAGCCAGAGGCCATTACTCCCGGCTCCAGACAGAGAGGACCTGTGCATGGACGGGTACCACGTGATCACGGCTACTCTAGGCGCTCAGGTCATTTACATGGAAGAAGAAATAGAAGGCGAAATCACCATTGCTATACTCAACTATAACGGTACTTAGAAATACTGAAGTAAACGACTTTGGCGTTTAATAAGGTCGGCATCGCGCATGTCATACTCCTGGTGTTGCACGCCCCACAGGCTACGGTAACCGCTTACCATCAGGCGGGCCGTAAGCTTGTTTGCCACCACCGTGGTATAAAAAAGTTTCCTGTGTTTAATTGAGGTCACAATATTTATTTTAAATATTGGTATGAGCAAAAATGGTTGCGTAGTGGGAACATATCACTATCTCCCTCGCACAACGGCACAGTGATGGCCATTCTGAGAACCGTGATGTCACGGGACATGTCTTGCATACTTTTACTGTCATTTGACAATAACCCCTTCCAGTAGATTTGAATGGCATCTAATTTATTTATTTTAATTCAAAAAAATATTTCGTAAATATGTTTTAGGTAATGTAACTTGTTGATTAAATTATTACTTTTTAAATAAAAATAAAACCGGCTTCAAAAAACCCAGACACAACTAAAAAGCAAAAAGTAATTGGTTACATTTACATCAATTACATACAATTTAAATATCGAGAAAATGCACCGTGCATTTTGGGATAGCCTCCTATGGTATGGCATAGCATAATATAGAATGATGTAATAGCTTAAGAAGTTTCCGTGGAATTGATACGTTTTCAAAAATAGCTACCACGCCGGCGAAGCTGCGGACAAAAGCTAGTTAACAATAAAAATGTATTCAGAAGGAAAACTAGTAAGTGGGTGCCTGATAGCGAGTGACCATCACTTCGTTCATCACGTTTACAGAAAGAAATGTAGATGTTCCATTACAAAATGCCAGGGAAAAGTTACCATTTAACGTCAAATTGTCATTGTGATTATTGCCCACTCACCCCGCCCTATTCGTTTAAACAAAACTGACTACATGTCCACACAAAATGACACAGGTTCAAATACGCCCTACATCGAGTCACCCTTCTTGTCTGGTTCCTTCAATCTCCTGATGCCGGTCATCAGAAGAGTGCCAGCAAATGTCGGGGAATGGCATCTCATCATTACGCAAAGGTTAGTACAAATAATATTCGCTAGCTAGATTTTCTAAAAGTTAATTTTACAGAATATGGAAAGGATCCTTTTGTAATAGTTGTTTTGCTGGTGGTAGAATATTCATACCCGCCCGGATGGAGACCATCGTACACAGGGCGTAAAACCCGCCATAGTGCAAGTAGGTCCGGGATCATTCATTGTACATCCGGTTTTTGTCAGGGGTCTAGAGTTGGAGTACGATATATGGCCGTTTTGCGGCCTATTGAGTACTCTGACACTAGACCTTCGACCGCTTCTTCACCTTCTTGCCCATGGCGTAGTTGCAAGAAGCAGGCCGGCATGATTGTGTTGAGTAGCGGGGGATAGATTGTTCATCGCTACTCGATACTCTAATTGGACGGTACTGCGCTTAACATCAGGTGCAGTGTGGTCACTTTGCCGTGCCAGAATAAAATAATAATAATATAAAATGTGTCCAGCAATATCACTATCATACCACAGTGTAATAGCCAAATTACATGGATATAATGATCTACCTATTACTTAAATAAGAGTAACTTTACGATATTTCACTCTATTCTAAATGTGTTCTTGGAAATATTGGACTTTTGGTCTTAAATGTCTTCATCATCTAACTTTAAAATCTTTTTTGGTAACACCCATATCCCAACAGACTGCCTCGGTGGCGCAGTTGTAATCGCGCATGCGTTACGACTGCTGTGCTGAGGTCTCGGGTTCGATCCCCGGCTAGGGTAAAGTGATATTGGGTTTTTCTATCTAGATATTCCTCAGTATTAGCCCGGAGTCTGGAGTCAGTGCCCGGTATGGCGATAGGCTCGCCCCCTATCACATTATGGGACCGAAATTCGGCGAAAAGTGGGTGGTTACACCTCTGTCTACCCTTTCGGGGATTACAGGCGTGAGTGTATATGTATGTATATGTGTTCTTGAAAATATTGGACTATTGTTCTTAAATGTGTTCATCTGACTTTAAGATCTGTGTTGTTAACATCCATATCCCAACAGACAGGACTATGAGACTCCTGGCATGCAGCAGTACATGTTCAACGTGAGGGTGGAAGACCAGCCGCTGGTCGTCAGTGTGTCACTCCTCATCGTCAACATTGACGACAATCCGCCCATTATACAGAACTTCGAGCCTTGCACTGTTCCTGTAAGTGATTTTGAGTGAATGTTTTTCGTGATAGGTTTTTTTTAGTGCCTTGATAGGCAGACGAGCAGGCGGGCCACCTGAAGGTAAGTAGTCACCGCCGCCCATAGACTTCTGCAATGCCAGGGCACAGCAAAGCCGCTGCTTACCGTTAAACCTACCGGTGTTCACTAACTACGACTTTCATACAGTCGTCAAAGTAATTAGCTTAATAAGATCTTTTATCGGTACCTACACATGGAAAGAAAAAAAGAGAGAGAAATACACACACACAGAAAGGTACAATAAAACAAACTAATAAACATGACGAGAAACATCAACACGAAATAAATAAACGATAAAATTAGATGAAAGTCAAAAGCGCAAATATTATACTTAGCAGAAATACACAATTAGGATCTATAAATTACATAATTATAATAAATATAATATGAAATAATATATATACATAATTACGAATTGTCATATAGTAAAAGCTCACATAAATAAATGTTATTACAGGCGTAATTATTGCCAACAAACTTAAAAAGCACGTATAATCAACAATCTATAATAATTTCAGGAACTAGGCGAGCCAGGGTTGACAGAATGTGTATACCAAGTATCGGACGCGGACGGACGAATCAGTACCGAGTTCATGTCGTTCAGGATAGACAGCGACAGAGGGGATAACGAAACTTTCCACATCCAGGGAACTAATATCCCCAACCAGTGGATGTGGTTAAACATGACCATCGGCGTCAACACTACGCTCAACTTCGAAATTAATCCGCTGCATATATTCAGTGTGACAGCCCTGGTAAGTCTGATATTATGGATGTTGCATTAATTGATGAAAAAGTTAATCAGTTAAAGTACTTACTTTCAATCAACAGTGCCAATGACAAATTGTTATGAATCCTTCACAGATGCTCTGGTCTTTCCTCTCAGTGGTGAAAGCATTTTTGCTACGTGCTGAGCCAATCTATAGGTTGATGTGCCGATCTGACTCACTATGGGACGTAGCGGAGCATTAGCGTTGTGTATTTTTTGTAACCCATACAGTTTGCGAGGTTTTGCACAGGATGGAATGAGTAAGGATTCATCCTGGTTTAATGTGTTAGAGTACTTACTTCAATCAACACTGCCAATGTACAGCATGATACCAAAGTAATTGAAATATATGAAACCATTTTTACGCTAGTTTTCTGGACGACAGTGGTATCACCCCCTTTGGCCATACAAATAGGAGAGCCTCTATTTGCCTCTAGTTACTGCTTCCTAAATCCAGGTTTTCCAAGGGGACGACAGTATGGGGTTCTTCAAGAAGGGAGTAAATAGGTTTCTGAAGGGTCGGCAACGAGCATGTGATGCTCCTGGTGTTGCAAGCGTCAATAGGCTACGGGAACCGCTGACCATCAACCATCAAGCTTATTTGCCACTATCGCGGATTTTTTTCCTTAAAAATCCTATTTAAAAAAAACTCAAGTCTGTTAAGAAGGTAAAGAACAGAAAAGTTTATTTCGTCAAAAGGTTTTAAATTTTTTTGTCAGCAACTTCAAGGGACCTCAATTTAATGAGTTGATGAGTTTATATACGAATTAACACATTTTCAATCTAAGATTCATTTGAAGACTAACTCAATTTAATACCAAAAATGTAATCATCAGGATTCACTCCCCAACACTCACACAGTAACGATGATGGTACAAGTGCAAAACGTGGACAGCCGGCCACCGCGCTGGCTGGAAATCTTTGCCGTGCAGCAGTTCGACGAGAAGACGTATCAAAACTTCACTGTACGAGCCATTGATGGAGACACTGGCATCGACATGCCTATCAACTATAGACTCATTACTGCTGAAGAAGGTGAGCTCTCTCACTTGTGAGCTTTCTATTATAGTACTATTCTCAACTTCGTAGGTTCTAGAATGAAACATAATTTTATTTAGATATACCAATATCTTACAGATTTCTGCACAAGAATCTAAGTCAGTGTAAATTAATATTGTAGTAGGCCACATTTTACGTTAGTGCTCCCGATTTCCAAAAATGGATCCAAGACACGCTGATAATTGAGAGATTATTGAGATGGGCCAACAAGATCATAGTATGCTACACCTAGGGTGTGAATAGACTTTCGATCATTATTGGCCTAGATATCGTTATCTTCTTTACACAATCAATAAGAGATCATGATAATGCACCCCCAACAGTCACACACATAGTTCTGACCCCACACTAGGTAAAACCTGTATCGTGGATATCAAGAACTACGAGGGACTACTTACAAATATCTATCTGTAACACAAATTTTCTCGGTGGAGAAATCGAGCCCACAGCCTCTCCTTTTCCAGCCGGTTACTCGCCCACTGCGCCACCGAGGATGTCATGGACAGCAATTTTTTGTATTACCTCAATGTCGTAATACATCTTACATAATCCTGTTTGCCATGAAAATGTATAGTAATATATACCAAACGTCACCAGATACCTTCTTCAGCATTGAGACCCTACCCGGTGGCAGAAGTGGGGCCATATTCTACGTGCAGCCAATCGACAGAGACACTCTCCAACGAGAGGTGTTCCAACTCACTATCGTCGCTTACAAGTACGACAACGAGTCTTTTTCTACACCGACCAACGTCGTCATCATAGTAAATGACATCAATGACCAGGCACCAGAGCCACTGCATGAGGAATACCATCTGGCAATCATGGAGGAAACGCCTATGACGCTCAACTTTGACGAGGAGTTCGGATTCCATGACAGGGATTTGGTAAGTATAATTCTTCTCAGTTTAGTCTATGTATTCTTTTGTTGTGTTTGGGTCCAAATATTTTCTCGCGGCTGTATGATTGCACAAATGATGGTAAAATGTTTTTTTTTTATTCTTGCACGGCAAAGTGACCACACTGCACCTGGTGGTAAGCGCAGTGCCGTCCAATTAGGGTATCGAGTAGCGAGAGACAATCTATCCCCCGCTACTCAACACAATCGTGCCGGCCTGCTTCTTCAAACTACGCCATGGCCCATGGGCAAGAAAGTGAAGAAGGTGAAGAAGGTCGAAGGTCTATTGTCTAATTTACAGTAGTTACAAGTGTTACCTTTGGTGTTTTATTGAGTTCAGATTGTAAGACCTTATTAGACGATACTAACCTGTGCTTTAATCTCCAGGGTCAAAACGCTCAATACACAGTTCAGCTAGAGAGCGTGTTCCCTCCAGGCGTTGCTGAAGCATTCTACATAGCACCTGAAGTGGGCTATCAGCGGCAGACTTTTATCATGGGCACCCTTAACCACTCAATGTTGGACTACGAAGTGCCAGAGTTCCAGCATATTACGCTCAGGGTATGGGGCATTTTTTTATTGTAACTATTTATTTATTTATTTAAATATATACAATTGTGGACTTACAGCTAAGCCAAAACAATGATAGACTACATTAAGAAAAATTTACAGTTACAATTTATATAAACATGCATACTTATATAAACATCTGATGGGATCAAAATGTATATCGGCAATTTGAATCTCATTTAGAAAGGAGTTTATTACTCTGACAGCTCTCGCTGTAGGTGCATTGTTAGCATATCGGGTGCGCAAGTCGTCAGACGACAACAGCTGGTGCCGGCGACGCTGACCAGCGCGAGTAACGAACGAAAAACTAACAAGTGGTACCCCATCAACATCCAAAATATCAGAAGAATCATGGTTGCGTTGCCTTAAAGGAAAAGAATTGAGGTTTCGTCCTCGAAGTCACTCACTACGAGTATATGATAAGCAACAGCAATCTATTACTAAATATCAATTTTCAGTAACACAAAGATAATAATGTAAAAAACAGTCGAGCTAACTATTCATGCTGCAGACATAACAGTCTACGGCATGGTTCTATTTATAACGGGTGCAGTGCATGACATAACACCAAAGTAGATTATTCTAGAGTCAGCATCAATATTTTCAAACCATACATTGCATAGACAGTTTTTCCCACGCCTCGGTTAAGAACCTGGAAAATATTTCAGCCATAAGTCTCTAAAAAATGCATTCAAAGAAACTTTTTACATAGATACATAGATATCCACTCACGCTTATAATCCCCGAAGGGGTAAGCAGAGGTGTAACGAGGACACCCACTTTCGCCGAATTGATTACGGTCCCATAATGTGACGGGGTGCGAGCCTGTCGCCATACTGGGCACAATTCCAGACTCCGGGCTGATACTGAGAATTTCTAAACAAAAAAAACCAATATCACTTTACCCGACCCGGGATCAAGCCTGAGACCTCAGCACAACAGTCGTAACGCATACGCAATTTACAACTGCACCACCGAGGCAGTCAAGTTCAGTTCTTAAAAACCTTTATTCCTTTTAAATTTATACGCGTATGGTTTTAATACATGACCCATCCTCATATTTTGTGCAGGTAGTAGCAACAGATAATAACGACACGTCGCATGTGGGAGTGGCGATGGTGTACATCGACCTAATCAATTGGAACGACGAGCAGCCCATCTTCGAGCACAGCGTTCAGACGGTCTCCTTCGACGAGACAGAAGGCGAGGGCTTCTACGTGGCCACAGCTTTGGCTCTTGATAGAGACATCGGAGATAGAGTCGAGTGAGTAGGAGAGTATGAGAATATCCCACGCACCTGCCACTGTAACTCATGTAAGCCAGGACCTACAATCGCGTTATTGGCGATAGACAATAAAACTCCGCAATTGTGAACAGAACAAGCGTTCTGTTCGTAATTGCGGAGAAATAAGCAAAATAAGTATTTTGCCTAATATTTGCTTGAATGACAAGACGACATGTCGCTCGCTTCATAGTAAATGCTTGCTTATAAAAAAGGTACACCACTCAGAACTTTGAATAACACTGTACTGTGCTTGTCACCCCGAGACGTGATATATTATAAGTCTCATAATGTCCAAAGATTTTACTGGAGTCAAAGTCCTTTCCACTGAAACATAAGTTTACACTGCTGTTAGACGGCAGAAATAAATCAAGCAATGGTACCAACCTGGACGGCACTGCGCTTACCATCAGGCCACTTGGTCGTGCCAGGATAAAAAAAACTAACATTTCGCATAGGAGAGCTTTTCTAGTGCTCAGAATCAACATACGCCCAGTGTTTGTGTCGAATATTGTATTGATATATTTCCTTGCCTTAATCTACTAATTACTTTTTTTTACCAATTACTAAACTATATTTACGTTTACAGTAAGTTAATATAGTAAAACCCTATGCTGTTTCCAGACATGCGTTACTGGGCAACGCGGTGAACTACTTGACCATAGAAGAGGACACGGGACAGATCTATGTTTCAGCCAACGACTCTTTCGATTACCATAGACAAAGTGAATTATTTGTGCAGGTAAGATAATCTACTCGGAGATCGACTACTATCCCAACTGAGCTATCCAGTTACAATTGTACGCATATGCATACGAACTGTAGGCAGCGGCTTTGCTGTGCCCTGGCATTGCAGAAGTCTATGGGCGGCGGTGACTACTTACCATCAGGTGGCCCGTCTGTTCGTCTGCCTATCAAGGCAATAAAAAAAATATATTTTTTATTTTATTTATTTTATTATTTGAGGATTGCCAACAAAGTTTACAATAGAACATACATAATAATAACAATCAGAAAATAGAACTAATTGCAACTCAGACTACAGGCAACCACAACATACATGCGTACAATTTCATAATATTATTAATTAATTAAACATTATAAGGAACAATACAAAGAGAGGATAGATTTATCAGAATGTTAGGACCTCAGTCAATCAATCTCACTTAAAAGAGTTTTCCTAAATGTGGACAGCGAATCATGAAATATGTCAAGCTTAGTGATTTTGTTCGATAGCTGATTATACAATGTAGACAGTCGAGGTATGGGGGAGTGTTTACCTATGTTGGTTCTACATCGGCGGACATGAAGAGTAGGGGGAGGACGCAAAGAGACATTAAGAAAAATCAAAAAGACATATAAAAAAATCCACCATAGATGCGGTGATTTGCGTTTTCGGGTCAGTTGTTATATGTTCAGTATCCTCAGTTTTGATAGACTCCGTGGCACAGCGGGCGAGTAGCCGGCTGTGAAACGAGAGGCCGTGGGTTCGATTCCCGCACCGAGATAAATGTTTGTGTCACAGACGGATATTTGTATCGGGTCTGGGCGTTGTGGGACCGTTGTCCCTCGTAGTTATTGATACCCATAATACAGGTTTTACCTAGTATGGGTTCAGAACTATGTGTGTGACTGTTGGGTGTATTTATTATTATTATTATCAGGCCAGCATAATTCAGCAGGCCATAGAGAACGCAACGTCTCTCCACGACTAACAGTACTTTTAGACTGCACAATATTTATCATCAGGATAAATATGCATCCATTATTATTGCACGTTTTATTTCTGCCTATTGGTAAAAGGATGGACTTATGATCATATGTTTCATGGTACGGCTGAGTTTCTTAACACTTCTTCTCAGACCAGTATTGTATTGTAAAGTGTCCCGAGTGCCTTAATTTATTCAATAAATTATTTGATTTGGTATGATTGATCCAGGTGCGAGCTACAGACACTTTAGGTGAGCCGTACCACACCGTGACGTCACAGCTCATCATACAACTCAACGACATCAACAATACCCCACCTACGCTGCGACTGGTAAGAGATATAAAAAATTATCTAAGGCTTTGTATTATGTGAAAAATAACTTCTGGATTTGCAGTACTTCAGGAACTCCATATTATATTTCAAAGTATGCATAATTGATTAGAAAACCTAATGACCCTGAATATATTTGAAAAATATAATTGATCAGAAAAATTGGCCCTAGTGGACTTCAATGGAAAATTATCTCCTGGGTCTGTTGTTACCATGGGAGTTCCACAAGGCTCGATTCTTGGATCCTTTCTATTCTTAATCTATATTAATGACTTAACTTATTGCATAAGGGACAACTGTGAGGTAGTGTTGTTTGCATATGATACTTCTTTACACATTGTATTTTAAATAATTAGTATTTAAAATACAATGTAATCATACCGATCATAGGCATGCATGACATTTTTAATAATGTGGATAATTTAATGCTACATTACAAGAATCTTAAATAGTAACTTACAACTTCCAATAAAAATTAAACGTCTTAAGTTGTTGATGTATCTTTATCAGCCTCGAGGCAGTCCTCAAGTGGAGGAGAACGTGCCTACTGGTTATGTGATCTCCGACGAGGTACGCGCCACCGACCCCGACACTACTGCTGAACTGATCTTCGAGATCAACTGGAACACCTCCTACGCAACCAAGCAGGGACGGGAGACAGATCCCATCGAGTTCCGCAAGTGAGTTAGACAGTTCAGTTCAGTTCAGTTCTATTGCGTAGGAACTGACTTAGCAAACTAGCGTAAGTATTATGCATTGTAAATCTATGTATTAATATTTGTACGAAAATTACGCGGATACTACGAAAATTGGCACAGTTAAAGTTTATATATGGAGTGCAGAAAGGTAATATTTCTATATAGTATGTATAACAAGTACATTAATTAAATAAAAAAAACATTAATTATTACAGCGGCAATGTTAAATACATAATATATATATCATAAGTGGTAGAGCCACGCTGAAGACATATTTGTCTACAGCATGAATGGGCCGGCCCGACCGGGGTAGTACCACTGTCTCACAGAAAACCAACGTAAAGTGACAGTTTACTGTCGCGTTACGAATGGTAAGTCCCTTCCCTAATCCCTATTCCTGTCCTTTAAGGCCGACCGCGCGCATACATGATACTTTCGGTATTGTGGATGTTCATGGGCGGTGGAGATCACTAACATCAGGTGACCCAATGGCTCGTTTGTCGGACTATGCTATAAAAAAAATACGCTAATGACAATATATGTGTATACGCTCTCAGCTGATGTAATAGAACAAAATAAAAAAAAATATGTGCAATAATAATAGAAGTAGGTACACATATTCAAAAAAGAACATTTCACCCAATTTTTTTTCAGCCTCCGTGGCCCAGTAGGCGAGTAGCCGGTTGTGAAACGAGAGGCTATGGGTTCGATTCCCACACCGGGACAAATGTTTATGTGACAGACAGACATTTGTGTCCGGGTCTGGGTGTTATGAGGCCGATAGTCTCTCCTAGTCCCTGATACCCACGACACAAGACTCGTATCCTAGCGTGGGATCGGGGCTATGTGTGTGACTGTTGGGTGTTATTTATTTAATTATATTTAATTTAATTGCAAATCATAAACCAAAAGAAAATTTATGGGTTCCGCTTGCTACTAGAGTTAATGCGGGTATTAAACTTAGGCTTTCAGCTCATACTATAATCTGTTAAACCGAAGTAGAGTTTTGTTTATAGTTTATTTAAATTTTGTTCTGTATTCTGAATCTTGTTTCGGTCTTTTTACTGCATTACTTTTATTACAGTATATAAAGTTAGATAATATTACTCGTTTGCAGTTGCGTGGAAATCGAGACAATCTACCCTGAAATCAATAACCGCGGCTTGGCCATCGGCCGCGTGGTAGTGAGAGAGATCAGATACAATGTGACCATCGACTATGAGGAGTTCGAGATGCTGTACCTGACCGTCAGGGTGCGTGACCTCAACACCGTCTATGGAGACGACTATGATGAGTGTAGGTTTCCACTAAATTTAGATTTTTTTAATTCCCATAACTTGTTTTTATCCCACACTGCACCTGATGGTTAGTGCAATGCCGTCTTCGCCGCTTCTTCATAATACGCCATGTCCAAGAAGGCGAAGAAACGGTGGAGGGTCTAGTGTCAAGGTACTTAGAAGGCCGTTAAACGGCCAAACATAGTACCCAAACTCTACCCCCCGACAAAAACCGGATGTACACTGGCTGATTCTGTAACGCGACACATTTGCGTGTGTCACTATTTGTATGGCGGGTTTTACACCCTGTGTACGGTGCGAGCTATCCGGGCGGATATGAATATCCTACCACCAGCCACTAATTTAACTAACTTTACCTAATTTCACTTCATTTATTGACTACGTCGCTATTACTTGAATCCCCATATATAATTCGTAGGTAATTGTTTTGTTTAAGGAATTGTTATTCGACAGTGCCTGGTTGAATATAGGACTATAATAGCAGATGAATATTTAATATTTATATGCTTTTGCTACTCAAATTCTCATTTTTTATCCGTCCGTAAAGACCAACGAATTTAAAGAACAAAGACCAAATATTTATTAGTAGTACGTTTTCTTTTTGTCACTTAACCTGGATCGAACTCTTTCTTATTCAATTTCCCCCACAGGTTTTAACATCTTCAAAATTGTTTCTTACAGCTACGTTCACAATAACTATAATAGATATGAATGACAACCCACCGTTGTGGGTGGAAGGCACCTTGGATCAGCAGTTCCGCGTGCGCGAAGGGTCTCTCGGCGGCGTAGTCGTAGGTTCGGTACGCGCTGACGACATTGACGGTCCGCTCTACAATCAAGTGCGATACACTATGTTGTGAGTTTTGTTTTGTTCTAGTGTCAGGTTAATGTGAGTCAATCACTTTCAAACAGGTTTGAACACTTTATCCACTGAAATACATTTATTCCAATTCATTTTTATTCTTAGAAGCAAAGTGGTTACCCAAGTTGTTACCGTGGATGTGAGGTCGCAATGAGGCTATTTAATCTCAGAAAAAAGATAAATAAATATAGAAGCTTCGAAGATCGTCAGTGTTAGGGGCTGCGTCCGGTCAGCCATAGCATCTGCCTGACTGAAGATTTTCTCTGTCACCAGAGAAACACTGATACTCAATGTTCCTCTATACATAAATCCATTTTACAGCTAGATTTGTTAAATTAATTGAATACATCAATCAATGAAATATTCAATTAGGATGCGTGTGGTGCTCCTGGTGTTGCAAGCCTCCATAGGCTACGGTAACCGATTACAATCAGGTGGGCCGTAAGATTGTTTGCCACTATCACAGTATGAAAAAAAATAAGTCTGATACTTCCTCCAGCCCCCGCGAAGACACGGACGATGATCTGATGATGATCGACTTCTTAACGGGTCAGATAACGGTGAACACTAGCGGTGCCATCGACGCGGACACTCCTCCGCGGTTCCTCCTCTACTACACAATCATAGCCAGTGACCGTTGCTCAGCCGATGATCCTGCCGACTGCCCCCCTGATCCGTATTACTGGGAGACTGAAGGCAATGTGAGTAAGAACTACTTTTGTCTTTGTAACTTTTTCAGTAGTCACTTCAATCAAATAAATAATGACTTTTATAAATACTGTGTAATATAATAATACTGATTTAATTTGGCAACCCTGGATTCCGAAAGAATCTAGTGGTTGCCTACTCTAAGATCTAGATAGATCCTAGAAAGGCGTGGGTAATACTTTAAGAAAAGTGTTTTCTGTTTTTGCCTGTAATATATTTGTAACTAGCTGTTGCTCGCGGCTCTGCCCGCGTGGAGGTCATGTTTGGGAGAAAAAGTATACAATACAAAATACCAATGTTAATGCGTTTAACTTAAAAATGACGGATTTTCATACAAACTTGCACTCCCTATTTTACCCTCTTAGGGGCGGAATTTCCAAAAATCCTGAAACATATATTTTTTATTTTTAACTAAAATGCCAAATACTAATTTTCATGAATTTAACTTCAAAAATGACGGATTTTCATACAAACTTTCATCCCCTATTTTACCCCCTTAGGGGTGGTATTTCCAAAAACCCTTCCTTAGTGGATGCCTACGTGATAAAAGGTACCTACTGTAAAAATTTCAAGTCTCTAACCCCAGTCGTTTAGGCTGTGCGTTGATCGATCAGTCAGTCAGTCAGTCAGTCAGTCAGTCAGTCAGTCAGTCAGTTTCTTCTTTTATATATACAGATACATATACATTGTAACAAGTTATACGACTAAAATACTTCTAAATTACAATACTCTCGATGCAACTAACAATCCTGAATGTTGGTGTCAAACTAATGATCACCACTTTATTCCAGATTACAATCGACATAATAGACACAAACAACAAGGTCCCCCAGGCTGAGACAGAGAGGTTCCCTACTATAGTGTACATTTACGAGAACGCAACCCATCTAGACGAGGTGGTCACTCTGGTAGCCAGTGATCTTGACAGAGACGGTAAGAGCTCTCATAGAAGTAGGACTCCCATTTCACCATATGCTTGGTTTTGCTTCTCTAAATGAAAGAACGATTATGAATATGAGCAATAATAAACACATTAGTTTCAATTATCTTAGCTTTTGGATTGTCAATGGTTTCCAATATCAAGAGTAGCTCAACTCCTATTTTTGAAACATTTGATGATTTAGAAGTTGAAATGTATCGTAGATTTAGAACGTATTATCTATTTGGAATAAAAATAATATTTATAAAAATACCGTTTTTTTCAGAAATATACCACACCGTGAGCTATGTAATTAACTATGGTGTGAACCCTCGTCTGAGGAATTTCTTCTCTGTTGACCGTGAATCTGGACTGGTGTATGTTGACTATACTACGGATGAAGTGTTAGATCGAGATGGTGATGAGCCACGGCATCAAATCTTCTTCAATCTCATCGATAACTTCTATGGGGACGGAGGTACGTATGAAAGTTACCTGGAAAGGAATATATTGCCCAGTGTGATAGAATATATTGGTGGTACAGGAACTAATAGTAAAAAAGGCAACAAAGTAGACTTCAAAATAAATTTCATTGATTTTTGAAGAACTATATCTCCAATAGAGTAGTTTACTCGATTTTTTTTATTAATTTAATCAACAATTTACATTACCCATTTTGAATCCGAACAAAAATAAGTAAATTAGACGCCATTCAAATCTGTTGGAAGGGGTAATTGTCAAATGACAGTAAAATAATGCATGTTATGTACGTGACGTCACGGTACTGTAATCCCCAGTACTGTGCCGTTGTGCGAGGGAGATAGCAATATGTTCCCAATACGCAACCATTTTTGCTGATATCTTTGAGTATCTGCTCATACCAATATTTGAAATAAATATTGTGACCTCATTATTCAAGCAATTTGGATTCTGTTTTCGCACAAGAGTTTCTTTTGCTTATTATGTTCGGTTGCTTATAGAATAATGTACAAAATTAAACACAGGAAACTACCATATTGATAATATTAACGTCTACAAAATAATCCAAAAAAATATGTAGACGTTTTTAATTCAATCCATAAAAAAAATTGTCACGTCGGTTATAAACGATGACAACATTGCAAGTCTGTCGTACCACATTATCCCAGTGCAATATACTAAGTCTCAAATAGAGTTTTTATTTTTCCAGAAGGCAATAGAAACCAAAACGACACAGAAGTTCTCGTAGTATTGCTCGATGTGAACGACAACGCGCCGGAATTGCCGCCAGCGAACCAACTCTCTTGGTCCATATCAGAGAGCCTTCAGAAGGTAATTACTAATCCCTTAACATTAGAGGGATCTTAATGTATAAAGTATAAAAAGATTTGCTGGTGGAAGGAAATGTATATCCGCCCGGATAGACACCACCGTATACAGGGTGTAAAACCCGCCATAGTGGCACACGCTAGTGTCTTGTATTCCGGGTTCAGCCAGTGTACATCCGGTTTTTGTCGAGGGTCTAGAACTGGTGTATGATGTTTGGCCGTGTGCGGCTTTCTGAGTACTCTGACACTAGACCCTCGACCGCTTCTTCACCTTGCTCCATGGCGTAGAGTGAAGAAGCTACACAGCAGGCCGGCATGATTGTATTGAGTAGCAAGGGATAGATTTTTCCTCGCTACTTGATACTCTTACTGGGTGGCACTGCACTTACCATCAGGTGCAATGAGGTCACTTTGCCGTGCCAGGATAAACAAAAAAGAAGTACCATAAGTTGAAAACTGATATTTTATCTACTTAGGTCTTAAATAATTTATGTTAGATCTATTCGCTTTTCATATATTAGATACCAATCCAGTCTTAAAAATGAGTACATCTAACTGCAAATACTGTTAAAGTCCTATTATAATACACTGATATCTAACTAATAATAACTGGAACTTTATGCATAAGGTATTTTATAATGCGATCATATAACAGGGCGTCCGTCTACAACCGGATATCTACGCCCCGGACCGGGACGAGCCGGATACTGATAACTCCCGGGTCGGGTACGAGATTCTGAACCTCTCCACAGACCGGGACATTGTCGTACCGGACCTATTCGTGATGATACAGATCCAAAATGTCACAGGAGAGCTGGAGACTGCGATGGATTTGCAAGAGTTTTGGGGGACTTACACTATTCATATACGGGTAAGTCACATTATAATAAGGTACAAAGTGTGTTATAACAAAAGAAAAGAAAAAAAATTGATAATAAATACATCCAACAGTCACACACATAGTCCTGACCCCACACTAGGCCAAACCTGTATCGTGGGTATCAATAACTACGAGGGACTACGGTCACACAACAGCCAGACTCGAAACAAACATCTGTCTGTCACACAAACATTTGTCTCAGTGTGGGAATCGAACCCACGGCCTCTCGTTTCACAACCGACTACTCGCCCGCTGCGTCACGATGGGTGTCAAAAGATACGATGTTACTAACAACTTCAGTCTACTGTAGGGAGAGAGAGTTCAATAAAAATATGTGCTTCATTTCATCCACCACGGCCTTTAAGACTTCAGCTTGAACCATATACAAAACTAATCCTATGAAAATATTTTTTGTCAGCAATGATAACTACATTCCTGGAGGAGGCCGACATAATTTACATTGATGTATTTAGGCATTCGATCACGGAATCCCGCAACAAAGCAGCAACGAGACGTACGAGCTGGTCATCCGTCCGTACAACTTCCATGCGCCTGTGTTTGTCTTCCCGAGAGATGGAGCCATTATACGACTCGCGAGGGTATGTAGACATTGACAAGATACATATATACACTCACGCATCTAATCTAGGGGGCGAGCCTATCGCCATACCAGGCCAATTCGCCATACCAATACTAGACTCCGGACGAATTCTGAGTATTTCTAAATAGAAAAACCCAATATCACTTTACCCGACCAGGTTCAAACCCGAGATCTCAGCACAGCAGTCGTAACGCATGTGCAATTACAATTGCGCCACCGAGGCTGTCGGGCATTTACAAGATATTTTCTTTTTTATGTCAAAAACATTTCAGGTAATTTTGTGGTAGTTAATATAATGTTCAAGGAGGGCGCTAGGATTTGAAGATAGGAAATAATTTAAAAAATGACAACTATGCTGTATGCCTTATTTGTCCCCACCAGAAATAATCATTTCTTATAAGCATGCTGGCACATAAATATACGTTTGGTGCCGGTTTTTTTTTTTATCCTAGCACAGCAAAGTGACCCAATTAGTGTATTCGGTTTTGTGTAAACTCCAGCATGTCTGCTTTGGAACCAAGACCCAGATTTGCAATCATTATACCCTGTTACTTAAATAGAGGTACATTAACATCTGGGACGTTTAACTGGATTCCGGGATGAGCTAATAAGAGTATAAAGTGGAGGCTTACCAAAGCCTTGCTACGTCTACGCTTAGAACCGTTGACCATGTCAAAAATGCTTAAATTACGTATCGATACAAAAATTACCATTTCAATGCTTCATCCATAGGAACGAGCTGTAGTCAACGGAGTTCTAGCCACAGTCGATGGAGAATTCTTAGACAGGGTAGAGGCTACAGACGAAGACGGGCTCCACGCTGGAATCGTCACTTTCGAAGTCGTTGGGGATGGTGAGTTATTTTTAACCGACCTCAAAAAAAGGAGGAGGTTCTTAATTCGTCAGAATCTTTTTTTTTATTTATGTTACCCGATTACTCTAAGACGCCTGGACCGATTCGAGAAATTATTTTATTGTTTAAAAGGGTATACTTCCCAGGTGGTCCCATTGGCACCAACTCAGGATCTGTTGATGGGATCTCAGAAAAATCGAGGGCAACCTTCAAATTTTATAGGGACGCATAATTAGTTTTTTTATTGAAGTCGGTGTACTTTTTATAAAATATTCACCAATGCGACACTTTGTACGTTGAATGGTAATTTTAACAGCCATCTTCCCTAATAATTATCACAGCTCTAGTAGACAGAAATCCTGAGAATTTTGTTTATCTCCCCTAAAACATAGGTAAAGTAACGATATATAGTATGCATAGTCACCACCACGAATAAGCACAAAATCATAGACTTTGTGAAAAACTTAATTAACCTAAGGATCCTCCGACTGAAGATCGCAATCAGTATGTTTATATAGAGATCACATAACACATTACAAAAATCATCCCCCGTGGCGCAATTTGAAGCCGGCTGTTAAACTAAAGGAAGCGGGTTCAAACCCCGCATTGAGAAAAATGTTTCACACAAATCTTTGTTGGTCTGAATGTTGTGGTATTATAAGTTCTTCGTGGTTGCGATAGACTTTATCCTAATGTAGTGTCCCAATTAGATCAGTTTGTTAATAAAAACGTCCAATTCTGTGATGAACAAGGCAAGCGTGCTCCACCGTAGACCACATCATCACTTACCATCAGGCGAGATAGTGATAAAACGCAAGCCTATTTCGATAAAAAAAATAACATCGAGTTATATCAAATCAGCTTATTGGCCGACAGGAGACACAGCGTCTCACGTCAACATAAACTTGGATTGCACTATATTTCCATCAGATATAGTGTTACGAATAATGCCAGAATAAAAGCAAATTGGTTACAGCTGAATCCGAAGCGTACTTTGAAGTGTTAAACGACGGCGAAAACCTCGGCTCGCTGAGGCTACTGCAACTGTTTCCAGAGGAGATTAAGGAATTCAGAGTAAGGGCACAAACATCATATATAGTTGTAATTATGTTTTAATAGAAATAAAACTATAGGCAGTTTGTAAGCGCTTCAAATCCTTGGATTCGTTTATCATACCTAGCTCTGATAAATGGTATCCTGACTGCGTGAGATGCTAATGGGTGTACAATTATCTCAAACATACATTTAGCTCGTTAGTAATCATAGGATTTTGAATTCCTGAGAACTGGAGAAATCTTAAATAGAAGATACTTTAAAAATATAAATGCCGATAAGAATCATTTTTTTTTTGTTAGGTAACAATCCGCGCTACAGACCAGGGCACTGAGCCTGGACCTGAGTTTACAGACATCACTATCAGAGTAGTGTTTGTACCCACACAGGGTGAACCCACTTTCACTACTTCTGAACATACTGTCGCTTTTATAGGTAAGACATTTTCAATATTATTCAAAACCTTTATTTTTTTATGCCTCAATAGGCAGACGAGCAGACGGGCCACTGATGGTAAGTAGTCACCGCCGCCCATAGATTTCTGCAATACCAGGGCCACACAAGAGCCGCTGTCTACCATTTACGTTCTTGTTCGTTCTTTACCTTCTTGCCCATGGCGTAGAGTGAAGAAGCAGGCCGGCATGATTGTGTTGAGTAGCGAGGGATAAATTGTCTATCGCTGCTCTAATTGGATGGCACTGCGCTTACCATAAGGTGCAGTGTGGTCACTTTGGCGTGTCAATATAAAAAAAAGTCTTGAAGTAATTCTAAAAGAACCTTCAAGAAAAATCATGATATATATGAAAACAACCCACGTACTAACAGACATTGGGTAAAACGAATAAACCGTGAAATTTCAGAACAGAGTGCGGGCCTGAACGAGTCTCACGAACTGCCTCTAGCTGAAGATGTCAAGAACCATCTCTGTACGGACAACTGTTACAACATTTACTATAAGATTATCGGTGAGTTAATGCTTTACTCATTAGGGATAGTTATTGTTAAAATAATACCTAAACGAATAACATGAATTCAACCAAACGATTATAAAAGTGGTGTTTAAGGAAGATACAACATGCATGATTACGTTAAAAATTTAAACAAGAAATATAACTTGAAAGTTGAATTAAATAATGATAACGATCAAAAGGGATGCAGAATAACATTTAAGATTTAATTTAAAACATACACATTAATTTCAAATCCACTACGATAAAATTATTGTAGTATTCATTATAATGCATATCATACTAAAATAAATGTTAGAAGCTTATAAATAAAATCAAGTTCATCAAAGGTCAATCAAAGGCAGTCAAGTTTTTAAATGAGTTAAATCCTTGACATGTTAATAATAACTTCCGATTTCTTCAGACGGCAACAGTGACGGTCACTTCGGCCTGGATCCAGTCCGTAATGTGCTGTTCTTGGAGAAAGAGTTGGATAGGGAGGAGAGTGCCACACACACCCTGCAGGTGGCGGCCAGCAACTCCCCCGAGGGTGGCATTCCTCTTCCCGCTTCTATTCTCACTGTCACTGTTATCGTAAGTAAAATCCTGGAATTTGTCCTGACGATAAATTGCTTTGGTACCATTCGTAAAGTTGAAACTCCCAAGGGAGAACATTTAAAAGTGGCAAATCTTAAACAACTTCAAACTTCATAAATTAAATGGTTCAACAGACACATAGTTAGTTAAGAATCTTTTTTACCCCGACTCCGAATAAAGATTAGGAGGATTGATGAACATCAAGATGACCGCGTAGTGCAGCAAATAATCTAATATTAGAAAATGAAAGATTTGATTGTTTGTTTGTAATGGATAAACTCAAAAAGTACTTAACCGATTTAAATAATTATTTCACCTTTGGAAAGCTACATTATGAGCTACTTTTGATTCTGGAAAATTTTATGCCGCGGAATAGTCTGGCCGGGACAAAGGTATTTTGACGGTGAAACGGAGTTCGCGCGGACAGCTAATTTGATATACATTGGAATATTTCGTATTCAGGTTCGTGAAGCTGATCCGCGTCCAATATTCGTAAGAGAAGTCTACACAGCAGGAATCTCCGTCTCGGACTCGATTGGAAGGGACCTGCTTGTATTACATGTAAGAATACTCATAATATTCTAGTTAAATGACTGAAATACGAAGTGATCTCTCCATTGACACTGTATCCTGTAACATAAATTTACCAGGAACCATCCACTACGATCGATATGATACGATATGTGATGCAATAACAATCGTAAGACCTAGATAGATAGATAACTCTTTATAACTCCTTAAAACTAGAGTAAGTTACAAATAGGCGGTTTTATCGCTAAAAGCGATATCTGTCGGACAACCTTAATTATATGGAGATAAATGAAAAGGGACCGTAAAAATTAGGGGTGTGAAACACAATAACAATGATAGTTCTTACAAAGGCTCAAATTAGTAATAAGTAAACAAGATCTAAAATTCAACTTTACGAGAAGTAACAATAAATCATTTTCAACAGGCGACCCAATCAGAAGGTGCTGCCGTTACCTACACCATAGACCAGGAAACCATGGTGGTAGATCCTACTTTGGAAGGTGTAAGACTGTCAGCTTTCATTTTGAACCCTCAAACTGGCGTACTAACCTTGAACATCCAGCCCACTAGCACGATGCACGGCATGTTCAATTTCCAAGTAGTCGCTACGGATACTGGTAAGTCAGAAGTAGACTGCTGGAGCTTTAGAAACTATTATGTTTATATTTCTTCTGTTATGACACTTGCACTTTGTATAGAGGAACATGTCCAGATGTTGAAATGTTCAGAAATCAGAAGAATAAGTGTGGAATTTACCATCAAGAGAGCCACTATCTGATCGCGGTATTGAAGCAAATAAAAATAGCTCTAATAACGAGAAAATCATAGTCATGCATGCCTTTTAAAACTGTATTCAATTTCCACAATGGATACGCGGTGTGTGACTTTCACATAATAATTACAAAAGATCGGACTCCCCAATGGTAGACTGAAGCAAGCGCATAACATATTGGATCTGATATAATAGATAACAAATCCAGTTCATTAAATTGTTTAGTAATTCCAAATATTGTTCTTTAAACTGTCATGACGGATAGACACGCCGGCGGCGCTAACACTAGCAACACTCGCCGTTCTTGCATGCAATTTTTAACTTTAATGCTATGGAAATAAAAGCTTGTTGCTTTACTCCCGACTTTTTTTTTAATATCCTTCCTGACTGGAGGACTGGATTAATAAGAATATTTGTAATATTGTGTCCAGCTGGCGCGACGGATCGTACTAATGTCACCATCTACATCGTGTCGTCGCAAAACCGCGTCTACTTCGTGTTCATTAACACACTGCAACAAGTTGAGGATAACAGGGATTTTGTGAGTATAAGAATCAGTCGTTGGTTCGAAAGCTTTCCTTGCTTTACTTTACACCACGTCACTTGACTTCTCATTTCATGTCCCACCCTGTCACGTCTCATCATATCGTCACTTCAAATTATTTCAATCACATTTGGTTCTCTCGCGTCAAGGTAACGCGTCTCTTCATGTCTTATCACTTTACTTAAATCAATATATTCTTTATTTTATTTCATATCAATCTCTTTGTGTCACTTCATATCATATTCCATTTCACAAGTTTTTACCTTTTGTTAGTACTTTGCATTTTCCAAATCCCGATATTTGCAGATCGCCGACACTTTTACTGCTGGTTTCAACATGATCTGTAACATCGACCAAGTGCTTCCTGCCAACGATCCTGAGACGGGCGTCGCGCTTGACTACAGGACGCAAGTGCGTGGACACTTCATACGAGACAACTTGCCCGTGCCTGCCGACGAGATCGAACAGTAAATATACGACACGATCACGATACGACACGACCACGATACGACACCCAACATAGAACACACAATCACACTTTGTTTTAAATCTGGTTATTTTGGCACAATCTAATCGGGCCACGTCTCTTTCTATTAAGTCTATCAGACCAATTGTGATTGGTTGAAGATTTCTCGAATCTAAGTATAATAAATCAGTCTACTAACAATACGAAATCAATTCAATATTCAAATAAATTTTACACCTAAATCCTTAAGTTCTCTTTTAACACTCATTAACCGACTTCAAAAAAAAGGAGGAGGTTCTCAATTCGCCGTGTATTTTTTTTTATGTTTGTTACCTCAGAACTCCGTCATGTATGGACCGATTTGGAAAATTTTTCTTTTATTACAGAGAATATGCTTCCAGATTGGTCCCATATAATTTTTATCAAAATCGGTTGAGTAATTTGGTTTTAAAGCCAAAATAACTAGAAAAAATATGTTGTTTTCTTTACTTTTAGATTCATAGAAACCATGTATGGATGTATTTTATATTTTTTGTATGCATAATTATTCTGCTTTTTCCATGTTTTGGCTGGCACCGACTCCAAAATTAAATTGTATATAATTAATTGGTGTAAATGTAACATTGTTATTACAATTATTATTTGCTTTTTACTTTCTGGGTGCTTATCTAAAAGCTGGTTTTTTGAAGGCGGTTTTATTTTTATTTAAAAAGTATTTTTTTTCCTAATATATTCATTTCGTATTTACTATAAGTTATAATCTTATTTGATCATTCGCTAAAACCAAAGTCACCTGAAACGACAGCATATCAAGAATTAGATCAACCTGACATTAGCTAGCGACTAATTAAGTAATATCTGAATGATTAGCAGTAGTTTTTCTGCTTAAATTTTTCAGGATCCGTAGCGACCTGGTCCTACTAAGTTCGATTCAGACAACGCTGGCGACACGCCTGCTGGTCCTTCAGGACCTGCTGACTGGGTCCAGCCCTGACGCTGGTGCCGATTCCAGTCAGCTAACGGTGTACGTGCTGGCTGCACTCTCTACACTGCTCGCCTTTATGTGCCTCGTGCTGCTGCTTACCTTCATCATTAGGACTAAGGCGTGAGTAGTGATTCTTACGACGTGCCTACTACTAAATGAATTCTTGATTTGTTCCAGCTTCAACGCAGGTGTTAGTTCGACCTAGTTCATAGGGTACATGATTACCCTTCCGCGTTGCTTTTATAATCCTCATGATGCTTCTCATCATCATTATCAGCTCAAAAGTATACTTATGACTCTATATAGCGAGCAGATAGCTGTGAATTTACGAAGAAAAGAAAACATGTACAAAATATGTTTGTGTCTATATTAGAGAGTCAGTTATAATTGAGTAAGCAGATGCGCAACTAAATCACATATTGATCTGCAAATACATATTATGAATATATGTCTTGAGACTTTTAATTTCACCTTCTGTAATTTTAACATCCAATAAATGAAAACTTTTGATAAACGAAAAGAATCCTGAACGGCAATGTGACCACAGTACACCTGATAGTAAGCGTAATGCCATCTAATTAGTGTATCTTGTAGCCAGAGACAATCTATCCCCCACTACTCAACACAATCATGCCGGCCTGCTTCTTCACACTACGCCATAGGCAAGAAGGTGAAAATGTGGTCGAGGGTCTAGTACTCTGACAATAGTGTCACTGACCACAAAACGGCCAAACATCGTACCCCAACTCTAGACCCCCGACAAAACCGGATGTACAAAATGGCTGATCCGAGAACGAGACACACTTGCGAGTGCCACTATGGCGGGTTTTACACCCTATGTACAGATATACTAATAATTAATAACAAATTATAAAGCCATGGCATGTCATTTCGATCTTTATCAGGCTAAACCGGCGTCTGGAAGCCCTATCTATGACGAAGTACGGGTCTTTGGATTCGGGGCTGAACCGCGCAGGCATTGCCGCTCCTGGGACCAACAAGCACACCGTAGAAGGCTCCAACCCAATTTACAACGAGGTGATAAAGACACCGGAATTAGACGCCACTAGGTAAGACATTCCATAAACGAAGACTACAAAGGTTAAAATAAATGATCTAATTTCATTTTAGGTAACCTAAGAGGCCAAGTAGAGGTCCAGCCGGCTTAAGATGCGTGCCACGACATATCTCGAGAACGACTAAACAACGACGTAGACAAATTGTCGATGTCGATTTCCTTAACATGCGCGCTAATATCGACAAGTCTCTCATTGAAGACATAAGTCTAATCTTATAAATGAAATTACTTTATTCTATGTTTATTTTTACAAATACATATATCGGTTACATGTGTCGAAAATCTTTAAAATTGTTTGGTGATGTGAAGGTTTGCAGACAAATACCTATACCCACAAATAACTAAAAGTTACTATTATCTCTTCTTTCGACAAAACAAGTCGAGAAAAACGAACCCGCATGTTAACCTCAGTAGAGTATAGACAAATGATTTTTTGTCGTGTTGTAGAGTCGAAAAAATTTTACCGACGCGCGCATTTTAGCCGGGCTTGGGCTGAAATTACCTCGAAAGACCAAACGAATTGACCTTATTTTGTTAAAAGCCGAATTATAATATGTATGTCTAGACTGTATAAAATAAATATATACAGCCACGCTGTAGACATATTTCTCTGCAGCATGAATTGGCCGGCTCGACCGGGGTAGGACCACTGTCTCACAGAAAACCAACGTAAAGTGACAGTTTACTGTCGCGTTTCGTATGGTAAGTGAGATATCCGGAGGCCCAGATTTCCCCTTCCCTTCCCTAATCCCTATTCCTGTCGTTTAAGGCCGACAGCGCAAACATGACACTTTGAGATCACTTAACATCAGGTGACCCACTGGCTCGTTTGTCGGACTATGAAATAAAAAAATTAAAAAAAAGTTCTTAGGAGATTGTTTCCTGGATGGAAATCTAGCATCAAAACTAAATGTCTAGGGACGTTATATCTCGTAAACGATTGATATTACATCAGAACTGCACTGTACTTAGCATCGTGTCCATTATTTTAACAAGTCATAACTGTCGCGTATCTAGGCGATGTTACGACGTTACGTTGAAGCTATTTATTTATTTTTCAGCGAGGGTTCAGATGACTCTGACTTAATCGGCATTGAGGATCTTCCCCACTTTAGTAACTTCTTCAATGATCCGGAGACCAACGAAAAATCAAATGGATATGTAAGTAAAATTCTAGTTTTCCATTTTAAACATGAATTTCCATCGACACCGATTTTGATTTCCGATAGTCATTAAACTCACAAATTCCCCATTAACTTATTTTTTTTCTAATTAACTATTTTTTTCTAGCCTGATTCAATCGCCAATCACAACAACAACTTCGCGTTCAATCCTACACCCTTCAGCCCTGAGTTCACCAACGGACAATTTAGAAAGATCTAGAAGATTTCACTAGACTATGGATAGAATTATTGATATTAGGGGTTGGAAAAAAGGTGGTTCAGTATTTATATTTGTGATAAATTCTAAGGATGCAATCTAGATTATAATCAAGACTTTGAACCTCCCACAGTGTAATAAAAAGCTTAGGTAGTTAATAATTTGTATGATTAATTAAGTCTTATGCTAGAAGTTACCGTGACGCCAGATATTTACTCGTGGCACATACGCCATTTAATTTAAGAATAAATTATGTAAAATAATTGTATTTATTAAATAAAAATATTAAAACCAAATTTTATTTATTATTTTGCTTCAATAGTAATATTTTAAACGAGTATCGAACAAGCTAAGTTCTCGAGGTAGACACTATAGATGAGCAATAAAATGTATGTTGGTGCCTACGTATTGCATCGTTTCATCCGGGTTAGATACCTCCAAAGAATATTATTTAAATTATAGGAAGCCATATACTAATGAATATATTTGTTATTATAAAAGTGAGTTCTCGGAATCTTTTCAGTAGTATTATAATGCTCTTTGGCTGTAACTATTCGATTGTCACGCGGTCAGGGCGGCAACCAAAATTTAACAAATCCTCTATGACGATGGCAAGCAGATGGCTAGAAATATAATTGGGCATAAATAGTACCAAAGAGTTTTTTTTTTTTTCGTTTTTCCCTTGTAATCGGAAGGCAATGGGTTCCAGCCCATACAGCCTCGTCAAACGTGTATAAAGATATGTTGTCTTTTTCCCAGTGAGGCCTAAGCCAAGTCTTCAATTTTATCTTACAATATAGGTTTTTTTTTTCAATAAGGCCTAAGCCAAGTCTTATTTATTTTTACAAAATATGTTTTTATTTTTTCCTAAGGCCTAAGCCAACTCTTCGTTATATTTCGTTTATCCAATTTTTATTTAATTCTCCGGCCGAAGCCACGTCACTTCCTTATATATCCGTTATCTCACTTCAATCAAGCCATTTATTTATTCCTTTATCAAAAGAATTTATCATGAATTCTCCGGCCGAAGCCACGTCTCTTATTCCCGCCATTCTCCATTCCTTTCCCATAGGTTTCATATGTTGTTCAAATAATGTCTTCAGTATAAAATCTTCACTCTTCAATAACTAGGCTTTAAATAAGCCATTTATTTATTCATTGTCGTCACATTTCACTGATTTTACACTCGGTTCACATTTAGAAACGACGGAAAGCGCGGGAACGTCTTTTCTCACTTAGACGTTCCCGCGCCTCATACCAAAAACCCGTACCAAAGAGTATTATACTATATACGGAAAGATAGTACCAAAGAGTATTATACTATATCTACAATGTCCTTGGGTTATAACAAATACTCTTTGGGTTATAATGTCTGTACTCTGTCATAGCAAATGTTTTGCTTACATCAATATAAAATACGGGCTCATTCAAATAGACACTTGAAGCTTATTAGTTATTACTATTATATTGTATCATGTAGATATATATATATATATATATATATATATGCACATATCCCTAGAGAAAAACAAGATGCCATTCAAGAGACATCACTGCCAATTGGGTCTTGGTAATTATAAGCTAAAAATAAGTATTCTACTGTACTTTTTCTCGTCTTTACATCGTTTCTCCAAACTTCTTATGAAAATCTCTCTTTCCCAAAACACATTTCTTTCTTTTAACGCTGGCGACGCAACTATGATTTTGTAGCTACTTGATAGATTATCGGTACCCGCTATAAAAAAATGCTATGGGTGTAATGTGTTGGGAGGTTTAGTTTCTAGTTGGCACTTCGTAAAAAATATCTAAATCTGTCTACACTAAGAGAAATCGAATTACCTAGACAATAAAAGTACACCGACTTTAATAAACACAAATTATGCGTTTGTTAGAAAAATAAGGACTTTCTTTAAATGAACAATTAATCTAAATCATATGTATATGATTATATTTATAGATGGCCTTTATTTAACTGAATATAAACAAATATATAATGATATATCATCATTATGTTCTTCAATAATCTATAATGTAAAAATATATATTCGTAGTGTTTTAATTATCTTTTAGAATACTTTATTTATCATATTTTCCACAATTGGATTAGACTATTTATAGGATATATCATATGAATAGCCATATATTCTTAGAGCAATAAAACAATATATATCAAAGGCAATATCTTTTAATAATTAATGCCACAACGATCTTTTAAATATTTACCCCCTACTTCGGAAAGCCTAATAACAGGAGAAGAAGTAGGGAAGAAACTCCTGCTATGATATTACATCTCAAATCATAACATACAATTCATAAACACACAAATGTATAAATATCAAATAATACTTAGCTTAATTACTCCAGTAGCAACACATATTCGGTTCACAAGTATTTTCAAAGCTTACAGGGTATTACTTTCAGAACTTCCGCCTGTTATCACCATACAACAGTAACTGATCTCTATACCGATGTTTCTAGCTTTTTATACAGTGGAGCAAACAAGTCAGTTTTACATAAATCTTTATCTACATGTTATTTGTAAATAAACATCATACAAACATTATGATTAATTCTAAAATGAATTAAAGTATACTTTATAAACGAATTAGTACTCTAAATACAATTATTTCTTAATAATTCAATTTGCTTTTATACTTTAAATGACGTAGGTAGTTAATAATTCACAAATATTCATCAATTGAGTTGTTTTAAATTCAATAAATCTAACACGTTCCTATAAAACTTGAGGGTTGCCCTCGATTTTTCTGATATCCCATCATCAGATCCTGACTTGGTGGGACCACCTGGGAAGTATACCCTTTTAAACAAAAGAAGAATTTCTCGAATCAGTCCAGGCGTCTTCGAGTAATCGGGGAACATACATAAAAAAGATTCCGACGAATTGAAAACCTCACTCCTATTTTGGGCTGTGTTCCGAAAAACACTGCAACCACTGTACAGTGCTCTTCAGTGTTGCCAACAACTAAACTAGTTCTCCCCAGATGCAACTATATTAAATGAATGGCTCAGTACCTTGACCTACGACGGATTGGAGAATCTTTTAAAACCATAAAATAGCGGCATTATTCCTTCATTTCATTTCCATACTACTCACATACATGTACATTCACCCTACACATACTTACCAGACTCCACACAAACAGACATACAAATATAAATATAATATAATGTAAGTAAAAAAAAACTTTTAGGTTAATGTTCTTTTGTTTTTATAATATTAGATTTTACTTTTATTGTATTGTTGGGACACTGTCGTCTCTCCTCCTGGAAGTGGGCGCTAATGGCTGCGACACAGTTTTAACAAACTAATGCAGCTGTTAACGTACACAAAATATTGTAAACCTGTTTTAGTTCCAATAAAGTTTTTATTATTATTATTATTATAACTACGTAACCACCAGAAAAATCAATACAAATATATAATGTTGAAGCGTCTGTTTGTAATATCAAAATGACCACTTATTTAGAAATTTATATGAGAGCATAACTAATACCTATAGCAAAATATTTTTTGTCTGTCTGTTCCAAATAATCTCCCAAACGGCTGGATTGATTTTGATGGAACTTTCACTAGTATGAAATGAATGTGGAATGAGCTCCCTGCCGAGATATCCAAGGGGACTACAGTCCTTCAAGAAGGGAGTAAATAGGTTTTTTGAAGGGTCGGCAACGCGCATGACGCATGTGATGCTCCTAGTGTTGCAAGCGTCCATAGGCTACGGTAACCACTTACCATCAGGCGGGCCGCAAGCTCGTTTCGTTATATCATCGTCATCATCGTGATATAAAACAAAAAAGTGGGTTACTGGAAGTAAAATAGGCTTCTTTTTATTCCGATATTCCTCTGGTAACATTGAGATAAAAAGGAAAAATATTGTGGGGAAAAAATTCGGAAATGTATCTTTTAAGGGAAAATTTAAACCTGAAATGGGGAAATTTCTATACATAACCTGGAGACACTGTTTCTGAACGCTGTTGATCACGTGACCAAAGCACTGAGAGCGCCTTACCTCGAAAACGCCAGTGCTCCCAGTGGCTTTCAGTACAAAAATGGCGCCGATTTATAACGTCATTTCATACAGCGGCAGTATGAGAGCACTGAACAGTGGCGCAGTGTATACCGGAACACGGCCTTGAAGTCGGTTTAAAAACCACAAAAACGCATTGATTTTCGAACCTACTTACTTTTTAAATGTTACACTCTTCGAAAAAAGCTTGTTGTATATTGTAGGCTCCGACAGCATGTTGCCACGGAAGCTAGGTGTATGGGCGAATTTATACCGCAGCATGCGGAAAATGTGCCAGATAACGCAGTATCACCCCGAGACTTACGACCACTTCCGCAGCTATCCAGCCGTGGTGGCAGAAAGGCAGAAGCATCTGTACGAAGGCGGAAAGACCCTGATACATCCTCTTAGCATAGTCAGGTTAAAAACTCTTCCTTACAAGCATCTACTAAGAAAATTCATCCAATTTTTCATACACATCCAAAGGTTTTAATATAATTTTATCCTTTTTTTATCTTGGCGTGGCAATGTGGCCAGCACAACACCTAATGGTAAGGGCAGTGCCGTCCAGTTAGAGTATAATGTAGCGACAGACAACTGTGTTTATTCCGCTACTCCACGCAATCAAGCAGATAATAGCGCAGCTACTTCTTTACCAACAGGCACATCCTTTTTTGATACGCATATCCTTGAAGTCTTCTATCTACAGACTGAGTAAACCCTACAAATTTCATAAACACGACATTACCACCATTCTATTGAATTAACGCCTGCCCGTATAGAAAATAGTGGAATAGAGAATTTACGACACATCCTCATCTCACATCACTTCAGCTGGGATCTACAAGTTTACATTTGAGACAATATCCATGAAATTGACACTCTATGTATAGAGTGTCAATATAAGTATAAGTACCTAACACACATATAAGTACCTACCAAAGTGCACTTTAGGAGTACACTGTAGTGCTGGACGAAACAAAAAAGCGACTACGACATTAATGTCTCATACTTAACTGAAAATCAGCGCTGTAGCATATGCACTAATCTGAGTTTGATCCTTTTTGATTTTTCGTTGTTGTGTTTTTTTGTCCACATGTTTTGATTTTAGTGAAAAGCCAAATAAAATCTTTCTTTCATACAGTTGGTGAAAAGATAATAATTTTTATATAATTACCACAGCTTATTCTGGCACACCACAATAGCATTCGTGAACCTGGTACACATGTTCATGTCACCACTACGATTGTTCTTCGTACTGAGGCCCCTGCACAAATTGGCGCTGCATGCAGTTGACGAACTGCTACTAGTACTACACGCATTGTGCCTCATGGACATCGTAATGAAGTTCAACATTGGATTCATCGAGGAGTCTTCTAACATTGTCATGAACAGAAAAAAGATAGCTTGGTATATTAATTAATTCATAGATATTTTTAGTATGATTTAGTATATTATTTTATCGCCTTTACATTTCTCTCCATTCAAATCACATAGTTGGTTTGAATAAAAGCTTCAAAGTAAAAAAATATTACTGTGATTAGATATAAATTATAAATTCAAAAACATTAAAGCCTCGTATAAATCTGATTTAATAACAGAGATGGACAGAGTAAATCGATTGCGACAAGATTAGATAACAACAATAATTTTTTGACAAACGTTTTTTAATCACCTTACGTAATTGGAATGTGTGGAATTCGGACGACCGTTTTATCTTGGTATTCGATTGCATCTTCAGGGCAGCAATGCAGTAAAAACTTGCCAGATTAACTGAGTCATACCACCGTCTTAAAAATAGGTATGAAATTGCTAATTCATGTATATTTGCCGTTTAAAGTTGCTACTTTAATATGTAGTATAATGCGATCATCGTTAACACAGAAGGACTATAACCACTTTTCCAGCACCTGAATCTATGTTTTCTTTCAAAGAACGGCTCCTCTAATGTTGTGGATGTTCATGACCCAGAAAACCGTATCATAGATCGGTGTAAAAAAATGTAGAGTATGAAACGTCAATAACTAATTTTTTTTCTGCCAGCCGCTACCTTCGCCGTTGGTTCCTGCTAGACCTGGTCTCGTGTCTACCAGTCGCGTTCATTCTGCTGTACTTAAACTTCAAAGATTCGCAGTACCTTTTGGTCGCCCACATTCTACCGTTACTGCGGTCGCCTCGGCTCTACACAGCTATAGTAGATCTCAGGGTTTTCATGAAGGTGCGTTTTATAAAACCTCAAGCTTCGATTGATTTTTTTCATTCATTCGTCCTAAGATAAGCAGCAGAGTTAATAAAAGCACCATCAAGGTACATACCTGAACCGTCACATACAAAAATAACCGTCACATCAGTACGCATTTGGTGAAGATGTTTCGTGGCTTTAAAAATCATGGTCAAATTAAGGATTAATTAGGCGTAGTGTGAAGAAGCTAAACAGCAGGCCGGCATGATTGTGTTGAGTAGCGAGGGATAGACTATCTCTCGCTACTTGATACTCTACCTGGACGGCACTGCGCTTAACATTAGGTCCAGTCTAGTCACTTTGCCGTGCCAGAATAAAAAAAAGGACCTCCGCCGTCTGTGAAGTTTGTTTAAAACGAATAGGAACGACGAAATGGTATTGCTTGGAATAATATTGGTGGGATAACATCGCAGACGCATTCGATGAAAGCACCAGGAACACAGAATTGTAATACCATACCCCCAATTTAATCTAAAGTAGCCGTACGAGATCTAGAATTCTTTTGTCATCTGCAGATCTTCACCAGCTCATACATATGGCACGGAACGGTACGTCACGCGGTCTTGTTAGTGATAACTTCGCACTGGTGCACCTGCCTCGTCTATCTACCGCCAGTTTTCTCCTATTATTGTAAGTTATTATAAAATCTTATAAGTTGTAGATGCGTTCAGATATATGAAGCTGAACTGGTGCAAATAAGGGGGTTTTAGTGTAGGCGATAGAGTATAGTAAGGTATTTCTAATTATAAATAACTGTTACCAGTGTCCAAGAATATTGTCAGACACCCTGCTGCACGATAGATCGCCTACTTAACAAGGATGGTGTATGGATTCGGGATACCCAAGACCGAGATGGTGGTCGCTCACTTGGAGAAGCCTATGTCCAACAATAGACCTCGATAAAATAGCAATTTATATAAGAAACCTACCACCTCTTGGGTCAGAATGATTAGGGTAGGCCTGGCTTAGTCATTTTCTACGCCTGTATCTAGGAATAGAGGAAAAGGCACGAGATGGCAAGAGTAGATGGTCGGCAAAGGTCGAGATTTTAGGATAGCCATAATTTATTTGGATGTGTTTATTATATGGATTTCAAATTATTGAACATCGAAGAGACAAATTATGGGGCTGTCATCTAGTTTGGATTTCTGTAAGATATTGTATATTGCTAATATTTCTTCTGCGGATTTGTTGGTTGTGACTTCTGAAGGTTAATCTAAGTCTGAAACACATATACACTTCCAGGGTTCAGAGAAATGCCATTGGACTACAATCGGTTCCTTAAAGCTCCTGACAGAAATTTATTGAATATTGACATACAAAACCGGTACAGAAAGGGAATGTTCATCGTGCTGTCAGCTTTTTTTGGTAAGATTACCTATACCTTCTCTATAGACGTACATATTAACTAAACAAGACGTTAAAATCCAGCTATCCTGCCTAATACTTCGTGTATTAGGCAGGATATCTGGATTTTAACGAGCTTTGACTTCGGGGAGCTTTGATATGCGCATTTATTAATGTTAATGAGTAGGTGGATATGTTATTATTAACAATTAATAAATCTCGCTATACACGTTAGTTCCAGAGTGTGCCCTGCCACACTGAGATTGAACCTATGACCGTTATCAGATGCCGGTAGAGTAACGATTACGTTTCGGATTCAATGTTGTAGATAATTTACTGTCTGGACTCGAAACCCCATGAAAACATAATTAAAAATATAAAATTTCATGGGAACGGTAGGCAGCGGTTCTGTACGATATGCAGCGGCCTTGTTGTGCCCTGGCATTGCAGAAGTCTATGGGACTTATCAGGTGGCCCGTCTGCTTGTCTGCCTTGTCAGACATTAAAAATAAAGCAATAAAATATTCTGGCATGGCAAGGTGACCAAACTGCCCCTGATGATAACGGAGTGTCATCGAGTTAGAGTATCCCAAGTAGTAGAGAGAAGACTATATCTCGTTACTCGACATAATCATGCCCGCTTGCTATTTTCGATAGCGATCGGTAATCAGTCGTAAATGTGAAAATAAAGATTTATAATTTTGTACCAGGTACTGGATTTTCGATGTTCCGTGCATCTGAACCCGATGAGATAGTGATACACGCCTTGATCATACTGTATTCCGCTATGTACATGGTTTACACTTTAGGTAAGAGTACAACATTAACCCGTATGCAAGGACTAAAGCGAACTCTTTGCTATGCGTTCATTTCTATATACGTAATCGGTCAGTTTTTCCTTTGCGCCAAAATTTCACCAATGATGCATTAAAACTAGGTGTAGCCGATAGCTCTTATAGATATCGTTTTTGAATTCGGTTGTAATGCTCGTATGAGCTGTATGCAATTGTAGATTCTATTGAATACCTACACGTGTTATGTTTAGCACGCACTGCGATTAAACGCAGAAAGAAAAAGTTTATTTGGCTTTTCAATAAAACAAAAAAAAACATAAAATAAAATAAAAATCTTTATTCAACATGTAGGCATACAAAAAGCACTTATGACAGGTCAAAACACAAATGGAAATTCTCCATACGGAATGAGTGGGTAATCATGGTTAATGGCGTAGGAACATAAAAGAAAATACACTTTTCAACGAAAAACCAAAAAGGATCAAGCTCAACTTAATGCTACAGCATTTACAGCGCTGATTTTCAGAACGGCTTGGAATAGCTGAAAACGTCAAACAGCTTAAATTATGTACGCGCAGTGCGGGCTGATTCTTGTAATCCATAGATGTACCCATTGTAATCAGTTGTATTTTTATAAGTGCAGCATATATTGTCGTGGCTCGAATGTACCTACACGAAAACTCAAGCACTACCAACCATACTGCATGCGTCGCCATTGATGTAACACGAAGTTTTACTTACGAACCACTCGCGATAGTTTTTAAATTCAGTCACTGAAAAAACTGCTAGTATACGCTTGCGCACAGAATTGTTACATTTTTGTCTGTTCCGAACCGCTTTTCAGGCTGGGAAAGCAGTTGATTCCTACTACCTCGCTTTCGCAGTGCGTGCTAAGCCTAAGATAATAGCTGTTGAAGAAATAGTTGGTAATATAAACGGATCCTAAAAGTAAAGCACAAAAGCTACTCTCCACAATCAATTCAACAAGTATGCTTTTTAAAAGCACGTGTATTCGAAACAATATCATAATTTAATGTCAGTAGATAACTCCAGCTGTGAAGCGTAGGAGCTAACTTTGATTTAAAAATGTTTAAGCTTCGCGGTCCTAACATATTATTCGTATTGATTAAATATATTGATACAGTGTTCCTGTTGAAAGTGTACATGACTACGTACAGCTCGACAGTGCGGTACCACGAACTTATGAACCAAGTTGAGGTAATCATTCATTAATTCTTTACAAGCACGAATAAATAGATCGTTTGATGATTGGTGGCTAAACAATTATAACTTACTGGCTGTTGCTTGCGGTTAAAGGTCGTTAATAATTTTCTATTTTCCGCGCAACTTTCTAAATTTATTCTTTCATAAGAATCATATCCTAACAAACACAACAAAAAACGAATTAGCGTTATAGAACCAGCTGTTCACGCTTGATGCCGTGACCAAGGGAAATAGGGATTCATTTTTAGTTTTGGATTCCTATGTACCAAAACAATTATCCTCCTTCGTAGGCTTTTAATTAATATGCTCATGTTTAAGTTTTATTAACCTTTACCGTCCAATATATATTAGAACAATCACAATACGACAGAAATTAAAAATGGCAAATGGCCATTGGCAAAGTTATTCGTATTTTACTAAAGGATCCACATTAGAAACAGTTTATTATAGTGGTAGAGCCACGCTGTAGACATATTTCTCTACAGCATGAATGGGCCGGCTCGACCGGGGTAGTACCACTGTCTCACAGAAAACCAACGTAAAGTGACAGTTCACTGTCGCGTTTCGTATGGTAAGTGAGATATCCGGAGGCCCAGATTCCCCCTTCCCTTCCCTAATCCATATTCCTGTCTTTTAAGGCCGACAGCGCATACATAACACTTTCGGTATTGTGGATGTTCGTGGGCGGTGGAGATCACTTAACATCAGATGACCCACTGGCTCGTTTGTCGGACAATGCTATAAAAAAATATAGAACCGAAAAAATCTCTTCTTCTTCTTATTTTAGGTTAAGGGCGACGACAAAAAAATCTCCATATTGATTCAAGCATAAGTTTTTTTTTATTTTGGCACGCAAAGTGTCCATAATATAAATAAGATTGATTGTTGTTGTTAGCTCTGATCCTACGACCAATGAAACTGGTTTTAATATACTCTCGATAAGTTTTGCTTTTGCAGGAGTACATGACTTATAGGCAGTTCCCGGCACCTCTAAAGAAGCGTGTACGAGCATTTTACAATTACAGATATCAACAACGTTACTACAGGGAAGAGACAGCTCTCGATTGCCTCTCAGGTATAGGTACTCCTTCATATATGATGCCTTGCTTACATACATATACACTCACGCCTCTAATCCCCGAAAGGTAGACAGAGGTGTAACCAGTACCTACATCCACTTTTCGCCGAATTTATTACGCCCCCCTAATGTGATAGGGGCGAGCCTATCCTCATACCGGGATCGATTCCAGACCCCGGACAGATACTGAGTCATCGACCATATATCCCATAGACGCCTAATAAAGGGCGAACGCTTTCAGACATCACATTAGGAAAATAGATCTTATATAAAACCACGCCCACTAATGTCTGTTCAGAAACGTCCAGATCTGTGATCCGTAAACATCTCTGCGCTCGCTTACTAAAACTATTTTAAAAATTTGCTGCAGTGGCTCCTTGTAGCATAAAATGGTGTGGCAAAGACAGCAAGACCTCAAATTTTAAAATTAATGGCATAACAATTCACAAGTAAGCTGGTTTCTGTAATTATTTACGATTACCCACATTCATTTTAGTATTACAGGAGTTCAACTTTAATTGGTCTCTCGGTCGACGCCACTAGCAGTGCATCCCTTTCTTTCATAACAATATTAGGCATTATTTATAGTTGCATTCTTTTCTTCCTTAATATGGCACGTGCAAGTAGTGTTGTGCCGTATCGGAGAGTCATCGGAATATCGATATCGGTTTATTATACGAATATTCTTCATTAATTCGATAAAATTCAATGAAAAATAAGACATTAACTTATAATAGCATATTGGTATTTAACTAAATTTCAAGTAAATGTTAACCTTAAAAATGTAGTTTATGAAGAAATTATAAGGACGGCGATTTGTCCGTTAAAGATTGCTGGAATAGAAAAAAGTTTTTTAAAACTGTTGTTTTGTTACCATCTGAGGGTAAGTCTTAGAGGATAAGATAGGAGAGGATAGGTTTAGTAGATGGTATATTATAAAATTCGGCTATGGTGGTTTACAAAAAAAGTGTATTTTTTATTAAGATTATTTGGCAATTACCTAAAAATATTCATAATGTATTTTAAGAAATAATTTATTCTAGCTTGTACCTAATGTTTGTAGGTATCCCAAAGATATCGAACTAAAAAAAATTATGGATAAAAGCAACCAAGCGGGAAAATTGGGTTCCATCAGAATATAGCGTAATTTGTTCCCGGCATTTTACTCCAGACTGCTTTTTAAATATGAAAAATCGACGAAGACTTCTAAACTCTGCAGTACCTTCACTGCTTCTACCTTCATTTCACTATGCTTACAGTCCTATTACGTGTTACGTTGGGAAGCCGAAATTACAAAATATTAAAAACTTATTTTATAAATAATGGACACTTAAAAAATATAGTATTTTATTAAAAGAATAAAAAAGAAAGGTATGTTGATTACTTATTCATTAGAATCTATCGATAATTATTTTCAAAGAAACTATATACCCCAACCCTATCTTTACTTTAGAATTTGTCTTGACCTTGTACGGGCCAATAAGCGTTTAGTACACCGCGCCCGCACACCTCAGGTGGTTGACAGAACAGTTTGCATCCCGTCTGGGCCGAGTCCCTGAGCGACCGGTGCGTCGCTCTGCTGCGTAAGCCACAGCGTTCACTGGCGCAGCGTGCGATCAGGGGCTACCGCACGATCTCATTCGAGGCGGCTTGTGTTTTGTCCGGTTTCATACCGTGGGACCTGGACGCTGAGACCCTCTCCGCCGCGTTTCACTGGCGAGAGGAGGCGTTCAGGCGCGGGGTGAGACCGGCCCTGAGAGAGGTCGAGGCCATCCGTGGCTCCCTCCGCAGAGCCGCCGTGGAGGAGTGGCGTCTCAGGCTGGAGAACCCAATTTGGGGTCAGCGGGTCGTAGCGGCAGTGCGTCCTGTCTTCCATCAGTGGTTGGACAGGCGCCACGGCGCGGCGACGTTCCGGCTGACACAGGTGCTTACAGGCCACGGTTGTTTTGGCGAGTACATGTGTCGTATAGCCGGCGCAGAAGGGTCGGCCGTGTGTCACCATTGTGACAACTGTCCGCGTGACACGGCCCAACATACTTTGGAGGAGTGCCCAGCCTGGGACGAAGAGCGCAGCGCTCTCGTAGCAGTCGTCGGAGGAGACCTCTCGCTGCCGACTTTGGTGTCAGCCATGGTCGACAGCCGGAGGTCCTGGCGTGCGGTGGCCCTCTTCTGTGAGGCAGTTATCTCACAGAAGGAGAGTGCCGAGAGGGATCGGGAACAGCGTTCCGATCCCTCCCGCCGCCAATCGAGACGGAGGAGGCGCCGGGTTGACGACTGACCGGCGTCTCCCGCCCTGTGGTTTGGGGGCGTTTGGAGAATCCCACCACGGTATCCCCTGCCTGTCGTAAGAGGCGACTAATAGGGGTCATCGAGGGTCGCGGGCGCGCAGCGGGGGGCTGTCGTAGTGCCCTTTCCGGTGTGTCGAAATTTGTTTGTACATATAGTTTTATTTTGTATACACTTCGTCGGCACACCGGGCGACCCCGGGATGAACGGCAGCACGGGTGGTTGGCCTCGTTGCTGCCGTGGACGCCGAGGGCGTCCTTCGGTGCGCGGGGGCTTCTGAGTCCCCCCACATGGAGACGGGCCGCAAGGCGGCACCGCGCAGGGGCGGTTCCGGTCGAAAATGGGGCGCTTTTCGTCCCGTGAGCCCGGGACCGTCTCTTATGCGCCGAAGAGGGCCACCGCGGGGTTTTTAGTTGGTATGCCGGTGTAGGTAATTTGTTAGGGACTCGGCCCGGCGCACGGTGGTCCCGTTCGAGAAAAATTCGGACATAGGGAATTTAAAAAATTTAAGTCGTCATTTTATAAAACTGAATATGCTGATCGATTTGTATATGAAATAGTAACTAAAATGAATTTTGCCTTTTTTAAGATTCGACTTATAGTTTATGAGTAAATCGAATAAAACTGATTTTCTTGTATGGAAAGCCACATAAAAATATGAATAACTCGTCATTTTCGTCCATTTTCGTTCTGAAACTTTTACAGTAGTAACTTGTCATTATATGCCACATTTTCTTCAAAGATACATGGTGCTACTTTTTTGCACTTTTTGAGATATGATGAAAAGTAGATAAATTTTAAAAAGTCGGGTCTAGATCGATATTAAGTGGATTTTATGGGACTTAAATGAGTTTTAAATTTACTAATAATAATTCAATTAAGAATACAGACTATATTTTGAAATATTTTTACTTTACATGTACGGAAGTACCAAATAACTAACAAATCGACAAAAATGAAATAATTCAAGTAATATTGATGACCACTGTAGTCGCAATCATAAAACTCGTGTCCTCACCTACCTATTTAGTGATTAAAAGGTACTACCTGGTAAAAATTATCCGTCTATTTTAGGAGTAACTCGAATAAAACTAGTTTTATCGTATGGAAAGTTACATAAAAATAGGAATAACTCGTCATTTTCGTTCTGAAACTTTTAGAGTAGTAACTTGTCATTATTTGCCACATTTTTTTCAAAGATACATGGTGCTACTTTTTTGCACTTTTTGAGATATGATGAAAAGTAGATAAATTTTAAAAAGTCGGGTCTAGATCAATATTAAATGTATTTTGTAGGACTTAAATGGGTTTCAAATTCACTAATAATAATTCAACTTAAGAATACATACTCTATTTTGGAATTTTCTCACTTTAAATGTGCGGAAATACCAAATAATTCAAAAATCAACAAAAATGAAATAATTCAAGTAAAAATGTCCAGAATAAAACTGTTTTTCTTGTATGGAAAGCTACATATTAATATAAATAAGTTGAATTATTATTAGTGAATTTAAAACCTATTTAAGTCCTACAAAATCCATTTAATATTAATGTAGACCCGACATTTTAAAATTTATCTACTTTTCATCATATCTCAAAAAGTGCAATAAAGTAGCACCATGTATCTTTGAAGAAAATGTGGCAAATAATGACAAGTTACTACTGTAAAAGTTTCAGAACGAAAATGACGAGTTATTCCTATTTTTATGTAGCTTTCCATACAATAAAACTAGTTTTATTCGAGTTACTCCTAAAATAGACGGATAATTTTTACCAGGTAGTACCTTTTAATCACTAAATAGGTAGGTGAGGACACCTAACAATTAATAAATCTCGCTATACACGTTAGTTCCAGAGTGTGCCCTGCCACACTGAGATTGAACCTATGACCGTTATCAGATGCCGGTAGAGTAACGATTACGTTTCGGATTCAATGTTGTAGATAATTTACTGTCTGGACTCGAAACCCCATGAAAACATAATTAAAAATATAAAATTTCATGGGAACGGTAGGCAGCGGTTCTGTACGATATGCAGCGGCCTTGTTGTGCCCTGGCATTGCAGAAGTCTATGGGACTTATCAGGTGGCCCGTCTGCTTGTCTGCCTTGTCAGACATTAAAAATAAAGCAATAAAATATTCTGGCATGGCAAGGTGACCAAACTGCCCCTGATGATAACGGAGTGTCATCGAGTTAGAGTATCCCAAGTAGTAGAGAGAAGACTATATCTCGTTACTCGACATAATCATGCCCGCTTGCTATTTTCGATAGCGATCGGTAATCAGTCGTAAATGTGAAAATAAAGATTTATAATTTTGTACCAGGTACTGGATTTTCGATGTTCCGTGCATCTGAACCCGATGAGATAGTGATACACGCCTTGATCATACTGTATTCCGCTATGTACATGGTTTACACTTTAGGTAAGAGTACAACATTAACCCGTATGCAAGGACTAAAGCGAACTCTTTGCTATGCGTTCATTTCTATATACGTAATCGGTCAGTTTTTCCTTTGCGCCAAAATTTCACCAATGATGCATTAAAACTAGGTGTAGCCGATAGCTCTTATAGATATCGTTTTTGAATTCGGTTGTAATGCTCGTATGAGCTGTATGCAATTGTAGATTCTATTGAATACCTACACGTGTTATGTTTAGCACGCACTGCGATTAAACGCAGAAAGAAAAAGTTTATTTGGCTTTTCAATAAAACAAAAAAAAACATAAAATAAAATAAAAATCTTTATTCAACATGTAGGCATACAAAAAGCACTTATGACAGGTCAAAACACAAATGGAAATTCTCCATACGGAATGAGTGGGTAATCATGGTTAATGGCGTAGGAACATAAAAGAAAATACACTTTTCAACGAAAAACCAAAAAGGATCAAGCTCAACTTAATGCTACAGCATTTACAGCGCTGATTTTCAGAACGGCTTGGAATAGCTGAAAACGTCAAACAGCTTAAATTATGTACGCGCAGTGCGGGCTGATTCTTGTAATCCATAGATGTACCCATTGTAATCAGTTGTATTTTTATAAGTGCAGCATATATTGTCGTGGCTCGAATGTACCTACACGAAAACTCAAGCACTACCAACCATACTGCATGCGTCGCCATTGATGTAACACGAAGTTTTACTTACGAACCACTCGCGATAGTTTTTAAATTCAGTCACTGAAAAAACTGCTAGTATACGCTTGCGCACAGAATTGTTACATTTTTGTCTGTTCCGAACCGCTTTTCAGGCTGGGAAAGCAGTTGATTCCTACTACCTCGCTTTCGCAGTGCGTGCTAAGCCTAAGATAATAGCTGTTGAAGAAATAGTTGGTAATATAAACGGATCCTAAAAGTAAAGCACAAAAGCTACTCTCCACAATCAATTCAACAAGTATGCTTTTTAAAAGCACGTGTATTCGAAACAATATCATAATTTAATGTCAGTAGATAACTCCAGCTGTGAAGCGTAGGAGCTAACTTTGATTTAAAAATGTTTAAGCTTCGCGGTCCTAACATATTATTCGTATTGATTAAATATATTGATACAGTGTTCCTGTTGAAAGTGTACATGACTACGTACAGCTCGACAGTGCGGTACCACGAACTTATGAACCAAGTTGAGGTAATCATTCATTAATTCTTTACAAGCACGAATAAATAGATCGTTTGATGATTGGTGGCTAAACAATTATAACTTACTGGCTGTTGCTTGCGGTTAAAGGTCGTTAATAATTTTCTATTTTCCGCGCAACTTTCTAAATTTATTCTTTCATAAGAATCATATCCTAACAAACACAACAAAAAACGAATTAGCGTTATAGAACCAGCTGTTCACGCTTGATGCCGTGACCAAGGGAAATAGGGATTCATTTTTAGTTTTGGATTCCTATGTACCAAAACAATTATCCTCCTTCGTAGGCTTTTAATTAATATGCTCATGTTTAAGTTTTATTAACCTTTACCGTCCAATATATATTAGAACAATCACAATACGACAGAAATTAAAAATGGCAAATGGCCATTGGCAAAGTTATTCGTATTTTACTAAAGGATCCACATTAGAAACAGTTTATTATAGGGGTAGAGCCACGCTGTAGACATATTTCTCTACAGCATGAATGGGCCGGCTCGACCGGGGTAGTACCACTGTCTCACAGAAAACCAACGTAAAGTGACAGTTCACTGTCGCGTTTCGTATGGTAAGTGAGATATCCGGAGGCCCAGATTCCCCCTTCCCTTCCCTAATCCATATTCCTGTCTTTTAAGGCCGACAGCGCATACATAACACTTTCGGTATTGTGGATGTTCGTGGGCGGTGGAGATCACTTAACATCAGATGACCCACTGGCTCGTTTGTCGGACAATGCTATAAAAAAATATAGAACCGAAAAAATCTCTTCTTCTTCTTATTTTAGGTTAAGGGCGACGACAAAAAAATCTCCATATTGATTCAAGCATAAGTTTTTTTTTATTTTGGCACGCAAAGTGTCCATAATATAAATAAGATTGATTGTTGTTGTTAGCTCTGATCCTACGACCAATGAAACTGGTTTTAATATACTCTCGATAAGTTTTGCTTTTGCAGGAGTACATGACTTATAGGCAGTTCCCGGCACCTCTAAAGAAGCGTGTACGAGCATTTTACAATTACAGATATCAACAACGTTACTACAGGGAAGAGACAGCTCTCGATTGCCTCTCAGGTATAGGTACTCCTTCATATATGATGCCTTGCTTACATACATATACACTCACGCCTCTAATCCCCGAAAGGTAGACAGAGGTGTAACCAGTACCTACATCCACTTTTCGCCGAATTTATTACGCCCCCCTAATGTGATAGGGGCGAGCCTATCCTCATACCGGGATCGATTCCAGACCCCGGACAGATACTGAGTCATCGACCATATATCCCATAGACGCCTAATAAAGGGCGAACGCTTTCAGACATCACATTAGGAAAATAGATCTTATATAAAACCACGCCCACTAATGTCTGTTCAGAAACGTCCAGATCTGTGATCCGTAAACATCTCTGCGCTCGCTTACTAAAACTATTTTAAAAATTTGCTGCAGTGGCTCCTTGTAGCATAAAATGGTGTGGCAAAGACAGCAAGACCTCAAATTTTAAAATTAATGGCATAACAATTCACAAGTAAGCTGGTTTCTGTAATTATTTACGATTACCCACATTCATTTTAGTATTACAGGAGTTCAACTTTAATTGGTCTCTCGGTCGACGCCACTAGCAGTGCATCCCTTTCTTTCATAACAATATTAGGCATTATTTATAGTTGCATTCTTTTCTTCCTTAATATGGCACGTGCAAGTAGTGTTGTGCCGTATCGGAGAGTCATCGGAATATCGATATCGGTTTATTATACGAATATTCTTCATTAATTCGATAAAATTCAATGAAAAATAAGACATTAACTTATAATAGCATATTGGTATTTAACTAAATTTCAAGTAAATGTTAACCTTAAAAATGTAGTTTATGAAGAAATTATAAGGACGGCGATTTGTCCGTTAAAGATTGCTGGAATAGAAAAAAGTTTTTTAAAACTGTTGTTTTGTTACCATCTGAGGGTAAGTCTTAGAGGATAAGATAGGAGAGGATAGGTTTAGTAGATGGTATATTATAAAATTCGGCTATGGTGGTTTACAAAAAAAGTGTATTTTTTATTAAGATTATTTGGCAATTACCTAAAAATATTCATAATGTATTTTAAGAAATAATTTATTCTAGCTTGTACCTAATGTTTGTAGGTATCCCAAAGATATCGAACTAAAAAAAAATATGGATAAAAGCAACCAAGCGGGAAAATTGGGTTCCATCAGAATATAGCGTAATTTGTTCCCGGCATTTTACTCCAGACTGCTTTTTAAATATGAAAAATCGACGAAGACTTCTAAACTCTGCAGTACCTTCACTGCTTCTACCTTCATTTCACTATGCTTACAGTCCTATTACGTGTTACGTTGGGAAGCCGAAATTACAAAATATTAAAAACTTATTTTATAAATAATGGACACTTAAAAAATATAGTATTTTATTAAAAGAATAAAAAAGAAAGGTATGTTGATTACTTATTCATTAGAATCTATCGATAATTATTTTCAAAGAAACTATATACCCCAACCCTATCTTTACTTTAGAATTTGTCTTGACCTTGTACGGGCCAATAAGCGTTTAGTACACCGCGCCCGCACACCTCAGGTGGTTGACAGAACAGTTTGCATCCCGTCTGGGCCGAGTCCCTGAGCGACCGGTGCGTCGCTCTGCTGCGTAAGCCACAGCGTTCACTGGCGCAGCGTGCGATCAGGGGCTACCGCACGATCTCATTCGAGGCGGCTTGTGTTTTGTCCGGTTTCATACCGTGGGACCTGGACGCTGAGACCCTCTCCGCCGCGTTTCACTGGCGAGAGGAGGCGTTCAGGCGCGGGGTGAGACCGGCCCTGAGAGAGGTCGAGGCCATCCGTGGCTCCCTCCGCAGAGCCGCCGTGGAGGAGTGGCGTCTCAGGCTGGAGAACCCAATTTGGGGTCAGCGGGTCGTAGCGGCAGTGCGTCCTGTCTTCCATCAGTGGTTGGACAGGCGCCACGGCGCGGCGACGTTCCGGCTGACACAGGTGCTTACAGGCCACGGTTGTTTTGGCGAGTACATGTGTCGTATAGCCGGCGCAGAAGGGTCGGCCGTGTGTCACCATTGTGACAACTGTCCGCGTGACACGGCCCAACATACTTTGGAGGAGTGCCCAGCCTGGGACGAAGAGCGCAGCGCTCTCGTAGCAGTCGTCGGAGGAGACCTCTCGCTGCCGACTTTGGTGTCAGCCATGGTCGACAGCCGGAGGTCCTGGCGTGCGGTGGCCCTCTTCTGTGAGGCAGTTATCTCACAGAAGGAGAGTGCCGAGAGGGATCGGGAACAGCGTTCCGATCCCTCCCGCCGCCAATCGAGACGGAGGAGGCGCCGGGTTGACGACTGACCGGCGTCTCCCGCCCTGTGGTTTGGGGGCGTTTGGAGAATCCCACCACGGTATCCCCTGCCTGTCGTAAGAGGCGACTAATAGGGGTCATCGAGGGTCGCGGGCGCGCAGCGGGGGGCTGTCGTAGTGCCCTTTCCGGTGTGTCGAAATTTGTTTGTACATATAGTTTTATTTTGTATACACTTCGTCGGCACACCGGGCGACCCCGGGATGAACGGCAGCACGGGTGGTTGGCCTCGTTGCTGCCGTGGACGCCGAGGGCGTCCTTCGGTGCGCGGGGGCTTCTGAGTCCCCCCACATGGAGACGGGCCGCAAGGCGGCACCGCGCAGGGGCGGTTCCGGTCGAAAATGGGGCGCTTTTCGTCCCGTGAGCCCGGGACCGTCTCTTATGCGCCGAAGAGGGCCACCGCGGGGTTTTTAGTTGGTATGCCGGTGTAGGTAATTTGTTAGGGACTCGGCCCGGCGCACGGTGGTCCCGTTCGAGAAAAATTCGGACATAGGGAATTTAAAAAATTTAAGTCGTCATTTTATAAAACTGAATATGCTGATCGATTTGTATATGAAATAGTAACTAAAATGAATTTTGCCTTTTTTAAGATTCGACTTATAGTTTATGAGTAAATCGAATAAAACTGATTTTCTTGTATGGAAAGCCACATAAAAATATGAATAACTCGTCATTTTCGTCCATTTTCGTTCTGAAACTTTTACAGTAGTAACTTGTCATTATATGCCACATTTTCTTCAAAGATACATGGTGCTACTTTTTTGCACTTTTTGAGATATGATGAAAAGTAGATAAATTTTAAAAAGTCGGGTCTAGATCGATATTAAGTGGATTTTATGGGACTTAAATGAGTTTTAAATTTACTAATAATAATTCAATTAAGAATACAGACTATATTTTGAAATATTTTTACTTTACATGTACGGAAGTACCAAATAACTAACAAATCGACAAAAATGAAATAATTCAAGTAATATTGATGACCACTGTAGTCGCAATCATAAAACTCGTGTCCTCACCTACCTATTTAGTGATTAAAAGGTACTACCTGGTAAAAATTATCCGTCTATTTTAGGAGTAACTCGAATAAAACTAGTTTTATCGTATGGAAAGTTACATAAAAATAGGAATAACTCGTCATTTTCGTTCTGAAATTTTTAGAGTAGTAACTTGTCATTATTTGCCACATTTTTTTCAAAGATACATGGTGCTACTTTTTTGCACTTTTTGAGATATGATGAAAAGTAGATAAATTTTAAAAAGTCGGGTCTAGATCAATATTAAATGTATTTTGTAGGACTTAAATGGGTTTCAAATTCACTAATAATAATTCAACTTAAGAATACATACTCTATTTTGGAATTTTCTCACTTTAAATGTGCGGAAATACCAAATAATTCAAAAATCAACAAAAATGAAATAATTCAAGTAAAAATGTCCAGAATAAAACTGTTTTTCTTGTATGGAAAGCTACATATTAATATAAATAAGTTGAATTATTATTAGTGAATTTAAAACCTATTTAAGTCCTACAAAATCCATTTAATATTAATGTAGACCCGACATTTTAAAATTTATCTACTTTTCATCATATCTCAAAAAGTGCAATAAAGTAGCACCATGTATCTTTGAAGAAAATGTGGCAAATAATGACAAGTTACTACTGTAAAAGTTTCAGAACGAAAATGACGAGTTATTCCTATTTTTATGTAGCTTTCCATACAATAAAACTAGTTTTATTCGAGTTACTCCTAAAATAGACGGATAATTTTTACCAGGTAGTACCTTTTAATCACTAAATAGGTAGGTGAGGACACGAGTTTTATGTTTGCGACTGCAGTGGTCATCAATATTACTTGAATTATTTCATTTTTGTTGATTTTTGAGTTATTTGGTATATCCGTAAGTGTAAAGTGAGAAAATTCCAAAATAGAGTATGTATTCTTAGTTGAATTATTATAAGTAAATTTAAAACCCATTTAAGTCCCATAAAATCCACTTAATATTGATCTAGACCCGACTTTTTAAAATTTATCTACTTTTCATTATATCTCAAAAAGTGCAAGAAAGTAGCACCATGTATCTTTGAAGAAAATGTGGCATATAATGACAAGTTACTACTGTAAAAGTTTCAGAACGAAAATGGACGAAAATGACGAGTTATTCATATTTTTATGTAGCTTTCCATACAATAAAACTAGTTTTATTCGAGTTACTCCTAAAGTAGACGGATAATTTTTACCAGATAGTACCTTTTAATCACTAAATGGGTAGGCGAGGACACGAGTTTTATGATTGCGACTACAGTGGTCATCAATATTACTTGAATTATTTCATTTTTGTTGATTTTTGAGTTATTTGGTATTTCCGTATACATGTAAAGTAAAAATATTTCAAAATATAGTATGTATTCTTAGTTGAATTATTATTAGTAAATTTAAAACCCATTTAAGTCCCATAAAATCCACTTAATATCGATCTAGACCCGACTTTTTAAAATTTATCTACTTTTCATCATATCTCAAAAAGTGCAAAAAAGTAGCACCATGTATCTTTGAAGAAAATGTGGCATATAATGACAAGTTACTACTGTAAAAGTTTCAGAACGAAAATGGACGAAAATGACGAGTTATTCATATTTTTATGTGGCTTTCCATACAAGAAAATCAGTTTTATTCGATTTACTCATAAACTATAAGTCCAATCTTAAAAAACGCAAAAATCATTTTAGTTACTATTTCATATACGAATCGATCGGCATATTCAGTTTTATAAAATTACGGCTTTAATTTTTTAAATTCCCTATGTCCGATTTTTTCTCGAACGGGACCACCGTGCGGCGGTCGTCCGGATGTCAACATCTCTCCCGGACGGCTAAACGCTGGGTCGTAAGGCCGGCGAGCCCAACATAACCGTCCTGCCTCCCCCCCCCCGACGGGGCGGTAGTGATAAATCGATTTTCCCCGCGAAAAAAAAAAAAAAAACAGTTTGCATCGCAAATGATTATGAATTAGGCGTCTATGGGTTATGTGGTCGATGTACTGAGTATTTCTAAATAGAAAAACTCAATATCACTTTACCCAACCCGGGGATCGAATCAGAGACCTCAGCACAAAAGTTGTAACGCATGCGTAATTACAACTGCCCCACCGAGGCAGTCCTTGCTTACGCATTATAAGATCTCACGGTGGCATATCATCTATTAACAAGGGCCAGAGAATTCTATTATAACACCGGCTTAAATAAATAAATAATAAATACACCCAACAGTCACATACATAGGTCTGACCCCACACAACCTGTATCGTGATTATCACGATACTTCGATATATTCAGACGCGAGGCTTCGGTACCACAACACCCAGCCCGAAACAAATATCTATCTGTCACACAAACATTTGTCTCGGTGCGGGAATCGAACCCACGGCCTCTCGTTACACAGGCGGCTACTCGCCCGCTGCGTCACGGAGTCTGTGACAATACACAGTTAACGCGAATCTTGTACACCTAAAGTGCTGAAATCATTTATGGGATTCAAACCTGATTTATTACAAAACAGAGGAACTCCGTAACGAGATCACGCTGCACACGTGCCACAAGCTGGTGAACAAAGTGGCCTTGTTCGAGGACGTACCGGCGTCTGTAGTGGGTTCGGTGCTCGGGTGTCTCCGGCCGGAGGTGTATCTCCCCAACGACTCTGTGGTCCGTGCCGGCGATATCGGAGACTGCATGTACTTCATCGCTAATGGCACCGTCGCTGTGTATTCTTTGAAAGGAGTTGAGGTATGTAGGATGTGTATGTCTGTAGGATTTATAATTTCCCACGTTGTTCTATTTTTACTAGGTTCGACAGCCTCCGTAGTTGGCGAGTAGCTGACTGTGAAACGAGAGGACGTGGGTTCGATTCCCATACCGGAACAAATGTTTGTGTGACAGACAGATATTTGTGTCCGGGGTCTGGGTTTTATGGGACCGAAAGTGTCTCGTAGTCCCTGATACCCACAACACAAGACTCGTATCTTAGTGTGGGGTCGGGGCTATGTGTGTGACCGTTGGGTGTTATTTATTTATTTATTATCACTTCTACATCCAATAAATGTCACAAACGCTGTAAAGTTTACAGTTGCCGTTGTTTGTAGTTTATAAAATTTACTTAAACAATCATAGATCGTATTTGAATATTGTTTAATGGTCATTTTCAAAAAGCAATCTCAATCCGCATTTCCAGATCGAACTAGAAAATAAACCAATCAAACTATGACATTCGTCGGCGTGGCATTCAAACTTAATTCCCACTGGCTCATTTTTCGGATCGATCTGTAGTTTCAGTTTAAGATCGTTTATTGAAATTGCTCGTAAGTGAACTCCATTTACCGAATTACAAAAACTAAACTAGTTTGTCGTCGGTTACCGTACCGATTTACGGATGTATAGGCGCGACTCAAACGATTACAATTGTAAAAAAAAATATAACCAATCGGGATCGAAGTCCTGATGGAAGACTTGATTAAAAGAAATAAAAAGTTATTTAATTCATAAAAAGTACACAGACTTCAATAAGAAACAAATTATGCGTCACTATAACATTTTAGGGTTCCCTTGATTTTTCTGAGATCCCATCCTCAGATCCTGACTTGGTGCCAATGGGACCACCTGGGAAGTATACCCTTTTAAACAAAAAAAGAATTTCTTGAATCGGTCCAGGCGTCTTCGAGTAATCGGGTAACATAGGTACATAAATAAAAAGATTCCGACGAATTGTTAACCTCCTCCTTTTTTGAAGTCGGTTAATAATAAATACAGCCAACAGTCACACATAGTTCCCACACCATACCAGGATAAGCAGTATTATGGGTATTAGGCATTACGAGGGTAATATACTTCTACAAACTACTACTTCTATAAAATTTGCCTTTCTCAAGGTGTGCCATTTGGAAGACGGCGCCCACTTTGGGGAAGTGGCACTTTTGATGCGGGACAGCAAGCGTGTGGCAACCGTGGTCGCTGTGGAGATCACCCAAGTATATCGTCTTGATGCTGATGACTTCAGGTGAATACAAAATATCCATGATTACTTGATACTTAAACTAAACGGCACTGTACTTACCATCAGGTGCAGTGTGGTCACATTGCCGTACCAGGATAAAATAAATCCATGACTAGTAAATTTTCAATAATAATAAAAACACCCAACAGGTCACAAACATAGTCCTGACCACACACTAGGTCAAACTTGTACCATGGATATCAAGACCCGTCGTAGCGGCAGTGGGTCCTGTCTTCCTTCAGTGGTTGGACAGGCGCCACGGCGCGGCGACGTTCCGGCTGACACAGGTGCTAACAGGCCATAGTTGTTTTGGCGAGTGTCCTGTGTCGCATAGCTGGCGCAGAAGGGTCGGCCGTGTGTCATCACTGTGACAACTGTCCGCGTGATACGGCCCAACACACAGTAGAGGAGTGCCCAGCCTGGGACGAGGAGCGCAGCGCTCTCGTAGCAGTCGTCGGAGGAGACCTCTCACTGCCGGCCTTGGTGTCAGCCATGGTCGACAGCCGGAGGTCCTGGCGTGCGGTGGCCCTCTTCTGTGAGAACGTTATCTCACAGAAGGAGAGTGCCGGGAGGGATCGGGAACGATCTGATCCCTCCCGCCGCCAGTCGAGACGGAGGAGGCGCCGGGTTGACGACTGACCGGCGTCTCCCGCCCTGTGGTTTGGTGGCGTTTGGAGAATCCCACGGTATCCCCTGCCTGTCGTAAGAGGCGACTAATAGGGGTCATCGGAGGTCGCGGGCGCGCAGCGGGGGGCTGTCGTAGTGCCCTTTCCGGTGTGTCGAAATTTGTTTGTACATAGTTTTATTTTGTATACACTTCGTCGGCACACCGGGCGACCCCGGGATGAACGGCAGCGCAGGTGGTTGGCCTCGTTGCTGCCGTGGACGCAGAGGGCGTCCTTCGGTGCGCGGGGGCTTCTGAGCCCCGACATGGAGACGGGCCGCAAGGCGGCACCGCGCAGGGGCGGTTCCGGTCAAAAATGGGGCGCCTCTCGCCCCGTGTGCCCGGGACCGTCTCTTATGCGCCGAAGAGGGCCACCGCGGGGTTTTTAGTTGGTATTGCCGGTGTAGGGAATTTGTTAGGGACTCGGCCCAGCCGTCATCCGGATGTCAACATCTCTCCCGGACGGCTTAACGCTGGGTCGTAAGGCCGGCGAGCCCAACATAACCGTCCCGCCACCCCCCCGGCGGAGCGGTAGTGATAAATCGCTTTTCCCCGCGAAAACAAAAAAAATTGATGTCAAGAACCACGAGGGACTACGGTACCACAACACCCAGACCCGAAACAAATATCTATACCTATGTCATAGTTTGTCCCAGTGCGGGAATCAACCATGGCCTCTCGTTTCACAGCCGGCTACTCGCCGCTATCTATAGTCAGTGTAGTTCTTCTATGTGGTAATGATTCTCGAAGTGGAGGTATTAATAAAATTTCATAAATATGCCTATCTATATTCCTGAAGATGTAGGCCACGATGCAACGACTACGTCTGCATATCGCAAGGGCCTAATTTCTCATATGTATTAACACCATATGGGACGTAAATTTAATATTGAAAGTCACCAAAAAGTCGACCTAGTTATTTAACTAAACATACCAATAACCGTACTATTTGCTACCACCATGGTAGCAAATAGACCTAAGGAGTAAATTTTTAAGGTATGATATTATCAGCAATATTATTTTTGGTGGTCTCAACTGCGCAGATACTTTTCAAGTCTGAAAATGCAAAGCTGTTGTTATGATGCAAAGGAGAATGATGGCGGTGATTTGGACGTGTAATAGTTCCACCTATATTTCCAACAATATCTAATATTATGCAATAGTGAACTGAATCTGAATAAGATTATTTCAACAAAGAAATATTGCGAAATCTTTCTCAATCATCAGGCATTTTCTCATCGCACATCAAGTGTTGTACGAGAGAATCGAATTGTTGGCTTCACAGCGAATGCATGAGACTGTTCTTCTCGACGAGGCATTCAGAAAAGACCGACTGAGCGAGAGAAATCAAGGAGAAATACCTGATTTGCGAACCAGTCCTAATCCCTTATAAATAATTATGTACTTACTCTATCTTTTATTGTATAGCTTTTTCAGTGTCTATGATTAACTGCCTTACTAAAAAATATATATCTGTAATAGCTATAGTGTCTCTACTATATTAAATGACACTATTTACTTGCAAAGATTTTGAGAATCAAATTTGTAGGAATACAAGACAATACTCTGCTTAACTGTGACAGATGTATAAGCATGTTTAACAGTAAAGCCCAAGTATTTATTTAAATGTGTAATTGTTAGTTTTAGTGGAATAATATAAGCTGTTAAGATATTTAACATGTTTGTTTTAATCAGTTAGTATGGGGATATCTGCTGGACTGATTTGTAAATCTAAACCATCCAGGGCACCACCCAAACGATTACAAAAAAAACATTCAAATCGGTCCAGCCATTTAGGAATATATATAATTATTCTGTATGTGTGTAGTGTCACCTAACTCCTCCTAAATGGCTTTACCGATTTGGATTAAATTTTGTGTGTATATTTCAATGGATTCCTGGATGGTTTAAAAAACACTATTGGATTAAAAGGTGCTGCTGTAGGTATGTCACTAAATTTGCTTGGAATGTGGGAGAAATGCCAAAGATTGTGATCTTTGAAATATTATATTTGATGTTGAGATGCTTTTCAGGGCAGGATGAAGTCTGCCAGTTCTGCTAGTTTTATTATCTTAATTTGATTGATAAGTATGGCCTAACCCAGCATCTTAAAGACCCACTACAGAATAATGCAGCCAAATATCAAAAACTATCCCCATATTAAAAACATGGATCAGCTATTTATATTATACAATGACTATTTACAGGAACATTGGTTAAACATTGAAACAGGGTTTTGACCAAATGGGATCTCTACAGTAATGTTTTTAAGGGTTTAATTAGAAATGAAGTTCCTAATTTAAAGAACTGAAGCTTTGTAGCAGCATTTATATGCAAAAATGAATTGTTTACAAGCAGGTCCTAGTAGAAATAAAAAGAATACTGTACAGTATAAAATTTAATAACAAACATACCAACAAACATGTCCAATCATACAGAGGAATGGTAATTTAAATTACAGCTTACGAACATAGTTATCATACGTAAATGCCGACCCAAAGCAGCAGGAACAGAATACCAAAGCCGGAGAAAAGGGCGGCCACGAGCGATAATAGTAGTTCCTTGAACAGATCGCGCGACATCTTTGTGCTGGTCACCTCGTACACGAAGAACCACGCCGTGAAGAATATACCGATGCCGAGCAGAAGCAATGTGAGGTGTGGAAACACTGCCGGGTTTATTGGCGACGCATAGCGCACCATCGATTCAATCTCCAACTACAAACACAAAATCTGTTAACTTCACCAACGTAATACTTATTTAATTGCAAGTATTGAAAACTTACGCTCATTTTGAGGTTTTTATTGTTTATCTTAACACGTTACCAAGTAATAGGCACGTAGGTACACCGGTAATTTTCTTATGGTTTTTTTTCTCCAATCCGACACGCAAACGTCAGCAGTCAATTTCTGACAATAGAGTAGAGACTAGAGTCATTTTTATGCACTAAACGAATCATATTATTATAACGATTACAAAAACAACTAATCGACTAAATGATATTCCAATATAAATATGAAATCTATTTGTACAGAACGCAAATAAACAAGCATTTATATCTGTTCAAAACATGTCAACAAAGTTCTTAAAATGGTCATCAATGGTCCTTCAATCTTGTTTTTCTTAGGTACATAAATCTATGACTTATTTGACAATAGCCAAAGAGACAACAGGATGGCAACGGGGGAAAAAAATGGCGGGAATGTGATGATGTTTTATTGTGATTAATAATTGGCTCCGACCTTTAGAATGAGAAAAATATCGGACATGGCTTCCCCCTTTTGAATGGATGAAGACTGCAGACATGGCTTCGGCCTTTTGTATAAGTTAAAACCAGAGAAGAAGAAGACTTTAATTTTAGCCCAGATTTTGAAAAAATAACGACAGACATGCTTGCATGGTGGAGAACCTTTGCCTTCTATTTTATAGAGTGAATAAAATAAATAAAAAATAAGGATGGCAGCCCCTAAAATGTCAAAATAAGTTATGGAGTCGCGATATATTTACCGCTACAGCTGTTTTTTCTGTAATTACTTGATGGCTCAAGATCTGACAATGGTATTTTTAAGCTTACTCTCTACATTTTAATACGTAGAAGATGTGTTCCCATCCGTTTAAGATAAATATAAACAGAGTTATAAGTCAAAACATGAATATGTGTAGTGAGATGAAACCAGTAAAAGCGAAAGAAAAAGTAATGTCTTACGAAGAAAAGTCGGTGGGCTCCACTTCTTTTTTTAAATGCGAGGCATGTCCGTTCATGGCTCTCGCAGAAGATGACATTAAGTTTCACTTGTTCACCGTGCATCCGGATTTGGCTAAAACGAACGGACTTGCAGACAACATTCAAATCCCATGCCCTGGTTGCAATGGCGTATTCGATGCAGAGGAAACCCTCCGCACACACTTACGAAACCACCACAAAATGGGCATCAAGGATGTCAAAAAAATGATCAGGAGCCTTGTGCAAATTGCTCTTAAAAACGCTACACTAAAAAAAGAGGACAATGCAACAGAGCGACCAGCGGAGGTCGCCGTTACGCGACAAATAAATGATATGAAAATGCCACAGGTGATAGAAATAGTACCTGATGTGATTAACTGTAACAACAACCTGCCGAAGGGTGTAGCGTTTATTTCTGTTGATGAACTCCACAAGATGAGCACTCCGAACTTCGAGAAAGTGGACCCTAAAGAGATTATTCAGGAGGCGAGCATCAACATTGTATACACTAATGAAGTATCCACACAGTATGTGAGTGTATCAGAACCAAGTTCTAACACACCATGCAACATCATACAAATGCCCAGCGTCACACCAGACCTTATATCTTCAATACACCCAAGAACTACTGAAGCCTCTAAATCACTACCTCCAAAAGACGACTCCATTGTTACGCACAAAGCTGAGTCTGAAAAGGAAACTGAAAAGAAATTAGGAGTCCTGTGTTCAGTTGCAGGATGCCATATACGTTTGAAAGAAGATAAAAATCTTGCATATCATAGAAAATGTCACCAAAACGGCAAATTGATGTGTCCAGAGTGTTCTAAAGTGTGTCCGGCCACAGATGCATTGCACACACATCTGTGGAAGGTACATGCGGTGGACTTAGAGCTTCCCACGTGTGAAATATGCGGGTTTAAAACATACAAAAAATACAGACTTCATAACATTCATATGAAGTGCCATGGGAAAATTAAAGCTCACATGTGTACGTTGTTTTGTAATTATCACTATATTTTAAAATGTTATATGGCATACCAGGCTCTGAAAATAGTAAACTTGCTCTTGAAGGTGGGCATTTAAACTATTCGGAAATCTGTAGAAGTTTTCTATAATTGCACATAAAATATTTGTCATGCTTAAAGAACTATTTGATTGTGCATCTGGCATTTTAGACTATGGTTAGTTATATGTTGTTACCAAAGGAATAAATAATAGCTTACCTATATTATAAATTTGTAATATTTACAAATTGCTTCAACTATTAGTTGATGTATATAATTTACTTAATAATTATGAGATAGTTGAAATACACACCTCTTTTTGTTATTTGGCAGTATGTCAACAAGCAATTTGGTGATAAGAATCAATTAATCCGCATTAGCATGGTGGAGAACCTTTGCCTTGTCTTTTATATAAAAAAGAGAGAATGAAACAAAAAAAAACTGCATTTAATGGTTTTCATGATATTTCAGTATTTTTTTTGTTTGCTTATCTTCTGACCATATTGCTGAGATAGGAAAAATAAAATTACATCATGCTCATGAGTATGTCAAGGTTTATGAAAAATTTGTAACACTTGAATTAGACCTAATAATGCATATGGTCTGAGGTATGGGACAGTAGAGTTTTTTATTAACCAAAATCTCACCTTGTATTTTTTTGTATTCAATAGGTAGAGTTAAGGTATATATTTATAATCTATTATTCATAATTTCAGGTTCAATCTGCTCACGGTCATTTAAAAATGCTAGTCAGCTTTCCAAACACAAGTTAGTACATAAGAAAGACTTGACGCCTGTACAATGTGCGATTTGCCAGAGAGAGTTCAGCAATGAGAGGCGGCTAAAAGTCCATGTAGCGGAAGTCCACGATAAGTTAAAACCGTTCAAATGTTGCCACTGTGACTACACAGCTGCAAGAAAGGAAGAGCTCAAGCTGCACTTAAGATCTCATACAGGTAATTTATATATAAAAGCTACTATATACATAATCCTATAAATGGTTTAAAAAATTATGTATTTTGATGTAGTTCTAACATGTGAGTCTTTGAAAATTAATCGATCCAAATAAAATAGGTTTAAGTCGGTTGTATAAACCTAATTTGACAATTGAAAATACCACCTCTTGTTTCATAGTTGTGTACCTGTTTTCTGTATTATGGAGGTAACTATTATTAGAATATCGTACCGTAATGTTGTTGTTACGTCTGGTTTGTGCGGGTGGGGATCTTAATACGACGCGTGGTGCAGGTGGCAATAAATAGAATTTGATAAATTCGATTAAATTTTTAATGACTCCTAAATCTGGCTATATAATTTTGCAATTCATTTTTCTTCACAGGTGATAAACCATATTCCTGCGACCAATGCACGTACAGATCTGCCGACCACAACGCTATGCGACGCCATAAAAAAATGCACTCCAAAGAAGGCGTTTACAAATGTAAATACTGCCCCTACACTACAATACAATCAACGGTTTTCACCTCTCATATGATTTCCAAACATCCAAATATGAATTCAACAGATCTCTATCGTTGTCCGTACTGTCCTTTCAAATCAGTCAGTAAAGAGAAATATGTAGTCCATCTTACGAATCATCCGGATAAAGAAGGCATACAATTATTAATAGAAATGACTAAAGGGAAGGCCAATAAGCCAAGTTGGACCATACCTAGTGAGTCTGATAAAAATACGGAAGTTAAAAAGGCGAATGAAAATATAGACAATACAAAAACTGTTCATGAAATACCTATAGAGGTGTACGATTGCGACAGTATATCTGAGAGCTTATCTCAAAGTTATCCTAAGAATTATTGTACAAGTACCACCAGCGATGCCCAGCAGGCCAATTATGATAATCAAGTGTTAGTCAATGATTTCAATAAAGACGACAATAACTCAGACTGCCTTATTTCTGAGAGTTCCAATGAGACCATGATGGAACGACATCAATACCAAACGCAACACCCGCTACAGCTGGCTTACGAAGCGGACCAGAGCAACCTCCATGGATTTCTCACTACTGCAGTATCTATGGAACAGAGTCTCCTACAAAACGAGAGTGTCAACTCGCTAGCGTCCAGCACCCTGGTGAACAGTATAAGTAGTAATATAATGAGTAATTTCCCCATAAGATTACCTCCCGTCCCGCAAAATTCTTTAAGCTGCAACATTATGCTGAACCCCATCAACAAATTGACCCTCCCCACCACTAGAGTCACTGGTCCTATAATAAAACCGACTCAAATACTCCCAGTACCCTCATCGAGCAATTCTCCGGTCAATATTTGTATAGAGGAAGGGGCGCCGAGAAAGAAACCTAAAATATCTGTAAAAAGTAACTTGATACTAAAAGGGCCAGATCAAGTAAACATGTTTCACTCACAGCAGAAAATGGCGTTTAGGAGGTTAGAGGATAACCAGAGGTTTGGGTTGGGTGGGCCTGTGACTTTTAACAACTTAATAACGACGCAGTTCATGCAACTGCAGCCGCAGACGGCGCTTGACGAAAGTGCTGGGAACATGATGCCGTACCCGCAAGAGGCAATGATGCCCGGCACAGCTACTACACCCGTAGACACTGAGATCACCGACGACTCACAAATATTCTCCTTCAACCAACAGATGAACGTAAACACTATGACTATATTGCCACCGCCAGAAAAGATACAGAGCAACGACCCAAGCTATATTAAACTAGAAGCGACTATAAAACAGAACACACAATCGCCTAGTCTAGAACGCATGTGTAATGCCAATTTGCTTAATAATACGGCGATCAGTCACGAATATAAAGCATCTCCACCTTTAGAAGACATCCACAAAAATATGAGTGAAATCAAAAACGAAGTCAAGTCTGACGCTTTTTACAACTTGGCACTAAATAATACTGCTGCCAATCCCCCTATAATTGACCAGTATTTAATAGACAACATAATAGGTGAGCAGTACTCTGGCCACATGGATCTGTCTACCGTAGTTGTAGATGCGCCAGATCCGCAAAACTACGTCATTGAGATAGATGATAATTCTGATGATAACAAACTACTGCCACGTTTTGATATGAATAATTTTCCGTTAGAATCATTGTATTCGATGCACAATGATTTCCACTTCCTTGATAATGATATAACGTCTAATAACATTCCAAACGATCCTAATGAAATGAATAGAATTGTGCCTGAACTCCCCATTATTAATCAAAAAGAAAACATGGAGAATATTAGCGATCTACCTAGTGGAGAATTTCCAAACTTTATTCAGGGTAAAAAGGATCCAATGATGAACACGCCGGTGCGACAGACGACGAATAAAATAAATGTAAAAAATATAGAACTAATGAAAAATTAGTGTATACAATGTAAAGACTGTTTATTACATCATTAAATGTTAATTTATTACAACGATTGTACTTTCTGCACACCTATACAGACTTGTAATCAAATTCTTTATACACATGCCAGAGGCTTCTTCCTTCTTCAAATTCTGATACAATCAGAACATTACTATTTAGCTCATACGCTACAATAATGACCTACTTAAACAGCTAACCTGCAATAATGGAGAATAGAGATGTAGGCTTTAATTTACAATCTTCTTTTATCTTTGTGTTAGATCTCAAACTTCGGCCCAGAACGCGAAGTAGGTACCTACATTTGCGATGCCTATTTAAATCTTGTATATGGTCAATACAAATTCTTTGACTCGGATCAAACAGCCATCTTTGTCCGTTCACATATTTTTTAAATTGAGATTTTTATTCCGTTGTTTACGAAGTCCCATTCTGCAAACAACACTCTCTTACATACACTGCTATGAAATCCCGACTTTCTCTGACCTCTTGCCATTTATAAAGCCTCCAATGCTCAAATTCTTCAAACGGCCCTGGCTCTGTGTGCACACCTTTGCCTTCCCCAGGACCTATGATGATTAAGACATTCCCTGAAAATATTTTAAGGTAATTTTCGAACGCAATTCTAGCGTTAAAGTAACAGAATAGCAGGGCGGTATCGGGTTTAATTAAAAGATTAACGACATGCTTGTCAATCTCCATGGATGTAAAAAGGAGAGGTATAAAGGTGGGCGGAGCGTATTTACAGTGCCACCACGCACCGTCTACTTCCACTCCGGATACTGGGAAACCTGAAATAAGAAAATAGGAGTATTATGAGTAGGTATATATGACAAAGGAATCGTCGGTGAACACTGAACATACGTAGGTACATCAAATTGTAATGCGAATAGTTGCAGCGTTTGCGCAGTTAAATAAATAACACCCAAAAGTCACACACATAGTACTGAGCTATGCTATAGCTATGGGGGTCAAGAACTACGAGGGACTACTGTCCCACAACACCCAGACCTGAAACAAATATCTGTTTGTCACACAATTTTCGTAATTTCACATTTCAACCGTGGTGTGGCGCGAATGCCGTTTTTATCGATTATTTGAATTATTGCACTTAATAAAAATGTGGTGTTCATAGTTTGAAAATAGAATGTATAATTGTTGTTATCAACCCACAAGTTATTATTAGGTAGGTATTGAAGTTACCTGTGGCTTGTAACATCATCCATTCCAGTAAACCACTACCGCAACCGATGCTCAATATGTCCGAACAATGCAACTCTCTCAGACATTGTTTTATGAACTCGAAGTTCTGCCCACTTGGGTATACCCATAACAACTTATTTCTTTCAGGATGATCGTGGTATTTGTCCACAATATCTCTCCATTTCCTGTCCTTGTATAGTTCTAACACAGAACTTACTATGTCGCCCTCCATTGCTAGTTGTTGCACTAGCGAACTCAGAAGTCGATATTAGGCACTGGAATCAGAACGTGAACTGTTTTAGGTGCTATTATTTTACGCAGAGAGGTAAACGAACAACTGAGTCACCTGATTGTAAGTGATTTTCAGCGCTCATCACCCATTACACCAGAAGAGTGCGCTGTCGCCTGCCGACTTGGATAGTGTCTTAATGGGAATTAAAGGATTTTATCCACATACTTCACGTTTTCTCTTAGTGACCTTATCCCGGTGGACCCGGTCTATTGATATTGTAGATTCAAATAGAATAAATGTAGGCACATTTAAAAAATATTCTGATTTGTTTCGTATGAGCGTGACGAAATATGAATTTTAAAAAGGATATGTAATTACGTTATAAATTTAGTAGTCGTATAGTCTTGAGCCTTACAGACTACAGTTGAGTCGAAGTTTAAAGAAACCTTAGACTACATAATATTTTCCTGAAAGCAAGATCAGGTCACAATAGACTTTTTCCATCAAGTTAAATCGTTTGACTGGATAACTTTAAGCTCACCTGTGTAACTTGAACAGACTGTGGTAGACTTGGTGTGTTTATAATGTCCTTTGAAATAAGAGACGCCACAATTAAAACAGGTCCATATTTAGGGCTCATTCAAAAACCCTTCATACCTTTGCCCAAAAGACCGATCTTAGAAATTCACGAGCAAATTATAGTATAGACTCCGATCGTATTCTTTTCACTGTGTGAAAAATGCGGATGCTGGCCGCAACATTGGCCGTGATTGTGAATAGTGTTTAGTCCAAGTGTTACGCAAGCAACCTACGTTGATTTATCTGCTTATTGACGTCATAGGACGTATTCAGACCTGAATATTGAAATATTTTTTAACGTTAGGTGGTTCTTCTAATCTTGTGTTTGATAGAATAATTATCATGACAATTATTATTTATTAAAGGGTATTTCAATGTTATGAGGGATTATGTTAACGGACACGCGAGTCGATCGCGATACCCGGTGGCGAGCACACGCACTAGCAGGTGCTCCCGACTAATAAATTCGAAAGTACCTACGTTCAAAGATAATTTATACACAGGTTTTATCAGTGCATGCGCAAGGAAACCAGCTACCGGAATCCGAAGACGAGGATGGAGAAAAGTGGAAAACCAGGAAAATATAAAGAAAAAGTTACCTACGAGAAACTTTGTAATACGCAGGGACATACACGCGTTATTCACACACATAGGTACTAAGTACTAACTATTAAAATATTTCAACACCATTAAAGAACTACGTCAATAACAGTAACACAACAAAGAAAAACACGGGTAACTCTGGAAATTGACACGGTAAGAGAGTGAAACACAGCAATACCTAAGTGTCCAAAAGAAGCAAAGGGGACAAGGAAGGAACGACTACACCGCACCGCTTCAAATCATCTGCCGGCAGCCTGCCACCAAGGAAAACAGGAATCTACCAGTTGGCAGCCTGCCGACAGCCTGCCAGCAGCCTGCTACCAAGGCAAAACAGGAATCTACCAGTCGGCTGCCTGCCACCAAGGAAAACAGGAATCCGCCAGTCGGCAGCCTGCTGATAGCCTGCCATGATAAGAAGCTATATAAACCGGTATCCGGACCCCGCGACGCCAGTCGAACAAGGACAGTCAGTCGCGCCACAGAGCACACGTCGGTCAATTAGTGAGCAAGTGAGTGAAAGTGGAACACAAGTGCGCTCCTACAGTGCAGTGCAACTACAACGCCTTGGAACTTATACTCAGCATCGCTCCACGAGTTTACACTACATAGGAACACGAATAATTCGAATGACGCTAGAAATTCGCAAGGTAAGAGAGTGAAATACAATAAAAGTGCCTAAGAAAGCCAGAGGATAAGCAGGGAAAGGCGAAAAATAAAGAAATAATCCGGAACACCAGATCAATTGACACATCTGCCACCTACCTGCCGACAGCCTGCCTATTACCTGCCGAATATCTGCTACCTACCTGCTGGCAGCCTGTCGATTATCTGCCAGCAGTCTGACTATTACCTGCCACCTGTCGGCAGCCTGCTGATTACCTGCCGAACACCTGCTGGCAGCCTGCCGATTACCAGCCTGCTGATTACCTGCCACCTAACTGCCGGCAGCCTGCCGATTATCTGCCAAATATCTGCCACCTACCTACTGACAGCCTTTTTTTATAGCATAGTCCGACAAACGAGCCAGTGGGTCACCTGATGTTAAGTGATCTCCACCGCCCATGAACATCCACAATATCGAAAGTATCATGTATGCGCTGTCGGCCTTAAAGGGACAGGAATAATGGTTAGGGAAGGGAAGGGGGAATCTGGGCCTCCGGATATCTCACTTACCATACGAAACTCGACAGTAAACTGTCACTTTACGTTGGTTTTCTGTGAGACAGTGGTCCCCGGTCGAGCCGGACCTTTCATGCTGTAGACAAATATATCTTCAGCGTGGCTCTACCACTATGAAAGCCTAAAATAAAACCCCTTAAAATCTTAACAATGAGTGACTGCAGAAGATGCAAAAACTGTGACATGTTAGAAGCAATGTTAAGGGAAATTGAGCAAAAAATTAAAGAGCTTAAAGAGACAATTAATAGAAATGCCATAGCACCAAACCCGAACGACATAACCCAAATTAGAAATGAAGCAGCATACGAGAGAATATTATATCATATTCCATTGACTTATATTCTATAGACACGAACTGTCGAAGAAAAAAGATGTTCCAAAAACCTTGTCCGCCCAATAATGCCATCTATTAATTTTACTAAGAACTATTTGGAAGTTATAACTCCCGTCACTTTCTCTCAAGCGGGACTTTCCGCGCGCCAAAACGGGACAAACTATATAATAAAATTGGTTGTGAAATATAGACTTCCCGCATTCAGAATTGAAATTAATTAATAATTATTGATATTACGTTCTAAACGTTACGAAATTATGTTATTTACCTACTATATACTATTACCAGTTTCACTGTAAATCAATTTAAGGCAGATTTGTTCGGGAATGTCGCTACAAATAACTAAAAAGTTTTTTAATTCATAAAAAGTACACCGACTTCAATAAAAAACAAATTATGCGTCACTATAAAATTTTAGGGTTTCCCTTGATTTTTCTGAGCTCTCATCATCAGATCCTGACTTGGTGCCAATGGGACCACCTGGGAAGTATACCTACCCTTTTAAACAAAAAAGAATTTCTCGAATCGGTCCAGGAGTAATCGGGTTCAGGTGAGACTGGCCCCGAGGGAGATTGCAGCCCGGTTTCGCAGAACCGCTGTGGAGGAGTGGCATACCAGGCTGGAAAGCCCAAGTGCGGGCTTGAGGACAGTCGCGGCAGTGCGTCCTGTCCTAAAGAGATGGCTTGACAGGTGCCACGGTGCGCCAACTTTCCGGCTGACGCAGGTACTGACGGACCACGGGTGTTTCGGTTCGTTCCTGTGTCGGATCGGAAAGGAGGTGTCTGCCGTGTGCCACCATTGTGGCAACTGCCGCGAGGACACGGCCCAACACACGTTGGAGGAGTGCCCAGCCTGGGACGAAGAGCGCAGCGCTCTCAGAGCAGTCGTCGGAGGAGACCTCTCGCTGCCGGCCGTGGTGTCGTCCATGGTCGCCAGCCGGAGGTCCTGGCGTGCGGTGGCCCACTTCTGCGAGAGCGTCATCTCGCAGAAGGAGAGTGCCGAGAGGGATCGGGAACGAAATGATCCCTCCCGCCGCCAGAGAAGACGTAGGAGGCGCCGGGTGGACGACTGACCGGCTTCTCCCGCCCTGTGGAACGGGGGCGTTTGAATTCCACCACGGTAACCCCTGCCTGTCGTACGAGGCGACTAATTGGGGCCATCGGGGGTCGCGGGCTCGCAGGGGGGCTGTCAGCCCGAATCGATGCACTCCCAGTTTCGGAGCATCGTGCGATCCCGAGATGGACGGCAGCGCGTGTGGTAAGGCCTCGTTCGCTGTCGTTGTTCGGTGCGCGGAGGCTCCTAAGCCCTCCCATGGAGATGGGCTGCTACGCAGCACCGCGCAGGGGCGGTTCCGGCAGCAATTCTAGCACTCCTTAGAATACCCCGGGATCGCTCCGTAAGCCCCGAAGAAGGCCACCGCGGGGTTTTAGCTGGTAGTGTCGGGTGGGGTGTACATAGAGGGTAGGGACTCGGCCCAGCGGCTGCCCGGATAGCCATCATCCGGGCGAGGGGGATGCTGGGTCGTAAGACCGGCTAGTCCAGCATAACCGTTTTATTTTTATTCCGCTTCCCCCCGAAGCGGGCGGTAGTAATAAAACGCTTTCCCCGCGACAACAAAAAAAAAGGAGTAATCGGGTAACATACATAAAAAAAGATACCGACGAATTGTTAATCTCCTCCTTTTTTGAAGTCGGTTAAAAATTTACTCGACACTGTAAGATGCAATGTGGTTTGCATTCTTAAGCGGCATGAAGCATACTAACGTCGGTGCAGTGTATACACCGCGACTCGGTGGAACATAATGTTTGTTCTGGTCGCCGCATCTAGTACGTAGTACATATAGATCGCTGTCATATTCATATGACCTAGAAGTACTAGTATGTTTAATATGAACGAATTTCAGAACCTCACTTTTTTTTCATTGTCCGCTTCACGTGAAATGCCCCAGATGTTATATATCAGTGCATGCGCAATGAAACCAGCTACCGGAATCCGAAGACCAGGGAGGAGAAAAGTGGAAAACCAGGAAAATATAAAGAAAAAACTACGAAAAGTAAACTACCTGTCGGCAGCCTGCCATCTGCCGGCAGCCTGCCACGATAAGAAGCTACATAAACCAGTACCCGGACAGTGTCTCCAGATTGGGGTTTTTTCCCCATATTGGGGAAAAAAAATTGGAGAAGTTTTGGGGACATGAAAACAATGGGGACTTTTTTGGGGAACGCATTTTATTTTGGCGAATGTTTGGGGAGAACTAATTCTGTGACTAATTAATTTAAAAATAATCTAAGATTTGTTCTCTGTGTCGTAATTCAAATGGCACGCGTAAAACAATCGCATGCTGCCAACATTATTCTTTCGACAACATGCCCGCCGCAGAGCGTCGTGCCGATGCCATCCGCTAATGAGTAATGGCGAGTCAAACATCTCATCACGTGCAGCAATCACAGGGAAGTGTTAGATAGTTGAATGTATGTAATTTTAAATAAAGCAAATAGATGAAAACTGTGTTTTATTTTTAGTCGATGTCAAATAAATAATATTAAGTGTCTGTTAGTAATATCAAAATCACCACTTATTTCGAAAATTATATGAGAGTATAACTGATACCTATAGCATAACAATAGTTTCTTTAATTTTTATCTGCTTGTTCCAAGTAATCTCCAAAACGGCTCGGCCGATTTTGATGGGAGTTTCACTAGTATGTAATGAACTCCCTGCCGAGGTTTTCCAAGGGGACTACAGTATGAGGTCCTTCAAGACGGGAGTAAATAGGGTTTTTGAAGGGTCGGCAACGCGTACGTGATGCTCCTGGTGATGCAAGGTTACCGAAGCTTATGGACATAGGCTACGGTAACCACTTACCATCTGGCGGGCCGCAAGCTTGTTTGCACCATCGTGATATAAAAAAGTAGGCCACTGGGCGTAAAATATGCTTATTTTTATTCCGATATTTTCGTGGTAACATTGAGATAAAAAACAGATTCCGACGAATTGTTAACCTCCTCCTTTTTTTGAAGTCGGTTAAAAAGGAAAAATATTTTGGGAAAAAAATCGGAAAAGGTATGTGTTTGGGGAAAATTTTATCCTGAAATGGGCAAATTTCATATACATTACCTGGAGACACTGTAACCGGACGGGGACCCCGCAGGACCCCGCGAGTCGCGACTAGGGACACGGTATCGAACAGAAAGTATCGATACTGTACTCATGAGTAGTATCGAAAAAAAAGTATCGTACTCGAATAAGTATCGAAACGAAAGTATTGATACTTCAAAGTATCGCCACATTTTCTAGGGTCTAATTAACGAGAAAGGAGGAGTCTGCCGTGTGCTACGATTGTGGTATCTGCCGTCATGACACAGCTCAACACACCCTTGAGGAGTGACCAGCCTGGGACGAAGAGCGCAGCGCTCTCAGAACAGCTGTCAATGGAGACCTTTCTCTGCCGGCCGTGGTGGTTGCCATGGTTGACACACGAAGGTCGTGGCGTGCAATTGCCTCCTTCTGCAAACGTATCATGTCGCAGAAGGAGAGCGCGGAACGGGATCGGGAACGAACTGATCCCGCTCGCCGCCAAACGGGAAGGAGGCGCCGAGTTCGATGATTGACTGGCGCATTCCGTCCTGCGGATTGGGGGCTTTAAAGAATTCTACCACGGTATACCCTTTTTTCCCCAATGTGGGGAAAAAACCCCAATCTGGAGACACTGTCCGGGTACTGGTTTATGTAGCTTCTTATCGTGGCAGGCTGCCGGCAGATGGCAGGCTGCCGACAGGTAGTTTACTTTTCGTAGTTTTTTCTTTATATTTTCCTGATTTTCCACTTTTCTCCTCCCTGGTCTTCGGATTCCGGTAGCTGGTTTCATTGCGCATGCACTGATATATAACATCTGGGGCATTTCACGTGAAGCGGACAATGAAAAAAAAGTGAGGTTCTGAAATTCGTTCATATTAAACATAAAATAAAATAAAAAAATAAAACTCTTTATTCATCATGTAGGCATATAAAAGGCACTTATGACAGGTCAAAATACAAATGGAAATTCTCCATACGGGAATGAGTAATTATGGTTAGTGGCGTAGGAACTTGGAATCTACCATCAAGGGCTGGTAGGCAGGGATACAACGTCGAGGATAGGACTGGAAAAGGAGAAAAGAGGATGACCGGAAAATGAAAGGAATCATGATCGTCGGTAAAGGAACTGACGGGAGATGATGATGATCAGGACAGGAATGGGAGGGGAGAAGTTGAAAGGAAACAGGACGGATTTGGAAGGAAAGTAAACCCTAGTCTAGCTAACCTACCAGCCTTTCACTAACTATCTAAGCGATGACGACCCGAAGAAGAAAGGCAGAAAGAAACTCCGGGCTTATTTTTTTCGTCATCAATTGTAACATATTTTTTTCTTCTCATTATAATAAATTTATAAACATATTGTATCAATATATGGATTAATGCATACATAGGACCGTTAAAACGTAAATCTTGATAACATATAAAAAAAAACAAATTAAAGGGTGTATCATTGCATTAAATCCACATTTACAATTGATCATACATTGGCATATACCTACGTTGAGACAATTTACATTTAAAATATAATTCAAAGGCATACACTTTATAAATTGAACGATCGATCGGTCGTCTATCTCAAATGAATAAATATGTCAGACAAAGAAAAAATGTCAAAATAGATTTTTTTAAATAAGTATACATTAAGGACCTTTAAAATACACAGTTTATAATTATTCTAGTAATGTTATAAATTCAAAGAGATGCCACAGTATCTTGGTGCAGTGTGCAGGACCGATCCCAAACATCCCTATCTGCTATATAATCTGCTACTTTATAGTAGCCTCTAGACATCAATACTTGTTTAACGTGGGATTTAAATGTATTTTCCTGCAAATTCGTTACTTCGGAAGGTAGTTTATTATAAAATTTTACACAGTTACCCATAAATGAATTATTGGTCTTACTAAGTCTTAACTTTGTAACTGCGAGTTTGTTCCTATTTCTTGTATTTAGACTGTGTATGTCACTGTTTTTTTTAAAGTAAGCCAAATTTTTGCGGACATACATTATATTTTGAAAGATGTATTCGGCCGGCAACGTCAGTATATTAATATCCTTAAACAGTTCTCGAAGAGAGTCGCGAGATCGGAGGTTGTAAATTGCGCGAATCGCTCTCTTCTGCTGTATAAAGATTGTCTGCAGATCTGCAGCAGAACCCCACAACAAAATGCAATAGGACATAATGCTGTGAAAGTAAGCAAAGTATACTAACCTAGCCGTCGCCACATCCGTCAGCTGTCTAATTTTTCTAATTGCAAATACAGCGGAGCTCAATTTACTAGAGATCTTTTTTATGTGTGGACCCCACTGCAATTTAACATCTATTGTAACTCCAAGAAATACAGTTGACGGGACTAAATCTAATGAATTTTCACCTAAAGATATATTTGATTTTTCTTGGGTCACATTAAGCATTGAAAATTTAATACAATTAGTTTTATTTGCATTTAAAAGTAGGTTATTTGCAGAAAACCAGTCCAAAGCTAAGCTAAGAGCTTTATTGGACTCTAAAAGATTCTCATCTTTCCTATCTACTTTAAAGATAAGTGATGTATCGTCAGCAAATAATACTACATCTGCAATGTTATTGACCATGTACGGAAAGTCATTTATATAAACTAGAAATAAGAATGGGCCCAGAATGGATCCCTGTGGAACACCTATCTTAACAGAAGAACCTACAGAAGTAACATTGTCAATAAATACTTTTTGTTTCCGATTTTTTAGGTATGACGACATTAACTTTAGCGCTGGGCCGCGAATTCCATAGAAATTAAGTTTTAAAATGAGAGTTCTATGATCAACGCAATCAAATGCCTTGGAGAGATCGCAAAATACTCCTAAAGCATCTTGCGATCCCTCCCAGGCTTCTAACACAGACTTAACTAAAGCACAACCAGCGTCCTGCGTCGACCGGCCCTTTGTAAAACCAAATTGCCTATTATGCAGGATCTCATTTTGGTTAAAGTGCAACAACATTTGATTGAGAATTAGTTTTTCAAATATTTTACTAAATACTGGGAGTATTGATATAGGTCTATAGTTAGGAGTGTTTGAACAGCCTGCTTTAAATATTGGTACTACTTTACTAATTTTCATTAGGTCAGGAAATATACCGTCTTTTACACAACAATTAAAGATATTTGCCAATATTAAAGATATATTAATGATTATGGCCTCTAGGGCTTTAACGGACAGTCCCCAAATATCTTCAGTACTTTTATTTTTTAAACTCTTAAATACTTTAATAATATCATAATGTGTAACAAACTTAAACTCAAAATTGGGCAATGTTAAATTGACATTTTGTTTCAAAAATGATTCAGCTACTTTAGGTGATGATGAAAGACATTTTGTTGTCTCGAGTGGTATGTTAGTAAAGTAACTATCTAGAAAATTTGCAATGGTGCTTTTATCTGAAACCAGTTCGTCATTAATATTTAAAATAATTTTACCGTCTTTTACCTTACTTTTACCAGTTTCAGTATTTATTATTTTCCAGGTACTTTTGATTTTGTTGTCCGAGTTTTTAATACTATTACTAACATAAGTAGCTTTAGCTTGCTTGCATACTTTCTTAAAGATTTTTGAATATGTTTTTACGTAGTTTTTGAAGATGACATCGGGTGTATATGATCTTTTGTCATATAATTCATAAAGAATATCTCTACTACGTTTAATACCTTTTGTTGCCCAAGCAGAAAACTTTAATGAATTTTTACATGTTACTAATTTAAGTTTGCATGTTTTATTAAATTCTTCCGATATACTATTAAACAAAGTTTTAAACATTTCATTAGGGTTGTCAGATTTAGGTGAGAATAGAGGCAACACAGAATTTACTCTTTGGCTAAATTTATCTAAATTATGTTTTGACAGTAGCCTAATTTTTATGTTGGTTTTATTATTGATTATTTTACCTTTAAGTCTGACCATTTGGCACTTGTGATCTGAGCGGACACCTGAGACTAATTTCTTATGGTTTACTTCAAAATTAGAAATTACATTATCAATGCAGGTAGCCGATGTATCAGTTACTCTAGTCGCCTCGAAAAAGTTACAATTAAGATTAAAAGATTTTAATAGCGCAAGAAAATTATCTTTGGCTGTTGAGTCAATCAAGATGTCAATGTTAAAATCTCCACAGACTACAATATTTTTATTCATTTTAATTTTCTTTAGAATATCCTCCATTTTAGATAAAAAAGATAAGATGTTTGCTGATGGAGGTCTATACACACAAATAACAACGTATTCATCAGTCTCTGCACACGCAACCTCACATATTCGTTCAACAGAGAGATCTGAGATGTCCCGTCTCTCCTTGTATGAAACACAGTCCTTGATGAGGATCAGAGTGCCACCACCTTCGGCTGAGACTCTGTTGAACGAGCTGGCAATTCTGTAATTATCAATATTAAACACCATTTTATCTGGTTTTAACCATGTTTCAGAAAAACACAAAATATCTACATTATATTTTTCTATAAATAGGTCCACGTCAAGGATTTTGCCAGAGAAACGATTTATATTTTGATGACTTAATATTAGGAAATTGTTATCATTCTCTGTTGTCAAACTTAAATGTTTAAATTATTATTAGTTACTACAGTAATATTAGTAGAACTACTAAAACATGTAGTAGTCAAAGACTTCGTCATACTACTTATGACTGAATTAATATTATAAGCTAACAATGTAGCAACATTATATTTTATCCTTTTGGACAGATACAGTGTATCCCTAGTCAACTTAAATCTACATTTTTCAATAAAATTATTTATGTCAAAAAATATAAATTTGTCACTGTAGTGACTCACTACAAAGTGCATTTGCTGATTCAATGTATGTATATGATTATTTACACTATCAGACACATTCACAAGATAAGGAAAAGCACATAATATTATTTTACCACACTTCAAATCAACCATAGAGGCAATGCTGTCAGTTATGTCCTTTTTACATAACTACTAGTACATACATACTAGTACTTCTAGGTCATATGAATATGACAGCGATCTATATGTACTACGTACTAGATGCGGCGACCAGAACAAACATTATGTTCCACCGAGTCGCGGTGTATACACTGCACCGACGTTAGTATGCTTCATGCCGCTTAAGAATGCAAACCACATTGCATCTTACAGTGTCGAGTAAATTTTTAACCGACTTCAAAAAAGGAGGAGATTAACAATTCGTCGGAATCTTTTTTTTATGTATGTTACCCGATTACTCCTTTTTTTTTTGTTGTCGCGAGGAAAGCGTTTTATTACTACCGCCCGCTTCGGGGGGAAGCGGAATAAAAATAAAACGGTTATGCTGGACTAGCCGGTCTTAGAACCTAGCATCCCCTAGCCCAGATGATGGCTATCCGAGCTGCGGCTAAGCCGAGTCCCTACCCCCTATGTATACCCCGCCCGACACTACCAGCTAAAACCCCGCGGAGGCCCTCTTCGGTGTTTACGGAGTGATCCCGGGGCTATTCTAAGGAGTGCTAGAATTGCTGCCAGAACCGTCCCTGCGCAGTGCCGTGTAGCAGCCCGTGTGTAAGCCCCCTATGGATCTCCATAGGGGGCTTAGGAGCCCCGCATACAGAACAACGACAGTGAACAAGGCCTTAGCACCCCTGCTGCCGTCCATCTCGGGGTCGCACGATGCTCCGAAATTGGGAGTGCATCGACAAGGGCTGACAGCCCCCTACTGCGCGCCCGCGACCCTCGATGGTGACAATTAGTCACCTCATACGACAGGTAGGAGTTACCGTAGTTAATTCAAATGCCCCCATTCCACAGGGCGGAAGACGACGGTTAGTTGTCCACCCGGGGCCTCCTACGTCTCTAGCGGCGGGAGGGATCAAATCGTTCCCGATTCCTCTCGGCACTCTCCTTCTGCGAGATGACACTCTCACAGAAGTGGGCCACCGCACGCCAGAACCTCCGGCTAGGGGCCATGGACGACACCACGGCTGGCAGCGAGAGGTCTCCTCCGACGACTGCTCTGAGAGCGCTGCGCTCTTCGTCCCAGGCTGCGCACTCCTCCAACGTGTGTTGGGCCGTGTCCTCATGGCAGTTGCCACAATGGTGGCACACGGCAGACACATCCTTTCCGATCCGACACAGGAACGAACCGAAACACTCGTGGTCCGTCAGCACCTGCGTCAGCCGGAACATTTGCACACCGTGGCGCCTGTCTAGCCATTTTTTAAGACAGTACGCGACTGCCGCGACAGTCGTCAAGCCCACTATCTGGCTCTCCAGCCTGGAATGCCACTCCTCTACGGCGGTCCTACGATACCAGGCCGCAATCTCCCTTCGGGGCCAGTCTCTCCTGGCGGACGGCGGCTGGACCTCTACTCCCGTCAGAAGAACGCTGACGAGAGGAGTTTGGCGTCCAACTCCCAAGGGAGTGTGCCAACCAATACGCAGGTCGCCTCGCGGGAGACCGTGCGGACCCTTACTATTCGCTGTGCACCAAACGCTACGGTTTGCACAGCAGGGTGACGCAGCGGGCGTTTAGGGCTACGGCCCATACGGGACATTCGTACAGGGCCATTGACCGCACGACTCGACTGAGCGTAAAAACTTTGGCTAGGGCTATTAGGTCCCTCCAGGTTTGGCAGCAGGCTACCACGGTATAGCCTGCCTGTCGTAAGTGGCGGCTACAAGGATGACAGGGGTCGCGGCTGCGCAGCGGGGGATGTGCGGGCTTCATAAATATTTTTATATGTTTTCAGCGAAGTCTCGTGCTGCCATAGAATGTGGAGAGCAAGTAGCCTTAGAAGAGACGGGCCGTAGAGATACTGAGCAAGGATGGTTCCGGCAGCAATCCATTAACTCTGAGGATCTCCCGGGACCGTTCCGCATGCGCCGCAGAACGCCACGGCGGGATTTTAGTCGGTACACCGGCGTAGGAAAATTGGTTAGGGCCACGATCTAGTAGTCTTCTCTCCTCCCCCGAGGTTAGGAAGGTATCCGTAAGATGGGTTTTCTCGGCGGGAAAAAAGAGCCTAATCAATTCTACACATCAAGACGTCAATGTCAGTCAGACTGAGCAATATCCTCAGAAAATTGACCACTTTTTAGAAAGAGACAAAACGACTATGCGGCCAGTACCTATTTCTTTTCGCTCCTGCAAGTCTCTGACGTTGACCAATCAAAATTCTAGAAAAAGACAACTGCCGGCCGCACATTTTCTATATCTCTGTCACATATTTCGACCAGTATTCACTTAATAGCTGGATAGAGACCCTCGGTCCATTCTATACGTCTATGGTTTAGCTTTAGTAGAACAAACAAATTATACATAAATATAAATTACTAAATGTTGCCCGCAGCTCCGCCCGCGTGTAATTTATTTTTGGAAGATAAGGTATACAATCCATGGAGACATCTTAAGCTATTACATATTTCCATATTTTGCTATCCGATAGGAATCGTGCATTTTTCCGGGATAAAAAGTGGCCTATGTCATTTTCTGATTCCTACACTACCACTATGCAAAAATCATGTCGATCCCTTGCTCTATGAAAAACTAAACTATTCCACGTGAACTGTACATTTTTCAGGATAAAAGTAGCCTATATGCTATTCCAGACTATAACTCAGGCTTCCGAATAACGGGTTCCGATTTGATCGAATCGAACGAAAGAATGTATAGTAGAATATGAATGACTGAGTGAATGACGAATTTTAAACGCCATCTAATGTTTTAAAAGGTTCCACATAATTGAACTAGTCAGCGTTGCCCTAAAGCTAGCCCTAGCCACGTTTTAAGTAGGAAATTTCTAAGGTTTATTCGATGCGATACCAGTCAAAAACTAAGTATCGAGTACAAGTATCGAATACAAAGTATCGAGTACAAAAGTATCGGTATCGAAACGCAAAGTATCGTATCTTTTTCCGTGTCCCTAGTGGCGAGTCGCGACTCGCGACGCCAGTCGAACAAGGAACGCGCCACAGAGAACACGTCGGTCAATTAGTGAGCAAGTGAGTGGAAGTGGACCACGAGTGCGCTCCTACAGCACAGCTGCATCGTGCAACTACAACACCTTGGAACTTGTACTCAGCATCGCTCCACGAGTTCACACTACCTAGGAACACGAATAATTCGGATAACACTAGAAATACGCAAAGTAAGAGAGTGAAATACAATAAAAGTGCCTAAGGAAGCAAGAGCAAGCCGGCAGCCTGACAATAACTTGCCGTCGACATGCCACCTACTTGCCGGCAGCCTAAAACCCCTAAAATCTTAACCATGAGTGACTGCAGAAGCTGCAAAAACTGTGTCATATTAGAAGCAATTCTAAAGGAAAAGAAGCAAGAGATTAAAGAGCTTAAAGAGGCAATTAAAATATATACCATAGCACTCAACCCGAACGGCATAACCCAACTTAGATTGAAGCAGCATACGAGATCCCGAGCATGAGCCAAGGGACGGGAAGGGTAGATTTAAAAAATATAGATTTTTTTATATATACAAAAGAGCTGATTGATAACATAGAACGGGGAAACTACACAGACAATATAAATGAGAACTGCAACCCAACGGATGGCGCCGAAGGAATTAAAAAGGAATTCCTGAAGTAAAAGCACAAACGCGCTCCTCGTCCCCATCTTTGGAAATCTGATTTTGATTGTTCTTTTTGCTATTGTTTAACTTTTACTTTTCCAACGATCACGGTAACCCAAAATAATTAGAAAAGAGAATATTACTGTTTTTATTACTGATTCTGAGTTATTGAATGTCAATTTGTACTTCAATAACTCAGAATCAGTTGTAAAATCGGTCATATTTGATGTTATGCTATCCTATGGCTTGTTCAGACATCCCACGTTTACGCAACTCGGTCCTGCACGCCCTTGGATTAGCACACGCTTCAGGCAGAGCTGCTCACAGTCTTTCCTTATGACAAATGTACCCAAGTGCTCATAAAAATAAAGCTATTGCAAAAAACGTTATTGTATTCTTTTTTTATCCTGGTACGGCAAAGTGACCACACTGCACCTGACGGTAAGCGCAGTGCCGTCCAATTAGAGTAGCGAGAGCCAATTTATCCCTTGTTATTCAACACAATCATGCTGGCCTGCTTACTTCACACTACGCCATGAGCAAGAAGGTGAAGAAGCGGTCGAGGGTCTAGACCCTCTGAGTACTCTGACCCAAGGGTCAGAGTACTCAAACGGCCATACATCGTACCCCAACTCTAGACCCCCGACAAATACACTGAATGATCCCGGAACGCGACACACTTGCGTGTGCCTATGGCGGGTTATATACCCTGTGTATGGTTGTCGCTAACCGGGTGGATATAAATGATATCCTACCACCAGCATTCATATAAGTAAACACTTTGCGTAGCGCAGGCGCAACACTGGCGGGCGAGAGAAGTCACGGCGCAGTTGTAGTACGGCACATCTGAACCCACTTTTAACAAGATAGGTAGGTAATTAAGTGCTTACCACACTTGCAAATCCTATGAAAAATTATAAGTTTATACAATAGTAGGTGTCTAGTAGTAATCTTATAGCTGAGTGCAGATAACTTCCAGATTAACCTAGAATGATATAGGTTCACAAGAGTTATAAATGATAATAGGAATCATAAGGCAACGACTGAATTCGGGCCTGCCTCTTTAACACCGGTGTAAAGGTATTGGCTGGCCATCAAAAATATAAAAATAACAATAGTAAAAAACCGAATAAAAATAAATCTTTAGGTGTAAATTTTTAAATTAATGAACAATTAAGAAAGAGCAATACAATAAACTTTATAAATAAAAATTTAAATCGTCTGCCTCCGTGGCGCAGCCGGCTCATAAATAAATAAATACACCCAACAGTCCGTTCCCTAATAAAAACTTACAATTAAAGATAAGACATAAAAACAGAACTAGAAAAATAGCTCAATCCGAATTGATAATACCTAGACAGAATAATTAACTGAATAATTGAACTGACTAAAAGAACTAATTGAACTTGACTAAAAGAATAATTATTATGGAACACGTACTCATGGCTTTGAATACCTACCTTTATGAATGAAATACCAACAGAAATACGACAAGAATTAACAGACAAAAACTTTAAATATAAATTCAAAAAATATTTCCATGACCGTTTACAGAAATAATAAAAAAACAACGTAAATTTATCCAAAAAAAACATTATTTCGTTTGTAGCATCCTATATAATTTAATTTGCGACAGCGCGGCGTAGTTGTGCGACTCATTGGAACCGGTTATTAGTTGTTTCTCATTTGTAAGTTGTGGAACATTATTTTTCTACCCTCAAATGTTTCTACAACCAACAATTAATACCTGCATAATCGATGAGTAAGTAGGTAATATACGTTGATCATGTTACTTTAATTTTACTGTTTACTTTTTCATAGACTAGCTTGGTGTGTCTCAGTATCCAGACAAACCTAAATAAGGTTTTTGTGATACTATGCTGATGTATATCTTATATGTTTTAAATAAGTAAATAAATTTAAGTAAAAGTCAAACATATTCCTGACCCACACTAGGTCAAACCTGTATAGTGGGTATCAGGAACTACATGAGACTTTCGGTCTCACAACACCGAGACCAGAAAGAAAAATCTGTCGCACAAACATTTGCCTCGGTGCGGGAATCGAACCCACGGCCTCATTTCACAACCGGCTACATGCCCGCTGTGCCATAAAGGGTGCAAAAATATAAAAAATAGTTTGTGTGATCAACAAAAATATGTTTCTTGCCTGGGTCTTATAGAATGTATTAACCCTTATTCAAATATAGGGAAAGTGTTTTTCGTCTGACGAGCCGAAAAATTATCAATATTAGAAGTTATAAACTTTTTTAGTATAATTACACATTAAACAGTATAATAAACTAAAAATAGTGGTCGTTTTGAATGTCCACATTAGATGGGAAGTATATTCCCTGTGTCCATTTTGGTAATTACTAAGTGGGATAATAATTCCCTATATCCAGATATAGATATAAAAAAAACATTTAGCCTGATTTTTTTTTATTTTACTATACACACATTAAACTTATACTTAAATTCGATGTAAATCCGTTTAAACATCTTTGTAAGTCTTCTTTAGCCCCACATTTGTTTAAGGGTTAATAACTAATTAATTCCCAGGACTTCAGGTTTGACCTAGGGTCTAGGTTTGAGTAGGGTCAGTATTGTGTGTTGTTGGTATTTCAAAATATCAACATGAATTCTGTTAAACACGTTCTCGATGTATCATTTTTTAATTTTCATATTATTTTCGCAAAACATTTCTTTTGCCACCTAGGTGGCTAAACTTACACAATAAAACTCCTAAGGTGTTAAATATCTTTAGTCTCACAAAGAACAATTGCAAAAAGAGGCTAACCGATTGGCTACTAAAAATAATGATACTGAAAACATCCTTATAAAAACCTAAACACACAATCACACACGACACCCACACTCACACATTCATCCCTACTACACATCTACTAACATTCGTCTCGCATACTTATCCTAGATATTTAAATCTAAGAAACACTATGCAATGTCGTAAGATACCTTACTACATTCTGTCAGCGCGCTTAAATACATTATTTGTAAAATGAAAATGTAAAGGGGTGGTAACCTGGTGTGGTAAAACACAGACCACGAGCCTAACTTAGGCACCAGTCTCCCTTATAGGTACCGTGTGGCGATTAGGTTATCACATTAAATGATACAACGTTCACTACTATTATTTACTATTATTTAACCATACACAAAAAATCAATGAAATACCTACGATATTTTAGTCATCATGTATAACATCATGTTCTCAAACTATAGACTATTGGTAGGTGGACCCACGCGTGACGAGCGAAATAAATGCAACATTGCGATTCTGAATCAGTGAAATACATGTGAAATATTATGAAAAACAATGTAAACCTACCTACTCACTGTTAAAAGCCCAAGCCACATAGATGTTTTATTATGTCCGTATGAACTGAGGAGCCACTCCTGATTTTTAAAGGAGTTTCATACCATTATTTAGTAGCAAATCAGGTGATTTTGTAGGCGAAATTCTGGAATTTGTAGTAAAATATATCAAAAGTTATAGCAATGTAAAAGTGGCTCCTCAAACTAAATGTTTAGACTGAGGAGCCACCGTATAACTCGAAAAGTAGTAGACGTACATTTATGAAATTTTTGTATGATTTAGTAGTCATTGTGTATAGTATTTACTAAAAATATGGGTCCACTACAATTACCATAGGCATTGGTATGGCTCCGCAATTGCTAAATATATAAGAACACGAGTTTCTGTGAAAGTGATCGGTCAATCGGCATATTTGACTTAATGATAATTTAGTAGTAAGTGTGTTCTAATTTGTAGCATAGGAATTAAATGTAAACACTGAGCGAGTTTGGAAAATCAACGTATTTCATTTGGCCTCTGAATCCAGACGTTTTGCAAATAATTTCTACTAAATAAGTACATACATTTCAGCGCTCTACATATTTGGAAACGGAGACAGTAAATACTTTCGTAATTTTTTGTAAAATTCACCATTAAGGGTGACCATGCTACCTATGAGTTAAACCAGGATAACTAGTAGATGAATATTAGTTTAAAAAAATAAAAGATGTTACGTTGTAACAAGATAATACATAAAAATAAAAAATGTTAAAATAATTACAAACATAAAGACAAAATAATTAAGTTGTTACTACGGAGCGAAACCACGCGAAATGATCTAGCAATAGCGTATAGAACCAATCAGGGTAATCCTTCTGTCTGAAGCACGAATCCCCACTAAAAAATATCAATTATCACGCACACAAGGAAAAAACCCTTCCTTTAAATACAAGGCGCGGGACACAAAACGACAGTTGATTCCAAAACGCACGGGAAACAGGTCGGCTTATAAGTAAATACCACCATTTAAAATAAAGTAGTAAAATCAGTGCTTAATCATAATCCCCCTTGGTAAGTTAATTATAATTCTTTAGGCTTTTTGCTGTTAGCTAATTCGTGTCTGGTTTTATCCGATTTAAATTCTTCCACCGTATAATAATGATTTAATTACGTAGAGAAATGTGACGCGTGGTGCAGTAAAACATAACCTTACCTTACATATGTTCACTCGGGTTAATTTCATTTAAATACTATTGCCAAATGAAGATGGTCTAGATCAGAAATTAAATGACCACTTGTATTTCACGCGTGTGTTCTCAATATCGGTGGTTTTCTTTCTTTAATGTAACTGTAATTTAGTAGACTCAAAATTAATCATTCAATTGTTAACTTAAATAATATCCACCGTAAAAATGTATCTTATATTTATTTTGTAGTAATGTATCTAGAAATGTAAATTTGATAATAACTTAAATTCGTTAGGTTTTAAAAGAAATTATATAATATTACTCCCATCTAAATCGCTGGGAGTCTATTGTTAAATCAGTGAAGTTTTTTTTATGTACCGGCGTAGTAAATATCGCAGGTCATCGCTTCGCCGATATGCTTGTCTTTAACTACCTACTAATTTGTAATAGGGTATTTGACAATTTTTGAAAATTGATGGACATCGATAGAGGACTCTTCACTTATAGCCCCCGTAATATTTTTATTATTGAAATATACTCAATTTATATAAAATCTGTGATTTTATTTTTGCACATATAATTTTGCGCTAAAACGCGTTGTCACGTGACATTATCTCTATATGACGTCATCGCACATACACAAACATTCGTGACACCTAACAACATAACAAATTATTTGCATTTATCTGTTAGTTTTTCCGCAAAAATGAATGAGCCAGCATATAAATATTGTTCAATGCCTTTGTGTAAAAACTCGACACTAAATGCCGATAAATTGTTCATCCATGTGCCAAAATCAAAAGTTTTAAGAAAGAAGTGGCAGATTTCGACTATCAGCCCTTGTAATACCTTCTTCCATTCTTATAGAAGACTTGAAGACGAAATTAACATGTTTCCACACGTTTACACATCGAAAAATATGTTCTTCCTTACAATTTTATTTGTCGTAGGATGCAATGTTTATGTGCGATGTCGTCACGAATAATGGCGGCCGGTATTGCTACGTTTTAGGCCCCGAGTGATACAGATTAAAAATTCTAAATTTTAATGACGAAAATAAAATGTTTACAATACATTTAAAGTAAAAAAATGTATTTAATAAATATGTTTGCCCACTATCCTTTCTCTTAGTGCAGTTTTATATATTTTGGTTACACCAGTCAAACACCCTATTGTTGCATTCGGGGGGGGAATGTTATTTTATTTTTTGTACCTCATGGCGTAGTGGATTGGTGATCGACCGGTAAATAGTTAGATGAAGTTCGGTTTTGGGTTTTCAAATAATTTTATATTTTTTTGTTCTTCTGCTATTACCGGATTGGTATATCGCCACTCCACTGCGCGTATTGTATTTTGTTGTTTTTTTATTGTTCGCGAAGGATGCCGACACCCACACATGGTCTCGACTAGTGCTTGGGTCTCGGGGTCTTTTGCGCTACAAACGTCCTGTCGACGCGTTCCAGGAATCTGGGGGACCACCGTACGGGTTGCAGCTGGGAGGTACCAACTCCCGTACCGTCCAACACTGACTCGACTACGGCTCCGAGCCGGGAAGGAGTGCGACCGTGGCAGAACATAGTCGCCGACCTCTGCTGACCTCTGCGCCCGGCACGCCGCTGCATCGCGAGCCACGCGGCGCCCCCGGTCCCTACCGCGCCGGCAGACATTGTAGCGTAGTTAAGTCCCCAGCGCACATTGCCCGTCGACCATCACCAAACGGAACTTTCTCTGTGCCGAGAGCTCACGCCCTGAGCGGTTCTCCTCTACCTCAGTAATTGTTTTTTTTCGTAAAAGAAAAAATAAAAGTATTTTTTATTCTTCGTACCTTGTTTTTTTTGTGCCCCGCCGTCAGGCGGACCGTAACAAGAAGTACTGTAGTATTGTTTGTTGGATTTGTAGTATTGAATTTATTAAGTATCTTTTTTGCGTTAACGAAATGAAACCGTTTCCTATAAACGGACAACTAGTTGAAAGACCAGTTGACGTTTTTAACTGGTTTGCAGAAACGTTCACAGATCTATACGTTAATTTCCAATTTTTTAGCGTCTATCGTTGATTCAACGACGTTGAATGAAACAGGTTGATAAATTCAACTAGTTTAACTGTGCGCCCGTTTTGTTCGCGTTTGTTGTTGATTCAACGACGTTGAATGTAAGAGGTTGATAAATTCAACTATACTCTGATTTTTAATTAGGTAGACTAAAGTGACAGCTGCGATCGACATTTTCTTTTTTGAATGTTGCGAACGTAGAGCATAATGCTGTGGTATGAATGATTCATCGACCAGCCGTGACATGAACTTTCGATTTATTTTTACTCCTGGTGTTATTAAATGTTTTATAGGAATTCAGGTTATAGGAGAGAAATAAAATAAGAGATGTGAATTACTATCACTTGTATTTCAAGTATGGGAATGTAACAAGGAAGGGCTACGTTTTACTTCGTGTTTTCGGTATTTATTTTGTACTAGCTGTTGCTCGCGGCTCCACCCGCGTCGAGGTCATATTTGAGAGAAAAAGTATACAATACAAAATACCAATTTTCATGCGTTTTTTACTTCAAAAATGACGGATTTTCATCCCCTATTTTACCCCCTTAGGGGCGGTATTTCCAAAAATCCTTCCTTAGTGGATGCTTACGTCATAAAAGGTATCTACTGTCAAAGTTTCAAGTCTCTAACCCCAGCCGTTTTGGCTGTGCGTTGATCGATCAGTCAGTTTCTTCTTTTATATATACAGATGAAAGTAGAATGTTTTTATTTAAGGTATAAATTTTATTCATTGAACAGACTTAAATCAACTAGCGTGAACCGCTGTATCATTTAATGTGATAACCAAATAGCCACTCGGTATAGGTACTTACCGTAATAGGCTATTTGACTAATTTTCGAAAATGATTTAAAACTATTATTTATTACATAATAAGCACACTATATTGGTATTTCCGGGAAATCTACTGTATTTTTAATAAAAATCAATGTTAAAGTTTAAATCTCCAAAACCGCGGCAAAAACGCTATTTCTGTAATGGCGCTGATCATATGACACGTGTGACGTCACATGCAAGTAAACAAGCTAATAATGATAAGCAAAGCTAAAACTGTAATGTACTGTTGTCTAAAACAATAAAACTGCTTCAAAAATAGATCAACAATAGAATTTATCACCCAGAAAACATAAAACGCGTACTAAAATCACTCGAAGAAAGTATGTTTACTTGCGTGTGACGTCACCAGAGTTGCAACCAATCACAGAGTGTTCACATCACAGATAAAATTTTAAAAAAGTGTTGTATTTTATTTCGTTTAATTTGCAAAAAATATACATTGTTTTGTTTAAAATTAAGTGAAATATGGTTTTTTAAGCTATTGTCTAACAGGATGACCACAATTTGCAGTGTATTTTCAATGTTGTCAAATAGCCTATTGTGTACCGTTGTCGAACCTGACCAATGTAAAATAATTTATGGATAACAGGATATACAAGGAATTCCTATGAAGTGCTCGAGAAGTCACTTGATACATACATACATATACACTCACGCCTGTAATCCCCGAAGGGGTAGGCAGAGATGTAACCAGTACACCCAGCTTTTCGCCGAAACTATTACGGTCCCATAATTTGATAGGGGGCAAGCCTGTCACCATACCAGGCACATTTCCAGACTCTGGGCCGATACTGAGTATTTCTAAATAGAAAAACCCAATATCACTTTACCCGACCCGGGGATCGAACCCGAGACCTCAGCACAGCAGTCGTAACGCATGCGCAATAACAGCTGCACCACCGAGGCGGTCTTTTTATTATTCCAAATAAATACCATTGCTGCAACATACGGGCGAAATAAAAACACACACACACATTTTATTTGTATTAAATATCGCGCTGTTCACAAACAATCATAAAATATTAGTAAATTACACAAAACCATAATAACAATTAATAATGTATTTCATACTGATGATGAAATATAAACCATACTGAATCTTTATTATCAACCTACCGAAGTCCAGATGGACAGAAACGTCGCCAAGAGCGTGAGATTTAGTCGTACGGCCTATTTTATTGTGAGTTTTTTAATCTATTATTTTCAAATCGGATAATATCTATAATTCTTCTGTAGGTGTTTGTCTCCTAACTCCTCGTAAAAGGCTAGACCGATTTGGATGAAATTTTGTGTGTATATTTCAATGGGTTCCTGGATGGTTTTAAAACACAATTGGACCCGGTAGGTGGCGCTGCTATCGGTATGTCACCAAATTTGATTTGCTGGGATTTGTGGGAGAAATGCCAAAGATCTCGGACAGGACAACGTCTGCCGGGAAAGCAGTCCATTTCATATATCTCCTTGCCCCATGTCGTAGTGTGAAGAAGCTACACAGCAGGCATGATTGAGTTGAGTAGTGAGATAGATTGTTTCTCGCTACTTGATACTCTAACTGGACGGCACTGCGCTTACCATCAGGTGCAGTGTAATAACTTTGCCGAGCCAGGATAAAAAAAACTTTATTGAAGGCAACCCATAGTGGCCAGTTGCGGCAAATCGAGTTCCGGATGCATAACTACGCGAGGCCGGCATAATTTTGTCGACTCTCAGCGGACACCGGACGCTACTCAACGATCGTAGTATTTGAACACAAGACAACACAACACACACAACACATCTATGCAGAGTATATAAATGTTTATCTATGTATGTATACGTATAGTGTATAAATGCTGCACCAGCTTATAAAAAAACTCACACAACAGCCATAATTGAGTTAAAACTTGTCTTTGGCGCTCTTGGTGACGTGTCAAGCAATTACATGATACCATAGATTTTCAATGGTAATACAAGGCTCGTGAGCCTTTTTGTTCATACACAGGCAGCTGTTTTTGCGTTCTTTGTCGTCATTCCGTATTCATTAGACATATTTACTGGCGTAAAAGAAGGACCAACACTATTATGAATATTTTTAGGCTTATTCAACTTATTTAGGCACTATAGTTTTTGTTTTTAGTTTTTGTAGGCATCGGGCGGATAATTACAAGGCCTAGACAGAATATTGTGTGAGTGCCAAGCAGTAATTTACTACATGCCAAATGCTGCGTCCATAGACTTTTTACGCATACTTAAGACACGGGTCGATTTTTTCGGGGGTCTAGAGTTGGGGTACGATGTTTGGCCGTGTTGCGGCCTTCTGATTACTCTGACACTAGACCCTCGACGGCTTCTTCACCTTCTTGACCATGGCGTAATGCGAAGAATCAGTTGGCATGATTGTGTTGAATAGCGGGGTATAGATTTTCTCTTTCTGCTCGATACCTACTCTAATTCGACGGCACTGTGGTCACAGTGTGGTCACTTTGCCGTGCCAGGATAAAAAAATAACTTATTAATTGTTAAGTAAGTACGCAAAAACAACCGCCCGCTATCAGGTTGACTGGTTCGCAAAATGTTACACATCCACTTATAATAACTTGAGATCAACTTGTGTTAGAGATCATCAACATTCAGTCGACAAAATAAATACTAGGTTATATTCAACAGTGGGCCTGTCAGACCTAGGTATAGGCTGCCATTTACATTAACATCTAGGCCACGGACTAAAGGTGGCTGAGGCCCTGTTGCTTCAACTTTAGTCAATTTAACTATTGTTAAAGCCCTTTTTCATAGATGATAGGCTAGTTGACTGTTTTTGGGAAACCGTTTTATTTTATTCTTCATGGTCTATTTAAGAAAATATTATCATTAATAAACATAACACGTAAGTTTTCAAGATTTCATTTGCATTTTTATAAACCTACTTTATTTTTTCCACAAAAACACTACCAACTGTCATGGCCTCTCGTGTGACGTGACCATCCGTAAAATTAATAAACGTTTGGCTCAGCGTTTAATAGATGTTTCGAACGGTGACGTCATGCATGACTGATTTGTGTTTCATGTCAAAATTCTATCAGGTTTTCACTTACTGTCAACTACCCTATTATAACGCATAGTTCCACCTATAGACAACTTCATCATTGTGACTATTGGTATATTAAAGAATAATCAAGTTTGACTATTGATGAAAACCCTATAATTGCCTATAGAATACCTTAACTATGGTTAAATCAATAGGGCCTTACTGATTTATTAATAATCATTGTTGACGTCTGTAACAGTTAACAATATTTGTCTCGTTATTTTGTATAATATTTATTAGTTTATATATTATGTGTATGCACATTGCATTGTAAGCATTATTTTATTGTTTTGTATAATTACAACTAGAGGAAGCTAAGACCAGTTAATCAATATAACCAGTCATGACTCATAGGCTCGCCGGCGGCGCGTCAACACTAGCAACACTCGCCGTTCTTCCATGCTATTTTTAACTTTAATGCTATGGAAATAAAAGCTTGTATTGTACTCTCTACTTTTTTTTAATATCCTTCTAGACTCGAGCGATTAAATTATACTTTATAAAACAATAATCAAATCAATTAAAAAAATAGGCTAGTTGATATTTTATAATTGAGTCAATAACTTAAGTTACCTAAAATTTATTGTCTGCTTGTATCTTAAACAAATAAAAACCTTAGAGGAAGCGAGACAAAACATTGTATAACTAAGACAGAAGTTTACAAGTACTAATAACGCATTCATGTGATGACATCTTGTGCAACTTGTTACACGTGCACTCGATTATTTAGTGACAGTATCGAAAGTCGTAGGACGTTTAGATTTCATTCAGACTGAAGTACATGCGTGATTGATATGATATATCTATACACTGTGCGTGTACTGAGGCATAGACAATGTAATATTCGAACACAATCAATCAGTGTATAATATATCTTATATGCGTTATGATACATTCCCAGTGATTCGTGTTAAGGTGGTCACACATTTGTCATAACCAGGTTCATGGAAGAGATAAAAAAAAATAGAATAATATGGGCGTGTCAATGTTATAATTAAGCAATCATAATCTCATAGAATCAGGGTATTATGCATTGAAGAGCGAAAATATACATTGCTATTCAAGTACAATTGATGTACATGTGTGATTTTTATGTTATGCGACGAGAGATACCATCGAATCGTATCGATTGTGGTCGTTTACTTGTGTGTTAAGTTTAGTAAAATTAGATGTTTGTGCAAGTGTGACATGGATTAAAAATAAAACCTACTGTGTCAAGTGTTGCCTTTCACACTTTATAATGGCTGTGAATAAAAATAACATGTTTTACAATTTATGAGTTAAGGAAGAATATATAAAAAAAACCTAATAAAGGACCTGGTGTAACTAACGAAAAAACTGGTATACGTAATGACAGTTGAGACAGTTAAATGGCGTCATGTAATACTGCTGTTTCTGTGCTATTCGTTATTATATTTGATTTAATTCGTTGCGGGATACAAACATTCCCAGACACTCGCCCAACTTCACTGCGCAAAATGTGTGTGCCATTGTCGATCCTGGCTTACAGAATACAGGGGTTACTGTGCCGGGTGTGGGCGGTCTCTAAACTATGGCGATAATATGTGTTGTATGGTAATGTCTTAATAACCTGTCAAGGATTAAAACAAATGTCTCTAGTTGTAAAAAAAACCTGTCAAGTATCCTCGGGTCATATTTGGCCGCCCAAAAACTGACAATATGCGCCGTTATTGACGTACGTATTCAGCGTATTTGTCACTAATATGATGGTAATAAAGTTGATTTGTCTTGTATTTTTATCACTACTTATTACCTTTTTCCGAACACCAGCGTCCTTAGGATGCTTGAATGGTTAAATGGCGTCGTGTCACATAACTATGACTTGTAATAGACGATCGACCCTTACCTAGCGCTCACATATCCCCAGTTACACGAATCGTACATCCCGTTATATTTAATTCTAATATAACTTTAGAATCCAATGGTTCAATGCAAGTATAAAAATAACAATAATGGCGAATCGGCTCGCCCCCTATCACATTATGGGACCGAAATACTGCGAAAAGTGGGTGTACTGGTTACACATCTGCCTACCCCTTCGGGGATTACAGGCGTGAGTGTATATGTGTGTGTGTATAAAATAATGTTTATAATTTAAATCGCGTCGCATACAGCGACTGAACTTCTAAGTGGGTGTAGTTTATTAGAGTGTGTGACGTCTGTACTTATTTATTTGTATTGAGTATTTATGAGTATGGAGTATTATAAGGTAGAAAAATGGACACTCGTTAAAACATTAAACAACTCTTCCTTACAAAGATTTTATTAAATATTTGTATATAGCCTCGTGCGTCTATAGCTGCGCGATCGATCATGATAAATGTGCGACCATCTTTAAATTGAAACAATATAATAGGAAGTAAATATATAATTTGTAATTATATTCTAATGTACCAAAGGATAACATCTAAAATTAAATGGCAAGCCTCTACCCAGGTAACCTATAGTATTCAGTTGTGTTGTATAGCAACTTCAAAGCTTTTAATTAAACCGCTTGTATGAAATAATTTGGTAAATTATTCGTCTCAGAAAGATTTTTATTTAGTTTTCCAGGTTTCCTCTATTAGAGCTTATCTAACATGCTAAATAATTTGCATTTTTAAATGATAGTTATAAAAATACTATATTCAAAATGAAATGTTGTCCAAAAGCAATATTTTTTGAGCAACCATTATGAAAACATAAAATGTGATGATTGTGAATAAAAATAAATTTTATAAACCACTCTAAAATACCACATAAAGTATATTTATTTAATAACAAAAAGAAACTCCATTAATATCAAAAAATGGCATATCAATTCCTCAATATAAATTATATTCTTTTGCATTGAGATCAAGTATTTTTAAAATACATTTTGGTCCTTCGTGCCGGATGTTTTTTGATATTCCATTCCGCAAATTTAAATAAAACACGTAAATTACATTTGAAAATATGAAAAAGTCAGTTCGAACTTATACCTATCGTCTCGGACGCATTTTTAAAAAAATAGCTGCGCTGCTGATTGACATAAATACAATTTTTTAATTGATTTCCTCTAAATGTATTTAATCATTTAAAATGGTTACAATATACAACATGTAACATGATTAACGCACACTCTGAAAGTAGTTTGTTCAGAATAAGCGACTGATTCGATATCAACAATTTTTAAATAGACGTTTTGGATTTCCAAAAATAATTAAGACTCAGGTAAATAATAGTAACATAACATAGAATAAACAAAAAAAAAAGGTAAATAATAGTAACCCTTTAATTCAACGTTCAAGACAAACGAAACTGAAACATAACTCGCTGCGATAAAGTCTTTTCTATGTACTCAGCCGAAATAAACATTAATATATCAATAGCCTTAGGCGAATACAGTTCCATTATATATACAGTTATTAATAGCAATGTGAATGTCTCGCCATTATACAGGCTGCCAAAGCAGTGGACAAGCGGGGCATTGAGGGCCAGAAAATTCGCATAGTGTCCGACAGCGCTGCAGTACAAGCCCTGGACAGCAAAATAATCCAGTCTGGGCTCATACTAGAGTGCCACCTTGCATTGGAGGTGATAAGTAAGAAAAACATAGTCACCTTACAATGGATAAAAGAGCACAGTGGTTCTCTAGGAAACGACGTAGCAGACGAGCTGGCTAAAAGAGGGTCGGACCAGCCGGTAATCGGTCCTGGTCCAACATTACCATTGCCCTTTAACCAGATAAGGTCATGGCTTCGTCACAGAACATTGAAACAACAATCCGATCAATGGGCAAATATGAGCACATGCAGACAATCCCGGGAGGTGGTGCCACACCCGGATGTTCGCTTAACTAAGCGTCTGCTGTCACTGGACAGAGCTTCCCTACGTATAATCGTAGGCACTGTCACTGGACACTGCCCACTTAACAAACATCTGTATGTTCTAGGTATGACTGACAGTCCCCTATGCAGGGGATGCCTGTCAGTCGATGAAACAGCTTCCCACGTCATCCTGGAATGCGAAAGAGTAGCTAGTACACAACGGGCTGAAATCCTCGACACACCGAGGTCGCTCCGAGAAGCCTATAGAGACACCAGGAGGATCCTGCGCTTCTGGTCGGAGCTAGGCTGGCTAGCTGCTAGCCGGCACATACACGCACAATGGCTCGACGTCTAACGGGCTAAGTGCGGAGAAAGGAGCCCACAACCAAAAGTCTTTTCTAAATAAACGAACACTTTAAAAAATCAAATAATTAAAATTACGAAGTTCGAGTCAGCTGTGTCCTCGTGTGACCTTCACCTACATGCGGCTGGGGCTGTCCGGGTGCGCGCGCGGCGGTGTCATTCACCTTTTCGTCGAGTGCCCATAATATGCGCGCAAAATTAGTACAACTAACTTCATAAAAAACAATATTTATATTCATCGCAGTCTAATTTCAATACATAAATTATGATTGTAATAATAATTTTAAATTGGGGTGTCTGAGGATGTGCGTTAATCCCGTTACACGTAGTATATTAATGAATCGTAATTTCATTGTGTTACGAATGCTCAATCTTAAAACAAAGTTACCAAAAAATCACCCATAAAATAACATTTTACTAAAAATTGTTGTTTATTTATGTCAATCAATGGCGGTAAAATACAAATATATTTTATAAAAGCATATGCAATATATTGACATAATACCTTCTCGATGTATGTCACACGTTCCTCAGTCTGTGATGTGTCTGAAATAAACAGAAATGTTGTTTTTTTTAGTGCCTCGATAGGCAGACGAGCAGACGGGCCACCTAGTCACCGCCGCCCATAGACTTCTGCATTACCAGGGCACAGCAAAGCCACTGCCTACCATTCTACTGAATATAATTACGAGCCATTAATGAGCTATTTTCTCACTAGTCTGCTGTTTTCAACTTGCGTCTGATGTACGCCTTAGTGCATACGTTGTAGTAGTCAGAATTTTTAAATCTTTTAATGAATAATCAAAATCTTATACTTTTATTCTCGAAAGGAAAGTCAATTTGACATCTTATGTACTGACGTATGGGCGTATGAGAGATTCCAAGATATTTTCACTGCGATCATACTCTTCCTCTTACATATATATAAATTACAAAATTTTCTCTCATCCCCATTCTTCAGGGTGTTCCACTCGCGATGCGGAATTACCTTAGTGTCCTAGGTATGGAGTCACATCCAGGACGTAATATCCGCCACTTCGCGCAGAGTCGGAATCCTGAACAGGGTGCGGCGGTTTTTCACGCCCGGTCAGCTCTGAGCGATAGATTGTCTCTCACTACTTGATACTTTTACTGGACGGCACTGCACTTACCATCAGGTGCATGTAGTCAAAAAATACTGTCTCATTGATGTCATTTATTTTCAAAAAGGTTTCTGCTGTTGCGTACAAATTAAACAAGAAAAATCCTATAATAGTATAGATATCCATCATATCACCCATTGATTTGACACTGTAAAAAAGGACTTACCAGTTCATATTAAGCTTCATTTTTCTCCGTTTCCAGTGGCTCTCGGAGGGTTCGACGGGTGCGTCCGTATCAGGGTCACGTTTGTCCCCATCGTCATACATTATCATCTCGTACACTTTCTTCTTATCTATAGGCGGTGCGCCGACTTCAAACGCGTCGAGACTGCTCTTTTTATTTAACTCAAGCATTTTTGTCTCATCTATCGGCGGCAGGGGTATATTATTATGACTGGCCATGGAGTTGGCTTTGCGTATCTTATGCACATACTCACATTCAGGGGGTCTGTCTGGAGATTTTTCGACTTTCGCCGTCCATTTCCCCACAATGACACTTTGCCGCGCGTTGTTCGCGACAAGAATGTACGACTTGTCGATTTCCGGCTCCGGTTCGTTTCCGTGCATGTGTTTCTGCATCACCTCTTGCGGTAAAGGAGGTAGTGGGTTTAGTATTTCAAGCTTGGTTTTTTCACTGTCTTGGGGCTGGCCGTTCGTGATTATCTCTTTGAGGGCCGTCTCGTCACATTCAACTGCGCTTGATGTGACGAAGTTTGGGTGAGTGTTGCGGATGTGGCGTTCCAAGTTGTCTTTCCTTCGGAAGCGACGCTTGCACACCTTGCAGCGAAAGGGTTTTGTGTCTGAAAAAGTAATTTTTAACGTTCTTTCTCGCGTCTTTCTTTTGTGAGGAACACATAGGATTGTGACAACATTCCTCCACTCGACAAATGGCAACAAGGCTTAATAGGGTAGTTGACAGGCAAGATTGCAAGTTTTGGCAGCTTGCTTGTCGGAGTCATGTCAGTTGTTAGATACCTATTTAAGTAATCAGTAATCACATATGAATAATAAAATACATATTGTAATAATAAATAAAAAAAAATATATAAAAATTTCTTTTAATGAAGCTAATTTGTGTTTTATTTTCAGAAACTATAACTAACAACTAATATGAAGATGTGCTCGGGCGCCAGACAGACTAAACTCTGCCAAAATAGTTTAATAACAAAAATATAATTACCGTGGATAGTCAGTAGGGCGCTTGGAACTTTTAATCGCAGTCGGGTGGTAACTTAAACACAAGTCATGATGACACAGTATTTATTTCCCTCGGAACTCAACAAATATTTACATAATATAAACTGTCAGATACAAAATGGACTATGTTTAATATTAAGTACTAATTATAAAGATTATATATTATGGTTCATTTTTTAAATTGATCATTACTGCACTCTGGAGTGAAATTTATAAATAGGTTACCCATAAAAAGCTAGTGAGCTGAAGGCTTTTCGCTACAAAAATTATAATGTTACATACCTCTATTTAAGATATAACTAACTTTACTAATGTTCCAGGGGGGGTCTTCCAGACCGCCTTCCTCCGGAGCAGGTTATAGTAATGGAGCGTAGGGCATCCAGGCATCCATCAACAATTATCCCCAAAATGGGTCTTCAATTCCAAACAAAACGTCAACGGGGCATCAAATGTGCACAAAAACTAGGCGGAAACCAACGTCAAAATCAGACTACAAAACTGAATGTAAAAAACGAACTAACGGTAAAAACTGTAAAAACGAAAACGTAAACGGTAACGTAAACAGGAGGTTAACGTAAACGACTTAACGGCCGCTTATTCAAGCTGAAACAAAATTAAACTATTTAGCACATGGTTGGAATTTCCAAATTTTAACATTACGATTATTAAATCCAAAAATCACGCACCGGCCGTTATATATTTATAGCATCATTCCCAAAAATAAGGTGCGGCGATATTTCGCCTTATAAAGCTGTAACAAAATAGAATAAATTATGAAACCCCACGTTCACAATGGGACGCCATTTTGGCAAGCCCCCGCGCAACGGCGCGGTTACAAATATTCTGATGAAATATCACTTACCACCCAAACTCGATCAAATTATTAACTTTCGCACCATGGCGATTAAACGTAAGCCATTTAGGGCTTATATATTATCAAAAAAATATATTATTTGTTGGTCGACATTTCCGGTTCGACTCGCGAGAGAAAAGTGTCAAAACCAACGAATGCATACTTTTTTTTTTTTTTAGCGGATGCCGTAGAGATGTGACAGACCACAAACAAAACTACGATCGACTATCGCCGTAACTAAAAATTTGTTGAAAAGTCGATTTTTAACCTGTGACATATAAAATACGTTACATCACACACTTTCCCAAAAAAAATAAAAGAACAAAGTTCTTTTATGAACCTTGAATTCAATCAGAAAAGTCTAAGTTTCCAAAATCTGAAACAAATATTCAATAAACAAAAAAGAATACCAAACAGAAAACATCTGAAGTTCCAAGAAAAGCATTACTGAATGTAAATAAAAATGCAAAAGCAATCAAAAAGTAATGAGGATATATCAAAAGATATACTCAAAATGAAATTAAACAAAAGCTTTATAAACTGAAACAAGAAAGTCCAGAAAAAAGAATTTCTAACAAAAAGATCAAAACAAAACATTTTTGAAAAATATAAATGTTTCTAACAAACAAAATCCAAAATCTGATATAGCAGAACATAAGTTACTACTAATCCAAACCTTACAAACTTTCCATCGAAACAAACTAAACAACTCATCCATGAAATAGCTAGGCAACAATAGCCGCTAACTCAAACCACAACAAAGCTTTACCAACCTTAACTTTCATTCAAACCTTATGAGATTAGTTTGACCAAATAGTCGCTAACTCTTAGCTTTCATTCCCTTACCTTTGAGATTAGTTTGACCAAATAGTCGCTAACTCTATCATTCTTAACAAACCCTTTGAGATTAGCTAGACCGAATAGTCGCTAACTCGAACATTACTAACAAAAGAGCAGTTAAGCTAAATAACCACTGTCCAATAACAAAACCCAAATTATGTCAATATCGGTTAGGCCAAACAGAACCGCCGATCTAAGACCAATAAAATAAGTTAAAGGAGAATACGAGAGGTTCTCCCCGCTAAAGACGAAGAACTCCACAACCGTGTATAAACAAAAGCAAATGAATATAAATACATTTGAAACAATAATAAACAAACAAAAGCAAATGAATATAAATTCATTTGATATAAAAGCCAACAAACTAAAACAAATGAATATAAATCCACCTGAAACAATATAATTATCATATTACGATCGGCACAACTCTACTCCGACTTTCCGGGCGTAATAGATATCAATCACCAAGGAATATAAATTCCTCTGTAACAAAATATGGCATTTCGCGGTCAGCACAACCCTAATCAGACTTTCTGGACGCGAAAGCACAAAAGAAAATTATCATATTACGATCGGCACAACTCTACTCCGACTTTCCGGGCGTAATAGACAAAAATGACAAAGCGAAAGCACAAGTCTTAATAAACAAAGTGTGACTAACGCGAAAGCGATAGCACAAACAAAAGGTATACGCAAAGGCGTATTGAACAAAACAAAACCACTGTCAGTCGCGAAAGCAAACAGAACAGAGTAAACAAAGTTGACCGACGCAAATGCGTACGGGTCTAGTCCAATCAGAGAGTCAAATCAGAGATGAACATAACAATAACAAAAATGCCACACTAGCTAAAGAAGCTGAGTGTACAAATTGTATGTTAGCAAACAAAAGGTCGTGTCCGAGACTTAAATCTACAAATACACTAAAAAGGATTCCAACAAGTTACATTTAAGGTTTATAAAACCTAAATGTAATGTAGAATATAAAAAACTTATAAATATTCTAGCATAAACATTTCTTGCAAAATGTTATGTAGAAAGTAAACGCTAACTATACAAGTTGAGAAACGAAAGTTCCTACTATAAAAATGTTTGCACAAAATGACAAAACATATTTATACAACAAACAAGGTATATAACAAAAAAGTTATATTTAACAAACAAAATATACATAAGATCAATTCCAGTTGGAAACTTTAATCAGAGCGCAACACTAAATATTCCAAAATCTCCTAAATAATTTTAGTATGAAATAAGAATTGAATTCTATATAATGATAAGAAGTTTCATAACATACATCTCTCATACATCTCTTTCATGGCACAATTAACTATCATACAATCATCTAATCCTTCCACATACAGCTGTGCGGCTTCCATCAAGATACAAAACCAAGAACTTAATTACAAGGAAGTTCCAAAAAGTACAAATTTAATATTTAACTATATCTTTGACATGGTATCGACCAGTATAGCCTTTAGCCAAGTCTTTCAAAACATAAACATTATCAGAAATCTTTTCCAAGACCTCACATTTTATAAACTTAGGAGCCAGCTTAGCCGAAAAATATGCAGGGGCATTAGATTGAACAAAACTACGCTTCCAACAAATGTCACCAACCGAAAGAGAAATGACCTTCCTCCCGCGATTATAATAAATAGCATTACGTTTATATGCTTTTAACAAATTAGTTTGCACTTTAACAAAAACTTCACTAAGTGAATTTAAAGAATTAGCAAATGAATTGCGATCACCCAACTCAAGATGAGATAAATCTTCTATGGATTTACTAAAACGATGAAGAGACGCATCAAAAATAAGTTCACGTCCAAACATAAGATAATTTGGTGTAAAATCAGTAGCCAAATTAACACTATTATTCAAAGATAATTGCACATGAGGGAGAAAATTAGACCAGGTTCTATGATCGTTTCTAACATAACAAGAAATACAAAACTCTATTACTTTATTATATCGTTCAACAGGATTATTTTGCGGAGTGTAGAGAGTGTTATAGAATATTTTAGTAATATTATAGCTTTTTAAGAAGTCTACAAAAAGTTTATTAGTAAATTGAGAAGCATTATCAACAATAAATATATTAGGTGTACCATATTTCAGAAATATTTCCTTTTCAAGAAGTTTACAAATAATTTTAGAAGTAGCATTTAGCATAGGAAAAATCCAACAGTATTTAGTGAAAACATCTACAATAGACAAAATATAACGATGACCAGAATAACTTTTAGGAAGAATTCCTATTATATCCATTGACAACAAAACCATAGGAGAGTCTACTTTTTTTGGATTAACCATGAAACCATGTGGTGGTGAATTTGATGATTTGTATGCTTTACAAATATCACAACCATTAATATATTTTTGAACGTCTATGAACATTCCTTTCCAAAAATAATGTTGTTTTAATTTAAACAAAGTCTTATGCATGCCCAAATGGCCAGAATTGAGATTATCATGATTATCACGAATAGTATTAATAATATGTTCTTTAGGAATAACAATTTTCCAATTTAAGCGACTATTAGGATTATATTTATTTTTATAAAATCTATATAAAGTATTATCTTCTACTCTAAAGTTTTTAAACCGACTAGGAAATTTTTGACAATTAAGAAATATTCTCTTATACCATGGATCAAGTATATCATCATCAGGACTAACTATAGTAATAGGAGCAAAATCAATAGTAGAAATTTCTATACGAGACAAAAAATCAGGAACTACATGTTGTGATCCTTTTTTATGAATAATATCAAATGTAAATTGTGAAATTCTAGCAGCCCAACGAGCAAGTCTACCAGAAGGGTTATTAAGTTTTAAAAGCCATTTTAAACAAGCATGATCAGTTATAACAGTAAATTTCATACCCTCAATATAAGGTCGAAAATGTTCAATTGAATCTAAAATAGACAAAAGTTCTCTTTCTGTCGTACTATAATTTCTTTCACATTTATTTAAAGATCTAGAATAATAAGCAACAGGATGTTGTTCACCTTTTTTATCTTCCTGAGCCAAAACACTACCAATTCCTACAGAACTAGCATCACAATGTAAATAAAATGGTTTTTCAAAATCAGGGCAGTTTAAAACTGGAGCCGTTATTAAAGCTAATTTTAAATTAGAAAATGCATTTTCAGCATCAGTATTCCAAACAATAGATTTTTTAGAATTCTTGCTTCCCTCTGTAAGTTTAGTTAAAGGTGAAGCAATGTCAGCAAACTTAGAAATGAATCTACGATAATAAGAACAAAGACCTAAGAAACTTCTTAGTTCTCTCACAGTATGTGGTTGAACAAAGTTCTCAATAACATCTAATTTAGAAGGATCTGTATGTAAACCATCCTTATCAACTATGTAACCAAGATAACGAAGTCTGTCTTTACAAAAATTACATTTTTTAAGGTTAACAGTAAGACCAGCGTCTTTTAGTATATTATAAACTTTATTTAAATAAACTATATGAGTTTTAAAATCAGAGTTTATGATTATCAAATCATCTAAATAACAGAAAACTACACTATCAAACTCTGGACCAAAAAGTTTGTCAACTAAACGTTGCAATTCACTAGGAGCATTCGTAAGTCCAAAACACATACGCACAAATTCAAATAAACCACGACCAGGAACGACAAAAGCAGTCTTTTCCCGTGAACTCTTTTCTAAAGGTATTTGCAAAAAAGCTTTGGAAAGATCAATGGTACTTATATATTTAGCACCTTTAAGATTATCTAAAATTCTAGAAGGATAAGGTAACGGATAAGAATCTTTAATAGTCATAGAATTTAAACGACGAGAATCCAGACATAATCTAGTTCCACCATCCCGCTTTTCAACAGCAAGAACAGGAGAGCACCAAGGCGATTTAGAAGGTTGTATAATATTTTCTTTTAAAAGTACATCAACTTCATCAAAAAGTTCTTTTTGTTTAGCCGGACTCAAAGGCCAATAACGTTGTTTAAAAGGTTCACCAGTTGTATTAATTTTATGTTCAACTAAGTGAGTAAGTCCTAATCCTTTCTTTTCATAAGAAATATCTTCAAAAAGAGAAATAACATTACTTAATTCTCGCTTCTCAAAAGGAGATAGAGATTCAGCAGCAGTAATAGAACAAGTCGAATAATTATCCACAGGAACTAATGTAATATTCTTAAACAAATCTTTAGCTAAACCAAATTTAAGCCAAAAGTCAAAACCTAAAATAATTGCAGGTTTAAATGAAGGTATAATTAAAAATTGAATGATCTCAATATTATCATCACATTTTACAGGTAAATCTAAAGTTCCTAACACTTTACGCGAGGTACCATCTACAGTAGAAGCTAAAGTAGAATCAGGTTTAATTGTATAACCATGTTTAAGAAATTGTAAATGGCTATCAGAACCAAGGATGCATCTATTGGAACCACTATCCAATAATCCAGAATAAGAAATATTATCAATAACAAATTTTAAATAAGGTCTAGAATCTTTAGGAGTTGTAAAAAGAATAGGTGCCGAACTATGTATTTTAAAAAACACTTTTAAATAATCTAACCAATCTGAAAATTCTTTTTTAATTGTATAGTCATCAGGTGCAACAGAAGACTTGGTAGTCCTATGTGAAACTGTCCCAATAACCTTAGGTTTAACAATACGTTTATAATTTTTATTAACCATCGATACACTAGGCAATTTCTCAGAAATCCGTGATCGATGGGATCTAACTAGTTTTTTGAATGAGATTTTAAATTATTCTTGGGTCTACACATGTCGCAATCTTTTGTGATGACTCCAGGTTTATGACAGTCAAAACACATGATTCCAGGATGAGTAGAGCAATCCCGATATGAATGTCCAACAAGTTTACACTTCAAACAAATAATACCATCCGTCTTGACAGCACTAATATGTGGTTTCTCAAATTTAACCGCTTTATATTCCTTAACAGGCTTTCTAACAACACATGATTCAAGTTCCTTTCCAATTTGAATAAAAGTTTCAATGGAAGTAATATTTTTTCCTATAAAAGAAGGCAAATAAATTTGTAACATATTATGTTTAATAATAGTAATTAAAGTTAAATCTGAAAGTGGATTAGTCAAACGACAAGCCATATCAAACACTTCTGTAATAAATTCAGGTAAAGATTCACTAAACTTCTGTTTCTTTGTACGAAGTTCATATTCCAAACAATAGTCAAAATCAAATTTATCAAAACGTTTCAATAACGCAACCTTCAAATCATACCAAGAACTAATCTGAGTACGTACAGTTCTATACCACTTAAGGGCGAGATCAGATACAATGTCTGTAAATGAAGCTAACAAAACATATTCATCAAAATTTCTAAATAAAAAATATTCCTCTACTTGAGTAATAAATTCTCTAACACAAGATTTCCCATCAAAACAAATTTTACTTCTTTTAAGATCAGGTAATTTAGTTACACGAGGCAAATTCCTCCTAACAGTATCGTTTAACAAAACCGAAGAAATTCCCGTTTGTGAAAATTGTTTGAACGAAGGTTCTCGAATATTAGACAAAGTTATTAAATCTTCACGATCCTGTAAATTATTTGAAACGTCAGGTGCCGCAATAAGATCTTCCCTAACTTCAGGTAAAGAAAAAGTTTGAGTTTCTGCATCCATGACAAAAACTTTAAATTATCCAAGCAAATCCAAACACAATACTAGTGTTATCAAAAATGACAAACTATGCAAACAATAAGTTATAAAAACTTTTAAGTTTTATTAAACATTGACATTTATGAATGTCTTTATAATAATTTTCAAGAAATGAAGCAATAATAAAACGTGTGAAAAAGTAATAAAATGAGGTTATGTTTTTAACAAAGTTAATAATGATATTTAAGAAAATCTATTATGCAATTTGTTTAAAGAGTGCAGTATTGACTTACAAAGTTGCTTAAATGTGTAAAATATGTGTATGTGTAAAAGTAACAAGTTATTTTTAAGTATCAAATACTTTACCGCAATAGAACAATTATGTTTTTCAATATATTTTAACAAAAGGTTGACTGACCTCTTTCCTAGTAAATACACAGTGAAAATAGGTTAAATACTATCTAATTATTAAGTTAGTATACTAATTCAAGTAGCAAAAATTGTTAACACAATGTTAAAACACAATTTGAAGTTTTCAAATTCAAAATACAATGAGTTTATGAAAACATCAAAGTAATGTTAAGTTTATAACTATAACTAAATACATACATTAACCTTGGAGTTGACCACACCAGTCTCGAAGCTGTAGATTTTATTAAACCCTATGATTCTAAACAATTCAAATGGAAAAAACACAGTATACACACCTATCTTCTGAACTATCAAGTTATATGAATTTAATGCATTCTGCTAGTAAAATTGATTCTATTTTATGATCTAAACCTCATATTCAATAGCTAAAAAGATATCTGAAGCTAGTAATAAGCTTAGCAACAGCAAAATAAAGTAAATAAGAGAATAATTTATAGCAAACATCCATAGAGTGTCAGTCAAGAGTTAAGCTAACGGCTTATTTCAAGATGCAAACAAAATAAAGAGAGTATATAGTTATACACAAAACAATATATAATATAAGAGTGCAATAATGAACCAATATGAACAAGTTCCTCTCAAGTCCCTGGACGTACAGCGCCAATTGTAATAATAAATAAAAAAAAATATATAAAAATTTCTTTTAATGAAGCTAATTTGTGTTTTATTTTCAGAAACTATAACTAACAACTAATATGAAGATGTGCTCGGGCGCCAGACAGACTAAACTCTGCCAAAATAGTTTAATAACAAAAATATAATTACCGTGGATAGTCAGTAGGGCGCTTGGAACTTTTAATCACAGTCGGGTGGTAACTTAAACACAAGTCATGATGACACAGTATTTATTTCCCTCGGAACTCAACAAATATTTACATAATATAAACTGTCAGATACAAAATGGACTATGTTTAATATTAAGTACTAATTATAAAGATTATATATTATGGTTCATTTTTTAAATTGATCATTACTGCACTCTGGAGTGAAATTTATAAATAGGTTACCCATAAAAAGCTAGTGAGCTGAAGGCTTTTCGCTACAAAAATTATAATGTTACATACCTCTATTTAAGATATAACTAACTTTACTAATGTTCCAGGGGGGGTCTTCCAGACCGCCTTCCTCCGGAGCAGGTTATAGTAATGGAGCGTAGGGCATCCAGGCATCCATCAACAATTATCCCCAAAATGGGTCTTCAATTCCAAACAAAACGTCAACGGGGCATCAAATGTGCACAAAAACTAGGCGGAAACCAACGTCAAAATCAGACTACAAAACTGAATGTAAAAAACGAACTAACGGTAAAAACTGTAAAAACGAAAACGTAAACGGTAACGTAAACAGGAGGTTAACGTAAACGACTTAACGGCCGCTTATTCAAGCTGAAACAAAATTAAACTATTTAGCACATGGTTGGAATTTCCAAATTTTAACATTACGATTATTAAATCCAAAAATCACGCACCGGCCGTTATATATTTATAGCATCATTCCCAAAAATAAGGTGCGGCGATATTTCGCCTTATAAAGCTGTAACAAAATAGAATAAATTATGAAACCCCACGTTCACAATGGGACGCCATTTTGGCAAGCCCCCGCGCAACGGCGCGGTTACAAATATTCTGATGAAATATCACTTACCACCCAAACTCGATCAAATTATTAACTTTCGCACCATGGCGATTAAACGTAAGCCATTTAGGGCTTATATATTATCAAAAAAATATATTATTTGTTGGTCGACATTTCCGGTTCGACTCGCGAGAGAAAAGTGTCAAAACCAACGAATGCATACTTTTTTTTTTTTTTAGCGGATGCCGTAGAGATGTGACAGACCACAAACAAAACTACGATCGACTATCGCCGTAACTAAAAATTTGTTGAAAAGTCGATTTTTAACCTGTGACATATAAAATACGTTACAATATCAAACAATGATATTTGAATGCCAATTTCGTACTATTCAAAGTGACTTGGAATTCATTATGGCGCAAGTTTCACAAAACGAGATGGAAATTGCACCTTACCTGTATGTACAGCGGCGTGCCTGCGCATGTCCTTGCTGGAGTGGAAGGCCTGGGGACAGCGCGGACACTGGTGCCGCCGCAGCTGCCTCGCCCCGCACCTCCCCGTACCACCACCCCCACCCCCTCCTGCACTAGCACACCGCCCGCCTCCGCCCGTGCACGCTGCACATGTACATTTCTTTTCCGCACCTAACATGGGATTTATACATTTTTAAGGTCTCGTATCCAAAAGGTGCCAACAGTTTAACATGTATAAGGAAATAGCTAGTGTATTGATGATGCTATGTATGTTATGTATACATAATAATACTAGCCCTGTATTAAACATTGTCCCACTGCTAGGCTCGGGCCTCCTCTACTAATGAGAGGCGGTTAGACCTTATTGCAACAAGCTGGCCTAATGCGGGTTGGTAGACTTCGCATACCTTCGAAATTCTTATAAGAATTCTCAGGTATGCAGGTGTCCTCACGATGTTTTCCTTCACCGCTAAAGCAAGCGATAATTAACAATTAATGCACACGTAACTGTAGAAAAGTCAGAGGTGTATGCCATTTGGTCTTCGAACATAAGACTTTCGTCTTGACAGTCCATACCGCAACCCACTAGGCTATCGCTGCTATATATATAATACTTATATCTTGATAAATATGGAACACATTTCTAGGTAATCGACTCTATTCATACCCAGCTTATAAAACAAAAAATAATGCCTGGCAACCTTAAAAAAAAGGATCAATACCGTGATTGGCGTGCTTCGCCTGATGCTTCCTATAGTTGGATCCGTCCCTAAAGGCTCGTCCACACACGCCGCACTCGTAAGGCCGCTCCTCGGAGTGTGTCAGGGAGTGCTTCCGAAGCGAAGACACATTGTTAAACGCTTTACTGCACACCGAACATACGTAGTTCTTCTCCTCTGTGGTGTATACACTGATGTTATTTTTTTATTTGTAAAAGCAATTATTGTATAGTTTTTATGACTAATTGAGGTACCATAGACTAGTAAACATATAATAATAATAAATCTATGTTGTCTCACATTCAGTTTTTTTTATGATCTGATTCATTGAATTCAAGGCCCTTTATCATATTAAACATCTTGATTATAATTAATTCTGTTGCCAGGATTTAATAGGTGGCAACCCTAATGTCACACCTGGCACAAATATAAAGGCAACTCATCTGTGACTTTTCGAATGGAAAACTTGAAAAACCAACTGTGATTTCGGGTGAGTTTTTCACCCAGGATTTGAGCTCAGGTCCTCACTGGTTCCTCAGCCTATGTAATATGCCACTAAACCACTTAGAGATTGCCATAAAGTATTTTTTATCATTAAATGACGGACAATTATTAATCATTTTTTTCATAGAGTTGTGGTAATAAACAATATAAACTTCAATAAGCTATAGTTTCAGTTCTTAATACACTATAAGAATATGATAAATTAAGGGACCAAACCAGAATTATTTAAAACATATAAATGGCTTAATTATCAGACTCCATAACTACGTTTCGGAAAAAGAAGATAAAATGTTTGTTTATTTTTAGATATTATCAATAATTATGTATTCACGTATTTTTATTGTACATAGTCTGTTTTTTTTTTATATCATTTTCCGACAAACGAGCCAGTGGGTCACCTGATGTTAAGTGATCTCCACCGCCCATGAACATCCACAATACCGAAAGTATCATGTATGCGCTGTCGGCCTTAAAGGACAGGAATAGGGATTAGGGAAGGGAAGGGGGAATCTGGGCCTCTGGATATCTAATTTATCATACGAAACGCGACAGTGAACTGTCACTTTACGTTGGTTTCCTGTGAGACAGTGGTACTACCCCGGTCGAGCCGGCCCATTCATGCTGTAGACAAATATGTCCACCACTTTTAAGACTATACACACTGTTTTTATACAATAAAAATATGTTAATGAATTTTTAGGTATTAATAATAACTAAAAATAAACAAAAAATTTATTCTCCTTTTCCGAAAATGAGTTACGAAGTTTGATAATTAAGCCTTTAGGCCATTATATAGGAAAATAGAATGTATTCCACTAACTTGTGTGTTTGAGTTTATGTCGCTGTAGTTTTGACATCTGAAAGAAGCTGTCTCCACATACGTCGCACGAGTAAGTTCTCTCATTACGGTGGACCCTCATGTGATACTTGTAATGCGAGTGTGTTGCAAAGCTCTGCAATGCCACAAGTAATACTGGGTGTTTATTTGTTTATATATATTTATTTTTAATTAGGAATAATCTTTGTACACTGCAGATTTTTGGCTGCATTCAAATACTACACTTAAGAGGTCTTTGCTATACACTCAATTCAGAATATGTAATTGATCAGTATTGATGAACAATTGACATATACAGAAAACTATATCTTCCGTTTAAAATGATGCATGGAAAACCTTACATAAAACTAAGTACATAATAACTATCTTACTGTACTAACTTTACATTAAGTCTAATGTATGCTATGTTGTAAGTTTATGGTTATATAATAAAGAGGTTTTGCATTGTATAAAACTGCACTAAATAAAAATAATAATAGTCATTAAAATATTATAACATGTATCTATACTCAAAATTTCACAAGATCAATTCTTACAACAGTAATTTTCATATGCAGCAAGTACTTCGTTCATACTAAGACTTACCTTATAACATTCTAGACACTGGAAAGGCTTCCTCTGTCCATTACAATATGCATGGTATGCTACTTGACTCCGGGCATGGAATTTCTTGTCACACAATGTGCAAACATAACATCTGCCATTTGCATCTGTAATGTTATAAACCAATATAAATATTATTCTTTTTATTAATAAACCAGGTAAAGCCTGTAGTGTGGGAAATTAAACTAATGCGGGATCAGAATATGAGTATAGTCAGAATACTAGGCCTTGTAATGATTTTTATTTCACAATATAATATTTATTTATTAAGGTATGTCAACAATATTCATAATATACATAGAATTATTATTTATCACAGCATAAGAACAGTTATGAATATCAATTAAAGACACAGCATTCTTAAAAAAAGAGTATGACATTAGAAATAGAATAATACTGAAAATAGCACACATAATAGATTACACAATTACATTACATTAAAATAGATTAAATTACAATAAATTAGATTAAATTACATTAAATTAGATTAGATTAGGTTAGATCACATTATTATATTAATTAGGTAATGTCGCCAAATTGTAATTAAAAACAGTCACCATATTGTATCTCATTCATGATACTTGACAAACACTTCAATCAGGGACTGAAATGTTTGACAAGCTTGCCATAATATAACATTGAGCTGCTCTAATCTAACGTAATTAAACTGAAAATGTATATTCATTGTATAATTTAACATTTTACATTGAACAAATTTTGTTAACGTGTGTGAAAAGAGCAATGCTAGAGTTTCTTGTCCGTTCTGCTCTAGCAATACTGCATTCCAAACTGGCGGTAGAGCAAAAATTTTACTGAATCTAAATGATGTATAACATTTCATGAATTCAATAAATATTTGATTTTATGTAGGACTGTTTGGTGTTGGCTGTATTTATTTATTTATTTGTGTTGCCAATTTACAATAATACAAAATAGTATATTAGTATAATAATAGTATATTCATTTATTGAAGGTCAAGAATCAGGGAGTTGCTTTCTGAAATAGTTGAATTATATTATATTATTGTTGTTTTATTTCTAGATGCACCTGATAAATGCATGTGGTTTGTAATTATGATTAAGACAATTTTACTGAAAAATTCCAAAAAATTTAGACTAAGTAAATAAAATATTTAAAACAATGATGCTTATTAGCAGTGCATAAACATAATAGTATTTTATGTTATTTAACACTTAAACTGTCACAAACACACCTAGCATATTATAAAAACACACTTATGTGTGCTGTTAAAGTTTGGTGATAGTAAGTGGAGATTTAAAAGTTGTTTTCTGACCTAACATTGACCTGTTGTCACCTATTTTAATATGAAAACCAAGTTTGTGAATGGCTTTTGTTTGAAAGTAAAAACATGTAGACAGGCATTAGTATTAATTGATAAAAGGAATATTCTCTACATTGCGTTTAATCCAAAGATTTGTATAGTAAGACATTTTTTTTACCTGTTTCAACTTTTATATGTGATGTCTCAGGTTTTTTCTTTTTACTAAAATCTTCATACACAGAGGGCTCGCTGTTCAGGCTAATGTTGTCGTTGACGTGTTTATCATCTGCCTGGATCGGCTCATTCTCATCAGAATGCTTTGTATCTGATTTAAAACCATTCCCATTGGACTCCTTATTTTTTGCACTGAGACATGCCAAACAACCGTTTTTCTCGTGTAATAAACAATCCATACACTTCACGTGACCACAGCTTTCGGTTACCAGCCTGTTATTCGTCGAATTCACAGTCTTCTCGTTGCGACAATTTGCACATACTAATTGTGATTCCATGTTGACAAAACAAAATTTTAGGTTACCTTCTATCCCCGACTATATAACATTGCATATTGCTTCTTATTTAATTTGTAAACACAAACTCAGTTTTAAAGCTTATATAAAAGGCAGCGAATTAAAAAAATGTTGAATTTTAGAGTCCCCATTTTCGCAAAGCATCTGAGAATTGCAAATGCGTTCGAAAATGTAAACAGTCATTATTTTTCTATATGCGTAGTATTGCTGATAACATAAGGAAACGTTGAAACGCTGACAGAATATTCTTGCGTCATTATAGAAGTTACAGAAAATTTATGAGAATATTAATAATGAAAATTAAAAATTTTATATTACGGTTATGTCCATAAAGTTTTATTTAAAATTATTGCAATGCTAATAAAAATTGTATTTGTCTAAAAATTAGAACGCTCCTTGCCTTGACGCTATATTTTGACGTTTGCGTATAAAAAGCACAAAGGGCTACCAGGTTGTATAGATAAGTACATAAATTGTATGATTTAGTGGCTATATTTCGTACTCTTAATATTCATATTTCATAATTCTATATAACACTGAAATTGGATCATTTCTATATACTAAAAAGCTACCTAAACTACTTACTAAAGTTACGAGAAATTTACTTTCTAATATATTTTTGTCAAATCAATCAATTTGTAATTATTTTTCCTCCGGGTCAAGCCATAGAACATTATAATTTTGAATATAATACTACTGAAAGGGTCAGGCGTTGGCTATTTTAACTCCTCAAAGACCGTGGTGTAAAATAATTGGCAAAGAAACTGGCAGGTGGCGATCTTTAGTACACTTTATTAAGTCAGCTCCACTAGCTCTATCTATTTACTTTTAGGTATAAATAGGCCAATATTTTATTATTATTATTTTCATTCGTAACGCAGTCAATCGGTTACTCGAAATAATACAATTTTTAAAAATGTTCATAACTTCTATGTTCCTGAACGTAATTTTATAATCTGTTACAACCGAAAATTGCTTTGCTTTTGCTCTAGAGTTGTCATTGGTTGTCATTTAGATAATTTCATTTCGTACGCCTCGCTCAAGCGATTTTTTCTTAAAAATAAATAGTTGTTTTTAAAATAAAAATTCAATATGGTAAGCGTCAAATACAATGTATATAAACAAAGATATATGCTGTTATTTCAATAATCGACGTTCTGTTGAAGTAAAATTAAACATATCTGTGGTAACCTCAAAAATGGAATTTGTTTTCAGGATGTCTTTTTAATGATTAGGCGAAAAAAGTTAACCATCTTCACGGATGCAAAAGACGCTACAACTGTACTAGAATTGAAGAAAATGATTGAAGGTGAGTAAGATATGAGTGATATGAGGAATATCTATTTTTAGTCGAGGATACAATGTCGGGCGCTTAATGTTAGGTTTGTTGTTATGCGGGCCGAATCTAGAAGATTTAATTATCATCTTAATAATTTTGTGGTATTATATAGTGACATGGATCGTCAAAATATTATAATTATGACATATACGAAATTAACAATGGTAAATAAAATCTACACTATTATGAACACAATATTATTTCCAAATTCATCACTATTTCTAGTATAACTAAGTAAAACATCATATTTAGCACTGTTGATGAAACTTATGCATATTTTTATTACCTATGACTCATTGTTTGAGTTCACAAAGCTGTGTGGGCTCAAATATCAATGATTTCTATGTATAATAACAATGTTCAAGCACATAGGTTTTTTGCCATGTTTAAATATTATTTATATATGGCCACTTTGCTTTGTAAGCGTAGCTGTGAATGCCAATAAGCAATAAAAATATTAAAATGTAAATAAAACACCGTGTTTAATGACACAATGGATATTGACAGAAATTTGAAGTATGTTTGAAAACAAAATAATATGTTTTTCAACATGGTGCTTTAGATAATTCAGTTTTCTGTGTATAAACAGGATTCTCCAAGTTTTAATATGATATATATTTCAGTTGGTTCATTTTGTTTGAAATTTCACTATCATCATACTACAATTTTTTTATAGCATCAAAGGCTGAGTGCCTTAGATGGAATAGAACAAGCATGTTAGTAACCCGATGGTGAGAGTGTTCTGTCATGCATGAACAATTACAATACTAGAAGATTTCAAATTTATTCATAGCCCCGGGTTGAGTAAAGTGATATTGGGATTTTCTATCTAGAAATTTTCAGTGTTTGCCCTGAGTCTGAAATCTGTGTCCATTGTAGCGATAGGCTCTATCACATTATGGGACCAAAATTTGGCGAAAAGTGGGTGTACTGGTAACTCTACCTACCCCTTCGAGGATTACAGGCGTGAGTGTATATGTATGTATGTACTCATAGCAATGCCAGAAGAATCATGGGTGTGTTGCCAGCTTTAAAGAAAAAGGGATTGAGATAGGGAGGAGGTTTAAAACCTCAGGAATTATTACTCACTGTATGAAAGGTTTACACACTGTTAGTTCACATGTTTTTCTATGAGACAGTGGTAATAACCCAGTTGAGCTGGTATTTATGCTGCAGACCAAACTAACAGAATACAAATTAGCTCTGCTAAGATGCTATTATCTGGTACCACAATATGAGGGACAGACTTTCAGTCTCGCAACAACCAGACTCAAAACAAATATTTATAGACAAAAAATATATTCAAGTTTGGGAATTGGACCTCTGGTATAGTGTTTCCTAATTGGCTCCTCACATACTCCTTAGAAGCTATTTTTATTTTATTTTATATTATCTTTAGCACACCAACAGAATGATTACATATTAATTCAATTTACATATTGTTATACTAATAATTTAAAATACAATGTAATCATACCGATCATAGGCATGCATGTCATTTTTAATAATGTGGATATTTAATGCTACATTACAAGAATCTTGAATAATAATTTAGAACTTACAAAAAGAATTTATGAAAGCAATCATATCCTTAAAATATAATTCATAATTATTTAGATTTGGCAGGTGAGTAAGGAGCGCTTGTATGTATTGTATGTGTGGGAAAATATATCAGTGGAATATAAGGATATATATTCCACTATAAGGATTACAATAAAAACTTTTTTTTTGTAGGCATTCTAAAGGTGCCTCCATCCGGCCAGATGCTGTTCAATAAGGATAGCCAGCTCATGGAAGATGAGAAGACCCTTGCTGAATATGGACTGACATCGAACATTGCTAAGGCTCAGTGTCCCGCACCAATTGGACTTGCTCTTAGGTAAGAAGTCTTGTTTATTTAATATGGGAAATTTCCAATAATTACTAGGTATATTAGTAGGTTGATAAAGATATATACCTATGCCTACCTAGCTATGCTGTTACCACTTATGAAGTTAATTAAAGTTTACATTGTCATTTGTTAAAGCAAACCTCTAATATAGTAATTGTAGCTCAAAGTATGATATTACGGTCACAATTAATCTTGATTTTGTTGCCCATTTCATATCATACAGACTCAGAATGTAGCACACAGTGATGCCATGATTGACAATGGTACAACATTTTTAACACTATAGTGCTGCTCAGTGGGTCTCTGGGCATGTGTGGCAGTCTTTATTCCACAAATAAAGTTAACTGCCTACTGTTAACTAATGTAGTTCCAATTCTCTAATTCCACTCAGACTCAATCTCGTCAAGATCCTTTCACTCATAATAATTATTTTCAAGATCCACCTTTGGACTTTATTAATACTAATTTATTGCTTGTAATCAGTACGGTATAATCTGTTTATACAACTCTTATCTCCTATAATCTCCTGGTAACAAGCAAGATTACAAGACAAAGTGAAATATAGTTGCAAAGTTAAAAATCAATTGGTGATAATAGTGATTAGCATATCTAATTTGGAATGAATACAAATCATGTTTTTGAGAAAAACAATAAGGTCTAGTCACTAGAAGTAAAGATCATGCTCTCTGTAGTTTGTTTTACAAAAGATTTGAGTTTGTCCCAAAAAGATTAAATTATTACTGTCTTAGCATATTTTGCAGTAAAATAATAATAGAAACGAAAAACAACACATTTTTTTATCCTGGTATGGCAAAGTGATAACACTGCACCTGATGTTAAGCACAGTGCTGTCCAGTTAGAGTATCATGTAGCGAGAGTCAATATATCCCTCTCTACTCAACACGCTCTTCACACTACGCCTAAAGAACACAGGATCGTAGGAAGGAGGGAACACAGTAGCTACCAAATGGTTCCACAGCTTGATGATGCGGCAAAAATACGAATTTGCGAACTTCTTGCTTCTGGCTGGAGTAGTAGACATGACGAAGCTGTGGCTCCGCAAGCCAGTACGCGCGCTTCTGTTGTGGAAGGGAGAGGATGGGATAAGATTAAGTAACAACAGTAACAAGTTCTTTTGTTATGTGTTGCTTTCTATATAATTGGTTTTGTCATTGAATTGGTCACTTCTTTTTGGCGCCAACCTATATGCATCGCAAAGTCGCATCGATCATTAAATATATTCAGAGTCTAATATTCATTCATAGGAAGGAGAATGGTGAATTCGAGGCCTTGGACCTGACTCCATACTCTTCGCCTCCTGATCTGCCAGACGTCATGAAGTCACAGGAAACCAATGGACAGGAACAAGTAAGTTAAAGTTCTTGATTGTAGTCTTGCTTTTGGGTCTTTATGTTATATTAAGAAATACTTATAAAATGCTCTAAAAGCTACGCTATATACGCCAGGTAGAAATGGAGCAGGTTGGAACCGAACCTGCGACCTTAAACTCAGTAGTCCATTCCACTCGCCACTGAGTTATCTTTGGGTAATACAAAATAACAACTGGAAAATAAACTCAAATGATAAGTCAAGTAAATTTTGGAGTTGTGTCATAAATTTATGCGACGAGGTAACTCAATAAACTAAAAACAGGTACTCAAAGATCTGGATGTTACGCTTTCTTAAGCTAAGCTATTAAGCCACATTCATATCGTAATTAATTCACATCAAAACACAATCAAAACATATCACAATGCCACCTTTCATTGTTATATAAGAAATAGCTTCTGTATTTGATATGATGCCTACATGACTGCCGAGAGTTGCTTAATTGACATTTTAGTCAACATTGCATGTTCAATAGTTATTTTTAACTAGCTGTTGCTCGCGGCTCCGCCCGCGTGGAGGTCATGTTTGAGACAAAAAGTATACACTACAAAATACCAATTTTCATGCATTTAACTTCAAAAATGCAGGATTTTCATACAAACTTTCATACCCTATTTAACCCCCGTAGGGGTGGAATTTCCAAAAACCCTGAAATATGTGTTTTTAATTTTTAACTGTAAGGCCACATACCAAATTTCATGCGTTTAACTGCAAAAATGACAGATTTTCATACAAACTTTCTTCCCCTATTTTACCCCCTTAGGGGTGGAATTTCCAAAAATCCTGAAATATATATTTTTTATTTTTGACTAAAAGGCCAAATACTAATTTTCATAACCTTAACTTCAAAAATGACGGATTTTCATACAAACTATCATCCCCTATTTTACCCCCTTAGGGGTGGTATTTCCAAAAACCCTTCCTTAGTGGATGCCTACGTCATAAAAGGTACCTACTGTCAAAATTTCAAGTCTCTAACCCCAGCTGTTTTGGCTGTGCGTTGATCGATCAGTCAGTCAGTCAATCAGTCAGTCAGTTTCTTCTTTTATATTTACAGATGAGGAAACATTACTTGTAGACTTTTTATCTTCTATGTAGAACATAAAAAGTCAAACAAGTGCGTTTATTATAAACATTTATGCCATTCATAAAATATTTTTGTCCAATATTTGATCAAATCTATTTGACGCGTGCGCTTAATGTTTGGTATAGAAATCTTAGAACAAATTAAATGGTTTAACCATTCACGTCCCAATGGAACATCGGTGCTCCACAACACTGGCAACACACTCGCCGTTCTTACATACTATTTTCAACTTTAATGTTATGTAAATAAAATTGATTTTTGCTTCTATTTACTCCGTACTACTTTACTTTTTTAATATCCTTCGGTACTCCAGGGGTAGCATCGAATTTTATCGATGCAATGGACATTAATAAACATATTTGATGAGTATATATTTGACTGCCTCGGTGGTGCAGTTGTAATTGCGAACGCGATACGACTGCTGTACTTAGGTCTCGGGTTCGATCCCCGGGTCGGGTAAAAGTTTATTGGGTTTTCCTTTCACGAAATACTCGTAATCGAATCGAAATACACGTATGGCGATAAGCTCGCCCCCTTATAACATAATGGGACAGTAATAAGCCCAGAGAAATATGGGTGTAGTGTTTATACACCTGCCTGCCCCTTCGGTGATTACATGTGTGACTGCGTATGTATTTGAAGAGAGATAAGGGTAACGGTAGGCAGCGGCTTTGCTGTGCCCTGGCATTGCAGAAGTCTATGGGCGGCGGTGACTACTTACCATCAGGTGGCTCGTCTGCCTACCAAGGCAATAAAAAAAAAAGATACCCAAAGTGGGTATCTAACGTCGAGAATATGAATGAGAGCCAACAACGATTTCTTCTTCGATTAAGTGTAGTATCGATTAGTAGTGAACCCTGTTTAACTGAAATATCGATTGTTTTCAGATGGACCAACACTAATCGACTCGATTGCGATCGCGCACGGAATCGATACCAACGCCATCTGTGTATCGCAACCTTTTTTGTAACCTTCAGTTCAGCGAGTTTGAACTAACCCGCTCACCGCGCACTAAGGCAGCGCACACACTCGCGATCATCGCGAAGGATACGCGTGACAGTCCCACACGTCATACCGCGAGTGGCTTGCCGAAAACACATCTAATATTATGGTCTGTGATTTGTGGAAACGGCAACATTTTCATTTTACACGTTTTTGAAGACTAATTAACGCTTCTGTTCTTGGTTTTCGCGGACTAAGAAACCGTTGTTTCCACAAGTCATGGACGATTTTCTAATTTTTCGTTCACACACGCGAGTAATATTTTGTTTATTAGTGCAATTAATACATAGGTCGGTCATACTTATTTTATAACGTAAAATTATTCATTCGTTTTCCAACCAATAGAAAAATGACAGTTTGACTATTTGCACACTAAGCAAATAAGTTTTGTTATTGGGTAATACAACAATAGGTTCTATCGAAAATTCGCCAATGAGCGAATGAATTTAAAACGAATCGATAGTCGACAAATTACGAAAGAATAGGTTATTTTTCTATCGCATTGATTGCAGTGCAAAAAATTGGTGTGTTATATACGTGACTGGAAACCTTCTTAGCGTAGTAATTACAATGTCGAGCGTACCGCAAGGCTCAATAAGCCATTATCATTGTATTGCGCCGTTTTAGAGGCTCGATTCTCATAGTTTTGTTTAGATATTTTCAACAAAATAAACCCGATTACACACGATTTCTATCGAGCTGCAGTGTTTTAAAGGCGTACGCTCGCGCGTCGATAGTGTGCGCGCAGCTTTACGGCACGCGGGCGACACACGGATTATATATTTTTTGCATATAAACATATTTTGTTATTAATTTATCGACATATTGTGTTCATTTGAAACGTTCTGTTGTGTCTCCACATTTCCTTTGTATTATTTTTGTGATGCTTTGTAATATGGAAGTGTCGCTTTTGTATTTCAACGTACGAAATGATTTTATCGTTTGTTATTACCGATGCGTGAACAGTGTGTTTTGTCACGCACGACGTTCTTGAAAGATATGTGCGGTGCGTAAAGTGCTCAAGAGTTTATAAATGTCCTTTTGCCAGGTCATATTTCCCTTGCTACTATAGTATAAAAAATATAATTACCGTGTCGATATTTTTCATCTATCTGTAACTATTATACCAACCCTTTTACTAAAATAAGGCATTTTTCACATTCAATGTCAACTACGTTTACGAGAGATAAGCATACTTATAGATAGTTTTCATAGTCATTTTATAGGCCATTCCTCCACTAAGATACGCGTCTTGTGTTGTGTGTATCGGGAACTATGAGAGACTTAGAAATCAAAAAAATATTTATGCCTCACATAAATTTTTTCTCTATTAATATCGAGTCCGCGGCCTCTAGTTGTTTTACAGCTATTCTCTATGACTTAAATGCTGTAAAAGTGTAATGGAGTGATGTCGTATTATATGATTACAGATAGACGATAAATGGCTGAACCCAAAATAACTAATATCGACAAATCAGTAGCTGGGGCTTAGTGTATTGATGAAGTTAAATTTCAAGTTGACCATTGCCTTATGTACTCTATATTCACTGTTTCGTTTTCATTTGTTTCATGGTTTATTTATCAATAAAATTATAAAGGCGAATCTAGGAATTCTGATCAAGGCAAGGAACAATAATGAATTAGTAAATTAGCTTCTGAAAATCATTGAACACAAAAAATGGTTTAATTTTCGCCTACAGATATAGCAATAGATATACTATCTCAAGATAATCCCTGTATAATCAATTCCTGGATCCGCTTTTGTCTTGATCATAAAAACATTGTAAAATAAGTTTAAAAAAAAACATTTCAATTCTCTTCAAAGTAAAAAACTAAGACAAAAAAATCTATAAAAAACGTTACCATTTTACGTCATTTCTTTATGAAAATGGAGCGTTGGTAGTGTGTTTTTATTAAAGCCGAGTTGTTCTTGACTCACCAGTTCAATCCGTAGAAACAAAAAAACGTATAAAAACATTTTGTTACGTACTAATGCGATTTGTAATAGCTTGACGCTTCGTTTTTTCTCTCTAAATATTAGGTCATGCTGTCTTATTGTTTTCTGTCTGTTTGATGTGTCTTTGTGACGTCAATATGCAAATGACTTTAAATTGATTGACGGACCAGAGTAATTAGAAAATCTCATTTCAATAAATTCAAGTTTTAAATGTGTTTTTTGTTACGTTTGTATTTTTGTACTTTTTTAAGCGCATTTGGCACTGAACAGGCAGTTTTACCTCACATAACGGGCAAATATGTACCACAAGGATTGGAATTTGTGATATTACCATGGCAGTGGTGTGTGTAATCAAAGTAGCAATAGATAAAAGTTCCTTAGTCTAAAACAAGGTCGATAAGAATAAAAAAATTACAGTGAATTGTAGCGAAATGATCAGAAATAAGACTTGTATTCTCCGAAGGGCCCTAGAGCAGAATCTTCGTTTTATACCACACCACTGTTGAAAAATAGATTATCCGATCTCAACCACAAATTATTGCCACCATATTCAATATAATTTCAACAAACGTGTACACGACAAATGATTTTTAAATTTAACATAACTGTATTTAACTAATAATAGTATAGAATTGATAGATAGTAGATAATTTAATAGGGATATTATAGGGGCTTTTTTATATTCGTACCTACGCGTACGGAATGAAAGTTTGTCTGCTACCATTCTAAAATTATAGCGGCCAGTTCCTCACAGCCGGTTTGATTTACCTTCAATAAAATAAGATATTTTGTATATTTTGTTTGCGTTTATATGTAAATGCAATTAATAATACATATTTCAATTAGACAATTAAAACCGGTGCATAGACAACAAATAGTTTCATTATTCGGGGTTGAATTTACTACCAAATACATTTTGTTTAATTTTTATTTAAATCCAAAAATGTTAGGATAGTTGGATATTATTTGATATTGCACTTTAATGCACTTAAAATAGGATAGAAAATTTAAATAATTTGTTAGTTTTCAGGACCGTTTGTGCCGCTACCACGGGTCATATTCATTATGAATAAAATGAGTGCTTAAATACGCTGTGTTTTATATATCACTGCTGGATTACTCGTGGTAGCGGCTGGGTTTCTGGACTAGTTGTGTGAAACGACCGTGTTTAGAAATGACTTCTTACAACACTACTTATTCAGAGTTTGCTGATACAAGTCCTAATGTGAAAGTATGCAGCAATAACATTATATTAAACATGTATTTATTCATTTTTTACAGTTAAGCGATTTTAATCTAATGTTTCAGTGTCGGGAAGGTTTTCTGTAATAACGTATGAAACATAGACAAAGAAAACCTAGTGTAGTACATGTGCAAGGATGGCAAATATACAAATGAACCAGCAAAAAATAAAAGCTGTTTTGATTTGTTTTGTCGAGTTTTATTGATTTACCTTCCTCTATTTTTTCTTCCTAGTCCTTCATTTATAATTTGGTATACACTCCCCAAAATAAGGATACAAATAGATATTATAAAGCAATATGCGTTTATAAAGCACATTATTGCCGCTGATTTCTTCAAGTTTGAAAGCACTTATAAATTTTATTTAGCATTACATTCTTTATAGTTAGCAGTGTAAACTTGCCTTTATGGCATTTTTGAACGAACTCATTTTATAAAAATATTACCCAATTTCTAGACGAACTTTATAAGTCAAAAATGACAACTGTCTGGAGAAGGGCATGCAAAACATAACCTCAAAAAACAACAAAAGCATGAGAATTTCAGATGCGGTGATTCTGTCTTTTTATTAATTAATTTGTAAGTCTTTAAGATATTGGCATTATAATTTCACAAGTGCAACCATAACATTTAAAAATGGGGAGGCGCAAAGGAAAATGTGTAAAGAAAAATCCTACGACCAAGGAGTCTTTGGAGCCAGAAAACCTGGTGAAGGCGCCGCATTCGTTCGTAATACATCGAGGACACTGCAGCAAAGACCTTGTTGACCTGGCTAAAGACTTTAGGAAAATTATGGAGCCATTTACAGCATCGCAACTTAAGGTTTGTAAATTCAACTTTCAGATAATATTTAATAGACCGAATCTGTTGATGATATGCATATAGCTGTGTTAATTGTTCTTTGATAACGTCGAATGTTCTTAAAATTATTATTTTATTATCATTAAATCAAAACCACAAGCATGATCTGCAAAATACTTAATATCAGATATTTGTTTGGATCTGATTGTTGTGGGATTGTATTCCCTCATAGTTCTTGATACCCACAATGCGGGCTTAACCTAGTGTGTGATCAGGACTATGTGTATGACTGTTGGGTGTATTTATTTATTGTCTTAATGAGATTTTTTTAATTCATTCATTCTTCATCTTTTACATAAACCCACAATATTTTCTGTGAAAGAATATGTCATAGTTTATTATATTTCATTATTATTATCATTATATTTGCTTGCAGGAGAGAAAAAAGAATACAATCAAAGATTTTGTGTCTGTGTCTGGATACCTGCATGTTTCACACATGATGGTGTTCACAGAAACAGAATTGGGATCCTACATGCGACTCGCAAGGTTACCTAGAGGACCTACACTCACATTTCGTATACATAATGTAGGTAAACAATGTTATACAGCAGATTTCAGTTATAACTATGATGAAAGGACTACTGCCACCCTCTCATAGTTCGATCATAAATAGGGTAGTTTCCTGTATTTAATTTTGTACATTCAATATGCAACTGAATAAAATTCGCAAAAGAGTTTAGTTTGCGAATATTATTTATTTTAGTTTTATTATAAAACAGAATCAAAATTGTTTGAAAAATTAAGTCACAATATTTATTTTAAATGTTGGTATGAGAAAAAATGGTTGCGTAGTGGAAACATCTCAGTATCTCCCTCGCACAACACACAGTAATGACCATTCTGAGAGGTGACGTCATGGCTCATATCATGCATCCTTTTACTGTCATTTGGCAATAATTTACCATACAACTCATCTGCTAAAAGTATGGGTTACTGATTGCATATGTACAATAGTATTAAAAAAAAAATTGGCAATAATTAATTCATTCCAGTAGATTTTAATGGCATATTATTTACTTATTTTTGTTTGGATACATCAAATTCAAAAGTAATGCCACTTGTTGATTAAAATAATAAAAAAAATCATGTCACCTGTACTATTGCTTCACTCTTGACAAAATTCTAGACTCAACTAAGTGTACATATTTCAGTACAGTCTGGCTCGCGATGTGATCTCATCCCTCCGCAAGCAATATGTGATGATGCGCGCATTCCAGAACGCTCCGCTGATCGTACTCAACAGCTTCTCGGGCGAGGGCATGCACATGAAGCTGATGGCTACCATGTTCCAAAATATGTTCCCCACCATCAATATTACCTCGGTGAGTAAACAATAAGTGTATCAATATAGCTCATCTCATATTTTAATTATGATTCTTGTTACTGTGTGGTTATGCTTATGTTTGAATTTTCTTATTGGTTATTTCTTGTGATCAATATGTTTAAATTACAACCCTATAATGCACACTATACATCCAGTTATGCAGTTCAGGAAGATGAGGATATTTAATTAATTAATTTATTCCTTTATTATTTAATCAATTATTTATTAAGTAAAATCTAAGCATGATATTATATTAAAAATCCTGTTGGTTTTATTACCAAATATTATATATAGCAGATAGCAACTGCTGCTCTACCCAGAAAGACAAATCATGAATTAAAAGATTAGTTTTGCAGCTATGGTCACCATGATTCCTAAATCATTTATAATATGGTAGAGATTTTAATTTTCATAGCGGTAGAGCCAGACTGTAGACATATTTGTCTATAGCATGAATGGGCTGGCTCGACCGGGGTAGTACCACTGTCTCACAGAAAACCAACGTAAAGTGACAGTTTACTGTCGCGTTTCGTATGGTAAGTGAGATATCCGGAGGCCCAGATTCCCCCTTTCCTTCCCTAATCCCTATTCCTGTCCTTTAAGGCCGACACTACTTTCGGTATTGTGGATGTTCATGGGCGTTGGAGATCACTTATCATCAGATGACCCACTGGCTCGTTTGTCGGACTATGCTATAAAAAAAAAACTATTAAATTGATATTTCTTGTAGGTAAAACTAAAGAATATACGGCGATGTGTGCTGATGAATTACAACCCCTCTACGAAACTGATTGACATGAGGCATTACGTGATACGAGCGACGCCTGTTGGACTGAACAAGGGTACAAAAAAGGTTTGTGATGCAAAAGAAATTTTCATTTGGGGCATCCATTGATTACGTGACCTCAAAATGGAGGGGAGGGGTCAGGGTCTAGTAAAATTTCATCAAATTGGCATAATTGAAAATTCATGTCAACTTTTGAAAAACAATTAATAATATATATATATATATATATATATATATATCCTACATAAGAGGAAGGAGGGTCCCACTTAATCTTCCCAAGGAGGCGGGAAAGGTGCAAATTAAAAAAAAAGGCACGTAATTTATGGACGCCCGCTTTCTCTGATTTTTTATAAGGAAATACACAGTCATATTGATTATAAAGATTTTCAACTTATTTTCAGATGGTACAAGGCAAAATACCCAACTTAAACCGCTGTAAGGACATGTCTGAATTCTTTGACAAGTAAGTGTTTACATTAGTTGATTTATAATATTGCAACACCTAAACCTAACATTCCAAAGGCTAAAGAGACAGGCTCCTCAAGATATTCTTCATAACAAGGAAGATTCATAATAATTATATGGACATCACCATCTAATGTGGTAGAGCCATGCTGTAGACATATTTGTCAACAGCATGAATGGGCCGGCTCGACCGGGGTAGTACCACTGTCTCACAGAAAACCAACGTAAAGTGACAGTTTACTGTCGCGTTTCGTATGGTAAGTGAGATATCCGGAGGCCCAGATTCCCTTCCCTAATCCCTATTCCTGTCCTTTAAGGCCGACAGCGCATACATGATACTTTCGGTATTGTGGATATTCATGGGCGGTGGAGATCACTTAACATCAGGTGACCCACTAGCTCGTTTGTCGGACTATGCTATAAAAAAAGCATATCACTTGATATGTACCATGCGCGTCTTAATCCTAATTTTATAACTCCAGCTAAATGTTGATCAGACAGATTGCAGGAAAAAGATACATATTAAAAAAAAACTAGTTGGTAGGTTATTTTGAGTTAGCCAGTAGTTTCTAATCTTCCTTATTGTTTTCAGGGCTGGCATGTTATCAGAGAGCGAGTTTGAAGACGACCCTAACGCTCAAGTGGTGTTGCCTCAGAGTCTGGCCTCACGAGGTGCCGCTGCAGAATCCAAATCGGCTATAAGATTATTCGAACTCGGACCTAGGATAACCTTTCAATTGTTAAAGGTATTTATATATTGTTATATTTGGATATGTACTTTATGATGCGCAAAACATAACTCGACTGGGCTGAGGTTAATGTTACTCTTCTTATGGGAGGGTAAACTGCTTCGTAACGTAACGCGTTACGGCGCCACTCTGTCTGGCTTCTTTATTAATTTATATTTCTGTCGTTCCATAATCTCTGTGCTATATTTGAAGTGAAACTTCTTTAGTATGGTTGTGATTTGATTTGAGTGGGATCGAGTGGATAAAATATATTTTATAATCAATAAAAGATTTTATTAATAAATAACCTTTCCTTACATTATCATATTAATATACATAAAGTTTAAGTAATAACCTAAGCTTTTCTCAAGTTAAACAATTTGAATATTAAATAGTTAAACTTGTATTAGTTTAAGTTATCACTTCTGTCGAGCGTCCTGAGACGCACACGTTTTTTTTATAAAATAGACAAGAAGCAGTTCGCGACTAACTTCAGGCCAACCAAGTTATTTGCGCATATTCTATGTGGTGTCTTGATGACAAATAACTATTCTTTTTTCTTTATAATAATAAGATTTGTCAACCAAATTAGAAAAACTAATTAAATATTCTAAAGAGTAAAAAGTCTACCTGTACAATTATTGTTCTAGTCAATATTACTGAACATGAGTTACAGTAATCATATTGTTTCATCTTATGTTTATTTTTTAATTTTTAACAGGTAGAGGATGGTTTGATGGATGGCGAGGTCCTTTACCATGACTTATTAGAGAAGACAGAAGAAGAAAAGGCGTTAATTAAAAAGAAGAGAGAAGAGAAGAGGTAAAGCATTTGGTCTGTTTTTAATAATTAATATCAATTGTTGAAAATATCCACTACATTGATCCTGGTTTTATGTGAATAGGAGGCAAAAAGAGAAACGCAAAGCGCAACAAGATGAGAACGTCAAACGCAAACAGAAGGAGAAAGAAGAACTCAAACAGAAGGCTCTTGACGGTATCAAGAAAAAGAAAGAAGGGACGGAAAGTCAAAGGTCAGTGCTGCCTTTGAATTTAATAGTAACTATATATTTAAAAAAAAATTTAGGTGATTCGCATATTTGTTACAGCTCATATTTCTGACCTAATTATCTTACTGTTGTTACTATATCTGGTTCCAAAACTGTTTTGCACAATAGGGATGTTGCCAGTAAGTGAAAACCTGATAATATTTTGTTTTCTATATTATGTTTTAGTCTAAAAATATCGAAAATTAAACCAATGTGTTAATTTATATTCACATTATTGCTTGATTAATATTTAGTTTTTAGTGTGTGTTTTTAGTGATTATTTAATATTTTCAAGAAACAAATATGTAATAATAAAGCATTTTCTCACATGACATGAAACACCCATCAGTCATGCATGACGTCACCGTTCGAAACATCTATTAAACGCTGAGCCAAACGTCTATTAGTTTTGCGGATGGTCACGTCACACGAGAAGCCATGACAGTTGGTAGCGTTTTGGTGGGAAAAATAAAGTAGGTTTATAAAAAAGCAAATTAAATCTTGAAAACTTATGTTTATTAATGATAATATTTTAATAATACCAGACCATGAAGAATAAAATAAAACGTTTTCCCAAAAACAGTCAACTAGCGTATTGTGAGACATAAGAAATAACTTGGTCAGATAATTGTTTTATAAATACAATCAAACAGACAAACAGTCTGACTCTACACTAGATGAAACTAGTTTCATGGTGGCAAGAACTACTAGGGACTACGGTCTATTTGTCTTGGTGCAGGAATCGAACCGTGGCCTCTCATTTCACGGAAGCTAACAGTTTGCCCCCCTTTTTCATAAAAAAAATATATAAATAGTTAATATAATAATAATGACAATATTTTAGGCTGATGGAGTTGGCAGCGGCTGAGTCACAGGGCACCCAAGATATGGAAGATGATGACGCTGATTACTACAGGCAGGAAGTCGGTGAAGAACCCGAGGAAGGTAATAGTCAATGTTTCAAATGTCTTTGTCGTGGAATTTTTAGTGTCATTGTGATGATAGAGATATTTATCGCTCTTTCGAAACAAATTAGTAAATTATTATTTTTTATACAATCTAGTTTCCAAAATTCAACATATACATACATAAACACACGTCTGTAATCCCCGAAGGGCTAGGCAGAGGTGTAACCAATACAGCTACTTTTTCGGTCCCATAATGTGATATGGGGCGGGCCATACCAGGCACAAATTCCAGTCTCCAGGCTAATACTTAGAATTTCTAGATAGAAAAGAACAGTATCACTTTACCGGGGATCGAACCCGAGACCTCAGCACAACAGTCGAACGTATGCTCAATTATAACTGCGCCACCGAGGCAGTCAAAAAATTCAACATAGTACTATGTTTTACGTAATGTATAATTTAGGCTCCCTATGTACATTTTTCTATATTTCAGATCTCTTTACACAAAACAAATCTAAGAAACGCAAAACGGACGACGACAGTGTACGTGGCTTTAAGAAGATGAGGCTTGACAAGAAGTTACAAAAGAAATACCATAAAAATCAAGAAGTAACTACACAGAGCGATAAAGGAGGGAAAAGAAAGTTCCAGAATCAAACAGATGGTAAAAGGAAGTTCCAGAATCAAACAGAGGGTAAAAGAAAGTTCCATAACCAAGAAGGAGGTAAAAGAAATTTCCAGAATAAAGAAGGTAAAGGGAAATTTCATAAATCTCCCGGTGACAGAAGACAACAAAATAATAAAGGACAGAAGCCATTCAATAAACAGAAAAAGGTATTTGGTGGGAAAATAAATAAATTCAAAGGCGCTAAAGGACGTGTGGGAAAAGGCAAAAGCAAAGGGAAAAATAAAAAATAAGAAATGCGTTTAGTTAAGAGAAAAAATTAAACAATATGTGTGTTATAACATCGTAAATAAGTGGTTTCGAATAAAACAATAGAAAAAGATTGTGATTTTTTTATTATCTTATCAACGATTGTACAAAACACTTGGGTCCTTACACAATGAGCCTATATTTAAACATTACACTAGTTTATGGCGTAATTTCATAGATAGCGGATCAATAAGTATCGGTACATGACTGAGAACCCTTTTCATAAACAACCTTATTTCTTTTTTATATGACTGATGTTGGTTACGTATGGCTAAAAGGTTGAATATCAATTGCTATCAAAATTTGTTTCTTTAGCGCCTGCGCTTTCAGGTATTTCCTTTAAGTAGTTAAATTATACAGACTTTCTATATATTCTAAAAAATAGTTATTCATTGTGTTGATTACTGAGTTGTGATCAATTATTTTTTATACCACCAAAAACAACAAGCAAGGGGGTCACTTAGTAAATCTCTAACTAACGAGGTGGGTAACGGGTATTTCATCAGAATGTTGCCACTTCTCCCAGTTTTCTTATGGGACAACTTTTCCTACCCCAGCAGAGTTTGCTCTGTCATTAGTTATAATTTTAATTAACTTAAGCTAATCAGACCTACTTTACAATTGTGATTTGTCTCTATATAGCACTTATATTACTGTGGGTAATGTGCTTGTGTTTTAAAGTATTTGAATAATATTAAGAAATGTTTCTTAAGTGTATTAGTTAAATAAACAAATATAATTGGCACACATATCAGAACAGATTGTCCTGTTACATCACCGGTGGCTAATTTGCCAGCATTACGCCATTTTAGAGTGTGTTGATTGACATTTAACATTTCTTATTTATCAATTTATATCTGAGCAGAAAAAAAAATCATAATGAAATATTGAGTAAAATAATAATTTATCTAAGGGTCGTTCATAAAATATGTCATGGAAAGTTGTACTTTTTTAGATTTCCTCCCTCCCCTTCGTCACGCTTTGTCACATTTTCTGTGACCGATATTGCGTCACAAATGATAGATCTCCCCTTGTACATAATATATAGCCATTAATAGTACACAAATTTATATTTATTGTGACGGACTGCAACGTTAGCGTTGACGTCTAAAAACAAAACAGAAGTCAATATAAAAGTTATTGGGCCATTATGAAATAATATATATGTAGATATACTTGTATACTTACAAGTATGGAACATAGGACTTGGCTTAGCTTAAACCTAAATTGTTTAGTGAGCTGCTAACGTGACACTTCCTTAGACCCCCTGACCCTCAATTGACACATCTTTTACAGTTAGTGACACTCCTATATAACATATTTTATGAACGGCTCCTTATCCGCAAGTATTGAATATATACTGCACAGTATATTTATATCAAGAAGACGATGTCATCAGCCATCATGACCTGGTTGTCTTTGGTCATGGCTTCGAGTGCGGCGTGTACTTCGCCCGCGTCGAACGGCTCGTGCGAGTACTTCTCGTCGAGGTACTTCGTCACGCGGTCCAGGGGCAGCGAGTTGGCGCGCTCCGAACGGAATATCTCGTGTAATGCTGATTTGAACTGAGTTAACCTGACAAATATATTGGTTATGGTTCACTATACTGTAATTATGATTGATTCTTTGGGTCAAAATAGTAGAGTTTACAAGTTCAAGCTATTATATATTTTTTTTTTAATCCTGGCACGGCAAAGTCACCACACTGATGGTAAGAGCAGTGTAGTCCAATTAGAGTATCAAGTAGCGAGAAACAATATATCCCTCGCTACTCAACAAAATCATGTCAGCCTGCTATGTAGCTTCTTCATATTACGGCATGGGGCAAGAAGGTGAAGATGCGATCGAGGGTCTAGTGTCAGAGAGCTCAGAAAGCCGCAACACGGCCAAACATCGCATCCCAACTCTAGACCCTGACAAAAACCGGATGTACACTGGCTGAACCCGGAATGCAACACACTTGCGTGTGCCACTATGGCGGGTTTTACACCCTGTGCGGTGCGAGCTATCCGGGCAGATATGAATATCCTACCACCATCTACTTTCAGATTTATAATATTGAAAAGACTATTTATACAGTCTTTTAGAGTTTATTTGGGGTAAAATATAAGCAATAGAGAAGTCGCATTTATAATATTCTATAATAGTTGTAAAATATAACAATATTTTACAATTGAGTTGTGTTTGGGATAAAATATAAGTTATTAGGTGAAGGCAAGTATTCTTGAATCCATTTTAATTTACTAACTTCTTGTTAAACTATTCCTGATGATTTCAATAATTTAGGCCAATACTATACAGTCTGATCAATGAATTTCAGACATTTCCAATTCAATAAATATACTACTAATATAGGATCATTTCTCTTTATATCCCAGATATGGTTAGTCTGAAGTTATGCAAATTCCCCACCAACCACCTTCTGGACTCAGCTCAGAGCTTAAAAACAGTTTTCTTTCTATTTCGAATATAGTTCATTATTACCTGTTGGGTTCAACAGTCTTCTGGGAAGACCTGGTGGTCCTCTGCGAGGGTTCAGGTTCAGGGTCTCGTGCAGCGCGCAGCACCGGCTCCGCCTCCTCATCAGACGAGAACTCGTAAGGGTCCTGACCTTCACCACCCTGCTGATAAATGCGCAGATATCGTATGTATTCAAATATTTTTTATTTGCTTGCTTCCGTGACGCAGTGTGCGAGTAGCCGGTTGTGAAAGAGGCCGTGGGTTCGATTCGACACCGAGACAAATCTAATAAACAGGTATTCTGTATCTGGGTGTTGTAGGACCGTAGTTGATACACGAAAAGGCAGCGGCTTTGCTGTGCCCTGGCGTTGCAGAAGTCTTAATTTTAGGGTTGCCCTCGATTTTTCTGAGATCCCATCATCAGATCCTGACTTGGTGCCAATGGGACCAGCTGGGAAGTATACCCTTTTAAACATAAAAGGATTTCTCGAATCGGTCCAGGCCTTCGAGTAATCAGGGAACATACATAAAAAAAGATTCCGACGAATTGAGAACATGCTCCTTTTTTTTAAGTCGGTTAAAAATTACTTACAGTCTTCCTAGATCGTTTGGCACGCGGCGGCGCCGGTTGTTCCCCGTCAGAGGCGGCGCCCTCTCCCTCCGAAGAAGCGCGGCGCTTGCGACGTTTCTCTTTGATCAGCACCTGACAACACATAGTATACAGGGTGTTAGGGATCAAAGGGACAATATTTAAACCATAGATAAGGAAGGTAGTTTGTAGATTATTGGTAAAAGGAAAAAAATATATACAGAGTGTAGCAAAAATGTGGTACTAATGAAATCTCCGTGTATAGAGTTGGTGTTTAGTAACTTATTATATATTAGATTATCTTCAAAGTGACGGCATTTAGTGCCTTGACAAACTTAGTTGAAAAAAAATACTTCTAATAAAGTTTAAATTGATTATCTAAGTATTACAATTCCTTTCAATTATCAGCGGCTTAAGGGGTCATAGAACGAATGATTTGATACAAATTTCAAATTCCAATTACTCAGATAAGATGACGCTTATGGGATTTCAACTTTATTCATAAGTTATCAGTCACCCGCCCTTGGTGTCAGTCAGTAGCTTTAGAGGTCGTAATGCCGGATTATGGTTTAACGGACAGTGCCTACCTAGTTTAAAGTAAGCCTTATTGTTCAAATAAGTTGCGTGGGCTGTATAGTGTGCTCAATCCTGGATGAGGCGGCAAAGTGGTTTAGTGCGTAGAGAGATAGTCAAAAGGAAGTTCTTAACCGGGCTATTAATTGACGTAGGCCAGGGAGTGAGTCGAAGGAATGCAGTTGTCCGGGTTACGACCAGAGAGTACGCTCTGGGTTGTAGATTGAAGGGGCGCTGTGATCCGGGCTGCACTGCCTTGGTTGCGTCGTAGTATCGAGTAGTTGTGGGTATTGCCAGGATTGGGAACATCATCAGTGGTTTGAGAAAGTGATCGATGTACCAACATTAATTGTAATTCAAAGTGCTGTGTTTAAAAGAGCAACCATGGGGTTTCTTGCCAGTTTCTTCCACATGGATGACTGCATTCCGAACTGGTAGTAGCTTAAATAGACTGTGAAATGTTAACCTTGTGTTTTACTACCGAACTATTATACGATGAGTATCCTGACAATATCTGGAGATCGGAGAGGGATGTGTAAGCCCTCTCACAACCCCGGCCCGTGGACATTGCCGACAACATATAAATATGGAAGAGGCGAAAGTGTCAGGATCGTAGCTTGTGGCACTCAATAGTCTCCGGGACGCCCATGGGATACAGGGGTGAATGCACATGTGTATATGTATTATCGAAATATCATTTGAGACGTAAAATCACAAGTATTGCGTACCTTTTTGAAGTAGGCGAATTGTACTAGTTGTATGGCGGCGTGGGCGTCATCGTGCGTGATGTTGGCGCTGAGACGACTCTTGGCGTGCGCCGTACTCAGACGGATCAACGTCTCCAACGTACGGGCGGTCACGGGCTGCGTCTGTATACATACGAAAGTGTTGTGTTTTTTAATCTTAAATTAATGAGCTTGATCGAAAATCGACTCGGCCGCTCCCTAAATCCACAATTTGTATGTCACCTACTCAATGTTAATACAATTAAAATATTTTTCAATTAAAATTCTGGCCCTTTTTTAAGTCGGAACTTGAATATAATTCCAGACATTTAGTGATAGAGAATGTGGCCCACTCCGTACACATTTCAACAAAACATGATAAATCTTCAATTAACCCGCAATCACTGCAGTTGGGCGAGTTTCAAGCGTGAACTAGAAACTTAAACTTGTTTGTGGGTTTTTTTATACCATCTTGGTGGCAAACGAGCTTACGGCCCGCCTGATGGTAAGCGGTTACCGTAGCCTATGGACGCCTGCATTACCAGGAGTATCACATGCGCGTGCCGACCCAAAATGTTTCCAGAGCGAAGTCCCATCACCACTATCAGCTCACGTCTCTGTAAAACACATTCAGTAATCCTTGGAGATTGTAATTGTTCAGGTTGTACAGTACGGTACCAAATACCTTTATCCCGGGAGTGTGTATCAAAACTTTTCCACAAATTACTGCAATAATTCTTAACTTTCATCAATGAATCAGAGTAATGAGGTATGGAGTATAAGGAAATACCCTCTGTAGCCGCTTCTGTAGCCAACTGGTCTGCAGTTTCGTTTCCATGAATACCAATATGAGAGGGTAACCATTGCAACTTAATATTTTTATTCTCATTAAAAATGTTGCATCTAAAACTCTATACGTTGATGAAGTGCCCGGATATAGTAGAAGTACAACGAGTAATGTCTTGTAAGGAGCTCTTTGATTCCGTGAAAATTACTGTGGGAAACTGAGTCTGTGTATGACAATGCTTCAACCAGAGCTCTGAGCTCAACTGACGTAATAGACATTTCTGATTCAATCCTAAAACGTACATGTGTATTTGTTTGCGGATCGTAAAAGACTGCTCCTATATCCGTCTCAAATTTTGATCCATCTGCCAAAATTTTGGAAAAATTTGATTTTACCAATTTATTGAAGGAAGGTATATTTGATATCCATGTTGATTTGAAATACATTTAAATAGAGACGAGCACAGTAACATACCGGTATATGACTCGCTTGACGAGATTTATATAAATCTTAAAAATACATGACACTGGCAAATGTGCAAACCGCGCCACGTTAAAAAAACAACGAAACCACCTACACATAGAAGTTACTAGGTTGGAAAAAAAGGAAAATGGCGGGAATATTAGAAAAACATGGGACATGGCTTTCCCCTTAAATAGATAAAAACAACGGACATGGCTTAAGCCTTATAAAAACCAGAAAAGAAGAAGACTTTCAATTTTAGCCCAGATTTAGAAAAAATAACGACAGACAAGGCTGCATGGTGGACAACCTTTGCCTTCTCTTATATATAAAAAAAGAATGAAATAAAAAAAATAAGTTACTGCAAGACTCCTACAGCAGTTAGATCGAGCTGGCTTTATCATGCTGGACAAAACCCTGATAACATTGGACCCTCACCCTGGCCACGTCGTTATCCATCATGTCCTGGTTGCGCAGCCTCGCGTACTCGTCCGCGATGAGGTCAGACGCGTCCTGACTGAGCTTGGGCTTCATCAGCCGCGCGATGTGTATGTACTTGCGCATGAACCTGGTGCTCAGGATCTGATCCTTCTTGTTGCGAGTGTTGCCGTGCAACAACGGGTCGTACTTCTCGTATATTGACTCGTTGGTTTCCTGGAACAAAAGTTCGGTCAGTCTAGGAATATTTGATTAACATAGATCTATGGTGATGATACCCTACAGGTACGGTATACTTCATAATTTAACTTTTATGGGGTTTACTGAAATATGCAAGAGTTAAATAAATAAATACACCTAACAGTCACATATAGTTCTGACCCCACACTAGGTATCTGTATCGAGGGTATCAAGAACTACGAGGGGCTACGGTCTCACAACACTCCCTAACCCTAAACCACTATCTGTCTGCCGTACAAACATGTCTTGGTGCGGGAATCGAACCCACAGCCTCTCGTATCACAGCCGGCTACTCGCCCGCTGCGCCACGGAGGCTGTCAAAGAGAGTTCCCCCAGTGTATAATTCCTGTTATATATTATCATATTACCCACCTCTGTGTCATCCACGTCAGGATTCTCTGTAGAGAGCATTTCGACCGTTGAACCCATCGGCAACACTTCACCATCTTGTTCTTTGGGATTCCTAAAAATATAATATATTCATTGTAATACAACGAAATTTACGGATTCTATCGCGGTTTATTTTACTTTTTTAACCCGACGTTTCGAAGGCTTTACAGTCTTCATGGTCACGGGGGAGACTGTGGTTTTAGAATAGAATAGATAGAATCCGTAAATTTCGTTTTATTACAATGTATAATATTCGCGAAAACATAAGAAACTATTGAATATAATATATTTATAATTATATAAAGAAATGAATTTGTACGGCGACAAGCTCGCCACTTATCACATCATGGGACGGACATAATCTTGGTGCGAGGTGCAGGGAGTAAGGCTTACCTCTGTGGGAACATACGCGTATACTTATGATATTATTGTTAGTATAAACAAAAAACACGCTTTAATAACTAGCTAAACTAAAAGTTCAAAATAATTAGATTAATTTGACTGCCTCGGTGGCGCAGTTGTAATTGCGCATGCGTTACGACTGCTGTGCTGAGGCCTCGGGTTCGATCCCCGGATCGGGTAAAGTGATATTGGGTTTTTCTATCTAGAAATTCATTAGTATTAGCCCGGAGTCTGGAATTTGTGCCCGGTATGGCGATAGGCTCTCGCCCCCTATCACATTATGGGACCGAAATTCGGCGAAGAGTGGGTGTACTCGTTACACCTCTGCCTACCCCTTCGGGGATTACAGGCGTGAGTGTATGTATGTGTGTGTGTGTAATTTGATTCTAAAAAAAGCGTGAGGTTATTTTCAGGGTATAAAAAACCACACACATTATTACCATGAAATTAATCATAAAATAATAATAAAATTAATAATTATTTTCTACTTTTAGTTTAGCTATGAAAGCGTGTTTTTATTTTTCTGTTTTTAGGCAAGATTCGTTAACATACAAACATACAGGTGCTTTTGCTGGTGGTAGTATATTCATATCCGCCCGGCTAGCGATCACTGTACAAAGGGTGTAAAACCCGCCATAGTGGCACACGCAAGTGTGTCGCGTTCCGGGACCAGCCAGTGTACATCCGGTTTTTGTCGGGGTCTAGAGTTGAGGTACAATGTTTGGCCGTTTTGCGGCCTTCTGAGTACTCTGACACTAGACCCTCGACCGCTTCTTCACCATTTTACCCATGGCGTAGTGAGGAAGTAGGCCGGCATGATTGACTTGAATAGCGAGGGATAGATTGTCTTTCGCTACTCGACACTCTAGCTGAACGACACTGCGCTTACCATCAGGTGCAGTGTGGTCACTTTACCGAGGATGAAAAAAGGTGAATCGTGTATAAGTAAAAGTTATTTAATTCATAAAAAGTACACAGACTTCAATAAAAAACAAATTATGCGTCCCTGTAAATTTTGAGGGTTTCCCTCGATTTTTCTCAGATCCCATAATCAGATCCAGATTTGGTGCCAACAAGACTGGGAAGTATACCCTTTAAAACAAAAAAAGAATTTCTTGAATCGGTCCAGGCGTCTTCGAGTAATCGGGGAACATACATAAAAAAAACATTCCGACGAATTGAGAACCTTCTCCTTTTTTTGAAGTCGGTTAATAAAATAGTAACCTGTATCTATGCATCCGGAGCACATGTTCTGATATCATGTTGTCGTGGTCGGCATCGGCGATGTCCAGCATCACGAACAGCAGGTCGAACCGAGACAGCAGCGAGTCCTGCAGGCCTATGTTCTCCATTGGAGTCTTGTATTGATCGTACTAGAAAACAAATTATATTATACTAGCGAGTCCGGCAGACTTCGTCTTGCCCGTAAAAGCAGCGCCACACCGACTGCAGCGCCATCTGCCGGGCTGATTTGTGAATCTAAACCATCCAGGGCTCCACCCAAACGCATACAAAAACAATCATTCAAATTGGTCCAGCCGTTTAGGAGGAGTTCAGTGACATACACACGTACAGTAGAATTATATATATAAAGATTAGCATTACAGTCGAAGAGTATTCTATATGGATAGGTTTTCTGTGTTCTTTAAACTTTCTGTGTTAACGCAAATATTATATAATAATAATACTAGCCCTATATTAAACATTGTCCCACTGCTGGGCACGGGCCTCCACTACTAATGAGAGGGGTTAGGCCTTAGTCCACCACGCTGGCCTAATGCGGGTTGGTAGAACGCGAATATTACATTGCTATAAAATTATTTTTGCGCATTTCATTGCGCGTTGTTAAGAACAACATTAAATGAAAAATATAAAAAGTTAAAACCGCAATAAAATTAGTTTTATTTCTATATTCTTGGAGCATTGCATACTGGACATATCGCTGTCGCTAGTATTACATCACGAGTCGCAATATTTTGTAAATAGATATTTGGTAAATCTCAAAGTAAAATATAATAAACTAGCTGTTGCTCGCGGCTCCGCCCGCGTGTAGGTCATGTTTGGGAGAAAAAGTATACAATACGTAATACCAATTTTCATGCGTTTAACTTCAACATTTTTAATATTTTCATACAAACTTTTATCTAATATTTTACCCCCTTAGGGGTGGAATTTCCTAAAATCCTGAAATATATATTTTTTATTTTTAACTAAAAGGCCAAATACTAATTTACATGCGTTTAACTTCAAAAATGACGGATTTCCATACAAACTTTCATCCCCTATTTTACCCTTTCATGGATGGAATTTCCAAAAACACTTCCTTAGTGGACGCCTACGTCATAAAAGGTACCTACTGTCAAAATGTCAAGTCTCTAACCCCAGCCGTTTAGGCTGTGCGTTGATCGATCAGTGACTGACTGATTTCTTCTTTTATATATACAGATGAACACCTAAGATACAAATATCTTGTATCGTAATTATCGAGAATTACAAGTGACTTTCGATCTCACATCATTCTTGAAATAATATTGGTGGATCACACAAACCAAAATTATGACATTAATTTTTATTAAGAGTTAATTTAATCAGCAACTTATCCGCGATATGTTCGTTTATTTTTTATGATTGTTAAAACATTTTTTAATCGGTCAACATATTGATGTAACCTTAAGCTTAGATTAATATTGTTTTAAAAAATTTGTATAGTTTAAGTTTTTTGGCACCAGATGGCGCTGGCGTAGAATTAAATCGTGTTATTCATCTGTTTAGTACCTAATTTCTATAACATGATAGGGCCAAATTCGAAGTTTATCTTCTAATTAAAAATTGACGATAATCAAAAATGAGTAAAGCCGCGATCTGAAGTTAGTTATAATTAGGTATATGTTTTACCAATAAAACGTCACAAAATATGATGTTACTAATAACGTCATCATTATTTGTTGGTGCATATTACTAAATTCGTTACAATATGTATGGCCGAAATAGCTCAGTTGGGAGAGCGTTAGACTGAAGATCTAAAGGTCCCTGGTTCGATCCCTGGTTTCGGCAATCTTTTTTTACCTTTTTGTTTTATGAAAATACATTTTAATATAAAATAGATATTTGATTTTAATACAAATAATAAATAAGTAAAAAAAATATGGGAAATAGTTATTTTTAAATTCAGTGTACATTTTAACCAAAACTTGTTTTTAAAATAATGTCTATTGTCAGTCATCAATTGAAACGAAAAATATATTTAATATAAGCCTAATTAATATCTCATTAAATTTCCGAACTTGACATAACCTGCTTGCACTCCTTCAGGTCTTTTAGAAGGATGACTATCTTCTACAATCAGAACAAACCACAAGGACAGTTTAACTAATTTTACATTTAAAATACAGTAATTGTGAAATTTTCATAAAGGATATTTTTAATCTCACTAACAAAACTTTTTTTTTAAATATCTGATGAAACAAGGAATAAAAATTTGTATAGGAATTTATAGGCTGCTAATTATGTTGTTATGTTGTGCACTTAGTTTATTTACGTAGCAAATGTATTTTGTATTGCAAATTAGTGTAACAATAGGGTACTTGACAATTTTTGAAAATTGATGGACATCGATAGAGGACTCTTCACTTATAGCCCCCGTAATATTTTTATTATTGAAATATACTCAATTTCTATAAAATCCGTGATTTTATTTTTTCATATATAATTTCGGGCTAAAACGCGTTGTCACGTGACATGATCTCTATGTGACGTCATCGCACATATACAAACATTCGGGACCGATGTGACATCTAACAACATAACAAATTATTTGCATTTATCTGTGAGTTTTTCCGCAAAAATGAATGAGCCAGCATATAAATATTGATCAATAACTTTGTGTAAAAACTCGACACTAAATTCCGATATATTGTTCATCCATGTGCCAAAATCAAAAGTTTTAAGAAAAAAGTGGCAGATTTCGACTATCAGCCTTTGTAATGCCTTCTTCCATTCTTATAGAAGACTTGAAGACGAAATTAACACGTTTACACATCGAAAAATATGTTCTTCCATACAATTTTATTTGTCGTAGGATGCAATGTTTATGTGCGATGTCGTCACGAGTAATGGCGGCCGGTATTGCTACGTTTTTGGCACCGAGTGATACAGATTAAAAATTCTAAATTTTAATGACTAAAATAAAATGTTTATAATACATTTAAAATAAAAAAATGTATTTAATAAATATGTTTGCCCACTATCCTTTCTCCTAGTGCAGTTTTATATTTTTTGGTTACACCAGTCAAACACCCTATTGTTTGTGAACCTGTTAAAATTAAAATAAAATGTGTAGTGTGTTCGGTACCCACCCTGCCGTAGACAGGATTAGCGGCGGCGAGCACAGCACAGCGCGCATTGAGCGTTGCATGAACCCCTGCCTTCGCGATGGTGACGCGGCCTTGCTCCATCACCTCATGGATGGCTGTGCGGTCGATGTCAGACATTTTGTCAAACTCATCGATGCACACCACGCCGCGGTCCGCCAACACCATGGCGCCAGCTTCCAGTCTGAAACACCCACGACATATACCAGGGCCAACCTGCGGCTATAAGAAGGATTCGGGGCTCTCTATAAATGTACCTGAGTTCCCTAATATTGTGGTATTATATTTAAAAAAAATATTATTGTTCAGTATGTGTTTCAAAATGTCTTTTAAATTACTGACAACAAATATGAAAGACTAACTGCAACATTGTAATTTATAATATTTAAATTCAATACACACGCTTTTGTATACCTTTCAAATTATGTAAAATGATTTGAATACCAAGGAGCTTTGCCACCTCAACATATAGGAAACAAGTATACCTACACAACTGACAATACGGTTGTACATTATTCGATGTGTAACCGAAAATAATATGAAAAAGATTATTTTATGAAAACAGAATAAAAATTGCTTGAAAATTGAGTTCATAATATTTATTTCAAATATTAGTATGAGCAAGAATGGTTGCATGGTGGGAACATATCACTATCTCACACAAAACAGCACAGTAATGGCCATTCTGAGAACTGTGACGTCACGGGACATAGCATGCATCCTTTTACTGTCATTTGAAAATTACCCCTTCCAGCAGATTTGAATGGTGTCTAATTTTTTTTAATTTGGTTCGTATTTATAAAATTATTTCGATAATAATAGGGTTCAGGAAATGTAACTTGTTCATTAAATTAATAAAAAAATCGTGTCAACAAATCTATTAAAGGTTCCACCATTATTAATTACACTTTGCATGCTTAGTATTAAAAAGCAACTGGATTCAAAAAACATTTTTTTGGCAAATCACAAAAACCTTATGCAATTATAACTTTAGGCTATATAAGTATTTTCTTAAAGAGAGAATATGAACCACAGATTTCAAGTTTTTTTCTGAGATTAATATCCTTGCCAAATTCACTTTTAGTGACTTTACCTACTAATCACCTGCAAGTCATTCAAGTTTAACCCCATATTCTGCCACAAAGCAAATCACACATAATAAGAACCAGAAAATGTCCATCTACTATTACTGAATACAGTTATCTATAGTAAATTAATTTGTACCTTCGATCGCCAGTTTCTGGGTCAGTGGTAACAGCAGCAGTGAGACCAACTCCTGATGACCCTCGTCCCGTGGTAGTGATGGCACGCGGCGCTGTCTGCGTCACATAACGCAACAGTTGGGACTTGGCCACTGATGGGTCTCCAATGAGAAGTACATTGATGTCACTGTGGATGAGAAAATACTATTACTTATGGGAAGGTTATGCTTTCCATAAGAAGAGCAACCTTAAATGATATTTTAAATAAATTAAGTCTTAAAATATATTTTTAAACAAGCTTTTATTCAAATACACTAAAAAGAAGAATATAGTCAGTTATAGAAGTATATAGTGAATGAAAAAAAAAGTACTTGTCAAGACATCGAACAAACCTAAACACAATATTATGGCTGCTGTGAGCTATAGAGAAGTTGTCTGGTCTGCAGTCTCAATCACCATAAAATTGCATATTATCAGGTTTATGCATGAATACCAAATTTCAGCCTATTTGGGCTAGAAGAATCAAAATTCGGTTGGAAATTTTGATCTATACAAACATTACTAGTTAAATAAGAGCCTGTAAAAAATTCAAACTTACCCTCTTAATCTTGTGCCATTAGGCAGTACTTTCTCCATCCCACCAAGAAGTAGGCAAAGAATAGCTTTCTTGATAAAGTCATGGCCATGTATAGATGGCGCTAGTGACTTGCCCAACAGATCAAATATGTCTATATTAGTCCTTCTAGCCAGCCGCTTACATTGTTTCACATCTTCAAACGTTATAGACATGTTCATATCTTTGTTTATTGGGCTGATGTTGTTTGCTATTAGAATCGTTCTGAAAAATTATTTCCAAAATTTTTATTAGCAGTTTTCATGAAGCATATACACTGACGCCGGTAATCCCCGAAGGGGTAGGCAGAGACTTATAAACAAGTACACCCAAATAAATCCCAATATCACTTTACCAGATCTGGGGATCGAATCCGAGACCTCAGCACAGCAATCGTAACGCATGGCAATTACAACTGCGCCACCAAGGCAGAATGAAGCATTTTTAATTTTTAATGAAGCATTAGAAAAATGACCATACTATGGTATACACTTACCTAAATGTACCAGCTGTAAAACTCCCTTGCTTATTGGGTAGACACCGATAGTTCCCCACAATCTGGACCCTGTCTCCTGGCTTACACTTGTCCACTAAATCATCGTCACATATGATGTCAACACTACGTGGTAACTGGCCAGCGGGCGCACGCTCTGGCATTTCTTGAACAGTGAGGGTTTGATGGTCTTTGTAGCGAGAGAGACCATATTCTGTCTCTAGTGGATTGCCATCATCATCCTATAAATGTGCAATGTATGTTTTAAAATACAACAAATTTTCGAAATTCGGCTTTAAAACTACTTTTTAACTATAAATACATCAGTGAAGGCTATTATTGTGACGTGTGTAATTGGTTGGTATTAATTCTCCATAAAATAATTTTAATAAAAAAAAAGATGATGAGTCTCTTAAATATTTCTTAAAGTTTATATAGTTCATTTGTTATATTAATATTGCAATAATATCAGACACACAATTTTAATAATGTGGTTTACATGATGTAATTTTTCATGTTAAAAACAGAGAAAAATAACTTTACATACATTAAAATATAATTATATTGTTTACTGATCATGAATACATTAATAATTACATAGCTCTTATGTCAGTGCATTAAAAAAGAAAGAATATAACAGAAAGCATAACAGCTTATATATAAATAACATACATCATCAATACACTAGCAAATTCTTTATTCATATATAATCATGTTTATTATTTTCAACAACTTCCTACTCAAAACATTCTGACAATTTCTTTACCTTAGTTGGATATACCGCAGTTGAAGGGAAAGCTTCAAAGGATGTCAAATCCGTGTACTTCCTTTCCATGACCTTTTTAGTGGTGGGGCAGTAGTGTACACTGCGCACAACTTTAGGGCGTACCAAAGACACCCTGGTTACTATACCCTCCACACATATCAGGTTACCTAGATATCTAAAAATTATATTAATAAACTTAGTGTTTGTGCTGCAAATGTAAAATGACTTTCATAAAAAAATTATTAAATAATACACAAATAAAATAATAGATATTCCGCATATTTCCATAACACTATCAGTCATAACTTAAAATGAAATGCGACTTTAAGTGCAAAAAAAAATATGTAAGAGGAATAAATATATAAATACACCCAACAGCCACAAGAAATATCTGTCTGTAACACAATCATCTGTCTCTGAGCAGGAATCAAACCCACATCCTCTTGTTACACAGCTGCCTACCCTCCCGCTGCGCCAAGGAGGCTGTCTAAATAAAAGTAAATATTCAATATAAAGTAATGAAAATGTTAAAATATTCAATAGGACAATTAAAAAACTTTTGATTTTATAGTTTGCTACCAAATTTATTTGTTTTGCAATAATTTCTAAGTAATTATAAGAGTGGCATAAAAGTACCTTGATGTCAAACTTCTTGGGGTAACATGTTTATTGCCAAAACTGCCGGAAAATGCAACGAAAAACTCTTCCTGGACTTTAGCATAAGTTGGGTCTATGGATGAAACATACTCTTTTAAGGCTTTTTGAAATGCTATTTGTTCCTCAAACGCATTCTCTAGTAAGTTTTTAGCCCTCTCTGGACTTTTTCTTCTCAGGTCATTCACGTTTACAATAAGTCTCTTTGATTTGTCTTCTATCATTTGTTTTACCTTTTCCATGTAAATACCTTGATCTTCCTGTAAAAGGTGATATTATAGTCAATAAATAATTTGACCATAGTTTACTTTTCACTTAAAGGCAGTCGGATTAATTAAATTATTGATGAAAGTGTAGTAAAGTAACAAAAATGAAAATAGAAGTTGTTTTTTTGCATACTGCAACTTAGGTTATTAAATAAAACATTACCCCATCATCTAAAAACTCAAGATATTCCCTTTGCAAGTCTCTTAAACGTTGATCAAAATCACCATCTTCCATTTTCTTGAGTTAATATTAAAATTACGAAACTAAACAAGTACGTAACGTTGATAAATTTAACTGTTTCTTGTTTTTATTACAACTCACAGTTGACATTTGCCGGTGTTTGGCGCCAAAATTCAGTGATAAAGCTCGCTCCACACATTGGATGTCTATTATTTATTATTTCGAAACAATTATTTTAGTTTTGTAATAATGTATTTGAGCTTCTTTTATTATGTCTATAATTATGAAATTGCCGTTCTGCAGTATTGGCCATTTCAAAACAAAATAATTTTTGTTTGGCTAATAATTCTAAATCCAAATTAATTTTATTTTAAAAACATTGAATTCTTTTTCCAAAAGTAGTCATTTTTTAACAGCGATCTATATGTACTACGTACTAGATGCGGCGACCAGAACAAACATTTTGTTCCACCGAGTTGAGGTGTATACTCCACACCGACGTTAGTATGCTTCATGCCACCTACGAATGCACACCAGTTAATTTTAGTTATTTATAGCGACATTCCCGAATAAATCTGCCTTAAATTGATTTACAGTGAAACTGTTAATATATAAAGTAAATAACATAATTTCATAACGTTTAGAACGTAATATCAATAAATATTAATTAATTTCAATTTTGAATACGGGAAATCTATATTTCAAAACAAATTCATTATATAGTTTGTCCCGTTTTAGCACGCGGAAAGTCCCGTTCGAGAGACAGTGACGGGAGTTTTACTTCCAAATAGTTCTTAGTAAAATGATAGATGGCATTAGTGGGCGGACAAGGTTATCGGAACATCTTTTTTCTTCGACAGTTCGTGTTTATAGAATATAAGTCAGTGTTTTTTTAATGATTAGTGTTACTATGAGTCACAGAGTACTTTTATATATAAGGAATATATAAGTACCGTCGAGGCAGCAACGCGGCAAAAGCAGCACGCAACATCAACGACGTTTACGGAGCTAACACTACAAACAAACGCACCGCCTGTTATTGGTTTGCCCGCTACATTCTGGAAATTTTGACTTGAAAATGAACCTCGTGGTCGTCTGAAAACTTTGGTCGACAATGACGAATTAAAGGCGATTGTGGAAGCTGATGATACTAAATCTACGGCTGAATTAGCAACAGCTTTCGACGTCAGCTTCAAAATAATATTGGGCCATTTAAGTCATATTGAAAAAGTAAAAAAGCTTGACATATGGTTGCCCCACGAACTCAATGATCGCCAGCGCGAGGTACGCATCGAGACGTGCCTTGCAGTGTTCAACAGGCACACAAACAAAGGAATTTTGAACCACTATTGTTACCTGCGAAAAAAATTGATTCTGTTTGACAATCGCAAGCGCTCAGCAAGTTTGCTGGGTCCTGGTTCAGCACCTAAACTAAAATATACCCCTAAAAAAGTGATGGTTACTGTTTGGTGGTTTAGCGCCGGTGTGATTCATCACACTTCTTACCAAACGGCATGAGCATTACTGCAGATGTGTACTTGAAGAACTGAACACAATGATGGAGAAATTGACACATCTCCAACCAGCTTTGGTCAATCGTTAGTTTTCACTGCTTATGTAAGACAACGAGCGACATCATACTGAACAGCAGACGGTCTCTTAGTTGCAAGAGCTGGGTTGGAAGCTCTCCTTCATCCACCGTACTCACCAGAAGTATTTTCATAGAGAGATTTAATAAATGGTATGGTTTGAGGTAAAATATAGCTATCCTTTTTTACGCACATCAATTTATATTTTCCTTATAGTGATGGCAATATGTTTATGTATACAATATCGTACAATTCTATATTTGTATAAGCTAATAATTCTATAGCTAAAAACTTCAAGTCCGTGTATGGGTTTTATCGCTTACAGTAGGTAACCAAAAGGAGACGGCAACACGCTTGATTCATGAACACAAATTAATAAACGTCATTCAGTCATGTATCATTCGGTGCTCGGCTTTTTTAAATAGAAAAAGCAGGCAAACGGGCAAGAGGCTCATCTGATGCCGTCCAAATACTGGCCATAATCGCCCTTCTTTAACGTGGTTATTAAGCGATTTTTAACGTTAATATTATGGAAACAAAATTATTTTGGCTTGTATTTTACTCACTACTTATTCCTTTTTTCCGAACACCAACACCTCTGTAATCCATGAGAGGTTAAACATAAATTAATAGAAACTAATGTAATTTCAACAACAACGATAACCAGTGCGTTGGCGTTGCGGTTTCATATACGATTATCATACCAGGTGTTCAAATCCTGCATAAATTATATTTCGATGTATATAATTTTCTCTCATTCAATACCCACAACTTCGTGCCTAAAGAAGTTTTCAGTTCAAAAATAGCGCGCGCTTCCCTATTCCTATTAAACACTTCCGTCCCTTTTCACGAAATCACTCCCAGAAATCGATAGCAAAGATGTTACACATCAAAAAAATACATTTCATGGTTAATTCAATAGTCTTTAATTCAATGTCAATTCTTAAAAAACAAAAAAAAATATTGTAAAAGAACCAATGATTCTCCACCTGGGTCCGAACTATGAAATACTAATTTTTATAATTTGAAAACATCACTGCCCTATAGCTATAATTTAAAACAGAAATTCGCCAATTATGTGGAAGAACTTTGCGTCATCTCTTATCAATTTTCATGATACATTAAAAAAAAAACATTGCAATTACCCTATATTAATGACTATATTTGCAGCATAAAAATCAAATCCATCTTTTAACTCTTTTTTACAACAGGTTAGTCAAGCTATGCCATCTCTTTCTTTCTTAATTTATAAAAGAAAATGCTATAAAACGACACATTTTAACAGGAATGACTGGAATATAAATTGTTAGTTTACGAAAGGCAATTTAAATTTTCACAATTCAGTCATCAAAATTAATAATAAACAAACTAAATAGTGTTTTAAATGGCCTTAAAATTGAATACTTAATATCAACTATGAGTGTGACTAACGCATCTGAACATAATTCCAATTCTAACCAATCAATGCCAGACAGCAGCAAAGATAGGCCGAAACTGAAAATCCTTGCTTTTCATGGTTACAGACAGAACGGTGGTGTATTTCGCAGTAAAATCGGTTCTTTTCGTAAAGCTGTAGCCAAATATGCCCAGTTGACTTTCATATCAGCTCCACATAAAATTCTAAACGAAGATGAGGGTGGAGATGAAGGTAAGCCAATACCAACTATACAATATTATCCTGAGTAAGATTAGACAACGATAACATGTTTTTTTAATGCATGGAAAGTCAGACAGACAAGCATTCAGGACATCTGATGGTGAGTAGTCACCGCCGCCCATAGACCTCAGTAATGCCAGGGCACAGCAAAGCCACTGCCTACCGTAAAGATTACACTAATTTTCAACATGTGAAAAGCCATACCAACCAGTGGTGTAGCTTACCAAAGACAGGCCCTGTTTCAAAATTTATCAAGCTGCCTAAATGAAGGGTAATTTTTTTTTTGTAAAGACATGTGGAGCCTTTGTAGGTCAGAGGCCAGTATCATCAATACAGCAGTAGCTATGCTCTTGGTACCAACCCAGATCCATTCTAAAACAAATAGATATAGCTGGTTAACTTAATCAAGGAATACAAAAAACTTTGAAAATCACAGTATTAATATGCAAAGGGTTCTCCCACTGCTGTTTAGCTCAGTGGTTCCCAAAGTTGAATGAACAGCGACCCACCTAACAAAAAGTTCCGAATTCGAGGCTCACCTCTTGGTTGTCATGAATAGAGTCATAACTATACGAATGGAAAGTTCAAATAAGAAAATAAAATCAATTTTAATAATTATATTCCGTTCGGTCGAAGTATGATCCTATTTTCATGGCCCAACCAATATACCCATAGTTTGGGAAACACTGGTTTAGCTGATATAATAGAGGGCCTGTTTTAAAGTGTGATTCCTCAGAACCTGTATGGACACTGTCCATTAGCAGATCTTCCCGGAAGAGTAGGAATGTAGAGGTGACATTATTGTGTTCTATTTTCAGATGCCAGATCATGGTGGTTCAATGCAGAGGACAATACATTCAGTGGTAAATGTCTAGGAGGTCCAGCCATAGCATTTGAGGATACACTCAGACTTGTGGAGAAGGTGGTGTCAGAGCATGGGCCTTTTGATGGGTTCATGGGGTTCTCACAGGGAGCTTGTCTTGTGGGTCTGTTAGCTGCTATGCAGAAAAAAGGATGTTAGTATTTTTATATTGACAACTTTTTAATTATTGTAAGCATATGACAGACAAGATTATTATCATAAAATTGAAAGCATCTTTGCATATGGATTTTTATATATAATATATATTTTTTTTAGTTATATGCATAAGTAATTTTTTTTCAGATTTACCATACACATTCAAATTTGCAATATTTGCATCTGGTTTTCGTTCAGGCAGTTTAGTCCACAAAGGGTTCTATGATGAAGAAATTTCATTACCATCCTTACATGTTTATGGAGAGGGTGATTCTATTATACCTAAAGGTTGGTCTTAATTTATGTTTTTTATCCTTTTTTATCCTAGCATAGTTAACCACTCACGTCCGAATGGAACACCGGTGCTCCACAACACTGGCAACACACTCGCCCTTTTTTACATACTATTTTCAACTTTAATGTTATGTAAATAAAATTGATTTTGGCTTCTTTTTACTCCGTACTACTTTACTTTTTTAATATCCTTCCGGACTATCCGCCCGGACTAAAATTCATAAACTATATACCGGGTGTCCAAGAAAATCGCGCAGCTGCTTATATACATTATAGTATAACGGGAATGCATCTTGATTAAGACTCATTTTTGTAGCGGACTTTAATAATAACAAAGATACTGAGAAAAACAACAATAACATGAAATATGCTTCCTCTTAACTCATGGTAGATACTTAGCAACACATAAGTAGCGTTGTGTGTAAATCTCGTTATTGCCTACTGTGCTCTCTGTGACCATAGTTATGTGATATGTGTTTAACATTTTAAGAACCGCAGGATATGTCATTTAAAGAACTTTGGAAGAAGATCTACATGGATTCAAATGCACTGTTTACTTGCTACTAATGACTACAAAAACAATTAACTGACCTTGTAATTGAAGCCGTTATTTTCTTAGTGGGTAAGGAGGAAAGTAAAGGATCCACCAAATTCCTGCACGATAACACTGTCACAATTTGGTAGCACACATCACTTGCGATAATCGAAATTAGCATTGCCGTCGGCATCTGTATTGCATAATAAAATAAAACTTCCACATTCCCCCAACAGTTGCAACACTCGCATAAGTGTTTTACCGCTTGTAAGCACGTGCTCATCATTGCGATGCCCGGAATAGTCCAAATAGAAAAGTAAGGCTTCACCGTAATTACTATGGACCATTCCATACGCCAAAACCATGTCGGTGTACTAGGGAACACGGCATTGAAATTAATACAACTCAATGAAAATAACAGAAAACGAGTTCACAATACTATGAATACTACAAATACACATGCACACGCGATTGCAATCCGAATCCAACTAATGAAAAAATTATGAAATTCGCCATGATGAAAAAATAGATAAAGGTCTGTTCATATTAGATACACATATTCATACCTATTTTAGTTTATAATAATTTATTTGCATTATTGGTACGCATCTTTACTGATTTTATCTCACTAGATTTTCATATGCAATTCATAAGTAAATACATATCATTTATTGGGTTACAACGATTGTCAAAACTTTCTCTAGCCATTAAATGCTTGTACAATTTGTATCAATTAAAGCAACATTATAATTACTGTTAATTAAAATAAAATAAAAAAAGACAAACTTCTGACTGGAGCGGATTACTTAAGTACTTTAATCGCTTTTTACTTGTAAAATCGTTGCATTTCAATACAATTAATTAATCTCTCTGGAGATCTTACTAAGATCATCCTATCAGTCCATTATGAATTATGATCTTCGTTTTTACGTAACTCGCAGTACCCAAGTACTTAACCAAATTAAATGTCAATAAGTGTGAACTGTAAACACGTCTTTAGAATTAACGGTCACTATTGGCGGCGTGATTAAATAGACCGACAAGGGGATTAAGAGCCTTTCGGAAGCGGCAAAGTCGGTAGCGGCTTGCATCAAACGAGCCGCTCTACCGGCACCGTAACAGGGTCAGACTAGGGAATTATTTCTAATATCATATTTTTTATTCACAAGTATTTTGTCCTAAACGGTTTGATCTTATTTTGCTCTTTCTTCAGCTACAAGAAGTCGACTGTTGAATATGGGTCTCCCTCAAGGATTTCCACAGTGACAGATTTTTTTCGATGAATGTAAATTTAAATGTTATTTATTGGTAATAATGCCTGTTCTTATTGACTAAATAAAATTACATGATTTGATGTGACTTTTCGGTAACTTACTGAATGATCAAAATGATGACAAAGTAATCTATCAATACACGATACAAAATACGCAAAATAAAAATATTATCTTGGTTTGTTGCCGCTATAAATCTAAGTACGTCCCAACTTAAACAACTATTGTATGAATTTCATATGAAACAAAAAATATTTTTTCGTGAAGCTAGAGAAGGATAAAGTATACAGCTGAAAGTTCATGACCTGACATAATTTAAAGGGAAGTCTATTAAAATTTCGTTGCTGGTGAAAAAAGTTTTCATGGATTTTTTCATTAACGATTTAATCTATGACGAAATTAAAAAATATGTTTACCTTAAAATGACTTACTTTAACCATTCTAACTGGTTTTATGCGGAATAGTTGAGATAATAATTGAAACTTTAAACTGTTATAACTCCGAAACAGATATGGTTTTTTCAAAAAATATTTTTTTATTAGCATATTAATATTATGGCCCTTGCATCTAGGGAAGCAAGTGCGCCATTTTCTTGGACACCCGGTATAATAATGTTAATTATGCAGTGTATCTAAAATATTATGTAGACTAATAAGAGTGTTTCAACAATTGCTGTGTAAACCAGTGTTTAACTAACTAGTTTTTGTTTCAAATTCATACTGAAGAGTTGAAAAAAAAGTTTTTTTGTTTTAATTAAAGTCAATTAGAGAAAAGAGTATCACAGAAAAAATCTATAATTATGAGGAAAAACTGAACTAAAAAAGTATTTTATTTTCAGAGATGAGTGAATCTCTTATCAATCTGTTCATAAAGCCCGTAGTAGCAGAACATCCGGGAGGACATTACGTTGCATGCTCAGGAACTATTAAGGATGCATACCAAGACTTCCTTCATGACAGATATAAAGAAATAATAGAACATAAGGTGGTCAATGACAGGAGGACTTCATAATACCTAGTATAATTTTAATAAATGTTTGTTGGGCAATGGTATTTTTAATTATACATGATTTGTGTATTATTATTCTAATTTATTTTGGGTTATTTAAAAATAGTCTGAAATTAGGAACTATAAAAAGAGGTATTTTTAGGTAGATCTTATCTTTGTTATGTTTTTGGCTGAGGTAGAGTTAGGTATTTATTGTTTATATAAAAGCAGAGCAGAAATAGTACACTAAGTACAGAATAATTTTTAAAAGCTAGTGAAGTAGGGAAAACCAACTAGAGAATTAGATTTCACTTAGTAAGGTATAGCTTAGCTTAGCTAAGTGAAATCGATACGAACACTATATTTCTCTTTTAAAAATGACGCCAGTCCAGCGAAATATTAAATGTTTCATTTATTGCATCGTGGGAATGGGCCGTATTTTAACCACGACAGAAATAAATAAGTTTTTATGTGGTTAATTTCAGAGTCAGACATGGTTTCGGCTTCAAAAATTTAAAAATATCGGACATGGTTTTCTCCTTTTAAATGGATAAAAACCTCAGACATTGCTTTGGCCTTTTGACTTATAGAAGCCAAAGAAGAAGACTTAATTTTAGCCGAGATCTGAAAATAACGACAGACAAGGCTGCATGGTGAAGAACCTTTGCCTTCTCTTTTATATAAAAAAGAAAGATGAAAAAAAATATATTTGAGAATTGAGGCCTATAAAATCAAAGGCAGCTAAATCCATGTCTGTCAAATATTCAGGAAGCTACAAACATCGATAACTTTTGCAAGGTAGCTACGATATTATATAGTTTAAACCAGATTTATAAAGAATGATAATATTAATAATCATTTGAATTTAAAACAATAAAAATCCCTCTATATTTGAGTACAGATTGAAAATAAAATCACATTTAGCTGTCTTTGATTCCAACTATCGGACATTGCTGTATTTGATTCTGAGTAACTGGATACAACCGAGTTTGATAATGACAGCCGCTATTTTGAGTTCTTACGAATAAAGATGTTCTTATACGTTCGATAAAGTAAAAATAACTATATTATTTAATTACAAAATTTAATAAATTTTCAATTAAATGAAATTGCTTTTATGGTTATATCCTCATTATATTCTTAATATTAGCTTTCCAATTCTTGAGGTTCCTTTTTCTTTTACGAGCCTTGCCCGCACTTGCTCTTGTTACAGGAATCTCCATGGCTATCCAAATTCGATTTTTAACAAAAGTATTGTCACGTAATTCAATAAAAACACAAGAATAATGCCAAAAACTGGACTACATATTCGCATGAATTGTATGGCGGCGGCCATGCTGATTTTTAGAAATCTTACTCTCTGATTGGCCGGTGTAACTCTTAGCTGTATTTGATTCTTACAGATAGGCATTTAGCTGTCTTTGATGCCAATATCGGTTTTTAAACTGAATTTGCAAGGGACTTAGCTGCAATTATTAGTAAAATTAATACACTATAGCATGTCTAATTAAATAAAGTAGATGGCGCCATAGTTAACTCATTTTACGACATTAAGGCGTTTAGCTGCCTTTGATTTTATAGGCCTCAATTGAGGTTATGTTGATATATCAATTCTATATTATCAATTTCACAATCGCTTGATAACCTATATAATTCGTTAACTTGAACTTTGCGTATGTAGTATAATTTAACTTGTACTGTTCATAAAGTGCTAAAAAATAGTTTATTATTTCTAACTATGTGGCGGAGATATTTAGTGTGGTTCGCACATGAACATCTGGATTTTAGACATGCCGTAAGTTTAAATATTATGTACATTCTAGTACTAAATACCTACCTACTATTTTTCGAGGTAAATATTATAAGTTAAATATGTATCCATGTTTTATCCTGGTAAATTACTTTGCTAAAATATTGCAGCCTCCGTGGCGCAGCGGGCGAGTAGCCGGCTCTGAAACCAGATGCCGTGGGTTCGATTCCCGCACCGAGACAAATGTTAGTGTGGTAGACAGATATTTGCTTCAGGTCCGAGTGTTGTGGGACCGTAGTCCCTTATAGTTGTTGATACCTACGATACAGATGTTAAGTTACGTAGTATGAAGTGTGCCAAAACTATTAGTATGTGTGTATTGGGTGTATTTAGTATTTATAACTTAAATCATAATACATACTTCTGTTGCTAATACATATTTTATATACAAAAGCCCAATATGCAATTTGAACCTATGATCTCACCAGTCTCTTGGTCTGTAAACTGCCAATTAACCAATACGGCACTGAAAAAACTTACTCTTTTACAGGAAATGGACAGTATATTATCTATGTTGGGTATTCCTATTAAATTTATAGAGCCACGGTGTTTAAAAAAACCGTACTGGATAGTTGAATTACCCTCAGAAGAATGTGCTAAAAAGATTGCATCCAGATCAGTACTTGTCAAAAACTTCATCGAGTTGTGGTCCAGGGCAAAGAACACAACGCAACTGCATGAGAATCTACACAAATCTCTAAAAAACGATTCTGGAGCCTGGTCAATACCAAGTGGTGACAGTGCTGTTTCTGATAGACATCTATGCCCCAAGGAGTTGATAGAAAACAGTTGTCCAAAAGATAAATCGTTCAAAGTGGCAGTGGAGACTTTTTGCAAACATTTCACAATGCGGGAGAAAGTTGAAAAAATTGAGGTAAAACAATGGATACGGTTTTTATTAATACGAAGTTTGTAGTAATTATATAAGCAATTAGTACCAGTAAAGAAATTTGATATTTTGTTTAAAATCCATGTTATTTTAAACTATAATATTTTTGTTTGATCTTAACACTTTTGCGGTACGGACTGTCAAGACGAAAGTCGTAGGTTCGAAACCCAAGTGGCATACACCTCTGACTTTTCTAAAGTTATGTGTGTATTAAAATGTTAATTATCGCTTGCTTTAACGGTGAAGGAAAACATCGTGAGGAAACCTGCATATCTGAGAGTTTTTCGAAGGTATGAGAAGTCTGCCAACCCGCATTAGGCCAGCGTGGTGGACTAAGGCCTAACCCCTCTCATTAGTAGAGGAGGCCCGTGCCCAGCAGTGGGACAATGTTTAATACAGGGCTAGTATTATTATATATACACTTTGTAAAATCTCCATCCATTAATTTACCTGCACTATGTTGCTTACCACACTTGCATAGGTAACGCAATATAGGAACATGTGCATTATTCTATGTTTTGATTATTATTATGTTTTCTTCTCAATTGTACTAGACTGGCATTTTATCCACATCATTCTTTCAAGCCTCATTGGCTATTAAACCCCAAATTATAAAATTTACCAATATATTTTTTTATTTATATTTCCATTCTTACGACTACTTTTACAGAGTAGCGACCATAATGCAGTATAACTATTTACGACATAACTACGATCATAATTATTTAACCTGGTTGTAACATATGACCATGTTCGCTATCCTTGTGAATTCACTCAGAGCACAGTTTCTTGTTTTGCAGGCATTTAGTTATTTACCATTAGAAGGTCCAGTGATGTTAAAAAATCCAGATGTAACGTTGTCATATGCAGAGTTTTACGGGGACGACCCTAACAATGTTCCTGAACTACCATATGATGTTTTCTTTGGAAAGTTGGTGAGAATCTGTATATATAAAAGAAGAAACTGACTGAATGACTGATCGATCAACGTACAGCCAAAACGGCTGGGGTTAGAGACTTGAAATTTTGACAGTAGGTACCTTTTATGATGTAGGCATCCACTAAGGAAGGATTTTTGGAAATACCACCCCTAAGGGGGTTAAATAGGGTAAGAAAGTTTGTATGAAATCCTTCATTTTTGAAGTTAAATGCATGAAAATTGGTATTTTGTAGTGTATACTTTTTGTCTCAAACATGACCTCCACGCGGGCGGAGCCGCGAGCAACAGCTAGTTATTACATAATGCATCTCGCTAATACTATTGTTACTATTAAAAATGATTAAAATCATTATTTTGGACGTATTAAAAACAATGTATGAATCTCTGTAAAGTTTTATGGAAGCTTCACTAAGAAAAATATATCTTGCTATGTACAGACTTTTTCCCTTAGTTAACATAGACAGCACAATTGGGAAGGCCATTTCAAACTAGAAATGACAGGGAAGGGAATAGGGACAGAAAATGCATAATATTATTTATAATCTACAATTTTACAATAATACTTTTAAGGCTTATAGTGGAAAAATCCATTGAGATCTCTATGAAATAATTTTTTATGTCCGAGAACTACAATCCAATGTAGGTAATTTTTTATTTTCTTAAAAACTGTGTGATATTAAATGCTAATAGATGTTATGGTTATATTATAAAATGGAATTAACATTAACTTCTATTCACCCTTCGCCTATAACAGTTACAGCTTTAATACTTTCATGGAAAACTCCAATTACATTGATTGCGGCCCGAACCCAGAGGTTCGCAAATTCGTATTTTTGCCGCACCATTAAGTTGTTTAACAGTTTGCCAGCAACTGTGTTCACTCCTTCCTATGATCCTGGGTCCTTTAGATGGAGCGTGAAAAAGCTACACAGCAGGCCGGCTTGATTGGGTTGATAAGCGAGAGGTAGATTGTCTTGCTACTTGAATATCTGGACGGCACCATGCCAGAATAAAAAAAAAGTTCTTGCGTTTTTTATTAAATATGTGTTGTTTGTGTAGGTAGCAGAAGGTCAGCGTGATCTTATCCAGCAACACTCGCTAAAGAAACGCAATTTCATTGGAAACACAAGTATGGATGCACAACTGGCTCTCATAATGGCAAATCAAGCTCGAGTGAAGAGTGGGGACGTTGTCTTAGACCCATTTGTCGGGTCTGGCTCTCTGTTCGTCGCCGCTGCACATTTTGGAGGTATCTAGATATATCATTCTGTACGTGTGTTTGTCACCTCCTCACCATCTACTAAACAGCTGGACCGATTTGGATGAAATTTTGTGTGTAATTACAATCAATTGAACCTGGTGGGTGGCGCTCAATTAGGGTCTGCCGGGACCGCCAGCTGTAAATAAGAACTTATTTAATGTTTTAAGTGGATTTAAGAGTCTAAGAAATAAACACTGACTGACTGCTTATCATGTAGTGTTATGAGATAACTTCTTCATTATTTAACAGATTGCACGTCAATAATTATCTCATCATTATCTAATACTCAATTAGCTTAATTATAGTTTAATAGGGATTATAATGCTTCATTACATTGTCATTAACCAAAGAAATGCTAATATTAGTACTATAAAAATTTAAAAATAAACTGACTAGTCTGAAGTTACTCATGTCTGGCTTTGTGGCTAATATTTTCAGAGAAGAGCACTCCATAAAAAAAAATTGTGAATTAACTTCTCATTACAGATAATCTGTTATCTATATTCGTAAATTTTATTAGGGATACATTGATATTTCCAGTTTATATCCAAATAGACAGACCACGATCTATTTTATTACGCATTTTAGGTTTAATAAAATAAATACAGTGTTTTATTTATATATTATTTAAACGAAATACAATTAATCTTTAAGTACAGAAAACATTTTAATCTTATGTTCTTCTGTCATAAGCTTTAATCGTAGTTCGTGTTCTTTAATTAGCATGCTGTGCTCTTTTCTTCTAAGCTGTATTTCTTGACAGATTTTTTTCTTCTCTAATAATGCGTTTTGGCACTTTTTAATGAAATATAGACGTTCATAATATGCTGCAGTTTTGTTTGTCGTTAGATACGTTATATTGGCAGCCTGTTTGACATTATCAGGGGAACTGTAACAATTAGTGAAATTAATTTGGTGATGTTAAATATCATTTGAGTTTTAGTATAGATTTCATAAACGTTCTCACAATCACAAAACCATTCTAACTAAGTAATACAGAAAATAATACTTGTATATAAATTAATATAAAATATTAACTTACCGTTCATTATCACTGTTAAAGATGTTGCTATCTGTATAACTTTGATCGCCGTCAATTGGTCCTGTAATATAACATTTATTGAAATGATTAGATGGATGGTTTTATATTTTACAATAAAGGTTTAAATTTTTTTTTTACGTGTGTTATCCAAATAAAAAAAAACAATTATACCCCTAGGTTTATGTAGAATATGATCAACTTCAGTTAATGGATCGCTAGTATCCTCCTCTTGAACGCTTTCGTTCGAAGTGGCATCTCCTAAGAAGTAAAAAATTTTAGGTCATAATGAGTCATGTAATTATTATAATAAACTTGATTTTTATACATTTTTCATGCCTCTAGTTAAATTGACAAAATTAAATAATAATATATAAATATCAGACCCCTTTATCATAAAACAAAATAATTTTACCTTCAAAATATATTGCTTTACTATCACCATTTTTGGATAGTCCTGAGAGTTGCTGTTTAATTAGAGTTAACATCTTTATTTCCTGACTGTTCAAGATAAGAGTAAAATTATCTCCACTTTCCACTTGTTCCTGAGAAAACAAGAAATTGGATTAGAACTAAGTTGGATATGTCAGTAAATTATCTTTTTTAATTGGAACATGTTTTCTTTGCCTAAAACTTGTTTAAACAAAATGCTTTAGTTACAACAAGAATTTACTGCTTGTCATAAATTAATGTGAGTTATGTTTGAATGAGACCAATTGTACTCGTTTTATTTATAGCCTTTGGATCACACAATAACAAACCTTATCAGTTTCATTTTGTCTTATATTATCACTAAAATCTTCAGTAGTGTGCTCTTTCTTAACATGTTCTTTTTTCTGTAAATTAAAATTACGTTATTTGACTGTGCTGAGTATATGCCTGATCTGCGTATATCAGAAATATTATTCAGTTATTTATTATCACTGATTAAAAGTGATTTTAAAAAACAATTAAGTACCAGGTATAAAAAATAAGAGTTAAGATTAGTTTGAAAAAGATTTGTACTGGATGGTTCATCAAAACTTGGCTGAATTGAGTAATAAACCTAAATATATATTTCTAAAAGTACCTTTTTAGCATTTTGTTTTTGGTTGTCGTAGAGTATTTTTAACTGTTCCACTGTGCGGGCTCCACTACTCGCCTCAGAATTGTACGCAACGCAAATCTTATTCCATGCTTCTTTTTTCTGCTGAAGGAACGGCCCGGTTAGTCTTTTTTCTTCCACTATTGAACGATGTCTGTAATATTTATTTGACTACAAACAAAATAGTAATACGCAAAAAATAACCTCAAAACTCGGTCAACCCGTTTTACTTACTTTTTAACCAAATCCATTAGCATGTCTATTTCTTGGGGAGTGTAATTGGGACCACGTTTCCTTTTTGTAGCCATTGTTTTATATTTACCATGTATTTACGGCAAAGAGTTAACGAGTCAATGTATTTATTCGGATATAGCGAGTTGTCAAAAACGTTTAGTTTTTTCTTTTTAAAAAGACTTAGAATTAATCAAGTGATCAACAAGCGGTTTCAATTTTAACTGGTCATTATATTTAATCTACAATTATATATAAATATAATGCACCAATATAATCACAACAGTGATGAATAAAAAGTAATTATTCGTTCCATTTGACAGGTCTCCTTAGTGGTTACATTATCTTTGGTTAATTGTTTTTGCTAATGGAAAGATAATGACTTGAAATCGCATTAAAATAATCATTCCTTTAATTTTAATTGGGAATCGGCCAATCACGATACAGTAATGATATTCTTGCAGATGCTTGGTGGATTTAATCGTATAAATCCTGGTTGGCTTGACACTAAATATGAAGCGAAATTTTTACACAGTACCACATTTTAAGTAAAGACAATGGTAAAAAGCAGCGATACCCTAGTTGGTTGCTGTACGGACTGCCAAGACGAAATTCGTAGGTTCGAAACCTAAATGGCATACACCTCTGACTTTTCTATAGTTACGCTTGTATTAAAATGTTAATTATCGCTTGCTTTAACGGTGAAGGAAAACATCGTGAGGAAACCTGCATATCTGAGATTTTTTCGAAGGTATGAGAAGTCTGCCAACCCGGATTAGGCCAGCGTGGTGGACTAAGGCCTAACCCCTCTCATTAATAGAGGAGGTCCGTGCCCAGCAGTGGGACAATGTTTAATACAGGGCTAGTATAATTTATTTATTTATAATGGTAAAAAGACTAAAATTAGATATAAAATGTTTGTTTATAGCGTACGTGTGGGGATCAGACATCGATTTCATGATGTTGCACGCTAGAACCAGACCTTCGCGCGTCGGGCAAAAGGTAACAATGTATGTATTACAAGGGTTGAGGTTTTCTATTCACATTTAGGTCAACTTGGGTCTGTAGGTCTACTCTTGAATTCTATTCCAATCTCGAACTCGATACAGTTTCAATTCCAATCTAGAAGATATTGGAACTCTAACTCACTCATCTAAATAAAATATATTATTTACAAACTAGCGATTGTAAATACTCTATTTCATTTAGTTACTAAAAATTCCGCCGTATTCAGTTAAATCGTGCGCTGGTGTTGCGTTCAAGATTGCCAATTGTACAGTTTTCGAACCCAATCCCAATTTTAAATTGGAATCGAGTGTCAAGAGTAACCCTCCTGATCCTACTGGTAATTACCTGACGAAACTGTAACTAGGACACACTAAAAAACTAGTCCACAAGTTCAAAGTTGCTGAGTGTGCTATGGCACGGGCGATATATGAAATTTAGTGGATCGTATTCAATATGAATAGGGTAGATTCCTGTGTTTAATTTTGTACATTATTCTCTACGCTATCGAATATAATACGCAAAAGAAACTCTTTTGCCAAAACAGAATCCAAATTGCTTGAAAAATGAGGTCACAATTTAAATTTTAAATATTGGTATGAGCAAATACTCACAGGCATAAGCGAAAACGGTGGCGTATTGGGAACATATCGCTATCTCCCTCGCACAACGGTACAGTACAGGCGATTCATAGTACCGTGACGTCACGGTATCAGATATGCATCCTTGTACTGTTATTTAACAACTACCCCTTCCAGCTGATATGAGTGGCGTCTAATTTACTTATTTTTGTTCGGATTCATAAAATTCTTTCAATAATAGGTTTAAGGTAATGTAACTTGTTGATTAAATTAATAAAAAAAAAAGAGTCAACTACCCTATTCTCTCAGAACCAGCCACCTGTCAAAAAATTTGCTTGTTAAAAAATTTGCCCAGTGATATCTGTATACGGAGAGGTGGTCAGAGGAGCAGGGATGTGCTGGAGTGGAAATCACACTCAAGTTGATATGGTGACATCATTAGGTTTAAGAGAACAAACAAGCTGTGTAATTAAACAACAGTACTTCTTAGTTGCCCGTATGTGTTATACACTCAACCATTCTTCTCTTTCATTCTTCTCAACAGTAATACTGCATAAAACCCTTATTCTTGTGGTCCTTTATTCATTTTATCATGGTGATCTTCAAGATTGGGCTTTATAGATAGACCTAATATAATAATATTAAGGATATAATATAAAGGATGGATCTACAAAGAAATGTTTAAAGATATATCCCCCCAGGTGCGCACAAAAGAGGAGAGCATACGAAGTAACATGAGGCAGTATGGGTCAGAGTCAAAATACCTGGACGTGATGGTCAGTGACTTCTCACTACCTCTTTGGAGGGACGGGGTCAAGTTTGATGCTATCATAACAGACCGTGAGTAATTGTGTAGTCGCCTTACTATCAGTGTTGGATTATATTTATAATAGCCCCAACAGTCACACACATAGTTCTGACCCCGCACTATCGTACGCGACAGCTCGACATGGCAATTTTCTAGTGATGTGGCAAAATGTAGCAGGTAGTTTATATCGATATTTATGTTATTGCAATGCAAAAAAATAACACTAAAATTAAGTAAATAAGGTTTATTATAAGTAAAATATTTTATTCATCACAAACAATATCAATTATGGGCGATTTTAATTGTTTATTGGCCCTGCTAATTTCGATTCGGATTGTATTCTGGGCAAAGTTCTAAAAAGCTGGTGTAAAACGCAGCCATATCCAATGTCTGATTGACAGGGTAATTATAATAATTGTCTTTTCGTTTAATGTCACAACTTTCTAATACTTTTCAGAGTAGTTCTCGTGCTTAAGAATTAATTATTGGCTTTTTGTTTTAACACGTGACGAAGAAGCGACCGAAGTCATTTTAATACACAACGACAAAGAACAATGTGGGCGAGATCCATATCGATAAACGCGATCGATGCGGACTCGTGCATCGTGCAGCGCTACGACTAAGACGGCGCGGGTATGCGGGGTGACCCCTCCCCCGCGCCTCACCTCATACCCCTATTGCCATGTCGACCTGTCGCGAACTATAGGTAAAACCTGTATCGTGGGTATTAAAAACTACGAGGAACTACAGTCCCACAACACCCAGACCAGAATAAAATATCTAACTGTCACACAAATATTTGACTCGGTGCGGGAATCGAACTCACGGCCTCTCGTTTCGCTTCGTTTTGCGCCACAGAGCCTGTCTTTTTAGCGAATTACCAATGCCCTATAAGGATTAAGTTCTTCTCCATATTCGTTTAAAATTGCTTACATGTTTGACAGGCACAAACCTCAACCCACACTAATGTAGTCCTAAGGCCCCCAAATTATTTACTATATCTGCTACTGTTGGACATTATCATTTGTTTGTTTAATACAGAAGGCATTAATGATATGAAATAATCCTTTTTTAAACAATGATATTGGCTATTGGGGTACTTTGTAACTGGTTTTTATTTAAATTTACAGCACCGTATGGAGTCAGAGAGCCCACAGAGAAGATAGGCATACAAAAAGATAACTACACATTATCTACGGACCATTTATCCAACCACATTCCTTCTAAAGTGGATTATGACATGCCGCATATGTACAGTGATCTGTTGAACTTTTCCGCTAAACATTTGGAGGTGGGAGGCAGGCTGGTGTGCTGGTATCCACTTGTCAGGTAAATTATATATAAAATGTTGCTTATATTTAAAAAAAAAACAGTTTTTAAATGTATGAAACATCAAGAAAATAACATACGGGTCAATAAATATCTCTAATATTATTGAAATCCTTTAAATCTTTCATCTTAGAAACATGTATGTAATATGAGAAATTTTATGCCATTTTTAACCGACTTCAAAAAAAGGAGGAGGTTAATAATTCGTCGGAATCTTTTTTGTAATGTATGTTCCTCGATTAGTCGAAGACGCCTGGACCGATTCGCGAAATTCTTTTTTTGTTTAAAAGGGTATACTTCCCAGGTGGCACCAAGTCAGAATCTGATGATGGTATCTCAGAAAAATAAAGAGTAACCCTCAATTTTATTGTGACGCATAATATGTTTTTTTTATTGAAGTCGGGGTACTTTTTATGAATAAAAAAACTTTTACTTATATATCTAAAAAACCATGATTTGTAAATCAATGTTGATGAAATATTCATAAAACTATCGGAATATTCTTCAGTACTATATTTTTGTTGGGAGGCTTTCATCACCCGATATTTTAAATAGACCCTGGGCAAACTTATATTGCTTTACATCACTAGGGAAGAATATCACGAAGAGCAGCTGCCTTACCATCCATGCCTGAGCCTGGTCGCCAACTCAGAGCAGGTGCTGTCCAAGCTGACTTCCAGAAGACTTCTCACTTATGAGAAGATGCATGATGATGATTCCAACTTACCAGTCGATACTTGTTCAGGAACGCATAATTTCAGGTAATATAATACAATAAATTTTCAAATAATAAAATGGATGAAAATTCAGTTTATTTCATAAAACTAGAAACATCTTTGGCCTCTATATAACTGTTTAGTCGCGCCGTTTGTAAGTAATTTTAGGCTGGCCTAGGTAAGTTAATAAATAACAGTTACACACATAGCCCCGATCCCACACTAAGATACAAGTCTTGTGTAGTGGGTATCAGGGACCTAGAGAGACGCACGGTCTTACAACACCCAGACCCGGCACAAATGGTTTAGAAGGAATCTGCCTGTCACACATTCGATTGTCCCGGCGTGGGAATCGAACCCATGGCCACTCGTTTCACATCCGGCTACTCACCCGATGCGCCTCCCGAGGCGTCAAATTGCACGTGCTGTTCTTTAATTCGAGTTTAATATGTTTTTAAGAGATGTTCCATTATTTTGCAGGGAAAAGTATTTCTCAGTGGGTGAGATAACAAGAAGAGAAAGAAAAGAAAGGAAAGCCGAAGAATTAGCAGCCAACGCGGTTTACAGAGTTGTATATGCTGAAACATCGCTGTGAAATGTACATAAATATACGCAAAAATATTTATTTTTTTCTTTTTATTAAACTACCCTCCTCGTATACTTTATCCAAAAGTGTAGTCATAAGGAAAAAATAATTTTTATTTATATTTGGAGTAATTTATTTGCGGGTCAAGGCCACGTTTAGTACGCTCATTACCAAGCTAAATGTATGGCTCCAGCTTTCTTTTTTTATCCTGGCACTGCAAATTGACCACACTTCACCTGATGGTAATCGCATTGCCATCCAGTTATTGTATCGAGTAGCGAGAGACAATCTATTCCTCGCTACTCAACACATATGGTGATAATAATATGTAGGCATCTTACCTAGCGTCTTGTCTGATCTGTTTTGATCTGCATATTATTTGCAGAAAATAAATGTTTTAACAACATGGAAATGGCTACTACTCGATTATTGTAAATTTTCTACACAAAAACATGATCAAAAGGGGTAAACCCGAAAAGTATGAATCCATTTTGCCATATTATTGGTAATACTGAAATATTATAGAAAATAAAATAAACTCTGTGGTAATATAACATTTACTTAAAATAACGCATAAATTATAAACATTGACTATCAAATATGGTGATACGGAACAAATAAATAAAGAAGACATAAGTTATATTTTTATTACCCCATTATTATGAATTAGGTTAGTATATTATATTCGGTATTATAATAAAACTAGATGTTTGTCGCAGTGTTGCCACAGCGACAACCCTTTGTTCCCCTCCCGTGAGTTATAACGAAATTTTAGATAGCCTGTTTCATAATATTAGTATAGATTAAAACTAAAAACCACCACTTTCAAGTATGGAATACAACCTCTTTTATTTGCAACCAGGGTTGCCAACTTTCACAATTCATCTAACACCTTCCCAGCTTACATTAATTCTGTCTAAACATAAATTCTAATAGTTCTTAAAATAAAAACAAAACATTTCAAAATGCAAATAGTAAAATACCAAATACTAGTTCATATCACTCACTTCATTCATGGGGTGCAACTGAACTGTCTTAGCACTGTACTGCACTATTATTATTTTGCCGTGGTATTTATTGTAGCAGCGATAGCCTAGTTGGTTGCGGTACGGACTGCCAAGACGAAAGTCGTAGGTTCGAAACCCAAGTGGCATACACCTCTGACTTTTCTAAAGTGATGTGTGTATTAAAATGTTAATTATCGCTTGCTTTAACGGTGAAGGAAAACATCGTGAGGAAACCTGCATATCTGAGAGGCTTTCGAAGGTATGAGAAGTCTGCCAACCCGCATTAGGCCAGCGTGGTAGACTAAGGCCTAACCACTCTCATTAGTAGAAGAGGCCCATGCCCAGCAGTGGGACAATGTTTATACAGGGCTAGTATTATTATTTATTTATTGCTAAACAGTTATCAATATCCCTTTAACCACAAGACCTGACACGGCAACAGCAAAAATTGCGCTAGTTATTAAAAAAAATAGTACATTAAATATACTTATCATGTTTAAAACCACATGTGAGTGTAGTTAGTGTACATTATAATTATTATTATTACTTATAGCTAGCTCTTACAAACATTTGAATGGGTTGTATTAAATCTTATTTTTCACATACATATTCTCAGTAGGAACAAATGAAAGAATCGATGAGTTCACGGATGAAAAGATAACATTATTACTTAAAATCTGTGGTTTTGAAATATTTATATTCGGTTCTTTGTGCATGTCTTGTTAGTATGCGTGACAGTGGCGTAGCTTGCCTTAGACGGGCCCTGTACGGGCAAATGAAGCGTAAAGAATATAAGTGATTGTGGACATTTTTTTCTTACACACTTACTTCTTCTTTCATCATTAATACGGCAGTAGCTACGTCCCTAATGTGTGCTTGTCATATGATGTAATATCTTCTTTTTGTGAGAATGGTTTCTTTGCGTTCGATGAGCTAACGTCAAGATTAACTGGCTGGTAATGTGTAATTTAATGTATAGTAACAGGAAATATCATTAACATATCTACAAACACCATCCACAGCCAACAATGAAATAATGAATTCATTTATTAACTTCAAAAAAGAGGTTCTGTTTTCAACCTATCTGTATGTACCTATGTAATTATGCCAAAGATTATACGTAACCTTTTTCTGTTGGCGTTAACGCTTAAGGAAAGATGAAATTATATGAAAATGAGACTTGTTTGAGAAAAGTCACGTGACCACTTCCATACAATTTGATTTTTACCACGCGATGTTGTTATTCATATTTCAAATTTATCGATAACAGTCGAGATATTATTTGTTTTGAGAGTATTGAACTGAATCAGTTTAGTGACAGTCAACAAAATTTCAAATTCAGAAAAGAAAATTAACAGAAAATGGTTTTTATCTAGGCCTCTTTTTTAACCTGGCACGGCAACTTTTTTTAGTGTCTGGATAGGCAGATGAGCAGACGGGCCACCGGATGGTAAGTAGTCACCGCCCATAGACTTCTGCAAGCCAGAACACAGCAGAGCCGCTGCCTACCGTGCTACAGTAAGTTTAATCAGTGATGGCGAGGTTGAGCATCATCTGGTGTAGTGCGGGCGCGTCCGTGACGTCACGCGTGCGATGCGTCGTGCGCGACTGCGCCCACTGACACAGGCGGAATGTTTCCTTGCGCTTGCCGCTGTTGCCTGACGACTTATACTGGCTCAGGAGGTTGTTTGTTACCTGGAAACAGTGTTACCAGATGAAAATAGCAAACTACCGTGACAGCAGACTAAAATTGCCGTGTTTGAAGTATAATTACCTTAGAATTTATAACAGTGTATAATACCGTGTCAATGTTTAAAGAAAAACAACGTTATTCTTTATGTTTTTTTTACTAGAAATAAATTATTTTTCCATCAGTTCTACTTCTTGGTCATAAATATACGGAGTCATGTTTTTAAACATGTCTGTACCTCTTTCTAATGCCTACCATAAACTGCCGACAGATCTATCTGAATTCGTTTTACGATATTTTATGATTTTTGGATTCGAATTCGATTATAATTTACACGGTAATTAATATTAAAAAATACCGCAGAAAATGATAATAGATCATTACCGTAGACCGTGTTTTGGTTAAAAATACCTTGCATTTACGGTAATAACCGTGTATCTGGTAACACTGCCTGAAAAATATTGTTTTATAGGCTGGCGAATGTGCCATCACCTGATGTTAACACTGGTCACATCACCAGAAAAATCATTCTGTTGGTATTCAAACATTCGCATTTATATTAGTAGTAGGATTATAGGAATTGAGATTTGATAGTAATTTAGTAAATTTTGTTAGTTTACGATAATTCTGCATTTTCAAAATCTAATAATATGTTGAACAGACTGTATAAATGTATTTTTCAAATATTTCAGCTATATAAAAGCCAATGCTTTGAACATGGTGAAAGGGTTAACATAAGCGAATTTACTATTAATGGAAGCATTAGACACTAAATAAACTCTTATTGCAAATAATTGTATTTTATTAACCGACATTGTAAAAGAGCAACGCTAGAGTTTCTTGCCTGTTCTTCATTTCGAACTGGCGGTATAATAAAAATGATTGACTGAATCTAAACAATGTATAACATCTCATGTATTCAATAAAGATTTGATTTGGTAGCTATATTCTGCCTTGAAAGAAAGTTGAAATTTAATATGGTAGTGTATTTACTCCATAAAATATTTATATTATAAAATCGTTTAAATCTGAATTCAATAAACATTGGCAACTCTTAAAAAAGCAATATATTAAAAAAAAATATGTTCCTCTGCCTCAAACAACAACCCGCACAAACATTTTATCAGCATCAGAGTGGTCCGAGCCTGGAATGGGCTCCCAGAACACATAGTCTCGGCCTAAAATATAAATCAGTTCAAGAATCGACTTGATAATTACCTCAAATGTAAAACCACATCTACTTAGGATTTCAATAACTGTATTGTAATACCGGATACAGGCATTATCAGTTGCATGACAACTGCCTGCCTGATTAATAAATAAATAAATAATAAATAAATATTAAAAAGTTTTAATGATCCAACTCACCAGGAAAAGACCAAGCAGTGCCCTCATATTTTCAGGGTTGAGTTTCAACGCGTGGCAGTAATATGTCTTTGCTAACTCCAAATTTTCAATTCCACCCTATGTGATATAAAAAATAAATGGGGAATATAAAAAAAAAACTTTTTTTTTATCGTTGCACGGCAAAGTGATTACACTACACCTGATGGTAAGAGCAGTGCCGTCCAATTAGAGTATCAAGTAGCGAGAGATAATCGATCCCCCGCTACTCAACACAATCATGCCAAAATGGTTCTTCACACTACACCATCGGCAAGCAAGTGAAGAAGCGGTTGAGGGTCTAGTTTCAGAATATTCAGAAGGCCGCAAAACGACCAACCATGATACCCCAACTCTAGATCCCCGAAAAACACCGGATGTATGCTGGCTGATCCCTGTATGCGACACAATTGCGTGTTACTATGGCGGATTTTACACCCTGTGTACGGTGGTCTCTATCCGGGCGGATATGAATATCCTACCACGAGCATTGTTAGACTAGAATTAGTTAGACATGAATTTCTGATAATGTTTAGTTCTCTCTTTCTACTGATAACACCGCGCTTCTAATCAGGTGTAGTGTGGTCATGCCAGGATAAAAAAAAGTGCAACATTGGGCTTGGTCATCCAATCATAACCCACTACTAAATATGAGGTCGCTTTATATGATGTCCTAACCCAACTGCTTAAACAGAGACTCCATTTAAAAACCCTTAAGCTTCAAGAAACCATCCAGCCTTACTTGCACTCCTTAAACATACGACTCCATTTTATCTCCCCATATAGTTTCAAGAGTGGATGAGTATCCAGCCTAACTTGAGCTCCAAAGTTTACCGTACCATAGTGTATCGGATGTCAGCAAGTCTCTGATGATGGAGATGGTTGTGGGGCTGATGGAGGAGCAGTTCCTCGGCGCAGAACACCGCGCGTGAGTAGTCCTGTACTTGAAGGTATAAGTTGCATAGTTCTTGCCATGCTTCCACATCGGACATGAATCTGTGGAAAAAATATATTTTATACTACTAGGCAAGATATGACAGACCTTTGGTTCAAAGTTTGTAAGTATAGGGAGCTGATTTTAAAGATGGTATGCTTTATGGTAACACTGAATCAAATCGAAGAGCAACTATAAAATACATAAATATACATATACACTCACGCCTGTAATCCCCGAAGGGGTAGGCAGAGGTGTAACCAGTACACCCACTTTTCGCCGAATTTCGGTCCCATAATGTGATAGGGGGCGAGCCTATCGCCATACCGGGCACAGGTTCCAGACTCCGGGCTAATACTGAGAATTTCTAGATAGAAAAACCCAATATCACTTTACCCGACCCGGGGATCGAACCCGAGACCTCAGCACAGCAGTCGTAACGCATGCGCAATTACAACTGCGCCACCGAGGCAGTCGTAAAATAGTAATTAATTATTTATCAAAATATTATGAATTATCTAGGACTTATGCTGACTTACTTTTTTAAGTAGTCCACTAATTCTTTGATAGCTTCAGTGATCAGTCCCTGGGCTTTCAATATCGCCACCCGTCGCTTCCTAGCGCTCGAGTTGGTCTCGTCGTTGTGGATTATAGTGTCCAATACTATTAAGGCATCATCATATCTGTAAATGGCACAATTTAAGGCTCATTTTCATTGGTCTGTAATTCAGTCGTTATACAGCAGGAGGGGAGTCCCCGAAAACGGGCTATCGACTAATGAAAGTAGGCTATCTATATCTTGATCGATATACGGCAGGCGGGTATTCCCCGCACGTGGCCTAACAACCAATGAAATTCATCGGTTAGTGTAAAGCAAGCGTGGCGCGGGGACTCAGTTAAAGTGAAGCTAATAATTTCTTCTTCAGTAAGTCACAAACAGATAAAATTGCTCCACACAACATTAACTGCTGATCCATAGCAGGTTTCTACGTCTGCTGAGTACCACTCTTTCAAAACAAATGCGCGGTGAAGAATATTCAACATTCCGCAAGCGGGCCCTATCGACTAATGAAAACGGCTATCGCATGCTGGCCCTATGGCATGCTTAAACAGAAATCTCCCGTACCCCGAATGCGAGCTCTAACGACCAATGAAAATGAGCCTTTAAGTTCCAATGCTGGTTTGAGGAGAATAGTGCTATCTTGAGATTCTAGACCGGTGATACCCAAAGTGGCCGATATCGACCCCCAGGGGTTGACGACGATCTACAAGGGATCTATGAGAGCGAATAAAATTATTAGGGGTCTATGGGATGTAAACAGGGATCCACGATAGTCAATCTCATTTAAGTAGATCGCAAATTTATTTTTTACTTTCCTTTAATTACTCTCACTACAGTTAAGAAACACATTTAAGTTCATGAATAAAAAAAAACAATATTATATAAGCAGGGGTCTACCCAAAACATAAAAACATGGCAAGTAGTCTATGAGACAAGAAAGTTTGGGGACCTCTGTTCTAAACAATATGTATACATACATACAATAACATATTTTTATATTGCGGATAGGCCATGCCACTAGACATAGGTAGAATTATCATTAGACTCACCATTCATCATGTATATTAAGGCCTAACCATTCCCATCAATAAAACAGGGCTATGCATAGGAGAGTACAGGGTTTGTGTTTTTTGTTATCAAGAAAACAACAGGTTTTGAATAATAAAACCTTAAATACAAATTTACATGAGCACATCTGGAGATTAAAACTAATGGTGTTAAAATAAAACTATCAAAGGAAATATACTCACTTTTCCTCTGCTTCAAGAAGCGTGGCTTTCAGTCTCATGACTCGCACACTACCAGGGAACTCATTGGACAGTATCACAAGACAAAGAGTTGCCACTCCATATTGATGGCAATCTAGTGCTGCATATATCACTTGTTCTAATATTAAATGCTCTGCAATAAAATAGGTAGTTTTTTATACATTCATGATCAGTGATATCTTACCCATTTTTTATTTTAATTTTTATTATCTTTAGGCATGCATGCTAACTATATTCTCATGTTACCAATTGCACTGGCCCATAAGCCTTACCAACAGATGAGGCATTGATGATCCATCAACTCATATGGGAATAGTGTTATGGGAATATGGTACTCCCTTTCGCCACTGTTAACGCTTTCTGTTGGCGAATATATATTATATATGCAGTCTCACACTGGATGAATACTTGTTGATTGATTTAATGATCACTGTTACACAGTGATCATTAAATCAATTAGTGCTTAACACGTTGCCTGCGGCGCCAAATATTGCGACGATACGCCTGTGCGGCTGGCACACGCTAGGTGTGTTTCCCGCACTCGCGTAACAATCCCGAACGCCAGTGCGGCGCTACGCGCCTCGCGTGTTGTATATATCGCTAAGCCAAAAGCCATGTCTGGCCGTGCAAATTTATAAGCCACTTTTCCCCTCGTATTTATGGTACTGTTGAATTACTTGCAATACAGTAATTGCGCATCGTTTTAATTTAAAACTTTAGATATTATTACCATTCTTTATTTAGAGCAACAGCTACCAAAGCTGTTATTGTATTTTGTTAAAATTTGTGACCCTGTTTAGATGTAATAAAAAGATAGATCTTTTACGTGTTTGAAATAAATTTTATGTATAAAATTTGAGTATATACTTATATTCGTAAGATTTATCGAAATAACTCGCTAGCTTTAACATTTAGGATAATCATTCCTATAAATATAAATCAAACCATGGCTATCTAAGACAAGTAATAAAATGTTAAATAAAAATACGTTGGTGAAGCCACAATCTTTGTATATATTTATTTACAACGCACCTAGCGTGTGCCGCCCGCACAGGCGTCGCGCAATAAAAACACACCTGTTGTGTGCCGGCCGCACTCTTGTATAGAGATTTTTAAAACGCACCTAGCGTGTGACGGCCGCATGCGCGTAGCAAAATCAAAAACACACCGTGTGTGTGCGCCGCAGTCAACGTGTTAATATCACCAACCCCATGTCCCCATTGTAATAAATATCAAGTGCCTATGGATAGCATGAAGTTTAATACTAATTGATACAGATCGCAGACTGATAACGTTATGACTGACACAAACTGAACTGACTGCACTGCCAATGAACCCGTAATAAACAGGACTGATCTCTGGAATGCAGAGGTACTGGATTTTTATTGCAAACATTCACCCCATTCCGTCTATAACTTATTAATGTACCTGCAGTTATTTTCTGAAATACCTGTGATATACCTTCAATATTTCTTATAAATGGGAACTACCCCAACACTGACACAGATGTTACGAATTACAGGACTGACTGATTATTAAATAAATAAATTGATTATAGCATTCAAATGGCATCTACATTTTATATTTATATTAAAATTAAGAAACCAACTTTCAGTTCCAAGTTTGGCAAGTTCCTCTCCCAAGACTGCATACCATAACTCCATGATTTCTTCACTTTTCCTATCATTGTTCTCTCTCCACTGTCTTAACAAGTCTTTAGCCTCTGAAAATTAATGGAAGTGAGTACAAAAAAATAAACTATAGATAAATCACCGACTTCTCAACAACTAAGGCATTTTGTTTAAAATTTTAATATGAATTGTTGTTCTTTTTATTAGTTTTGAAATTGTAGATAAAAGAATTGTTATATTAAGGTACACGATTGTCTATCTAACAGTCTCTGTTGCTCAGCAGGCGAACAGTGTGCTGGGACCTTAGAGGTTGCAGAATTCTTAACATGAACTAAATTATATACCTACATGATTGCTTTTTTATGGATAAATTTTAACTATTTTTATTTTATTTCATATTCTATTTGCATAAAGCTAGTATCTATGCTCGGTTTAACACAAAAGTCCCTAGTACTAAGCATATAATTAATTGAAAAAGCTATACGGAGCGACTCAATTGGTTACACGTACCATTGCGGGTTATTTCTTCATAATTGTATGACATTGTTAAAAAATGTATTTCGTAAAAGTTTTTAGCACACTAAATTCAAATGAGGCGTTAAAAACGAACGATTAAGTACCTATATATGTACTTAGTCAAGGATTTAATAAATTTATAAAATTAGGGCTTTTAATTTTTTACTTTACGATTGATAAACTTGTCATTTGTCAATGTCAAAGTCTTCTTCTTCTTCTTTTTTAAAATTTATGGCTTCCACTTATACATGATTCTGCCAGTGTCAAGGTTGGATCACACTAAGGTTTAGGAAAAATGAAATAATAGAATTTGATCGGTTTTAGAAATAAGTTCAATAACATCTGTGAACACGTAAAATAGATATTTAAATAATTATAGTAAAAAAGGAAAATAAATAAATGCTATAAATAGATAATATATATACTTAATATAATAGATAAATTGTAAGTTTTATTTATCAGAATAAGTTCGAAGAAGAGTTAAAAGACTATAAAAAAACATTATTATCATTTATAAATCTGTTTAATACCATTACATACGAAGGACAATTCAAAGTTAAAAGACATTTTAAATTTATAGGACGGGCAACATTATTGGGGAGAATGTCATAAATGGGGCGATGTAATGGACAGGAAAAGAAGATATGTTGAGGAGTACCTTCGTCCAGACCACATTCACACAGAGAGTGATCTCTAATATGCAGCTTAGCGAGAAAAGCAGGAGAGCAAACGTGTCCCAGTCGAAGTCTAATAATTGAGGATGTAGTTCGCTTATCAAAGTCTTGGTACTTGAAAAACCAAGGTCTAGTAGGAATATTAGGTTGTAACAAACCGTAATGCTTACCCTTTATTTGTCTGGTACTATGCCAATATTGAGCCCAACTCTCAATCATTTCAGGTTTAGCTCTGAGACGAATGTCATTATTAAAAAGGAGATAATGATTTGAAGTGCCAAGCTGACAAGAATCCCTTGCTAGTTGATCTACTACTTCGTTATCTTTAATGCCAACATGACTGGGAATCCAAGCTAACACAACATCAATACCTAGGGAAAAACAGCGGAACAATGTTTGTCTAATTAATAGAATGGGAAAGTAATTATTTTTACAATAAAAAGGATGTCTCGAAATAGCCTGCAAGCAACTTAAAGAATCTGAAAAAATTATAGTTTTATTCAATGAGTGGGATTCTACATATAAAACTGCCTCCAATAATGCAATAGATTCAGCTGTAAAGGTAGAAGAATCTGGAGGAAGCTTGAAGCTTAAAATAATTTTATATTTGGGGAACCATACAGCTGCTCCTACATCACTTCCACTGGACATTTTGGATCCGTCAGTAAAAAGAGTAAACCAGTCTGGCCATTTTTCCTGAATCTGATTAATGAAAATTTGGTTAGCTACTAGGCACTGCTTATCAATGCCGAAGTTAAAAATAATTTGTGGCTGATAGATTAGAGCATTATAGTCAAACTCAAAAATGGGATTAAGAGTGGACAAGTGAACAGGAACATTAAAGTTTTTTAATTTGTTATGTGAATTTAAAAGTAGAGGAGTACTTTTATTAGTCCAATATGGGGAAGAAGAAACTAAATGTGACAGGGAGTGTAATTTGTTAATGAGGGGATGCGAGGAGTATTGGCATATATTGAAAAAGTAACGATCAGCTAAATATTGTCTTCGTAAAGAGAGAGGGGGATCAAGACACTCTACCTGCATTGCCGCAACTGGACTTGATTTCATGGCACCACATATTATGCGGAGACACTTAGACTGTATTTTATCCAATTTATTCATTGCCATTTTGCTACAAGGTTCCAGAAGGTATGTACCATAGTCAAAATGACTTCTGACTATAGCATTATAAAGAATCTTTTGAGAGAAGGGATGGGAACCCCAACGGACTCCTGAAAGGGCTCTTAAAATATTAACGTTTTTCTCACATTTATTTAAAATACAATTCAGATGTTGAATGCCATTTAACTTTGCATCTAATATAAGACCTAAAAATTTTACATTGTCTTTAAAACATATATTTTGGTTATTATATGAAAGAGTAACTAATGGAAGGCATCTTTTCCTAGAAAAAATAACAGCATTACACTTATCTACAGATAGGGATAGTCCATGTTCATCTAGCCATATACCCAGATATGATAATGCTGAGTTGAGTTTTAAACTAGCTTCCTGTATGGATTTGGAAGATACATAGAGAGCTAAATCATCTGCATATTGCAAAATTTCACAGAAATTATTTACAGACTGATCAAGATCATATGTATATACATTATAAAGTAATGGACTTAAAACTGATCCCTGGGGTAATCCCTTCCATACCACCCTTGATGAGGAAAATGAACCCTGATGTCTAACGACAATAGAACGTGCCATGTACAGATTGCAGATAATGTTTATAAGCCTCACAGGGATACTCAGCTGTTGCATTTTATGCCTGAGTATTGGAAGTATAACATTATCATAAGCTGCGGCTACATCTAAAAATACCCCAATTGTATGTTGACTTTTTGAAAATGAGATTCGTATGTCTGTAATGAAATTACTCAAGCTGTCCATAGTTCCCATACCCTTCCTAAATCCGTACTGGCTATTGGAAAGTAAACCACGATTTTCCAGGATCCATTCAAGTCTATTTTTGACTAAATGTTCTAGGATCTTAGCTACAACTGAGGACAGAGCTATAGGTCTGTATGAGGAAAAGGAGTTGGGATCTTTATTTGGTTTTAAAATAGGGATGACAATTTGAGTTTTCCATGAACTGGGGATGTCACCAGAGAGAAATATGTAGTTAATTAGATTTAGAAATATTATTTTAGAGGATTTAGTTAATCTTGTAATGAATGAATAAGTAATCCCATCAATGCCAGGAGAAGAGTCATGGAGATTATCAAGGACACATGACAGTTCAGGATAAGAGAATGATTCATTCATACTATCCAAAGAGGAGGAGGCTGGGAATGGTATAGGGATACTATCCAGGGTAGGAACATATGGAGGAGCTAAATTATTAATAAAGTCTTCAAACCAAGAGGAGGTATCTATGGAATTTGATTGAGGAGCAACAAATATTCTTCGGTAAGATTTAATTTTTTTCCATACTAGGCCGGAAGGTGATCGCGGAGACAGAGATTCACAAAAATTACGCCAGCCTAAAACCTTTTTTCTAGCGAATAATTTTTTGCACTCAGCAGAAGTTTTTTTAAAAATAATATAGTTTTCCATTGTTAGGTTGGCAATATACGCATTTTCCGTTCTATCACGCTCTTTTATCATACTCGTACAATCTGAATCCCACCAAGGAGGGGAATGGATTTTATTGCAAGCCGAATTTTTAAGAGGAATTGACAGATGTGCAGCATTTAGAAGAGAAGAGATGAATTTGGAATATATTACATGAAAATTTTGAGAATCTATCTGAGAAAGTGAGGATGTATCAATGTCAACCAGTAATGAAAACTTGTCCCAGTCAGCTTGAGGTAATCTAAACTTTAAGAGTGGTTGAGTATCGGGAGGAGGAGAGGTAGGGGATGGCAGCGAAAGGGTGGACAAAATAGGGAAGTGATCACTCCCATAAGAATTGGAGAGGACATTCCATATAATGGAAGAAGATAAATTGGGGGAAGCTAGAGTAAGATCAACGGCACTTCTATTTTGGGATGGAGAGACCCTACGAGTCGCAGATCCATCATTAATCAAGCATAAATTCAGGTCATCCATCATTTCTAAAATAGAGGAAGAAATGGAATCAGAGCAATGCGATCCCCAAAGAGTATGGCGGCAGTTTAAATCGCCTAAAATAAGATATGGAGCAGGAAGGTTTGAAAGGATGGATTTAATATCAGATATAATGGAAAGATTGGGATGAGGGATATAAATAGAAACGAAAGTTATGTTCATTGCTCTTATTGATACAATGTGGAAGTTGGAATTATGAGGAGGAATAGGGAGTGGGGTGTAGGTAAGGGATTTATGAATTAATATAGCACATCCAGCATAGCCATCATCTCGATCATCACGAAGGCAGCAAAAACCAGATAACCTATATAAGTCACCTGGCTTCAACCAAGTCTCCGCAATGGCCAAAATGATGGGATTATAATTATTAATTAAGTATATTAGTTCTTGTTTTTTGTTTTTTATATTCCTACAATTCCATTGTAGGAATTTATAGGTTACCACTTTTATTTATTAGAGACTCTAGTAATTTTTGGAGTAAGACAGTGACAGTGTTCGGTAAAGTTTCGCCAAATTTTGAAATCATATTAATAAGTGAGCAGGTTAAAAGTTCTATCAGATTATCGTTAGGGGTGGGGGAGGGAGTAGGGCTTTCATAAGTAGGGATATTTAAAACACAACCATTGGGTTGAGCAGATCTAGGAGTGCTTACAATATTATTATGCTCTGTGATATTATACGTGGGACTTAATGATGGATTGACTCGAGGTTCACGCAAAATAGTTTTTCGATAGGAAGTTTGAACTGGAGAAGATGTTGATGCGGAAGGATGGAAAGATTGAGAGTTATGATTAATGGAAGTAGAATGTTTAGGGGTTGTTACATCAGCATATGATTTTTTAGCTGAAGGGAACCTACGGGATGCGTCAATGAAGTTAATATTTTCTTCTGACATTAATAGCTTTATAGCTTTCTGTCTAGAGTGTTCTGGGCATCTTGGATCAGTAGCTCTATGATCGCCACTGCATAAAATACAGATTATCTTATCATCTGGGACATTGCATGCATCCCCACAATGGTCTTGTGAGCAAATAAAACAACGGGATCTTGAGCGACATTGCGCTTGGATATGACCAAAACGACAACAGTTGCGGCATTGTATGGAGGGGAGGCGATAAATACTTACTGGTAGGGAAGAATAAAAACAGAATATCTTTTCTGGGAGGGATTGCCCTAGAAATGTGACAACAACCGTGGTTGATGGCACCCAGGAAGTAATCCCATCAGCTACTTTTTTAATATTCATTCTTCTCGCTTTAATGACAGGTCCACTACTGCTAGGACAAGTTATGCCCTCAACAAATTCTTCAAGAGTCCAGTCCACGGGAATATCTCTGACAACCCCCATTCGAAAAACTTGAAATTTTGGTATGGATGCGGAGTATTTATGTTGAGACAAAATGGGACAATCTAAAAATGAGTTAGCGAAAACTGAACTGGTAAACTGGACCGTAATTTTATTACGGCCGGCTAATTTGATGCCTCCATCCAAAATTCCGTTTATTTTACTTTTGTGAATAAGTTGGGCAAATTTTAACAGGCTAATTGAATAGCCTGAAGATGGGTCAGGTAATGTTTTCGTTACAAGTACTGTGAATGGTCCTTTGTCACCATCACTGTATTTAACAATACTATCAGGTTCATAACCTGGTCGAAAATAAACATGTTGGATTGATGCAGCTGGGGACTTAGTTTGTTTTTTATTTTCGGGATTGATGACTGAATCAAACTGGGCTGATCGCTTGACAGCCTTTATTGACCGTTCGCTTAAATTGTCATCTGTCATTGTAATGTCGGGAGGTTCTTTCCCTCCTCCAGGAGGAGGGCAACCGTCCATCATTTTAAATATATGTAATTACATATAATATTAAAGATAATTCAATATAACTTACAACTATAATAGAATATGTACTTGTTTATACTAAAAGATTTATAGAAACTTTTTATTAATGTAATTCAAAAAGACACTGATCCGAAAACGTGTGCAACCCAACACAGTAACGAGCAGAAACTCAAAATAGTAATTCAATTCTCGCGGCAACAATCAATGTCAAAGTCATTCCGAAATTCCAAATGTCATTTCACAGTTGACTATTGAGGAATACCTATCATCATCCTTCATCATCATCACATAAATTTTATTTACTTATTTTTTATTACGTGACATTGGCAAAATTGTGGAGTTGTTCCTCCGCAGAGGCCATTAAAGCAAGAAGAAGAAGAGGAATACCTACTAGACGTAAGACCATCAGTAACGTGGTGGCCTTTTATTAATTTTCAGTATATGTAGGCATAATATATGATGTGACTAAAAATGTACAAAAAAAAATTAAATATAAAGATATATATTTTTTCTTTTTTGAACTAAAAATGTTTGTAATACTTTGCTATAATATCTGTGATTGTCATTATACAAGTTTCATTCCACGCATAAATAATTTTCTTTTTTTTTAGTATGAGGTTAAAAGTGTATAGAAATTTGATAATAGTACACCGCTGAACACAGTATCGACGTTTCGGTGCGTACAATGGAACAACTGAGTTGTGTGAACGTGAACAAGACGTCTGCAATATGTCTGACAATTTGGAAATATTATTAGATTTAGTTTCGTAAATAATTAACACAGCTATTTAAAGCTATCTGTGAGATGGACCACACATAACGTACCAAATAACAGGTAAGTTCCTCCAAATAGCCCCAGAAACGAGTGGTACACGCACTTCTTTCTTCGATGTACATAATGTTCGACTTTTTATGTCTCAATGGCCTTTATCTCGTGAGTTTTGTTTTCTTTTGTCCACTGTTTGCATGTCGAACGAGTTTGTAGCATCCAGTGTGTGGATATGATTATGATATGCTTATGTATTGTGTTTTGTACTGCAGATCGATAAGAAGAACATTTATGTGGAAGATATGAGCTGTCTCGGTTGATGCGAGAGTTTAACGTTTGATCTGTGGATATGTGCGTGACGGACATTGTGCGGACAGTCTTTGCGGAGTGATTGCGCGTCGCGACGCCCGCCGTTGGCATCAACAAGCAAATTTGGTGCGCATAGTTGCGTTAATTGTGCTGTCCCACTTCCGTGAGTTAGTATTACAACCATGGATCACTCGCAAGTGCAGTGCCCCGTATGTACTCTGTACCTTCGCAATGGGATGACCCTGGAGTCTCACCTGGACACTCATCCCAAAGACCAGGTGATCAAAGCTCTTTGCTGTCTTACTACCAAGGGCAACAACTTTGGAAGCAGAACCTCCACCCCACTGCATTCAGAGCGCTCTTTCAGGAGTCGATCCCGCACCCCTGCTGCTGATGATAGATGGAATGGTTCACAAAGCGCTGAACATGATAGATACTGGAGGAGACCACCAAGCAGGACACCTAAATCTACACCTGTGACTAGTGTGTCTGGAAGTGGAACTCCAGAAATAAGGATGACGGAAATGCAATTTGAAGGTGTTTCAAATGGACAGCATTCATTGCCACCTTATCTTATGAAAAGTGATAAGACACAGCAAACATATCAGAATACAACAATGTCAGACTATGATCCGTCATATAGTTTCTATCAAGACCAGCAAGAAGATAGAGAGATCAAGTTCTCCCGCAGTGCAGAATACTCTGCAATGGATAGTAGTAATGTGTTCACATATAACATGCCCACAGTGGCCACAGGAGTGAGGTTCCAAGCAAATAACAATCTGTTACCAAGTACATCAAAGAAACAACCTGATTTTGTTAAAATTTTACCAAAACCAAGCAATATTGTAGTCAAAACTAATGTTGGTGGTGTCCAGTACATAGCATCTGGAGTGAAGCCCATGCATGTGATGATGCCATCGACACCTACCTTCGTACCGAAAAATATCCACAACAATATGATACTGCCAAGCAGTACCCACTCGTCTATGAATATTGACAAGGCAGTACCTTCACAAATGAACTCCAACCCTTTTAATATAATGCCTGGAAATTTACCACCAGGAATGTCGACAGTCATGACGCAGAACTCACAGATAATATACAGAGAAATGGTGCATAATATAGATGGTAAACCTTTTATTTCTAGTGTGCCTGCCGTCATGACAACAGGGAGTGCATCTACCTTAGCTCAGACCAGTCCTTTATACCAAAATGTGATGGTCGTGGATCAATTTGGTTCATGTATGTACAGCACCCCACAGCATCTCCTTCCTAAGTCTTGCACTACTTCTATTTATCCTGAGAGTGGATCTATTGTACCTGGCAGTCAAATGAATAAATCACCTGTTCCTAGTGATCCTAAGACTTTGGTAATTGAAGTAGGTCCTATATTACCATCACAGAGTGCTTCTCCTTGCACTACAGCACCAAGCACTGCCATATCTACCCCAGCAACAATTATAAAGACTGATAAAGATAGTATCAGTGTGAAATCAGACTCTAGAAGTGATGCATCTGGGTCAACTAAGGGTCTGAAAATTTTAAGCAATATTAAAGTAGAAGTGCCTGTTCAACATAACAAAAATATGGTGAACACAATCATGGATCTAACGGAGTCTAATGACCAGGAGTACTTAGAAGAGGAAAAAAACTGTCCAAAACCAGAGAAAATAATGTTAAAAATGAATGACAAACTAAGTTCAGAAAACAGCACACCTCGACCTTCCAGTTCTAGTAATGACAGTGTAGTTTCTCATTCGTTCTCTGTGATAAAAAATGTCGGCAACCCTCCATCGTACAAAGGCTCGTCCAGCAAAGCATTAGATAGCAAATTGGACACTGAGTATGGTGACAGCTGTCCTGTGCCTGATCTTATATGTAACGAGAAACCCTCAATCTCACCTTGCAGTGAATTATCTGAGAATGGGGAGAATTCAATAGACCGCACATCACCATCTCCGAAACTGGATCATGATAGGAAAATAAAAAAGAAAGAGATAGAGGATAACATTCAAGTAACTGTAAAGCCATATAGGTTAAATGCACTAAGACTGAACAATCTTTATGTTAAAAAGAACAAGAAAGTTTTACAAATAAAAAATGCTAAGCAACTTGGGACAAGTAGTTCCAGTAATATGGATACAGAGCCAATGCCATCCTCCAGCAGGTTACCAGAAGATTATTCAATAAAGAATCACATTGAGAGAGTTGAAAACATAGATCATTCAACCTTACAAACTGTATCTGTTGAAGAAATAAAGGATAATGACGATAATGATGACAACAATGGGTTTGACGCAGACACAGAAGAGCATTCTTTAGATATGGAACCCCCATTGCAGCCCATAATCAATAGCACAACAGAGTTCTCGACAACTGTAGACATGGTACAAGTGAAAGAAGAAATAAGCACTAGCAACGAAAGCGCATTTAGCAGTGCGACTCCAGACCGTGTTCTCGCGCCAATGGAGACACTTAGACCTGTTAATGTGATAACCTACGGCAATCTCCCTGCAGACAATTTTGACGAAGAATCAAACCACAGAGAACTAATGAGCATTGAAGCCGCGTCCAAAAACAAACAGTTCGTAAGCATGATGAACGAAAATTACTTTGGCGATAATTTGTATGCGGATTACTTTTCGCAAGATCGGGCAGAACCGTTCGAAAATCGACAACCTCCAGTGAAAGAACCCATGTATGGTATGTGGGGGGAATCCTCGCAGAAAGACAATGAGTTCATACTGCCAAATTTTATTCACGAGAGCTACAAAATAACTGAAGGTGGGTATTCAGAGATTGGAAGCAGGGAAGTTATTGCTGATGGTGATGGGGATGTGTGCGAGAGGGACAGTAAAGCAGACGTTCTGAGTGAGGGTAGGAGTGAGGGAGAGGCTCCATTGAACATCTGTGCGGACGAGCGTATGCCGCCGCGCGGGGAGCTTAGCGGCCAGGAGAGCAATGGGGATATGGAGTCAGCTTGGAATGGAGTAAGATTTTTTATTTTATTATATATCCATATTTATGGAATCCATAATTTTAAAATCTATAGAGATTCTGTAAATTTTTTAATCTAAACCCTGTTCCTAGGGCAGTTTTGCTTTAGAAGTACTATCAAGAAACAATGGTCTAATTTAAATTACATATTTTACATTTTTTTCGAGTAATTGATCATGTTAACCCTTGTAAACATTAACATCGATACTTGTACACCACCTGTGCAAGTTGAAAAATAAACCATTTTTTTTTCTTATTTGAAAAATCACAAAAGTCTTTGTTCTTCACGCACTTGGCCTTGTTTAAGCAGTATTTACATATTTCTAACTATACTCATACATACATAATGTTACACATGTCATATACATCAAAAGAAAAATGTAGTTAAAATAATATAAGTTTTCTATGTGTTGTAATTTTTCTAAAAACAATATAATACATTGTCCCACTGCTGGGCTCGGGCCTCCTCTACTAATGAGAGGGGTTAGGCCTTAGTCCATCATGCTGGCCTAATGCAGGTTGGTAGACTTTACATATCTTTGAAATTCTTAAAAAAAATACTGGCACTTTTATGTTGTTTATAAAGGTTAGTAATCTACACAAATATATAGTTTTTCTCATTTTTTATAATAATACGTAGAATTTTATTGACCTTTGGATAAAATTGCTATTTTTAAACTGATGAGTTGAATAGACTCTGAAGGTCAAACAAGTTCAAATAAGCTGCAAGATCAGTCTAATGCATAATAAATAAATAAAATAAAAAGTCTAATGCACGAAGTATGTAAACATATTGCATCCATATCTGTTTAAGCTAGTGATGCGACTCGAGCCGTTTTTTACTCGAGTGAATTTGTGAAACTCGTATTCGAGTGAAAACAAATTTTACTCGAGTTCGTTTACACTCGAGTTACCGAGTCAACTAGGCGCGCCGAGTAGATTCGGTAAGCGCTACGCTAGAAGTTTTTTTATTATTGTGTTAAAAATATTGTCGATTTGTCTTAGAGACATAAATAAGGCAAATAATATTTTGTATTTTATTTCAAATTACCAAATATTACTAATTTAATTAAGGTATTTAAATAAAAACAAAAAACTAATCGAAATTCTGCTCGAGTGATAAATTCTTACTCGAGTTGTATGGAGTGTAAGTAGTTTACTCAAGTGACTCGTAAACTCGAGTGACGTAGTAAAATTACTCGAGTGACTCGAGTCACAAAATCATACTCGAGTCGCATCTATAGTTTAAGCCTACAATCTACTATCACTGAATTTGCTGAGGCTGGAGAAGACTACCAATAATCTCAGATTTCTTGACTGTTTAAGACTTTCCCACCCATATTCATTTAAAGATGTTTGTTTTTTTTTGGGTGAATATAATAGAAAAAACTTAAATTATCAATGGCTTAATTATGAAACTTCGTAACTCCTTTTCGAAAAAAGAGAATAATTTGTTTGTTTATTTTTAGATATTATCAATAATTATGGATTCACGTGTTTTTATTATACAGAAATAGTTTATTTTTATATTATAAAAATACATGAAAACAATTTCAATATTCTATTAGAATATTGAAAGAAATGTATATAGAAATGTATTCTCTTTTCCGAAATGGATTTACGAAGTTTGATAATTAAGCCATCCATATATAAAACACAAAAATTTATTTTACCTATGTCAGTTTTGACACTGAAACCACTCAACCGATTTCAATGAAATTTTGTGTATGTGTGTGGTCGGGTCCAACTTAAAAGATAGCATAGTTTTAGATCCGATAGGAGGCACTGTTGTCGAGATCTGAATTTCTTATTTTTTCAACGCAATTTTCGTTTAGAAGAAATTCAGTCCACAGTGAAGGCTTTTTATTGCAGGACTTTGTCTGCCCGAGACCTCTAATACATCATTAAAACTGATTGACGTTATAACAATATCCGACTACATCACTTGAACAATTAAATCATAGACTAGTATAAACATATAACCCCCAACAATTCGATTGACTATGCTTGCTAGTGCTTTTTGCATTGAACCATTTGCCAATGCATTAACTGCTATTTATAAGCTACTCTATAAAATTTTATATATGACCTTATATATAAAAGTTATACTAGGTTTTTCTATCTAGAAATACTCGGTATCAGCCCGGAGTCTGAAATTTCGCCGAGTATAGGCTGACTCCCTATCACATTATGGGAGCGTAATAAATTTGCGAAAAGTGGGTGTACTGGTTACACCTCTGCCTACCCTTTCGGGGATTACAGGCTTAAGTGTATACTCATATATATGTATGACCTTATAGAAATCAGTGCCGCAGCAGGCGAATGTCCAGCTGTGATACGATTGTCTGGAGTATTATTAATATTTCACATAGACACTAGATTTTTGTGTGAGCCACAAGTGTGTTTCAGATTTGCGTATTGTGGAACTCTCCCTAGTTGTTCCTGATACCCACAATACAGGTTTTACCTAGTGTGTGCTTAGGATTGTTTTTTTTACTTTATTTATTTATTTACAAACTTATCATTAATTTGTACAATAGATGTAGCATAAACTAATTCTAGTTTTTCTGTACATCAACGCCAATCATCGGTATTCCAATTTCAAAAATGTATACGTAGGTATATATATCTAAAAATATTTTATGCTAATTTGATAAATTAAATCTCAAAAGACACATTGTTTGATCAACTGCACTGGCCGACTTCCGACGGTAGTTCATACGTATATTAAAAACATATTTTGTGGAAGCGCGGGCGTGGGTAGATGGATCGACATTTGTATCAAAGCAATACAGATTGTCCTTATTTTATATTTTCTCCTTGATTTGTCTCTCCTTGACTGCCTCGGTGGCGCAGTTGTAATTGCGCCTGCGATACGACTGCTGTGCTGAGGTCTCGGGTTCGATCCCCGGGTCGGGAAAAGTGATGTTGGGCTTTTCTATCTAGAAACTTCTCAGTATTAGCCCGGAGTCTGGAATCTGTGCCCGGTATAGCGATAGGCTCGCCCCCTATCACATTATGGGACCGAAATACGGCGAAAAGTGGATGTACTCGTTCCACCTCTGCCTACCCCTTCAGGGATTACAGGCGTGAGTGTGTGTGTGTGTGTTGATTTGTGTATAATAGCTGTATGCTGATTTAAGTGGCTGCTGGGTGTATTGTTATTATTATTTGTGTCTCAAAGCAAATAAAGTTTTTTTAGTTTCCGCTATCACTCCGCAGATGTACCCTGAGGTGGCTCCTCCGGAGTCGTACGACCTGATGGCGCGCGAGAGCTGGATCTCGGACGGATCTGACATCGATGTTGGAGAGAAGAGAGAGACGTTGTAAGTACCCATTTTTTTATGTGGCCAGTAATTTTCTTGATGCAATGCATGCGCATAGTGCAATAAAATAAATAAATAACACCCAACAGTGACACACTTAGCCCCGACCCCACACTAAGATACGAGTCTTGTGTTGTGGGTATGGGTTTCACAACCCCCAGACCCCGGACACAAATATCTGTCTGTCACACAAACATTTGTCCCGGTGTGGGAATCGAACCCACGGCCTCTCGTTAGTCAGCCGGCTACTCGCCAATTGCGCCACGAAAGCTGTCAAATTTCTTTCAAAAATCTTAGATGTAACGTGGTTTAAATCGTATAACTTAGGTTGAGTTTCAAGAGGTCTGCAGAATAATAGCTGTATAAAAAGTACTGCTGGTGGTACGATATTCATCTGAGTACTCTGACACTAGACCCTCGACCGCTTCCTCATCTTGCCCATGGCGTAGTGTGAGGAAGCAGGCCGGCATGATTGTGTTGAGTAGCGAGGGATAGATTCTCTCTCGCTACTCGAACTCTAATTGGACGGCACCATTTATCACGTGCAATGTGGTCACATTGCCGTGCCGTTAAAAAAAACTTCTGATTTTACGTCGTTTCTTTTTATATGAAGTATAATTTGAAAAAGAGTCCTCAACTGATGATAAAAAGGTATTATTTATTTACTAATTAGCCAGACAGTTGTCATGTAACTAATTATGTCTGATTTAGCACACTACAGTTATGTTCTTAAAAGATATTTTTCATTTTTAGCTAATTTTCAATATTGGAGTACCATTATACAACATGTAACATGATTAATGCACACTCTGAAAGTAGTTTGTTCAGAATAAGCGACTGAATCGATATCAACAATTTTTAATAGACGTTTTTTTTTTCAAAAATAATTAACTCTCAGGTAATAGTCAATTCAACGACAAACGAAACTGAAACATAACTCGATGCGATAAAGTCTTTACTAAATGCAATAATAAACGAACACTTAAAAAATCAAATAATTAAAATTACGAACTTTATGTCGAAAATTAATACAACTAATTTCATAAAAAACAATGAAAGGGAAAATACGCTCCCAAAGGGAATCTGATTCGAAATCAGATTCCCTTTGGGAGCGTAGGTTCGTATCCTACCGACTGCGCCATGTAAAGGTTTCGTGTCAATCAAACACCACGATCGAGCCAAGACTGATTTATTAAATCATGCAAACCTACCCACATCATATTTACAATAATTGTTATATAGGTATAAGATAATTCACCTACACAATATTTATATTTATCGCAGTCAATTTCAATAAATGAATTATGATTGTAATAATATTTTTAAATTGGGGTGTCTGAGGATGTGCGTTATTCCCGTTACACGTAGTATATAATCGATTTATGAGTTGAATCAAAAGAATCCTTCTCATTGAATAATAAAACGTGGCTTATTATTTTCACAACGTTAGTTACAAAATATTATAATAGTAAAAAACATAATATGGAGTGAGTATAAACATAATATAATATGGTGAAACCAATACATAATATGGAGCCATGATGCTATTTCTTTCCAATAAACATGAGCCACATTATTATTATACTAGCTGTTGCTCGCGGCTCCGCCCGCGTGGAGGTCATGTTTGAGACAAAAAGTATACACTACAAAATACAAATTTTCATGCATTTAACTTAAAAAATGAAGGATTTTCATACAAACTTTCTTACCCTATTTAACCCCCTTAGGGGTGGAATTTCCAAAAACCCTGAAATATGTGTTTTTAATTTTTAACTGTAAGGCCAAATACCAAATTTCATGCGTTTAACTGCAAAAATGACGGATTTTCATACAAACTTTCTTCCCCTATTTTACCCCCTTCGGGGTGGAATTTCCAAAAATCCTGAAATAAATATTTTTTATTTTTGACTAAAAGGCCAAATACTAATTTTCATAAACTTAACTTCAAAAATGACGGATTTTCATACAAACTATCATCCCCTATTTTACCCCTTAGGGGTGGTATTTCCAAAAACCCTTCCTTAGTGGATGCCTACGTCATAAAAGGTACCTACTGTCAAAATTTCAAGTCTCTAACCCCAGCCGTTTTGGCTGTGCGTTGATCGATCAGTCAGTCAGTCAGTCAGTCAGTCAGTCAGTCAGTCAGTCAGTTTCTTCTTTTATATATACAGATTAATCTATAATGCTTACGAACAATACCTTTATTTTAATATCGGATTTGTTTCTCGTGTTCATTACACCTGTTGTAAGTATAAGCGACCATAAACAAATAATATATAATTTTGAGTACATTTTGTGAAATGCATAAGCCGCAAGTATGTCAGTTTATACAAATCTTTAGAAAAAAAGTATTTTGTCTGAAAAAAAAAACAATAGTTATTGAGACTGATATTGCTCAAGTCACAGGATACTTCCAGCACTCTTTGTACGCATAATGTACGCATGTAGATAAGCGGAACGGTAAACTAGCGCGTGTGGCAGCACCTTTACGTAACTAAAATACGAAATCAAACAAAACATTAAAAATATGGCGTTACTAATACAAAATTAATATCTTACAATAGATGAAAACGTTTAACGATAATATTCCGTTAAAGATAACCTCGGTGGCTTAACGTGTCGTGACGCGGAAGGTCTCTAGTTCAATTTCCGCGTAGCTACACAGACTGTGATAATTGTATGAAAAAACCGATATATTTTTTGTTTAACACTCTCTGAACAGTTGGTGGTTAATTGTACACTGTAACTAGATTTTGTATAACAAAACGGTTTGGGAAATATCAAAAGTTTTTTATTCATAAAAACTACACAGACTTCAATAAGAAACAAATTATGCGTCACTATAAAATTTGAGGGTTTCCCTTGATTTTTCTGAGATCCCATCATCAGATTCTGACTTGGTGCCAATGGGACCACCTGGGAAGTATACCATTTTAAACAAAAAAAGAATTTCTCGAATCGGTCCAGGCGTCTTCGAGTAATCGGGTAACATACATAAAAAAAAAGATTCCGACGAATTGTTAACCTCCTCCTTTTTTGAAGTCGGTTAAAAAATCGTATTAAAAGTCCAGTGCATAGGTGGTAAGCATCAGTGGGCTGTGAGCCTATATTCCTAGGTAGGGCAAGTCGATGTCATATTGAACCCAGGAAGTGTTAACATCTTGGAATAGCTCTGTTCTCAGCTCTCACTCAGCCGTATGTTTATTATATTTTTTGTCGTTGCATTAAATAATATTAATTCACAAATTACACACATAAATTCTTTACACAATTCGCAATCACAGGCAGAAATTACTGTTTAGGATTTATATACGTGTCAATAAAAGGCATAGAGTTGTAAATGAGGCTATAATACATGTTAATTAATTAACTTAAACTAACAATAAATCAATCCGGGTAGACCAGTCCACACGAGCAGAGCCCTTCACGAGTATGACGTATGTGCCAGCCATCGGCCTCCTCAACCATGATACAGGGAAGTGACCGACCCGGCACAACGCTCTACTCTACTCTAATCGCGTCAAAGAATGTCATCGTATATGTCGTCATATCAATCTCTTCACAAAATGGATTCATCTACATACATAGATCTAGATAGATAACGAATATACTTTAATCTTTGAATACAAACTGCATATTTTTGTATCTATTCACAATTCATAGCAGCGATAGCCTAGTTGGTTGCGGTACGGACTGCCAAGACGAAAGTCGTAGGTTCGAAACCCAAGTGGCATACACCTCTGACTTTTCTAAAGTTATGTGTGTATTAAAATGTGAATTATCGCTTGCTTTAACGGTGAAGGAAAACATCGTGAAGAAACCTGCATATCTGAGAATTTTTCGAAGGTATGAGAAGTCTGCCAACCCGCATTAGGCCAGCGTGGTGGACTAAGGCCTAACCCCTCTCATTAGTAGAGGAGGCCCGTGCCCAGCAGTGGGACAATGTTTAATACAGGGCTAGTATTATTATATTATTATCACAATTCTTAACAAGAGCGGATTAGTGATTAGAATCACCCTTGAAACGCTTTTGTAGAGTTTTTACAATAGTTTACGGCCCATTAAGTCATTTTCGTGGGTATGCCCGAATTTTTGCAGAGGTAAGGTTGGTAGCAGACTAGGTAGGTAGAATCAGAGTATGTCTGGTCATAAAAAAAATGAAACAAAAGCCCAGAATTGCGTCATCTACTTTGATCCATATGTTTGTGAATTTTCGACTGATAGGGCCTAATCATCATCATCATCATCGGCCTGTAGCAGTCCTCTGCTGGACATAGGCCCCCCCTAAAACGCTCCATTTAACCCTGTCTCATCCAGCTTCTGCCTAAGCTACCTTTCGCAAATCGTCACTCCACCTAGCTGGAGGGCGTCCTACACTACGCTTGCCGAGTCGCGGTCTGCACTCGAGAACTCGTTTACCCCAGCGGTTATCGTCCATCAGACATACATCCTTCGACAGATATGGCCAGCCCACTGCCATTTCAGCTTGCTAATCCTGTGTGCTATGTCGATGACTTGGGTTCTTTGTCGGATAACCTAATAAATAATTCATAAATAATTATTATCAATAATTTACTATGGGTTGCAATAGCAACTAGTCGATGTAACCCCGGTTTAATGTTAGTCTATGTTTTATAATAAAGCCGATAATGTTTACTTGATAAATAATACTACGCCCCGCTAAATGGTAATTGCCTTATTTAAGCCAATTTAAATTATAATTTTATATTTTGAAGGTTATTTTTTCCCACATGACGCATTTTTTTTTATAATTTACGCAACTTGACTGTTAGGCTCATTGACATTGCGTCCATGGTCATATTTCTAACCGCCATTACTGAGTTTTAGGAGGATGCACGTTTACATATTGTTTGATTAAATTTAATATCCTAAATGCACGATTTAAACAGCTCAGAACAATATTAAAGACTATTATGTTTACGCGAATATTATACATTGAAATGAAACAAATTTTACGGATTCTATCGCGGTTTATTAAACTTTTTATCCCGACGTTTCGAAAGCTTTACAGCCTTCATGGTCACGGGGCGGACTGAGTGGTATGCAGCCAGTCCCAGTCTCAGTCTCATAGAATCCGTAAAATTTGTTGCATTTCAACTATCAAAATAGTTTGTCACGTTAAAGTGGTAGCTTGACAAATGAGAGGAAAAACACGTATGACACGGGTGAAAACCCGATGATCGTATGTACGGGCGTGGGTAACAGACAGTGGGTTGATCCCACTTCTGCGGCGTAACTTTTCCTTATAACTATTTTGAATAATTAAGTGTTGTCTCAACTTACAATCGATTTTAATATTTTAATTATCCTTTTCACGATGTTTGAAATAAATTTACAATATATAATATACCATACTAGATGTTGCCCACGGATCCGCCCGCGTGGAGGTTATTTTTGGAAGAAAAGGTATACAATCCATGGAGGCATCTTAAGCTGTTACACCTTTCTATATTCTGCTATCCCATAGGATGCGTGCAATTTAACGGGATAAGAAGTAACCTATGTAATTTTCTGATCCCTAATGTGCCACTATGCAAAAAATCATGTCAATCCCTTGCTCTGTGAAAAACTAAACTATCCCACGGAAACTGTACATTTTTCCGGGATAAAAAGCCTATGTCCTATTCCAGACTATAATATATCTCTGTGCCCAATTTCAACCAGATCCGTCCAGCCGTTGTAGCGTGATTGAGTAACAAACATCCATCCATCCAAACATTCGCATTTGTAATATTAGGATTCCATGTAGAAAATTCCGATTTAACATTAGAAAAATCCGATATAGCCAAGAAGTTTTAAACTTACATCTTTTACAGAGACGAGGATATACAGTACCCCAAAGCCCGCACGCACACATGTGTACAATGCAATTTGAAGTTTCCGACGCCCAAGGAGTTGCGCATGCATCGTGCGCAGGCGCATGCTACACCCGGGAAGACTTCATACAGCCGTATGATCACAGCACGGGCTATAAAGAAAGAAGAGAAGACGGATGACAATATGATGGGATGTAAGACCATTTTTATTTTATAATATACTAGCTGTTGCTCGCGGCTCCGCCCGCGTGGAGGTCATGTGTAATGTCAGAGTATAATTTTTCTTGCAATTAAAATAGCCTATATTAATAAGTGATAATGTAGCATTCAAATGGGAAAAGAATTTTTAAAATCGGTCCAGTACTTTTTGAGCCAATTCGTTACAAACATACTTACATACAAATCTTTCCTCTTTATAATATTAATATAGATGTCAGATTAAAGAGCGTTATTTCAGAATTTGCTGATGGTAGATTATTCATATCCACCTGGATAGCGACCACCGTACACAGGTGTAAAACCCGTTATAGTGGTACAGGCAAGTGTGTCGCGTTCCGTGATCAGCCAGTGTACATACGGTTTTTGTCGGGGGTCTAGAGTTGGAGCACGATGTTTGGCCGTTTCGTGGCCTTCGGCGTACTCTGACACTGGACCCTCCACCGCTTCTTCACCTTCTTGCCCATGGCGTGGTGTGAGGAAGCAGGCCGGGATAGATTGTCTCTCGCTACTCGATAATTGGAGGGCACTGTGCTTACCATCGGGTGCAGTGTGGTCATTTTTCCGTGCCAAGATAAAAAAAAATCTGAGTTCAACATAGGTCAACATACGTCGAAGCTAGGAGATGGTTTATAAATCCCTCTCCGATCACCAGATATAGTCAGGATGCACATAGTATGAATTTAATTAGGCCCACGTGGTGTACTAAGGACTAAGTCGTTTATAAATCTATATCAAGTGTCATTAAGGGTTAATTAAGTCCACAGTTGTCACAGTGTCCGCAGTTAATATAATATAATATAATACTAGCCCTGTATTATACATTGTCCCACTGCTGGGCACGGGCCTACTCTACTAATGAGAGGGGTTAGGCCGTAGACCACCACGCTGGCCTAATGCGGGTTGGCAGACTTCTCATACCTTCGAAAAAATCTCAGATATGCAGGTTTCCTCACGATGTTTTCCTTCACCGTCAAAGCAAGCGATAATTAACATTTTAATACACACATAACTTTAGAAAAGTCAGAGGTGTATGCCACTTGGGTTTCGAACCTACGACTTTCGTCTTGGCAGTCCGTACCGCAACCAACTAGGCTATCGCTGCCACAGTTAATTAAGGGGTTAAATAAAATGATACAAAAAGTGACATGTTTATTCCAGGCGCAATAATAGACTCGAAGGAATCAATCACATCATCAATACTCCAAGTGTACGAAATGGATGAGACGAAGACGAAGATCGAAGGCATCATCAAGCAGGAGGCCAAGCGGAGACGGAAAGACTTTGTCTGCCCCACCTGCAAGGTGGACCAGCAGTCGGCCGCGGCGTTTCATGCACACCTCAAAATCCACCCCCTCGAGTGCCTTACTTGCGGGAAATGCTTTTACAGAAGAGCTTACCTCGCACTGCATATAAAAACGCATTTAGGTATTAAAAATTACAAGTAAGTTCTATAGATGTTCCTTTATTATTTACGCTTTTTCATCATCTGCTTTCATACTGGGTGCTAATTTAATTAGTCGAGAATAGGCTAGTTGACTGGTTTTGGGAACTGTTTTATATCATTCTTCATGGTCTATATTATTAAAATATTATCATTTATAAACATAAAACATTTATTTATTTATTTATTTATTTATTTTTCCACTCATAAACATAAGTTTTTAGGATTTAATTTGCATTTTTATAAGTCAATTTTATTTTTCCCACCAAAACGCACCAACTGCCATGGCGTCTCGGGTGACGTCACCATCTGACAAACTAATAGACGTTTGGCTCAGCGTTTAATAGATGTTTCGTACGGTGACGTCATGCACGACTGATTTGGGTTTCATGTCACGTCACAAAATGCTTAATTTAGGTACATATTTTTTTCTTGAAAATATTAAATAATCACATGTAAATTAACAAATGGGTTTAAATATCGCTATTTTTAGTTTGAATCTATTATAAAAAACAAAATTCTATTAGATTTTCATTTACTGTCAACTAACCTATTTGAAATTTTTATTAAATATTTGGAACCAATTTTTTTTTCGAATGTGGTAATTTTTTTGTGCACAGGTAAAATTGTTTTGTACAGTCTTTAGTTGCATGTTACACACCCATGTTGTCATAGCGCATGATATACTTGTGTTTTGACCACTTACATTTTTTTTGTTATACTATTGTATCCAATATCAAAGGATGGGTTATAAAAATATTTTTAATATTTCGTAACATACTGAAGCGACACTGAGCTTAATTAAACAATTTTGTGTCTGGATAGGCAGACGAGCAGACGGCCCACCTGATGGTAATTAGTCACCGCTAGAGAGGAGTCGTTGACGGTTTTTGCGTTAATGAAATGAAACCGTTTCCTATAAACGGTCAACTCGTTTAAAAACCAGTTTACGTTTTTAACTGGTTTGAAGAAACGTGCACAGATCTATACGTTAATGCCCCGTTTCGTTAGCGACTGTCGTTGATTAAACGACGTTGAATAAAACAGGTTGATAAATTCAACTGGTTTTGCGGTAAAGAGAAAACGGTTGACCCATTAACAGTAGAAGTTTAAAAAACGGTTTGTTGATTCAACGCCCACTCCTAGTCACCGCCGCCCATAGACTTCTGCAATGCCAGGGCACAGCAGAGCCGATGCCTACCGTTGCTAATTAAATTAGCATACGGTATATCTCTTTGTGGCATTGACGTCAGTAGTTCATTACTATTTTTTATTTACTTGTTCTCGTTGTCATTAATTTTCAGATAATGCAAAAATGGGTCAGATATTTTGTCTAATACAATGTATAGAGTCTATACAGTGTACAAGGCTGTCTATGCTATGGACAGAGGGTTTTTAGTTGGTAAAAAAGGGGGTCTGGAGGGTTACTCTTGACACTCGATTCCAATTTAAAATTGGGATTGGGTTCGAAAACTGTACAATTGGCACTCTTGAATGCAATACCAGCACAGGATACGAATACGGCGGAATTTTTAGTAACTAAATGAAATAGAGTATTTACGATCGCTAGTTCGTAAATATTCTATTTAATTAAGTTGATTTAGTTAGAGTTCCAATATCTTCTAGATTGGAATTGAAACTGTATCGAGTTCGAAATTGGAATTGATTTCAAGAGTAGGCCTACATATCTATGTCTGCCTGTTGGGTGTATTTATTATATAAATAAATAAATAACACACACTAACCTCTAGACAACTGATTTGATTTGAACTGAACTGATTGAACTACAAGCGGGTTACTTTAACTGGCCACAAGCTGGACTGAGGTCATGCGTGGAGGTCATGTTTGGTAGAAAAAGTATACAATACAAAATACCAATTTTCATGCGTTTAACTTCAAAAATTACTGATTGTCTTACAAACTTTCATCCCCTATTTTACCCTCTTAGGGGTGGTATTTCCAAAAACCCTTCCTTAGTGGATTCCTATGTCATACAAGGTACCTACTGTCAAAATTTCAAGTCTAACCCCAGCCGTTTAGGCTGTGCGTTGATCGATCAGTCAGTCAGTTTCTTCTTTTATATATTACCTAGCGGGTCAAGACATCGAAATACGACGACGTTTTGCAACCGCCTAGTGGTCAGTATATCTTAATAAGATGATTTATTCAGTCCTGTCAGTCCACTTAAAAAGACGATTTTATAAGCCTTCACTTTAACCATCAATTTTGCTGCTAATAAACGTATTTCATTCTACACTGGCTCTTTTAATCTGTAGGTCAATAGACAAAGGAGCGATAGAACATCACATGCTAAATGTTCTGTAATTTTTCGTTGGCGTCGGACCTGCTCTTGAGCGTTCTTAGAAATGACATTAGAAAGAGAAAGAGAATCGCTTGACACTCAACCCCATTTTCGCTTTTTATGCTGTCAACATCCGAGATGATATACAGACTTATGTCCCCTGAGTATTGTTTACAATGGATAGTGAGTGAGTGTGTGTGTTGTCGACAGGTGTGACGTGTGCGAGAAGCGGTTCATAACCCGTCAGAAGTTGTCCGAGCATCAGAACGTGCACACCGGCCGCGCGCCCGTCAAGTGCACCGTCTGCGAGGACACCTTCCGCAGATACTCCAACATGGTGCAGCATAGGTCTGACACAATACATTACTACATCATCAACAGTAATAAAGAATGGGGTTTCTCTCGGGCCAAGACCATTCACCAAATACCATCTGAACTGGCCTTGGCCCGACACCCAAACTCACACAGATATATTTTTTATTTTTATTTTATTTTATTTGTAAGACAAACAGTTACATCTATAATTATATACAATACTTAATACTAATATAAAACTATCATTGACAATAATTTATGAAAACACTTAGGAACCACAAAAAAAAACAGTAATAAAGTCAACACTGAAGTTAGCTCCTTGCGTAACTTTCTTCATATGTGATTAGTCCGTTTGAATTTAGCGCCAAGTCATTACAATATTACTACATTATCAACAGTAATAAAAAAATAACACCTAACAAGTAATAAGTAAGCTCTTTGAGTAACAATTTGGAAATGTTATTGGAGATTCCGAATTTAGCGACAACAACTTACAATTATATACATATACACTCACGCCTGTAATCCCCGAAGGGGTGGGCAGAGGTGTAACTAGTACACCCACTTTTCGCCAAATTTCGGTCCCATGATGTGATAGGGGGCGAGCCTATCGCCATACCGGGCACAGATTCCAGACTCCGGGCTAATACTGGGAATTTCTGGATAGAAAAACCCAACATCACTTTACCCGACCCGGGGATCGAACCCGAGACCTCAGCATAGCAGTCGTAAACGCATGCGCAATTACAACTGCGCCACCGAGGCAGTCACATACAATTACAATTATTTGTAAAAAATGATGATAGCAAAGAGCTCGCTCATGTGTTCTTGTTTACGTGTACCAATTACGTACCGGTCACGAATCGTGGTTTTGAGAAGGCCTACATTAGAAATCTCTATCAAAACACCCTTAGATTTTTTTTATTTAAAACACAAAATATACTTTATTTTTTATCTAAGTACAGGAAACTCTTGGACGAATAAAGTTTCCAATAATAAAAAAAAGATCAGCGTAGTATCACAAAAACCTTATTTAGGTTTATTTGAATATGTTTTAGATCAGTGTCGATACTGTTTTCAGCGTGCCTCTTGCTCTTTATATTACGTTAAATACATCATCATCAGGGACCGTCACCACTTCGGCAAGCGGGCCCGCGTGCGCGACTTCGTGTGCCAGTGCGGCGCCGTGTTCCACTCGCGGGCCAAGCTGCGCTGGCACCAGGAGACGCACGAGCCGCGACCGAAGGCCTGCATGTACTGCAGCGAGAAGTTCGTGCACGCGTCGTCGCTCACACGTCACGTGCGACGCACGCACAACCAGTACTACGTGCCACCACCCCTTACCACCGCCACCACCACTGCCGCCACCACCACCAAGACACGACGGCCGGCGCCGGAGAATGTGCCGTGTCCTGTCTGCAAACAGGTACTAACGCCACTCTCACTCTTCCCACTATTCTTTTTATTTTTGAAGTTATACTTCTTTAGGCGCGTTATGAAAAAATGATGAGAGTGAAATTTTAAGATGCGCGTGACACAAAAGTAACACCTCTGAAGTTGCCCTAAGTACCAGGCTAGCAGAAATGTAAGGAGAAGAGCTAGAAGCTTCGGTCTGAATTATAAAATTTAAATTAATCATATAAATGTGGCCAGTACGTTATGGTATTATGAAAGACCCAATTAGTACTATACAGTAATATTATTTTTATCCTGGCACGGCAAAGTGACACACGTAATATATTTTGACCGGACTGAAGTTAGTAGCTCTCACTTCTAGTGAATAGGTTCAGGCCGGTCAAGTTATTTTGCGCGTTTTGTCAGAATACTTACAGGAAGTAACTCGACTCTGTAGATCACTTGCTATGCTGACTTATAAATAATGTTAGTTTTATTTGTCACAGTGTCGTATAACGATTAGTCGTCAATACGGACCTTTATCCTGGCACGGCAGTGACCACACTGCACCTGATGGTAAGCGCAGTGCCGTCCAATTAGAGTATCGAGTAGCGAGAGACGATCTACCCCCGCCACTCAACACAATCATGCCAGCCTGCTTCTTCACACTCCGCCATGGGCAAGTAGGTGAAGAAGCGATCGAGGTTCTATTGTCAGAGTACTCAGAACATTGTTACCCAACTCTAGACCCCCGACAGAAACCGGATGTACACTGGCTGATCCAAGAACGCGACACACTTGCGAGTGCCTCTATGGCGGGTTTTACACCCTGTGTACGGTGGTCGCTATCCGGGTGGATATGAATATCCTACCACCAGCGAAATGAAAATAAGCAAAGCTCTAACCCGCCCCCCAAACCCCTATTATGCTTAAGTAAGCAATAGTATAAATTTGATAAAATCTGATATTTTTAATTTTTATTGCTATTCATGAGAATGTACATATCATAGTTATTCATTACTAGCTGTTCCCTGCGGCTCGCCCGCGTGGTAGATATTTTTGGAAGAAAAGGTAGAAAATTCATGGAGCCATATTAAGCTATTACATCTTACTATATTTTGCTATCACATAGGAAACGTGTTTTTCCGGGATGAAAGTAGCATATTTGATTTTCTAACCCCTCAACTAACACTATGCAAAGAATCATGTCGATCCATTGCTCTGTGTAATCAAAAAGTAAATTATCTCATGGGAACCGTAAGTTTTTCTGAGATAAAGTAGCCTATGTTCTATTCCAGACTATTACCAATCTCTATGCCAAATTTCATCCAGATCCATTCAGTCGTTCTGGTGTAATTGAGTAACAAACATCCATCCATGCGTCATACATGTTAGGGTTTAAAGTTAGTCTCAAATCGAACATTAATTCCAGATATACCTCCGAACGAACCTGCGCTCTCATCTCCAAACGCACAGCGGAAAGCGGCCGTTCCTCTGCATCGTGTGCAACAAGGCGTTCACCACCAAATGGAACCTCAAACTGCATCGCTGGACCCACATGAGCCGCTCATCTAAGCCGTTCAAATGCCACCTCTGTAAAGGTGCCTTCTACAAACAGACAGAGTTCATCTCGCATATGAACGCGCACAAGTCTGTCAGACCGTACACTTGTAACTACTGCGGCTGCCAGTTCATAAGGAGGTATAACTGTCAGAGGCATGTCAGAGAACACGAAATGGATAAGAAGTACGTGTGTAAAGTGCCAGAGTGCGGGAAGTCGTTCCACAGGAGCTATTACTTGTCTGAACATATGAAGGTACATAGCGGTGCGCGGCCCTTCTCCTGCAATATTTGCGGTAAGACGTCTAGTAACAAATCTAATCATAATAAACATGTTAAGATACATCATGCCCGCGAGCCGGTCGCCACTGAGGCGTAAGGTATTGAATTGTCCAATTTCACCGATTGCCTAACTTTAGTTGACCGTCAACGCATGCCAAAAAGCGACAAGTATACCATTATAATTCATAATGGTCTATCACTGATTTGGTAGTTTTGACAGTTTTGGTAATCTATTCAATGGCGTCATTATGGTATTCCGATAGCGTGCCACTGATGTTCCATTCAGTTCTGAATTTTGTATTTTTGTGAAAAAATTGTAGAAATAAATATTTACTAGGAGATCGAGAATGCATTTGTGCTGGCCACACTGATCGCATTTCTACCACTATTCCAAAACAACGTCATCATAAGACCATTGTGAATTTAACTACAAACTGTTGCGGATTTTGTGATGGTATCATAGAGGTATAGGTATCAGATTGGCACATCACTTAAAATAGCAGACTTGGACCCCAGTTTGAACATCGTTGCTCTACTTTAGGTGTCAACTAAAGTTATGCATAGGTCGGTGAAAAGGGACCTTGAGTTGTGTTGCGCGTTGCGATGTTCCGTTGCGTTGTTCTGTTACAAGTTTTTATTTTCGCTCGTGATCGGATGAGCTGGCTTATTACATCTGAAGATGACTGAAAAGCTTATTGGTGCTAATCAGTAGGGACTATAAAAAATGTTTTCGAGTATTTAACAACCTCCGTACCAGGTTGTGATGCGACGGGCTGCGGATTCGATGCCCGAATCGAGTTTTTTTTTGTGATCCACAAATTTTTGTTTCGGGTCTGGGTGGTGTGGCACCGTGGTCTTTTGTTGATGCCCACGATATAGATGTGATCTAGTGTGGGGTCCGTACTTTGTGTGTATTATTATTATTTTTAATTAAGAGGAGGTTCTAGGCGCTTCATATTTATGTATGACCATAATAGATCTGATTTTTTATTTAGCCTCCGTGGCGCAGTTGGCGAGTAGCCGGCTGTAAAACGAGAGGCCGTGGGTTCGATTCCCACACCGGGAAAAATGTTTGTGTGACAGACAGATATTTGTGTCCGGGGTCTGGGTGTTGTGAGAGGGTGCGTCTCTCTAGGTCCCTGATACCCACAACACAAGACTCGTATCTTAGTGTGGGGTCGGGCTATGTTATGTGTTATTTATTTATTATTTCTGACAAATGAACAATTTTTTCTAACACGCCAGTAAGTCCGACACAGCACGTTTCGGTGTATCCATGTACATAGTATTTGTGTACGCAACGGTGACGTCCGCGCGGCGTCAATTGTATATTACTAGTTAAATTTGTAGTCTATATAAAAATATGTAAATATTCAGGACCAAGATTGTAAATTGGGTTTTAGGGGGGACGAATGTTTTGATATTTAACCTCTCATGTATCACAGAGACACCGTTCGAAAAAGGTAATATGTAGCAAGTAAAAATACAAGCTAAAATCAACTTTATTTCCATGATATTAACGTTGCAAATACGCTTAATACGTTAATAAGGACGAGTATTGCCAGTTCTTGTCCGGTAGCCGGCTACCGAATGATACATGACTGGTTAAACGGTTCGTGGCCGCCCGTGGGACAGGCATGTCCTCTGATATCGACATTTGTGTCATTATCGATATATTTTATTAATGTCTACGTCATTGCCTTTAAATGCTCGAAAATCTCAAGCAATTTACTGTCAAGTGTTTGACCGAAGTTTCATTAGAGCTGCGTGAGTTTAGGCACTGTAATTGGCTAACAAAATGAATAATAAAGCTTTTTAAATCTTGGAGACTTAAACAAACATCAAGACTTCGGCGGCTCTTTAAAACTGATGTGGCATAAATTTAATACAACAAGAAAAACAATTCGTTTTAAGAAATATGCATTTGCATATAATATTAGATTAACTACCCACTTTCATTATATCAAGATTGTTTAAGTACTAAATACAAACAATACTATAATTGTACGAACTGCCCACAATAATATTACAATATTAATAATACATAAATATATGTGTGATTTAAAGATATTTGTTTGAGTCCTTCGTAGTCCTGACACCCATGACGTAATACTTAGTGTGGGGTCAGAGCTATGTGTGTGACTATTGGGGTCTATTTACTTTCGTCTCTGGGATTACAAAATATGTATCGAGCATGTAATACAGTCACATGTAAAAAAAGACTTGAGTCTATTGCAGGATATTCAATATTGTAAATACTAGATTGTCATAACACTAGAATGCTAAGGCTAAAAAATGTTGCGTAGACTCCCTTTGACTATGGTTGTGCTTTGTCTATGGTGACAGAATGTCGATGGTCGGAGGCCAGGCTCTATGGCGGCACGGGGATCGATGTGTCGCACGACTTGATTTATCTTGTTTAGTGATGAAGCAAAGGTCAAAATTGTACGGCAATTGAAACTCAACCTTATCCCCTTACTCATATGGTTGGCATTACAAACAACGAATCAGTGCTCATAGTTTTTTGTTACACTAATCTCAGATATATGATAACGTCAATAAGGTTGAGTTTCAATCATTATTATCGAATAACCATCAGTCTTACAGAAGTATTTTACATTTCATTTATTTTTGATCGTGTTAAGGCACATGTAAACATGAATAAATAATTCATATACAATATTACATTCATTGTATATGATTGACAATCAAAAAATTAAGGCTAAGGCAAAGCAAAATGCCAAAACAGGTCGGAACTGCGTTGATGGGTGGGCTCATTTAAAACTAGACGCTATGCTTACGGTTTATGGTTCAAATTTGCCGTTCACATTTCATTTCATTTTCTGTGTATAGATAAAACACGCCGTGCGACGTTTAACTTAGGATATAGATTAGTCAAATTATTAAAGGGCATTTCTATGTAGGTACCCCGCTGGCATCACATTATATCTTTAAGCACTAATAACGCCTGTTTAACTTGAGTTTTGTTTGTCGACGACGCGCACTTCTTATCGAAACAAGGAATCACTAAGAGAACGACAATTGGGCCTTAATTGTATATCGATTGTTGGCAGGCTCTTTGATTTAAGCGACATATTTCAAAAGTTACACGAGAGAGATTTAAATAATGCTTTTATGTTTTCTGAAAATAAATTACCATAAAAAAACTATTGCCTGGATTTTTGTAGAATTAATATATTATTTGTGTGAGCACGTATCTTTATGACTTATTTTCATGCATTTATGAGCATTATTTTATAAAATATTGTGCCCTGATAAAAACACTTGTCTTGTTTTATCAGTTGATTTGAGCGCCAAAAAAATACATAAAAAATTGAGTCTAGTCTCAAAAGATGTCAAAAAATTTGCCAATTCCGAATGTGTATACATATAAAACCGGATTTGAAGTTAGAAAAACCAGGACAATTCAGTTTAAAAACAGGACGCATCTTTGTTTTATAATAGCGTGAACACTTGCGAACCGAGAGGCCGCCCCTAAAGTAATGATTGCAAAAGTGGTGTGCGAATTTTAAAATACAGGACCTTATCAGGGCGCTTTAAAGACCTAGGACGCTGTTTAAAAACTATCCAGGACACTCTAAAAACCAGGACATGTCCTGGGCAAACAGGACGGTTGGCAACTCTAATATAACTCAATATCGTAAAAAATGTAGCTTAAATTAAATATTCCGCCGATATGATTACATATATTTCTTACAATAATTTATCACATGATATTACTTGTACTGAACGTTGCAAAGGTTCCGTGTTGAAGAAATTTTGGTATGTCTTCATTCAAAGTATTAACCTCTCACAGATCACAAGGACACCGGAAAAAGGAATAAGTAGTGAGTAAAATACAAGCCAAAATCAACTTTATTTTCATAATATTAACGTTACAAATACGCTTAATACACACATCAATAAGGTCGAGTATTGTCAGTTTTTCACTGGACACCAGTGTCCGATTGATCTGTGAGTGGTTAATCCATATGACATATACAATGCTGAATCGAGTCTTCGTTCAAACGTTGTGATGTGCCGGTTATTCGTACTCTTTGTTATATTTTATAATTTCTATATTTAATTTGTAAATATTTATTTTGAGGTTAGTTTTAATTTTTATTTATTTTAACGTTCAGTTTTTCGCTGTCACCACTTGTATGGTCTTTGAATGGTATATGAATCTACCATTAGTTTCTATAACGCGGTATATGTTTCATTATTTTTTATTGTTTATATGGATAGCAAAAAACTGAATAAAATATGGCAATATGAAAATTTAGTGCCTGTCAATTTGTTCATAGCAATTTAAGGCACACAAGTATTTTTTCAATACTATTAAATGACATATCAGTTTTATTTTAACATGAAAAGTGAATAGTGCAATGACAACGGCTTTAATGGTTGAGTTTATTTGAAAATTGTTAATTTCCTTTTATTTTTACGTTTCGATGACACAAGATACTTCTAAGTTGTCATGTGTTCAAAATGGCAGTTACAGAGAGGTCCGACCATAAGGTCCTTATCATACTAGCGGATTGCGAGCGTCCTCAAAGCGGAGCGGGCGCGCAACGAGATAGCCGCGAATAGCAGCCATTTCAGCCAGACGCCATTTTTCGTCGGAATCCATTTTGTTACTTAGTGTATTGTACGCCGTTAACTCGCTACAAACACGAGACGAAAACGTTGCGTATCTGCCACGCGTCCGCGACATCTTCGCAAACCGCTAGTATGATAAGGCCCTTATTGCTTGAGGTGACAAGGACTTCCGTGGGTTACACTGCAGTTCACTCACGACAACGTAGAGCAAACGAATGAACATTTAAATAAGAGTTTAAAGTGGTCCTCTTTAGGTGCATTTTGGAGTGACAGCGCACAGCAAACTTGCTTGTAAATAGTCAATGCAAAATGTATCTACAGAGTACGACTTTAAACCCATATTTGCATGTAAAGTGAGCTACAATAGCTTGACAAAAGTCACACAAATATTATCCAATTTAGTTTTAATTGTTTTTTTATATGACCAGTATCAACACTTATCTATGTTTAATGCTCCATAGTATTCAATGTGATAATTTATATAAAAGTAGATTGTAATTTCAGCAAAATGTTTTTAGTTAACCAACTTAATTGTCTATGGAACTAAACTTTGTAATTTTTAAAAACTACATGAAACCTATTTTCTATATATTTTTTTCTCAATAAATACGATGTGATTGTTGAAATATGCCTAATGTCATGTTTTTTTTATTACCTGATGCTTAATACACTGCCAGTAACCATGTTCCCAGTTTTTGCGATGCCCGTCGCGTCCTTTGTATTCACGAAAATATATATGCAAACCCGTACAGCGCCCCTAGCGGGTCGTATTGAAAACTTAATTTCAAACTTATTTCTCGAATACAGTTGACACGATGTGTATCAAAATAATTACGGAACAGTAAAAGGCATATTGAGACATGAATACAATTATTCGTGTAAGTTTATCCACGCCTTCTTTTATCTTTATTTAAAACAAAAAAAAATAGTGGGTAGATATTAAAATGGAATTGTTGATACAAATTCCGCTAGACATTTTGTTGCCGCACATCTGCCATATTGTTTGATGACTTGTATTTTCCGTCTGTATGCAATAAAATATGTATTATTTGTTGAAAAACTAACAGACCAGCTGTGTTCATGGAGAAATTTATGTATATTTTACAAATAGAAACAATGATCTCGTATTTTAATAACAAGAGTAGTTTTGTTTTTAATTTAAAGTGCGTGTAAAACGAGGTTTTGCGCAATAATACCATTTTATATGAATGTATCGGAAGGAATATATTCCTTACCTAAAAAGTTCATCAACATAACCTTATCATTTAATGTTTTTTAGTGTGGTTTTTAGATATGGAAAGGGGTATATTTCTTTTTTAATTTATCGAAAACGGTCTTTTGAGCCACTGAGCCCACCATACAATTCGTATAATTCACTAGTAAAAATATGTGTAAAATCGATAAATATGAAATCGATTGATTTATTATCGATTATACCCGACCTGCTTTACACGCACGTATAGCTGTAATATCTCCATACTCGGTTAATAGTTGAAATTGGTTATTTATTTTTAACACAATAAATTGTAGTTTACGTGTAAATAACGTAGGTATGTTTTTTTATTGTAACGATAGATGGACACACAGACAGTTCGGCGGGGTTACGGACTGAGGGATTTCTGTCTGCAATAAATTATAATAAGTATTTCATTTTGTTGTTTTATTTTTGTTGTTTGATGTGTTTAAACAAATAATTATGGCAAAGACTCTAATAGTAGGTAGTTGAAACTGACTAAGGTTGAAACAATACTACCTTAGTAGGCCTTTTCAAATTGTATCAAAGAACAATAAAACAAAAGGTAATAATGATTACGAAAGAGTACCAAAGCCCGTACTGGTCCTAGCGACGTGCCACTCCGGGATATGACCATGGCTTCCATTACTCATACTAGAGATTAAAATCATAGAGCTTCAAGCTGCTCTAGACAGCAGTACCGCCGGGGCAAGGAGGGTGTTGTAAAGCAGCTCATCAAGCAGACCGGGGTTGACTGATTTAGTTAGTGACTTAGTTTGCCACTGTAAAGTAAATACGCCATTGTGCGGATGGACAGTTCCAGTGACGTAGCTATAGCTTTTACATGGGGGGGGGGGGGGGGGGTCCGCGGGTAAAAGCCAAAAATCTAACCGCTCAAATCATAGTTATTTAGAAATTTCTTAAACATAGAATGGGAAAACGCTTGTTAATAAAAAATTGCTACTTGCTATTTGGATTTGGACTTTGGATGGATGAAAATCTGCCGCAGATTTTCATTCATTTTTGTTTTATTGTTTACATAACAACTGTCAAAACATCAAGTGTCACGTGAAATCAATTTATTTTTGGTAAATAACTATTTTAATGTTGCTTATTATCAAGATGAGATGTTAGAACTCAGGGAGAAAATTCTCACGCACTCGAATCAACTTCGTATACGAAAAATAATTCAAATTCGAACTTTTTTCGAGTGAATGTAAAGTTAAGCTATTATGGAAATGTCGAGTCCGGTGTTTCTCGAAGGTCTTGATGGTACGAATATAATGTCAAATATATTGTTCATAAATAAATTATTTTAAAAATAGAATTCGAAATCAAAATATTCTATTTGAGGTATTCTAAAAATTACCATTCGAACATTTCTCGAAGGTTATCGCTCGAACTGCTTCGACTGGTACAGACCGGTCGAGACGTACATCTCGAATTCGAACCATTCAATATTATGTCCTAACTTAATGATGATGATGATGTCCTCCAAGAAGTATCCTTCGACGGCGAACCTTGCATTTTTGGAACAAGTTTTTTTCGCCAATGTGAGCATATGTGACTAGCTAGCCCTAATTTTGTTTTAAAAGCCCTGTCACAGGACGTACAGAACAGTTGTCTAGAAGAGTAGCTGTAAGAGTCAACTCAAACTGGCGCAGAGTCGAACCGTTGCGTCACGTCCTATTTTTCAACTACAATGCATGGCGACGCGCGTCGTGTACACTTAGGGCCAACCCTATGTGTACACAGTTTTAGGTCTTATTTATTGCAGCTCACGCTGGGCGTCAAGGCATTGGATACATACATGTTTCCTCAAAATGTGCACATGATTTTCGTACTGAGCTACGTCATTCGATCTAGCGACACGAAAGTTCTTCCCAGCAGTCGCAGGGTACGTCGCAAGATGCTAAATAACGCTTGATGATATTGTAGTAGGTAGAAAATGACATCCAGGCTTACGCCATTCTTGAGCGAGTTTGCCTTAAACCACTGAAACCTAATGGTGTCTAAACCATATGGCGTCTTCACAAATTTCATATGAACTGCATCAGGTGAATTCTCCAGATAAAGTGGCAATATTGTTTCCTTAACATTAATATTTTACGACGTTTATAGCTAAGCGGCAAAGAGTCTATGCTCTTGGAGGTGGTGCGGTAATGTTGTACGTATGAAGGCCTCTAGGCACCCAAATATATTGTTTTATTTTGGTCCTAACTTACTGCGTATATGATGCCATATGCTGATGTGTTTACCCATAAAAAGACTCAATCTCGTGTTTTTATTATGATTTAACTAAAGTCTTAGAAAGATAAAATGCTTGGAAGAGTCCAAAAACTAGATAGTGGATGCACATGTGATGAGGCCCGTGACACTATGGATATTAAAATACTTATAGATTTTTAGTTCGAAATTCAATTTTTTTAGTAGAATCTCATAGTAAAGACTCGAATTCAAATGGATATGGATGCAACATTCGAACAATCTAACTTCATAGTTCGAAATTATGTAATAGAGAAATTATTCGAACTGTAGATTCGAGTACGAAATTATTTTGAATGAAAGGAGAATTGCCCTCCAGGTACTTATGGTACATCATATACCATCACACTCATCACTACTTAAGACTCGGTCGTTTCTTTTTAAATAGATGTGCCCTGAAAAAAAAGCAGTCTTGTTTTACCAGTTGATTTAATCTAAAAAGCTAAAAAGTACACGAAAAAAATTAAACTAGGCTCAAAAGACGTAGAAAAATCTGTTAATTCCAAATATGCATATAGCTGAATGCTGCAAAAATTTACACTTAAATCAAATAGCCTGCTAACCGTCTATATTATCCGCTATCAATAATTCGCGGTTTTTTATGATGTCGTAGGGTAAGGGGGGTGTCCGGACCCCCTGGACCCCCCCCCTTATATACGCCCATGGACAGTTCTATATGTAAATGGGAAGGAAATATCAACTTCTCCAAGAAGTAGCCGTCCAGCAGTTTCTGAGAATGCAAGCGCAATCTGAGATCAATCTCATTGACATCTAACCCTACAATTCATTGATCCATAAGCCCTTATCTGGGGTCGTTCCTGATATATCAGATCATTGCCGTACAAACAGTATTCAGTTATTTTCCATGTGGTGTTATTTTATTTTTAGCTGTTCATGCAACAATGGCGATACGTCAGTGGCAAGCGTCGGGAGTCCAGGCGGGGACCTGTTTTTCATCTTGGCATGACAGTCACTAATGCCTTGGCTTGTCTCTGATTGTTAAAAAAATATTAATTCTTTAGAGCGTACCGAATTTATTATTCGTTTAATTAAATTCAAAATTACCGCAGGTAACCATACAGTTTTTTTTTATCCTGGCACGGCAAATTGACCGCACTGCACCTGATGGTAAGCGCAGTGCGGTCCAATTAGAGTATCGAGTAGTGAGAGACGATCTATCCCCCGCTACTCAACACAATCATGCCGGCCTGCTTCTTCACACTGCGCCATGGGCAAGAAGGTGAAGAAGCGGTCGAGGGTCTATTGTCAGAGTCTCAGAAGGCCGCAAAATGGCCAACATTGTACTCCAACTCTAGACCCCGGAGAAAAACCGGATGTACACTGGCTGATCCCGGAACGCGACACACTTGCGTGTGCCACTATGGCGGGTTTTACACCCTGTGTACGGTGGTCGCTATCCGGGCGGATATGAATATCCTACCACCAGCAAAACAGTATCGATAAAGAGGGTTCTGGAAGTATAAAATAAGTTGAAAACGAAGATGAAATGGGTACACGCTAGTTAAGCTGTATACAAACATATTGTCGCGGATCACGAAGCGTGGCTCATATTTTGTAGCACAGATTATGTCTTACGGCATTCTATTGTGGGGATCAGCTGCTGATATAAATACTATATTTATTTTACAAAAAAGAGCAGTCCGAGCTATATACGACCTACGTAGTCGGGATTCTTTACGATCAGTATTCAAGGATAGTAATATATTGACTGTGCCGTCTGAATACATCTATCAAAATATCATGTACGTTCGTAAAAATATAAGTAATTTCTATAAAAATTGTGATATTCACAACATTAATACAAGAAACAGAAACAAACTAACAGTACCCTCCTTTAGAGTAGTAAGATCTAAAAAGTCTTTTATGGGTAACTGTGTTAAATTTTATAACAAAATCCCCAATAATGTAATTGATTTGCCCAATAAAATGTTTAAGACTCATATTAAACGTGTTCTTATGGACAGGGGCTATTATAATGTTCAACAATATCTAGAGGATAGGGATGTCTGGCATTCGGTTCCTTCCTGCACACTGCGACCTGGCGCCCTGTAGCTTACACCATGTTAGTGTATACAAATAGTAAAACAAAATTAAATAAAAACTAAATTTATAAAATATTAATAACTGACATGTTCTAATATTATATACACTTAAAAAAATAAAAATAATAAACTAATATGACGACCGATCGCGTATAAAATAAAATAGTAAATTGGCAATGTAATTTGTGACAGGTCATCTACTAGAAATAATGAATCGGACCAAAAACAAGCCCGCTGAGTTTGATTTGCTGGATTCTCTCAGGACTGGGTCGCGCCGCGTAGTATCCAGCGGTAATGTAAGCCCGCTGAGTTTGTTTCGCCGGGTCTTCTCAGGCGGGGTCGCGTTTGGATCCGGTGGTAGCTTTTAAAACAAGCGACGTCTCGGAAATACCCATGGTCCATATCAAACCCATTTAAATATATATATATTTGACTAGTATTTCCTTGAATAATATTAATTAATAATATAAAAATTAATTAATAATAAATAAATAATAATAATTTTAAATACCTTATAATACTAGCCCTGTATTAAACATTGTCCCACTGCTGGGCACGGGCCTCCTCTACTAATGAGAGGGGTTAGGCCTTAGTCCACCACGCTGGCCTAATGCGGGTTGGCAGACTTCTCATACCTTCGAAAAATTCTCAGGTATGCAGGTTTCCTCACGATGTTTTCCTTCACCGTTAAAGCAAGCGATAATTAACATTTTAATACACACATAACTTTAGAAAAGTCAGAGGTGTATGCCACTTGGGTTTCGAACCTACGACTTTCGTCTTGGCAGTCCGTACTGCAACCAACTAGGCTATCGCTGCTATTAAATTATTAAATACCTTATGAATAATTAATTGCTAGTGTATTGATGATGCTATGTATGTATGTATACATGAGCTGATATGCTTTTCTTAAAAATTCTTTACTTTTTTTAAATGTTCTGACTTGTCATAAGAGCTATGTAATTGCCTACTTGATCAATAAACGATTTCATTTCATTTCATTTCCTTTCAGATTATAAAACGACATTAGTACGATGAGGTAGGCAGAGGCGTGACGAGTGAACCTACCCATAGTCGCCTATATGCATAGCTTATCGTCAATAGTATAAATTATTTATTTCAACGGTAGGCAGCGGCTTTGCTGTGCCCTGGAATTGCAGAAGTCTATGGGCGGCGATGACTACTTACCATCAAGTGGCCTGTCTGCTCGTCTGCCTATCAAGGCAAAAAAAATATAGTATGCGTCAAAATATTCCGCTTTTTTAATTATGTCGTATGCTAAGGGTGGGGTCTGGTTAAACCCCTTATAGTAGGCGCATATACCATGGCGCATGTGAACAGTATTTTAAACTAATTATAAGTTTTTTCTCAGTGACGGTAATATACTATGTGAATGAAACTATGGGCAGAAAATCTTTAAATCCAAATCGTTTTCTTACCTTTCCCACCATAGTCTTACCCAGACACTTGTATACGTTGCTAAAGGGTACCTACAGATTCCATTATTATTAATGCTTTTTAATGCAGTCTTTTAGTCTTCTATTTAAAGATCCATAATATGACTCTCTAAGAAAAATCAAATGGAAAGGAGGAAATTTTAATTTTACGCGTAATTTTTATGTACCTACGTTACGCAATGTTCCGCCAAATGAGGACCAGTTTTGATCTCAAGGGTGGTTCCATATAATTATGGCAATGATCTGATGACAGACTACGGAGACGAACAAAAAATTGGAAGGTCCACAACGAATAAAAGCAAATTTACTTAAAGAATTTAAGTAAATTTGCTTTTTAAAGTTTAATTTAATTTATTAATTTAATCTTATGATATAAGACAGCAATAATAGTGTTGGTTTATTCGAGATTCTTCGGGAGTAGTTTACAGTAAATGTAGTATGAGAAGTGAGAACATTACCAACTTGTTAATGATAAACTAACCGACTGATTCGACTGAACAGAGACTCCTAAATTACTATCAACACTATCTGTTCAAGTATACCACTGTTAAAATGAGCGTAATCAGAATTACAAGAGGTCATGTGACGCCACGTCAGTAAGCTACGTCTGACGTCACTCCCACTATCGATCCAGGTCAAAGCGTACTCTTTGGATGGGGTGAATACGCCAACTGAACCACGTAGATAGCTAAAGCCGGTTAGACATGTAACCAAGGAGCAGGGGTGTAGCTACCGCCGTACCAATGATAAGGGGCTACAGCCTACAGGGGCCCCGAACGTGTGTAAGCAAAAATTCGTAAAATGTTATCCACAATCTCACTTAAACTCTTTACTTTTCATTAGGTTCTTCTAACAAATTTTGATACGGGGCCCGCCTAAGGCAAGCTACGCCACTGCCAGAGAGTTATTTATTATTATGTCAAATTGTTGACGACATGCATTGAAAATGCATGATGTTAAATTTTTACCACTCACGACGGGGTTTTGTCGGATATAGTGTTAGGGTACTATGTTTGGCCGTATTGTGGCCTTCTAAGTACTCTGACACTAGGCTCTGGACCGCTTCTTCACCTCCTTGCCCCATCGAGTAGTGTGAAGAAGCTGAGCAGCAAGCCAGCGTGATTGTGTTGAGTAGCGAGGGATATATTGTTTCTTTCTACTCGATATTCTTATCGGACGGCATCACTGCGCTTACCATCAAGTGCAGTGTGGTCACTTTGCCGTGAAAAGAAAAAAAAATATAACTATGCGAGGCCAGCATAATTTTGGCGACCGATAGCGGACGCTACTCAACGGTCGTAATATTTGAACACAACTGTATTAATCTATATAGTGAATAAATGCTCCACCCACTTATAAAAAACTCACACAACAGCCACAGCCAAAAAAACGACGAGGTAGGCAGAGGTGTGACAAGTGAACCTACACATAGTCGCCTATGCAAAGATAGATTGCTCGCCTACATATCCATGCATGAAAAAAAAATATTTTTTTCGTTACCTTCATTCTGCACAAAGACAACATTCTTAAATTAACGTTTTATTTGTGTATCAGTCTATTTATAAACCTGTTTTAATTTATTCAGAAAAAAAACTTTACTCATTAAAAACATGTGATGGAACATTCTACACTAATCGGTTAGTTTTATCCTAAGATAAATATTATATATATTACGCCTCGCATTCCCACTATCAGTAAAACCGCGACCTTTTTACTGAGATAAAAAAAACTAAGATTTACATATAAGTAATAAAGAAATATCACAACATAACGAAATCATATCATTATATCGGGTTACTGAACTTTGAGGAGAACAAACGCTTTAGAAGTAATTTCAAATTAGAGTACGTACATGCGATAACCTTTCGAGTTTTACGTTTCATACGAATATAACGTTTATCATTTAAAATAATGAATGAAATTGGACATCCACTTATGTAAGTAGCAAATGTGATTTATATACGAAAATGACCTTTATTTGAGCTCTTTGCCGCCCATATGAAAATTACCTAAGACTTTTGTATATTACATTATATGCTTATAAACTCACGCCTGTAATCCCGGATGGGGTAGGCAGAGTCAGAGAGCGAAATTCTATCCTGCGACTCCTTATCCATAACTCCACGAACACTGTTTGAGTGTTCGTTTTGTTTTATTTGCTGTTTTTATTTTTCAGGCAATCTATTTTACTGCTTGTTATAATACCTAATTTGAAACTTCGTTTAAATTCGACAGTATTAAAAACACAGGAACGCTTTCCAATTGGAATAAAAAATATGCAGCAGTAATTTTACTTCTCATCAATATTTTCAAGTAAAACTTATTTAGATTAGCAAAATATGTAATAATATTTATCATTCAATAACATGACAAACCCTTTTACGCAAATCGACTATCAATGTAATTAATATTAATGCATAATCGCTGCAAGAAATGCGTCACAACACCATTACCTTGTAATGCAACCGATTTCCTATATTTTGTGGTTGCCAACCGTCTTGTTTTCCCGAGACATGCAAGCGGGGCATTGAGTTATCCTGGATAGATTTAAAGAAACATTTGAGATTCTTAACGCATTAGGTATGTATTCTAATATTTGCATACCATAACTGTGTCCAATTACCAACCCTGTATTTTGTTATAATAATTGCATTTGTTGATTCATGGATCCTGTTTTCATTGCGAATTACCACTGCTCTTATAATTATAATGCATTCTATTTTTAAATAGTATCATTCTGCCACTTTCACTTTTATGGACTCTATTTTAAAATTTGAAGTTGGCAACCCTATTATATTTATAAAATCTATGAATGTGCGTCGTGCATGCATATTCTTATCTATTTGCTATTATGGCTTGTATCTAACGTCAATTGTTTATAATCTTGTAAAAATGCGGCACGGGTCATTTCTCCACGCCCGTCACCGCGCTCCATGTTTACTCCATTTATAGCCAATTTCACGTGTTACTGATAGAGCACCAGTGTCGTGCAGAAGCTTGACGTAGGCTTGACCCTTTAATAGAGCATTGTTTCTCTAGTTCAAGTGTGTTGGTAATGCAATTGAAGAGCTGTGTAATCTTTTATGGCAGAATTCTGATACGTCAAGAGTGAAACATATCACACACGGCGCACTTACTATAATCTGTGTCTGGCGTCATATAAACAAAAAAAACACACAACAGTCACCCACATAGCCCTGACCCCACACTGAGATACGAGTCTTGTGTTGTGGGTATCAGGGACTACGAGAGACTTTCAGACTTACAACACCCAGACCCCGGACACAAATATCCGGTGTGGGAATCGAACCCACAGCCTCTCGTTTCACAGCCGGCTACTCGCCAACTGCGCCACGGAGGCTGTCGGATATATGTTTAGGATCAGTGGCGATTGCAGACTATCAGCGCCCTAGGCGAAATTTCAATGGCACACCCTCAATATGCTTTAACGAACACTTGATTTTTCTTTATACTCATTTACTTCATTTAATTCACTATCTAGAATTAACATTGGCAAACTATCTTATGGAGACAACGAAGTCTATAATTTCAACTCAAAACACTTCTTAAGGTGAGGTGGACTCAGACAGTTCAGTTCAGACTACATTTTTAAACTAATTATTCGATGTTAAAAACTAAAAATATTAACAATATAAAAATTAGTCATGAAAGATGAACATATTTACAAAACGATTGTGCTTCTCGATACACGATTCATTAAAGTTGGCTCGATAGAAAATATTCGCAAAGATGCATCGAAATTTTAAAATTTCAATCCACACGACCCCAAATTAATCCGTTGTATACGGTTATAAAGAAAAATATTGAAACGAAATTTTTCAATATTTTTCAATGAACTGCATTAAACGAGTGTGTGAATATTTTATCACATTTCATTTATAAATACAAAGAAATAAATGTTTTAAAATTACGAAACATAAAATGGCAGTTGTCTCTATGTTGAAATGTATTCTAAACATGATGCGCATGTGCGAGACTTGTCAGACGGCAATTGGGCCGTGTTGAGAGCAGACGTATACGCGGTTTTTCGCTCGCGCTGTCAAAAATATTTTCTGTGAAAACATGATGAATATAACATAAAGTGTTCACAAATAACACTAACTCATGACAATATATTGAATATAATCAAATATATTTAACTTATCATAATAATTTCAAACGATATATATTTTATTTATCATAATGACTGTCAATTCTTATCAAAAGTCGTGAATACAGGTTGAGTGATTTGAACAAACTATTTGAGAATAAAATTATGGTATGATACTTGATATAACAAAAATATACTAATATTATAATTACGAAAGTGAGTCTTCCAGTTTGGAAGGTTGCATGGTTAAACCGCTGAACACTTTTTGATAATAATCGATAAAAATTTACAATAGTATTATTTAATTTAATACCATTATTAAAATGTTGGTGTTCGCGAGACGAGAGGAACCAACAGTTTATGTCCTAAATAGATGTAGAAATATAAAATAAATACATCCAACCGACACACACATAGTCCTGACCCCACACCACGTCAAACGTGTATCCTAGGTATCAAGAACTACGAGGGACAATGGTCACACAACACCCAGATCCTAAACAAATGTCAGTCTGTCACACAAACATTTAACTCGATGCGGGAATCAGGCCCACGGCCTCTCCTTTCACAACTTACTAATCGCCCGCTGCGCCAGGAGGCTGTCAAGAAATGACTAACTTATGTCCAAATTTGATTAATATTTGGTTGGAAATGAAAACGGTCATCAGCGGGCTCATACTATTTCCCACTACGATTGCGACTGATTACCAGATCCCTAGAGCTCGAAGACTATAATCGTAAATAACTGCTTTGGATACAGCACTTTGAATTTCTTTCAATTATATATCATAAGTTCTGCTATATTTATTTTATACTGATTGCGCAAGACTAAAATACGATAATAACAATTCAAAGTCAACCTAAGGCGGGCGACTACAAAGTTCATTATTATAATAATTTTATTAATTTAGCAGTTTGACACACAATACGTTTTAAAGTACTCGTTTGTTTTCGGCGGACGATCGATTATACGTTATTGTGTTCGTGTCGATAAAAGAGAAATAATATATAACTATTCTTGTCATTTCGTGCATGACGTCAGATATGGATGACAATATTAATTGTCAGAAGAATAGATCTTGCAAAATTTATGATTTCGGAAAATGTATCAACTGAAGATATATACTTTTTACCCGGTTCCACCCCTATTAAATATTATCTATACATTTTCTCACTTGTTTACGGCAATGAGTTACTATTATAATTTCCATAGCCAATTTTTATCCTATGATATCGCTGTTACTTTTTCGTATAAAAATTACCCTATTCAGTTTCACTTATCTCGATACCTGCTGGTGGTAGGATCTTCATATCCGGCAGGATAGCGACCACCGTACACAGAGTATAAAACCCGCTATAGTGGCACACGCAAGTGTGTCGCCTTCCGGGGTCAGCCAGTGTACCTCTGGTTTTTGTCGGGGTCTAGAGTTGGGGTATGATGTTTGGCCGTGTTGTTCTGAGTACTCTGACACTAGACCCTCAACCGCTTCTTCACCTCCTTGCCCCATGGCGTAGTATGAAAAACTGAACATCAGGCCGACATGATTGTGTTAAGTAGCGAGGCATAGATTGTCTCTCGCTAGTTGGTACTTTAACTGGACGACACTGCGCTTACCATCAGGTGCAGTGTCGTCACTTTGCCAGGATAAAAAAAAATATCAGATTCCATCATCATCGGAGCCATCCTGACAAAATAGTAAATAGACAAACAGATATTTTTTTTGTAAATTCTAATATCGATTTTCTATTACTATGACATTTGATATTACTTTTTGTTTTGACAGAATATTTGTTTCTAATAATATTCATTCATACCAACGAAAAAGTTTTTATTCCACAACGAAATATTATATTAACATTATTAATTCAATTAACAATATATTGAGTTCTATTATTTTGATAATAGAACTCAAAATTCAACGGATTTATGACAATTCATACTTGACGGTCTGCATTGTGCAGTGGACGTTTAGTCGGTTGTGAAATAAGAAGTCCAAGTTGGATCCCGAAATCGAATATCGAAAGGATACAATTCCTTTACCGAAGATCAAGAGAAGTGACGGGAGATGATGATCGGGAGAAGGGTAAAGAATGGGAGGGTAAAATGAAAAGGAAACTGGACGGATTTGGCAGAGATGGGTGTAATCCCTAGTCTAGCTTAGCTTAGCTAGCTTAAGATATTCCATCTATATGAATATGTTTAGTAACCTTTGCCGAGCGGATACCGCGAGAAAACGCGAGGATCTTATCATTCAGCTCAATCAGACCCTAGATCTCATGTTTATTTTTCTTAGGAATCGGCTTGAGATCTATAGCAAGAAAACCTAGGTGATCGTGTTCTCGTGCAAGAAATCCCTGTTTCCTCACGTCCCCGTTCTTACAGGTGTTCCACTCCAAACGCACAGGATAAAAAAAATATTTTCATAAAAATCGGTTCAGTGTTTTCAGTTCAGTCGTGAAAATGTAACAGACAGAAAACTTTCAACCACTACTAATTCACAATTTTAGAGGCTACATTTTAAAAAATACGTGTACGTTTATTTGTTTGTTTGAACGCGCTTATCTCAAGAAGTGCTGTTTCTAATTGAAAAATTATTTTAGTTTTGGATAACCCATTTATCTGGGAACGCTATAGGCTATATAACATCACGCTGTGACTAATAGGAGCCGAGCAGCAATGAAAAATGTTGCAAAAACGGGAAAATATATTCCTTTTGAGAGCTTGTTTTGCGTGCGCTGCGTATACTGTTAAAGTTACGCAACAATCATGTATGACGGATTTGTTCCTCTTAAAAAGTTATAAAACAAGTCCGCGATAGCATATATCTATCTTTTTCGGTTAGCTCACCTTAACCTGCCTCTGCCTTTTTAATGGTAATGAAATTTGTCCTAAAACAATACATTATATGCGAAGGGGTTTTTATAAACTTGGTATTTATTGTATACTTTTTCTCCCGAAAATGACCTCCACGCGGGCGAAGCCTCGAGCAGCAGCGAGTAGTACATAAAAGACGTGATTACTTTCATTCATATTGCAACTTATTTTACTGAACGTTAAAAATGAGTAATAATTGACATTGTTATCATTATAATTTGTAATAATATAGGTACATATAAATAATACACCAAAAGTCACACACATATTTCTGACCCCACACTACGTCAAACCTATATCGTGGGTATCGAGAACTACGAGGGAATATGGTCCCACAACATCCAGACCCGAAACAAACATTAGTCTGTAACGATAACATTCGGTAACTTTGTTCCGAGAATCGAGCCCACTGCCTCCCGTTTGAGGCTGAGGCTGTCATATAGGTTTTAATTTTTATTTAAAAAGTTATAATTTATTTTGTGCTTTTTAGTGGTAAATTATATAAAATCGGTTAAAAGCTGCTGAAAATATTAGAATTTACGTGTATTTTAATTTTATCACCCCCCTCCCCCACCCCCACCCCTTTTACCCTCTCTCACTGAAACTTAACTTTTATAATGAACGTAATGCAAAAAGAACCACTGGAATACTACTTAATTTTAAGGAGTTACCCTCTCCAGCTCCGAAGATATTCATCAGATCTTCACCATATTTTTATGGGACCAAATGACAAGCACCAGCTTTCAATCAAAGAAAGAATGGTCGAAATCGGTTCACACAGTACAGAGAAACGCGGTAACAAACATAAAAAAAAAAAAAAGCAACATACAGTCGAATTGAGAACCTCCTCCTTTTTTTGAAGTCGGTTAATGAGATGAGTCGATGTGGTTACCAAAGGCTCAATATGTATGCCGTATCTAATCTCTTTTTGTTAAATGTACTTCTTTCTACTCTAAGTTCTTTCTAGATTTTCTCTTGAACTGTAAGTCTGCCAAAACGTAGTATGACAACGTTCCGTCAATTTATTTTTGACTGCCTCGGTGGCGCAGTTGTAAATGCGTATGCGCTAAGACTGCTGCTGGGCTGAGGTCTCGGGTTCGATCCCCGGGTCAGGTAAAGTGATATGAGTTTTTTCTATTTAGAAATTTTCAGTATTACCCCGGTGTCTGGAATCTGTGCTCGGTATGGCGATAAGCTCGCCCCCTATCACATTATGGGACCTAAATTCGGCGAAAACTGGATGTACTGGTTACACCTATGCCTACCCCTTCGGGGATTACAGGCGTGTATGTGTGTGTTACAAAACATTCTGCATATTCCACTGAGAATTTATTTGTTTATCAATCACGTGGTTCACACAGAATTACTTATTGCATAACGTAGCTTCTCGCAATTACTTTACTTTATCATTGTACTAAAGTGCCGATAGATCTTTCCATTACAATTGATATCAAAACAATAACATATTACGCACAGTTTACGCACCCGAAAACGATGAACTTCTCGGAGGTCGTTTAATGTTATTCCACGCCTTCATATTTACAACTTTGACGCGTGTTAAATCTATAAGATTGATGGCAATACGTATCTAATGAAGTAATTAAAATCGAACCATTCAATATCAAAACCAATGATACTATTTTATTTTAGTATTTCAGAAAAACTAACAGTTAATACACGTATAAAAAGGATATTATATAACTAAAGGCTAATTACCAGTTTCCACTTATAGTATACTAGCTGTTGCTCGCGGCTCCGCCCGCGTGGAGGTCATGTTTGGGACAAAAAGTACACAATACAAAATACCAATTTTCATGCGTTTAACTTAAAAAATGACGAATTTTCATACAAACTTCCATCCCTATTTTACTCCTTTAGGGGCGGAATTTCCAAAAATCCTGAAACATATATTTTTTATTTTTAAATAAATGGCCAAATACTAATTTTCATGAATTTAACTTCAAAAATGACGGATTTTCATACAAACTTTCATCTCTAACCCCAGCCGTTTTGGCTGTGCGTTGATCGATCAGTCAGTCAGTTTCTTCTTTTATTCAGTCTATCTTATACTTATAGTACATCATTTTCAAATGATTTCAGATTTGACAGCCTCCGTGGCTTCATGGTAGTAGTCGGCTGTGAACGAGAAACCGTGGCTTCGATTCCCGCATCTAGACAAATGTTTTTGTGACAGACAGATATGTATTTGTTTCGGATCTGGGTGTTGTGGGACTGTAGTCCCTCGTAGTTTTTGATACCCACGATACAGGTTTGACCTAGTGTGGGGTCAGGGTTATGTGGGTGACTGTTGGGTGTATTTATTTATTCAAATAACTAAGTCGTATAAGTAATTTGGACTAGTTTCAAACCTAGGACTATGTTTTGTCAGTCTGTACCACTCCACCGACAAGGCTATTGCTGTTATTTTACTTTTATATATGAAAAAATATATTTAATAATAGTTTATTATTACACATTGAAGTAAAACTATTTTATTTCGAACACATTAATTTCTACCACTCATGAATACTCGACTTCTTCTTAAAAGGACCGCCGATCTTAAAAGGAAACAAAACCAACATTTTAGCAGCTGTAACTTAGTAAATGAAAAATAATGCCTTTGGGTATTAAAACAGTACCTAAGTGTAATAATTCAAAAACATCGAAAATATTGATAAAAGTGAAGGTGACACATCCGTGGGCGGGAGCGCATAAAATTGATTAGATTATACTTATTATTTTTCTCTTCATTCATCGATGTATCAATGTTTTCATTACCGTTGCATATCTAGGGTCAAAGATAAAAAAAACTTTCTACTTTAAATTAGCATTCCATTGGTTTCATTCATAGGATGTTATCTACATAAGTATTTAGATTTATTATTATATACTCACGAGAATTGAATTGACATTATAACTTTATTTAAGCTTTGAAAATATTGGCTTGGAAACGAAATGGATTACTTTTTAATAATATAAATGGAAATAAAATATTCTCATGAAATGTGATTGTGTCCATAAAGAAAAAAATTTTGTTTGTTTTACATGTAATGGTCACCGTAGAGGCGTTGTCTATTTTATTATTAATTTTAAACATATAGCACAAATTCGACTTTAAAGTAATATCCATGTTTAGAGTTACGCCCAGTTAAACGCCCAGTGCGTTTGAGCTTAATGGGATACCCAAGATTTTTTTTATTGTAGGTACTTAAATTGTACGTGATTTTTTTTTATAAATTAAATTAATTGAGAGCTTATCTAAAAATTAGGAAACATAGTTCATAGTTTATTCTATATCGGTTAATATTAGTTAGTAGTTACAACGCATTGTTATTCCTAAGGGCGTCCTTAGGGTTGCCAACTTTTTTTACAAGAAAAAAAGTATATTAGGTCTGAGACGGAAAATAAACAGTATTTTAGAAAAATGAAGTTTATTTTGTGTTTCTAAGACATACTACTAAGTGCTTCCCGCACAACTTACCAATTTACAATCATTTTTAAAAGCGCCTAACATTTAGTGTTACATAGGCTTTTGATGCTCAAAACAGTATTTTGTATACTTTATTTTTGTTCAATAGTAAAAAGTATAATGTTTTAACAGTATAATACTGTTTTTAACAGTATAGTTGGGAACCCTGGGAATCCTGGAGGTGACGGGTAGGTATAGCTCGTAATATGCGAGCTCCTAATACAACTTGGTAAGAATCTTCGTCATGCGTTGATGGTATGGTATGGTACGTAATAATAATGGGGGCTCTGGATGTTTCTTGAAGAAACAAGGCTTTAAAACTTGTATGTTATTTGTCACAAGAGATATGTTATCTGACCGTTGCCTCCCTCACATCGTACGATGCTAGTTAATTATTTTTAATGTAGACTAGATATGAAAGTAAAGACGTATATGATTGCAACTTACGAGTAAAAGGAATTGCGTTTATTAACTAGCTTTTGCCCGCAGTTTCGCATGCGTTGTTACGCTTATCGGTAGCGTAGAAGGCTGAATTTCTATAAAAAACACATTCAGTTTCCCGAATTTTATCAATTCTTTGTGAAACTTCCAAATTGTATTCCCGTAAAAACCTTCTTCGACTATTCTGAATATAAAAAACTTTCATTCCCTATTTCACCCGATTCGAGATTATTTACAAACAAAATAACCTACGTCCGTTCTCGGGCTATATGTCTCCTCATACTAAATTTCTTCAAATCGGTTTTACTATTTAGCCGTGAAAACGTTACAAACAAAATACTTTCAACTTCTAATTCACCCTCTTAGGAGTAACATTTTGAAAAACTGATGAACGTAATTACAACTTATAGATTTTTTGACAACCCGCGTTCCGCACGCGGGCGAGTAGCCGGCTGTGAAACGAGAGGTCGTGGATTCGATGCCCGCACTTAGACAAATGTCTGCGCTATCCACTAATATTTGTTTCAGGTCTGGGTGTTGGGACCGTAGTCCCTCGAAATTCTTGATACTCACGAGACAGGTTTGACCAAGTGTGTGACTGTTGGGTGTATTTATATAACAGTCTTGTGGAGAGAGGCACAGCTTGATAAGTCAAGGGTTTTATCCCAATCCCCAGGACACATCTGACTTTTTGAAACATGTGTGTATTATTTACTTAATTTACATTCGTTTTAACGATGAAGTAAAGCATCCCGAGGAAACCAGCATACGTGGAAGGATTAATATTTTTATATCAAGATGGAATTATTTATAAATAATTGCCCAAATATAGATTGAAGAATTGAAGATAATATTAGTATCAATATGATAATGACTTGATATTGTTCAGCATTGCCACGCCCACGATTTCATCATGCATAAAAACAAATAGCAGAGGAAGGAAGCAAAAACTTGACCTTTGGATTTTGCTGAATCTTTGGATCCCTGTTTCACCTCTGATCTGATTCGTATCTAAATATAGATAGCTGTGAGCAATGCCTCCCGCGGTATTGCGTGTGTAACCTTAGATAAAATAAGTTAAAAAAATATTATTTTGTAATATTGATTGGGTTTTAACGTATAGGTACATGTATTGTCTGATTTTTTGTAACTAAGATATTTTGATATTCATTAATAGCTTTTGCCCGCAGCTCCGCCCGTGTGGAAGTTGTTTTTGAGAGAAAAGGCATACTATCCATGGAGGCATATTACGCTATTATATCCCTCTAGCATCTGCCTAGTAGCCGGATGCCGGGCGGACACTATGCGGAGGCGCGAGGATCTTGTATTTGAGCTCAACCAGACCCTAGATCTCATATTTTCGCAGGATATCAGGAATAGGATTTAATTCAGTGCCAAGAAAACATAAGTGTGCGCATTTGCATGCCACAAATCCCCCTTTTCTCCAGTCTCCACTTTCAGGGTGTTCCAATGACAATGCAGAATGATCTTAGGATCTTAGGTGTAGATATCGGATTTAATATTGCGGCGGCGATTTCTAAAGCCCGGTCAGCGTATATTAGCTGCTAATATAAAGCGCAGGTACGGCCGGGAATGGAATACTGCTTCCACCTATGTTATGGTTCCGATAATTGCTTGCTCGATGGTTGATATGTATTGCAGCGACGGGCCATCTGCATTATGAATGATGCAGACGTGACCAACAGCTTAAAGCTGCTACAGCAGCCCAGGGACATTTCTTTGCTTAACATGTTTTTTTTTATTCTTGCGCGGCAAAGTGACCACACTGCACCTGATGGTAAGCGCAGTGCCGTCCAGATAGAGTATCAAGTAGCGAGAGATAGTCTATCCCCCGCTACTCAACACAATCATGCCGGCCTGCTGTTTAGCTTCTTCACATTATGCCTAAAGGACCTAGGATCATAGGAGGGAGGGAACACCGTAGCTGGCAAACTGTTCCACAGCTTGATGGTGCGGCAAAAATACGAATTTGCGAACCTCTTGGTTGGGGCCGGGTAGTAGACACCACGAAGCCGTGGCTCCGCAAGCCAGTACGCGTGGTTCTGGTATGGAAGGGAGAGGATGGGATAAGATCAAACAATTCTTCAGAGCATTCGCCATGATACAGACGGTAGAACACGCTAAGCGAGGAAATATCCCTACGCAGCTGTAGCGGCTCCAGGCTGTTACGTCTGCATCATTCACAATGCGGATGGCCCGCCGCTGCAACCCATCCAAGGCATCGAGAAGGTACCTTGCGAAACCATCCCAGAGGTGCGAGCAGTATTCCATTCCCGGCCGCACCTGCGCTTTATATAAGCGGTAGAGCAGACCGGGCGTGAAAAACCGCTGCACCCTGTTCAGGATTCCGATCCTGCGTGAAGTGGCGGATGTTACGCCCTCGATGTTCTATCATTGCGAATGCTTTGAAGAATTGTTTGGTCTTATCCTATCCTCCTCTATCCACGCCAGAACTACACGTACCGGCTTGCGGAGCTACAACAGCTTGGTGTCTATTACCCTGGCCTGAACCAAGAGGTTCGCGAATTTGTATCTTAGCCGCACCATCAAGTCATGGAAAAGTTTGCCAGCGCACGTGTTCCCTACTTTCTGTATGGGAATACAAAAAGGTGGCGAAGTGGTAATTGCGCATGTATTACGACTGTGGTGCTGAGGTCTCGAGTTCGATCCCCGGGTCGGGTAAAGTGATTTTGAGTTTTTCTATCTAGAAATTCTCAGTGTTAGCCCGGAGTCTGGAACCTGTGCCCGGTATGGCGATAGGCTCGCCCCCTTCACGTTATGGGACCGAAATTCGGCGAAAAGTGGGTGTACTGGTTACATCTCTGCCTACCCCTTCGGGGATTACAGGCGTGAGCGTATATGTACAATCTTAACTTACACTAATTATAGCATTTTTTTTCGAAAAATTGTTCGGCCGTGATTCTTTAAATTGATATAACTTTTTTATTTATGAACTGATTCGAATAAAAAATACCCTAAGTCCTAAGTGAAGCTTACCACAATACAATAGTGTAAACCACACCTAAATCGGTTCAGCCGTTTCTGAGATTAGCGCGCACAAAGGCACCAAAACAGACAAACAGACAAAAATTCTAAAAATAATTGATTTGAGTTCTATTGCGCTAATAAAGACCCACAATCATAGTTTTTCTCATATATATTCCATGTACAGACAGCGATCAGTTACAAATATATTATATGTATAGATTAATAGGAAGATTTGGTTGGTTAACCGTGATAAAGTCATAATTTTTATATATATAACTAGTGGGCCCGGGCAGATGTTGTCCTGCCACAAACCACCTTCTCTGTAACCCGTTTTTTTTATCCTGGCACGACAAAGTGACCACACTGCACCTGATGGTAAGCGAAGTGTCGTCCAAATATAGTATCGAGTAGCGAGAAACAATCTATCCCCCGCTACTCAACACAATCATGCCGGCCTGCTTCTACAGCCCGGAGTCTGGAATTGAGCCCGGTATGGCGATAGGGCTTTCACATTATGGGACCGTAATAAATTCGGCGAAGAATGGGTGCACTGATTACGACTCTGCCTACCCCTTCGGGGATCACAGGCGTGAGTATATATGTATGTAAATATAAAATTAACTTATAATCGTAATTTTAAATACTTAGCAATACTTACATAAGTTTATCACATTTTAGTTTCAGTGTACAACATTTGTCTATTCTGTCAGTGTTTCAATTGGGGTGTCGGTCTGTGCGTTATTCCTGCGTATTTAGTAATTTGGAGACTATTGTGTCTAATAATATAGCAAATTACGTCAAAGAAAAAATATGAATTATTTAGTATATTTAAAAATAACAGTTTATTTATTTATAATTTGTTTAAATAAACATATTTTGTTGCTTTGAGCAAGTTTTCTAAGTTATCAAAATCAATTTAAGGTCTTAAGATTTATTATCTTAAGTATTAAACATCGTCCCACTGCTGGGCACGGGTCTCCTCTACTAATTAGAGGGGTTAGGCCTTAGTCATCCACGCTGGCCTAATGCGGGTTGGTAGACTTCACATACCTTCGAAATTCTTATGAGAATTCTCAGGTATGCAAGTTGCCTCTCGATGTTTTCCTTCACTGTTAAAGCAAGCGATAATTAACATTTAATACACACGTAACTTTACAAAAGTCAGAGGTGTATGCTATTTGGGTTTCGAACATACGACTTTCATATTGAGAGTCCGTACCGCAACCAACTATGCTATCTGACTATAAACTTTAAAGATTTTCCGGAAAATTCCATAATAACATTTATTGTATCGTTATATATTATGATGTAAAAATTTGGATTATACCGTAATATTTATAAAATTCCGGATCTACGTATTTAATTACTATAAAAACTTGTGATAATATTTTTTTTGATCTGATGCATCATATTTCTATATTTCATCATATACCAGTCTTTATCAACATTCGGTCGATTTAAATACGGCGCGTAGAAAAACTGGTTTCTTCTTAAATTTAATTTATTTTGAACTATTGGCATTAAACTACAGTGACTACAAAGATATGCTATCCTTTTGAAATTCCTATTTACTTTTAAAAATAGATAATCATTGTCGGTTGAGTAGATATCCATCTCTTTTCCCATTACTTGGGGTCCGGTCTCGGCACATTTTTGCACCAAGTTAATCTGTCTGGCATCTGGACTTGCTTGAGCTTTCTTTGTACGTCCAACAGGTCAATAGCAGACGGTTTTTTTCAGTAGTTGTAAATTAAGTTAATGATATAAAATATAAATCATTTTTTTTAATATATTAACACATACAATACCACAACATTGTATTGTATTTTATTCTGAAGGGGTAAGGGAAGGAAAGAACCACGCGTACTGGCTTACGGAGCCATAGCTTCATGGTCTCTAGTGTCTACTACCCCGGCCTGAATCAAACGGTTCGCAAATTCGCATCTTTACCGCACCATCAAACTGTGGAACAATGTCGAACCACGAGTTCCTTCCCTGCTTCCTATAATTCTGGGTCCTTTCAGCATAGTATGAAGAAGCTAGCGAATAGCGAGGGATGGTTATCTCTCACTACTTGATCTCTTGACATCCGGTTTTTGTTGGGGGTCTAGAGTTGGGGTACGATGTTTGGCCGTCTTTCGGCCTTCTGAATACTCTGACACTGGACCCTCGACCGCTTCATCACCTTCTTTCCCATGGCGTAGTGTGAAGAAGCATGATTGTGTTGAGTAGCGGGGGATAGATCGTCTTTTCCTACTCGATACTCTATTTGGACAGCACTGCACTTAACATCGATGCACTGTGGTTACTTTGCCATGCCAGGAAAAAGGAGTAGACAAATGTGCAACCCAGACAAGGTTTGCACTTTGCGAGCCTTTCATTTCACTAGCCTATGCCATTCTTTGACCACTAATCTTCCACTATGTAAAAAATCATGTCGATCCCTTACTCTGTGAAAAACAAAAAACTACCCTGCAGGGACCGTAAATTTTTCCCGAATGAAAAGTAGCATATGTACTATTTCAGACTATAATCTAACTCCGTGCCAAATTTCAACCAGAAGGGTTACTCTTGACATTCGATTCCAATTTAAAATTGGAATTGGGTTCTAAAACTGTACAATTGGCACTCTTGAACGCAACACCAGCGCACTATTTAACTGAAGGCAATGAAATTTTTTGTAACTAATTGAAATAGAGTATTTGCGATCGCTAGTTCGTAAATATTCTATTTCATTTAGTTGAGGGATTTAGAATTCCAATATTACTACATTGGAACTGAAACCTTATCGAGTTCGAGATTGGATTTGATTTCAAGAGTAGGCCTACAGATCCGTTCAGCCGTTCTGGCGTGATTGAGTAACAAACATACATCTATCCAAACATTCACATTTACAATATTAGTAAGATTAGTAATATCTTACTATACTCGGAATGATGAGCGAAATAAAATGTCAAGCAACCGCGATTTGTGACTTGAAGTTCTGAATGAAGCTATAGTTTATTTTACAAGTGTTGTAATTCAACTGTATAAAAAAGGTCTAAACTTTATGCTTTACCAAAATTATTGCACGTTTTGACAACATGCTACTATGTAATTTCTTAACTAATTGCGCTCTGAGCCCATGATCTTACAGTGCTGTCTTGAAACCATATTATTTAACAATTTGTCGAAGTTGCGTCATATGAAATGAAAAAATCTTATCTGTGACAATTACCGTTAAAAATTGGATTTTTTTCATCAATTGCGTCGTAGTTTTAAATGTGAGCGGCAAAGGTCGTTTTCGAAGTTAACCGATAAAAATGATTTAAATTCCATTTTAACGAGATAACATTGTGTATTTATTAAGACCTTATGGAATCTGAAATAGAACAGTTTGGATAGCTTATTAATTTTATTTAACATTTTTATTAGGTGTGTATCGATCTAGCGGGGCCCCTCGAGCTAGAACCTTATTTGACAGACCTGGAATTAATAGCAAATACTTGCCCCATTGGCAAAATCACTATTGAAATAATGGACCCATCAAATTTTTAAAAGAAGAAGAACATATGAAAATAATTGTCGTATTAAAAAGGCATTACCATTGTCAATATGTCATTTGGTCACAAAACAGAATTTTTCAATCAAGTAGACACATCTATCTGATGACCGCAGAGTTATTTAACCCAGATAGATAAACACGGTCCAGGGGTCTGTCTCATCTTGTTTGTAGTAAAATGTATCAAGGCTTTTTAATCTCATTGACCTAATTACTCACGTATTGACTAGGTGTCGATTGTAGTGCATCCGCATCGTGTCTGGTTAGTGACCAGGGTCCAGGGCTGCCAGAAAAGAGGCTATGATATTCTGGTGTATAATGGGTATTATGTCTCGATTTTATCTATAGAAAATACGACTGAAAGTTTCGGACGGCCGAGATGCAGCGTTTTAGGTAGTTTTTATTTGTTACTAGCTGTTGCCCGCGATAGTTCGCGTAGAAATGTTGATATGTCTAGCTAACTGCCTGATCAAAAACGTTTAACTTTGTTTTTATTTTAAGCTTTTAGAGAATTACTTTCGTTAGTGTGCAATTTGGTCAATTCTTCTTGAAGAAAATGCGCTAAAACTATTTCACGAACTTTAACGAAAGTCCTTTTAAATACACACTTCCTCAGCGTTTTGGGTTTTGGGCCCATTATTATTCATAATATATATAAACGATTTACCTAAATGCATAGAATACCCTTTGACTCTTTTTGCGGACGACAGTACTATGACAATACCATGTAAAAAAGTTGATACATATGTACATGACATGAACAATTCTTTGATATCAGTTATTCAATGGCTGGAAGACAATAACTTAAAAATAAATTTAAATAAAACAAAAATTGTCCATTTTAGTCAACGTATGCTTCATGAAAACAACCTTCATGTCCGGTATAATAACGAAAGTATTGAAGAAGTAGAAAGCACAAAATTTCTAGGACTGGACATTGATAAAAAATTATGCTGGAAGACACACATAGAGAATCTTTGTAAAAAAATTTGTAAATCCGCGTATGCTTTATATGTATTGTCATCGATAGTCAATACAGATGCACTTCTAACTGCGTACTATGGTATAGTCGAATCCCACTTACGATACGGGGTTATATTTTGGGGTAACTCACCCAACAAAGAAATTGCATTTAAAGCACAAAAAAGATGCATACGATCCATGTTTGGACTAAAAGTTACGGAAAGTTGCAAGCCATTATTTAAACAATATAATATATTAACATTACCCAGTATTTATATTTTGGAAATGGCTGTATTTGTGAAGTCCAACCCGGGTCGCTTTAAACGCCTAGCTGATACCGTCCATAGGAATAGACGCGACAATAGTACCCTCCGCTTACATAGTGCTAAGACAGCCTTAATGCGCAATAGTGTCTTCTGCATGGCGCCGGTCATATATAATAAACTTCCGAAATATTTAAAAGATTTGAGCATTACACTATTTAAAAGTAAATTAAGAATGTTTTTAGTAGATAAGGTATATTATAATTTAACAGAGTTTTTAACGGAAGTGCATTAATATGTAAACTGTGATAATAATATTTTTTTGTGACATTTTTATTGATAAATTTTTTTGACATAATAATTAATTTGACATACTCGTATTAAGTTGTAATTTTGCATGCCTTGTGGTTAAATATGGTTGAGCTAGAATTGTTATATACCACCATGTGTTTGTACATTACCCATATTTGCAAAATAAATATATCTTTATCTTTATCTTTATCTCAGGATGCGATATTAACTGCATATTTGAAAAAAACTTACGAGAATTAGAAAAAAAAGTAATTTTCAATTTACCAGAAATTTTACCCACCGTGCTGAAAGCAAATCTGCCAACTCAAATCGGCTCTACATTATCCCGCGCTGGTTGAATCATAAAAATCATCCAGATAACTCTATAGGTTGCCTCTAGGAAAATAGTTTTGTCATTTTTGATAATCATTCCTCCTGAATGTGATAGTGTCAAGTGTGAATCTTTGCCCGTATCACAAATCACAGGGCAGTCGAAAAGTCGCTGTAATCCAGCCCGTGCCATAGGTTATTCAATATAATTAGCAACCAGTTTTAAGTAGTCTGAGTTTCTAGTACAAACTGGTTTATAATAACGACTAACATTTTTTGTAGTTCATGATATGACATGTAATATTTCCCACTTATTCATAAATAGAAGTAACAGCTAGCTGCTTTGTTTCAGACGCTGAGTGATACTTCCTTCTCAAATGAAATAGACATTTAATGTACTGGTAGAAAACATTCAAAGCATAAGTGGTAGTAAAAAAAAAGTTGTCTAGATTTTTTTTTATCCTCGCATGGCAATGTGACCAAGTAGAGTATCAAGTAGCAAAAGACGATCTATCCTCCGCAACTCAACACAATGATGCCGGCCTGTTTCTTTACACTACGCCATGGGCCAAAAGGTGAAGAAGCGGTCCAGGGTCTAGTGTCAGAATACTCAGTAGGCCGCAAAACAGCCAAACATCGTACCCCAACTCTAGACACACGACAAAAACCTGATGTACACTGGCTGATCCCGAAACGCGACACACTTGCGTGTGCCACTCACTTTAATTATTATAGGCATCAGAGAATGAGACGACTATGCTTGTAAAATGTATTTATGGAAATAATCTTGAAGATTAATTAACATACACAAACCTACCTCAAGTACGCTATTAATTCGTATTTAATTAATTATTAGGTTAGAAATATGATATCATATCGTTCCGTAACTAATTAAGAATACTGTTTTATCACGTAATTAATATACCTACTTATTTTCTCAATGGCGAATATATAACAATACTATTTTATGGCAATAGCCTGCGGACATACAAGATTCAATTGATTGAAAATCTGCACCACGCATATACATTCATAATCCCGAAGAAGCAATCTTTTAAATTTATCTATCGAAAGATTTTTCGATAGAGAAATTTAAAAGATTAAGGCAAATGCGCATTTCCCCGAGGATATAAATAATAATTAGTGGAATTCAAATCAGGGCGTACCTAAAAGCATAAAAACACTTAACACATACCCACAAGTTAAACTTGAAACTGATAAATTAGTTGCCGAAATTTCATCAGATTCTTTAGCAATATGTGAAAATCGTACTTATGGACATCGACCGATGGCATATCGGCAACTTAGCTACTCGACCGTAGCTTAATAAGCACTATAAATAATTAAACTATAAATCCATGTAACAATAATCACTGAAAATGTAATATACCTACCAGTTGCAGACTGTAATCTCTTCTCGAGGCGTCTTAATAAAAAATCGGTGTTGAATATCAAAAGGCCGGCCGGCACGTGCCCCGCAAATTACCCAGTTATGATAATTTTACTACGAACATCTCGTTGACATTGAGCCGCAGTCATCGAACCTGGCTATTTGGCGGGTTATCACACGAGAGATAGCCCGCGCATCGACGAGTATATAAACCTAACATCAAACCCAACCATCAGTACACAGCCGAGTTTCAACGACACAACACTAATCTCATTGATCTTGTATTTTTCTATAAACATTGTGAGATATGAGGCTGTTACACATTATCGTTACCGTTCTGGTAGCGTTTCTCCTGCTGGCTGGTTGTGACGGACGGCCGCGGCACAGAACTTACGTGAGAAAGAGGGCTTCATTCTGCCTCCTCAAGATCTGCAGCTACGTTCCGTATCCGCACAGAGTGCAGAGCTTTCGGTAGCAAACACACAAGAAGAAATTGAGCTCAAGATTTTGGAAGGAGATTGGAGTTTTTGAAATTGGACAGGATATATTTTCTTCGTGGAAGGGAATTCATTTTTCGAGTATTATCTCGAGCATCTGACCTATATTAGGCCACCGCCTAGCTGTAGTATTGTACTTAATCGTAATAATTGTCTGTTCCTATATTTAACCATTGTAGTCATGTAATTATAGCATTATTTTTATGTAAAATGTATATTTATTCTATAGTATATAAGAAAAAGATAATAAATGAGTTAAATAAGGTTCTGGTTATCATTTACTTCTTTACGTTTTATTTCTGGCAAACCAATTAAAAGCTTGATTATATGTACGCAGCTTTATACAGTATTAATGGCTTAAAGATAAATTATAATATGAATGAATTGTGTTAATTGGTTCTGATATGTCACATGATAATTTTTGGATGATAAAAAGAGTTCAGCAATATATACAAACTAAGTATTCACATTCATTAGTAGAGGAGGCCCGTGCCCAGCAGTGGGACAATGTTTAATACAGGGCTAGTATTATTTAAGTATTCACACATACGTGTTAAAATTAAAGTTTCATCACACGAGAAAACAATTTTTTTTTTATCGTGGCTCGGCAAAGTGACCACACTGCACCTGATGGTAAGTGCAGTGCCGTCCAGTTATAGTATCAAGTAGCGAGTGATAATCTATCCCTCGCTACTCAATACAATCATGCCGGCCTGCTGTGTAGCTTCTTCACACTACGCCTAAAGGACCCAGGATCATAGGAAGGAGGGAACACGGTAGCTGGCAAACTGTTCCACAGTTTGATGGATAAAATATAAAAAAACATTCCATATCATTGAAATTTAATTGTTTATACCACAATGTTGGCAAACAAGCTTACGGCCCGCCTGATGGTAAGCGGTTACCGTAGTCCGTAGCCTATGGGCGCTTACAACACCAGGAGCATAACATGCGCCGACCTTCAAAAACCTATTTACTCTCTTGATACCGCTGTCTTTATTGAAATATGCAACGGCTTATTTAAGCCTGTAAAGAGGTCGTCGTCGAGGAGCGCCACCCATGGACCTAGGGCCCTAGGACCGGACCGAAAGGTCACCGGACGCCATCATTAGCCTAACTCAGATGATCAGAACGACTGCTATATCCAGAGCGATAATCCACTGTGCTTGCCTCGCAGATACACCTAGATGTTTGCTCTATCAAATACTATTTATAATCACGGACAAGCAACTGCATAGTATAGGAACACTAAGGTTTTGGATTTAGAGAGGCGCCACTTTGAATTCTTGCACCACTTAAGAACTTTGCTACGCCACTCCATAGAACAGAAGGATACTTGGGCCTCCAGCAATATACATACATAACATATACACTCACACATGTAATCCCCGAAGGGGTGGGCAGAGGTGTAACTAGTACACCCACTTTTCGCCAAATTACGGTCCCATGATGTGATAGGGGGCGAGCCTATCGCCATACCGGGCACAGATTCCAGACTCCGGGCTAATACTGGGAATTTCTGGATAGAAAAACCCAACATCACTTTACCCGACCCGGGGATCGAACCCGAGCCCTCAGCATAGCAGTCGTAAACGCATGCGCAATTACAACTGCGCCACCGAGGCAGCAATATAACACAACAAAATATAACAGCAGGCAGTTACTTTACGTCAGCTATCATTGAGAATCTGGTAATAGCCGGGTTGAGATAGTATTAAAATGTAATCAAAATTAAATTGTTTTTTTATAGCATAGTCCGACAAATAAGCCAATGGGTCACCTGATGTTAAGTAATCTCCACCGCCCATGAACATCCACAATACCGAAAGTGTCATGTATGCACTGTCGGCCTTAAAGGACAGGAATAGGGATTAGGGAAGGGAAGGGGGAATCTGGGCCTCCATATATCTCACTTACCATACGAAACGCGACAGTAAACTGTCACTTTACGTTGGTTTTCTGTGATACAGTGGTACTACCCCGGTCGAGCCGGCCCATTCATGCTGTAGACACATATGTCTACAGCGTGGCTCTACCACTTCTAAAACTTGTTTATTTCGTTAACTTATAAATATTCCTGGGTTTGGGGTTTCCTTTTAAGCAAGGGTTTGCTTGTATTAGGAGATTCCGCTCTCCTAAACTAAAAGTTTATATAATATAAGAGATCAATCTAACATATTATTATTACCACATATGACATTAGTCTTATAAGAAGACCAGTGAAAGAGGTATAACGGTAGGCAGCGGCTTTGCTGTGCCCTGGCATTGCAGAAGCCTATGGTCGGCGGTGACTACTTACCATCAGGTGGCCCGTCTGCTGGTCTGCCCATCAAGGCACAAAAAAAAGAGAACTAAATATTCAAACTACACACTACCTTGAACAAAGTTTGCTAGAATGTTGCTCTAAAATTTTCAATAACCTCTTGACGTCCCTTCTGGACAATCGCATTCAGACAAAATTAAATAATTACATTTAGCTCTATCTATTATTTAAAGACTACTAAGATACTTTTTATATATAAATGCATTGAATATTTTTTTGAATTATCTACATGGATATCTGAGGCTGGCCTCTGAATTGCACACCAAATATAAACAAAATGATATTATCGAACGCCATTAATAATATACTGGACAATTTACTTCAGATACCGAGTAGAAACTCAGATAACTAGTTATCTATTAAAGGGCCCAATGGCCTGAGAGATATATTTTACAATAAAATTAAAATAAGTAGGCACTTAACGAAATATAATAACGAATAAATATCAATAAATTGATTAGGTACCATAACTGAATGACTTTTTGATGCTTCAACTGGTAATATGCTTTTAATGAAGCTCGGTTAGCTAAGGCTGTATTAAAGCAATTTTATTATTTAAAAAATATAAAACAACAAATTAAAAATCAATTTTTATTTATTTTAGCAGATAAAATAAATGCCGTTTTCGCTTTTTCTTTTAGCAAGGTAATAAAAAGAAAAATAGTTACCTAGAGAACACAGAACTAAATATCGATTTAATATCTGTGTTTACATAAAATTGGAGTGTCTTCTGTTATTATGAAATAAGAACCTTTTTTAAAGTCCATACAGCTTTTAGCACGTTTCTTACACCCAACAACATACATGATTGTTTAGTCTGTTCGACTATAATACCAGCCCTGTATTAAACATTGTCCCATTGCTGGGCACGGGCCTCCTCTAATAATGAGAGCGGTTAGGCCTTAGCCCACCACGCTGGCCTAACGCGGATGGTTGACTTCATACACCTTTAAAATCCTATAAGGATTCTCAGGTATGCAGGATTCCACTCGATGTTTTCCATCACCATTCATGAAAGCGTTAATTAACAATGAACACACACGTAACTTTAGAAAACTCAGAGGTGTATCCCATTTGAGTTGGTTTCGAACATTCCCAACTATCGCTGCTCTTGATGAAAATTGCTTGCTGGTGGTAGGATATTCATATCCACCCGGATAGCGACCACCGTACACAGGGTGAAAAACCCGCCATAGTGGCACACGCAAGTGTGTCGCGTTCCGGGATCAGCCAGTGTACATCCGGTTTTTTGGGGGTCTAGAATTGGGGTACAATGTTGGCCATTTTGCGGCCTTCTGAGTACTCTGACAATAGACCCTCAACCGCTTCTTCACCTTCTTGCCCATGGCGTAGTGTGAAGGAGCAGGCCGGCATGATTGTGTTGAGTAGCGGTGTGTGGGGGATAGATCGTCTCTCGCTACTCGATACTCTAATTGGACCGTACTGCGCTTACCATCAGGTGAAGTGCGGTCACTTTGCCGTGCTAGGATAAAAAAAAAAAATGAAATCTGCTGCTCTATGAAAAAACTACAATAGCTAAAATGGTGGTAGGAAATTCATATACGCCCGGATAGCGACCACCGTACACAGGATGTAAAACCCGCCATAGTGGAACACGCAAGTGTGTCGCGTTCCGGGATCAGCCAGTGTACATTCGGTTTTTATAGGGGGTCTAGAGTTGGGGTACGATGTTTTGCCGTTTTGCGGCATCCTGAGTACTCTGATACTCGACTCGACTGCTTCTTTACTTTCTTGCCCATGGCGTAGTGTGAAGAAGCAGGCCGGCATGATTGTGTTGAGTAGCGAGAGATTGACAGACTTTCGCTACTCGATACTCTAATTGGACGGCTGTGCGCTTACCATCAGGTGCAGTGTAGTCACTTTGCCGAGCCAGAATAAAAAACAAAAAATCACTATGGTTGAAACAACACGGCCTAAGCGCGTCATAAAGAGATAAGCATGAATTTAAACGTTGCTAATGTTTAGTGCAGACGCCTTCTCAGTAATACTTCCAAATTTACGTAATACCAAACTTCCGTTACTTCCTTACCGTTTACTAAAAATACTTAATTATGAGATATTGTTAAAACATGGGAATGACGTTCTTAGAAAATGATGTTGTTAGTCCTGAGCGTAATCCGTAGATCTTATAGATGATAGAAAAATATGACCCGGGCTGATCGACAGAGAAAAAGTTGCTTTATTACTTGGTTTATGAAACTCAAACTTGTCAAAATGTATTTTTTTAGTAAACGGAGGCAGCATATTGCTTTATCTAACGAAAATGGTCCGACAAATTAAAATTATTTAATTTCATTACAATATTTTGTTATGAAAGTAATGTTAACACTTGATATAAGATAAATGACCCATTAAGCCCAGTTTATCTATAAGTATCGTATGATGTTACTTAGCCACACATGGGTGGAAGATCAAGCTATTTTAAACTTTAATACAAAGCAACAAAGCCTGCGCTGTGATGACGATAGAGTAAACGGCTCGGCCTATGACCTGCGGCTCTTTTCTCTGTATTGCGCTCTATATGGGCGTGGATACTAAAGAGGTTTGTACTAAGGGTGTTCGGTTAAAATGTATGGATATAAAAATAAATTCTAACATCAAACACCCAAGCGAAGCAGACATGAAATAATACAACCAGACGTAGAGGTTTTTTTCTGGCACGGCAAAGTGACTACACTGCATCTGATGGTAGGCATAATGCCGTCCAGGTAGAGTATCAAATAGCGAGATAGAAACGACCTTTACTGCTCGATACAGATGCCGGCCTGATGGGTAGCTTCTACGCTGTAATTATTTTGCTAAAGTCAATTGATGTAAAAAGTCTTCATTTTATTTCCATAAATCCATGATTTTCTATTTTCAATGTTTTTATCGACCGTTCCATAACTAAAGGAGATCTCTAGTTTTATTTCCACAAATCCATTTGTTTTAGCTTTTACTATTTATCACCCTTTCCTTGACTGAAGAATATCCCTAGATTTATCTTTTGAAAACTTCTAGCTGTTATGTGTGAAACCCAAAATCTCAAGTTTAAGGAATGCTAGTGAATACGAACATGGTCTTACCAGCCTCGCAAGAGTTGCTTCTATTGCGTCATAATCACTTGTCATGTGACTAGGTAGAGATAAACGAAATCGGTACAAAATTATGTGCAACGTATTTAAAATAACGGTGCATTCGTTACAACGCGGCTATGCCAGTGCGCGTGCACTAATGGCCAATTTCAATAAGAAATCTCAATCAGCATTGTCAGATCGAACCAGAAAAGAAACCAATCAAACTATGTCATTTGTAGGCGTGGCATTCAAACCTAATTCGTACTAGTTCATTTTTCGGAACGATCTGTAGTTTCGGATTAAGATCGTTTATTGAAAATATCATAAACGGCCTGACCATTATGATCAACTGGTAAACATGCACTAGCAAGTTAGTATACAGTGTGGCATTATAAAAAAAAGGCTATATGGGGATTATTAAGAGAAGTAAAACATTCAAACTTTAGAATTACTGTGTTCCTTTTTTGAAACGCCGTGCATGAAGTAGTAGCTTTTCTTGCTTATGTCAATAATTATGGAACTTCATAGGCGTGCATATGTCCAAAGTGAAATAATCTGAGCGTGACGGTAACCCGAGTTCAGTGTTTTTTCCCTTAGAGTTCCCCATTCCAAAAGTGCCCAACGTGCCTAAAGAAGTTTTCACTTCAAAAACCTTTATTCACGGTTTCTACTCGATAACATTAGAGTATTAAGTCATAATTACATTAATCTTTTCTCTCGTTCAGTAGTGACTTGACTTAGCAAAATAATAATTTACAAGAAATATATTTTCTTACCCATAATTGAAGTAAATAAAAATAAAATAATATTTATAAAATGATTTTATTGTATATACATTCTTATTTAAACAACAATCTAATTTAAATTTTAACCCCAAATATTTATTGGGCCAGTCTTCATTGAAATCAGCTGACTGCGAGAATGGGGGAAGATATTGATTTTATAGGAATGTGTGCGTTGTGCGAGACGGGTAGAATTTCGTCACAGTCATCGGACTCTTTCTGTCTCGGAGGAATGTCGATTACTTGCTTGCCTCCCATGTATTCCTAGTAATTTGCTGCTAAAAGGACGGATTCCACACATTTTACCGCAACAATTGAGATAGAAGTATTCGTGGGAAACGTCTGTCCCTTTCGCGCTCGCTGTGGAAAATCATTAAACTTCTCGTGTTTATGACAACCTATTTATTTGCTGTCAAAACGGCGGATACTAAAGATTTTCCTCAAATTGAGAGAATAGTTAAAACATCTGTAGTATTTTCGAGGAAATATTTTATATTTATTCGAGGCAAATAAAATAAAAGCAAAATTAAATACCAAAAATAATAATACTAGCCCTATATTAAACATTGTCCCACAGCTGGGCAAGGGCCTCCTTTACTAATTGAGTGGGGTTAAGCCTTAGCCCACAGGCCTAAAGCAGGTTGGCAGACTTCACATACCTTGGAAATTCGTACGAGAATTCTCAGGTATGCAGGTTTCCTCACGATGAAATAACAAACAAATATCAAAGATATCAAATATTTTCATTATCATTCGTTGGTAAACGTTAACGTATTTATTACATTACTGAAAAATTACTGTCTTATTTATATATATTTAAATGAACCAAGTATCACCCTTGCATTAAAACCAACTACATTACTGCACGTGATGTTTTAGTGCACATGCACTGGCTCGGTGCAAGTGTACTCGCCCGTAGCAATAACGATGCAGCGTCGATAAAGCAGTATTCTTGCTACGTACGTAATATTATTATTGTATTTCTGTCAGGAAACGCAATTAAACAGTGTTAAATGGATCTCCCCATGCGTATACCAACATAATATGCCCATTTTCATCTTTAACTTGCGTCTTTCATTGACGTTTGTTTCGGATCGCGTGTGTTTGTTGCATGCGGTAAGTCAGGGACGTCAGCAAGTTACGTCAATAGTAAGGCCTAACATTCATTATTGGTTTATCAATGTTTTTCAGTTGCTACATCAATGTCTCCGTTGCAGCAAACTCTCAAGACATTAAGTTAAGGCACAAGGTTTTAAATTAAAGCCAAGACTTCGATAGATACTTGCCTTACTATTTTAGTAAATTATTGTAGCAAGAAAAACCGTTTATTTCTCCGGGATGATTAGATAGCAATAGTATAAATGTTAAAAACGTATGCATGAAATGTTTTTATTGTACTATATTGCATTCGGTTATTAAAAAAAATATATTAGGAACAAAAAGTCATACACATTTCGAAACTACCAAAATGAAATTGTGATGTTTGAATTTTCTAATATTAATCCTCCATTAAATAAGTAAAAGTTTTTTAATTCATAAAAAGTACACCGACTTCAATAAAAAACAAATGATGCGTCACTATACATTTTGAGGGTTGCCCTCGATTTTTCTGAGATCCCATCATCAGATCCTGACTTAGTGCCAATGGGACCACCCTTTTAAACAAAAAAAGAATTTCTCGAATCGGTCAGGGCGTCTTCGAGTAATCGGGTAACATACATAAAAAAAAAAATTCTACGAATTGTTAACCTCCTCCTTTTTTGAAGTCGGTTAAAAATAATATAGCTTGTACTTTAATCTACAGATTTTTTATGAACAGCCAGAAAAGCAATACATTCGTAGTACATTTCACTTATCTTATCCATTTAGCATGACCATTCTGACAGTTGTATTTTACGAGATTTTAAATGTATATTTATGTTCATTTTCGATTATGAACCAATGAGATCTAAGTTTCATCACTGAACAGATTAATTTATTTTATTTGAGATGTGATTTAAATTATACAAATTAGGTACATAAAATTGCCACAAATGTAGGTACCATAGTTAAAACCAAGTTTATTTCTGCTTCATTAAATGGGTGAGCAAGACTATATTAATGAGCGAATTATTTTTGAAATCGGAACAACGAATGATCCTATACACAGATAGACCATATTTTTCTATAATCATAATAATAAATTAATTTTTGGAGCCAAAACAGAAAAAGATAACCTACAAAACAATCTGTCAAAATTGCCATGCCAGTTAGTTTTCTGTTTTTGGTCATCTAACTTCTTTAGGCGGAGAGAGTAATAGTTGGTCGTATTTCTTCATCTGTCTCGAGGCTTGCTCCACATTCACATCGGTGAGGTAATAGGCTTCGAAGTTGGCCAGAGGCCGTAGCATGGAGTAAAGTCTTTCGGCGTATTTCCTAGTGATGGAAATGATAACAGTTGAATTTGAAATGGCTCCAAATGTTATGAGAGTACTCAAACTGAAGGAATCGAAATCTAATGAAAAAAAACAAAATATAACGAGTATTGAGGGTTGCTATGGTGTTGTGTTGTAGGTATACCTACAGGCTTCAGCGATTTTGTCTTTAAAAAGGTATAAGGTTTGTTCCACCCAACATCCCAGCCAATCCTTGTTTCCTGGTACAAGATTATATATTTGCTAGGTATACTAGTTGTGTCTAATACAAATACAGCCAAGAGCAAACTAAAAACAAATTATTAGTGAATCCAAATAATATATGTGCATTATTTGAAATCTGAAAATTTTTCAGGAAGTTACCCTGTTGGAGAACCTTAACTAAGATTCCTAGTCTCGAAATCAAACGAAAATAAATTCTTCTGTCGAGGGCAAAACCTATGAAGGACTTATGGCCTTATACTACCCATATATGAGAAAAATTGCAGATCACATAAAAATATACCTAAATATTACATCGATGATATTCGACAATGTATATCAAACAAGAGTATCCGTACGGTAACTTTTTTATTGCTCTTTGAGAGTAATGAACGGAGCTGAGATTCAATTCACCCTTAAGGTTATTGTCACTCATTAACATCGGGAACACAACAAAGTGCCTAACGTAATGTAATTTTTAAGCCTCGCTTGAAATATATACCTATAAATTGACAGCCTCCTTGGCGCTGCGGGCGAGTAACCGGCTGTGAAACGAGGGGCCGTGGGTTCGATCCCCGCACCGAGACAAATGTTTGTTTGAGAAGATATTTGTTTCGGGTTTGGGTGTTGCGGGGCCGTAGTACCTCGTAGTTCTTTGTCGTGACAGGTTTTACCTAGTGTGGGGTCAGGACTATCTGTGTGACTGTTGGGTGTATTATAATTATTAATACTGTACCTGGTATCAGTATTCTTGTCTTCAAGCAGAGCAGCTAGGGAGCGTAAGGCATACTTCCTTGCGGCAGTGGCTGTTGGTGGCCTAGCCCGTAGGAGATCCCTCCCTCCTCCAGCCAGGGCACACGATACCACCAGAAGCCTGGCTGATGCACACCGGACTAGCGGGCTTTTGTGGCTTTGGGACAATGATATTTGTGAATGGTTTTTATAAATATACCCAGCATTTGATTTGACTGAAACACAAGACGATCAGTTTGCTCGCCTGATGGTAAGCGCTACGTTGCCTATAAACAGTGGCAATACCAGAACTTCAAATTACAAAGTACTGCATGGTACTGCACTGATGATCTTAAGTTTCATAATGGCCAGTAATTTCACTGGTTTATTTGTTACTAGTACTAATTTGTATGTACACTGCTGCTTAGTGGCAGAAATAGATAAAATGGTGCTACCCAGACGCTATCTGTATATATAAAAGAAGAAACTGACTGACTGACTGACTGATCGATCAACGCACAGCCTAAACGGCTGTGGTTAGAGACTTGAAATTTTGACAGGTGGTACCTTTTGTGACGTAGGCATCCACCAAGGAAGGGTTTTTGGAAATACCACCCCTAAGGGGTAAAATAGGGGATGAAAGTTTGTATGAAAATCCGTCATTTTTAAAGTTAAATTCATGAAATTTTGTATTTGGCATTTTAATTAAAAATATATGTTTCAGTATTTTTGGAAATTCCGCCCCTTAAGGGTGTAAAATACGGGATGAAAGTTTGTATGAAAATCCGTAATTTTTTAAGTTAAACGCATGAAAATTGGTATTTTGTATTGTAAAGTTTTTCTCCCAAACACGACCTCCACGCGGGCGGAGCCGCGAGCAACAGCCAGTATTGCATACGACACTTCTACCACTTTTATAATTAGAGTAATTGCGACAAATAAGCCTATATTTTGAAGTAGAACAGCTACCACGACAAATCTGATAAAACTATATTAAATGCGGATTACAAAACCTATATTAAAAGCGGTAGTATTGATTGGTATTGACATTCAATGACCAGGTTTTATACATTTCTCCACTCAACCACTAGAAAGCAATCACCAGTATCTACTGGTGATTACTTTCGAGTGGTTCCAGGAAGCGGGTGTTAGGATATTCATATCCGCGCGGATAGCTAGCACCGTACACAGGGTGTAAAACTCGCCATAGTGGCACACGTAAGTGTGTCGCGTTCTGGAATTAGCCAGTCTACATCCCATTTTCGTCGGGAGTCTAGAGCTGGGGTACGATGTTTGGCCGTTTTGCGGCTTTCTGAGTACTCTGACACTAGACCCTCGACTGCTTCTTGCCCATGGCGTAGTGTAAAGAAGCAGGCTGGCATGATTGTGTTGAGTAGCGTGGGATAGATTATCTCTCGCTACTCGATACTCTAATGGGACGGACTGCGCTTACCATCAGATGCAGTGTGGTCACTTTGCCGTTCCAGGATATAAAAAAAAGATTTCCTAAAAAGTACCTAATGCTGACATTAAACAACCATCATGTTTCTATAACCTTTGGATATATAAAGTAGACCATCTCATTTCTAGCGCAGTAGCCGTAGTAACTAGGTAATTAAATGCAAATTCCTGAAGTGTATCCCAGTACGACTAAAGGCGATTTGTTAAGGAGCTACAACCACTATGAAGGCCTCCGAGTATCTTGAAAATGTACCTAGCTCCATGGATACAGATCGCCGTGACAGCATGACAGAACTCGACGCCCGAGACGACATCATCAAGGGCGACGTTGGCAGCGTGACGTACTGGACGACTGAAACTCCCAGTCTTCGTCAAAAGTATCGTCACCGCTTCGTGGAAATCCTGCAAATTCAGGCTCAACGCATATGGTGTCTAGGCTATAACAAAACATTATGGCCGATAGTACAGGCTTAATAAAGTTCAAAATAATGTCCGAACGTAAAAAGCAATTTTTCCCATGATGACATATTATATTATATTAGGTATATCACATACACATTTAAGGAAAAACTATAATAGAATTGCCAACTGTCCTGTTTTCCCAGGACATGTCCTGGTTTTTAGAGTGTCCTGGGAAAACAGGACAGCACCCTGATAAGGTACTGTATTTATTGGTTCTCGGCTCGCAAGTGTTTACGCTATTTTAAAACAAAGATGCGTCCTGTTTTTAAATTGAATTGTCCTGGTTTTTCTAACTTCAAATCCTAGTATTTGAATTCTGAGGTTACCCTACCCTATGAAATTTTATACGTAGTATTCTAACATTTAGCCTTAAAGAAGTATTGGCGAGTAACAGACAAAACAATTTTAGCTTATCGCTTTGACTTATAGAAACATAGTCCTTTCTAGGAGTAAAAATATAATTAGTTATAGATATTTGATTAAACAAGATATTTGATTATATTGACTGCCTCGGTGGCGCAGTTGTAATTGCGCATGCGTTACGATTGCTGTGCTGAGGTCTCGGGTTCGATCCCCGGGTCGGGTAAAGTGATATTGGGTTTTTCTACCTAGAAATACTCAGTATTAACCCGGAGTCTGGAATGGTGCCCGGTGTGGCGATAGGCTCGCCCCCTATCACATTATGGGACCGAAATTCGGCGAAAAGTGGGTGTACTGGTTACACCTCTGCCTACCCCTTCGGGGATTACAGGCGTGAGTGTATATGTATGTATGTATGTATTTGATTAAAATCGTAACAATTAAATTTAGACATCTACTAGCTTTTGCCCGCGACTTCGTCCCCGTTGAATGAGTTTGTCCCTATCCGTGGAACCGAAAGTATAATTATTGCTGCCCGAAGAATATGACACTAAATTACCAAAAAGGCAAAAAAAAATATTCGATCGCTACTTAACTTCACAGGATCATACGCTGGGCTAATCTAAAGATTGCCTGAAAATTTATCAAAATCGCCCCGCCGTTTTGGAGTCTATAGGGAGCATACCTATACAGTATACACCTCGATTTTTATAGAAATATGGCGTAAGAAAAGGATTTTGATAAAATGCATCTAGAAGTCAGGTGGTAAATTACCGGTTTTTTTGTATAGTTTGTGTTTTTCAATATAGATGCCAGGGTGTGACAAGCGCTTCGGGCCACTTGCGTCCGAGGAGACTCGACATGAGTGCTTACCTGGATATATTAATAAATAAGCTATTATAGCTGGGGAAAGTCCAGTAGTTCTACTTACCTAAACAGCCAATGCCAAAGGCCAAACAGACAACGAGCACAACTTTAGGACCAGCGCGGCGCGGTATGAAATATATTCAATCTTCAGCTTAATTAGATTCAATTTTACAAACCAAAAAGTTTTCCAGTTGGAATCACTTGTCGATTAGAAGTATTAAACATCAAAGTAGCTATCCACTCTCTCTCTCTCTCTCTGTAACACCAAGTGTGCTAAAGAGATTCCCAAGTGTAGATAAATCAATAGTGTAGATAAAACAGAAACATTCGAATATTTCGTTAGCAGAAGAAAGTGTAGTTAGATAAAGCCTTCATGATTATGAAGAATATTCAGGTCTCACATTACTCTACACTGGAGTTGGCCCTTTACGAAGTTTCTATAATTAATAAACTAAACAAATAATACTAGTCTTATTAGATCGGCGATTCTCTGCTCGGTTATAACACCCCAAAACTTTTCCAAGGATATTGGAACATCTTCTAACGTATCCGCAATTTTGGTCCTGAAAATAAATATTTCTCTCTATAAATAAAAATTAAATGCTGTTTGTTGACAATCACATCACTTGAGAACGTCTGCACTATTTGGAAAAAATTCAATGGTCGTGATAGCCGAAGTGTAAGATAAATAAAATCTGGAAAGTTGGGAAATTCCGAAAGACAAACGTTTTTTATGAAATTTCATATTCATATGGTATTGATAAATGTTATAAGTCACACATGCGAAGCTTCGGACAGAAACTAAATAAAAAAGCCTTTCATTTTTTGCTTTAAAAAAGTTACAAAAAATATAGTAATATTTAATTTCAATTTATTATTTATTTGCATGCATATTTAAAACTAAGATTAAATTAGTAATAGTAAATATTAATTAGACAATTAAAAAAGAAAAATAATTTTAAATTAGTATAATCTTAGAGAAACTCTTTGATTTGCAGGATAAATTATTAATGCATGTCATTGTACAATTATTCATTTTCATTCATTTTTAATTCATTTAAAGAATTGGCAAATTGACAATAAAATTAAAATAATTCTGTTAATACTAAATGTCATTTTTCAAAATGTCTACTCTAATCTATTGTGCAATTATTTGCAAGAACCCCTCTTTTAGTAGAAGGTAAAGGCCTCCTCCAGAGATGACCAATGTTCTCTATCTTTCGCTATGTGTAGCCAATTAACACAGTGTAGGACAGAAACTAATCGATAATAAATGATTGGTATAGATACATTTAAAAACATATGTAACATTTGTTGTGCAATCTCTGGAACTACTGTAAATAATAATACTAGCCCTGTATTAAACATTGTCCCACTGCTGAGCACGGGCCTTCTCTACTAACGAGAGGGGTTAGGGCGTAGTCCACCACGCTGGCCTAATGCGGGTTGGTAGATATATACATACCTTCGAAATTCATATGAGAATTTTCAGGTATGCAGGTTTTCTGACGATGTTTTCCTTCACCTTTCAAGGAAGCGATATTAACAATTAATACACTCGTTACTTTTTAGAAAGTTTTAGGTGTATAATTTGAGCTTGTCTCGAACATACGAATTTCGTCTTGACAGCCTGGAACTACTAATACATACAAAAAAATTATGTGATCGTATCTGTTTACCATGAAGGTGAGCGTAATCTTCTAGATAGTTCAGCACATAGCACTTCACAGCCTTTCTCTGCAACGTCACTGTCTCTACTGCCTTCAGCACAATTAGAGTTCGGCGATATGCTGCGGCTGCGAGGCGTCCTAGCAACAAGAGTCTTATCGTATTACGAGCTTAAACCTTGTCTGAACTCTATAGTAATGGTTTTAGTGAATAATCTGTGACAACATGTGGACATGCATTTTTATTTAAATAAAAAATACAAAGCAAAGGAGCGAGAAATACTACCGATAGTGAAACGCAAATATAAGTGTTTACTTTTAGCAAACTACAGATATTTCGTTTTTAATATTTTCTTTCAAGAGTAAGAGACAAGAAGTATCAAACTCTACTAGCTGTAATTCGTACAGTGAAAAATCATTCATAGTACGAATTACCACTATTCATGACGATTTTGTGAGAGATGAACTTGGTCCTGCCGGCCCAATCATACAATAGACAAAACCGTCTATTGTGTGGTTATACTTTGAAAAAGTAACACCTATTTCAGGGTACTTACGGTACAATTTTCTTCGTATTCCTGCTGATTGATTTCAATTCGCGAATTTTGTTCTTGATCGATATGGAATCGCTGTGTGTGTCTGCAGATTGCGTATCTATCTTGTCGTTTAGAAACGGAATTGTCCTGGCGTTCTGTACGACATGACCTTCGATGTGTATTGGAGGTAACTGAAGATATTTCGTATCAAAGCGCATTGATTCTGGCAATAAAGTTCGTGATTGATGAAACGTCGATAACGTGTCTTTATGTATGCTACATATTACTATGTTGGTCTATATTCTAGTAACATAAAAGATCGAAATTGTAGCATCGAATCGATTAGTCTTTTGCATTATATTTTCAACTATATGCACATATATAGTATCCTATGTATGTGCATTATTTTACAATATGATTGCTTTCAATTACAACTTACCAGTGTTTCCATTAATTTGGGCTCCCTCCCCTGAAGCAAGCTCCTTATTTCCAATTTCCCACCTGTCCTCTAAATATCGTCTTTGACTCTGATTATGTTTAACCGTAGGCAAGGCTCCTGTCCTCTCTGATTGCTTGGAGGCGTTTATAGAAAACAAAAAGTTAAGATGCGGGCTGTTAGGGCAAGATTTGTTATTTTGTAATGAAGGTAATTTAAAAGAGTTTTTATCGTCTTCGTTGGAAAGAACCTTTATTCTCACACCATGGTTATTTGTAAACAATATTTCTTTTTCTTCTGAATTGAAGTTATTCTTATTTGAAATTGTGTCTATGCTTTCTTTTTTTATTGTAGATTCTTCAGTAAGAGGTGTCAGTGCGCCTATTTTTCTTTTATCTTCTTCAGAAGTTTTATCAAATGGATATAAATCAATACTTTCAGATAATTTATTGTAAAGATCTTGAATATCATGGTCTACAGATTTTGTTACTTCGCTCGTGTCACTTTGGTTGTCAGGAATGACTTTTATGTGACAAGGTTCCATCAAGGAATCTTCTTCTATGTCAGTGTTTGAATCTTCAAAATCACTCGTGTTCTCGTATTGATTTTCAATTTGTTCTTCACTCCGTACATTGTCTTTTGAGTCATCGTCTATAATGCTAAATATCTTATCTGAATTATTGCTAGTAACGTCATCATTTTCAGGCTCTGATGATGTGAATTTAGAAGAACCGTCTTCCAAAGAACTGTTCAAAAGTTGATCACAAGTTATAACACACCTTTTGCCATTGTTAATATTAAAATTACGATTGATGTCATTACTGTATGTCAGAGAGTTTGTTAATTCTAAGGATTGTTCAACGAATTTATTTTCTTTTATTGATATAAGGGACGTTTGAGTCTCTAGTGATTTCCTTTCAATATTTCTTAATGTTTCAATTTCAGCAAGTTCTATGATTGTTTTGCTGGTTTGTGTAAATATTTCTTGTGCTACAAACACGCATTTATGTACGCAATTTGCTGGTGTTTTGTGTTTTCTGTCTGATTTTTTACTTTTCACCAATACATTTTCATTTTCTTGTGTATGTTCTCTATCGTACAAGTTAATAACGCTTTTGTTGCCGTGTAGAAGGTAGGTTTCGCTGTCTCCGCTGTCATCTAGTTCTATGACATATGTTTCCTTGCCAGAAGAGTTGTTTTTGTCTGTACTGCTGTCGAAGTCCATTGAATACATGTTCGTCGTGGCTACACTTTTTTGTGAATCTGTGTATTTCACATCGCCGACTAAATCTTCTATATCTTCGTCCTGCAATAGTACTTATTCGTCGTAATATTTGTTATTCTGTGTCAAATAAGTTTTTTCTTAAAATTACTAACAAATTCTATTGAGACCAGTGTCCCTAATAACGTCAGGTGTGCAATATGCACCAATATTTAAAATGTGGTCGTCTTATAGCCTTTAGTCATATACATAGAGAATGGACTAAGCAATATCCTCGCAAAGCTAACCACTTTTTAGAAAGAGACAAAGAAGAGCGGCCAATAAATATTTATTTTCGCTCCTGCAAGTATATGACGTAGACAAATCAAAAATCTATAAAAAGACATCTGCACACCGCACGTTCGATATATCTCTGTCACAGTTTTCTGTCCGTATTCACTTAATAGCTGGATAGAGAGCACTCAGTCCATTCTTTATGCCTTTATCCAACACGCTCAAAGCAATCTATGGCAGAAGTGAAGCTAAGAGCCAACTATTTCATGTAGATACATATCTAAAGAAAAAAAAAGAAACGAAAGATAAAACCTCAACTTACCATAACAATTTGGAACAAAATATATAAAAAATATTAAATAATGATCAGTGTAACCACGCAAACAGATACTATTACGTATTTACAATTATTCCAGCGCGATTCCGACGGGCCATGACAATTTTGAAATGAGAAATTGTCAATTTATGACATAGTTTTGTGGCATGGAAAAAGTTTGAGAAAGATGAGGTCGTAAATGGTGATTGATAGCAAAGCTAAGGTCTCAATAGAGTCAACTAAGGTCGGGGGTAAAATAAAGTATGTAGCATTGATATATAGAAGGGGATAAGCACTTATTTGCCTATATATTTTCTAGTTAAACAAATATGTTGCAAATATGAACTTCACTAATAGAAACATTGCTCTCTCATTCCAACTCGTTGCAATTTACTTATGTCAACAAGAGTACAGTATACGCAATTGTTTAAAATTTTCGGTTGTCAATTTTTGATATGTCATCCAGCTCCGCCTTGAAGCTCATTTTTCGACATGACGCCATTTTATGAAAACACTTTGCTAAGTAGTTTGACTGTCATTGATGTATCGTGCGGGATTTGTTTTACGATTTCAAGTGAATTGTGCGTGTTTAAGTAATTTTTGTTGAGGTACAAAAGACAATAAGATCGAAACAAATATGCATCACAATTTGCTGTGGTCGTCATTTTAGGGAAAAATTTGGCTTTTTAGTCACGTGATCTTGTGTGATATCCCCTTATATATATCAATGGTATGTAGGTATACAGTTGCATTAAAGTTATGCGCTTCGGCAATCTCAGTTATATACAAACATAAAAGTGACGTCATTTCTAAGAACCAATAGTGCGCTCTCTGTCTAAGATATAAAATGCGTAAATACCTTCCTTAATTCTGAACCCAATTTTAATCTCTCTTTCGGTGATTGGCTCCATTTATGTTCGGCTTTCCTCTAAGGCAGTAAAACGTAATAGACAAAAAAAGAGGTCAGCAAGGAATCCAATGAGGAACAGAATAAAACAAAATTTACATTAAAATATGACAAATCATTTAATCCACATGGAATAAACTTTGTCCTAGTACACACGTGACTTACTGTCACACCACATTACAATACAGCCGTTGAACTTGGCCTGTTGGAAGACATCTATGCATTTTGTCACCATCTAATGTTTAGACAGCATGATAACAGCTATGATGTTCTCATGATGGTCAATTCAGAACGGCCGTATTGTAGATCAGTACGGATCAATACAATACAAATATCACAAAGATAGATACCCATGTATGTTACTATACACTCTTATATACTTTACGTTCACGTTCCTCTCAAGAAAACTATTTGAATTACTATCATCCTAAAAATGTGAGATATTCCGAGCACGGGCGTAGCCAGGGGGTTTTGGGGGTCCAACCCACCCCCCTCCGAAGTAAAATAAGGAGAGGAGAGGATTATTTTTTCTATTATTAATAATTTGAATTCACTCACATCTTACGATTAAAAGATAATAAATAGATTTGACTAGAGCAATAGGTGTTCCTTCTTATACGGGTAATACACGGCTGAAATTAACCACTTCACTAGTCTCCCATAGTATTTACGACTTATTCTCTTTAATAAGACGCCACCCGTGACTAACTTCATCGTATAAGTTAAACATGTCTGCAAAATTGAACTTCTAATCTTCAAGCGTTTTCAGCTGGAGTCTGGAGGTTGACGCTCGGAAGTGGTCACTTTGGCGTGTCAGGATAAAAAAAAAAAAACAGTTTCACTTTGTGCTCATCCAAAAATCTGCACATATTTTATCACACATCATTTTGAAAAATGGGTCACATGTTAAAATGACTGCGAGTGTGGTGTGGGTAATAAGTATTACTTAATTCTACGCGCGTTGACCATTGATCAATGCTTAATGCATTTGTGGAATGTCTATAATACGGACACTTTCTGTGGACCTTGACCTTGTTGGACCACTTTTTCTGGAATTGAAATTTGCTAAGTGTACCAACATTTATATTATGGTAAAGTATATGCTAAATCTTAAGAGGAACGCGAACTTATCCTTTAGTATACATAGACAGGCACGATTACACAACATCCCATATAGAAAAGTTCAAGATTTAAAACATCTGAAAACAATATTCAGTAGATATATGACATTAAAATTTTCATTAGTATATTTTTTTATAATTACCATTTGCACATAGAAATCAGCGAATAGAATTCTACGTAAAATAATTTCAAGATTGACTTATGTGTTATGCCCATCTGCATTAGTTTAATAACGCCTAAGTTCATGTCTAACTGTAGGATGAACTTAGCTTTAATGCGTTCAACCATCCAGCGACTGTGTCATTACTTAGGGTATACATTGAAATATATATCCTAAGTATGTGACCTTGTTTACGAACTTTGGTAAGCTCTGAGCAACATCATTGCAGATGGGCATAACAATCAATTGAATTGTTTTAAGATTAACAGCTCGACTGTGGCTTACAATATATTTTCTCATCCTTGCAGATCGCAACACTAGTAATAATTAAGTTTCCATAATTCGTCGTGAAAATAGAACCCTTATAGAATTTATCAACATCACATTGTACACGACGCCAAGCAACATTATTCTTCATAATGATACACTGAACATTGCACCTTATTGTCTTGAACATAAGGACATTGAGAGATACCTAACCATACACAGTACTCGAATATACAAACATGAAGTTATAGATAAGTTGAGACTACACTGCGTCCCGCCATGTTGTAGGTCTCTAATACTGGTCTTTGAGGACTACGTGGGACACTTCAGAGAACATAGAAGGCATAGGCAACAGGCATAGAACAGCAACTATCTTGGTCTAAATCTAAGATCTATAAATCCGATTAAGCCCTTCAAAAACTAAACTTTTTGATAGTACATTTATCATGCGCACCTCTAGAGAGCAGAACTCTTTGCCGCAGTCTATATTTACCGAAAATTACAACCTGGTTACCTTCAAGTCAAGAGTGAATAGGTATCTTCTAGGCAAGCGTGCTCCACCGTAGACCACAGCATCACTTACCATCAGGCGAGATAGTGGTCAAGCAAGCCTATTTCGGTAAAAAAAAGATTATCATATTAATGGCCCCACAATATTGAAATAATATGGTGGTAGGGCCGCACTCAAGAGTACGAAATCTCACAAATCCAATACTGATCGATCGTAATTGGGTTCAAGAGTAAACCGGCTGGTCGCATTACTTTTGTGGCTTCACGTGGCGTGTACGCAGTGTGATCTCCATTACAATAACAATGAGTATACAACGATATGATAAAAATTACATAAAGATTAAATACACAAATATATTTAACGGCATCTTTTACATAACAACATTAAAATGTAAAACTTTTATTTTATATGGTATTTTATTTGATGTTTAGGCATTTGTGCCACCGCTGACGAATACGTGTGTATTTGTTTAATGAACAAGAGACTATTTTAAAATATATAAATAAATACACCCAACAGTCACACACATAGTTCTGACCCCACACTATCAACAACTACAAGGGACCACGGTTCCACAACACCCAGACCCGAAACTAATATCTGTCTGTTACACAAAAATGTGTCTCGGTGCGGGAATCGAACCTACAGCCTCTCGTTTCACAACTGGCTATTCACCCGCTGCGCCACGAAGGTTGTCGGTGTGTATAATTAAAGGAATTCATAATATATTTAGTTAATTGCTGCATGTTTATACAAGGTGTTTCCGAAAGGTGGTACTAATGAAGAGCCCAAGTATTTGAGAAATATTAGAGTTAGCCATAAATTACTAGCTTATTAGTAAAGTTAAAAATGATAATTGTAATTTAAGATTTTTCTAGGTATTTTCATAGCGCGACCAAGTATGAAAATACCATAAGTTACTAAGACAATACTATCACGTAAAGCCCTTGATAAAGTGTCAACCGATCATCTAAGCATTAAAATACTTAGACGCTGCAGAAATAGTTCGTCAGAATTTATCAGAAAAAGTATGACTTCATAAAAAGTACAAATCCCAATTATGTAGGTAAGATAAGGCTAACGGGATTTTCAACTTTATTCATAAATTACTAATCACGTCGTATTTTTATTTATACCACCTTTTTGCAACATGCTGTATAATACTGGCGAGACCAAGGACAATGAAGTAAACACACTCGTTACTCGTCCTCGATGGGACAATAGGCTTGTTTCCTGTGTTTAATTTTGTACATTAATCGATATGCGACCGAATATAATACACAATAGATATATATAAACCTTTTTGTGAAAACAATCAAAATTGCTTGAAAAATTAGTTTACAATATTTATTTTAAATACTGATATGTGCAAAAACTGGTGTGAAGTGTGAACATCTCACTATCTCCCTCTCACAACGGCACAGTAATGGCCATTCTGGGACATGACGTCACGACTCATATCATGCATTCTTTTACTGACATTTGACAGCTGTCCCTTCCAACAGATTTCAATAGTGTCTAATTTACTTATTTTTGTTGGGATTCATAAAATTCTTTCGATAATAGGTTTTATGTAATGTAACTTGTTGATTAAAATAAAAAAACGTGTCAACTACCCTTTTGTCGCAAGGGAAATATTTTTTCAATTGTATTTTATTTACAATACATGTTTTAATATATTATAATTTTGATGGTTTTGTAAAATATGGATAAAAACTTGGTCACTGATATGTTGTTATTCAGATATATATGTGAAAATATATAATGCTTACGCATAATTACTCTAGTACTTACAACACATAAATAATAAAAAATAACGTACACGCATTTTAAACGCTTAAAATAAGTTGGCTGACTATACCGGGCTAGGATAAAAAAGTAGCTTCTTCTCACTACGCTTACGCTAGTCACCTCACTCGCACTAAGCACTTCTGTCATCCCTTGAGTAACCAAACAATTGAATAAAAAAAACACATACGCCGCTCGTAACTAACTTCAGAGCAGTCAAGTTATTTTGCGCGTATTTTATATTACTTAATAGTTTTGTCTTTTGGCGGGCAGAGGTTCAAAAACGAGATTTCTAGTGTGCATGGTGTTAACCCTATTGGGGATTTTAGGTGTTACCCCTATAATCCATTGAAACAAAAATTGCGACCTCATTGACAAATTTGTTGTAATGTATCGTAGTTTTTGCAGGCAATTTAGGGAAATTAAATAGTTTTCTGTGATTTGTTAATTGAATTTTTAATACCAAATGACTCAAGGAACCAGAAATCAACAGTATTGATTTATAACTACGTCACTTGATTAATATAGAATATACTTAAAATAATAATAAATTATAAGGATAATAATATTGTAAAAAAACAGAGTATAAGAATATAAATAATGTCTAAATATCGAAAATACAATCGATTTCTGCGGTACATAATCGATTAAAAAAATATAGTTTTAAAGGTAGTCTGTATTATTGGAGTAACTGATTAGGAAGAACTGTAAAATGGTGTAGTTATTGTACAAAGCACGGTAAGAATCGATATAAAAACATGACGCCAAACCAAATAAGTTATAAAACATACAACTTCACAATTAAACTATGCATATGTTTACACTAAAACATACCAATAACATTAAAAAATCTTACACCGAAAATGGTCCTTTTCGGAGTAGGTACCGAATTGAGAAACTCCTTATTCAATTGATTAAAATATTTGGACCTATAAATTAATTGCCTATCGGAAAAACATATATATACAATTATATATAAGTTATAGTGTGTATTAAGTGACTGCCTCGGTGGCGCAGTTGTAATTGCGCATGCGTTTACGACTGCTATGCTGAGGTCTCGGGTTCGATCCCCGGGTGATCGGGTGAAGTGATGTTGGGTTTTTCTATCCAGAAATTCACAGTATTAGCCCGGAGTCTGGAATCTGTGCCCGGTATGGCGATAGGCTCGCCCCCTATCACATCATGGGACCGAAATTTGGCGAAAAGTGGGTATACTAGTTACACCTCTGCCCACCCATTCGGGGATTACAGTGTGAGTGTATATGTTTATGTATATACATAAGTTGTCAAATTCGCGGTCTTTCATTTCATATTACCTTTTTTCGTCCAAAGAACAGGCTATAGCCTTTCGACCATACTGCCTAGTCTTACGTTTAATCATACCACTGGGCCAAAATTCGTCTGTTTACAAAATAAATTAAATAATACACTAAAAAAAATATTTCTAAAAAATCTGAATAAATAGAACGTGCACATCACAAAGATATTAATAAGAGTACATAAATAACAATTGTAGCCGGCGTGTGTGCGAGACACTTTACACCAGTTTGTTTTTTTTATTACTAGAGAAAAGGCGAAGGAATCAGTCACACAGCCTTATATGACGTATGCTTTTGTGACTATTGAAAATAATGCCCTAAGGAAATACAGCGCACAGTTTTGCCGGTATAATGGCTGTATGCTATATTTGCCAAAATAAAGCCTGAGTTAACACTTGATGTAAATATTTTTAGCTCAAACCAATAAGTCTGAAAATTAGAATAATATTTATAATTTAGCCTTTTACTGAGTTCAAGAAATTTATAATAACTCAGGATTTTTTTTTATAAAAGAATAATATTGGCCTTTGCTTATGATATTTAGCAAACGCAATATCCTCTCAACTGATAAACTATGGAAGTATGTACTATAAATTAGCACTGTTTGAACATTTTGATCGTATTTTTAGTGTTTACTAAGCTCCATATAATTTTGTAGAGACAGATTGAAGAACAGTTTAGAAAATTGCGAATTTATGAATCACATACGAATGTGATTTATAAAGCGATAGCCTAGGTGGTTGCGGTACGGACTGTCAAGACGAAAGTCGTAGGTTCGAAACCCAAGTGGCATACACCTCTGACTTTTCTAAAGTTATGTGTGTATTAAAATGTTAATTATCGCTTGCTTTACCGGTGAAGGAAAACATCGTGAGGAAACCTGCATATCTGAGAATTTTTCGAAGGTATGAGAAGTCTGCCAACCCGCATTAGGCCAGCGTGGTGGACTAAGGCCTAACCCCTCTCATTAGTAGAGGAGGCCCGTGCCCAGCAGTGGGACAATGTTTAATACAGGGCTAGTATTATTATTATGTGATTTTTAGGTTAAGTTAGGTTAGAATGGGTTATAAATATGTCAATACAGTTAAATTATTCGTTTCTCGAAATGCAGTTACTCAGTCAAGGTCTAGGATTGATGAACGGTATAAAAAAAAAATAGTGGATTTCGACAAATGAATAAATGAAAATCACGGTTTAAGGTAGACGGAAATTCTTAAAAAACGATTAAAACTAGTAAAAATATAGATTGCGCAATTTATGCACGCCATATGATGTTGACATATGAAATAGATACAAAATCTACACGTAGAAGATTTACAGGGGCACACAGAGATTATAAACTACCAGTGTCATTGACTACGCGCTTCGGTATATCCGTTCAAATCCAGGATTTTGCCCTGATTTAAAACTAATACAATTTTACAAAAGCGTCCCTTGTCTCTTAAAATCAAGTACATTTATAACAATCTTCAGTAATGATTAAAAGAACCCACTTTTTTGTTGTTTATTAACTTGTAAGGCGACTTAATATCCCTCTATGCCTCTATACCAGATGCGTGTAGTACTTAATGACACTTATGTATAAATAAGTCTTTAACCACACATTACCTTAACACCCAATATACATTTTAATAGAATAAATTCAATTTTATGTCAACTTGCAACTTCAAGCCCAGTGCACACCAAACGATGATATAACGCATTTCTGCGCCGGATATCTGTACTTCAGTGTGCCCTAAGCTTTACAATACAAGTACAATTTTTACAAACACAGTGGAGATTACACAACGATAAAACAAACATTATAAACAATTTCTTCCATAAAACTCCATCGACGTTGTAACACTTTGGTCGTCTCTACCAATCACTCGATATGTTTAAGTATTTATTACGACACAGTTTTCAGCTGTTCTATTTAGAGGTAGATCTACTTTAGTTCTACGAAACGTATAACAGTGGGCGAAGGGGCGGAAAGGGGCGGAGGAACGGGAAGAGGCGGAGGGGGCGGAGAGGCGGACCGATATATTTAATGAGAACCGCACTTGGGGCGACGGGGGCAAAAGGGGCCGGAAGGTGGCGGAGGGGGCGAAAGTTGGCGGAATACAGGGGCGGCGTCCGCCTAGTCCGGCGTGAGGTAGAGCCGGCGGCGGGTGCGCGAGAGTCAGCGCGGCTCGCGCGGCGTCCACTCCGTCTCACCCGCGCTTGCACCGTCCACCACGCCCGCGCCCCCCGCACCGCCCACACCCCCCACACGACCGCCACCCATCGCGTCGCGCAGGTGGTCCGCGTGTGCGCGCACTATCTCCAGCACGATTGACGCTTCGATGTCCACACCTACGCACATTAACCCCTTTGTAATAGAAACTATTGTTACGGTTATGGAGGGTAGAGGTAAGGAGAACCGTCTCTGTATATGAAAAGTGTCCGTCAAAAGTTGTTAGAGTAGTATATAGAAATAAACAAGGAAGGAAAAACTTTGAACTGCGATAGCAGTCGTAAGACGGGTTTTAAAATATAAGAATTAACAAAAACATAAATGTTTTTAGACTCTCGCGATTTGAACACATATTATAAAATTAGGAACGGGTCTTAATCTGGTCACTCTCAGCCCAGGAGTCAGCCCGTGACCACGGCCGATCCAACTCGGTCGAAACGTCGGGAAATAATTGTGGTATTTATACCATTAAAGTATTGCGCGATTAAGACCCGTTCCTAATTTTATAATAACAAAAACATTTTCAATAATAAATGTAATATAAAATAAAAATTAATCCCAAGTCGTAACTCACTTCAATGCGTATACAACGGCTACATTCATACCATACCCTACATCTACGCTAGCGCCATTCAAGAAGATTTTTGAACTATCGTTTAGAGCTAACAGACGGTAGACGGTTCTTCTTACTTCTACCCTCCATAGTTAGGCTCTTGAGCCTATCATTCTTGAATGATACACATACATAAAAAATCGGTCAAGTGTGAGCCGAACTCCCTGGAAGGTTAGTTACTATAGAGATAAATACCTGCATGGACCTCCTCCCTAGTGAGGAGTATCTCCTGGGTCACGTCTGGAGTCACCAAGATCACGCGATGGTGCCGGGACTGCAGCATGTTGGCGACTACAATCTGTAATAAGCATTTATTAACGTTTAGTGTTTACCAGTTGCTGATAAAAAATATCGTTATACAAAAAAAAAACGATATGTCGTTATAAATTATATGTAGTGAATACACACACATACACTCACGCCTGTAATCCTCGAAGGGGTAGGCAGAGGTGTAACAGTACACCCACTTTTCGCCGTATTTCGGTCCCATAATGTGATAAGGGGTGAGCCAATAGGCCCGGTATGGCAATAGCCATACCGGGCACAGATTCCAGACTCCGGGCTAATACGGAGGAATTTCTAGATAGAAAAACCCAATATCACTTTACCGGGGATCGAATCCGAGACCTCAGCACAGCAGTCGTAACGCATGCGCAATTACAACTGCGCCACCAGTCTAGTCATGTAGTAAATATAGGAAAAATTACTTTTTAATAACAATAACGAATCTGTAAGCATTTCTACTGGTAAATTTTGTTGTGCATTGTAATAAGAAACAAGTAAATAATAAACAAACGATAAAAAAAAATATCATCAAAATTCCTGTTTGATTTTGTTTCAGATATTTCACACTGCCTAAGCAGAATATCAGCGCTAGGCAGTATCTTATTACCTGGCAAATGCTGAGCCTATGGCCTTTTTGATCATACTTTAGACACAGGTATTCCAAATTGAGGAGTAGCAGGTATACTTAGTCTTTAATTGTTTTTTATATACTTGTAATACTACTTTCATGTGTTTGTGTATGTCATCTAAATTGTTGACCAAATAAAGTTTACTTTCATTCTTATTTTCTTGGTTACTTGAATAACCAATATTTGTTTAAATGACTCATTTCGATATATCGTCGGTGATACTGCAAAACGAGTTATGTCACCAAGAACTGATTTTACAGCAGAGACAAAAAACGTTTTTTTTTTGTTGTTAAATAATTCGCTAAGTGTATGACATGCTTATAATGATATAACGCTATTAAGACCTATATACTAACAGGCAAATAATACCGGAAACAGATGCGTTCCAATACAGGATCTCGATCATTTTAACAAAAAAATAAAAATATATTTTTTTTTGACATGGAACGTATTGCAGTATCACCGACGATATAAAGCCCACACTTTATCTAATTTTCTAATTAGTATACTAACGAATCTGTTCCCAACTTCCCACTTTTCTTGGACACTAGATTTCCGGGACTAAATATGGTCGAACTCCCGGGACTTCGTAGCAACGAGAATCCCGGAACAAACTCTTATTAACACTCACTAATATTCCAAATTGAAATCGACTGCTATATTGAAGACCTTGGTCTGTAATAACTAACACCCAATTGTCACACACACAGCCCTGACCCCACACTAAGATACGAGTCTTGTGTTGTGGGTATCAGCGACCTGAGAGACGCACGGTCTCACAACACCCACACCCCGGACACAAATATCTGTCTGTCACACAAACATTTGTCCCGGTGTGGGAATCGAACCCACGGCCTCTCGTTTCATAGCCGGCTGCTCGCCTACTGCGCCACGAAGGCTGCCAAAACTTAATATTATAACTTACCTTATGGTTATATTTTTCTAGCGCTGCCCGAGCCTTCGGTACCAGCAGGTTCTCATCTGTTTCCAACTTGAAGGAGACCACGTATGCCGATGGAACCCACAAGTTGACCAGGGGAGCAAGCATCTTCGGCACTAGATGCAGTTGGATGATCGGTGGTCCACTTTCCGACTGCATTTTGTGGGTAGGCTGAAATGTCAATTTCTTTATTAGTTTTGTACAGCTATTCTGTAGACAAGTGTAACATAGGAGCAATTATATAGACAGTTTTGTCACACAGAAGATCGATGCTATGGGACATCTTGCACATTGTTATGGCGAGTAAGATCTCTGGAAGCCAAAATTCCGTCCTCCTTTATCTCAAATCCCATTGCTGCATGAGGATTTTTCTGATAATATTGGGTACAGCTCGTTTTAAAAAGATTATCAGTCACAGTATGATATGATGAAGAGAGACAGATGGATTTCCTATCTACACACTAATATAAATTACTTTGTCTGCTGCAATTACTACAGAATGGTGGAGAACAAAGACCAGCAGAATAAAATCCAAGGTCCTTACCACTCTATTCTTGGGTATGTAGAAGTCAGAAACTGCAGCCGCTAGCTACACCTAGGCGTTAGGTCGCAGTTTCAAAGTACTCAGAGATAGCAAAGAAAAAAATCCAAGGTCCTCACCACTCGATCCTTGGGTATGTAGAAGTCAGACACTGCAGCGGCGAGGTACAGTAAAGCCCGAGGTCCCAGGTTCGCGAGGCACTCGCACGCGGCCCGTAGCAGCCAGAAGTACTCAGAGACGGTGGTGAAGGAAATGTGCAGTATAGCCCCGGCCGCATGTGCCGCTTTGTACTGGAGTAGGACCGGAGCTAGCACGTCTACACTGTCAGGTTTTACTGTGGACAGGCATTGGAACAATATATCTATTAAGGGTGTCACACACGGCGAAGATTCTATAATATTTTATATTAAGACTAGCGGCCCGGCAGACGTCGTCCTGCATGTAAAAGCAGCGCCACGCCGTCTGCAGCGCCATCTGCCGGGCTGATTTGTGAATCTAAACCATGTGATTTTTTTGTATGCGTTTGGTTTGCGCCCTGGATGGTCTAATGTTTTTGTAATGCACAAATATTTGATTCTAATCCGGGTGTCATGGGACCATAGTCCCTTGTAGTTGTTGATACCCTCAATACAGATTTGATCTAGTGTGAACAACCATCAAGTCTGTGTGTGACTTTTTGATGGTTTTTTATACCTGTGATAGTGGTATTAGGTCCTCGCTCCTGTATATCCAGCATATCAAACAGTTTCTGTGCATTGAAACGCCTCGTGAAAGGCTCCAGGGACTTCTGTCGATGCATGAATATCACCGCGTAGCCATGTTCTAGAAAGTACTCCGCAGATGCCGAGCCTCGGGAACCCGCACTGAAGTTATCTACGAAGCGAACTGTGTTGTGTTCGAGGGGGACTGTTGTGCCACCAGACTGGAATAAATAAAGTGTTTGTAAGTTTTATTATTATTTAAGATCGTAATTTTTGGGAACACACCTTTTAACATACATATACACTCACGCCTGTCAGGGGTAGGGGTAGGCAAAGGCGTAACCAGAACACCCAATTTTCGCCGCATTTATTACGGTCCCATAATGTGATAGGGGGTGAGCCTATCGCCATACCGGGCAGAATTCCAGACTTCGGGCTCACACTGAGTATTTCTAAATGGAAATATCACTTTACCCGGCCCGGTGACCGAACACGAGACCTCAGCACAGCAGTCGTAATGCATGCGCAATTACAACTACGCCACCGAGGCAGGCACCTTTTAATTATTATTATTATATAAATATATGAAAATCGTTTTAACATCGCAATATTTATCGTATTGTTAAACTGTCTGTAGCAAAAAATCTGACAAAAACACATCCAATAGCAGTATAAATAAATACAGTGTGGTATAAAAATGAGGTTCAAAATCAACATCACAAACAGGATGATTCATTATTGGTTTGAAAAATATGCTAAACACATATATTTTGAGCAATTCAAAAATAAAGTTCTCAATAAGTTTGTATGTTTTTGATGGATTATGTCATGGCAAATGCAATTAGATGAGAGCTAGCACTAACATACTTCTTTAAGTTAATACGTGGCATGATCGACAACAAAGGTTTGCTTGAAGTGGTGAAGTTTGCCGGAGGAAGCCGCGGCTGCTGGTTGTGCCGAGTGGTAGGACCAACTTACTTAACAAGGCCCCTATTACACGCGCCTTGCTCACACTTAACGAAGTTGCCAAAATGGTCATATTTTCGTACTCTGAGTAGTTTCACTAAGATTTCCCTATATATAATTTGTTATAGCAGGTTTAAAAAATAAATAACATAGATTTAAGTATAATATAAGTAGTATATCTAAGTAGAATAAGTTGATCAGCATAGTATTAGGGCTACCCTGTAAAAGTAGTTGTTAAGTGGTAAATAAATAAATAAAGTATATCAAACTATATATTAACACCTCGACTGCCTCGGTGGCGCAGTTGTAATTGCGCATGCGTTACTACTGCTGTGCTGAGGTCTCGGGTTCGATCCCAGGGTCGGGTAAAGTGATATTGGGTTTTTCTATCTAGAAATTCTCAGTATTAGCCCGGAGTCTGTGCCCGGCATGGCGGTAGGCTTGCCCCCTATCACATTATGGAACCGAAATTCGGAAAAGTGGGTGTACTGGTTACACCTCTGCCTACCCCTTCGGGGATTACAGGCGTGAGTGTATACTTATGTATGTATATTAACACCCTCTGTAAAGCAGCCGTTTGTGAAATAAGACGCATTGGTTTCAATTCCCTCACCAAGACAATATATTTCGGGTATGGGCGTGATGAGAACCTAAGTCTCCATTAGTTCCTCATACGCACAGAGTATAAAGTCAGGTCAAGATTTTGTGTGACTGTTGGGTGTATTAATTTATGTATATATTATTAAACAACTCACAGTAACAAGAGCAATCTTATTGCCATACTTCTCGTGCCGTTCACAGAATTCTTTGAGGAGTGACCGGTTGTCTTCAAAGTCTGGTGGTGGAAGGTGGATAGCGAAGAACTCCTCCCAGGAACCACTTGTCATTGTTAATGACTTGTATTAATCTGAAATTACACATATTTAATACAATAGACCTATGATCTGAAACTTGACTTTGGTCCGTAATGCGTAGTTTTTTTTTTATTATCCTGGCACAGCAAAGGCAGTATGGACTGCACGTGCGTCATAAGTGCAGTGCCGCCCAGTTAGAGTATCAAGGAGCGAGTGGCAATCAATCCCTCGCTACTCAACACAGTCATGCCGGCCTGATGTGTAGCTTCTTCACACTACACCTAAAGGACCCAGGATCAGGAATGGATTCTATTGAATAATAGGATGTAATTATGTTGAGATAATGTATTACTTCATCCACAAAGTAATGGTTATTTTCAATAGACAATCTGAATCTTCAAATTGTTCTCACCTATATCAAGAATAACTATCTATCGAATCTAAGGTTTGCAGATGACATTGTGCTTTTTTCAAGATCATCAACGGAATTAAAAATATGTTAACAGAACTCTGCCTAATCAGCGAAAACATAGGAATACATTTGAACACCTCAAAAACAAAAGTAATGACCTATAGCGAAAGACACACAATTACCGTACATAAAACACGTCTCGAATACGTATATCATTATGTCTACCTCGGTAAGCAAGTTTCTTTCAGCAACTCAAGACACAAAGACGAAGTCCAAAGGAGAATAAATATTACGTGGAAAAAATTTTGGAGTCTGAACGAAATTTTGAAATCCACATTACCGCTGAAATTGAAAAAAAAAGTGATGGATTCATGCTTACTGCCCTGCCTTTCGTATGGCTCCCAAACCTGGATTTTTAATAAAAACATACAAACGAAATTACAGAGATGCCAAAAAGCAATGGAGAGAAGCATCCTCAATATCCGTCTAAAAGATAGACAAAAAAGCAAAGACATTCGAACAAAAACAAACATCCTAGACGCTCTTCAACACACAAAAATCTGAAATGGAAATGGGCGGGCCACGTGGCACGTCTCTCAGACAAGAGGTGGACAATAGGGGCCACATCATGGCCAGGACCAACAGGAAAGAGACCAAGAGGACGCCCGTGCGAACGCTGGGCTGACGAAATAAAGGAAGTCGCTGGACCCAACTGGCTGGATATAGCAAAAAACCGTCAGTCATGGAAAAAATTGGAGGAGGCCTATACCCAGAAGGGGCCTTAACTAACACTAATTAACCTAGATGTATAAATTTAAATATGTGTAATTTTTATGTTATGTTGTTGTTAAAGGAAATAAAAAGGCTTATTATTATTATTATTATATCAAGAATATAAATTTATATGCCATATATGGTTTATTTGGTCTGCAGGTTTAATCTTTAGCGGCATATTCAGACTGTATATTGTCTTTAATTGAATATTTGAACAAAATTAAGAGTTACCAGCATAGAACAATAATTATAATATCATAAACATTGTTGACTATATCTTATAAGATTATATTTTTTTATACCACAATGGTGGCAAACAAGCTTACGGCCGGCCTGATGGTAAACGGTTACCGTAGCCTATGGACGCTTGCGACACTGGGAGCATCACATGCGCGTCGCTGACCCTATAGTACAAGATATAGCTAGGGTGTTACACTAATCGAGAATTTTTGTAATTAAGTAATTGGATATGAAAAGCTTGTGTCAGTTATTTGATACATGCCCAAAGCTTTATATGGCTTCATATGTTTTTGTTGTCAAGAACTTTGGGTATTATACGTATCATAAAATGCATGCTTTTCTGTTTTGAAAATACTGAGTTATTTTGTGATCTGTAAGAATAAATAGCTCAATGTTTTTATAGCATTCAAAACAATAAGTATTATAAATACATCATTCACCATCATTTCATTTTATTCATTGTCTTTATATGTGATGATATAAGAATTCTAACAAACTGTATTAAATGTGCCCTAAGCCCTCCTTGTAGTAATAGGGCCCGTGGCCTTGGGACAGTGTATAACACAAGGTGTAATATTATAATCCAGAAAATAAGTTTTGACTATCCTGTCGGACACAAGGGTCATCTAATATAAGCATAAAGTTTAAGTTTAAAAAAGCGTTCAAGGTCATTCAAATCGGTCAAGCCGTTTTTAAGTTTCAGCGAGACTAAAGATCGGCGATTTATTTTTATATGTATAGAAGATAAGAAGTTCTACAATAGAATAAAAAAAAAAGATTTTAAAATTAGTGTTCAATTAGCTTTTTTGTTGAAAACAATATGAATCACTTGGATAAAGATATAAGATAAGGGCAGATACCAAATCCAAATAGACCAAATAATATATGTAATGGTAGTTGAATTGAAATTAACCTATAAAGCAATTGATTTATTAATAAATACACCTAATAGTCACACACATAGTTCTGACCCCACACTAGGTAAAACCTGTATCGTGGGTATCAAGACCTATGAGGGACTACAGTCCTACACAGTGGCGTAGCTTGCCTTAGACGGGGCCTGTATCAAAATTTTAGAGACCCAAATGAATGGTAAAGAGTTTAAAGTGAGATTGGCGATAACATTTTAAAAATTTTTGCATGCACACATTCAGCGTCTCTGTAGCCCTGGGGGCCCGTATCATTGATACGGCGGTAGCTACGCCCCTGGTCCCACATCACCCAGATCCGAAACAATATTTGTCTGTCAAACAAACATTTGTCTTGGTGTGGGAATCGAACCCACAGCCTCTTGTTTGACAGCCAGCTTCTCACCAGCCACCACAGATGCTGTCATTTTTGTCAGATTGTATTTCATAGTCATATATATGTTATATGATTAAAAAATAAAGCCCAGAATTTTCTCTGGCACAATTATTCCATGATTTTTTTGTATGACTATTAATTCATATTTCATTGAATATATAACTACTTAAACCTTGTATTGAAAACAAATCTCTGAATGTGGTTTTATTCATATAAAGAGTTTTGACACTGAGCATTGTCCCATCTCAGAGCTTATAAGTATCTTATGGGAATTTCATTTTTGTGATACCGGTTAATATAAGAATGTTTTACAATTTTAAACAAATCTACCTTAATTTGTTTTTAATAACTTTAACAGATACACAAGTGGAACCTATACTTTGTAAATAGAATAAAAAATTGCAGGTAAAAATAACATAAAAAAAAGTTTTGTTTATGAACTTTGTTCTACAGCTTGTTTTGAAATCTATTTATATACTCTAAAATCGTACATATTTATTAAAATAATAAATGAAGAATGAATAAAATATTATTTCAATTCAAAATCTACGGGCTAGTAATAAAAATGCGGGATGTCCCCGCAAAAAATGGTTAGATATAATAAAAAAAAAAACAATATAATTACCACAGCCAAAATGATTATCCACATTAACTCAATATATGAGAATATGTTATACAAAGAATTGAAATAACGTGTAATATTTCAGTCAATGACCACTGTAAAATGCTTAGAGAAAATGTAAATATAAACATAAAATTACTACTAGTAAGAAGGTTATATATGTAAACTAAAATATTAAGTTATTTAAATTTAAATTGCATAGAACTGTTATTATATGATTCGCAGTTTTATAATTTATAAAGCGAGTACTTTATTGGACACTTTTACACAATTTTTTATTACACTAGCACTAGACACCCAAGATTCAAGTGGACTGAATAGGTAACTTACGATCGTTTTCTTGGATACTGAGAGAGCAATTCCGATACTGCCACGTGACGTTAAAGTAATCAACGAACGCCCAATATTTACAGAAGTTTATAGAAAAATCAATGAAGTGCCGTATCGGGGACAGGGCAAAGATGACTTCCATCCAGTTACACTATACAAACATACAGTATGTATACATTATGAGTATGCATATACATAAACATAATAAGCCAAGTTCTATATCACTATAAAGTACAGTACACACTGTCAGTTAGGAGTGTTCGTTATATTAGATAACCGATAAAATAACCTATTATTTATACATAATCATATAGCCTATTATTTATTACATCAGACAAGCGTTATTTATATGGAACGATTATTTTTATTACATGCGACCAAATCCATCACATACACACTGCTGCGTATGCACTGCGAAAGCGACGAAACGCAACGACCCAATAAAGGTCCAACACTTTATTGAATAATATTTTTGTCACATGCCAAATTATGCTCTAAGATAAAGCGTATAAGAACTGTATTCAATTGAATGGTAAAAATAATAGGCAAACTAATATTTTTATGTTCCGCGCTAATATATTCTTTCGCACACGTTAGATTATTTTTTGAATATAATCACTGCGTATGACTTCGTTTCGTTGGACTTGTATGAAGTAGTTTGCGGTGTCAATATATGTTTTAATTGAGTTGTGAAATTAATAGCTGTGTTGGTTTATTTTATGTTAATAAAAATGTAAATAAAAGTTAGTTTCGTGTAAATAAATTTTAATTTTTTATTTTATTTTTATTTATTACACACTAAACGGGTTATAATCGGGTACAAATTGTATACAGAATTGTTTAAAAAATAATTATAACCCAAAAAAAATAATAAATAGGTCCATAGAAATAAATATTAAATTGCTAATGTTTAACAGCGCACGGCGTGCTTGGTGTCGATAATCTAATCGCGTCGTTCTACGAAGCGATGTGTATTATACTAATATATTATAGCGTAAAAAATAATAGGCGTTTTAAAAGTAGAGTATCGTTGTAACGCGTTTTTAATATATAGCCGTTGCGAACACTCCTACTGTCAGTGACAGTACATAAGTTCGGCTCATGTACGATGTACCTAATAAAGTGACCAACATGAAGTTAAAATTCCAGCCTTACTTTGGCTAGTTTTTTTTTAAGTGAAACTTCTTTAGAATCTTTGTGATTTAAAACTCTATGAAACGAAAAAGAGATAAACACATAAATGTATATGACTAAGCCTAAGACAGAATGAGAGCCTACGAGAGAGTGGGATCGAGTGGGATCGGGTGGGATCGCTTAGGATCGAGTGGAATCGAATCAGTTACTGTTATTAACGTAGTTCTTTAATGGTTTTGAAATATTTTAGTAGTTAGTACTTAGTATGTGTGTGAATACGCGTGTATGTGCCTGCGTATTACAAAGCTTACTCGTAGGTAAATTTTCTGAAGTTTCACTTCTACCGTGTGTGAATGTGTGCAACACACGTTTTTTTTTTACAATTTTTTGTTACTCTTTCACCAACATTTGAAAAGTTTTACTTAATATGCCAAAGGAAAACCTGCCTATAAGGCAGGAAATAAATAGTTACACTGATACTTAATCGTTGTCTGTTCTACTCAGTGGAGGCTAGAATAGATTCTCGACTCGCGGCCAATTTATAGAATTATTTTATACTTCAAATTCAAATAATAGAATTTGAGACTTTTTTAAAGTTACAGTAAACATGAGCACGACTAAAATTACATGCTCAGTGAGCGCGACTTGATGACAACCGAAATGACAGTTTGCGTTGCGTTTATGAATGTCGCTACAACATGCACTTAGCTTTGTTTTAAAAGTCGCTTCATGACATTTCGAAATATTTTTTCTATTCCAATTTGAACTAAAAACCAAAGAATACGAATTAAAATAAATCGTTGATTAATTAAGATAGGTGCAGTTTAAACATTACGGCTCATTAACAACGTAGGCCGTAGAAATTAGCTCTTCAAAGGCAGTTCACACCGTCTTTACTATGCTAGCATCACAATAGTATAATACGCTTTCCATGGAAAGCAACACATATTACTTAGAGAAGCTACGCGAAAGTATATACTTCACTACATTTACCCCTTCTAGCAGATTTGAAAGGCGTCAATTTCCGCATGTAGTATAATATGCTTTGGCGTCAACTAGGTACCCCATTGTCAACACACGTGTCGCAAAAGGCCTTCTTTTGCGTTTTATATTTGGTTGCATATCGAATCATACACAGGAAACTACCCTATTACCTCTTCCAGCAGATTTGAATGGCGTCTATAATAATTTACATATATTTGTTCGGATTCATAAGATTGTTTCGATAATAGGTTTTATAAAATGTAACTTGTTGATAAAAAAAGTGTCAACTACCCTATTCAGGCGTAGGGTACCTATATTTTCTTAATTTTTTTCTTTATTTGAATTTAAGAGAACTGGAAGTTATAGCGGGAACGTGGGTAAATCTTGTAATCAATTTGTGTTAATTTTCTGAACTTGTGTTTCTTGTAAAGTTTATGTGTAAAAATCGTGGCGCTTGAACAATTAGGTATTACTAATAATTTATGTGCTTGAATGCACACACAAACACATGACCATCATACTTGACATTGGCAAATATGCATAAGACGAAGCTAGTTATACAATATATCAGTACAATAACCAAAAAGAAAACTGAGGCCCCTTTTAGAGTAGGTATGTTTTGTTTTATAGCAAACAAAATTGTGAATGATGCAGACGTGAGTAACAGCCTGGAGCCGCTACAGCTGCCGTCTGTATCATGGCGAATGCTCTGAAGAATTGTTTGATCTTATCCCATCCTCTCCCTTCCATACCAGAACCACGCGTACTGGCTTGCGGAGTCACAGCTTCGTGGTGTCTACTACCCCGGCCCGAACCAAGAGGTTCGCAAATTCGTATTTTGCGCAACCATCAAACTGTGGAACAGTTTGCCAGCTACCGTGTTCCCTCCCTCCTATGATCCTGGGTCCTTTAGGGGTAATGTAAAGAAGCTAAACAGCAGGCCGGCATGATTGTGTTGAGTAGCGGGGGATAGACTGTCTCTCGCTACTTGATACTCTATCTGGACGGCACTGCGCTTACCATCAGGTGCAGTGTGGTCACTTTGCCGCGCCAGAAAAGAAGAAGAAAATATATACAGTAGTCACCGGTTAGTGTCAGTTACAAATATATTTGAGTGATCCATAAATAATACATATATGTTTCAGATCTGGGTGTTGTGTTATCGTAATCCTGATATCCACGATACAGGTTTGACCTCGTGTGGGGTCCAGACTACGTGTTTGACTGTTGGGTGTATTTTTTTATTATTTTGATTACTATTGTAATTTTAATAATACAATGATATAAAATTAAAGCTAACTACTGCTTGTATCGTTCATTTCTTGTATAAGTACTATAATTAAAAACATGACATTTCTACATATTTATAATATATTTTTCCCCGTTTTTTTCAACTTAAATAAATTCAATATCGTCTTATTTTCCAGCAGTTTCAGTGTATCCTATAGCTCAGTTACATTTCTCTGTGACTGTTCTTCTTTCTGTTTAATTTCTTTTTCTTGCAATGGTGGTGCCGTTAATCGTCGGTCGTCTGGTAGGAATGATGCAACTATTGCAGACGCTGGAAATATGACAGATGAACATAATATTAGTTTGATTATACACACAAACATACGTGTGTATAATCACATACACATATGTGTCACGCCTGTAATCTCCGGAGGGGTAGGCATAGGTGTAACCAGTACACACACTTTTCGCCGAATTTATTACGGTCCCATAATGTGATAGGGGGCGAGCCTTTCGCACTACCGGGCACAATTCCAGACTCCGCGCCGATACTGAGTATTATTTCTAAATAGAAAAACCCAATATCACTTTACCCGAACCGAGGGGCCGTCCAAGTATTATTACGTAACGCAATTTTTGAAGATTTTTGGCCCTCCCTCCCCCTTGTGTGACGCGCCGTAACGTTTTTCTGTACACCCCTCCCCCTCCATAAACGTTACGTAGCACCCAAATGACCATTTATTACCTAAAAGTAACATAAGTACTTACTTAAGTAACTTGGGAGATTTTAATTCCCTAGATTTTTATTAAAAAAAATATGTTTGTGGGCATTGATGTTGCTTACCATCGGTTGACCAACGTTCTAGTCTCAAGAAGAAGAAGACCGTTATTAAGTAATTAAGAAACTGTTTAAATCAACTTACATGCGAACATAGTACAGAAAATGTAAAAGCCAGCATCACAGTTGGTCGTTAACAACAAATTAAGGATCTGGATGACCGCGAAGCCAGCCAATCGACCACACGTCAACGGGAACGCTATGGCCAACGCTCTGAAAGTAAAAAAGTTATTTTAGTTTGTACGGCAATGAATGTACAATAGAGTATAATCTATTGTTCACCATTAAGAAACAACATGTGTTGACGATCTGCCTAACGCCGGTTCTTATCTACGCATGCCAGACGTGGACTACCAAAAAATCACTCTTAAATAAAATAAGAAGCTGTCAAAGAGGAATAGAACGGAGCTACATGAACATCAAACTGAAAGATAGAGCCAGAAGTTCACTTATAAGAGAAAGAACAAAGGCGAGAGATGCGGTCAAACAGGTCCTAACACTGAAATGGAAATGGACAGGTCATATTCAGAGAGTTACGGATGAAAGATGGTCTCAAATAATTTCAAATTGGTATCCAAGAATTAAAAAAAAAAGGAAAGGTAGACCTTGTAAAAGATGGAGTGACGACATCGAACAAACAGCCGGAAACATATGGCCCAGGAAGGCAAAGGATAGAGCCACCTGGAATAGTTTGGAGGAGGCTTTTACCGCATTAGGGCGGCCCTTACACCTAACAATACTAACTTTATTTAATTACAAAACTAACACTAATAATCAAATAAATAAATAAGTACACAACACAAAACTACATGTAAGGGATAAAATAAAGCTAATAAATTAATGTGTTGACGATGGTTAGAGAATTGCCGGTCGGCACACGCTGAATGTTCACCGGCTGACTATGGAAAACGACTTGCTGGACCAAGTCATGCACCTATAGTGCTATGCAACTGTTATTATTTATGATTTGAGATCATTTAGTAACTAACGGTCGGTTTCAATAAATAATCCTAATATTGGTCTCCAGATGGTTTCCAGAAATAATCAATAAGAATAAAGATTCAATGGCACGCCATTAATTGATTGGTTTATTTTCAGGATCGATCTGTGCACGTGGTTTCAGATTGTTTATTGAAATTGGCTGTCAGTGGCATATTCACTTTTTTTAGTGCCTTGATAGGCAAACGAGCAGACGGGCCACCTGATGGTAAGAAGTCACCGCCGCCCATAGACTTCTGTAATGCCAGGGCACAGCAAAGCCGCTGCCTACCGTAAACTTGCCTGAAGTTGTATTTTAATAAGCTTTAAATTAGCTTTTAGCTTCAGATACCGCTTCTCAACTAGATTCATTATACATTACATACCGTTTAGGTCAATTTTGATAATCTACAATGTCATCGCAAGTATTAAATAATCTTGCGAACATGAACAATGAACAATCATTTTATTGGCATCACGTCGCGTGAGGGTCTCACTTGGGTCACATGATAGCAATTTCCACATAATTGGTTATAATCGACTTACGGAAACTTCAGATTATCGCTTCAACTGTAAGCTACAGCCGTGTATCGATAACACTTTTAACAGTGAGTTGAAAAGTGGGCACCGCTGATGCCTTCATCTTTCTTGACACGACGATCGAAAATGTATCATGGGCAAGTTTTTAGCCTTGTATTTACACTTATGTGTCAGGGCTGTATCATATTTTAATACCAGCCGGTCTACTCTGTAACACAATTCCTATCGATCGGTATTGGATTTGTGAGATTTCGTATTCTGAGTGCGACCCTAGCGCCATATTATTTCAATATTCTATAACCATTCATATGATAATCTTAATTCCAATTACTGCATATTAATGGATACACAATATTGAAATAATATGGTGTTCAGGAGATCAAAATCTGTCAAATCCAATACCGATCGATCGGAATTGTGTTGCAGAGTAGACCGGCAGATCATGACATTATAAAATAAGAAAATATGTACCTTAATAGTAAAAAGCCTATGAAAGTATTTTATATTTCAAAGTCATGTTCGGAGAAAGGCTTGAGAATATAAAAGCCCTTCTAATTAAAATCGAAATCTTTTAATTACCTTAAGTGCGTGGGGAACAAGGCAACGATGATGGCAGTGTACAGCCCAAACACGATGAAGCCTATGAGGAAGATTCCAAACAGCACAATACTACCGTACGCGTTGGGGACCAAGTTCACCACTATACCACTGATCCCACACACTGAGCAAATCATCATGACCAGGTTACGACGGCCGACTTTGTTGACTATCTGTTGAGAAAAATATACTTGAACTGGTGTGTCTTTTGTATGCAATCCGTCTGGGTATCACTACCAAGCTGCAGCATGTAGTGGTATTATTGGGTTTTATGACACTTTATGAGATTTTATTAATCTTATAGTTTTAGAGTGACTAGTGCATACAAATAAAGGTGTACACTTGATCCTAGACACCAGTCCAGCTTCACGGTATAAAAAAATGACAGAGACTCACATTGATTCCTTGCTTACAGAAGTTACAGTGGTAGGCAGGATGGACATATACTAAGTAGTTATAATGCCTATTAGCCCTGTATGAAGCACTGTCCCACTGCTGGGCATGGGCCTCCTCTATTAATGAGAGGGGTTAGGCCTTAGCCCACCACGTGGACCTAATGCGGACTTCACATACCTTTGACATTCGTATGAGAATTCTCAGGTATGCAGGTTTTCTCACGATATTTCCTTCAGCGTTAAAAAAGCGATAATTAACAATGAATATACACGTAACTTTAGAAAAGTCAGAGGTGTATGCTATTTGGGCATACTCCTCTGACTTTGGTCTCTGGACTAAGTAGTTACTTTACAACAGTCAACCATCGAACGGATAACTAGCATTCAGGGCTGCCAGAAGCAACAACTTATTTTATAACGCTATCTCTCTGGCATTATACAAAACCGATATTTATTATACAACCACCGTTACCAACCAACTCCTAAAAAAAGCCATCACCTTTGTCTGTCGTTTTCGAAAAGCCTTCTTATTCTCTTGTGTTTCTAAATAGAAAGGGCGAAGCCATGTGGAAAGTACTTTACTTCCTTTATATCCATACACACATACACACTGGATACACAAGGTAACTATATTATATACATTTTGTATCCAATTATACAATCTGGCAGCCCTGCTGGCAATGCAACTCATTTAAATGCAAATTAAAGACGTAGCTCATCGAGAAGACATTCTATGATGTAGATGATTTTATTAATTCACACATTCCATAATGTATTTTTAATGTGGTTTTGCAATTTTGTTATCGAGCCGCATAAAATTTATATAGATTGTGTATTATATTAGAGATCAGGCGAATCAGCCAGTAGATCTACTGGCTGGCTATATTTTAATGTATTTAATTCTTCATACTCATATTTAATTTGCGACTGTATTCATTAAAAAAACTGACGTTTAAATGTTCTTTACCAATAAATCGATTATGATTATGATTACCACTGCCACATTTACTTACCAGACTGAGTAGACTGTTGACGACAGACTGCATGGCCCCCACAATCAGGACCATCACAAGCGCAGTGACATTGATTGAACAGGGCACTGCGTCTGGCTGTTGGAATTAAACTGTTTTAATGGTCACCAAAAATGATCATTTTTTTAAAAACGATATTTCAACAAACAAGTAGCATTAAATAACATGAAAATGTTTATTAAATGTAAGCATATTAATAATTACACAAGTTAAAAGTTGTAGGTAAACTTGTGAGTGCGATGTGATCGACATTTGAGTTCTAAACCCAAATCGGCAATTATGATTTACGTTTGAATTTTTCGATAAGATAAAAACATAGGCGAAATGCCCAGGATTGGAATTATCCGATATGGTGACAGGGTTTTTCACGTAATGAGATGAAAATAAGGACGGTGAGTTTTTTATTCTGGCATGGCAAAGTGACCACACTGCACCTGCACTCCATTTAGAGTATAGAGTAGCAAGAGACAATATATCCCTCGCTACTCAACACAGTCATGTTGGCCTGCTTCTTCACACTACGCCATGGGCAAGAAGGTGAAGAAGCGGTCGAAGGGCTAGTGCCAGAGTACTCGGAAGGCCGCAAAATGGCCAAACATCGTACCCCAACTCTAGACCCCGGACAAAAGTACACTAGTAATAACTCCCTTCCCCTTTAGGGGTATAGGTGTGAATTTATGGAATGTTTATCATTACCTCTGGTTCAACAGGATTTTCGAGGCCCAGTCGCAAGACTCCACAAACTGTGAGATTTGTACCTTCGCCTGTTTCTATGATACTAACGAATTGATTTAGTATCGTCGGAAGCCATATCATAAACGATCCAACTCTGAAAAACAAGTTCTTCAGAAAATGGCTCTTTTTTTTATAGCATAGTTCGACAAACGAGCCAGTGGGTCACCTGATGTTAAGCGATCTCCACCGCCCATGAACATCCACAATACCGAAAGTATCATGTCTGCGCTGTCTGCCTTAAAGGACAGGAATAGGGATTAAGGAAGGGAAGGGGGAATCTGGGCCTCCGGATATCTCACTTACCATACGAAACGCGACAGTAAACTGTCACTTTACGTTAGTTTTCTATTAGACAGTGGTACTACCCCGGAACAGCTGAACGGCTCTGGTTGAAATTTGGTTCAGAGATAGATTATAGTCTGGAATAACACATAGACTTTTTATCTCGGAAAATGTTCGGTTCTTGTGGGATATATTTGTTTATATTTTTCACAGAGCATAGGATCGACATGATTTTTTATATGGTGGTAGTTTAGAGGTCAGAGAATAATACAGGCTACTTTTATCTTAATTTTCTTAAGTTCCATTCCCGTTGCGCTTGACGCAAGAGGATCTCTTGTTAAACTAGATTTTCTAAAGGAACTAAAACTCACTTTTGAAAGACAAACATTATCGACATTATGACTGTGTATTTGAGAAGAGGCTTCTGGAACAGAGGGGCTATCTGTTCTTTTATCGCCGACTTCTTTTCTTTCTTCTCTTCTGGATCTTTTGCAAGACTTTTTATCTGGAATAGAACGTAAAAGTACCTACTTTAAAACTTTTTGAGAATTAAATTCGACTTCAAAAAAGATAAATGCAATAATACCAAGCCGTCGCTATTGCTCTTGATAATTCTGGGAATGGCAATATTTTAGGAGCAAAAGAGATTCAGCTGTATGTTCTTTTAGCTTCAGTTGAAATGGTTTTATTTATATTATTTTTATATTTATGATCTAAAATCATGTTTAAGCCACATCTTAAACATGTATTTTTTAAAGAGTCTATCTTACCGGGTACTCAGCACGAGACTTCATCTTATTGACCTTGTAAATAACGTCTAGGTTTTTCAAAGCTTGTTCCCTGTCTCCAGTAATATAGACAAACTTGGGGCTCTCTTGCATGAAGAACAGGCAGGCCGCTGTGAGGATGCTGGGTAGAGAGTAGACGATCATCAGGGTCCGCCAGGAGTTCCAGTAAATGCCCAGGCTAGGAAGGTGGTAGGAGAAGCGAAGTGGAATTACGGGTATCGCCATCACTGAAAGCCAAATATTTTATGGAAAAAAAAACTAATCTTTATATTTAATACAATAGTAACTATCAATTATTTTCGAATGGATCTGTGCTGTTAGCTTATAATTGTTTTTCAAGCTTCACCTAACATTGTGGCCGGCGCTTATGGCTCTCTAGCCAGAAAACATAATATTTGGCAACGGCTAAGCTCAAAGACGCCTTCTAGAAGACTTTCATTTGAACCCTCGTCGCTTTTTTTATTGCATAGTCCGACAAACGAGCCAGTGGGTCACCTGATGTTAGGTGATCTCCACCGTCCATGAACATCCACAATATTGATAGCATCATGTATGCGCTGTCGGCCTTAAAGGACAGGAATCGGGTTTTTTTTTTTTTTTTTTTTTTTTTATCCTGGCACGGCAAAGTGACCGCACTGTACCTGATGGTAAGCGCAGTGCGGTCCAAATAGAGTACTGAGTAGCGAGAGACGATCTATCCCCGCTACTCAACACACTCATGCCGGCCTGCTTCTTCACACTACGCCATGAGCAAGAAGGTGAAGAATGGGTCGAGGGTCTAGTGTCAGAGTACTAAGAAGGCCGCAAAATGGCCATTGTACCCCAACTCCAGACCCCCGACAAAAACCGGATGTACACTGGCTGATCCCGGAACGCGACACACTTGCGTGTGCCACTATGGCGGGTTTTTCGCCCTGTGTACGGTGGTCGCTATCCGGGCGGATATGAATATCCTACCACCAGCTAAATTAGGGATTAGGGAAGGGAAGGGGGAATCTGGGCCTCCAGCCACTTACCATACGGAACCGCGACAGTAAACTGTCACTTTACGTTGGTTTTCTGTGAGACAGTGGTACTACCCCGGTCGAGCCGGCCCATTCATGCTGTAGACAAATATGTCTACAGCGTGGCTCTACCACTTCGCTTGGGATAGTAACAGGGGCCATCTCGTTATATTACTGTATCGAGAATTTGAACTCCGACTGAGTCTCGGACTCCGTCGAAGACGCGCGTGTAGAAATGGCTGGAACGATTTCGATGCAGATGTCATTATTCTCTAGGAATCATGGCTTTGAATGGCTGGGTTCTAGCCCATTGTCCGAAGAAAGCTTTCAAATAGGTCCCCTCTTGATATTAACGATACACCCTCGTTGTTTTTGAAAATTATTAAGAACACATTAATATGTGTGTTATTTTTTTTGTCAGCTCGTTAGTATCTTTTTTTATTATTCTGGCACGGCAAAGTGACCACATGGTTATCGTAGTGCCGTCCAGTTAGAGTATCAAGTAGCGAGAGACAATCTATACAATCACTATCCACTCATTGTTGGGTAAAGGTCCAGATGTATTTTTTAACTGCCTGGATAAGTATATAAGCAGACGGGCAACTTGATGGTAAGTAGTCACTGCCGCTGGCTACTGCAATGCCAGGGTACAGCTAATCCGCTGCCTACCGTTATTCACTTAGTTCTGCTTACCTGCCATAATACCCTGTGATAGTATGAAGATGCTGGTCACCAACAGGACGACTAGATTCCGCCTTTCCATTGGTACACTCTCACTCATGAGAGACATGAACATCGAGTAAAGACCCGAGACACTGAAAAAGACATAGTATAAGTTCATTACCGTATTGCAGAAAAGGGTAGCAGGGTATTATTGCAGTACAATAGTACTCTGCAGTACAGTAGCACACATTTCTGCGAGTTTATTTCGCCGTTTCATCCACATGGGTAACTCGTTTGTGATTTATTTATTAATTAAGACACAAAACAGAATACAGCCAAGAAAAACAATAAAAATACAAATTCACAAAAAATTACTAAACTAGACCATACTCCAAAGCATGTGTCCTGATCCAATTCAAACACATATTGACGATTTTTGATAACTATAAATAAATACACCCAACAGTCACAGACATAGTTCTGACCCCACACTGAGTAAAACCTATATCGTTGGTATCAAGCTACGAGGGACTTCGGTCCCACAACATCCAGACCCGAAATAAATAACTATCTGCCACTCAAGTATTTGTCTCGGTGAAGGAAACGCACCCTCTGCCTCTCGTTTCACAGCCGGCTACTCAACTGTCAACTAGCAACTATAATTGCATTAAAATAAGTGTCATGCAGGAACAAGAACTTAAGTATGCTGACAATAGACCAGAGAAGTGTTATTATTGATATTATAGACAGATTTTCGGTCCGCCTACGTCCGATGAAAAATCATCATCGTCCGTTATTCAGAAAAGAAAAATATGTTATTTCAAAAGATCTATTCCTGAGTTTCTTTTAAAGCTGCCCAAAATATGCGAGAATGCGTCTTTGCTACAGAATATTCGTGTAGTGTGTAGGGATTTTAACATGCAAGAATTGTGATAAACGTATATAATTAGATTTCTTGATTACTATTCGGGCATGTAAAGATTACGATCTCTGACGTAGTTATTATGTTTATCGCAATTAAAATAGATATTCAATTGGGTGTCAGTGGTACAAAATATGTAGCAAAGTCCATAGTTACCACAGACATAGAGAACTGGACTGAGCAATATCCTCACAAATTTGACCACTTTGTAGAAGGAGACAAAGTGATTGTGCGGCCAATACCTATTTCATTTCGCTCCTGCAAGTCTGTGACGTAGACCAATCAAAATTCTAGAAAAAGACAACTGGCCGCACATTCGCTTTATCTCTCTCACATTTTTCTGCCCGTATTCACTTAATTGCTGGGCAGAGAGCGCTAAGTCCATTCTCTATCTGATAAAATTACTGACATGATGGAAAAAAGGATCTATGTGGTATGTAGAGATCTTCGCTAAAATATACATTAGTAACGAAGTGATCCCACAAAGAACCAAAGTGACCAACATAGCTCAAACTGTTAATAATTGGTAGAGGGCTGATCATTGATGAAGAGAAGGGTAACGATTTCAAAATAAAGACGCTGTTAGGTAATTTTAGGCGGTGCGTTATTTTACAATTTTTGCAAAGGATTGTATGATACCTAGTGACATACAAGCACTGCAAACACTACTCTCGTTTCTGAGACATTCAGACATAAAAATAATAACTTACAAAAGCGAAGCAATAAACTGGAACATCATCAGCATAATCCAGTTGACGGAGATACTGGCCACTGCATTGACTACAGCGCCACCTAGTAGAGAAAACATCAGCATGCGTTTACGACCTCGAGTATCTGCCAAATACCCCCATATTAATGTGCCAAGGATTGTTCCTGAAACAGAAAATTATAATTATTAGGTATTTTTATCACGCATGAGCAAAAATCATAGTAAGAGTATAGTTTATTTTTATCCTGGCCAAGGAAATGCATTGGACTTAGTAAAACAATTAGTGTGCAGCCCAAATTCAATGTACGCACAAGAAAGATTACAAAACGAATTAATTAAAACCATTACTAAAACCGCTGGAGTTGTGAGATAAAAGTGTAAGATATTTCTGCAAAAATGGACTCTGGATTGATAAACTTTGATGCATGATTTGATTATGTCGAAAAACGACGTTTTGCATATTTCTTAGGACTTATGAGCTATCAATAGTCAATAGCGGGGCTCCGGTCAAATTTCTATCAAGTTATTGACAACTTACCCACAACTGGTGCAGCAGCTAACGCTCCTTGTTGGCCACTAGTGGTCTCCAGCTCGCAGGCACTCGCAGGAATGAGGATTGTGCTTCCATAGCTGATGCATGCGAAGGATATAATACCAAGGCCGGTGAGGCAGATCAATAAGTAGCTATAGAGGCCAAATCCTGAAGAATTGATGCATACAATTAATTAGAATTAGTGCTGCTTAAAAGTTTTACAAGATAGGGAAGTCTTGGAATCTTTGCTGGAGTAGTTTTGCCGGATTAAGGGAAAACGAAGGATACGTTATAACAATAGTAATAGCAAGGCATAACCTTCTTTGTCCCGAGAGATACCAGCAAGATATTGCACATTACATTTTTGATCATGTCTGCTATCCTTCAAAATTTGGGTACACCTACATTTAGTGCAGGTTTTAGCAATACTAGCGCCCTGGGCTTGATTGCGAAAGGGCGCCTATTTTTATAAAAAAAATACAAACAAGTTAGAGTATCAAATACAGTATACTGTAGTAGTCGTGTTCTAGTGTGGTCCCTTTACTGATGCCCAGATTAAAGGAAATTTAAGACTTTTATGGTGAACTTGCCGCTGCTAAGTACGTCTCCGGCTCCCTTGCGTTTCTGGCGCCCCGGGAGGTCAGTGATTTGCAGATTTAAATATCCTAATATCAACTTCATAATACATACCAGCCCTATCAATAGCTTCTTCTAAGGACACTTCTTCTTTTTTGTTATCCACAGTCATTTTCACTATTTTATTTATTTAACTTCACCACACTACACCCCCGCTTCACTTCTTAGTCGGAACCAATGCTTCTTTTGTAAATTTCATTAATCGCATGTTGATAATGCATGATAATGAGTTAGGGAAATCGATTTTATAGTACGTCACAACCGAAATCAGTGTGTAATTGTATTGCAAAAGCAGTGCTTCCTTCCGAAGAGTCTTGGAATTAAAACGCGGGCGCAATGAAAAAAAATAACAATAAATCTAGTAGGAAAATGAGCAATGTAGCTGACACGACTGTTTTCAATGGTATAACTATAATCTAGGTTTCGTGTAAATGAAATCTCTGCCTTGTTAATTTAATTAAAATAATCAAAGGTCGTTTAAATGCATTGATGGATTTCTTTTGTATCTGTGGCCGGCAAACGACCAAGTGGGTCATCTGATGGGAAGTGATCCTTATCGCCTATGAATAAATATAATAGACTTATAGGGCGTTTCCAGCCAAGGAAGCAAAGGAATGGATTGAGAAGGGAGGTGGATTTAGGCCTCAGGGAATATTCCAACAGCAAGCTGTTACGTCATGCCCGTTTTTCTATGCGATCCTTAGCCGGTGGAGCCAGCTTATAAATGCTGTGGACAAAATTGTCTACAGCGTGACTTTTTAGTATGCTGGCTCGGCAACATGACCACACTGCACCTGATGGTAAGCGCAGTGCCGTCCAATAAGAGTATCAAGTAGCGAGAAACAATTTATCCCTCGCTACGCAACACAAAATCATGCCGGCCTGTGCAGCATCTTCACAATACGCCATGGACAAAGAGGTGAAGCAGCGGTCGAGGGTCTAGTGTCAGAGTACTTAGAAGGCTGCAAAACAGCCAAACATCGTACCCCAACTCCAGACCCCCGAAAAAACCGAAAAAACAGACTGATCCCGGAACGTGACACATTTGCGTGTGCCACTATGGCGGGTTTTACACCCTGTGTACGGTGGTCGCTATCCGAGCGGATATGAATGTCCTACAACCAGCATACTAAGTTAAAACAAAAACAACGAACCGTAACAAATTCCGCGAAAAGTGAGTATACTTGCTTACACCTCTGCCTACCCATTCGGGGACTACATGCGTGAGTGTATATATATTTATGACAATTATTTAGAGTTTAAAGAAACTATTAATGAAAGTGGATACAGCTAAAGTGTTGTCAGGATCGTGCAAAGTAGAAGTCTATAGTCTCTGCTTACCCTATGGTATAAAGGCGTGATAATATGTATGTATTCGAATATTATCCAATCATTGACATGTAATCGAAATAATCAACAGATATCCCCAATTCATTTTGTTATCTTAGTAAGTGAGTTATTTATATGTATTAAAGTGCTGTGGGATTTAAAGCTAGTGGTTTTATAGCTATGTATTATCGAATCGCTAATTAATCAATGACTTAATTACTTCATGACAAAGTCAATCGTCGTACCAGCCTTGCATTTTTTTTTTTATCCTATCACGGCAAAGTGACCGCACTTCACCCGATGGCAAGCGCAGTACGCTCCAATTAGAGTATCGAGCAGCGAGAGACGATCCATCCCCCGCCACTCAACACAATCATGCCGGCCCGCTCCCTCACACCACGCCATGGGCAAGAAGGTGAAGAAGCGGTCGAGGGTCTATTGTCAGAGTACTCAGAAGGCCGCAAAATGGCCAAACATTGTACCCCAACTTTAGACCCCCAAAAAATTACAGTCCCCATTACAGTCTACTTGTGCTTAGCAGTAGACAAGGGCCAATTCTCAAGACCACACTGGTCTATTTCGGGTTTATAGTGTTTAAATATTCTTATAGAGAATTCTTAGGCGTTGTCATGTTTACTTGCTCCGTTAAAGCTAGTGGCAATTAACAAAGAATCCAAACATAACTTGACGAAATGCACATTTATACATATCAAATTAATCGTTTGTCTATAACTCTCGATACTTAACACTATTGAAATCCCAATTGATTTTTCACTGCTTCCGATTTAATAAAATCATTGCCTATATTTAAGGAGGTTTTAGGTAACTGACTTTCAACTTTCAGTATACATTTTCTATTCTCAGTAGTTTTAAAGTATGGGTAAATAAATAAAACAAATTCATGGAAAGTATTATTTACTTAGTAGCAACAAACTGTCAAAGTACGAGACATACTAATTAGTGATTACAATATAACATAAGCATGGAGTTAAGGCCCTAATACTACTTTTTTATCCTGACACAGTAAAGTGACCACACTGCCCCTGATGGTAAGCGCAGTACCGTCTAATTAGAGCATCAAGTAGCGAGAAACAACTATATATCCCTCGCTACTCAACATAAGATCATACCGGCCTGTGTAGCTTCTTCACACTAAGCTATGGGCAGGGAGGTGAAGAAGCGGTTGAGGGGCTAGTGGCAGAGTACTCAGAAGACTGCAACACGGCCAAACATAAAAGGGAGAAATTACTTTAAAAATTGGTAACTAGAGAACATAAACGCCATGGATAGAATTATAATAGATTGGAATTGTTCCATACGAATGAAAAATCTACGTTTTCGACCATTACAAAACCTGAATAGAAGCTTTTTTATAGTCCTCATCACTTCTAGATATTTAGGGATCTGCGGACTACGTTGGTAGCAGACCTTAGCTGTTCTGCCTCATTAAAACATGGACGAATTGAACAGCTCCAAAACTATCCTTTCATCTTGAAACTTAATCGGAATATTATTTTTCTCAAAAGACCAACAGAAGCCGAGTTAATTGATGATCAAAGATACTGCATACAAAAACTGCAGATGTTTCAAATTGTCAAATTTTACTATTTATAGTTCAGTGTCTATGGTTTGTTCTTTCACTTCGGGGATCGCCGGTCCCGTGGTAGGAACCACGCGGTAATCAGTGCACCTGAAAAGAACGGGTTTATTAGTGATTATCTTTAGTAATTTTTAAGATAATTGATAAAATAAAATTTTATATTTAATAGACATTTCATCTTTTATATTATTGTCCATTTTGATCTACTTTATATCACTGATATTATTAAATTCAGTAAGATTTCATTTTGAATCTCGCTATGATGATTGTTTTATAAAATCTCTAGTTTTAATTTTTTGTGTACAAAATTATTTCAAACATCATTGTTTTGTTAAGTCTGCAGTATTTATGTCTTGTGTTGAATTTTGTTTCCAGATCCCAAATTTATCGAGTTGTGAAATAAATATATCCCAAACTTACTTAGCAATAATAATGCCCAGCCGTAGAAGGTAGCTTCACAGTTCAGTGATAACAAAGCACCAATTGCGTTAACACCCAAAAACGCACTGGATCTACCGACCATCACCGAGAGACACGATGCCATGCCTCTGAAAAGAACACAACAATAAAGTGTTATTAAACTAATTAAAACTTCTGGTGCATTTAAAACTTCTCTAGTTTTAAAACATTTGACAACAGATCTGTTTTGCTGGTGGTTAGTTTTGTAACGGTATTCATTCATCTTAAGTTTACTATTAGGTACTTGACTTTTATTTTATTATATACTAGCTGTTGCTCGCGGCTCCGCCCGCGTGGAGGTCGTGTGTAATGTCAGAGTGTAATTTTTCTTGCAATTAAAATAGCCTATATTAATCAGATAATGTAGCATTCAAATTGTGAAAGAATTTTTTATCTCGGTCCAGTAATTTTGAGCCAATTCGTTACAAACATACTTACATACAAATCTTTCCTCGTTATAATAGTACGATAATAGTTGAACATATAGTATCGCGAAGTTTTTTTTGTAGATATTGAAAATTTATTTAATATTGTAGAACATAATTTTGTTCTACCATCAATAGTTTCCACAACGCATGCGACGAAAGACGTTTTAGGGCACTTTTTTACACCTTGGATTACGTTAGTTAAGTTTTAGTAAGGATCCCTAATCTTTTCTAGCAATAAATATAGCCTATGTTACTCAAGGTGAATGTAGCTTTCTAATGGTGAAAGAATTTTTTAAATCGGCACAGTAGCTTTTGAGTTTCTTCATTACAAACATACACACAAAAATACAAATCTTTCCTCTTTATAATAGTAGTGTAGATAGGAAAAATTTATAGACTATGCCAGTAAAATCTTAGCGAATCTTCAGTTGTTCGTTGTACATCTCATTGCTCAGCTTAACTAACTAAAGTTCCAACAATCTTTTGTTAATTTGGTGGGCATTTCTGGAGCTGATTCTAAAATATCTTCTCGATGGAGATTAAGAACATTTATAAATAATTTTCTTAGAAAACTCACCTCAGCGAAGTTGGATAAAGTTCTACAAAGTAAACACTAAGCAGTCCCATTGAGAGAGCACACATCACGAAGAAGAAGAAGAAGATCCCACCAGCTAATGGGACTTTCACCACGTTCAGGAGTATCGCAGACGTGGCAGACATTCCCAAAATACTCATCATGGCAAGTCTCTTTCTGCCACCGCAGGTCAGAGACAGGACTAGGTTCGAAGAGCTGGCGAGAGCTCCGTAGGTCATGGCGGAGAACAATGTAGTCTCCTGAATTGTGTCATTACAATCTTCTGCTAAGACCTAAAGAAGAAAATGAAATCACGAATTATTTAAGCCTTCTGGATATTAATTTAATAAAAATGCGAAATCTTCGAACAAAAAATTATAACATACAACTAATACATCCACATCGTAGAATTAGTATTATATTCTAATTTTGTAAACTATATAGTATTTACAGAAATATTAATTTATTTATTAAAGGAACAAAAAATAATAATGAAATACACCCAACAATCACACACATACTTCTAGTTCTTTCTTAGTTAGCAGATACTTTTTGAACTACCGCTGGCATTACGTTTTTGCGCTTGGACTGTCTACTAACTTAGAGTAGGCAGTGTTAAATATTCTAAGTCTACTAAGCAATAATTTACGCCATCAACATTCTTATGATACGCGGCTTGCGTTCGTTGTTTTTGAAACCAAGTGTCAACCGTGTGGCCATTACGTTTACAGAAAGCGCAACATTTATTCGGCTATTCGTTAGTCGTTCTTAGTTACTATTACATGTACATGTTATATTAAATGGCGTGCTCCCTCAAGTAACTGAGGCAGCTTGCTTGCTTGAAACAGCTTGAAAAAACTCTGAATAAAGGAAAATACGGAACAATATACAGAAACTAACATAGTAATGAAGTGGATAATTGGCTGCATAATATTTGTCACACTGTTTTCTTATATCTAGATTTGAATGATTTCAATGCTAGAGATTTCATTTATATTTTACCACTAGCTCAAGTTAAAGAAAAGAAAGAGTTACTTACAGTGTTATTTCTAGAAGTAGTGTAGTCTTCGGTGTATCTGATGACACTGCAAAGATTCATGCCTTCACCTCCTCCGGACTCTAGCACTAGGAACAGGTTGTTCATGATGTAGGGCAACCAGAGGATGAAGCCGCTACCACTGAACAACAAAATTATACCATTAAAATTTTAATATAACTAAGATCTGGGTATAATTTTGATAATTTATATAATGTTTCTAATTCCCTAGTTGAGGATTCCATTAAGAGTAAAGGCCTTCATTGATTAGTGAGTAATACCACAAAGTTGACGGTAATAGATGCTCGCTAAGCTTCATTATGATAATAACCAAATACTGTTTATAGCAACGCTAGAGTTTCTTGCCCGTTCTTTTCTAGCGAAAATGCATTCCAAACTGGTGGTAGAGTAAAAAAGATTGACTGAATCTAAATAATGTATAACATTTCATTGCTTCAATATATATGTCGGAGCTACATGAAAACGGATACTCAATTAAACTTTTAAATAACTGGTTTTATTGTAAAATGTCTACCGCCACTTGTTTTGCTATTTTGATCGCGTGATCTCGTGGACATAGTGGGGCACAATATAAAATATCACAATAAAAGCACCTTGTCATTTGTGAGGAATTCCATATTCAATCTTGAATAGCTAGTAACTTAGAGGTCGTAATGCCGAAATACTGTGTTAAGTAATAAGTTAACGTGTTGTGAAACTGTAATTAGTATCAGTTATAGTAACTTAGATTGTGCTGTGTTTAAAAGAGCAACCATGAGAGTTTCTTGCCAGCTTCTTCTCCATGGATGACTGCATTCCGAACTGGCAGTAGTTTAATAAACTCTAAAGTCTGAAGTGTTAATCTTGAGTTTTACTACCGAACTATTATACGATGAGCATCCTGACAATATCTGGAGATCGAAGAGGGATTTGTAAGCCCTCTCACAACCCCGGCCCGTGGACTTGCCGACGACATATGTTTGATTTTGATATGAAACAACGGTTTTATATAATGCCTTTTTATATAGTTAGTTGATAACTTCTTTGGCGCGAATAGCCGGCTGGGAAACTAGAGCCGTGAGCTCTATTCCCGCACCGAGACAAATGTTTCTGTGACTGAGATATTTGTTACCGGTCTAGGTGTTTGGGACGTAGTTCTTCGTAGTCTTTCATATCCACGATACAGGTGTGACTTAGTGTGGGGTTAGGATTATGTGTGTGACTGTTGAGTGTATTATTAGTAACTCCAAAGTTGAGGATCCCATCTTAGTAGCGAAGGCCTTAATTGATAAGGGGTAATACCGTAGCTAAAGTCAACGATAAAGGATACTCGTGCATCATTGAAAAAAAACAAAGATTTAATGCATCAATGAGTTAGTTTAAAAAGGATTTAGCTCGTCATTTAATCAACACCAATCAGTGTGAGTAAAATTGACAATTTATTTAAGGCCATGATATACCAACACAAACATCAGCTATTTAAGTGAAAGAAAATAACTTACGTCATATAAATTATGGTGACCAGGTAGAAAAGACTGAGGGTATCTTTGAGTAGTGGAGAGCGGAAGAGCGGCGTTGTCTGCTGCCACAGGGAGTAGAAGAAACATCCTTGTGGAATTACGGTCTGGTCCTCTTCATCCTCAAGCAATTTGATTACCTGGACATTCGATAATTATCCAAATAGTAATTTATCACCGTGACTGTTGAACTGAATTTAATTTAATAGCTTTGTAATTGCACTGTATAATTACCAAAGCAGAAATACACTTTTTTATTTAAATCAAATCAAAACAATAGACCCTCGTCCTCTTCTTCACCTTCTTGCCCATGGCGTAGTGTGAATAAGCAGGCCGACATGATTGTGTTGAGTAGCGGGGGTTAGATTGTCTCTCGCTACTCGATACTCTAATTGCACCGCACTGCGCTTACCACCAGGGACAGTGTGGTCACTTTGCTGTGCAAGTATAAAAAAAAATCATATCTCAGCATCTGCGAACAAGATTAACTTTAGCTTGTCTAGAAAAGATTTAGAGAATTTTTCAGCTGTACTAGTTTTAATTCGAGCAAGTGCATGTGACAGTCTTCAAATTTGATGCTAATTATGCTTCTTGTGTCCCAATATTTTCAGGAACTGCAAGAATTGAATATCAAAAATAGCTTACAGGAAAATTGTCAGCCCGATCGCCAGTATTGCATGCATAGATTCCTTTCAGGACGTTCAAGGCCTCTGTGTATCGACCCTGGGAGGCAAGAAACTTGGGACTCTCGTAGAAGAACATCAGCAGGCAGACGGTGACGGCGCAGGGCACGGACATCACCAGGGTCAGCAGACGCCAGGAGCGGAAAGAGATGCCCAAGAGTTGGATGTGGTAGGAGAACTCCAGAGGCAAGATTGGGTAGGCTATCACTGTGAATAAAAGTGTTTTTTTATTATCCAGGCAGAGTGACCACACTGCACCTGATGATAAGCGCAGTGCCATTCCGTTACAGTATCAAGTAGCGAGAAACAATCTATCCCTCGCTACTCAACACAATCCAGCACATGCCAGCCTGCTCTATAACTTCTTCACAATACGCCATAGGGCAAGGGGGTGAAGAAGCGGTCGAGAGTCTAGTGTCAGAGAAGGTACTCAGAAGACCGCAACACGGCCAAACATCGTACCCCAACTCTAGACCCCCGACAAAAACAAGTAGTACACTGGCTGATCCTGGAACGCGACACATTTAAGTCACTATTTATATCACTGATTTTGTGCCACTATGGCGGGTTTTACACCCTGTGTACGGTGGTCGCTATCCGGGCGGATATGAATATCCTATCACCAGCAAATAGTAATTAATAAACTTAAATGTTTTAAAACTACTTATTTTATAACACGATGAAAACCTCCACAAAGTTCAGTCTCAGTTATTTAAGCATAGAAGATACAAATAGTCATTGATAAAATGGTTTCCTAGCTATCATTCGACACAACGGTCTTATTTTGAGGCTTAAATTTGATTACTTTAGCACTCGATTGTAAGTCATGATACCATGATAGAGTCTGAAATGACAATCAAATACTTGCCTAGAAGGTAGCTATTAATTTTAGACTTGTTTTTATAGATATGTAGATACCGTCGCTTGCTTGCTGCCTCGGTGTCGCAATTGTAATTGGCATTTAATTGCGTTTATTTGCATTTAATTAATTAATTGCGCATGCGTTAATTGCGATCCCGGGTCGGGTAGAGTGATATTGGGTTTTTCTATTCCTCAGTATTAGGACGGAGTCGGGAATATGTGCCCGGTATGGTGATAGGTGATAGGCTCGCCCCCTATCACATTATGGGACCGAAATTCGGCGAAAAGTGGGTGTACTAGTGTAGTACTCTGCCTACCCCTTCGGGGATTAAAGGCGTGAATGTATGTGTGTGTGTATAGATACCGGTCGCTACCAAGGCTGCAATTTCTACCATCCTACCAAATTACGCAGACTTGAAAATCCATTTTAATCGCATTTTATTCTTAAATCCTTCTCATGAATGCTGCTACAATACGACATTCTTAGTCAGTTGGAATTGATCTACTTAAGATTGGAAATTACTTCTCATACCTGCAGCAGAAGCCTGGGAGCACATCAGCGCACACGTGCATAGTAACATGGCCCGCCCGCGTGCGAGGCATGAGCAACTCTCTCCAAGCAATGTGTATGCACCGGAGTTGCTAGCTGAGGTGCTGAAAAAAAAAATTATGTAAGGTTGTGATCAAATGACTCGAGACTGTTTGAAGCATAACTTTGGTTAATAATAATATTTCAAATGGTATATGCCGACCAATGCGTCTTCACTTTCCTCATTGCTATGCATTTATGCTTATGTGTAATGAATGTTGTACTGGGCCTTAACTGAAAGCGAATATCACAAACGCATGGATCCGAGAGGCGTACATTGGAAGATGCAAGTTGAAAATAAAATAAATAAATATACCCAACTCATAATGTTAAACCAATATTTGCGGATAAGGCAAATATTTGATTTTCTTGCATTGAACCCTCAACTCTCATAGACGTAGAGGCTAATTAAAAAGTAAAATGTGTATTTAACGATGTCAAAATGACCATAGTCACAGAGGATGTTGTGGTAACTAAATTAAGTATTTTCAAATTGTCAAATCCAGTTTGTTGTTTTCAGTACTACAGTGCTTGCATTACGTCATATTGCAGCGCAATACTCTACAAATAATATCAGATAAACCCAACGTCGCAAAACAAACCAATGCAAATATTTGGCTAAATCTTATGTTATAACAATGCATTGTCTCGCAGGGGGTACGTTATCTCACTATTGTATAACACGGAACACCGATCTGTTTACATCTGACGCTGGTACTGGTTCCATGACGTCAAACCTATAAGATAGTGATAATAGATCTGGAAATTGTATCCATCAAGGCAAATGTGCGTTTCTAGGCGATAGGTGACGTTGGATATGTATCACGCTCATGAGTCACGACGACAGCGTGATCCATAGTGAATAATGTGGAATTTGCCATCGTCAAAGTTGCTAAAAGAACCGAATTTCTCAACATATTCAGTTGGTATTGCAATCACTGGAGCGCGGCAGATTTCCAAAATATGTATTTATAAATGAATCACATTTTATTTTCATTTCACATCATCTCACAATTTCTCACTTTTTCTCTGTATTTTATAATTGTAATATGTATTATACATAACATCCGAAAGACATTATCTAAATGACAGTGAAAACCGTATTGAAATTAGTTTCGTGTTTTAGATGAACCAAGCACAGAGACAGACATAATCTGTATATATAAAAGAAGAAACTGACTGACTGACTGACTGATCGATCAACGCACAGCCAAAACGGCTGGGGTTAGAGACTTGAAAATTTGACAGTAGGTACCTTATATGACGTAGGCATCCACTAAGGAAGGGTTTTTGGAAATACCACCCCTAAAGGGGTAAAATAGGGGAGGAAAGTTTGTATGAAAATCCGTCATTTTTGAAGTTAAATTCATGAAAATTAGTATTTGGCCTTTTAGTTAAAAACAAAAAATATATATTTCAGGATTTTTGGAAATTCCGCCTCTAAGGGGGGAAAATAGGAAATGAGAGTTTGTATGAAAATCCGTCATTTTTTAAGTTAAACGCATGAAAATTGGTATTTTGTATTGTATACTTTTTCTCCCAAACATGACCTCCACGCGGGCGGAGCCGCGAGCACCAGCTAGTATATTATATATGAAGTGATTAATTTAGATTAATCTAGTAAATCCTCGCGGGCGGAGCCGCGAGCACCAGCTAGTATATTATATATGAAGTGATTAATTTAGATTAATCTAGTAAATCCTCGCGGGCGGAGCCGCGAGCACCAGCTAGTATATTATATATGAAGTGATTAATTTAGATTAATCTAGTAAATCCTCGCGGGCGGAGCCGCGAGCACCAGCTAGTATATTATATATGAAGTGATTAATTTAGATTAATCTAGTAAATCCTCGCGGGCGGAGCCGCGAGCACCAGCTAGTATATTATATATGAAGTGATTAATTTAGATTAATCTAGTAAATCCTCGCGGGCGGAGCCGCGAGCACCAGCTAGTATATTATATATGAAGTGATTAATTTAGATTAATCTAGTAAATCCTCGCGGGCGGAGCCGCGAGCACCAGCTAGTATATTATATATGAAGTGATTAATTTAGATTAATCTAGTAAATCGAGTAAATCAAATATTGCATCAGGGTTTACAAGTCAGCTGGAGCCGCAGGTACCTGCTAAATATAAATTCACCCATTAGTCACTAACAGTCCTGACTCCAGACTAATTACACGTGTATCATGGATATCAAGAATTACAAGGCACTAGGGTCCTAGAACAACTAGACCTAAAACAAATATCTGTAGATCACACAAACATTTGGCTCGGTGCAGAGATAGAATTCGCCGCCTTTTGTTCCACATCCGGCTACTCCTCTAATGCGCTAGGAGGACTGCGTGAGGGAATTAAAATTCTAACAGTGAATGTAAATCAACTTTGGCAGCTTATTATAGACTGCCTCGGTGGCGCAGTTGTAATTGCGCATGCTTTACGACTGCTGTGCCGAGGTCGTGGATTCGATCCGCGGGTCGGGTAAAGTGATATTGGGTTCTTCTATCTAGAAATTCCTCAGTATTAGCCCGGAGTCTGGAATCTGTGCCCGGTATGGTGATAGGCTCACCCCCTATCACATTATGGGACGGAAATTCGGCGAAAGGTCGGGGTACTGGTTGCACCTCTGTCTACCGCTTCGGGGATTACAGGCGTTAGTGTATGTGTGTGTGTGGTATTATCGAAAATACTTTCCATATCAAGATGCCTTAAAAAGTCAAATCGTGGTTGGTGAAAGTGACCTTGACTTTGTTTTGAATGTCCTCGACCTTTTTAGATAATTCTTATCATTCGTTGTTTTAATACCGAGCCGTTGTGTACAGTTATCTTCCGTTACGGCATCTTTAGAAAAGATTGGTAACGAAGCTTGGTGTGTCACGTGACAGTAGCTAATGGCGAGGAGTTTGGCCTAATAATTTGACGCGATATTTTCAAATATAGCGGACTGAAAGATTTTTACCAGCAAGTATTATGGTTGCCAGGCAAAGGAAGCACCTACCAGCGGAATGTTTTGATGAAACATGTTCCTAAATTCTGTACGGCTAATTTCATATAATTTTTTTACCGATACAGGATTTTCAATATTTATAATTAGAAGAAACGAATTATAAATTTTTTAGTTCTAGAAATTAATGTTAACTTGGCTAGTTGAAAAAGCCACGAAATTAAATTAAAATAAATAGAATTTAAAGAGCGTGATTCTAACCTCCCACCTAAAGGTTTTATATTACGTGTCAAATGTGGTGCGTCCCGCCAAAATAAAGTCATCAGGAAATTCTGGATAACTATAAAAATGTTACTTACAACGTTGAAGACATAAGTTTCAGAACTGCCATGGTCTTCCAGTCCGGTGAGAAACTGCTGAGGGCTGCGAACACGAATCCGAGAGACATAGACAGGACTAGTGTCAAGCGTCTGCCTTTGGTATCCGATATGTAACCCCAAAGCTGGGCTCCGAGCACGACACCTGGGGTCAGAGTGATTACTTTATCACATCTATAGCATCCGGCCGTTTGCTATCACACGTTTTGACGCTATTAAAAATCCTCACCTATCAAAGGCATGGCGGTAAGTAAAGCTCGTTGCTGCATGGTCAATTCAAGGTCACAGACAGCAGCTGCCACTATGAAGCTGATGCCGAATAGGTCCATCCCCATCGCTTGTAGAGTCATACTGCACGCCACGAGAAGGCTGAAGTTGTACCTTCCGAATCCTGTGAAAAAGATCGTATAAATTATTCTATGAAGTTTTGTTTCAAGTAACGAACCACACTTACATTTATTGGTCCCGTTATTAAACAAATGAGTAGCTCTTTTTTATCCTGGCACGGCAAAGTGACCACACTGCACTTTCAGTCCCACACATAAAACTGACTACATCAAATTGCAGTTTCATTTTGATGATGAGCGAGATTTCAAGAATCCTAAATAGACCCCCCACCCCTCTCGTCTCTTCGCATCCTAATCCCCTCTTTTTCTCTAAATTCAGTAAATTATCCACATTGTCTGGTATCCATGTCATGGGTAGTGCACCTCCCACCTGTATTACCACTATAAATATATACAAGATTTCTTGTTAATTAGCTACTAAAACTGTATCGGGTAACAACTTTCTCCTTTTTGATATCGGTTAAAAAGAATACATATTTTATGAAGTCCATGGTTAGTTACGCAATTAGCTAGGTGTGCTAATTGTATTTCCAAATATTAAGTTATTCCAGCTATGCAAAAAGTTTTTACCTGTAAGCGATAAAGCGTCTTCCAAAGACATTGCTTTCGAAGTCTTCTGGTTTTCAACTGCTGCAGTTTCAATGTTAGTTGCCGATTTTTGATTCATGATGATACTAGAAAAAAAATAGATTTAAATGACCTCCCATCTCCAAACACATCAGGAAAAAGGCTGTTCTAGAGCGAATATTTTTTTTAGTTTAAGAACTATTCAATTAAGCTTAGGTAATTTGAGTTATGCGATTGCGCTGATGTGATGGATCCGAAACCTGCACTGTATACGGTTAAAAATAGATAACCCTGAAATTATAATTTCTGTAACATAAATATTATTTAAGTTACCCATAAGATGTCTTTGCCTAGATTGGCGATTGTCATAATAGAATTCAGTCGTATCCTACTTCATATACACTACATATATTTTAGCGAACCATCTGAAACGTGGAGCCTCAATAATTTCCTTATAATGAAAACACAGATGTTCCATGCAAGATAACCAAGTGAAGTATTCGATCTACACAATTAAATCTTGATTCACTAGTATAGAAATATCTGTTTTATCCACGAGGTTTTCCTCGAAGGTTTTTTATATTTGAATGTACATTAAATATCGGCTATTTGCTGTATCGTTTGTATCTTATTCATTTTTTCATCACTTCCTACTTATATTTTGATGTACTAATCTCTAATCTACTTAGTAACTTTTAATTTTGTTCAATTTACCTTAAAATTTATAATGGATTAATTTAGCTTGACACCAACAGCGTAACTGTAGCAACCGGGCGAAAATTTGTGCTTTACCTCACTATCGTTCATTAAGATAATTATCTTGTATATATAGACGTTCCAATTTGCGACGACATCCCCACTCTCCGTAACTTTCACACTTATATCTAGATTTATCACTCACTGATTTGAATTGATATTTAGTTTAAGAAAATAATAATAAAACACCCAACAATTACACACATAGTGAATGACTGTTGAATGTCCTGAAATCTTTTTTTAATTTTTTTATAGTATAGTCCGACAAACAAGCCAGTGGGTCACCTGATGTTAAGTGATCTCCACCGCCCATGAACATCCACAATACCGAAAGTATCAGTAGTCACACAGATAGTCCTGATCCCATACTAGGTCAAACCCACATCGTGGGTATCAATAACTACGAGAGACTACGGTCCCACAATGCCCAGACCTGAAACACACTTGCTGATGACACAGACTTTCAGTGCAGAGATCGAACTCGCGTCTTCTCGTTTCACAGCCAGCTACTCGACCTGCTGCGCCACGGGGGTTGAAATAAAGTCAAATAATGAAAACAAGATTTTGATTTATTAACCAATTATATTTTATAAGAAATTTAGATATTCCTACGTCCGCAAAGAGGACTCGTGATAATTGTCACGTCTTTAATTACGTACATACATCTAAGTTCATCTGTTACTCCTAATATTTCGATGTAATTTGAATGAAGGCTTAACAAATATGCTCCTCCATCAAGAAAAAACTGCATATAATAAAAAGGTATGCTTAAAATGAAGCTCTCTATTCCACTTGACTCCTTGCTCTACGAAGACGGAGCCAGTATTTTAGATACTTGAAGAGACTGATTGTATAACCTAACACACTTAAACACAGTGACTAAGTGTAAGCTAAGCTCAATGTTATGCCCTCGATAGAATAAGTTGACAGCTTCCGTGGCGCAGCGAGCGACTGTGAAACTGAGAAGTCGTAGGTTCGATTCCCGCCCCGAGTTAATGTTTGTGTGACAGATAGATGTTTATTTTGGGTGATGTGGGACCTTAGTCCCTCATATTAATTGATACCCACAACAAATGTAGGGCAGAACTATGTGTGCTGTTGGGTGTATTTTATTGAATTTCCTTTATCACTAGCCGAGAGAAGCCTAGGGAATACAGTAGGTATATACAGCCTTTCTCACTTCTGTTGAGATCCCTTGGACGGTCGGGGCTTTGGTCTTATTAATATCTCAGATAATCTATCCCCCGCTACTCAACACAATCATGCCAGCCTGCTTCTTCACACTACGCCATGGGTAAGAAGGTGAAGAAGCGGTCGAGGGTCTAGTGTCAGAGTACTCAGAATGCCGCAAAACAGGCAAACATCGTACCCTACCTCTAGACAAAAACCGGATGTACACTGGCTGATCCCGGATAGCGACACACTTGCCTGTGCCACAATGGCGGGGTTTTCACCCTGTGTACGATGGTCGGTATCTGGGCGGATGTGAATATCCTCCACCTGAAATAAAGTAAGAAGAAATTATTAGTTTATGTAAGGCTATTATCATGTCAAAACATTAAAAACCCGAACACTAAATTAATTTAAAGTCAATGAGCCAAACAAACGTATTATTATGTATCATGAGATAAGGTTCTTACTAGAATCACACGCGCTTCATTGTTATTACCAAATGTTTGTTTTTAGATTATTTAAAAATAGCTTATTGTTAGAATTTTGTATCTACGTTTTCAGGTAAAAGAATTTTGTTCTGTTTTTGATTTGGTTTCCCCACACTCCAAACAAATAAACTTGTTTTTCGTATTATCTTTATGGCTTAAGTCGGTAAAATAGATGTAGACGGAGTGGGAGGAAGTGCAGAGTCGTGAAGTCTCGAACTCAATGATGTAAAACAAACGTTACAGGTGTATATAGGGGTTAGGGACTCGGCCCAGCGGCAGCACGGATAGCCATCATCCGTGCGAGGGGGATGCTGGGTCGTAAGACCGGCTAGTCCAGCATACCCGTTTTATTCTTAATCCGCTTCGCTCCGGAGCGGGCGGCAGTAATAAAACGCTTTCCCCGCGACAACAAAAAAAAAATGGTGGAGAATAAATAACACCCAACAGTCACACACATAGCCCTGACCTCATACTAAGATGCGAGTCTTGTGTTGTGGGTATCAGGGACTACGACGCACGGTCTCACAACACCGAGACCCCGGAAACACCATTTACCATTTAAACCATCTATTTTTCCACACACACAATACAGAAACGAAAAAAATTATATATTATCTAGTTACATAATTTGGCTATTTGCTGCAACATGTGCGGTGGAAGGGGCACCAGCTCAGTATACGCTGCTGAAAAACAGCACTGATTTTCAGATGTCCGTATGAACTGAGGAGCCACTCCTGATTTTTAAAGGAGTCTCATACCATTATTTAGTAGCAAATCAGGTGTTTTTGTAGGCGAAATTCTGGAATTTGTAGTAAAATATATCAAAAGTTATAGCAATGTAAAAGTGGCTCCTCAAACTAAATGTTTAGACTGAGGAGCCACCGTATAACTCGAAAAGTAGTAGACGTACATTTATGAAATTTTTGTATGATTTAGTAGTCATTGTGTATAGTATCTACTAAAAATATGGGTCCACTACAATTACTATAGGCATTGGTATGGCTCCGCAATTGCTAAATATATAAAAACACGAGTTTCTGTGAAAGTGATCGGTCAATCGGCATATTTGACTTAATGATAATTTAGTAGTAAGTGTGTTCTAATTTGTAGCATAGGAATTAAATATAAACACTGAGCGAATTTGGAAAATCTACGTATTTCATTTGGCTCCTCAATCCAGACGTTTTGCAAATAAATAATTGACTGTACGTACCTCAGATCACAACGGATTCGTAAGCTAGATACACCAATATTTAGTAGAAATTTCTACTAAATAAGTACATACATTTCAGCGCTCTACATATTCGGAAACGGAGACAGTAAATACTTTCATCATTTTTTGTAAAATTCACCATTAAGGGTGACCATGTTACCTATGAGTTAAACCAGGATAACTAGTAGTTGAATATTATTTTTGAAAAGAATAAGACCGACAACATGAAAATAGTATATAATGTGTATTTTTTATGTTTTAATTAAGTAGTTAATTTCGGCATAATTTAAAGAATGAATCAGTATTGGTTGGTCGGTGCTGGTATTGGTTGAAAACGGGGATTTGTTGCAAGAGAACTTGCTAGTGCTAGATGTGCTCACCTGAGTTTTGTTGACTTTAAACCAAACGCAATTTCTGATACCCCATGTTAAAATGAGATCCAAGGTCATGTTGAGCTCAATGACAAGATCCTCGCATCTACTCTCAGTATCCATCCGGCAACCAGGAGACTTGCAGCAATAACGCTCATGAACCGCAAATGCACAGAGCCTTGTGGTACTCCAGCATTTACTGACATGAGCTATGAAGCGTGTCCATCAACGAGGACACGTATACTTCGCTCATGGAGAAACCTGGAAATCCACTTGCGCATGTTGTCGGGCAGACCGTATTCGCTTAGCTTTTAGAGAAGGCCACGATGCCAGACCCTATCAAACGCCTTGGGTATGTCGAGACTCACAGCCAGGGCCTCGCCATGCCTGTCAATCGCCTCGCCTCAGTGATGCAATACAAACGCTTCACATGGATTTTAAAACTGCTTTTATTTTGTGTACTAAAAGAAGAAATTTATATAAGAGTTCCCGAAGGTGTTGTTCATAAAAATAATTATGTCCGTAAATTTAATAAAGCCTTATATGGGTTAAAACAGCTAGATATTGGTTCGAGATATTTGAGCAGTCTCTTATAGAAAGAAAAGGGGTTTCAAAACTTATTAGTGGATCGGTGTATATGTGTAGTTAATATTGATATTGGTAAAAATATTTATGTGCTGTTATATGTAGATGATTTGGTTTTAGTATGTTTTATTTTAATATATTCATAAAATGAATTCATTTAAAAGTTATCTTATGAGTACAATGCATTATTTAAATAAAATAAATTTATTTATTAGTATTAAAATAACTAGATATTATGATAAAATCACATTAGACCCAAGTGTTTACATTAACACAATATTGGATAAGTTTAGTATGTCCAATTGCAACCCTATAAGTACTCCCTTAGAAAATAAACTTGATTATGAAGCTTCAAATATAAATAGTGAGTATAATGCTTCTTGTCGCAATCTTATTGGGTGTTTAATGTACGTAATGTTATGTACTAGACCAGATTTGAGTACAAGTATTAATATATTGACCAGATACACCAGGTCATCGTTTATTGTGGGCTAACACACATTTGCGATGGACCAACAATCAGTGGGCTCATGTTCTGTTTTCAAATGAGTCTCGATTCGGATTTCATCTCGATTCCAGGAGAGTGCGTGTTTTGTAAGTTCCTAGTCGCCAGAGTTGACTCCAGAATCCTCAGGTAGTTCATCCTTATCAAGGCGGAACAATAATGGTTTGGGCCGGAATTCGCCTAGGTGGAAGAACCGATCTCGTTTGGATACGAGGCAATTTAAATGCGGAGAAATACCGTGACGAGATTGTGCACTCTATGGTCATCCCTCATCGACAGCAACTCGGCCAAACTTTCATGTTCATGCATAATAATGCACGTGCACACACCGCAAGGCTGGTGATGAGTGTGTTTTTTTTTGGTTCCAGCACTATGTTAGTTGTAATAAATTTTTATTTTGTCACTAACAAGCCCTTTATTAAATTGCAAAATTAAAATGAATATTAAATAACGCTTCTATTGATGTATAACATCTAAGACAAAAAAATATTGAATTTAAAATAAACACTATTTTTCCCTTGTTCCCTAGACTTTGTTAAGCAGTGTAGATGCAAAAATTTATCTAGTGGTAATTGTACTGGTCACAGTCTTGATGATTTATATCAATAGAATATAGAAGAGTGTATTATTTAAAAATGTCTATATTCCTTTATTTATTATACATATTTTGTCGTGCTAGACTACAGACGTAGCCTTTCCTTGTTACATTCCCATACTTGAAATACAAGTGATAGTAATTCACATCTCTTATTTTATTTCTCTCCTATAACCTGATTTCCTATAAAACATTTAATAACACCAGGAGTAAAAATAAATCGAAAGTTCATGTCACGGCTGGTCGATGAATCATTCATAATCGGCCATACCACAGCATTATGCTCTACGTTCGCAACATTCAAAAAAGAAAAGGTCGATCGCAGCTGTCACTTTAGTCTGCCTAATTAAAAATCAGAGTATAGTTGAATTTATCAACCTCTTTCATTCAACGTCGTTGAATCAACAACAAACGGGAACAAAACGGGCGCACAGTTAAACTAGTTGAATTTATCAACCTGTTTCATTCAACGTCGTTGAATCAACGACATACGCTAAAAAATGGGAAATTAACGTATAGATCTGTGAATGTTTTTGCAAACCAGTTAAAAACGTCAACTGGTCTTTCAACTAGTTGACCGTTTATAGGAAACGGTTTCATTTCGTTAACGCAAAAAAAATATACTTAATAAATTCAATACTACAAATCCAACAAACAATACTACAGTACTTCATTTATTTTTTTAAACTAATATTCAACTACTAGTTATCCTGGTTTAACTCATAGGTAACATGGTCACCCTTAATGGTGAATTTTACAAAAAATGATGAAAGTATTTACTGTCTCCGTTTCCGAATATGTAGAGCACTGAAATGTATGTACTTATTTAGTAGAAATTTCTACTAAATATTGGTGTATCTAGCTTACGAATCCGTTGTGATCTGAGGTACGTACAGTCAATTATTTATTTGCAAAACGTCTGGATTGAGGAGCCAAATGAAATACGTTGATTTTCCAAATTCGCTCAGTGTTTATATTTAATTCCTATGCTACAAATTAGAACACACTTACTACTAAATTATCATTAAGTCAAATATGCCGATTGACCGATCACTTTCACAGAAACTCGTGTTTTTATATATTTAGCAATTGCGGAGCCATACCAATGCCTATAGTAATTGTAGTGGACCCATATTTTTAGTAGATACTATACACAATGACTACTAAATCATACAAAAATGTCATAAATGTACGTCTACTACTTTTCGAGTTACAAGGTGGCTCCTCAGTCTAAACATTTAGTTTGAGGAGCCACTTTTACATTGCTATAACTTTTGATATATTTTACTACAAATTCCAGAATTTCGCCTATAAAATCACCCGATTTGCTACTAAATAATGGTATGAGACTCCTTTAAAAATCAGGAGTGGCTCCTCAGTTCATACGGACACATTTTCAGCTGGACCACACCGTCGCTTCATCATAGCACAACAATTTAGACAGACGTGCAAACATCAACAACCAAAGTTACATAAACAAAACGCAAATTGTAACAGACGAACAATTACACAATTTAGCAATTACAACTACAACATAGAAAAAATGACTGTCACACAGACATTTGTCCCGGTGTGGGAATCGAACCCACGGCCTCTCGTTTCACAGCCAGCTACTCGCCAACTGCGCCATGGAGGCTGTCAAGAGAACCTTTGTCTTTTCTTTTTTTATTAAAATAACATGCAACAAAAAAATATATTATTATTAGGACAGAAACTTCGATTGGCTCAGTACTTGAAACCATTGAAAAAAAACTGTAATCGAATTTCCGGGGCAAAGTTAAATTTCAATATGGAATGGGGTGTAAAGTAAGTAGAATTGAAAATTATTGTCTTGCAAGAAATTGGCATGGAGCTACAAGAAAACAAATTTTGAAATGAAGATTGCTGCAAGAATGATGTCAAGTATCATTAAACAAGACCTGGGACTAGATACTATCCCGCCCACACACCCGCCATTGTAATTCCTGTTTAGCCAGGATCAACAATGGTACGCATTTTTGCGACACCGAGTAATAAAATCGGCGAGTCTCTGGGAATGCTTTACTGTCTTTTATCCCGCAACGAAATTAATCAAATAGGAATATAGGGAGGAGTTGGAAATATAAATTGCCCATTTCCCTCCATAGCAAAGCGGGAGACAAATAATGAACTAAAGAGGTATTAACCTCCAATAAAGGACATTTACGTCTGGGGAAGCCAGACGTAAAGCACCACGGAAGATACTTAACGGGTCATATCATGCGAGCTGTTAAGCTTGATTCCAATAATAGGTATGACTAAAACGCCGGAAAGCACGGAAATTCCTCCTAGTCTCCACAAGATCCATATAGTATACAACTCCAGATGTTATCTGCATACTGTCTAGCATAATGTTGCGCTCATTTTGCCAGAGACTGCACTCCCAAAGACTAGGTGCTTATCGTCAATACAAGGGGCCCTAAATCAAGCACTGCAGTCAAAGAGGTTATAATTTTTTTTTATTTATTTATTAATAGCCATATATATATATGGATACATGCATGTCCTTTAGCCGTAAGAGAGAATCATTTTTATTTTTATCCTGGCACGGCAAAGTGACCACACTGCATCATAGATGTGTTGCCGACCATATGCAATGTCGCCTGCAAGTGTTCAAACATCGTCCTTGGAGTGTTTCACGACAGGATTCAGGGTGCATAACGCATTCTAGGGGATATGCGGAGTCAGAAATTTGGGAATCCTGAAATCTCACTCACAATACGAAACGCAACAACAAGCTTATACTGACATTAGTTTTCTTTGACACATTGGAGACCAGCCCTTTAATACTGTAAATAAAAAATGGCCTGTTGATTTACCGCTGAAAAATTAATAAATACACCTAGCAGTCACGCACATAGTCCTGACCCCGCACTAGGTCAAACCTGTATCGTGGGTATCAAATACGAGGGACTAAGGTCCCACAACGCCCAGACGTTTTTTTTTAAATACTGGGACGACAAAGTGACCACTCTGCACCTGATGGTAAGCGCAGTGCCGCCCAATTAGAGTATCGAGTAGCGAGAGACGATCTTTCCCCCGCTACTCAACACAATCATGCCGGCCTGCTTCTTCACACTACGCCGCGGGCAAGAAGGTGAAGAAGCGGTCGAGGTTCTAGTGTCAAAGTACTTAGAAGGCCGTAAGACGGCAAAACATTATACCCCACTTTAGACCCCCTGACAAAAAGATCTGAACCAAATACTTCGCTGAACTAGGCGACCACTCCGTTTTATGCTAAATATTTACAACTCCCCACTTAGGTTGTAATTAATAATATTCCCGCAGCTACTCTCCAAAATACCTTCGATATACCTTCGCTATATTCGGTTTTAAAACGTATCCAGAATGTGATGGATCTTCTCAGATAGTATAAAAGAAACTGTTATCTATGTTAGTTTTACTAATGTACTTCGTATTACATTATTTGTCTAGCAAATATGGTGTGGGTAAATTTACAGATCGCAGGGGACTTATGATAAACACATACAGGAAAGGGTAGGCAGTACAACTAGTACGTCCACGGTGATTGTTCACGCACTGATAAGGGCCGATCTCCAATAAATTACAGTCTGGAGCATCTTAAGTAAATTATTTTAAACTGAACACTCAAAATTGTGATTGCTTGATCCCAAGACTCATTCAAATCAAATCATTTTTTTACTGCCTAGAAAGGGAGACGAACAGACGGGCCACCTGATGGTAAGTAGCCACCGCCGCTCATAGACTTTTGCAACGCCAGGGCACAGCAAAGCCGCTGTCTACCGTATTCAGTAAATAAGGCCACTAGGGGTACTACCGTTTAATATACATGTTAAATATTAGGTTTTTTTATATCATACTCCGACAAACGAGCCAGTGGATCCCCTAATGTTAAGTGATCTCCACCGCCCATGAACATACACAATACCGAAAGTATAACGTATGCGCTGTCGACCTTAAAGGACAGGAATAGGGATTAGGGAAGGGAAGGGGGAATCTGGGCCTGCGGATATCTCACTTACCATACGAAATGCGACAGTAAACTGTCACTTTACGTTGGTTTTCTGTTAGAGAGTGGTTCTACCCCGGTCGAGCCGGCCCATTCATGCTGTAACAAATATGTCATTAGCGTGGCTCTACCACTATAAAACTACATTTCTTAATTTAGTTCCAAGCGAAACACTGTGCTCATTTTATCAACTCGATAAACAAAAATATTTTAATCAGCCACGAAGTGCAGTAAGCAATATAATATATGTTTGTAGCACATTTTACTTGCATACATTACAGATACACAGAGCTATAAATAACGCTATCTGTGAGAGATAAAAGAATCTTAACCCTAAAGGCAGGTTTCCGACGGCCACAAAAAGCGAAAGACGCAATAAAATGAATGAAAAGTTATTGAAATTTGAGGTCACAATATTTAATTTAATTATTGGTATGAGTAAAAATGGATGTGTAGTGGGAATATGTCACTATCTCCCTCGCACAACGGCACAGTAGTGGCTATTCTGACAGGTGACATGACGGCTCATATCATGCATAATTTTACTGTCATTTGACAACTACCCCTTCTAGCAGATTCGAATGGATGGCGTCTAATTTAATTATTTTTGTTAGAATTTATAAAATTCTTTCTATAATAGGTTTCAGGTAATGTAAATTGTAATTAAAATAAAATAAAAAATGTCTCAACTACCCTATTGTGAGAATTTAAGTTGTACTTATCAACATGATGAAACTATGATGGTGATATTATGAATGACATTAAATTGATGACAATGAATTGAAATCATGAACAAATGATGTCATCAATTTAATACAATTAGATAAGTCGTATCTCTAAAACTAAGTCTCTTTTTGAGGCGATACGACGGGAAGTCTTTGACAAAAAGAGTTGTGGAGGTGTTAACCCACAGTTAACAGCACAAAAAATTGTCTCACCTGTACTCCTTAGACGTTAGCAGATTTCAGATAGTCATGATCATCTGTCAACACTTTGCTGAAATTCTAATAGTGCCGTGGGTTAATAACTTAGTATAGACGTATTTTCTCTAAGAGTTTTTGTAGTGCACAGTAAAATGCGCAGAAGCGGTGTTACGTTAGACGCAAATATCGGAAGTCTACTTTTACGCTCGCCAATCTGTCAGAACACTATCAATAGTTTACTTCGACTCAAACAGTACATCATACTGCGTGCTTATTTCTCGGGATTAGTAAACATAAACAATGCAGTAACGCATACTTGACACTAGTACTTTGGCAAAAAAATAATAAATATACTTGTAACACCGGATATCACTAGCGTCCCAGTCTGATCTACGATACCTGTTTCGCAAAAAAGTGCTCATTCACTTCGCACTAAGTCATGCCGAAACGCGACAGTGAGAGTTTAGACTACATCGTTAAAAAAATACGGAAATTGGAACGTGCAGTGAAACACGCACGTCATACCACGAATTCGTCTCTTGGATCAGGTTCATCATCATGTTCATCGCCATGTTCCTCAAAACCAGCCACGCTTAACTCACAAGAAAACTTATTATATAGTAAGTTCATTTCCTTTTATTTTTGTCGCTACTCTTTTGTTTTTTTTGCAATGGTGTTATCTCTCTCGATTTAAAATTTTAAACTGTAATGAAATTAACTATTTCGTAGCTAATATTAATATGAAGAATTATCGATTATTAATTAGCATTTATCCTTTTCATTTGCAACTTGAGTAGTCTGCGAGACTTCTTGTCGCATTTCAATCTTAGGGATAAAAACACTTCCTTGCTCCAGGTCGGGAAGAAAGTTCTTCAGTGTTACCACCAGTGATAAATATGGAATTAATCCAAATTGATTTAACAAATTCACTGGAAGCGAGTCCTCTACTTTGCCAAGAGAAATGTATCTCGAATACGGTGGTTTTAGATGTATTAGGGGAGGATCCGTCTATAACCTTCGAACATGGGGCCGATATTAATCAAGATGTGGCTACCAGATTCTCTTACATCGCTACCTCCGGTTTGAACAAGGATGATCGGAGAGATCTTCTTAAAAAATATCTAGTGCCTGCAAACTGCACGAATATAGCAGCACCGCAACTAAATCCAGAAATAGAAGCTATTTTTACCAATCAGGCGTTAAAGAGAGAAAAAGTCATTGAGGGTAGACAACAGCAAGTTGCGGCTGGTATTGCTGGGTTAAGCAGAGTAATATCAGAGCTACTCTGGGCTACGAACAAAAATTACGACCTAGTGAAACAACTAATGGATGTTGGTCGAATTTTTTGTGATGTTCAATACAACCAGTCTCATGTGAGACGCAGTTTCGCTCTTTACTCAGTAAAAAAAGACTTAAAGGACCATTTAGCTTCATCCAAAATTGATAAATTCTTGTTCGGAAGCAACCTCACAGAGTCGCTCAAAACAGCAAAGGCAGTTTCAAAGTCTAGCGCTGATCTAAAGCCAGACCCACCTAAACGACTTAGAGCATCGACATCAGTTGATCAAACAAGAATATCAAACTGGGATGCTAGGGCTCGTTATCAGAGGCAGCAAAAAGACCCGTGGCCGCGTCATCCGCTGCCTGGTCCGCAGATCCTGCTGCGAGGAACCTCATCACGATGGTACTCTCGACGGCCCAAGCAAACCCGAAATCGGTAGATCTGGTACGTTATGCGGGCTTCAATATTCAGCCCTTGGGTATATGTTTTCCATTCGTTTATTGAAACCAATAATCAAGCAAATGATTACGAGTCTTGTAACGTCCATATTTCGATGATTTTATATTACCGGCTCTACATAACTTCTGGGCAGAGAGATAATGCTATTAATGTATGTATATTATCTTTACCAAATTCTATATAACAGGACAATCCTTGATAATAACAACATGCCACTTGTACGTATTATATGTTTGGTTTGTTAATATATTTATACCAATGTGTGTAAAATTCTTTGATTACTTAGTACATATCTTTTATATTTTTAATATTTAGCTCATTGGTGTTTAGCATAATATGATTTTAAGTGGGGACAAGAGAGGAAAATCCGGTGTTGCAAGTATGTACACTTAAAAGCAATATATAATTCTAGCTGTTGCTCGCGGCTCCGCCAGCTTGGAAGTTATTTTCGGAAGCAGAAGTATACAATGCAAGGAGTTGTCTTCTGCACTGAGGCACCCATAGCAATCGTCAATATGTATATTTTGTATATATTTATATGCGTTTATATAAGTTTATGTAATAGAATTTATTTCATATTTATGTTTTACATATAATTATATTATGTATTGTATTTTACAATATATTGTATTCGGATATATTTATTTATATAGAGCTTAATAATATTATTTTTGTTTACCTTCTTCCTGTATATTTTTATGCACCTACCTTGTTCATCTCTGCATCACCCTTTTTTTTTTTTTTTTTGTCGCGGGGAAAGCGTTTTATTACTACCGCCCGCTTCGGGGGGAAGCGGAATAAGAATAAAACGGTTATGCTGGACTAGCCGGTCTTACGACCCAGCATCCCCCTCGCCCGGATGATGGCTATCCGGGCAGCCGCTGGGCCGAGTCCCTACCCCCTATGTACACCCCACCCGACACTACCAGCTAAAACCCCGCGGTGGCCTTCTTCGGCGCTTACGGAGCGATCCCGGGGTATTCTAAGGAGTGCTAGAATTGCTGCCGGAACCGCCCCTGCGCGGTGCTGCGTAGCAGCCCATCTCCATGGGAGGGCTTAGGAGCCCCCGCGCACCGAACAACGACAGCGAACGAGGCCTTACCACACGCGCTGCCGTCCATCTCGGGGTCGCACGATGCTCCGAAACTGGGAGTGCATCGATTCGGGATCTCTGCATCACCCTAAGGTTGACTGGGAGAGAATGCCTTTGGCTTTAAGTCCGCCGCATATGAAGTGTATAAATAAATAAAAATAAATCGTCCTGACTCTCAGGTGTTATGCCTTTTTTTTTTTTTTTGTTGTCGCGGGGAAAGCGTTTTATTACTACCGCCCGCTCCGGGGGGAAGCGGAATAAGAATAAAACGGTTATGCTGGACTAGCCGGTCTTACGACCCAGCATCCCCCTCGCCCGGATGATGGCTATCCGGGCAGCCGCTGGGCCGAGTCCCTACCCCCTATGTACACCCCACCCGACACTACCAGCTAAAACCCCGCGGTGGCCTTCTTCGGCGCTTACGGAGCGATCCCGGGGTATTCTAAGGAGTGCTAGAATTGCTGCCGGAACCGCCCCTGCGCGGTGCTGCGTAGCAGCCCATCTCCATGGGAGGGCTTAGGAGCCCCCGCGCACCAAACAACGACAGCGAACGAGGCCTTACCACACACGCTGCCGTCCATCTCGGGGTCGCACGATGCTCCGAAACTGGGAGTGCATCGATTCGGGATCTCTGCATCACCCTAAGGTTGACTGGGAGAGAATGCCTTTGGCTTTAAGTCCACCGCATATGAAGTGTATAAATAAATAAAAATAAATCGTCCTGACTCTCAGGTGTTATGCCTGAAACTTGAGATTACATTTAAATAATACCTCATAAGTTAACCCCTCACTTCGCTCCTTTCGGGGATGATTTAGTAAAAACGTTGAAACACGTATTTCGTTATTTCTTACCAAAAGCTTAAATATGAATTTTCAGATCCCTAACTTGATGAATTATGGATTTCCCATACAAACTTTGAACTCCTATCTGACCCCTTTCAAGATTGTTATTTGAGAAAAAAGATAGCCTATGTCCTTCTCCAGGATATAATCTATCTGCTTGCCAAATTTCATCACAATCCGTTCAGCTGTTTAGTCGTGAAAAGGTAACAAACAAAGTTACTTTCGCATTTATAATATTAGTATGGATATTCCTTTTTAACTATATTGCTGCTGTCACCTATGTGTTACATTACATTTTTTATCCTATCACAGCAAAGTGACCACACTGCACCTGATGGTAGGCGCAGTGCCGTGCAATTAGAGTATCGAGTAGCGAGAGACAATCTATCCCTCCCTTACTCAACACAATCATGCCGGCCTACTCCTTCACACTACGCCATGGGCAAGATGGCCAAACATCGCATCCCAACTGTAGATCCCCGACAAAAACCGGATGTACACTGGCTGATCCCGGAATGCGACACACTTGAGTGTGCCACTATGGCGGGATTTACACCCTGTGTACGGTGGTCGTTATCTGGGCGGATACGAATATCCTACCACTAGGTATTATGTACAACCATTTTATAAATTACTAAACTACTTCTAGCCAGGTTATCCAAAATCTACAATTCTCACGACATGATCTAGAGTAAGAGAGAAAGAGAGAGTAAAATAGATTTACTGATACTAGCAGCGATAGCCTAGTTGGTTGCGGTACGGACTGCCAAGACGAAAGTCGTAGGTTCGAAACCCAAGTGGCATACACCTCTGACTTTTCTAAAGTTATGTGTGTATTAAAATGTTAATTATCGCTTGCTTTAACGGTGAAGGAAAACATCGTGAGGAAACCTGCATATCTGAGAATTTTTCAAAGGTATGAGAAGTCTGCCAACCCGCATTAAGCCAGCGTGGTGGACTAAGGCCTAACCCCTCTGATTAGTAGAGGAGGCCCGTGCCCAGCAGTGGGACAAAGTTTAATACAGGGCTGGTAATATTTATTTTTTTATTTTATTTTACTGATATACAACATTTCATGGATCGAATAAATATTTTAACTTGATTTGTGATATTGGGTTTTTCTATCTAGAAATTCTCAGTATTAGCCCGGAGTCTGGAACCTGTGCCCGGTATGGCGATAGGCTCGCTCCCTATCACATTATGGGACCGAAATTCGGCGAAAAGTGGATGTACTGGTTACACCTCTGCCTACCCCTTCGGGGATTACAGGCGTGAGTGTATATGTATGTATGATTTGTTCAGTAGCCCAATGAGGTTTCATAGGCTAATGTTAAAAATCAGGGATTTTTTCATTTTCATATCCTTTTAATCAACATTCCTTTTAATCAACTTTTTTTCCCAACTTCAAAAAAGTTTTTTTTTTTAATATTTATAAAGGGGGCAGCTAGAGTAGGCGGATTGTTGTGCCCTGGCATTGCAGAAATCTATGGGCGGCGGTGACTACTTACCATCAGGTGTCCCGTCTGCTCGTCTGCCTATTCAGGCATTCTAAAAAAAAAACTTTATTTGTTTTATTTCTAATGTTTGTTTCTAAGCACTGATTGTTTTAAATAAAAATAACTCTAGAATGAAGCTCGTCGTAGAATTATAAAACTTTACGTTTAGGTAAGTTCGCTGCATCATAAAATATATCCTTCTGACACACAAACATCTGTCCCGGTGCGGGAATCGAACCCACGGCCTCTCGTTTACAGTCGGCTACTCCCCCGCTGCGCCACGGAGGCTGTCAAATATTAGACTCTAGCTGAAATAAATGTATTACAAGCCAGCAAAATCACGTAATGATAGAAAGAAAGAAAGAAAAACTATTTATTAGCACAGCTAACAACACGCACATAGCACAATACAATTAACAATTTTATTATAAATAAAACTAATGCTAATGGCACTTGCTTGTCGCAGCTGTGACAGGTAGGTGACCACTCGGCATATTGCTGTGCTGTGGCACGTACATAGTACATACCACAACACAGCGCTGGTTTTCAGTGGTCACCTTATGATGATGAATATAAAACACGGAAGGTGTTTATTTCTCAATAGCACGTAATTATGATTTCGGTCAAGCTTAGTTGAATGAATGGAGTGCATCGAGCTTCATTATACTATCGCAAATACTCATTACACGCTGTGTAAACAATCGATAAGTTATGATTTATTTGCATTTCTCACGACCATTACATTGTGTTTAGTAGTGTCCTAGTTAAAGATCGTTAGTGCTTGTGTTTTGTCTTGCTTGAACTTATTCTAAATAGCTAACAGTAAGTATTTGTTAATATTAATAATAACGGCTCTGTATCCCACAGTTGGGCACAAGCTTAACGACTCGCGAGATGGACTATAAGGCGCTAAACCACATTGGTGTAATCCAAGTTGACGTCACATAACTTGGTGAGAAAATGCAATAGATCTGGCTCAGTGGCTCCGACTATAGTGCAACTGCAGTCTTGGGTTCGATCCACGGGTCGGATAAATGTGATATTGGGTTTTTCTATCACGAAATACTCAGTATCAGCCCGAAGTTTGGAATTATGCCCGGTATGGTTACCCCCTGTCACATCATGGGACGGTAATAAGTTCGGCGAATTATGGGTGTCCTGGATACACCTCTGCCTATTCCTTCGTGGATTACAGGCGTGAGTGCGCATAGATCTGAAAATAAAGTGATAACTCACTACATTTGATGTCCTCAAAGTAGGTACAGATATTATGGCCTATTTTTTGTTATTGTATGTGTTTAAAAGTAATAACATAGCTAACAAATACAAGCAAGTTAATTACTGCGTGGAAAAAATACAAGAGTAATAAATATCTATATTGTGCCTGCCTCCGTGCTCAGCGGGCGTAAAACGAGGGGCCACAGATTCGATCCCCGCGTCAAGGCAATTGTTGTGATCCACAAATATTTGTTTCGGGTTTGAGTGTTGTGGGATCGAAGGTCTCTCGTATTTCAAGATTTCCACAACACAGGACTGGTGTGGGTCATATGTGGGATTAGGACTACGTGTGTGACTGTTATGTGTATTAATTTTTATTATTATTGTAATGTGTTGGGCATGGGTACGAACAAAAAAACATCATTAAAGAAAACACTTTTATTTTTAAATTAGAGGCAATTCATTTTATTTTATAGATTTATTTCGTCTCAAAATAAATACACTTAGGCCTAACCCCTCTCATCATTAGAGGAGGCTCCTGTCCAGTAATGAGACAATGTTTAACACAGGGCCAGTGTTATATATAACTGGGCCCTGTTAAGCAGAAAAGATCCAAGTGACGTTTTCATACTTTTGCGTAAATTGCAGTTTAAAGTTTGACAGCTAATTTAAAAATAGTACTATGCAGTAACTAATTGAAAATTAGTTACATGATAAAACATGACAAGTTTTTTTAGGTATATATATCATCAAACTGCCTGGATCTTTTGTGCATATATGAAATTTAATTAGGAGATAATGGCTATGTATTTAACTCGATTTTATAAAAATATTGGTTGTATCTTTCAGGGTTCAACTATAGTTTGTTGTAGGTGCACACGAAGAAATGCGTCCTGGGAGGAAGTCTACTGGACTCATGAAATACAACTTCCTAATGTAAGAATGTTAAAACTCGCACAATCTGTAATCGAACCTTGAACTTCACCGCTTTACAATTTAATTTCGGTGTATCTAGGTATTTTTCCAACTGGCAGTCAAACCTCTGCAATTGTTTAGTAGTAAAAAGTAATGACATATTGATTGAAGTAATGATTTATTGTTGGCACGCAGGTTTGCTCGGTGTACGAGGTCAGTTAAGATAACGTTATTTAAATCTTTCTGTCAGTCCTTTTACACGTGCGGCTTGTGGGTCAATTATAGGCAGCGGACATACAGCGATTTACATATATACAGCGAGTACAATATAATAATGCTCTCAGAGTATTGTTGGGGTTGTCGTGGCGTTGTAGTGCGTCGGGAATGTTCGCCGAATTTCGGATTGATGGTTTTGCAGCTATCATGAGGAAACGGTGTGCGTCCCTACTGGCACGTCTTCGTTCTACCACCAACACTATTCTGAGAGTGTTTATAGACCGATGGGAGTCTCCTATGATGAGGAGATGGATAAGTTGTCACACTAACAAATAATGATTAGAAATAGTAAATAGTGTAGTAAATGTTAGTGTTAGATTTTATTTTTAGATTAATATGTAACAAAATGTTATTAATTTGGATTAATTCTGAAATAAAATGAATTATGATGGATGATTCTTGTTTCACCTATGTGTGGTGTATTATTATTTGTCCTTCATAGTCTCTTTTGCGACTGTGTTTGAAAAAAGTAACCTTGTATAGTTGAGTCTACGATGAGATTCCCAGGCTAGTTTATTTTATCCTGCCACGGCAAAGTCACTACACTGCACGTGATGTCAAGCGCAGTGCCGTCCATATAGAGTATCAAGTAGCGAGAGACAATCCATCCCTCGCTACTCGACACAATCATGCCGACGGCCTGCCGTTCAGCTTCTTGACACTACGCCATGCGGCAAGGAGGTGAACAAGCGCTCGAGGGTCTAGTGACAGAGTACTCAGAGTACACCCTTGCGTGTACCACTATCGCGGGCTTTACACCCTGTGTACGGTGGTCGATGGTCGATATCCGGGCGGATATTAATATCCTACCACCAGCAAAAGTTAGTGCTGAGCCTTGTCTATACCTGGCTACGCCCAGTGTAAGTACTCTGAAACTTGACTAATATATCCTTATAATATTTTAGTCATAACATAAATCTGTGGTAATCCTATCTGTCATAACTCTTTATGCTAAACAAAGCCACTGACGTCTAATTTATTATAAGCTCTGGTTTATGCTCGCGGCTTCGCCTCCTGACTGTTTTTCCTCGAGATAGATATTTATATATCATATCTGATTTTATGAACCAGACAATGCATGCAAACATGCAACGTAGTCGTCTTTACATTTGTGCATATATGGTTTGATATGTATACATACATACATACATATACACTCACGCCTGTAATCCCCGAAGGGGTAGGCAGAGGTGTAACCAGTACACCCACTTTTCGCCGAATTTCGGTCCCATTATGTGATAGGGGGCGAGCCTATCGCCACACCGGGGCCATTCCAGACTCCGGGTTAATATTGAGTATTTCTAGGTAGAAAAACCCAATATCACTTTACCCGACCCGGGGATCGAACCCGAGACCTCAGCACAGCAGTCGTAGCGCATGCGCAATTACAACTGCGCCACCGAGGTTTGATATGTACATGTTACTTTTAGTTTCCGATCAAATTTATTAATTTTTGTAGATTTCTATGTTTATTTTGAGTAGGTGACACACTAGCATATGTGTTTGAATTGGATCAGGAGTCAGGCCACATGCTTTGGAGTATGGTCTAGTTTAGTAATTTTTAGTGAATTTGTATTTTTATTGTTTTTCTTGCCTGTATTCTGTTTTGTGTCTTAATTAGTCATCATCATCATCATCATGTCAGCCAAAGGACGTCTACTGCTAGACATAGGCCTCCCCCAAAGAGTGCCACAACGACCGGTCCTGCGCCACCCGCATCCAGCGGACTCCCGCGACATTTACCTGGTCATCAGTCCACCTTGTGGGGGGTCTACCATATCCGGGGCACTGGGGGTCGCCGGAAACTCGGGGCCGTGGTTTATGTGTGTACTGCATGGGGGGTGAAATTAGTAAATAAATAAATAAATGCAACACATTTAAAACTTAATCAATATTACAGTGTGATTGCAAACAATCCCTACTTTACGGTGAATAAAACTGTCACAAAAGACGATACGGCTACGATTAGACTTAAATAGCGATACGGAATGACATAGTTTCATTGTTTATTTTCAAACGGCTATCCTTAAAGTTATTCTTTGGATTGTGTTTCATGCAAAGTATCGGTGTGTATTAAGAGTTACGCTTAACGAAACAGTGAAGACTGCATCGAAATCCCTTCAATCATTTTATGATGCGCGAATCAATCTGGAAAAAATACAATGACAGTGAAAACCTTATCAAAATAAGTAGCCTGGTTTAGAAGAATCAAGCACACAGACAGACAAAAATAGCAACTTTATTTTATACTACGTACTGATAAGATTTTCGTATTACAGCGGCATAATTAATATCTAGACAGATTTTTATAAACTAATCCAGTACATCAAATATTGCAACAGGTTATACAAGCCAGTGTTAAACGCAGGTAAGTAATTATAATACTAGCCCTGTATTAAACATTGTCCCACTGCTGGGCACGGGCCTCCTCTACTAATGAGAGGGGTTAGGCTTCCACCACGCCGGCCTAATGCGGGTTGGTAGACTTGACATACCTTCGAAATTCTTATGAGATGATTATGAGAATTCTCAGGTATGCAGGTTTCCACACGATGTTTTCCTTCACCGTTAAATCAAGCGATAATTAACAAGTAATGAATACACACGTAACTTTAGAAAAGTCAGAGGTGTATGCCATTTGGGTTTCGAACCTACGACTTTTGTCTTGGCAGTCCGCACCGCAACCATCTAGACTATCGCTGGCCGCTGCTTGTTCAGATATGTGCTAAATAAAAATACACCCGTCAGTCACACACATAGTTCTGACCCCACACAATGTGGAACCTCTGTCGTGGATGTTAAGAAATACGAGGGACTACGGTCCCAGAACACTTAGATTTTTAAGGCAGTTGCCTTAGACGGTGCCTGTACCAAAATATGTTAGGGGGCCAAAGGATGAAGTGTTTAAGTGAGATTGTGGATAATATTTTACTATATTTTCCTTACACACGTTCAGGGCCTCTATAGCCCGGGGACCCATATCATTAATACGTCTGATAGGGCGGTAGCTTCGCCCCTGTTTCTAACGGGGATTTCTTAGCACAGAAATCGAACCCAAAGTATCTGGATTCACAGCCGGCTACATATTTACTATAATGACAATGTTTTATTTTATTGTTTATCCATAGTTTTTTTTTACTAATTACTTGTAAGTAAATAGATATCGTTAATGCCGGACTTATTTCAACATCATTAGGCTGTGTACAATCGAATATTTTATTACAAATTATAAGTAAATGTTAGAGATGTTTTTGAGACGTTCAATTTAAGAATGTAAGTAGTTTTTTAACCTGGCTCTGCAGTTAATGGCAAGAACAGTGAAGACCCTTCCGACGGTTTACTAAAAGGCCGTTAAATGATATTTTTAGAAATTAGAAATATATAAACAAATAAACCAACATGTTCTCTATCTATCGGCCTGGGACATTTTTTTCTTTTTTTATCCTGGCACGGCATTGTGACCACACTGCACCTGATGGTAAGCGCAGTGCCGTCCAAATAGAGTAAAGAGAAGCGAGATACAATCTATCCCTCGCTACTCAACACAATCATGCCGGCCTGCTACGCCCTGGGCAAGAAGGTGAAGAAGCGGTTGAGGGTCTAGTGCCAGAGTACTCAGAAGGCCGCAAAAAGGCCAAAAACCGTACCCTAACTCTAGACCTCCGACAAAAACCGGAAGTACAGTGGCTAATCCCGGAACGCGACACACTTGCGTGTGCTACTATGGCGTGTTTTTCACCCTGTGTACTGTGGTCGCTATCCGGGCGGATTTGAATATCCTACCACCAGCAATTTCTATATATGTTAAGTTATAAGGTCTAAAGGCTCGTTCATGGCTAACTACGTCTTTTCTAGAAACAACACTGACATTTTTAACAATATCTCTTATTTAAGTTTATTCTCATAACGGCCTTTTGGAGCGCACGGCAGAAAAAAAATTTTCGTCGTCAATAATACACAGCCGCAGAAAAAAAATAGAGTAAATATTATCAATATTTTGCCATCTTAAGCGATGAATTAGGCTTTTCCTTAGGATGATGATTAAGAAATTAAGAAAACGAGATTTTAATCACTCTCACGACGGTCATGTGCGTGTCAGTAGGTCTTGCAATGAGTTTTATTTCACAATATTGCATTATGGCAACTGAACATACATTGAGCTACTCCAATCTAATGTAATTAAACTTAAATCGTATATTAATTGTATGACCAAATATTGTTAACCGGTGTTCGAAAAGAGCAACGCTACAGTTTCTTGTTCGTTCTTCTCTAGCGAAACCGCATTCCGAACTAACGGTAGAGTAAAAAATTAACTGAATCTAAATAATGTATAACATTTCATGGATTCAATAAATATTTGATTTTATTTTTATTTATTTTATTTTATTTTATTTTATTTTATTTTATTTATTACACACAAAACAGGTTACAATCGGTTTTGGTTTTGATATTATATTATTATTATATTTATTATATTCAAACTTACATCTATCATTACAGGTAATCCTAATGCGATAGAGAAGTAAACTATACTAAAAATAACTAAAACTAAAACTTCTTAAACATTTTACAACACTATTTAAATAAATGAATGATGGCCCCTGTGAACTCGCCCAGTGAGCAACTAAATATGTCAATACTATTGATGTACAATTTATATTTTTAACTCTTGCCTATTTATTTAATTTCATTGCAGCATAGACTTTTACATGTTTCCAGAGACTACGAGTTCTGATCGCAAAATGCGAGGAGTTACAGTGGCGAATGTGTGATCTTGGAAAGGCATAGCAGTAGGCATAGTAGTAGTAAAATGGCGAAACAATAAGCTTTATCCTTTATCGGGTGCGGCTCGTGTGGACTGGTCTGCTAAGACTATTTCAGTAAGGACCAACTGCTTTAAGAAATCGAGATTTCACTCTCACGATGGTCATGTGCGGCACTAGGTGCTGTAATGAGTTTTATTTCACAATCTTGCAATAAGGCAGCTTAACACACATTGAGCTGCTCTAATCTAATGTAATTAAATTAAAATTGTATAATAATTGTATTCCAAATATTGTTAACGCTAAAGTTTCTTGCCCGTTCTTCTCAAGCGAAACTGCATTCCGAACTGACGGTAGAGTAAAAAATTGATTGAATCTAAATAATGTATAACAATTCATGGATTCAATAAATATTTGATTTTGATTTTGATCCCAAACAAAATGTACAATATCTAAATATTCATCACAAAAGATATACCAACGAACTAATTACCTACAAGAAAGGTCTATTTTATAAAAAATATTAAGAATGCTATTGTTCTAAAAGTAAGTTAACTATCTAAAATTTCGTACTGTGTCTAATTGACATTGAAGTTTTTTTATCTATTCTGATTATAATCTTATCCAAAAACAAGTGAGCATAATATGGATTGGGATTTCGAAACATTGGATTACAACGTTTATCTCTTTCACAATAGGATCTGTTCATAGACATAGATCTACATAGACATTGCAATTAATTACTTCAATCTGCACGAAACTAAGTGACACATTTTCAATACCTGAAACGTCGCAAAAGCAATAGGCTAACTGACACGTTTTTATTATTATTTTAATCAATTAATCACGTATTGGTCAAAGGACAAAAAGAATACTCGATATGATTTATGACTCTCGAAAATTACTTAACGATCCAGTCGTGCAAGGGAGATAGTAAGATGTTCCCTACATGCACCCATTTTTAAAGTTATGTAAATAAAGTTATTAAAGTAATTGCTACTTACATTTTTTGTTTGTTCGTTTAAAGTCTTAATGTGGTAGAAACTTTTAACACTGACAACGATTGCACAAGCAGCGATAGCCTAGTTGGTTGCGGTACGGACTGCCAAGACGAAAGGCGTATGTTCAAAACCCAAGTGGCATACACCTCTGACTTTTCTAAAGTTATGTGTGTATTAAAGGTTAATTATCGCTTGCTTAACGGCGAAGGAAAACATCGTGAGGAAACCTGCATATCTGAGAATTCTTATACGAATTTCGAAGGTATGTGAAGTTTACCAACCCGCATTAGGCCAGCGGGGTGGACTAAGGCCTAACCCCTCTCACTAGTAGAGGAGGGCCGTGCCCAGCACTGGGACAATGTTTAATACAGGGCTAGTATTATTATATTATTAACGATTGCACAAGACGTTACGCTGGATCTTATACTTCTATTAGCACGCGAAGAATATACTTGCGACTTCTATATAATTCTGTGCCTATGGAGCCGTCGAAGAAACCATATTACTATTTACCGACCGCCTTAATGATTACACGTTTCTTTTAAACTATTTGTTAATTATCAGTTTATATTAAGTGTAAATAACCAGTTCTCATAATGTTGTTTAAATATTGTTATAGTGGGAGAAAGATGTACACCAGTAGCACTGTGCAGAGTGATTTGAAACTGCAAACTCGGAAGTCGATTAAAGACATGGAGAACGTAGATTTAGAAGATGCGCTGGATTTGACAGGTTAGTGGTGTTTTAAAGTGTGAAGAAGCTTTTGGCCGGAATGTTGAAAAATCATGGTGCAATTTTGTTTTGTATTATTTGCTAAAACTCGTGTTTCTTTAAACGTTAATAGTGGTTTATTAATTAATTTACCACCACCATTATTTACGACCACCGTACACAGGGTGTAAAAATCGCCATAGTTGCACACGCAAGTGTGTCGCGTTCTGGGATCATCCAGTGTATATCCGGTTTTTGTCGGAGTGCGATGTTTTGCGGCCTTCTGAGTACTCTGACACTAGACCTTCGACCGCTTCTTCACCTTCTTGCTCATGGCGTAGTGTGAAAGAGTAGGCCGGCATGATTATGTTGAGTAGCGGGGGATAGATTATCTCTTGGACTACTCCACTACTCTGCGCCACCGAGGCAGTTTAATTATGTTTTTATGTGCATGAGTGTGGAATGTATCTTGCGACAGCCTTCGTTACGCAGTGGGCGAATAGCCGGGTTCGATTCCCGCACCGAGACAAATATTTATGTGACGGACAGATATGTGTTTTAGGTCTGGGTGTTGTGGGACCGTAGTCCCTCGACACCCCTTCCCCGATACAGGTTTCACCTAGTGCGTGGTCAGGACTCTGTGTGTGACTGTTGAGTGTTTTTTTTCTAATAAAGTCGCCAATAGTAAATAAGACGTCACTTGGTATTGACCATCGCTTTATTGCCTTCGGCGTAGCACAGCAACTTAGTGTCCGTAGCCATAGAACAGAGGAGTACAAAGAGCCAGAGATAAATAGTTGTGATTAGGATCGAATGAGTAAATAATATTTATTGAGTAGAGCATATAAACTCACTCACGCCTGTAAACCCTGAAGGGGTAGGCAGAGGTGTAACCAGTACACCCACTTTTCGCCGAATTTATTATGGTCCCATAATGTGATAGTGGGCGAGCCTATCGCCATACCGGGCTCAATTCCAGACTCCGGGATGATACTGAGTATGTCTAAATAGAAAAACCCAATACCACTTTACCCGACCCAGGGATCGAACCCGAGCCCGCAGTGCAGCAGTCATAACGCATGCGCAATTACAACTGCGCCACCGAGGCTGTGTATTAAGGCTTTTGAGGAGAGTTAGGATGAACCATAGCGCTGAAGAAGTACATGATACTGATGATTTGCTAGAGGTGGTTTCTAATTTAAATTAGTGAAAATGTTATAATAAACGTAAATAAACATTACCTTTGTTTCTGCGATTATTGGATGAAACAAAAAACACTAGTTCGATTATGATAAATCTGTGTGTGATTCACAATTACTTAGTTTTGAAATCCGTTTGCTATGTTTTTTATTTTGAATGTTAAAAATAAAGAACCATATCATTTTGTTTTAGAACTATAGTTATTTAAGATATGGACATTTTGATATGGTATTTTTCACGGTACCGAGACAAAAGTAGCAGTGTTGCCAACAAAATAAAATCAAAAATAATGTTACGAATAGGTACCGTCAAACTCATTGTCCTTACTTTATCAGACGGTGCAGTCGATCAAATTATTTTTAGTGTAATATATTGTGTCTAGCCCATTTTGGTCTTGGTCGTACTTAGCCCGTTAGGAATCTGGCCACTGGGCGTAGTTTAGATAGATGCCAGCTAAAAGTGTCGCCAGCCTAACTTCTGAGTTAGGCGCGGAAGCGCACAATCCTGGTGTCGCCATAGGCAAATACAATAGGACTTTCATAAAGCTATATACAGCAAGAAATAATTGTATCGCTTTTTCTAAACACATTGGTTTTTACTACATATTTTGTTAAAATTACTTGGTCGTGATACTTATACAGCTATTGCTCGCGGCATCGCGTCGCCTCCCAGACAGCCAATTGCTCTATGGATTGTAATGTAATGTAGATAGTTCTAGAAAGATTATGATCTTCCTCAATACATAGGCTAGAAAAGACAAAATGTTTTTTTATCATTAAGACTCGCAGTTCCAGAGACTAGTACGTTCAGACAATGGCGTAAACGTTATAATAGTATATAAATTAAAACTGTTCCCCATCTCCCCTAACATCCTTGACGATTTGAACGCTAACCTCCATACAAACACCGGGTGAAGCAGAAGTTTCCAGCTCCCGAGATGCAGCGTTTTTTTTTATTTCTTGTTAGGAACGTTTAAACTGTAACTAGGTCCATTTTGTCAGAATGCCCAAACATTTATTTTACACACGGGAATAACTTTAGTAGCTTTCTAGATAATTATCAATATCAAATTGATACCATCTACTTGTTACAATGTTAATACATTATTAAACAATACCTATATAATATTCATTATGACAGTTTTATATAGTGATTAGGTCATCAGACTTCTCAGGAATTTCTTGGAACTCGATGTAAATTTCACAACGAATATCCTTAAACTATGAAATATAAATAACGCCTTCACAAATTACAATACTAACAAACTGTAGTAATTGCTATTATATTTTTGTCAGGCTTTGGAAAGTACCAACTATTCCACTGCACGCTGATGTTGTTCACAATGCTGTCAGCAATGTTGGAGATGATCGGCATTGCTTTCGTGTTGCCGGCAGCCACGTGCGACCTTCAACTTCCAGAGAACCTGAGGGGAATCATTACTTCTATACCTAATGTTGGTGAGTAAACTGAAGGATACTTTAATCTGGTGTAATTTAGTTATAGAGGGTGAAATAGGGTAGTAAATAAGCCATATTGTTTTATGGCCGCTTGACTTCAAAATCGATGAACATACATACATATACACTCACGCCTGTAATCCCTGAAGGGGTAGGCAGAGGTTTAACCAGTACACCCACTTTTCGCCGAATTTATTTCGGTCCCATAATGTGATAGGGGGCGAGCCTATCGCCATACCGGGCACAAAGATTCCAGACTCCGGGCTAACACTGAGAATTTCTAGATAGAAAAACCCAATAACACTTTACCCGACCCGGGAATCGAACCCAAAACCTCAGCACAGGAGTCGTAACGCATGCGCAATTACAACTGCGCCACCGAGGCAGTCGAGGAAAATCGAAGAAGGAGTACTGAAAGCTAAAATTTATATATAATATGTGCTAATATTAAATGATGACAGCCTCCGTGGCGCAGCGGGCGAGTAGCAGACTGAAACGAGAGGCTGTGGGTTCGATTCCCTCACTGAAACAAATGTTTATGTGACAGACAGATGTGTGTTTCGGGTCTGAATGTTGTTGAACAGTAAGTAGTCTTTCGGTCTTCTTGATACCACAATACAGGTTTGACTAGTGTGGGGTCAGGACTATGGGTAATGTATACAATATGTAACAAAAACCCTGTTGGGAATTTTAATTCCGATATGAGAAAAAGAATTCAAACCCAAGCTGATACGTAAATTATCGCGATAAAAATATTTTTAATAAAATTTTATTAATTTATTTGTTTGTAAAATATGTACTTGGATTTGTTACCTCTACAAGCAACGGTGATGCGAAGTCATAGCAAGGTGCGACGTCGGTACATCATCAAACGCGGCGGGTTCACAAGTTTCATATTACACGTAATATCACTCAGCTGTTTATCAATGTGATGAACGATTTCAATTTTTACTATTTTTTTTATTTGTCAAAGCACTGACACTAATTAATAATAATGTCCACTTGACCACCTGGAAGGTGGTGTTCAACATGCCCGCCTTGTATCTCTAGGTAGGTATTTGTGACGTCGCGTCGGTTTACAATGTTGGATCGTACGCTTCGCAGAACTGGTGTATCAGATTTGAGTTTTTCAAATGCTGCGACTATTCGTAAGCGCATTTCCTCCTCGGAATCACACGTCTTTTGGAATACAGACTGATTAATGGTGCTCCAGAGATAGAAATCCAAAGGATTCTCGGCGTTCTTCGTAAAGACTTCATGCTGCTGCATAATTGCAATCACACTTCTCGAGACACAATATCATATTAAAATTTTTCAATTCATATTTTCAGTAACACATCGCACACTAAGCAAATCACACACAACCGTTACCTAATTTCGTAATGTAATAGATAAGTCCGTCTCGAAGTAATTTGCGCGATCGACTGAGGCGGGAGCGACCTTGACCGTGTACAAGGGTTAAGTAGGTCGTCGGCGCACGCGCCACTGTCGGCACCCTTTGAACCAGCCGCGCCATTTGTACCGATTCCGCATTAGTTAGAAACGTAGGTGTAAATAACATTTTGTTAGTTGCATTATTTTTCTACGATCATATTTATGGATGGCTATTTTGAAAACTATATTCTTAGTTTGATTTTGCAAAATGTTGTCTTTCTTTTTGTTATGCCTATACGTATACATATACGGTCCTGAAAGACCCAACAGAGTTTTTGTTACATATTGTATATCAAACACGTAATACACACTAATAATATATTATGTGTGTTCACATAGCTAACGTATTAGAACAAAATTCAAATATATAAAATGATTATAGAAGTTAGTAGGTACACTTTTTTAAAAAAGAACTTCAATTATGAATGACGATTTCAAATAGCAAGCGACCACTAGTATCTCTTGATCATAGATTTAGTCTTATATCTAAACCAAAATCGAATATTTATTGAATCCATTAAATGTTATACATAATTTTAGATTCAGTCAATTTTTTCACTCTACCGCCAGTTCGGAATGCAGTTTCGCTAGAACGGCTAACAATATTTGGTCGTACAATTAATATACGATTTAAGTTTAATTACATTATGAACCAACGTAAAGTGACAGTTTACTGTCGCGTTCCGTATGGTAAGTGAGATATCCCGAGGCCCAGATTCCCCCTTCCCTTCCCTAATCCCTATTCCTGTCCTTTAAGGCCGACAGCGCATACATGATACTTTCGGTATTGTGGATGTTCATGGGCGGTGGAGATCACTGAACATCAAGTGACCCACTGGCTCGTTTGTCGGACTATACTATAAAAAACATTAGATTAGAATATGCATTCTTGATTGTTCCAGGAGTGATATTAACAGCAGCTTTGTGGGGTCGAGCTGCAGATTCTCTGGGTCGGAAGCCGGTGATGATCTTCTCAGCAGCTGTAGCTGGTCTCTTGGGCCTGACTGCTGCCTTCATGCCGAATCTGCTAGGGTTCGCCCTGTGCAAATTCGCTGGATCTTTGTTGTAAGCATTTGATGAGTTATTTCTAACTAGACACTTCAAGTGAATGACTTAATTTATTATAATAACTTTCTTTCTGTCCTTCATTTAGGTCTAAAAAACCTAATAACTTTTTATATCTGAAACGAGATTTTATTTTGTTTATAATAAAAAGACAAAATATGTATTTTTTGTATGTCCACCCGTCACTTTTATTATAAACATTGAATGACCTACGAGTGTTTTTAATATATGATAGTAAAATGCCATTTTTTGCCTGCGTTTACTGCTGAAATTATAATAATTTTTTTTTTTCGAAATATTCAAGAACACCATAGTATTTTTTCAAAATTAGACATCGTTTTTTATGGAGATCTATATATTTATTTTAATGTTTTTGTAGTATAATCAGCACTAATGTCGCTTTATTCTATTGATTCAGCTTATCATGTCCTTCGTCGTTATGCTTTGCATACGCCTGCGAGGTGTTGCCAATGAGGCATCGAGACAGAACCGTGCTCATCTGTAACGGACTGATCATGCTGCTATCAACTCTAAGTCCAGGTAAATAGCGTTAATTTTAACACTGCGCCTGATAGTAAGCGCAGTACCGTCCAGATAGAGTATCAAGTAGCGAGAAACAATCTTCCCCCGCTACTTAACACAATCATGCCGGCGTGCTTCTTCACACTACGCCATGGGCAAGAAGGTGTAGAAGCGGTTGAGGGTCTAGTGTCAGAGTACTCAGAAAGCCGCAAAACGGCCAAACATCGTACCCTAGACCCCCGACAAAAACCGGATGTACACTGGCTGATCCTGGAACGAGACACATTTGCGTGTGCCACTATGCCGGGCTTTACACCCCGTGTACGGTGGTCGCTATTCGGGCGGATATCAATATCCTACCACCAACAAATGCTATTTAATAAACTTTGATGTTTTAAAACGAATTATTTTGTAACTCGACAGAAACCGCGACAAAGTACAGTCTTAGTTATTTAAGCATAGAATACACATATAGTCATTGATAAAACATACACTACACAACATACACTCACGCCTGAATCCCCAAAGGGGTAGGCAGAGGTGTAACTAGTACACCCACATTTCGCTGAATTTCGGTCCTATAATGTGTTAAGGGGCGAGCCTATCGCCATACCGGGCACAGATTCCAGACTCCGGGCTATTACTGAAGAATTTCTAGATAGAAAACCCAATATCACTTTATCCGACCCGGGGATCGAACCCGAGACCTCGGCACAGCAGTCGTAACGCATGCGCAATTACAACTGCGCCACCGAGGCAGTTATTTATTATAATGAATTACAGCTCTCGCCTGGCTGATCCTACCCTACTCCTGGCGATTTGAGCTAGGCATCCTAGCCCTCCGACCCTGGCGCCTGCTCACAGTGGTCTACGTGCTACCACTGATCCTGGCTGCAGTCCTGATGCTAGGAGTCGAGGAGAGCCCCAAGTTCCTCGTTACCAAGGGAAAGTGGCAGGAGGCTTTGGCTATCCTGGGAAGGATGTATTCTATCAACTCTGGATTGAGACCAGAAGAATTCTGTGTGAGTAGCAATTTAAATTGGAATCTGGAATTAAAGGCATATCTTTAGTAAAATGAAAATAGAAACGCAACAATATGATTTTTTTTAATATCTATTTAAAAACCAAAGCAATGAAACGTCGGGACTAAAGAAGTAAAAATAAAGCGCGATAAATTAGTTTTATTTCAATATGTAATATTCGCGTAAATTTAAGAAACCATTAACATTTAAATTGCAGGTGAAATCATTAAAAAGTTCATCAGATACGGCAAGTGAAATCTCTGATGGGTCTAGTTGTGAACTGTCTCCGAGTCCTAGTAATCCGTCAGCGATGGCTCTGTTGAAGCCTCCACATCTCAAGTGGCTGGCACTCACTGGCTTCCTTATGTTTGGACTCTTCTCATTGTCAAAAAAAAAAAAAAAAAAAAAAAAAAAAAAAAAAAAAAAAAAAAAAAAAAAAAAAAAAAAAAAAAAAAAAAAAAAAAAAAAAAAAAAAAAAAAAATTGTAAGTATCAAAACTACCCAATTTTGCTTTAAGATCTATTGACAGCAGTATTAAGAACTTCTTGGTGCCATTTGTAGAGTAACAATTTTTATCTTATGCTGTCTCAAAAATCATTTTCATACTCTTTGGTAGAGCTTCAGTATTGTTCAGTATAGCGCGTTTTTTCTACAGAAAACCTGAGCAAGATTATAGCACCAAAAAACCCACTTAAGATGACATCTTATGTTTGATCTGGTCTGAGATTTCCGGAGGGTGATTTGCCATCTCCCTTTTAAAACTCTATTGCTTTCTTGTATTTGGCAATCGATTATTCTGTTATTCTAAACGTTCGTGACCAGGAAATAACGTTTAATATCAGGTAGCTTAATTGTCTTCCGACTTCTAGTAAAAATAATCACTGTATTTCTTATTAGTCGAAAAAACACGATAACACCTAAATCTTACCACCTTCTATTACCTATATCAGAGACTAGCAAATGAGCAATGCCACATTAAGGTGATTGATCTTGCTATAAATATCCACAATATCATAAGAATAATGGGTTACTTAATAGGGAATGGGAAGAGGAGGAAGATATGGACCACTGGAGATCTTATTGAACATATGAAATGTAGCAAGCTGCTAATTCACATCTACTTTCTATGATACATATGACGAGCCGGATCATTCATAATTACGACAAAACTGTCTTCAGCATAGTTCTATAATTTTATTCTTCAAAGATAGCAATGCACTCTGATGAGTGTGGGTGTTCAGTATGCAGTTCAAATGTATGTTTTAACAGCAAAATTAGGCATATCATGCAATCAAAATACCAGTAAAAAATATTTTGTTCTAGACTCAACGGGTTGTTCCTCTTCGCTCCTGATATAATAAACAAAGTGATGAAGGGATCGGCCGAGGAAGTTGGAACTATTTGCATACTTTTGAACCAGAATGGTAATACGGTAAGTTTTGTAAAATATCATTACCGTCGTACCTAAATCTCCATCATCGTTCACACCTCTCGTGATCATCTCATCGGCTATCGAACCGTAAGAGATCATCGGCATAGTCTCTTGTGATGCTTTTGTTGTACGATGTTGGCTCTCATCACCATATGGTGATTCTCTGCTTCTCATTTGATCAAATAATATTTCAAACATCATGAAGTTATTTGTCTATTCTTGTCAGTTAAACACCAATTGCTGTTGGATGTTCACAACGTAAGGAAAGACCTTTTTCGCCTAAGATAAATAAATAAATAACACCCAACAGTCCCACACATAGCCCCGATCCCACACTAAGATGTGAGTCTTGTGTCGTGGTTATCAGGGACTACGAGAGACTTTCGGTCTCACAACAACCAGACCCGACACTAATATCTGTCTGTTACACAAACATTTGACCCGTTGTGGGAATCGAACCCACGGCCTCTCGTTTCACAGCCGGCTACTCGTCTACTGCGCCACAGTAGCACAGCGCCGGTTTTACTGTAGGGAAATCTACTGTTGACGCCGCTTTATCCGTTAGAAGAACTGTTAGCAACTCGAATAGTAAATACGTCTTAGGTATATTCTTGGACATATCCGGTGCTTTCGATAATGCGTGGTGGCCAATGCTACTACTTAAGCTGAAAATCCGAGGTTGTCCTAAAAATATATATTCACTTATTTATTCATATTTTTGTCTAGGCACAACCAAATTAAAACTTGGTCACCACGAAGCGTCGAAAGCTCTTACGATGGGTTGTCCACAAGGCTCAGTAGTCGGTCCGTACTTGTGGAATTTAGGCTTCGACGACTTTTTCGCACTCCCTTTACCTCAAGGTTGCTCCTTAACCGGCTATGCTGATGACGGGCTCTTGCTTGTTCAGTCGAATAGTAGATCGGGACTAGAAAATTTGGCCAGCGCGTGTTTAAAGTTAATTTTTGATTGGGGTGAAAGAAATCGTCTGACTTTCGCACCTCATAAAACTTACCAACTACTTTTAAAGGGCATTCTTAAAACACCGCCGCGAATTAAATTCAATAATACTTATATAAAACGCAAAGAATCGGTCTGTTACCTAGGGCTAGTTTTGGAGAGAAACTTTTCGTTCTTAGAGCATATAAAATCCGTCGGGGAAAAGTCGAAACGCAATTTCTATGCCTTGACAAGGATATCCACTTCAACGTGGGGATTATCTTTTAACACATTAAAAGTCATCTATGGGGCTACTTACTTGAGCAGTATTTGCTATGGATCACCTGTATGGGCTGATAGGGCTACTATCGGTGCTGTGCGAAGAAAATTGCTCCAGAGTCAACGTTTGGCGTTGATATTCTTGTGTAAGGCGTATAGAACCGTTAGTACTGAAGCTTTACCTGTCCTTGCGGGTGTACTTCCAGTCGATCTGGAGGCACAGCGTCGCGCCGCTATGTATTACTCCACGAGAGAGGATATGGACAAAAACTTTCTTACGTCGCGCGAACTCTCGGGAATCGGTAGACTTTTTAAACAGCGTTCCGAAATATGCAACGAACTGCTAAACGAGTGGCAATGTCGATGGGATAATTCAATTAAAGGGCGGCATTTATATCAGTATTTTCCTTTGGTTCGCGATCGTCTAACAAAAACTTGGCTAGAAATTGATCACTGTGTTTCACAATTTCTCACCGGTCATGGCAACTTTAAGAGCAAACTATTCTCATTTAAGTTGGTTGATTCGCCTGCGTGCCCATGTTCTACACCAAACTGTGAGTACGAACAGTCCGCCCATCATGTTCTTTGGGAGTGTAGTCTCTGGCAAAATGAGCGCAACATTATGCTTGACAGTATGCAGATAACATCTGGAGTTGTATACTATATGGACCTTGTGGAGACTGGGAGGAATTTCCGTGCTTTCCGGCGATTTTGCCATACCTATTATTGGAATCAAGCGTAACAGCTCGCATGATAGGACCCGTTAAGTAACTTCCGTGGTGCTTTACGTCTGGCTTCTCCAGACGTAAATGTCCCTTTATTGGAGGTTAATACCTTTTTAGTTCAGTATTTGTCTCCCGCTTTGCTATGGAGGGAAGTGGACAATTTATATTTCCAACTCCTCCCTATATTTCTATTTGATTAATTTCGTTGCGGGATAAAAGACAGTTATTAAGCATTCCCAGAGACTCGCCGAGTTTCATTACTCGGTGTCAAAAAAATGCGTGCCATTGTTGATCCTGGCTAAACAGGAGTTACAATGGCGGGTGTGTGGGCGGGATAGTCTCTACTGCGCCACAGAGGTTGTCAAAGATACTTGAGCCATTTTGACCAAGAGCTCGTAGTTCAAATGATCTCTTTTCCAGACAAACACAACAGCTTGCGTGGACACGATCACCCAGGATACGTTCCAGATCATGGTCATCACCACCCTCATATACGGGGTGATAGTGATGGCTGCCAGCGTCACCCCAGTCTCCAAGAAGACGTTGCTGGTCACGATGTTTGCTGTCGTAGGGGCTGCTTGTTTGACCTCTGTGTTAACTACGAATAGGTAATCTATTAATTCATTTTTTTACAACTCACCTAGCGTTACTTGCAACACCACAGCAGTCACACCCACACTTCTGTATCGTGGGTCTTGATACCCACTACGAGAAACTACAGGCCCACAAAACCCAGACCTGAGACAAATATCTATCGGTCATAAACATTTGTCTTGATGCGGGAATCAAACCCCAAGCCTCTCATTTAACAGCCGGCTACTAATGAATAAATAGTACCAAATTTCGTTGTACTGATGCATACCACATACAACTGCCGTTAGTACTATATTTACTGAAACGAGGGTTTTTCAGCATACTGGCGGGAATCAGCATGTCATCCCTTCAACTGACGTCACTAGGTATTGGACCCTTAACAGCCTATGCTGTTAGATTGTTCCCGACGAGTTTGAGGTATGTTTATCAAGCTAAGTTATCTATCAACTGTACCACTGATGGGATGTCTCCTTGAATGACAGCAGTTAGATTTGAGGAATAGAATATTTGTTTAGATTTGATTTAAATTCATACATACATACGCACTCAAGCCTGCAATCCCCGAAAGGGTAGGCAGAGGTGTAACCAGTACATCCACATTTTGTCGAGCTTATTACCGTCCCATGAGGTAGATGTTTATGTTATTTTAACTTTTTGCTGAATTTTATTCTATCACAATTTTTTGGTTCAGGATTTATCTAAAAGTTTTAAGAAATAACATAAACCATTAAATAAATTGATCGCACAACATATATAATATACAAATAATGATTAAACAGAAATTTTAAAAAGACATTCGTATTTGCTTATGTTTTTTTTGTATAGATCGTGTCAGCAGATTACTCATAATTCTCGTGGAAATGCTTCAATAAATTCTGTCCCTAATAAGTGGCATCATTCCACAAATAGATTTAAAGAGCTTTAATCCGATAAAAACAAAACAAAATGAGGTTGATAAACATTTTAGCAATTTTATAACCGAATGTAGTGATGCAAAACATGATAATGTGAGATATAAATTATAGAGTTAACAATATAATAAGCACCTGTTGTTTTGCACTTATGTTATCTTAAAGGTACGCTTCCAAAATCGACCGCAGTGGTACACTGCTGTTCCTATTTGTTTTTTTTATTAATTTGGCAGGAGGTTGTACTTGCCTAAATTCTGTATACTGCCGCTATCAAAAATGTCAGAATAATACTAGCCCTGTATTAAACATTGTGCCACTGCTAGGCACGGGCCTCCTCTACTAATGAGAAGGGTTGGCTTTAGTCCACCACGCTGCCACCAAACCTACACTAGGTAGGTTTGTAGACTTTACACACCTTTGAAATTTTTATGGGAATTCTCAGGTATCCAGGTTGCCTCAAGATGTTTCGTTCACCGTTCAATCAAGCAATAAATAAAAATGAATACCCACGTAATTAGAAAAATTAGCAAAATTACCCTACAATTGTTAAACTTATAGGTACACCACTTTTCAATTATTAACCGTAGACACCTCTAAGGGTTTATTTATGACTAGATGTTGCTCGCGGCTCCGCCCGCGTGGAGGTTATTTTTGGAAGGAAAGGTATACAATCCATGGAGGCATCTTAAGCTATTACACCTTTCTATATTTTGCTATCCCACAAGATGCGTGGGGATTATCTTTTAACACACTAAAAGTTATCTATGGGGCTACTTACTTGAGCAGTATTTGCTATGGATCACCTGTATGGGCTGACAGGGCTACTATCAGTGCCGTGCGAAGAAAATTGCTCCAGAGTCAGCGTTTGGCGTTGATATTCTTGTGTAAGGCGTATAGAACCGTTAGTACTGAAGCTTTACCTGTCCTTGCGGGTGTACTTCCAGTCGATCTGGAGGCACAGCGTCGCGCCGCTATGTATTACTCTACGAGAGAGGATATGGACAAGAACTTTGTTACGTCGCGTGAACTCTCGAGAATCGGTAGACTTTTTAAACAGCGTTCCGAAATATGCAACGAACTGCTAAACGAATGGCAATGTCGATGGGATAATTCAATTAAAGGGCGGCATTTATATCAGTATTTTCCTTTGGTTCGCGATCGTCTAACAAAAACTTGGCTGGAAATTGATCACTGTGTGTCACAATTTCTCACCGGTCATGGCAACTTTAAGAGCAAACTATTCTCATTTAGGTTGGTTGATTCGCCTGCGTGCCCATGTTCTACACCAAACTGTGAGCACGAACAGTCCGCGCATCATGTTCTTTGGGAGTGTAGTCTCTGGCAAAATGAGCGCAACATTATGCTTGACAGTATGCAGATAACATCTGGAGTTGTATACTATATGGACCTTGTGGAGACTAGGAGGAATTTCCGTGCTTTCCGGCGTTTTTGCCATACCTATTATTGGAATCAAGCGTAACAGCTCGCATGATAGGACCCGTTAAGTAAATTCCGTGGTGCTTTACGTCTGGCTTCTCCAGACGTAAATGTCCTTTATTGAGGTTAATACCTCTTTAGTTCAGTATTTGTCTCCCGCTTTGCTATGGAGGGAAGTGGACAATTTATATTTCCAACTCCTCCCTATATTTCTATTTGATTAATTTCGTTGCGGGATAAAAGACAGTTATGAAGCATTCCCAGAGACTCGCCGAGTTTCATTACTCGGTGTCGAAAAAATGCGTGCCATTGTTGATCCTGGCTAAACAGGAGTTACAATGGCGGGTGTGTGGGCGGGATAGTCTCTATCCCACAAGATGCGTGCATTTTTCAGGGATAAAAAGTGGCATATGTTATTTTCTGATCCCTAAACTACCACTATACAAAAAATCATGTCTTTCCCTTGCTCTGTGAAAAACTAAACTATCCCACGGGAACTGTACATTTTCCGGGATAAAAAGTAGCCTATGTGCTATTCCAGACTAAAACCTATCTCTGTGCCAAATTTCAACCAGATCCGTCCAGCCGTGGCTGGTGGTAGGCTATTCACATCCGCCCGGATAGCGACCACCGTACACAGGGCGAAAAACCCGCCATAGTGGCACACGCAAGTGTGTCGCGTTCCGGGATCAGCCAGTGTACATCCGGTTTTTGTCGGGGGTCTGGAGTTGGGGTACAATGGCCATTTTACGGCCTTCTTAATACTCTGACACTAGACCCTCGATCCCTTCTTCACCTTCTTGCCCATGGCGTAGTGTGAAGAAGCAGGCCGGCATGAGTGTGTTGAGTAGCGGGGATAGATCGTCTCTCGCTACTCAGTACTCTATTTGGACCGCACTGCGCTTACCATCAGGTACAGTGAGGTCTCTGCCGTGCCAGGATAAAAAAAAAAGGCGTTGTAGCGTGATTGAGTAACAAACATCCATCCATCCATCTAAACTTTCGCATTTATAATATTAGTAGGATAATTATTAATCAACTCCCAAGTTCCATCATTCAGAAAAGACTGTATAAATATTTGATGCATATTTTTCTACTTTTTATAATAACATAATTATGTTAGTAGTAATCCGATTTTGAATTTATTGAAGAGGAAAATACAGTTACTCAAGATATAACCTCAAAATCGGATTCTCAATTCAAGAGCAATATAAACTTTGTTCAGTCAGTCGTGTTCGGAACCACAATGGGCAAATCAGGAGTAGGTACCTCCAACCGTCGAAAATGAATGAGAAGATGTATGACTGTGGAAGAGGCGAAAGAAGTGTGTCAGGATCGTAGCTTGTGGTAGTCTCTGCTTACCCCCATGGAATACGTATGTTTCTTTTTATCTTCACAGAGGTACAGCGGTGGGGGCAGTGCTCATGTTCGGAAGACTTGGTTCAGCTGTGGGAGCTAACGTCGCTGGGGTTTTACTGGCGGCAGCGTGCACCGCCACATTCTATGGATTCACTGCTTTAATATTTTGTAAGTATAAATACATAACATAAACATAGATAGACATACGTCTGAAATCCCCGAAGGAGTAGGCAGATGTAACCAGTACACCCACTTTTCGTCGAATTTATTACGATCCCCTAATGCGATAGGGGGCGAGCCTATCGACATACCGGGCTCAATTCCAGACTCCGGACTGATACTGAGTATTACTAAATACAAAAACCCAATATCAACTTATCCGACCAGGGGATCGAACCCGAGACCTCAGGACAGCAGTCGTAACGCATGCGTAATAACAACTGCGCCACCGAGCCAGCGTTCAAATATTATTTGTACGTATTTCAGTATCTCCCGACGAATTTTTTTTGATGCGAATGTTTGCTATAGACTTTTCTTGTATTAAAATAACTCATTGTTTTTTTTTGCTTAATGGCAATGTGACTTTGTTGAACATTATAATTCAAACGACACAAAGTAAAAAAAATGTATCATACTTTGCTAGGTATCTTGGAGTATATAATCATTATAATTCATTAACATTAATATTATGTAGATAAATATATTTCACAGTATTTAGGTATACATGTTTCCTCGCGATATTGCACTTTATCGGTAAAGCAACGGATATTCAACAAAGAAATAAGTATTCATAGGCAACTATAGAAAATTCAAAGGTGTATGATATTTGAGCTAGTTTCAAACACATGACTATCGTCATGGCAGTCGATATTTCTCCCAATTGACCTATCCCTGCCATTACATAAATTAATAATGATATTAAATCATGCAAATTTCAACTTATTTTATATTGAACTGCAACGTTATACTAAAAGCTAAAATGCATTACGTTAGTATAGATAGAGTTGCGAACCATCCTGTTTTCTCAGGACGTGACCTGGTTTTAGAATGTCCTGGATTGTTTTTAAGCAGCATCCTGGATTTATAAAAGCGCCCTGATATTTTAAAATTCGCGCGCCATTTTGGTAATCTTTAGGTTTCGGACGGCCTCAAGGCTCTTTAATATATAATAACACACCCAGTCATACACATAGTCCTGACCACACACTAGGTCAAACCTATGTCGTGGATATCAAGAACTACCAGACGCTACGGTCCTACAACACCCAGACCAAAACAAATACTTGTATATCACACAAAGGTGTCTAAGTGCGGAGTTCGAATCTACCGACTCTCGTTTCACAGCCATTAATTCGCCAGTTCTCCACTGAGCCTTATCTGGTAGGCTATATTCGCCTCGCTGGAGTCGTGCGGTCCATGGCCCTCTACGGCTGCCCCTTTGGGCCGGATCCCTAAGCGCTCGTTGTGTCGCATTACTGCATAAACCACAGCGTTTGGTGGCGCAGCGTATCGTCAGGGGCTACCGCACGATCTCCCATGAGGCGGCCTGCATATTTGCCGGTACTCTACCTTGGGACTTAGACGCCAAGTTGTTCTCGTCGGTTTTCTTCTGGCGGGAGGAGGCGTCCCGTCGCGGGGTTAGATTGGCTCCCAGGGAGGTCAAGGCCCGACTGGCCTCCGTACGCAGAGCCGTCTTGGATGAGTGGTTAGCCAGGCTGGAGACTCCTTATGCAGGCTTGAGGACTGTCGAGGCAGTGCGTCCTGTTTTTAGCCAATGGCTTGACAGGCGCCACGGTGCACCGACATTCCGTCTGACACAGGTACTGTCGGGTCACGGATGTTTCGGTTCGTTCCTGTGTCGGATCGGAAAAGAGGAGTCTGCTGTGTGCCACCATTGTGGTAGCTGTTGAAATGACACGGCCCAACATACCCTTGAGGAGTGTCCAGCCTGGGATGAAGAGCGCAGCGCTCTCAGCTCAGCTGTCAATGGAGACCTTTCTCTGCCGGCTGTAGTAGCTGCCATGGTCGGCAGACGAAGATCGTGGCGTGCGATGGCCTCCTTCTGCGAACGTGTCATGTCGCAGAAGGAGAGTGCCGAACGGGATCGGGAACGAACCGATCCCGCTCGTCACCAAACGAGAAGGAGGCGCCGAGTTTGACGATTGACTGGCGCCTCCTGCCCTGTGGAATGGGGGCCCTGAAGAATTCTACCACGGTATACCCTGCCTGTCGTAAGAGGCGACTAAAAGGGATCACAGGGGTCGCGGCTGCACAGCGGGGGATGTGCGACCTTTATATATTTATATTTTATATATATAATCTCATGGTGCGACCCTGAGACGGGTGGCGGCGCGAAACATCGTGCTGCTGCTGTAAATTGGGGAGGGCATTAAGCCCAAGAAGAGACGGGCCGTAAAGGCATGGCGCAGGAATGGTTCCGGCAGCAATCCAGAATATAATCAGGATCCCCCGGGATCGTCCCACACGTGCTGTAGCAGGCTACAACGGGGTTTTTAGTCGGTACACCGGCGTAGGAAAATTGGTTAGGGTCCCGACCTAGTAGTCCTTCGGGCGATCTGGGTCGGAAGGACGGTGAGTCCGGCATAACCATCTCTCCTCCCCCGAGGACCAGAAGGTATCCGTAAGAAGGATTTTCCCCTCGGGAAAAAAAAGCTATATTCGCCTATTCCACCGCTACTTGCCTTGCAACTTATTTAAAAAGTATTTATTGCCTTAGCTCCGAATAGTTAGAACTATACATAGAATACATCATAACATGATAAAAATGAAGCAATTTTTATGATTCTAAATGTGGCAAAAAAGTGTTTACAGCTAATTATTTACGCACATTTCATAGATGAGTCATTAGCAAAATGTTATGTATAAACAACGCATATAATTAACGACGTCGCAAAATAGATATCACTTATCTAGCGCTCCATCATTCAAAAACAACCTGCAAGAGTAATTTGAACACTTTTGCAACTTCAATATTATGATACTATTGTTTTTGTTATACTTTAGATGATCAGTTGGTTCGTCACTATTCGTTTTTTAAATATACGCAGTTAACTTGCACAGGCTTCTTTACCCGTGCGCAAAATTTTACAACATAATTTATTAAGGTTTTTATACTTAGAGTGACAGAAAAATAAACACTTCATCGGATACTATCTTTTGTGTTATACGATGTTAAAATTTCCGCAGTGGTTAACTATTCCACCGAGGCCGCCCGTGTGAACAATTACTCTCGGAAATTTATTTATTAAATTATTCAAAGTGGTAGAGCCACGCTGTAGACAAATTTGTCTACAGCATGAATGGGCCGGCTCGACCGGGGTAGTACCACTGTCTCACAGAAAACCAACGTAAAGTGACAGTTCACTGTCGCGTTTCGTATGGTAAGTGAGATATCCGGAGGCCCAGATTCCAGATTTTGTTTATCCCTTCGAGGAATAACATAAATAACTTTAATTCTGAATAGTGAATAGTACATGGTTGCCTACTCTAAGAGTACATGTGATAACATGACGCGACGGGTAAATAGCCCGTTCTGAAGAAATAGGCACTAAATGATGTTAGATCGCTATTTTTATACATATTATAAAAGTAAAGAAACCTTAGCGTACAGAGAGTACCTTTACCGTCATACAGTACATAGAGTCAACCCGTGACCACGGCCGATGCAAAACGGTTGAAACGTCGGGAATAAATATGGTATTTTTTTATCTATTTTTCTCAAGAGTCTATAATATAATAATTAAGGAAAATAACATAACAATTATGGTGGCTAATAATTATGGTATTTATGTCATTGATAAAATATATTATAAGGCGCGATTAAGACCCGTCTTTTAATTCTATAATAGGCACTGATTTTAAATCCCATTTTAAGTTTTCAAGCAATTTTGAGTCTGTTTTCACAAAAGGGTTTTTTTGAGTATTATATTCGGTTGCATATAGAATAATGTACAGAATGAAATACAGGAAACTGGGTAGTTGTCCTGGTGTGTGTCCATGGTCATAGGGTTATTTTTTTTATAGTATAGTCCGACAAACGAGCCAGTGGGTCACCTGATGTTAAGTGATCTCCACCACCCATGAACATCCACAATACCGTAAGTATCATGTATGCGCTGTCGGCCTTAAAGGACAGGAATAGGGATTAGGGAAGGGAAGGGGGAATCTGGGCCTCCGGATATTTCACTTACTATACAAAACGCGACAGTAAACTATCACTTTACGTTGATTTTCTATGAGACAGTGGTACTACCCCGATCGAGCCGGTCCATTCATGCTGTAGACAAATATGTCTACAGCGTGGCTCTACCACTTCACTTTATTGGACACACATTGGCCTAAACTGAGCTACATTCCGCTAGACTCGTATAGATTGACTTGAGAATGCCGAGGCGCTCTCTTTTATAGCAAATCTTTCCCCACAGAATCTATAACTTATCGATCTACATTGTCCCCGTACTTATTTTTTAAGATACCCCCAACTAATTTCTAATGAACAGGTACTGCCCTAACATTATAATATTGGTAACACTATACGATATTGTTATTATATATAAATATATTACATTATATATACACTCACGCCTGTAATCCCCGAAGAGGTAGGCAGAGGTGTACCAGTACTCACACGCGGCGGGCGAGCCTATCGCCATACCGGGCACAGATTCCAGACTTCGGGCTAATACTGAGAATTTTTTGATAAAAGTACCCAATATCACTTTACCCGGGGATCGAACCCAAGACCTCAGCACAGCAGTTGTAACGCATGCACAATTACAAGTGCGCCACCGAGGCAGTCCAAATATATTATTACTAGCTGTTGCTCGCGGCTCCGCCCCCGTGGAGGTTATTTTCGGGAGCAGAAGTATCAATGCAAATGTATCTTCTGCACTGAGACACCTATAGCGATCGTCCTGAATCTCAGGTGTTGTGACTGTCTAGATGGCTAGACAGGCACAACTCCTAACTTAAACTTCTAGCACTCCTTATAATACCCCGGGATCACTCCGTAAGTGTCGAAGAAGGCCACCGCGGGGTTTTAGCTGGTAGTGTCCAGTTGGGTGTACATAAGTAGTAGGGACTCGGCCCAGCCGCAGCCCGGATAGCCATCATCCGGGCGAGGGGGTGCTGGGTGGTAAGTCCGGCTAGTCCAGCATAACCGTTTTATTCTCATTCGGGTTCCCCCCGAAGCGGACGGCAGTAATAAAATGCTTTCCCCGCGACAAAAAAAAGTGTTGTGCCTGAAGCTTGAGATTACATTTAAAGAATACCTCATAAGTTAACTCCTCACTTCGCCCTTTAAGGGATGATTTGGTAAAAACGTTGAAACACGTATTTCTTTATTTTTTTACCAAAAGCCAAAAGTGAGCCAACCGAAATAGATAGAGATATGCTATCCCGGACTTTTTTTAGAACTTTTTAAGAGGAACAATTTCGTAGTACATGATTGTTATGTAACTTTAACCGTTAACGCAGCGTACGTAACGGAAGCTCTCAAAAGGAATCATTTTTCCCCGTTTTTGTAACATTTTTCATTGCTGCTCCGCTCCTATTGGTCGTAGCGTGATGTTGTATAGCCTATAGCGCTCCCCGATAAATGGGCTATCCAACACTAAAAGATTTGTTCAATTCGAACCAGTAGTTCCTGAGATTAGCCCGTTCAAATAAACAAACAAACTCTTCAGCTTTATACAATAGTATAGATTGTATTGAAATAGTTTTCGCAGTATGACAACCATTTGAAGACTTTTCTACAGATTGCCATAAAAATGGAATTAAACAATTTTGTTCTTACAGTGTGTGCCGCTCTGAGCTTCTTGCTGCCAGGAGAAGAGGTTTCGGATGATACCGAAGATACTGGCAGTCGGTGATACTTATCAGCTTTAATAAAAACCCAAACGACTTTTTTTGACTATATAAAATAAAATGTTAACATAAATACATTTTTTTATTACAAAAGTGATATAAATAATAAATAACACGCAACAGTCACAGACATAACCCCGACCCCACACTAAGATACGAGTCATGTGTTGTGGGTATCGGGGACTACGAGAGACTTTCGGTCTCACAACACCCAGACCCCGGACACAAATATCTGTCTGTCACACAAACATTTGTCCCGGTGTGGGAATCGAACCCACGGTCTCTCGTTTCACAGCCGGCTACTCACCAACTGCGCCACGGAGGCTGTCTTAAAATGATATGATATATAACTTAAAATGATAAAAATCTCAGTTTTTAATTAAATAAGGTCAGCATAGGTCCAGATATACACCCCGGATAGCCATGAAATTTGAAAGCATAATTGCTCGTAAACATCCTTGCTGTTAGTTAACTGGACGTGTAGTGATAATGATTGTTGAACCCGACCGTTGTTACTGGCACTGGGTAATAGCACCCCACACTAAGATACGAGTTTTGTGTCCTGGGTACCAGGAACAAGGAGAGATTTTCGATCTCCCACAATGTCGAGTTTTGTAAAAACAAAGATGGAAAAAAATGTTAAATAACAATTGTATAACTTTTAGAAAAATCTACAGTTTTTCCTTCGGAGCTTTATTCTTTCAAGTGTTATAATGACACCATATTTGTTTCAGATGTTTAAATAAATATTTAAAATTAATACCATATAAGAAAAAATTATGTGATATACTGTCTTCATCGGCGGTGCGCTCATATCGGCCGTAACGGCCACGCGGATCCCTATTTTCGGCGTTCAACAAAAATTATAAATAATTGAGGAACAATTCCGAGAGTCGGGACTTTTTATTTGAAATTTCCTCCTACTTAAGATTTTTTTTTAATTCTTAAATATGAACGTATTATATAATTATATTTTTCATCTTGTGTTAAAACAAATGGATTTTTTTATGTTCTAATTAATGCTGGTGATACATTTTTCTAGACGTCATTCCGAATCGAATGAGCTTACACATATTTTTAGGGGCTTAAACAAGAATTATACCGTTTTTGAGTTTATTGACTGGAAATGATGATAATGATAAACATAGTGGTATACTACAATATGAATCTTGTAGCTAGAAAGAATTTCTATGCTTTCCGGTGTTTTTACCATATCTATTGTTGGATCGTTTTTATCTAATATCAATCAATAAAAATAATCGTTTATATATAATATACGCTTTGTTGGAGTAAAAGGGGTTACCGTTTCAGAATAAAAATTAATAATTAAGGAGCTATTACGCAACATTTTGTAATTGATAATTAGTTATTTATAATACAGCTGTTGCTCTATTAGTCAATTCCTTTGTCCATTTATATGGAAATTCCGTTTATCCATTCCTATGACTCATGTTTCGGGACCAGCTGGGGAACCCTTATTTATATGATTACATCGAACAAAGATTTTAATTTCATCACGATTATTTTTATTTTGGCAACGCAGTGACCACACTTCAACTGATGGTAACCGTAGTGTCGCGGCCGTCCAGTAAGAGTATCAAGCAGCCCCGGAGCCCCGGAGGGGGGGGGGGGGGAAGCAAACCGGGGGACCCACCCCGGGCGGCAATTTGAGGGGGCGCGCGCCAAAATCATAATCCAATATGTTTAAAAATAAAAAACTTGTTCCACAAAGCGCCTAGCAAGAAACCTGGTTGGCTCACCGTCGACGTTTCTTATTGTCCCATTCAAGAAAAATGCCATCCATTATGTATTTGTGAGTTTTTAAAGTAAACTCAAACGCTGTTGACAGAGGGGCACCACTACCAAGTTTCTGCCACGGTTCGAAAAAATATGTAGCGAGAGACAATTCTCTACTTTTTTTCCCGCGGGTAAAATCCATACCTTCTGGAACTCGGAGGAGGAGAGATGGTTATGCCGGACTCACCGACCTTCCGGCCCAATTTACCCGAGGACTACTGGGTCGGGGCCCTAACGATTTTCCTACGTCGGTATACCGACTAAAAACTCCCAGGGAGCCTTCTGAGTATACTCTGGATTGCTGCCGGAACGATCCCTGCACTAGTTGTCCTGTCCGGCTAGTTGCCCTCCACATTCTATAGCAGCGCGATACTTCGCGCCGCCACCCAACTCGGAGTCGCAACACGAAAATGAGTATGTTTATAAAGGCCACACATCCCCCGTTGTGCAGCCGCGACCCCCGTGAACCCTTTTAGTCGCCTCTTACGACAGGCTGTATACAGTGGTAGAATTCTTCAGAGCCCCCAATCCACAGGGCAGAACTACTCTCTACTTGACATAATCATAAGAAAATATTTGCAAACTACACAAATATTTATCTGCGGAGACCGAATCCACGGCCTCTTATATCACAGCCGGATACATAACTACTGCTCCATGGAGACTGTCATAAAAAAACGCTGTTATCGTGAAATTATCGCGTAAGTAATAACATAACATTGTTGATTGTTATGATGCTATAAGTAGAGATTATGACATCTTATTACTCTAGAATATATCATAGCGTGTTTGCAGATTATAGTAATAAATATCCAGCCTTAATGGAAAGAAATGGAGATCGGAAAGGGAATGGATTTGGGGCCCGGAACACCCATAAAAGTGTTATAAATAAGTGGTCTGCTTTGTCACTTGTTGTAATCCTACTAATTCCTACTTCCTACTAATATTATAAATGCGAAAGTTTAGATGGATGGATGGATGTTTGTTACTCAATCACGCTACAACGGCTGGACGGATCTGGTTGCAATTTGGCACAGAGAGAGAGATAGATTATAGTGTGGAATAGCACATAGGCTACTTTATATCCCGGAAATATGTACAGTTCCCGTGGGATAGTTTAGTTTTTCACAGAGCAAGGGATCGACATGATTTTTTGCATAGTGGCAGTTTAGGGATCGGTAAATGACATATGCTACTTTTTATCCCGGAAAAATGCTCGCATCCTATGGAATAGCAAAATATAGAAAGTTGTAATAGCTCATCATGCCTCCATGGATTGTATACCTTTCCTTCCAAAAATAACATTACAAATAACATCCACGCGGGCGGAGCCGCAAGCAACATCTAGTTTTTTATATATCTTTCTGGCTAAAGACAGACTTTTGGTGATTGCATAAGCGTCAGACGCGTATATGAGTAAATCAAAATCTTTAAACGCATAATATGAGAACCAATAACGTCATGCGCTATATTATCCCACACATCCGCCATTGTAACTCCTGTTTAATCTGAATCGACGATGGCACGCATTTCAACACTGAGTAATGAAACTTGCCGAGTCTCTGGGAATGCTTATCTTTATCCCGTAGTGAAATGACATACATATATATATACTCACGCCTGTAATCCCCGAAGGGGTAGGCACGGTAGGGCGGGGGTAGACAGTGCACCCACTTTTTACCGAATTTATTACGGTCCAATAATGTGATAGGGGGTGAGCCTATCGCCATACCGAGCACAACAGCAGCAGACTCCGGACTCATACTGAATATTTTTAAATACAAAAACCCAATATCACTTTACCCGACCCGAGGACCGAACCCGAGGAGACCTTAGCAGAGCAGTCGTAACGCATGCGCAGTTACAACTGCGCCGCCGAGGCAGTCGCCGATGGAGTTTTTTTTACACTATTATTATCACAAAAACTACCACATTGTTGCCCAGTTTATTTTAATCTAATCTATAATAATGACATAGTAGAGTTTCTTTCTGTATTATTTTAGGTAGCACGTAAAAACGACTGAACGGGTTTCGATGCAAATTTCACAACTATTAGTATATCAAGTGAATCTTAATCTGTATATATAAAAGAAGAAGCTGACTGACTGATTGACTGACTGACTGACTGACTGACTGACTGACTGACTGATCGATCAACGCACAGCCTAAACGGCTGGGGTTAGAGACTTGAAATTTTGACAGTAGGTACCTTTTATCACGTAGGCACCCACTAAGGAAGGGTTTTTGGAAATACCAATCCTAAGGGGGTAAAATAGGGGATGATAGTTTGTATGAAAATCCTTCATTTTTGAAGTTAAATGCATGAAAATTTGTATTTTGTAGTGTATACTTTTTGTCTCAAACATGACCTCCACGCGGGCGGAGCCGCGAGCAACAGCTAGTTTAACATAAAGTCTATAAAAATCTGTAACTTTTAAAAAAATACTCTCAGGGGAACGTAGCTGTGACCAAAAGCTGTTCAACGGTAAGCTCATTGTTTGACGGCAACCTCCCCAAACGGAAATAGGGATTAAATTGAGGACCTCGAGGGTTTCGAATTCGAAATTCCAAATATGTTACCTCTAAAGCAATACAAACAGCAAATGGCCCAAATCAAAAATGATTACTTAAAATTTTTGGTTCCTTTACCTACTCCAAATAGCAGCCTGTAAATCGAAAAAGTCATACCAAAATAAATGTTCTCCGATGCTGCGCCCGCGTGGAGGTTATTTTTGGAAGATATATTTTGTTATCCCATAGGAAGAGTCCATTTTTTCGGGATAAAAAGTGGCCTTTGTCATTTTCTGATCCCTGAACTGCCACTATGCAAAAAATCATGTTGATCCCTTACTCTGGGAAGAATTAAACTATCCCACGGGAACTGTACATTTTCCGGGATAAAAAGTAGTCTATGTGCTATTCCAGACTATAATCTATCTCTGTGCCAAATAAAAAATGATGTCTCAAAATTATTGGTTGCTTTGGCATACTCAAAATATCAGCCTGTAAATCGAAATATGTCACATATCGAATGAGTCTGTTCAAATCCTTGCAAAAATCATGCAGATTTTTGATTACGTTATCAGTACTGGCAGGCCCAAACTCGATCTCCCGCGACGCGTTATCGCGCAGATGCTACCGAGTACCGACATAAAGCCATCGTTGTCCGCACACACAATTAGTATTCATTTGTCTGTGGTGGTATGCGAGCCGACCGTCGAATTAAGCTGTAAGTGGACGTATGCATTATTTTATTATTATTAAAAAAAAACAAATCTAACAACCATTCGAAATTCGAATTTGAGGTCCATATTGAAAAATTATGTCTTACATTTTTAAAATTATGCTCAAAAATAAGTTGATAATTATTTTAAACAATCTTCCTAGCTGGTTAATTAATTAACATATTTTAATCTAAATGAATCTTTACAACTCATTACTTTTAGAATCGTTTTAGGTACTCAAGTCTATATCCTTAAGATAACACTTATAAAAAACATATTATGTAAGTAAAGCAACGCTGTAATTTAATGTCGGCAAGACAAACAAACATTTAATTTTCCATTACCTTAGTTACCAAGGATTACCTTAGTTAAACCTTTACTTAAACGTCCTTTATTTATATTATTTAATATTTATGCAGATAATCTGAGTGTTTTTTTGTTTAAAAATTGCAACAGTATCACCGGCATAATATATTTAATGTTTATTAAAATCATAAACATTGTTGTTACTTATTTTTTGTAAATTCCGAAAGCTAACTTTGGGCTTGTATATGGAGAAAATCAATATCTTTTGGTTAGTAATTTTATTTTATGATTATAATATGTTCGATTTTTAAAACGCCAGAATTATATGTCGTGCTACTTTTCGAATAATTATAATCTTGTTGCAAACGGTAGAATAGCATTAATTAGATTATTTATCAATTAGAACAGCAACAATAGCACATAGGTACGACCAATAAAATTCTATGTTCTATTAGATATATTTTGTCTATGATGCTTATATCCTGAACAATACCACAGATAATTATTATTTTAAACGTAAAAATCGCTTTATTAAAAAAATATGTTATTTATTTTTGAGTGCAATTCGATCGTCACAGCAGAAACATGATGTAACTAACTCACAAATCATAACATTTATCCGCTACAGGGTCGAACCGATAACCTTTTATTCGGGATTCGTCATATCATAGTCAATTGCCGTCTTTTGTTCAATACGATCTAGCTTCATGAAATTAATGACCGTATTCATTTCATTGACTTATAGCTTGTTTTTATCCTGGCATAGTAACCACACTGCACTTGATGGTAAGAGTAGTTCTGTCCAGATAGAGTATTAAGTCGCGAGAGACAATCTATCCCTCGCTACTCGACACAATCATGTCGGTCCACAGTTCAGCTTCTTCACACTACGCCATGGGGAAAGTAGGTAATGAAGCCGACAGGGGGTCAATACGACCAAACATCGTACCCCAACTGTAGACCCCGACAAAAACTGGATGTACACTAGCTGACCCCGGAACGCGACACACTTGCGTGTGCCACTAGGGTGGGTTTTACACCCAGTGTACGGTGGTGGGAATCCAGGCGTATATGAATATCCTGATAATAAACCTTGCGCTTTTTTAACAATCAAATAATTTTCTACTATTTAGTTCAGCTAACTATTAAAATGTTTTTTTTTTATATTATTGATTTCGAATTTGGTTAATAATTGTAGATCTGACTGCTAACGAAATAAACGCTGAAAGACACGTTCCAACGCAACGCAAATCAAAACAGGCTGAATACGGCGCACCGCTTTTATATATCAAGGGTAATTTAAAGCTGAGTAAAGATGCACCGCAATATTACCCTTCTGTAGTACCTACCTATTTTCCTGTATTTTAATTTAATACCAGACTACGAAACCAAAAAGGAAAGGTTATATTTTCACTTTATCTAATTAGCTGTCACTTTCTTGTCAGAACACTTAAATTATTACTTGTGACAATATTATTTCATAACGGGTTTTACGTGAAACCCCAAGGTCAATTTAGTTTACTTTAATCTAGACATTGTTTGATCATTGGCAAATATCACGTGGTATCACCGTGTAATGTGTAACTCTTTGTCAAGTCCTAGATTCGAGTCACGGGTAAGGAATTGTGATATTTTCAGTTCAAAAACTATATTTTCCGACATTTTGTTTAAACCTATTTAGTTTACCTTAACCTACTTAACTGAAAGTAAATTACATATGTAACTATGTTAATTACAGTTAAATTAATTATTTGTCATATTGCAAAACATAACAAATTGTTTTATCTATTTTATCTTCACCACAGGACGTAAGCCCATTTGATAATATTTTATTCATAATGAATCATAATTTACTACCTGCTAGCTTTTCCCGCAGCTTCGCTTGCGTGATAACGTTTGGGTAAAGGTACCGTACTTTAGGACATTAAAAGCATTTTAATTTTTTACCGAGTTTCCGGACAAGTTTTCTAACTATTCTTTCCTTGTTTTACTATATTACATTCATCCTTTCTCCGAATATTACATACATAAGAAATAGTTAAATAAGTCCACCCATTCTCAAGTTATGGGCTATGTATGCGTTAGCATAACCGTTTGTATAACCTATATGTATTATGTAGACTATGAATTACAATTTGGTCAACATTGATTCGTTTTAATTTCTTCATTACCAGAATTAGGATGCGTTTTCAGCAGGGATGTGCGAGGTAGCAGTGTTACCAATAGTGTAACACTGTAAAATGTTACTATACATCTATCTCTGACAAACACCGTCTAGTGACAGCTATTTTTTCGCTCGCGTCCCTAGCACATCTCTCGCAACCTAAGCTCGCAACATATTTCTAGCACATATCTTTCCCTTGTTTTGTAAGTACAAAAATCTCGCTCCGCTGAACCGTTTCCACCAGAGCTGATATTATTATATTGGTTCTTAACAAACACATCCCTCGCTACGCATCTTCGCACATAATACTAGCCCTGTATTAAACATTGTCCCACTGCTGGGCACGGGCCTCCTCTATTAATCAGAGGGGTTAGGCCTTAGTCTACCACGCTGGCCTAATGCGGGTTGGTAAACTTCACATACCTTCGAAACCCGTATGAGAATTCTCAGGTATGCAGGTTTCCACACGTTGTTTTACTTGGCTGTTAACGCAAGCGATAATTAACATTTTAATACACATACTTTAGAAATCATCTTCGCACATCTCTGGTGGAAATGCAGCCTTAACAGATTTTGCTACTACGCTTCCGAAAGTTATATCTCTATATACGCAGCTGCCACCTATACGGTTTCATAAGTTTTTTTAACCTTACATTAATGAGCTTGAAACTCCATAAGTTGTACGCTTAGTTAATTTCCATGTGATATTCTAAAACAGAAATTATTACATCTGTATTACGTGTGATGAAATATCTGTTATCTGCAACATCATGTCAAAGTAGGGCAGTGTTAATCAATTAATTCAATTATATCACGTACAGATACGGGTGGAAATGACATTGTCTTTGTTTAGAAATAATTACTACATTTGTTGCCGTAACATATTTACATACACCTAACTGACGTGTCAGCCATGTTGCTATTATCAATACTCTAAGTATTATCTAAATGAACAAATATTGTTAACCGGAGTTCAAAAAGAGCAACGCTAGAGTTTCTTGTCCGTTCTTCTCTAGCGAAACTGCATTCAAACTGGCGGTAGAGTTTAAAATATTGTCTGAATCTAAATAATGTATAGTGTATAGCATTTCACGGATGCAATAAATATATTATTTTTCATTTTATGTGTGTTAATCGTAAATTCATTGTAGTTCCAGTTACCCACGAATAGCTTAGCTTAAAATTGATTAGGACTGTGACTGTTGCATATACATATTTACTAATTTATATTTATTTATTGTGAGAGACTTAGATATATAGTACTTTGTTCATATAAACCTGGTTAAATATAGTCTACGTTTTATAAGCCCGCTTGAGTTTACTTTATTTATCTGAATTCTCTTTGAAAATGACTTTACCGACATGTTTAAAGAAGCTGGGCCATCGAACTTATGATATAATGTAAACAAATATGTAAAGGACATAACATACAACAAAAATAAATAATTATTCGATTTGCTAATATAGTTTTACAAATATTCCGGATTAATTTAGAACTTTGATGAAGGGGTTATATTTGTTAAATAAAAGATAGCCGTCCCCGCGAACTCCGTTTCGCCTTAAACTATTTCGTCCCAACCCGTCTATCCCGTGGGATAAAATCTTTCGGAATAAGAAGTAGCTCATACTACTCCGGAATATTTTTTTAGTGCCTCGATAGGCAGGTGAGCAGACTGGCCACCAGTTGGTAAGTAGTCACCGCCCATAGACTTCTGCAATGCCAGGGCACAGTAATGCTGCTGCCTACTGTTAATAAAAATGAAATAATAATTTCCCTCCATAGGCGATTTTTTTATGAATTAAGTAGTTTTTGAGTTTATCCATTACAAACAAACAATAAAATCTTTTCTCTTGATAATACTATTAGTATAGATATATATATATATATATATATATATATATATATATATATATATATATTATTTTATTAAGAAACCTTTATGTAATAGGGTTGTTGTCACGTTATTTAAGTGAAAACTTCTTTAGGCACGTGTGGCTCTTTTGGATGGGAAAAAAGCATAAACACGCGTGACCATCAAGCTCAGATTATTTTACTTTTGACTAAACACCCCTATGAAGTTCTATAATTATTGACAAGCAATCATACACATAATTTATTACTCAGTATCAGCCCGGAGTATGGTATGGTACGGTATGGCGATATGCTCGCCCGACATTATGGGACCGTAACAATTTTGGCAAATTGTGCGTATACTGGGTACACCTCTGCCTACTTCTTGTATGTATATATGTTAATGGTGATTAGAACACTATTAAACTTCAACCTAAAGCCTCGGCAACAGATGTTTATGCGGCACCGTTATCTTATCTAAATCCTTGTAATGTTCGCTCGATAGTATCTCATCACTAATGATTCACTTGTTGTTTCCGTTATTAAAATGGTTTATCTCTATAATTATTTTTAATACATAATCTCCCGATAATTTGGAATACTTTCGTGGATTTACAATGAATTGGTAGTCTTATAGTCTTTGACAGATCTAATTATTATTATTATTAATAATAACTACGATTGCTTCTTTAGTAAGGCTGTACGGTATACGACTGTGATTGTTTCGAGTTTTTTTTTTTTTTTAGTGCCTGGATAGGCAGACGAGCAGACGGGCCACCTGATGGTAAGTAGTCACCGCCGCCCATAGACTTCTGCAATGCCAGAGCACAGCAGAGCCGCTGCCTACCGTAGATGTTGGTATTACCGACTTTGTCTATTTAAATATCGACGGTTGGGGAGCCATTTACAACTAAACGATTTAAGAGACATTTTTTGCGATATTGCATTATATTCATATTCGAAATTAGCAAATTTTTCTGCAAATTTTGAACTAAGTTTCAATTTTTGTGTAATTTTTCCTTAGAGTATTTAATTTTTCACATAAAGATACTGTACTAGTGTGCTTACTCAAGAAATCTGTATATATAAAAGAAGAAACTGACTGACTGACTGATCGATCAACGCACAGCCTAAACGGCTGGGGTTAGAGACTTGAAGTTTTGACAGTAGGTACCTTTTATCACGTAGGCATCCACTAAGGAAGGGTTTTTGGAAATACCACCCCTAAGGGGGTAAAATAGGGAATGAAAGTTTGTATGAAAATCCGTAATTTTTAAGTTAAACGCATGAATAATTGGTATTTTGTATTGTATACTTTTTCTCTCAAACATGACCTCCAACAGCAACAACTAGTATAATAATATTAATTCTAATAAAATCGCCGCAATAGTTTTTTTGTAGAATATTTTTTTCCAAAAAACTTATAGTTTTTTCATATAACATTTCAAAAATCAAATAGCCCGTCAACCGTCGATCTGGACGACACTGCGGTTACGATCAGGAGCAGTATGGTCACTTTGCCGTGCCTGATAAAAAAAACAGTCACACACATAGTCCCGACCCCACACTGGGTCAAACCTGTATCGTAGGTATCAAGAACTACGAGGGATTATGGTCCCGCAACACTCAGACTCAAAACATATATTTGTGGATCACACAAACTGTTCTTGGTGCGGGAATCGAACTCGCGGTCTCTCGTTTCATAGACTACGCGTCCGTTGCGGCAGGGAAACTGTTAATGTACTTATTATTTCATATTTCGAACTATTTTCACCCCTTAACAGTAGGCAGCGGTTTTGCTGTGCCCTGGCATTTTAGAAGTCTATGGGCGGCGGTTACTACTTACCATCAGGTGGCCCGTATGCTCGTCTGCCTATCGAGGCAAAAAAAAATACTTCGAAGCTTAGGTGACCCTAATCTATAAAAAAATATTGTAGATATCGTATCTCTAGGTTACTGACCATTGACGCAAAAACATCACCTGACGCTTTTATAATGATTATAAAAATTTACACAGATAAAGGTCACGGGGGGTATTGTCTAATCCTTTTATTGGATAATCCTTTAATGCGATATTGTTATCAAATTACAGCTGTTCGTTCCGTTCACTTAAATAAATTTTTATTAAATTTTTTATCTGTTGATATAATAATTTACAGTCCTGTTATTTTTGCCCTTTATCAATTACGTAGGAGACTGAATACTAATAGGAAAAAAACACTCAGATTTTTCCCACACGCTTCATCACCCAGGATCATAGGAAGGATGGAACACAGATGGTAAACTGTTTCATAGCTTGATGGTGCGGCAAAAATACAAATTTGCGAACCCCTAGGTTTGGGCCTGGACAGTAGACACCACGACGCTGTGGCTACGCAATGCAGCACGCGTGGTTCTGGTGTGGATGGGAGGGGATGGAATAAGAATACACAATTCTTCGGACCATTCCCCATGATACAGTCAGTAGAACACGCTAACCGAGTAAAATATCCCACAAATGTAGCGGCTCTTGGCTGGTTTTCTTCCTTTTAAACACCATATATACCTTCATGCCCATGATTTAATGTGAAGAAGCTATATAGCAGGCCGGCATGATTGTGTTGAGTAACGAGGGATAGATTGTTACTCGCTACTTGATGTTCTAACTGGACGAGACTGCGCTAACCATCAGGTGCAGTGGAGTCACTTTGCAGTGCCAAGATTAAAAATGTTCTATTTATTATGTCTTCATTACAGCATAAAAAAATATTTATTTGTTTTTTTTTTCAGACATTCAGAATGATGAACGGATCTCCCGAGAATATGGGGAGCAAAAACAAATACAGCTCCATGTCACTAGATGATGCCATGTTACTGGCTGGTGAGTTTATTGGCTTGTTATAGAACTGTTAAATTTATAGGAGTCAATTTAACTGCCACTTAAATTAGTGTTTTATTCTTGAATGTTCATGGTTATAAAGGTATACAATTATATGCGTCAAGTTGTAATGACAATAATTTATTTATGAACTGTACTGATATTAATATTTTGTAAATGTAAATTCGTACTAGTCATGGTAGCGTAAAAAGCAATAACTATAATTATTTGTTGTTACTTTTAGAGTCAATTAGACATATAGACAGCCACCATGGCGTAGCAGACGAGATGCCTTGGGTTCGATTCCCGCACCGAGACTAATACTTGTATGCCAGATAGATATTTGTTTCGGGTCTGGGTGTTGTGGGACCGTAGTCCCTCGTAGTTATATAGTTCTGGATTGGCAAGACACAGGTTTTACAGGCGTGTGGTCAGAACTATGTGTGACTGCTGGGTGTATTTATTATTTAATAATTATCTAGTTCAAAAGAATTGTGACATTTTCGTCGCTTCTTAAACTGTTTACTTCGTGGCAAGCGTAATGTTTATAGTTCTCTGCAACGTATCAAACGATAGCCCACGTTTATATTAATAAACATTAGATTAAAACACCGTCATGTACAAATAATACGTAGTGATTACGAATAACATGCTAAATGGCGAAACAAAATAATGAGATGACGTAACATTTTAATAACTTGTTGCTAAGGGCATTATTAGTACCTTAGTTACCTTAGTAGTTCACATCACATGAAATTTCAAATCAAAATATTGATTTGAATATTTAATATTTTCAATTTGGAACTAGAAAATAATAACGAGACGATAAATAAAAAAAAATTAGACGTAAAATATGAAGCAAAGCCTTTTTTGAAAATAGAGATATTTTGGTAAGGCTCTTAGAACACGATAAACATATTTTCACAAAATTCGAATAAAAAATATTCCTTTTTTGGGCCACTCGACTGTAGATCATACAAACCAGGTTAAAACACTGTTTTACCCTATGTTTAATTTCCAATATCTTTCTATATTAATTATGATATGTATATGAGAATCAGATCTGTCAATATGTGTTTGGTGGTGGACTAAGGCCTAACCCCTCTCTAGTAGAGGAGGCCCGTGCCCAGCAGTGGAACAATAATACAGGGCTAGTATTATTATTGCATGTCTTGAGGAACAAAGAACAGTTTACATCACTTATGATCTTGGGTCAAATGTTATTTAGTGCACGTGGCGATAGCTGTTTATAAAATCAACATTACACACATACGCTCACGCCTGTAATCCCCGAAGGGATAGGCAGAGGTGTAACCAGTACACCCACATTTCGCAGAGTTTATTTCGGTCCCATGATGTGATACGGGACGAGCCTATCGCCATACCGGGCACAATTACAGACTCCGGGCTTATACTGAGTATTTCTAAATACAAAAACCCAATATCACTTTAGCCATTCCGGGCATCGAACCCGAGACCTCAGCACAGCATTCACCTCTGCCTACCCCTTTGGGGATTACAGGCGTGAGTATATATATTGTATTATACCCTTCCTAGTATAATAAGTTCTGGAAAAACACTTTTTCATTCTATTTTAAACAATCTACGTAGATTGTAGTTTGATTTATGAATATATAATTAAATATTGCTTTAGAGATCAAACGGATCTTGCGTTTCGCATTGTTTTCAAACGCTTTGGGAAACCCCGTTGCAATCTGATAAGAAACGTCGCTTATTTGAACTGGCTTTAAGAACCTATTACCTAAAGCGTGACACTTAAGAGCACTTAAGCGAACAAGACAATATGCTCATTTTTCTTCTTTAATTTTTTTTTGTGCCGATATTTAAAGGAGCTAGTCTTGTCACTGAAAAGTAGTAACCCCTACAGCCGTAAAGCAATCTTCCCATTACGGCCACTAATCAGAGAAAATAAAGCTATCGTATGACGTGATTAGGTACATTTTAGGCGCATAGCGAGTTAAATTACACCTTATTATATCGAAATGAGAGTCAGTATTTGTTTAAAGCTCTTTACGGAATGAACCTTTGATGTTCTATGACTACACCGCACATGATGGTAAGCGCAGTGCCAGTTAGAGTATCAAGTAGCGAGAGACAAGTATACCTCGCTATTCGATACAATTATGTCGGCCTGCAACTATTGATAGTTAATTATCGCTTGCTTTAACGGTGAAGGAAAACATCGTGAGGAAACCTACATACCTGAGAATTCTTATAAGAATTTCGAAGGTATGCGAAGTCTACCAACCCGCACTAGGCCAGCGTGATGGACTAAGTCCTAACCCCTCTCATTAGTAGAGGAGGCCCGTGCCCAGCAGTGGGACAATTTTTAATACAGGGCTAGTATTATTATTAGTTAAGTATTCTGTGGTATGAGGCAATACTGTGGCCTATGTTTCCAGGGTTTGGAAGCTACAACATCCTGCATATGCTGATGAGCGGTATGATCCTGATGGGTATGATCATGCAGAGCGTGGCACTCGGCTACATCCTGCCGGCGGCACAGTGTGACCTCAGTCTGACGCTGCAGCAGCGAGGGTGGTTATCAGCCATACCCTTTCTAGGTAAGAATATTATAACTATAAATAGTTAGAGTATATAGTTGTATGTTATTTTGTTTCTAGATTTGTATTATAGTCCCGCCAGTTCGAATTGGGTATATCCTGTAATGACTATGTGTGTTGAATAAAGAATATAAAATAACAATAGTTTAGATGGCAAACATATGAGACACTGGATGTTAAGTTATCTCCACCGCCCAAGAACACCTTTTTAGAAATTCTAATTCCAATATGCTGAAGATCCTAGATATAATTGAAAAGGTCTTTGCCCTAGCGTTAATAAACAAGAAAATCTGTTGATTTATTTAGTTAAAACGAAATGCTGATTTTCATTGATGATGATCCAAAATTTTTAAAATGTTCGTTAGTACCATTAAGAATGATCCATACTTTATGGTCAATACATCTCTAAATAATTTCGGCAAATGGCGATATGGTAAAAAAAAGTTTTGTTATATCATCATTGTCTGTTTTCAAACGGCTAACATATGAATTTTACTTTTTGGGTTTTTTAATATTCATAAAAACCAGCGAACTGTTTAAGGATATCTACACAGTAAATTAACCTACCGTTTACAGAGTTAAAAGAATAAAATGAGGTATTATTGTAAGCTGGTGGTAGGATATTCATATCCGCCCGGATAGCACCACCGTATGCAGGGTGTAAAACCCGGCATAGTGGCACACTCAAAGTGTGTCGCGTTCCGGGGTCAGCCAGTGTACATCCAGTTTTTACAGTTGGGGGTCTACAGTTGGGGTACGATGTTTGGCTGTTTTGCGGCCTTCTGAGTACTCTGACAATAGACCCTCGACCGCTTCTTCATCTTCTTGCCCATGGCGTAATGTGAAGAAGCAGGCCCGCATGATTGTGTTGAGTAGAGGGGATAGATTGTCTCTCGCTACTCGATACTTTAATTGGACGGCACTGCGCTTACCATCAGGTGCAGTGTGGTCACTTTGCCGTGCCAGGATAAAAAAAGAGTGAAAAAGTCTAAGCTTCAAGACAAACATTGCTTCCATATTAGTAGCAGAATAAACATTTTTCAGCAATAATCCTGACGTCGTACTTCTGGGGTTGGTTGGCGGACACGCAGGGTCGAAGGCCTGTGATGTTGTTCTCGATGGTCATATCTGCAGTGTTCTCGGTGTTTGCCAGTTTTGCTCCAGACATCATCTCCTTCGCGGTCTTGCAGTTCATCTCAGCTATATTGTAAGTTAGTTTGATCCGCTATATATTTACTGTACCTAAAATAAGTATAAGCTTTTTAATTCATAAAAGTACACCGACTTCAATCAAAAACAAATTATGCGTCCCTATAAAATTTGAGGCCCTCAATTTTTCTGAGATGTCATGATCAGATCCTGTCTTGGTACCAATGGGACCACCTGGGAAGTATACCCTTTTAAACTAAATTGCTTTACAATATTCTTACAATTTCCTTTTAAAATTAAACAAACTTGTTTCGCAATTTAACGTGCTTAAAAAATCGATTTCTATTTTCAAACTACTTCTTCCATCCACTTGGTCTATGAGATATGTGTGGTATAATGTTGAAGATTACCCAAATAACTTTATTCAGGAGTTTTTTTTTACCTTTTACTTCCTTTGCAAGCATATTGTTATTGACTGATATTTGTCAAATTGCACTACGCTAATCATCAGGCGCACCGTTGCCACTTTAGTTAATACCAGAAATAATTAATAAACAAATATACTTAACAGTCAGACACATAACTCTAACCCCATTACAAGGACCTAAATCTGCATTGAAATTATCAAGAAATACGGGGTAGGTACTTACAGTTCCACACCTGGACTTGAGTCAAACATTTGTCTTTGGGTATCGAATCAGCAACCTCGTGTCTCACAGCTGCACGCACACCTAGGTGTGCCTATACCTAGGCACACAACAGAAGGCAGTGGCTTTGCTGTGCCCTGGCATTGCAGAAGTCTATGAGCGGTGGTGATTACTTACCATCAGGTGGCCCAACGGCTCGATTGCCTATCGAGGCACTAAAAAAACCTGCTGCGCCACGGCAGCTGTCAATAAGTCAATTGTTATCCAAATTGAGAGTTAGTATAAACTTCTGATGCCCTTGTTTTCAGTATGGCTGGCTCTTCGGCCGTAGTGTACACATATCTGGGAGAGTTCAACAATCTTCGACACAGGGATAAAATGGTCGCCTTCGGCTCTTCGTTCGTGGGCATTGGCACTGTTATTTTGCCTTGTGAGTATACGATTTTTCACTTATTATAACTAACAATTTTAGTGTAGATTGATATAAATTGTTGATTTTGAAAGTAGTAAAATAACTGTTCCTGAAGAACGATGTTATTGAAGTTGCAATTCAAGGTCAGGATCATCGGTAAACCGTAACAATACTTTTTTTGCCATTAAGATGTCTGTGGATTTCATGAGTGATAGTAATCTTATATTCGTAACTTTGAATAATGTAACTAGTCATTTTCCGACCTTCAGCTATAAATACTAAAAAGTATGTTGAGTTTGTTATATAAGTAAACACTTGATTTTATTAATTTAGGTCATCATACCTTTTTTTAATAATTCAACTAAAACTTTCAGGTATCTCCTGGTTGATTCTCCCTCAAGAGTTCGCTTACCCCATCACGTTCCTGGATATCTACTACCGTCCCTGGAGGCTGCTCATCGTCGCATGCGCTATTCCCTTCGCATTAGGCTCCGTGCTGCTCCTCTTCGCGCCAGAAAGTCCCAAATTCTTGTTCGCTACTGGACAACACATGGCTGCCTTAGACGTCGTCAAGAAGATCTACGCTTGTAACAATAGAGCTTCTGCGGAAGATTTTCCAGTGAGATTATTTTATTTTAGTATTTTAGGAAAACTAACAGCTAATACATTATAAATAGGAGATGTAACTAAAGGCTAAATACAAGTTTTCACTTATACTAAATGCACAAACGTAACCGTCTTGTATCAATAAAAAACCAACCAATAGGGTTTATAAATACTATAAACTTTTTTCAAAGTATATGTCAATGACTTTTAGTTGTTGTATTAAATAAATCTTAATCAACATTTGTACTATTATTATCAATATTTGTTAACATGTTATTAAAGAGTTTGTTTGCTGTTAATATAAACGATATATGGGTCTAGGACTATGAGTGACTGGTTAGTGTTTCTCAGTTCTTGATTTGTAGTTATACGAGAATCTTCATCAAATGTATGTACATTTTTCAGGTAAAGTCTCTGTTAACGAGTAACTACTTGTACAAATCGAACGACAGTAAAGGAATAGCAGCTGTGTGGGCTTCGATGAAGGAGCAGACTATTCCCCTGTTCAAACCACCGCTGGTGCCGTGGACTCTGCTCACCTGCTTTGTACAGTTCGGGATTTTTGCAACGTAAGGATTTACTTTTACTTGTAACGCTAATAAAAAAAAAGCAACATACAGTCGAATTGAGAACCTCCTCCTTTTTTTGAAGTCGGTTAAAAAACATAGATAGTCACGGGGACTACCGATAGAAGTGAAAACTTTAAACATTGGAATTCATGTGTTCTTTTATGAAACAGCGTCCATAAAGTAGTGTTTATTTGCTTGTCAATAATTATAGAACTTCAAAGGCGTGCTTATATCAAAAGTAATATTATCTGAGCGTGACGATCACGCGAGTTCAGTGCTTTTACCCCATCCCAAGAGTGGCCAACGTTCCTAAAGAAGTTTTCACTTCAAAAATATAATCGCAATTATATTTTTTTATTCCCATAGTGGTATAATCGAAAAAAGAATAAATATTATTTCATTAATAGAAAGATGTAACAGAAAACTTGAAATTACTCAAAGACAATTATTATAAGTTGATAAACACACTAAATTATTAACAAGTAATTGTAAACCAAATTGAATGATTATATACATGACATTGTAAGTAATATATTTATAAATGTTCCAGAACCAACGGTTTCTACGTATGGTTTCCGAGCATACTCAACTCGTTGGCAAACCATGAAGGCGGAGAGACGAAGATTTGTGATGTCCTGGACGCTAGCAAAGTAGCAGCTGCCAATGGAACTGATGTAAGTTCCATTAATATTAGCTATCGAATATAAATGGATGTGAAAGAAAGGTATTTAATATAAATAGTAGAAGACGTCTTGCAGATGCTTTAGTCAAAATAGCTCAAGCAGATCTAAAGATTACAAAAACGAAGAAACTGTACAAAGCCGAAACAGATAGATTTCTGGTTTCTCCAGTTTTTTACCTATCTATTTAAATACGCTCTAAACCTGGCATTATAAATTTTAATTTCATGTTGTCGGTAAATTACACATGGCCATATTAACCGCTAAATGCCAAAATTAGCAAAATTTTGTTCCCTTTTATAAGCTTTATTTTAATTATTTACTCGTTTCGTATAATTCTTTAAAAAATAACGATCAATGTAACATTATTTTTCCTTTCCAGATGATCTGCGATGATACTATGAACACGGCGACCTTCGAGCGTTCCATCTACATCGGCCTCGTGTTCTGCTCGATGTACATCATCGTGGGCTTCCTCGTGGACTTCGTGGGGAAGAAAATGATCCTCGTCACGATCCTGGGCGTCACCGGAGTCTGCGGGATCTGCGCCCACTTGGCTTACAACCAGCTATTGGCTGTTGTGTTGTTCGCCGTATTCCAGATGTCCGGAGCGTGTATTGGGCTCATGAATGCCGTTGCTGTTGAACTGTTTCCGACTAAGTTTAGGTATATTGTATTCCTACTTCTTACTGGCTTTTAACCGCAGCTTTGCATGTGTAATTACGTTTATCGGCACCGCGGGAGATTGTGCTTTACACAATAAATAAGTGCTCCCAATGCTATGAAAATATTTTCCCAATGCAAGTAATTAGTTGAAAAAGTTTTATTGCAATAGGATTATTACTGCGCGGAACCCAAATTCTTTTATTTTTCTAAAATAAAAGTAACTAACTAGCCTAAGTTACTCCTTATAAGATCAGCTATCTACCAGTGAAAGTCCCCTTACTAAATGGATCCAACCGTCTCGAAGATTAGCCGGAACAAACCGACAGACAAAAATTTTACAGATTGTTTTTTCGTTATAAGTACCCGTACTCCGAGCTGATACTGAGAATTTTATTAAAACCCAGTATTCCATTTTATCCTTTTATCTGACCCGGGTCAAACCCGAGATCTCAGCACAACAGGCACCGCGTACGCAATTACAAATACGTCAACGAAACACTAAATTTATTTTTTTATTTTTTCTTTGCAGAGCAATGGCAATTTGTTTGTCAATGATGATGGGACGCGTTGGCTCCATGTTTGGATCCAACTTGATTGGTGTATTCTTGGAAACGAATTGTGGTGCGGGATTCTATCTATTTGGTGGTATTATTATTGGTACGTATCAAATTCAATTATGATTTAATCACCGCAAATCTTTTATAAAATGTTCTTTTAGTTTTTCCCGAATTACCCATCATATTTTCTATTCCTAAAACTCTTTTAGAAAACGAAACGCGTTTAATTTAATTTTACTTATATAGATAGTGAAACTTTATAATAAAAGACTCATCTCATGTAGCTACAACTGTCTAAGTAAAAGCACTGATTTCACCGTCTAACGTCTAATTTTAGTTGAGCCCTAACTCCTAACATATCTGGCGTAAACCTATTAATTGCATCGTGTGCTGGGCGATTGGGTCAACTAAAGATACATATGTGTTTATTTTAAAAGTCTATAATTTTTTTTTTAGAAGCCTTTATCAATATTTTTTTATTTTATCTTTAGTGAACGCAGTCTGCTGCCTCACTCTACCGAAAAAAAAAACGATCCCACCATCCAAGATGATCAACGTGGAATCGACGCAGAATCAAACCCACGAACCCGTATGAACGAGCATGTTAAACTTATGGCAGAATAAAAACAATCAATTAAAAAAACGACCGAGAGGAGGCGAAACGTGTTGATACATATAAAAAAATATTAGACTGAAAAAGTAAATTTGAATAAAATTAGAAAAGACAGACACATACAGATAAAAAAACATTATTGATGACAGAGATTTATGACGTTATGATGAAAAAATAAATTAATATAGACAAGGACAGACGTCCTAGGCTACATTTTTTAAATTAATTGACACTGCAACTGAACGTTGCCCTTACTGAGACTAGAATATGAATTAACTAAAAATTATATTCCTGCGCTTGTGTCATGACATTCTTGACAAATATAACAAAGAGTTTAATAGACATGTACAAAGATAGAAAATAAATAGGACCCAATTGTTGTAAATAATTATTTAATTATTAAATATGGTTTTTATTAGTTCTTATCGTTTTATTTTAATTTTAAATAAGAAAAAGTATTATAAAAAAATATTGTTAATAACTACAATCTACATTACGTTACGAAAACGTCAGTAGACTTCTACGATAAAATTAAATAATGATTTCTATAAAATGTCGTTTAAATGTATTTTGTTAAATATATTTTAATTTAATAATTTACAGTTATGTACACGTCTTAAAATTAATACGTTTGCCCTAAATTCCAGTGCCAGATCGTACCAGGGATTCCCTCCTGTGAGAGCCCCAAAATATGCTGTATTAACTTGTTAGAGGTTAATATGAGAGTCAATGGTTTCACTAAAGATGATGCTCAGTCATTAGGAACATCTCAGTTGGAAGGCGGACCCTAGCATTAGACTAGACTAACACCAGATACAAAGCAAGAAAGTTAATAACCTAAAATTGGAATTCATCTTATAATTTTGTGAAAAAAAATTACCTAAATGAATAAAATGCGGTACAGAAACAAATATATTTGCAAACACTATTTTCTGCGATAATATTGCTAAGACAACGACACCGTATGTGAATCAAAAACAAATGAATGACAGACAGCCCACAGCTTTGGTCCGCCCGCCCCTTCATAATCCGCGTCTTACTTGTTGCTCTGCGCAGAAAGTTGCGCAGTATACATACATTCATAACCTCAACCTACATTTCAAAAATAATATGTAACGTTTCATGATTCATGAAAGATTTTCCGACGCTGAAAACGATCCAAACCGCCCTAAACAGCGGAAGTCGAAGGTTTTCATTTCCGGAGAAACGGTGGCGAGGGCAGGAAAATTTCAGAATTGTGGGCGGCTGTACTAGGATCGTAGAAACGGTAAGAGATGTGTGCACGTAAGGCGGTAGCCGGGGTGAGATGTTTCTTCGCATGCGCCGTGGGTATTGATTTTCTTGCGACCGACTCTACCCCCTTGTAACTTCTACGAACCCTCAGATATAATAAAAGTGCTGGATGTGGGATTTGCGTCTATTAATGCATGGGTATTAATGATAATGCATTAAAAACACAATTAATTTAAAATTATTCAAAATAATCAAATCTCAATATTCATAACTTTCTATTACAAAAACTGATTAAACCTCTGCCTGCCCCTTCGAGGATTACAGGCGTGAGTGTATATGTATGGGATCTTTTATTTAAAAAAATAGGCAGTCATTGGGACTACCGACACAAGTGAAATCTTTAAACTTTGTAATTACTGTATTATTTTTGAAACAGCGTTTATAGTATAAGTATATTTTTTTTTGGTTTATGATTGTTTACCAATAATAATAGAACTTTATAAGCATACTTTTGTAAAAAGTAAAACAATCTGAGCGTGACGATCACACGAGTTTTTCCCCATCACAAAAGTGCCCAACGTGCTTAGGAAAGTTTTCACTTCAAAAATCGTAATTATTTTAAATACTTTTTAGTGCTTCACTAGTGTTAGACTGCCTCGGTGCCGCAGTTGTAATTGCGCATGCCTAACGATTCCTGTGGCTGAGGTCTCGGGTTCGATCCCTAGGTCGGGTAAAGTGATATTGGGTTTTTCTATTTAGAAATATTCAGTATCAGCCCGGAGTCTGGAATTGAGCCCGGTATGGCGATAGGCTCGCCCCCTATCACATCATAGCCCGTAATTCGGCGAAATGCCCGTACTGGTTACACCTCTGCCTACCCCTTCGAGGATTATAGGCGTGAGTGTATATGTATGTACTTTTAAGTGTTTCAATGCGACAGTTTAAAACAATAATTTTTAAATACTGTTATAGGTAATTTTTTTTCCTTTGAGCTAAATAAATATTTTTTTTATAAATAAAAGAATGTAAAACTCCTAAAGACAATATTTTTCTACGCTCCATGTTTGAAAATTCCAATACTTCTACCGTTTTATGCTCGCCTAGTAAGTCAGATGTCGGGGAAACTTGAATGCCTCCGTTTTTCACAAAAGAAAATCGGTGGAAGATAACTTGCCTCTTCTCTTTAAATGGTTAAGTACTATCTATGGGCGCAATACTTTTTTTCCCTGTAGCACTTAAAAGTTTTTTTTTTTTTTTTAAATCTGAACACATTTATAAAGAGAAAATTAAATTATTTCACCAGTTCTACCAGACAAAGTAAATTATTCATTATTGATTATTTATTCGATGTTGAATATATTTTTTTAGTTTTCCGCCTTTTCCTCTTTCTCAATTTATTAAACAAAAATCTGTAGAATCCGCCATTTTCGTAGCAAATCACTGGGAACGCATAGACTGACAAATATAACTTTCCGCAAGTCATTTGAATAAGTATTTGTTTCTCTCTCACAATTATTTCTCTCTCTTACTTTTCTTGTAGTCAATTCAGTTGGGTCCCCCGTTTTTCGTAGCTGTTACTAGGAGTGCATAGTCATAAGGATGTTATTGATTTTCCTCAACTCGTGCGAAAGAGTCGGAGTACGACGCGTGTCGCACGTAGCCCTAGACACTCTACAAAAAGAATAACCCCTCGATCAATACCTCCCTATCCCTCGCACAGACAGCTGATTTCATTCAAGATAAAATATGATAAATTAACATAAAATGATAATTACAATGAAGTTGTTCAAAAATTACATTAATTATTAAAGTTGTAAAATAATTTCATAAGATTCATGGATATAAGAATTAACTAGCGGACCGTGCGGACGTCGTCCTGCCCGGAAAAGTAGCACCACACCGACAGCAGCGCCACCTACCGAGTCCCAAAACCATCCAGGGCGCCACCCAAAGGCATACAAATAAAATCATTCAAATCGGTCCAGCCGTTTAGGAGGAGTTCAGTGACATACACACGTACAATAAAATTATGTATATCGAAGGCATGACCGCAGGCCGATGCTGTGAGAGGGCTTACACATCCCTCTCCGATCTCCAGATATTGTCATGTATGACTTGATTTCATTCAATTCATAATTAATCATTTTCCAACTCCTACAGTTAATTATACGAATTAACTTAATTCATCAAAACACACGAGTACTCATCGCACATAAGACATTGGCAGAAATGTCGACATCGGCACCATTTGCCATTCATCAAAAACTGAATTGAATTGAATCATTTTTATCAATACTCGCCCGTTGTTGCCACGCCACGTATTTCTGTTTAAGCAATTACAGTAGATGTGTCTGTATATTAATAAGAAGCCTAATTGTCACCATCATCGCACCGATTCGGAAACGCAATGCATACTTGAAAGCCTCCGTGGCGCGTTGGCGAGTAGCCGGCTCTGAATCGAGAGGGGGTAGGTTCTATTCACACCGGACAAATGTTTGTGTGACAGACAGGTATTTGTGTCCGGGATCTGGGTGTTGTGAGACCGAAAGTCTCTCGTAGTCTCTGATACCCACAACACAAGACTCGTATCTTAGTGTGGGGTTGGGGCTATGTGTGTAACTGTTGGGTGTTATTTATTTATAATTGGTCTAGGTACGCGCGAAACGTCCAACCACTTTGATGTGCCATTTGGAGAAAATTAACCAAGAGATACACTCTAAAGGTAACATTAGCGGAGCTATCCATACTTAATATGAGAAAGTAACTGTTTCTTTTTGTATGTTTGTTTCTCAACAAAACGGCTGAACGGATTTTGGTGAAATTTGGCAAGAAGATATATTATATCCTGGAGAAGGACTATCTTGGTCTCCAAAAATTAAGGTTCCCGTGAGATAGTTTTATTTTTATTTTACCCAGAGTTCGGAATCGATATGATTTTATTCATAGTGTCATAGAGGGGTCTGAGAATATCTACCACACGGGCGAAACCGGGCAAAAGCTAGTATTTTTTTTTTTGCAAAAATTTTACACACAACAATTTTTAAGAAGGTTGAATCATTATAACGGAAACATTACCGACATCCAACAATATAAGGAAGTTGATAATATTTTGTGACACTGATAAAATATGTTATCGTACTTTTTGTCACGGTTTAACTAAAAATGAGTAAGAATTAATAACGAATAAGAACTATTCTAGAAATCAACTGCACTCCTCTTGGAATTCATGTGGATGTGACACATAATCACTCACAATGTCACACCCGTCTTTCGCGCATCCTGCAATAATAACGGTTAAAAAACATGTTGCAAAAGGAAACTAAAGGAAAACGTTAATTGTAGTGTTTAATCAAATCAAATATTTATTGAATCCATGAAATGCTATACGTTATTTAGATTCAATCATCTTTTTTTAATCGCCAGTTCGAAATGCAGTTTCGCTAGAGAATAAAAGTTTTTTAATTCAAAAAAAAGAACACCGACTTCAATAAAAAACAAATTATGCGTCACTATAAAATTTGAGGGTATAAAACACTATAAATCTGAGATCCCATCATCAGATCCTGACTTGGTGCCAATGGGACCACCTGGTAAGTATACCCTTTTAAACAAAAAAATAATTTCTCGAATCGGTCCAGGCGTCTTCGAATATCAGGTAACATACATAAAAAAAAAGATACCGACGAATTGTTAACCTCCTCCTTTTTTTAAGTCGGTTAAAAGCGGGAAAGATACTTTACCGTTGCTCTTCTCAAACACCGCCGTTCGTGTTCCTGATGGTTTTACACCCACTAGGATCATTTGTGGTCTGACTTCGACGTTTTGCCAGCTTGATGTTTTTCTTGTCTTCTTTTGTGTCTAACATCTTGTATAGGTTTTTCTGAGAGTTTTGTTGTGCAATTGCGATTGACTTATTGGTTTTCCTTTTAATATGCTGGTATTTTTCTTTATCTTCGTCTGTTTGTGTGAACTGACATGTTCTAAAGGTATCTTTCTTCTCTCGGATAGCATCTTGTGTCCACCACCACGTGTCTTTATTATGTCTTCTTCCTCTTTTAGTGCGGCCAAGAGTCTTGTTTTCAACAAGGAACGCACAGGAATTAAGTAGAAACCTTAGTTATATAAACTGCTCGTAATATTAAAAGGTAAATGGAAGTACAATATATAAATCGGTAAGAAACAATCCGATCTGACAACATTATAAATTTAAAATAGGATTATCAATCAAAATCGTGTTAAAATCAAATAGTCGGTGAAGTAGTGTTTTTAAAAAACTAGGAAAAATATTCTTGCTATATGAGATATCCTAAAGAAATTGAATCCTTTGTAGAACTAGCCATTAGTATGTGAAAGTTTAATGCACTTGTAAAAAGGCTAATATCATCACCTCAAACGACACGTCATACATTTGCAATTGATATTATAAAGTATTTAAAGATACGCTACGGTTTCATTTATTACAGTCAATGCATTTGACTCGCACGTTACAAAGCAGGAACCAATGGGCTGAGTGAAAAGTTCGAAATTTCGACTCTTTGAAGTGTTTTAAATCAACAATTAGTATACTTGTTTCTAAAATGACGGTTGCATTACAAGACGTCGAGATGAAAAAAAGCAGCTTTGAAGAGGCATTAGATTCGACAGGTATAATATTTATGTGGTTATTTTGACAGCCTCCGTGGCGCAGTGATTTAGAAGCCGGCTGTGAAACGAGCAGCCGCGTGTTCAACCCCGCACCGAGACAAATGTTTATGTTATCTACAAATATTTATTTCGGGTCTGAGTGTTACGAGACCCCTGACGATACAGATTTGATCTAGTGCAGGGTGCGAGACCAAAGTTCCCGATACGCACGGCATAAGATAATTGTATCTCATTGTAGAATGATCAGGACTAAGTGTAACTGTTGGGTGTAATTTATTAATCCTTTTTTTCCGGTGATAAGCGTTGTCTAAATAAAATCACCTTTCGCTTGCATCTCGATCGTTAGCAATCTATTAATAATCTCAAATCAATATCTTCGATTTTTTTTATTTAGTGAGTTTCATCGGGGGCCACCCTTTGTTTTTTCGTACGGATTTGCGCTGTTAGCTCATAGTTGCTTTTACAGCTTCACCTAACATCGTGGCCGACGCTTATGGCGAAAGAAAACGCAATATTTGTCAACGGCTAAGTTCAAAGACGCCTTCTAAGAGAACTTCAATTAAGCCGTCTTGTTGCTTAGAATAGTTAGAGGGCCGTACCGATATATTTATATTGTATCGAGGATCTGAGCCCCGACCGGGCAAGATAACCCAGTTGTCCTCTTACCGATCTTCAGCTAAAAAAAATATTCTCTTTCAGGTTTTGGGAAATACAACCTAGCAATGCTGTTGTCATGCTGCTTGCTAATTCTGGGCATGTACATGGACATCTTTGGATTCTCCATCGTAATGCCGGCTGTCGCGTGTGACATGGGTCTTAGCACTGCGGAACAAGGGCTGCTATCTGCTATGCCATTGATTGGTAAGCCTATGCAACATTGTAGTGAAGATAAGTAGAAGAAGATAAGGGACTTATGCGGGTTATTTAAGTTTCAATTTTAGCTCTAATCACCATATGCAAATGCGCTTCTAACGGTTTCAGGCAGACTACTCAGAAACTCGACCAATATTTAAGATTGTTGCAGTAATTGTCGTTCCATCTTTTAAAAATACGCGCTCTTTGTTTAAGTCGGAATAACATTCAGTAATTTTATTTTTATCCTGGCAAGGTGACCACACTGCACTGGTAAGCGTAGTGCCAATCCAATTAGAGTAGCGAGAGTCAATCTTTCCCCCGCTACTCAACAATCAATCATGCCGGCCTGCTCCGGCACAGGCCACTTTCAGTAATATAGAAAACCGAGTACTATATGCATAGTTTGAAAAATATGAATATTATGATTGTTCAGAGAGGCCATTTTCGTATACCAAAGGTTTTATGCCAAGCCAAGTCTGGTGACACGCTTCATAACCTTAATAACCAAAGTCTGTTCAAATTTGTTCTGTTGCAATGATGTTTAAACAAGTAACACTGATTTATTTATAACGAAGATAATTACACACGTTTTATAGTGTTTACGCTCGTTTTAACTAGCAAGGACAATATATCGCTTTTCATCTAGTCATTAGCTTCTATTGTATGACGATAGTTCCTCCAAATGATAGCAAACTACTCTGAGGTGTACTTCTCTATATTAATTAATGAATACTATGTTCTGCATTCAGATATTTATTGGTAAAAAACATAAAGACATAATGCCCGCGTCGCCCGCTCTCTTCCTTTTATCCCGCTCCTTATCGGTCAGGAAGCTTCATATGTCGACTCCGGTGTCCAATGTTGCCATGTTGCCAACACAAACTTGTGCTACTACTAAGTTCGTCCTGTTAATCATACTGAACGTTTGAAGTCTCTAAATCACGCATGAAATAATATCATGATCTAAGTATTTATGAGGACTGTTTAAAATAACATCAGAAATATAAATAGGAATAGCGTGATAAGAGATCGTTGTGAGTTGAAGAATGATGTGGTGACTAGGATAGAAAGAGATATGCTGAGATGGTTTGGCCATATGGAGAGGATGGATAAAAGGCGATTTACGAAAGGTATTTACCATGCGAATGTGACTGGGTAGAAGGCGCCCGAGGAGAACTTATTCCAATCAAATAAACGATCTTCTCCTAAAAGGGCAAATCAGAAGTACCTCCAACCGTCGAAAATGTATGAGAAGATGTATGAATGTGGAAGAGGCGAAAGAAGTGTGTCAGGATCGTAGCTTGTGGCAGTAAATAGTCTCTGCCTACCCCCATGGGAAGCGGGCGTGAGTGTATATGTATGTATGTAATAAATAACACCCAACAGTAACACCCCCATAGCCCCAATCCCACACTAAGATACGAGTCATGTGTTGTGGGACTTTCGGTCTCACAACACCCAGACCCAGAACACAAATATCTGTCTGTCACACAAACATTTGTCCCGGTGTAGACATCGAACCCACGGCCTCTCGTTTCACAGCCGGACTACTACTAGCCAACTGCGCCCCGGAGGCTGTCAAATAGAACTAAAATAAGTTAATTTAACGATCTTGAACGTCTTGGAGAATATTGTGACGTCATAATCGGCAAAATGTCTTGCTACATTGCCAATAAATATTTGCTGATTAATTCATAATGCAATTAAGCAGCCGCAGCATAATGTATTTTTTACTGGTCGAATCACGTTACAGAGAACAATATATTATTAGTAAATATACGTAAATTAATAAATATTTATTCTTCTATAAACATAAAATTACATGGCCTGCACCTCAATGGCTCTAAGCAGCGATAGCCTAGTGTGGTACGGACTGTAAACATGAAAGTCGTAGGATAGAAACCAACTCATATGGCGCACACCTTTGACTTTTCTAAAATGACATGTGTATTTTTTTATCCTGGCACGGCAAAGAGACCTCGCTGCCCCTAATGGTAAGCACAGTGCCGTCCAGTTAGAGTATCAAGTAGCGATAAACAATCTATCCCTCACTACTCAACACAATCATGCCAGCTTGCTGTGTAGCTTCTTCACACATCAGGCAAGAAGGTGAAGAAGCGGTCGAAAGTCTAGTGTCAGAGTACCTACTCAGAAGGCTGTAACACGGCCAAACATCGTACCATAATTCTAGACCCCCGATTATAACCGGAACGCGATACACTTTCGTTTTGCGTGTGCTGCTATGGTGGGTTTTACACCCTGTGTACGGAGGTCGCTATCCGGGCGCATATGAATATCCTACCACAAGCAAGCAATCTATTGTTAATTATCGTTTGCTTTAAAGATGAATGATGGGTATCCAGAACTACAAGGGACTACGGTAGCACAACACCCAGACCCGATACGTATATCTGTCTGTCACACAAATATTTATCTCGGTGCGGGAATCGAACACAGGATCTCCGCCTATTCGTCCACTGCACCACTCAGGCTGTTATAATAGCTTAGATGGTATATGGTTTGTTACAGGTGTAATGTTGTCTTCATATGGATGGGGTCTCTGCGCTGACACCATGGGCCGTCGCACCACTCTCCTGCTAGCTATGCCGATCGGAGTCATCCTCAACTTCGCAGCCAGCATGGCGCCAACTTACACCGTCTTAGCTGTTTTGAAATTTATGTCTGCTAGTTTGTGAGTATTTTATATTAATTGGACTGCCTCGGTGGCGCAGTTGTAATTGTGCATTCTCGGGTTCGATCCCCGGGTCGGGTAAAGTGATATTGGGTTTTCGTATCTATTATCAGTATTAGCCCAGAGTCTATGCCCGGCATGGCGATAGGCTCGCCCCCTATCACATTATGGGACTGAAATTCGGCGAAAAGTGGGTGTACTGGTTACACCTCTGCCTACCCCTTCGGGGATTACAGGCGTGAGTATATATGTATATGTATATTAATTGTTTTTTAAACTTACTAATACATCGTATAATGTTAATAGACAATATTGCTAATGTTTTGTGGGTTCAATTCCCGCACGGAGGCAAATGTAATTGTGACAGACAGATATTAATAAATACACCCAACAGTCACACACATAGTTCTGACCCCAAAGTAGTTAAAACCTGTATCGTGAGCATTAAGAACTACGAGGGACTATGGTCCCACAACACCCAGGCCCAAAATATAGGTTTGTGGGGTCTATTTATTTATTTATCGTAAAATTTGTCATATGCGTTTAATAAATAAAATGCTTTGCTCTATTTATGAATAACAAGGACTGCCTCGGTGGCGCAATTGTAATTGCGCATGCGTTACGACTGCTGTGCTGAGGTCTCGGGTTCGATCCGCGGGTCGGGTAAAGTGATATTGGGTTTTTTTATCTAGAAATGCCTCAGTATTAGCCCGGAGTCTGGAAAATGTTTCCGGTATGGCGATAGGCTCGCCCCCTATCACATTATGGGACTGAAATTCGGCGAAAAGTGGGTGTACTAGTTACACCTCTGCCTACCCCTTCGGGGTTTACAGACGTGAGTGTATGTGTGTGTGATGAATAACAATAGATTGTATAAGACGAAATTTTGTTAAGTATAGTTACTTCTATAAAATTATGTCTCATTAGAACCCCTCGGTTATGCAACTATATATATGACCCCAATAACTTCTATTCAGCGCTATTATTGATATTCTCACCTAGCATGGGTTTTGTTACAATATGATTGTGCATTATTCTAGAGACTTAAGACTAGTAACTTAACACCATTTAACCACTCGCGTATAAAAAGGATATTAAAAAAGTAAGGTAGTATGGAGTAAATAGAAGCCAAAATCAATTTTATTTCCATAACATTAAAGTTGAAAATAACATGTAAGAACGACGAGTGTGCCAGCATTTTTGGCGCACCGGCATACCATTTGATACATGTCTGGTTAAAAAATCTTTGTCTTTAAATTGGTGTTAGTTTAAGTTTTGGAATACTTATACCATGATGAAAGCAGGATAAAAAAGTCTTATGGGTGCCTCTACACACATTTTTTCTGTTTCCAGTACATCATCAGCAAACGCAGCTGCCTTCGTGCTGATGGGGGAGAGCGTGCCAAACAAGCACAGGAGCCGGTTCATGTTCCTGATGGCCAGCGCCACAATGTTCGTGCAGTTCATAATAAGCTGTAAGACTTTTTATACTCCATTTACCTACTTCTTCTTCGAGTCATATATGACTTATTCTTGAGTCATATCTTATGTAAAGCATGATAATGAAAGATATCATACTGATGTCAAAGTTACATCAAAGTCTTCACTGGGATTCAGCCTCGTGGCACTCCTGGACAACCACACTGATCTAATACGAGTTGATTGGCTATTATTGCAAAGTTACTTGCTCAACAGAGAATACTATGAACCAGTTGAGTTGGTCTAAGGACCAGATAATATCTCTAAGATCTCCTATTTTTACTCATGGTCTTTCAAAACTCTTTACTAATGACAATTAACAGTCGGAAATAAAAATATGATACCCTTATTTACAGCATTTGCCCTGTTCATCTTCAATCTATCATTCCGCATGGAAATATCCTGGCTGCACATGGAGTATCGACCCTGGAGACTGCTGCTGCAGATAATCTCCTTTCCAGGACTCATTGGAGTGCTTACCATTGCGTTGCTTAATGAGAGCCCCAAGTTCCTGCTCAGCAACGACCGGCACGAAGACGCTCTGGATGTCCTCAAATCTATTTATAAATGGAATACTGGAATGAATAGATACTCTTATCCGGTAACTATACCGTTATATATATACTATCTTTGGTCGTTTTGCAACCTTCTGAGTACTCTGACACAAGACCCTCGAACGCTTCTTCACCTTCTTGCCCATGGCGTAGTGTGAAGAAGCAGCCAGCATGATTGTGTTGACTAGCGGGGGATAGATTGTCTCTCGCTACTCAATACTCTAATTGAACGCCACCATCAGGTGCAGTGTGGTCACTTTGTGGTGCCAGGATAAAAAAAGCATCACATCAGACCTCTCCAAGAAAGATGCCATTGAATTTTTGCTTCTGCTAGTCTTATATCAGTCGGGAGTTACTAATGTCCTTTCGTACCTTACTGCTCTGGTACTCTGGTATGACAAAAATACATCTACTCTGCTGGAAGAAGTTGTCAGGTAATCTAGAATTTTACAACATAGTAGCGTCTTAAAAAAAAAAGTGATAAAAAGACTTTATTGCCGTAACAAAATAAAACTTAAAACTAAAAAAAATTACTCTTTCTCCGTTTTGCTCCAGCCTGAGCAGTACTGCAGTGCTGAAATATAGCCCAATCTGAAATATATCTGAATGCATTGAGTTTGATCTTTCGCAGATTGGCTACGTGTACTTGGATGAAGGGATAGTTAGTGAAGAAGAAGATATATCCATCCTGCGCAAGGTGTGGAACCAGACAGCGCCACTGTTTAAGCCACCACTCCTCAAAAATTCGCTCATACTTTACTACATCCTGATGTGTGCTTATATGACGTGAGTTTAATAATAATATGTATATTTAATGTAATACCGAGCCAAGATAAGTTTTAATATGAAACAAAATCAAAATACTGTGGCCACGTTCCCTTTTTTAAATCAAGTTTAGAAGCCTCATCACATCCATGCAGAAATCCTCTGTAAATGACCGTAGTAGACAATATAGTGTGCTTGAATCTTAGAGTAGTGTTAAATACTCTAAGGCTTGAATGAAATACGATTTATTATATGAATCGAGAAAAATATTGCTTTTTAACCGACTTCAAAAAAAAGGGGGAGGTTCTCAATTCGACGTGTGTTTTTTATGTTTGTTACCTCAGGACTCTGTCATTTATTATTTGAAGTATAAAAACAAAATTTGGTTCGATAGTAAGATTTTAATAAAAAAAACCATTAAAACAAGAAAATCACCATTTTGTTGGAAACGATACATAGAGACATGAACACTTAGGTGAGCCCTTTAAGGATGCGTAGAATTCAGTGTTTACGTCATTGATTAATTTTTGGCACCGAAAAAATTTACGAGTTATTTATAGAAACCTACATACATAGCAAAGAGCTTCATTGTTGTTCTGGAATACGAGAATTTACTTGAGAGTCATCGATATTTCAGATCAACGGGCTACACTATGTGGGTCCCTACTATGACCAACGCGTATTTCAATGGAGACGATACCGAGGGACTGACTTTCTGCGAAGTGGCCAGCAAATCTGCAACTGCATCTAATTCTGTAAGTATTTTGTAATTACCCGTAAAAATGATATACATACATATATACTCACGCCTGTATCCCATAGGGTTAGACAGAGACTATTGAGTGCCACAAGCTACGATCCTGACACACTTCTTTCGCCTCTTCCACATTCATATATTTTCGACTTTTGGATTTGCCCTTTTAGGTGATCATTTACTTGATCGGTATAAGTTCTCCTCGGGCGCCCTCTACCCACTCTTCCAGTCACATTCGCAGGATAAATACCTTTCGTAAATCGCCTTTCATCCATCCTCTCCATATGGCTAAACCATCTCAGCATACCTCTTTCTGTCTTAGTCACCACAACATTCTTCAACTGACAACAATCTCTTATCACACTAATCCTCATACGATCAGCAAGGGTGACTCCACACATACTCCGTAGAGAATGCATCGCCACCGCATTTACTCGACTTTTATGCTTCTTCTGCCACACTGCCTTCAAAATGACTTCGAATACAACGGAAAGTTCAGTGTGTTCTATTTTTTAAAATCTTCTTCTCGCTATACAATTTTTTTTTTATTTGTTATGAGAAATACATCTGATTGGGCAGCGACTACCCGTTGTAAGTAGCTAGTTCCAGTAAATCTAACACAGACTAGTTATGATTCTAGCTATCGTCGAGAGATGAAACCTCTCTTGAGTCTATATTTTATATGGAATGTGCTGTCCTGGCATAGCTTGTATTATATTATATTTGCCATTCCAAAACAAAAGAAATGGATATAGTAGACTATTTTTTTTATTCCAGAACTCAGGTGACTGCGACAACACCATTCAGCCGTTGACGCTCTACGCTGTGATGTGCTATTCAGGAATTTCAGGAATAGCCACGGTCCTCTTGTCTTTCATCGTAGGCCCCCTCGGGAAGAAGGCGACGACGATGCTTGTCTTCGCGATTTCAATATTTTGTGGATTTCTTTTGCTTTTCATCAGGATACCGCTGTTCAGCATTTCTTTATTCTACGTATTCTTATATGTGGCATTGATTTTGGGCAATATCAATACTTATCTAGTGGAATTGAATCCTACACATTTGAGGTAAGATATTTTAACTATCTCTTTAGTTTCTATGGTGACGAAGACCAATCAAAATTCTAGAAATAGACAACTGGCCAGCAGTTCGCTTGATCTCTCATTTTTCTCCCGTATTCTCTTAACAGCTGGATAGAGAGCGCTCAGTCTGTTCCCTATGTAAAGCTCGACACCTATCACATCCTCAGATGGAAATAACAATACATTATTCTGCATAATTTCATCACCTTTTCTAATACTGTCTTATACATACGTACGTCGCATTCACAACTGTAACCTCCGAAGCGGTAGGTATAACCAATACACCAACATTTCGGCGAGTTTATTACCCTCCCATAAAGTGATGGGGGGCGAATCCATAGCCACACCGAGTAAAATTCCAGACTCCGGACTAATACTGAGTATAAAGACGAAAAGTCTAAAATCATTTTACCCGACCGGGGCATCGAACCCGTAACCAACAAGACAACAAGCACGGAAATAAGTTTGACAATCCATGGGTACACAATTGTTGAACCTCTGCACCTCCTTAAGAGTAACAGTCCTGAACGTGTGAATACATGAAACATCTGGTGTCATTTTTGGCATATGAAGAGGTAAAGGAAGCGGGAAAACTTAGGACTGCGACAGCCATTGCGATTTCCGAGGGTGCTAACTCTTATTCACATGTTTAGTGACTGGTGTTCTCCGATTTTTAATATCATTAATATTATGCTTTCAGGGGAATGGCGACATGTCTTTCAGTAGTAGTTGCTCGAGGTTTTGGGTTTTTTAGCGTGCAACTGATAGCTAGTCTCTTGGCTGACTATTGCACGCCCATGATAAGTGGATACCTGGTACTAGTCATATGTAAGTAGATGAATAATATATTTTTAGTCTTGCTTCCACAAAATTACCCTAGTAACCCTGATGTATAGTGCAACGTGTTAACATATCGTAAAAACTGACAGATCAACGACTATTTATTATGTTATATACTTAATAATGTATAATGAAAGGAAAATTACAAATTTATTGATTGCTTTTTCATACAAAACGAAGGAAAAATCAGCAATAGTCTCTCGTTCCACCCTGGGTCAGTGAAGTATGTTCAAAACTTCAGGCCGGAATATGCCGCGGCATAACCAATGACGAAAAAATGTATAGGTTTCTTTCGTCATTGGGCATAACTATAGCGATCATCGAGAAACACAACCTCTTTTAATTTTTGACATTGACTAATTTGGACTGCACTTTGAATACTTATTGATAATATTATCAGGTGCAGTCATGGTGCAGTGTTATAATTTTTTTTTATTTATTCTTTCTATAAAAGAGAAGGCAAAGGTTTTCCACCATACACTTACAGCCTTGTCTGTCGTTATTTTTCCGAATCTAGGTTAAAATTGAAAATCTTCTTCTTCTCTGGTTTATATCAAAGCCAAAGCCATGTCTGTTATCCTTTTGAAAGGCGAAAGCCATGTTCAATATTTTTACATTCTAAGGGCCGAAGCCATGTCTGTAATAGTCACAATTCAAAAGGCCAAAGCCATGTCTGAAATAGTCACAATTTAAAAGAACAAAGCCATGTTTGAAATAATTTTTCCACTTATTAATCACAAAACGTCACATCACATTCCCGCCATTTTCAGAAGTTACGCAGTGTTATCACTTTGCCAGAGTCTAAAAAGTGTTTTCTTCGTAGCCATGAATACATGTCCTTCAGCCGGCTTATCACCATTAACATTGCTGGGATACCTGCTATCTAATACAGAGCTACTCCTGTTTATTGTTACATCGAACTTAAAATTAGTATTATTTATATGTATTCGTTATTTTCAGCTGGATTACTGGTGTCATTATTTTTACCAGCTGATATCAAAAGAAAAGTACAAGAGGATGAAGAACACAATATGGTTACAAATTCCAGTTATTGATGTAATACATACATATACAGTCACGCCTGTAATCTCCGAAGGGGTAGGCGGAGGTGTAACCAGTACACCCACTTTTCACCGAATTTATTACGGTCCCGTAATGTGATAGGTGGCGAGCCTATAGCCATACCAGGCACAAATCCAGACTCCGGGCTGATACTGAGTATTTCTAAATAGAGAAACCCAATATCGCTTTACCCGAGCCGGGGATCGAACCCGAGACCTCTCAGCACAGCAGTCTTAACGAATGCGCAATTACAACTGCGCCACCGAAGCAGTTTATTGATATAATATGACTATAAATGTAACACACAGTGCCTAGATAAAAAAATATTATTATTTAAATTGTATTAAAAAGACTGTTGTGATGAAATTATTAATAAAAAAAACTGTAATAGTTGTTTCAATGTTTTTTATTCGAAGTTTATTTTTAATACTATAAGCATGAAATTAAACAGTTTATTTGTTCAAAATCTTAATAATGAATGCTCAAACAAATAACTTTAGTGAATATTTAAATATAAACCCACAATAATTAAAATCTTTTCGTAATGATACACAAAAGGAGAGTTATTACATATTAATTGTAAATACATACATGTGTCATGCTCAATGACGAAAAAGCCTAATAAAAGACTGGTGTAACTAAGGAAAAAACGTGTATACCTAATGAGAACTGAGGACGTTAAATGGCGTCTAAAAAATAAATAAATCAATCAAAGATATAACATTTTTCATTAAATATATTAAAATACTTGTAACAAAAAGTAAATACATTTCACAATAAATGACTAATTAAATGATCATAACATTTGTGCTAGTTTATAACAAATATATATATATAGTACGAACCGGTGCAATGTTAAGTTTGGATGATTCCTACTTATTTAGACGCCGCAACCAATAATATTACAATTAGGTATATTTTACAAACACAATTCACGTATTTTTAAAGTATTATAACTATGTCACTGTTATAAATTTAATATTATTATCAAAATATTATAACAATAAAATGTGTTGACAGTTGCTATGTAAACAACCGCGCACAAACAATGTATGATAACCTGCCAAACAAAGTATTTTCAAAGAAGGATACAGTAAAAGTTGACATTACGTTATAAATTAAAATATCCTTTTTTACGCACTTAAATTTATATTGGCTTGATAGAAATGGCACTATGTTTATGTATACAATATCGAATTATTATATATTTGTATAACCTAGTGATTCTATAGCTAAACACTTCAAGTCCTTGTATATTCTTTCGTCATTGGTCATGCTATATCATAACTACCCCAAATTTTAAATTTATTTCTAAACTGGCAACACCAGAAACATCTTTTACGAACTGTCAAAGTGATTCAAACTGTCATTCACTTTTTGTAAAACGGCCAGCGGTATGTCTGATTCAGCCGGTGATAATTCAAAACCACGAGTGGTTGTTTTAGGAGGTAACATCGTTATTCCATGTCCTACAGCATAGTTCCTGACCCTTATCCTCGCCATAAGTCCATTATCAAATCTATACAAGAAGTGCTACTTGTTTTTTTTTTCAACTCTTAACGGTCTGTGTTAGTCATCATTGAAAAGGTTGTTTTGGTGTTATGGTGTTCAGGGTGCGGGTTCATCGGGCGCAATCTGGTGGAGTATTTGGTCAGTAATGATCTGGTGAGCGGGTTGCGTGTGGTTGACAAGACACCGCCACAGCTGGCATTCCTCAACGCGACACACACGAAAACGTTCAACGACCCCCGCGTTGAGTACAAGAGCGCAAACCTTATCAACCCTGGTGAGTTATCGTGTGCATTATAAATATTAAATGTCGGATTTGTTTCACACTAAATATTTGCAATGTTAAGCCAGTTCCGAGTATTTCTAGAATGATCACAATAGTGTTTTTTGTGGTAGTTTCGTCAGCGACATTGAAGCTCCTTTCTTATCTCACTGTTGCTACTGAGCATTTATTTAGAAGTTCCTTGTTTCTGTATATAACCTTTCCTATATCTAACCTAACATTGTAACTCAAAGTAAAATTGTATTTTAGCAACTTATTTCAATAAAATTTGATATAATATTCCATACCTGCACACACAACATAACATACACATGCAGGAGAGATTAAAAATATATCTTGATTTTTATAATTGTGATTTGTTTTTTCACAGAAATTAAAAAAACTAAAATTCTATTTTCAAATCCTTGTCATTGATTTTTAAATCTATAAAACAAAAGAAAAATATCAAATCATTATTTTTTATTTTACAAAGTGTATCTTCTTTATTTTATACTTTTTACTCATTGTCATTGGTTCTCAGAGGGGTCAATGCGCTATATATTTTAGAATGTTGATGTTATTGTATTTTAATGGACCCTTTGCTAATAATAACTTGATAATAAAGTCTGATCATGTTATTTTTCCGCGAAATGTCGCCGGTCGACGGCTGAATGCCGTTTTTTTTATCATTTTAGGGAGGGCCAGTGTACACATACATATTAATTTATTTAACAACTTCATTATATTGTAAGTTGGCGAAAATAAGACGGCAGTAAAATTTAAAACTTTTTGAAGTTCTGACCGATAAAATCAACATTGGAGGAGAACGGAAACGGATACGGGATGACAATCGCAGTGCAGGGAAACGCAAAGTAAAATGGCTTGATCCGTATCTGATGAGAATAACAGCCAAATTCAATAAACAATCTCAAACCACATGTATATACAGATCGATCTATGCTTATTGGCTCATTTCTGGAAACGATCTGTGGACTAAGATTAACATATATTTATTGAAACTGCAGATAACAATACCAGTAGCTCAACCAAGAGTATTTTTCTCAAGTATATTAGCTAGCAAAAACGTAAAATATTTATATAATTACATTATGTATATAAAATATACAGCGTCTCTAATGGTTACATGATTTGCTTCAGAGTGTTACTTTTGTGTGACGGTATGCACGCGCATCATAAAATGTCACTCTCATCATTATTTCATAACGCTCCTTAAGAAGTATAACTTCAAAAATCATGATGCCGTTTTGTTATCGTATATCAATATAATTTTTGATATAAATAAAAGCTTTAAAACATCATTATGTAGTATAGTTTGCAGTCATAAAGTCAATGACACCCCTTATTGTATGATAAGTTATCAAGTTACACTATTCATTTATAAATTCTAATTTATAATGCTGGTGGTAGGATATTCATATCCGCCCGGGTAGCGACCACCGTACACAGGGTGTAACAATGTTTGGCCATTTTGCGGCCTTCTGAGTACTCTGACAGTAGACCCTCGACCGCTTCTTCAGCTTCTTGCCCATGGCGTAGTGTGAAGAAGCAGGCCAGCATGATTGTGTTGAGTAGCAGGGGATAGATTGTCTCGCACTACTCGATACTCTAATTGGACCGCACTGCGCTTACCATCAGGATAAAAAAAAATTATACCAACTAATGCAAGCTGGATGTAACTATGTGTTATTGTGATTCATTCTTGTGAATCACATTTCAGGGGCAGGATGTTTATTTAACTCTACTTATTTTATCAAAGATACAGGCTTGACTTAGTGTGGACACATACACTCACGCCTGTAATCCCCAAAGGGGTAGGCAGAGGTGTAATCAGTACACCCACTTTTCATTGAATTTATTACGATCCCATAATCCGATAGTGGGCGACCCTAACGCCACACTGAGCACAATTTCAGAATCCAGGCTGATACTGAGAATTTCTAAATAGAAAATCCCAATATAACCTTACCCAGGGATCGAACCCGAGACCTCAGCACAGCAGTCGTAACGCATGGTCAATTACAGCTGTGCCACCCAGTCAGATAGTGTGAACATAATATTTTATAGAGTCCAATTATAGTATACTTTGTTTTAAACAACTTTAAAACAGGATGTGTGCCCAAACTGCAAATAAACAATAGGATCACCACTCAGAGCATTAAATCTATTGCAAGAGACTAATATAATTTCAGTACAACTCAAACTGGAATACCACAGTGTATGCTGCTATTTAGTGACAGAAAAAGGCAATGTTATGATACCTACAGATGTAATCTCACTTAACAAGATTGTGGGGTGATATCTTCAATCTGAGGTTAAGGAGGTGAACTAGTGGAATTTTTCTTAATTCTCATTGTTTCGGTTTTCCCAGATTGTCCTTCTTAATGCTTCTACTAAGAAAAGCATACTAAGCCACTTTGTAAATAGCTAAAAAACTACAGTCCTCCCGATAATATACTTAAATTAATTAAAGATAGTCTCCGTGACGCAGTGGGCTAGTAGCCGGTTATGCAATGAGAGGGTGTGGGTTCCTTTCTCTCACAAGATAAATATTTCTGGGAGAGACAGAAGTTTCATGTCTGGGTGTTGTGGGACTATAGTCCTTTGTAGTTCTTGATACCCATAATACAGGTTTGACCTAGTGTGGGGTCAGAACTATGTGTGACTGTTGTGTGTATTTATTATTATTATGTAATGTAAGCCTCCATTGGACTCCATTGGATTAAACTAGAGCATAGTTTATGAGTAACAATAGCTATTCCACCAAAGTGACATTCTGTGTGGAGCAGTGCACAGATAGCTGACTGAAATGATATGACCAACCAGTAATTGACAAACCACTATTGTTTTTATTCATGTCACTATCATCTGTCTACACCACAGATGGTACAGTGCTCTGGTCCAAATATATACCAAGAGAGTTGAATGAGGTCACCAAAATGATTGTCCGAGCTTGAAATGTTTAACCTGTATAGTGGTCTTTATCCATTCAGATACAAATAAATAATGTATAGTGGTAGAGCCACGCTGAAGACATATTTGTCTACAGCATGAATGGGCCGGCTCGACCGGGGTAGTACCACTGTCTCACAGAAAACCAATGTAAAGTGACAGTTTACTGTGGCGTTTCATATGGTAAGTGAGATAACCGGAGGCCCAGATTCGCCCTTCCCTTCCCTAATCCCTATTCCTGTCCTTTAAGGCCGACAACGCATACATGATACTTTCGGTATTGTGGATGTTCATGGGCGGTGGAGATTACTTAACATCAGTTGACCCACTGGCTCGTTTGTCGGACTATGCAATAAAAAAAAAAGTGTCAAATGCCCCCACCAGCAATCATGTTTTATGTCAAAAAGTTCGATAGGTAAACGAAGTCGCTTGCGTTGTATTGAATGGTCCGTTACTAAAGTTATAATTTAGTTTCTCACGTAACCGCTAGTGGCGCTGTATATTTTGGCATATAAATATTTTACATTGTTGCTAACGGATATACGTGTGAAAAACTCATGGTTCAGCTACAGGTATCGTCACTTACGGCGTGTTTTAATAAATTATATGTTAATTAGTCTACAGATCGTTTCCAGAAAAGTATAACAATAGATCGATCTACACGTGTGGTTTGAGATTGTTTATTGAAATAGGCTGTTATTCTCATCAGATACGGATCAATCCATTGTACTTTGAGTTCCCCTGCACTGCGATTTACATTTTTAGGGTTGTCATCCCGTATCTGTCTCCGTCCTCCTACAATGTTTATTTTATCGATCAGCATTTCAAAAAGTTTTTAAGTTTACTGCTATCTTATTTTCGTCAACTTCCAATATAATAAAGTTGTAAATAAATTAGTATGTATGTGTACACTGGCCCTCCCCAAAATGATAAAAACTGCATTCAGCCGTCGACCGGCATCATTTCGCGGAAACATAACTTAATCAAAGTTTATTATTGCTTAGGTGCTGAGATACGCCAAGGGTCCATTAAAATACAATAACGTCAACATTCTAAAATACGTAGTGCATTGACCCCTCTGAGAACCAGTGACAATGAGTAAAAAGTTTAAAATAAGGAAGATGCACTTTGTAAAATAATGTTATTCAACTTGTATAACATGAAATACAAAACTCGCAAAAGAACAATAAATTTGATTGCTAATTGATATTTTTATTTCAAATAAATTTTAGGCGCGTATACTTGAGCCGACATACATTCGGCTTAAATTAATCTGTATACTAGCTGTTGCCCGCGGCTCCACCCGCGTCGTAGTTATTTTTAAAAGAAAAGGTATAAAATCCATGAAGTCATCTTAAGCTATTACATATTTCTATATTTTATCATCCTATAGGAACCGTGCATTTTTTCGGGATAAAAATGCCATTTTCTAAACCCTAAATTACCACTATACAAAAAATCATGCCGAACCCGTGCTCTGTGAAAAACAAAAAACTATCCTTAAAAAGTAGCCTTAGAGCACTAAGTCACTATAGTCTGGAATAGCAATTCCAGACTATAGTGACTAGTCTGGAATAGCACAAAAGCTACTATAGTATAGTCTGTCTCTGTACCAAATTTTTACCGGATCCGTTCAGTCTTTCGTGATTAACAATCATCCATCCATCCAAACATTCGAATTTATAATATACGTAAGATTCATAATATGATTAAGATTGCCCGGTACGGACCCGTGGGCCTCACCAGTGTCTAATTACGCGCTTTTTTATTCTCTCTTATTTTTTTTCCAATGCCCTAGTACACATCCGTGGCTCCGCGGACGAGTAGCGGATTCTGAAACACAATAAATGTAACTTATGAATAATTTAATATGGAAACCAAACCCAAGATTGTTTATAGCTCGGCTAATAAGCTGATTGATGGACAGGATATAAACTTGAACTTGGTCAGTCTTAATTTTTCGTAATTTGTAGGAACTATTCGCAGGCCGTTGGGTCGCAAAACAAAAAATATAATTTTATTAACAAACTGTTGTATCAAGTGATGTCACACGGAATATTTGAACCATCACATCACAGATAAGCTATGTATTTAATACAACAACTATCTTTCCCACACACACACATACACTCACGCCTGTAATCCCCGAAGGTGTAGGCAGAGGTGTAACGAGTACACCCCCTTTTCGCCGAATTTCGGTCCCATAATGTGATAGGGGCGAGCCTATCGCCATACCGGGCACAAATTCCAGACTCCGGGCTAATACTGAGGAATTTCTAGATAGATAAACCCAATATCACTTTACCCGACCCGGGGATCGAACCCGAGACCTCAGCACAGCAGTCGTAACGCGTGCGCAATTACAACTGCGCCACCGAGGCAGTCACTATCTTTCCCAAGTTCGCTTTATCGAGGTTTTTCAAGTTTGTCAAGGAATCATGGTCAAGGAATTTCGCAGTTAGTCACCAATTTCTATCGAGAATTCTCAGGTATGCAGGTTTCCTCACAATGTTTTCTTTCGCCGTTAAAGTAAGCGATAATTAACAATTAATACGCACATAGCTTTCGAAAAGTCAGAGGTGTAAGGCATTTGGGTTTCTAACATACGACTTTTGTCTTGATAGTCCGTACCGCAACCAACTAGGCTATCGCTGCTTCATTCATGTATCATTCTTATGTTAAAAAAAGTTTTATTATTCATAAAAAGTACACCGACGGCAATAAAAAACAAATTATGCGTCACTATAAAATTTGAGGGTTGCCCTTGATTTGTCTGAGATCCCATCATCAGATCCTGACTTGGTGCCAATGGGACCACCTAGGAAGTATACCCTTTTAAACAAAAAAAGAATTGCTCGAATCGGTCCAGGCGTCTTCGAGTTATCAGGTAACATACATAAAAAAAAAAGATTCCGACGAATTGTTAACCTCCTCCTTTTTTGAAGTCGGTTAAAAATAGATATAGATTAAAATAATCATATTAGATATAAACTATATTTTTTCAAATTCAATGTATAAAGTGCTAAGTAACATCGTTTACTGTTTTAATAATTGACTCAACAACTGCTTTCATAATTTTACTTTCATAAACAACGTGTAATTTCATAACGCGTTACTGATTCCTAGAATCTAACGCTTCGTAATCATTTTACATTGTTGTGTATGTAACATGCTAATGTACATTTGTGTAGGAATTTATAAAGCAGTGTCCTTCTCACCATCATACTGGGTGTAATAGGGTATTTGACACGATTTTTTTATTATTTAAACAAGTTACATTACCCAAAACCTATTATCGAAAGAATTTTATCAATCCAAATATATAGTGGCACACACAAGTGTGTCGCGTTCCGAGATCAGCCAGTGTACATCCGGTTTTTCTCGGGGGTCTAGAGTTGGGGTACGATGTTTGGCCGTTACGCGGCCTTCTAAGTCCTCTGACACTAGACCCTCGACCGCTTCTTCACCTTCTTGCCCATGGCTTAGTGTGAAGAAGCAGGCCGGCATGATTGTGTTGAGTAGCGGGGGATGAATCGTCTCTTGCTACTCGATACTCTAATTAGACGGCACTGCGCTTACGATCAGGCGCAGTGCTGTCACTTTGCCGTGCCAGGATGATAAAAAAAAAAAGTAAATTAGACTGCTGGAAGGGGTTGTTATCAAATTACAGTAAAAGGATGCATGATATGAGCCGTGACGTCACCCCTGGCTTTACAGTTCAGTTGTGCGAGGGAGATAGTGAGATGTTCTCTCTACGCACCCATTTTAGCTCATACCAATATTTAAAGTAAATATTTTGAACACATTTTTAAAAAAATATTGAGTTGGTTTTGAATATTGAACAAAATTAAACACAAGAAACTACCCTATTCGAGTGCCATAGCAAATTATGCACCATCTACTGTCAGCCATATAATAAAGTGAAACTGAATAACAAAATTTAACTTTACTCCTATGACCCTATGTATGTATAGACATATAATCCCAGCGACTAACATGGTTGACGAGGCCTATAGTGCTTTTCAGACCAAATGGCATTTTCGAAACATCTATAGAGGAACGGGTCAGGTCAGGGTCAGGTCGACTTCTGCAATGCAAGGGCACAGCAAAGCCGCTGCCTACCGTTATACGAGTGACAGTGTTTCTCTAGCGAACGGGAAGATCTCCAGTCAGGCGGGTGCTATACCTCCGGACGTGACCGTTGCAATTCGGACCTTAACCTGCTCCGCAATTCAAAATTGCTTGATGTTCCGTTTGACAATTGTGTGCTATGTGCCGCCACACAACAGTTGACCAAATTGAAGATTATTTTTAAACCGCAGCTGAATTTGACGCTTATAAGATTTCACCCGCTAAACCGGCTTAGGGTAAGCAGTAATGGCCGTTGTTTGTCACCGTTCAGTTAATTAAGTAGTGTAAACGAAACCAGACCAATTTCTAGACGAAGGTCAGTAAATAATACAGTATTTAATAGCGTGTTAAACTGACGCTCCGATACTAGCATAACTCAATTTTGGGGAAAGTCCTCTAAATGTTTATTAATGATGAACATCGCAACTTTGCCTGCTTGGTATCCTCTGCCTTTCTCCCTTATAGCCTAGGCAGAACATCAGCCCCTGGCAGTATCTTACTACCTGGCAAATGCTAAGTATGGCCTTTTTGTCACTTTGGACGCAGGTGTCCAGCTATCTGGGGGGCTGTCCATTCATCATTTAGAATATTGTTCAGTGTAATATTTTTTTTTATTTATATTTGACGATTGCTTTTTTAAATACATACATAATATACACTCACGCCTGTAATCCCCGAAGGGTAGGCAGAGGTGTAACCAGTACACCCACTTTTCGCCGAATTTATTACGATCCCATGTTCTGATAGGGGGGGAGCCAATCGCAATACCGTGCTCAATTCCAGACTCCGGGCTGATACTGAATAATTCTAAACAGAATAACCCAATATCACATTACCCGACCCGGGGATCGAACCCGAGACCTTAGCACAGCAGTCGTAACGCATGCGCAATTACAACTGCGCCACCGATGCATTAAATAATTCCAATAATGTTCATAAATTTGTTACAAAATAATATTTACTCTGTGAATGTTTAGAATATTCAAGTCTATGTAACACGGTTTATAATAAATTGTTAATAGCACACGATACAAGGAAAAAAGCATGTTTTCCTCTTACCGTTACCCACAGCCACTACACAATATAAATAGCTTAAATGTGATAAAACACTTTGATTTAACTAGTTGGTAAACAGGTACTTCTCTGATAATATATGTATAACTAGATGTTGCTCGCGGCTCCGCCCGCGTGGAGGTTATCTTTGGAAGGAAAGGTTTACAATCCATGGAGGCATCTTAAGCTATTACACCTTTCTATATTTTGCCATCTTCTGATCCCTAAACTACCACCATGCAAAAAATCATGTCGATCCCTTGCTCCGTGAAAAACTAAACTATCCCACGGGAACTGTACATATTTCCGGGATAAAAAGTAGCCTATGTGCTATTCCAGACTATAATCTATCTCTGTGCCAAATTTCAACCAGATCCGTCCAGCCGTTGTAGCGTGATTGAGTAACAAACATCCATACATCCAAACTTTCGCATTTATAATATTAGTAGGATTAGTAGGAAGTAGGATAACAAGCACTGTCCCAAATCGTCCCTTTGGCAATCCGAAGGGACGATTTGTCAACACTATTTTGAATTACTGATAAGCCCATCGCCATATCAGTCGCTAGTTCCAATCACAACTTATATGTGTTTTTAACCGACTTCCGAAAATAATTTCTCAAATCATCTGTATTTCTTTAGAATCGACACAAACTGATTGCCCGTCGTGAGATTTAATTTGATTTATTTATTACTAGCTGTTGCTCGCGGCTCCACCCGCGTGGAGGTTATTTTCGGGAGCAGAAGTATACAATCCAAGGAGTTATTTTTTCTTGCAATTAAAATAGCCTGGTGTTTCTGTACCTATTTCTATAATTCTTTTTTTATTAAATTAAATAGGTAATAATGTTAACATTTATTAATTAGGGATGATTGAGAGTGTTATAAACGAAGAGTAGACAAATATAATCAGAAATCTCCGAACTGCTACGCTATCGGGAGTTACACGTGTTATTATGAGTCAACCATAAAATATAGACATTTGCTGTCGTGGAATTTTTTTTATATAATTTTAAGGAGAACATTTCCGTCATACATGATTTCTGTGTAGCTTTAACTATTAAGGCTGCACACACGACGGAAGCTTAAAAAATGGAGTAAGTTCTCCTGTTTTCCCAACATTTCCCTTCACTGCTCTGCTCCTATTGATCGTAGCGTGATGAAAAGTATACTATAACCTGCCCAGGTGTATGAAGAACAATTGTACCAAGTTTTGTTGAAATCCGTCGAGTAGTTTTTGTTTCTATAACGAACATACAGACAGACAGACAGACAAAAATTTTACTGATTGCATTTTTGGCGTCAGTATCGATCACTAATCACCCGCTGATAGTTATTTTGGAAATATATTTCATGTACAGAATTGACCTCTCTACAGATTTATTATAAGTATAGATTATTTCTGCTACCAATATTATAATTTAATGGTAATATTTCATTACTAATTAAATTAATAACACGTATCTGTGTGACAGACAGATATTTATTTCGGGTCTGGGTGTTGTGGTGTGGTAGTCCCTCGTAGTTCTTGATACCCACGATGCAGGTTTTACCTAGTAAGGGGTCAGGGCTATGTGTGACTGTTGGGTGTATTTATTTATTATCTTTAAACATTTTAATCAGTCTAAAAAGGAAAACTAAAAATAACTTATTGTATGGCCTCTTCGCCAGTGCTACTCACTAACAATCCCCAAATCCAAGCTATATTAGAAAGGTCGTCGCCCCATATTTTCGGACGTTCCGCGCCTCGCCCCAACTTAGCCTCGTCTCGTAGTTTTTTCGTTTGTAAAGCACTGAAGCGTGTAGTTCAGATTGAGACGCCATTTATCTTTTTAAAGTATTTGACCAATGTTTTTTTTTAAACTATCACGACGTCTAACGGCAGCGTTGATGAGAAACAGGTCCTGGGTTCAAATACCAGGAATCACAATAGTTTGAATGCTGGATTTCGTAATAAACAGAATTAGAATATGTACTCTATCTATATAGCTATCAATTCCCCACGTATCATGCGACGGAAAAAGGTTTACAATGTTGGTACACTGGATGCACCTTCTTGCCCGTTATTCTCTAGACTGCATTCCGAACTGGCGGTACAGTAAAAAATATTGACTGAATCTATTATAATGTATAACATTTCATGGATTCAATAAATATTTTGATTTGAATAAATAACACACCCAACAGTCATACGCATAGCCCCGGACCCCACACTAAGATACGAGTCTTATGTTGTGGGTATAAGGGACTACGAGAGACGCACGGTCTCACAACACCCAGACCCCGGACACAAATATATGTCTGTAACACAAACATTTGTCCTCGCGTGGGAATCGAAACCACGGCCTCTCGTTTCACAGCCGGCTGCACGCCAACTGCGCCACGGAGGCTGTCTAACAAATTTACATTGAATAAATATTGAAAGGTGTTATTTTATCGTCTGAATAAACCACGAAACCTGCAGCAGACATTCCTGGACACGTTGACAATGGTGTTCCACAATAGAATTACAATACACACGTATTGTTATCAACGCGACGCGAATGCTAAGCGCCAGTCGCCGGGTTTCGTCCCGCGGTTTGTTCGGACGGAAACGAATGTCGATTGTGTATCAGTACGTCCTTGCTTTTTCGGCTTCTAGTTTGTAAATTTTATAGAAATGGATATTGGGCTCCCTATTGAAAAACAGCGCTGCAGCATGTAGATGAATAGGGACTCCCATAGTTGGTTCTATTATTATTATTGTATTTTTTACTAGCTGTTGCTCGCGGCTCCGCCCGCGTGGAGACCATATTTGGGAGAAAAATGACTGATGTTCATACAAACTTTCTTCCCCTATTTTACCCCCTTAGGGGTAGAATTTCGAAAAATCCTGAAATATATATTTTTGTTTTTAACTAAAAGACCAAATACCAATTTTCGTGCGTTCAACTTCAAAAATGACGAATTTTCATACAAACTTTCATCCCCTATTTTACCCCCTTAGGGGTAGAATTTCGAAAATTCCTGAAATATATATTTTTGTTTTTAACTAAAAGACCAAATACCAATTTTCGTGCGTTCAACTTCAAAAATGACGAATTTTCATACAAACTTTCATCCCCTATTTTACCACCTTAGGGGTGGTATTTCCAAAAACCCTTCCTTAGTGGATGCCTACGTCATAAAAGGTACCTACTGTCAAAATTTCAAGTCTCTAACCCCAGCCGTTAAGGCTGTGCGTTGATCGATCAGTCAAGTCAGTCAGCTTCTTCTTTTATATATACAGATGTGTTACTTCTATTTTACGTTCCGACAATAAAAAATCTTTCTTTCTTTTCTTCTTCATATTCGATATTCGTTCGGAGTTTTTATAACAGTTCATCCAACGAATGCCAACTGCCAAGTTTCATAGTATTTTTTAAAATCATAGATATAATTTAGCTGAAACACTGGGTTTTGGGAGTCCAAACCCTCCCCGAAATATTCAAAATTACATTTATAATATAATATAGAAATAAGGACAAGCGATGAGTATAAATTATTACTTACCCAAATAAAATATTACACATTATAATAAAACAAATTTTACGTGTTATCGCAGCTTATTTTTACTTTTTAGTCCCGGCGTTTCAAAATTGACGGCCTTCGTAGTCACGGGGTGGACTGAGTTGCATGTCGTCACGAAAGGATGTTATACTATCCTTTAACAATATTTTAATTTGAACCGCTTAATTTTCAATTTCGTAATGACCCACGACCTTCCAGCATCATGCGCTGCAGCACTGGACCCTGGCGACGGGGAACCCTGGGGCCTGGTGGTGAACTGCGCTGGAGAAACGAGGATGGGACAGACCGAGGCAGTGTACGCTGAAGGCATCCTGACACTTAGCACCAATGTGGCCAAGAACTGCGCCAAGATGAAGGTGCCGAGGCTTGTGGAGATATCCAGTGGCCAGATGTATAGTACTGACAAGGTATGGCGTACTTGGATTTGTTTTTTTCTTACTAATTTTAATAAACGGGTATTTCCAACACTGACATAGCCTACACGAAATAAAATTTCTATTTCAGTCCATTCCGGTCTAGTCCGGTCCGTTCCGGTCCATTGCAGTCTATTCCAGTAAATTCCAGTCTATTCCGGTGCATTCCGGTCCATTCCGATTCCATACGATATCGTTTTATTCCATTCGATTATAGTTAATTCTATTCGATTCCATTCGAAAACCAAAATCAAATAATCTGACGGCCAACTCTAGCACCCCGCGTTCATTGTTTAAATCAAATCGCACGCGCTTCCCTGACTATCTGTTACACACTTCAGTCCCTTTTCACTCCCAGAAATCTATAGTAAAGATTTTACACATCAAAACATTGTGTCGACTACCCTATTCTATATCTATAGAAGGTACATCTAAAATTCATATCCATTCCAGCCCCACAAGGAAGATGGGCCTGTTGAGCCGTGGACGGTGGAGGCTCGCATGAAGCTCAAGGTGGAGCAAGAGCTGAAAAGCATCGACGGGTTGGACTACACCATCATCAGACCGGCCATCGTGTACGGAGTGGGAGACAGGAGGAGTCTGAGTAAGTATAAATAATAAATAAATAATACTAGCCCTGTATTTCACATTGTCCCACTGCTGGCCACAGGCCTGCTCTACTAATGAGAGGGGTTAGGCCTTAGTCCACCACGCTGGCCTAATGCGGGTTGGTAGACTTCACATACCTTCGAAGTTCTCAGATATGCAGGTTTCCTCACGATGTTTCCTTCACCTTTTAAGCAAGCGATAATTAACAAAGAATACACACATAACTTTAAAAAAGTCAGAGGTGTATGCCACTTGGGTTTTGAACATACGACTTTGTCTTGACAGTCCGTACCGCAACCAACTAGGCCATCGATGTTCGTTGAGTAAGTATACTCATATTTATTTATTTAATAATTATAAATTAATTAGGTGTAAACATTACCTTAATTTAATAAGGTACGTCAACAATGTTCATAAATTACATTGAATTTTTATTTATCACAGCACAAGAACAGTTATGGATATCAGTTAAAGGCATATATCATTCATAAAAAAACAGTGAGCACGACAATAAAAATAGAATAATACCGAAAATAGCGCACATAAATAGACAGTATTAAGTTATTAAATTACAATAAATTAGATTAAATTACATTAGATTACATTATTAAATCAAGGTAATGTTGCCCAATTATTATTAAAAACAGTCCCCATATTGTGTCTCATTCATGATCATGATACTGGACACACACTTCAACCAGGCACTGAAATAAGCTTGCCTATGCTTATATTCGTCGCACAAATGAAAATGAAGCTGAGTTCCAAGAAAATTCTGAGATATATACTGACACAATACATAAAATACACGTTAAATAAATCTTAATTATATAAAAAAAGTAAATGGTATTGATTTTTAACGCTGTCTGGAAAACTACTATTACTTACTATTCACATGTATCAAATAACAAGAGAAGTTTTATGGAATCCTAAAAAACTGTTCTTGTTCGATTTTCATATTTCCTAACAAATAAAATCATTTATTAGTTTTTTTTTGAAGCAAATAAAAAACATTTATTAGTTTTGTTAAACAAATATAATTTTTTTGTTACGCAAATATATGGTATCTTTTTAGTTAAATAAATCTTCGATCAACAATACAACTAGCTAACGGGTCGCATATAAAATCAAAGCTAAAATCTGTCCGCGTGAATACACACACACTATTACACACGCGCTATTACACATCTATATTTTTTTACTAACGAACTGAGATAAAAGTTTTAAAACCGTTTTAAGTTTAAAGTAATCGCAACCATAGTACCTAGTAATAAAGTTACAAATCTTTAAAATACTTACGATAATTCATCGCAAAACAATAAACTACATAGAAATGAAAATACATAGGTTAAATAACATTTATTGTGAAATCAACCTAAGATGGCAAAAAATAAAGTGCTTTTTTCTGTAATTGTCTTGCGAGTTACGTCGTTTTGTTTCGATTCTATTTGCTTCTTTGAATTTTACTACAGGAGGTATGGAGCCGCATTGAACTCTAAAATAACATTTTAAGTACTTGTGTACGTCAAATATTTACTAAGTTTATTTTGTTTGTTGCATCTATGTTTGTTAATATACATTTATTTTTGCTAGAAGTGAAACGTAAAGAGAATGTAAGTACGCTTGTTGTTTTTTAAAGCTATGTAATTTCAGTGGCTGGCCAGAGTGTCTATCGCTGGATGTCACAATTAAAAATATCACAAAATTTCACATCTTTATAATCATTTTTACAATCTTATCATCTCTTAATCATAATAAAAGTACAGTTCAGTGCAATTAACAAACCAAAAATCTAAATGTTTAGTAACAATTCAACAATGAAGATTTTTACATTCTGCGTACCTTAATTAATTTCCTTTAAATAGGTTGAGTTTGTTGTATAATTGCCGTTTTGATTTGTGTTTTATATCTCCCGTTTCTTTTACATATATAATGTAACCTTACGTTAGTAAATGTTTTGACTACTGATTTGAGTAAAGTAATTTCGTGATTGTGTTCTTCTCCCCCAGGAAACACATTTTTGTCAATATATAATTTTAAAACTATTGTACACATAAAGTTGCTATCATACTTTTTGTGTAAAGATTTACCTCCACTCACGCGAATAAAATTTCTAATCACGCTTTCAGTTTTCATGCCGATATTAAATACATCGGTAGAGGCATAGAATAATCCTCCCATGTCTCTTTAGTCTATTAATTTGTTAACGAATTATTTTTCTGTTGCACACAAGTTATTTATACACTGGTCACACTTCAGTTTTTTTACCAATTTACTGACAACAAATCCCGAAATATATCCTACTATTTGCGGCATAACACTAGAAGATGGACTTTCATCTAATGTAGAAGAAAGTTTATTGCAATATGTTTGATATTTTTGAAAGTAAATAACTAATGAGAGTCCGACAAACAGACACAAAAGTAAGATAATAAATTTAGAAGTTCTGCTAACAAGATATAAAAAAAATTACAATACAAATCTACTCCAAGCATCTACTGTTCTGTTGAACAAAACTAGCACGTGTATTGGCTGACCTTGGCCATCCATTCTTAGCGATGTAATTGCAATGGTTTAAAATCGGTAATTTTGTTCAAAATTTCATAATAATTGTTAGTATAAAGCTTAAAATATAACTTATTCTAGATGTACTTACCGAAAGTAAGACACTCCGGCTGATAAATTGTTTTTTCGGGCATTATTTTTGCAATTTTTGAACACACACTGCGGCATTGTGAAACGTGTTCACGTTGGCTCTGTTTGGAACGAACTAAACAACAATAAGAGCTCACTTCGAAAGTGAGCTGTTATTTGCCGAGACGTTTTTGGTGCGCCGACCCGATATCTAGTTGTATTGTTGATCGAAGAAATAAATACAAAGAATTTCGAAAGTAAGTAAAGTCTACCGACCCGCATTAGGCCAGCGTGGTGGACTAAGGCCTAACCCCTCTCATTAGTAGAGGAGGCCCGTGCCCAGCAGTGGGACAATGTTTAATACAGGGATAGTATTATTTATTTAAACAATTTTTTTTTAAATAGCATAAAAATAATATTTATTGAACAAATGTTAAAGAGGCGCATATTTTGTTTTTCATTGAAGTCGGTGTCCTTTTTATGAATTAAAAAAACTTTTACCTATTTTGTTAACCAAAAACACTGTATTTCAAGCGCCCGAAACCTCTGCTTCAGCCGCTGTTAGTATATGGCGGATAGCGTTCCAGACACCAATGTCGTGGCGTATCATACAGTCTTAATAAGATTCCCGAAATTTTAACCATCTGCACTAACATAGGCGCTGTCTTTGAGGTCCATGTCTAGTGCAATAGAAATCCTATTACATACAAAATAACCAGTCATGTATCATAAGCTTGCCGGCGACAAATACTAGCAACACTCGCCGTTCTTACATGCGATTTTTAACCTTAATATTATGGAAATAAAATTGATTTTGGCTTGTATTTACTTCCCTACTAGTTACCTTTTTCCGAACACCGTTATCCTTTTGAGTCATGAGAGGCTAAAAAACATATAAAAGAGTAATAATACAACTAAAAAAACAAGCAAATTTAAACCCTAAATACACCCGGGGCGGGCCGTTCGGATTGTCGGGGATCCTGATATTACGGATAGCCTGGAACCGTTGGGGCTGCGGAGAGACTTCGGGTCTCTCTGCTTGTTCTATCGATTGCTCCACGGGAAGTGCTCCGAGGAACTGTTTAAAATGGTGCCTACATCACCATTTTATCATCGCACCACCCGACACCGCAACAGAGTTCATCCATACCACCTCGAAACGATTCCGTCTAGCACGGTTAGTTTCCGGCGTTCATTTTTACCACGTACGTGCAAGCTCTGGAATGAACTCCCTGCTGCGGTGTTCCCTGAGCGCTATGACATGTCCTTCTTTAAACGAGGCTTAAAGAGAGTAGTCCTTCATCGGTAGGCAGCGGTTTTGCTGTGCCCTGGTATTGCAGAAGTCTATGGGCGGCGGTGATTACTTACCATCAGTTGGCCCGTCTGCTAGTCTGCCTATCGAGGCACTAAAAAAAAACCCGATACTCCTCAATTTGGAACACCTGTGTCTTAAGTATGAACAAAAAGGCCATAGGCTCAGCATTTGCCGGCTAGTAAGATACTGCCTAGCGCTGACATTCTGCTTAGGCCTTAGGTATTAATGTCATTTATATTTTGAATGCTCAAACTTTTCTCACAATTAACTCCTGGCTATGTGAAGTGTGTTATTGTTTTATTCACTGTCAATAATGCATAATGTCGTGTGAATATTTGTTATTTACTCCGCACCTTCGTATATCGTTTTCACATCAGTGGTGATTGAGTATACATTGGTCAAACGTTGGTATAGAGTTCGATTCCCTCGAGAGAATGTCTGACATCCATAAATGATCATCAACTTTTTTCTAAGGCAAATTTACTATACTACTTTACTGACCCTTGTGTAGCTACCATATACACAGGCTGATTGAAGACTACCCGCCAGCACATGTGTGCACTTCCTATGTTTGCATTGGTTGATTCATATTTAAGATGGTTCAAAACTAATAAACCTTGTAGTCAGGCCACCTTCACCTAAATATAACACTTTACTTATCTTGCATAACCCAAATTACAACTGAACATTTCGGCCACGTTTTCTTTTTGTAAACTGCTCCAACCTAACTTTCATCGTGTATATGGGTGTACCTAGCTTTTCACATAGGGGACTAATCAGAAAATGCTTAAAGATAAATAAAGATCTATCTCCACGTTTGATGTCGGCCAGAATACCACATAGGATGCTTCTGTTTTATGAAAGCAGAGCTCAAACCGCCAAGGTCACATAATTAACTAGCTAAAGGAGATTCACAGGCTGTCAAGTATTAAGTTCTATGTACCATAATGAAAATATATTTTTTTAATACTTGGATATGCAGCCGAGCAGGCTGGCCACCTGATGGTAAGTAGTCACCGCCGCCCATAGACTTCTGCAATGCCAGGACACAGCAAAGCCGCTGCCTACCACTGCTGCTATATTTACATAATATAGCATAGCACCCTTGAAATTCACCGTTCTGTTTTAGCCCCACGACTCCTGTACGGCGGAATCTACAAGCATCTAAACGAGACTATGAAGCTGCTCTGGACGGCAGACCTGAAGATGAACACCGTCCACGTCCGGGACGTGTGCCGCGCTGTCTGGACCCTGGGCAACAGGGCCGAGGCCAACAGACAGACGTACAACGTAGTGGACGATGCCAACACCACCCAGGGTCACCTAGCTGAGCTGGTCTCTGAGATATTCAACATCAACCATGATTACTATGGCACGGCTATATCTACACTGGCTAAGGTAAGATTATACAATGTTTTCCATCTGCTGGTGGTAGGATATACGCTCGGATAGCTCGCACAGTACACAGGGCGTAAAACCCGCCATAGTGGCACACGCAAGTGTATCGCGTTCCAGGATCAGCCAGTGTACATCCAGTTTTTGTCGAGCCTTCTGTGTACTCCAGACACTAGACCCTCGACCGCTTCTCCACCTTCTTGCCCATGGCGTAGTGTGAAGATTGATTTGATTTTTTTATGGAATCATTCGTTTTATGACACATATCATGCTACAAAAATGCCAAATTTTCTAATAACTTATTTATAAGTTAAGTTTCTAATAACTGACTTTATACATGGTGATTTCAATAGTACCCCCTTTTGCAACACCCGGTAAATATAGAAATCAATCTTGATTTTAAGGTGTTCACGGGTAAGAGAGTTCCTGATACATTTTATCATCCAGATACTAGCGGTTATTGATGAAAATCAGCACAGCGGCTAGTTCCTGGACCAGCCAGTCCTTTAGTACACCAGAATATGGCTGACACAATATTTTCTGATATTTTTCGTCACATGAGTAATTAGACACACGAAACTACCTTATTATGATTATTACTCTGGGACAAAAGTTCAGTATAACAACTTTACAATAGATGTACATGGCTCGATAACAAACGAAAAAAAAACAAAATACAATTATATTTTACTAAAAAATAAATAATATAATACACAAATCCTGTCATAAAATCAAAAAAGAATATGTGGCCCATGAGGGGATCGAACCCGCGACCTTCGCGTTATTAGCACGACGCTCTAACCAACTGAGCTAATGGGCCGATATATGATTTTGTGAAATTATCTAGCGGATTATGTGAACCGAATAAATAAAATCTATTCTTATCTTAGAATAATCGTAGTGGTGTGGTGTTTGCAATATTTTTTTATCATATCTTGTATATTATAAAACTCAAAGCAGTAGTACCCAAAGCTGACTGGACCGCGACTCACCTAACACTAACGTACGGATTCAGAACTCACCTCTTAGTTGTCATGAATAAAAAAGGGCTACAAATATACAAAGAAGGACTGTCTAAATGAAAAAATCGAATACTTAAATACAAGGAGCTGTATTGTTCGGTCCCAGTCGGTCGATGTATCCTATTTATCAGAGCCCATCCAATAGTCTCTTCCGACTCACCAGTGGGTCGCAACCCATACTTTGGGAATAGCTGACTCAGAGGAATCTGAAATACCTGTTACTAGGTTATAATATTTTTCCTCGATTTATTATAATTTAATTCACCTACTCTTGTATCTTTTAGTAATTACAGTTTAATAAATCGTAATCAAGATTGACCTCCACAATTTATATTTTTGTAAGTTTTGAAAGAATATTGTATGAAAATTAACATATCAACATTGTTATATCAACTCTTTCTATAACAAATACCAGAGTTCACAACATAATATATTAACAGAATATAAGTTGGCATTGCCTATAAGCCGTATGGTGCACATTCCTATAACTTCATTAAGACTGGTTTCATTGATTTCATCACATATTACTATAATCACTGCGGCCGGCACACGCCTGGCGTGTTTTGAATTGCGCACCTTGTATGCAGCCGGCACACGCCTGGCGTGTTTTTAATTGCCTACCTTGTATGCGGCCGGCACACGCCTGGCGTGTTTTTAATTGCGTATCGTGTATGCGACCGGCATACGCCTGGCGTGTTTTTAATTGCCTATCTTGTATGCGGCCGGCACACGCCTGGCGGGTTTTCAATTGCCTATCTTGTACCGGGCCGGCACACGCTTGGCGTGTTTTTTCGTACTTGCGTTACGAGCCACTTAGATGGATTGATCGCATTATATCGCGCCGTAGTTAATGTGTGAAAAATACAGTGTATCGTCACTCGATTTAACGACAAATCCCAAAGTGTATGTGTAAGTGTAAATCACTCGACTCTGGATTGTTTAACTTTTTTTCCATACAATGATGACACTCTATGTAGCATCACACCCACTGTCAATAACGACAACAATACGTTATTATTATGTAATAAACAGTACTTTCTAAGTTACCAAATTTAGCCAGGACTGCAGCCGTGTATAACCAAAAGAGCTTCCGCTCACAAACGAGTCCAAATAAAGAAATGCACAACTTACACCACACCCACTGTTATTCTCTGTTATAACTCTACACTGCATATTCCTTGTGACAATAAATTTTGTGTTGCAGAACGACATAGCGTCTGTAGCGGAGGAGGCGAACGACAAGCACCTAACGGCGTGGGCGGAGATGTGTCGCGCGCACTCGCTCCAGCACACGCCGCTCGAGCCCAGCGCCGGCGCCGAGCTGCTCCTCAACAAGCAGCTCTGTCTCGACGGCACCAAGCTCCGCGCCACGCTCGCACTCGACGTGCCCGCGCCTACAGTACACAACCTGCGAGAGGTAACTAACTAGTAGAGATGTGTCGCGCGCACTCCGGCCGCATACAAGATGCGCAATTACAAACACGCCAGGCGGGTGCCAGCTGCATACAAGTTGCGCAATCAAAAACAACGCAAGTGTTTGTCGGCCGCATACAAGATGGGCAATAAAAACACGCCACGCGTGCGCCGGCTGTATGCAAGATGCCCAATTAAAAACATGCTACGTTTGTGCATGACAGTTTAAGTTAAAATATCAAATTTTCCAGTAATACCAATTCAAGGTATCGATTACTGACCGTCATAACTAGAGCCTATATCCTCTCGTGATCAAAAGGATACCGGTGTTCGGAAAAAGGTAATAACTAGGGAGTAAATACAAGCCAAAATCAATTTTATTTCAATAATATTAAAGTTAAAACTCGCATGTAAAAAGCGAGTGTTGCCAGTACTCGTCAGCTAGCCGGCAAGCTAATGATACATGACTGGATATGGGCCCGATTAACCTATTTATATAATTAAAATTACTTTTTGGTTCCAGGTGCTCGATGACTACGCTTCCATGAATCTCTTCCCCAAGGAGCTCCTGCTATGACCACAGAACTAAGGGAACAGCTATTTTTACACCGACAGGCCATTTTTTAAAGACGATAATTTTAATCACCTTATAAAGCTTTGCGTCGAGAATTGCGATACGCCTCGCCAGCAATTTTATTATTAAACTTAATTCTAAGATAGAATATCGAAAAATAATAGTATAATCGACTTGGTATGTGGAAAGGAAAATGGCATGGAACATTTCGTAAGTTCTATTTTACTTGCAGTTGGCAAAAGGAATGGTTGAATTTCATTGATATTATCGCAATGCTGAAAAAAATTCGAACGTTAAAAATGAGAATGAATATTCATCCGAGGTTTTTACTAACTTAGTCGATTGTAAAATTAAATTTATCTTTTTTAATAAAACTATACTATAATTTAAAAATAAATATAATTCCCAAGTGTTTAAACATGTGCTTTATGCTGGCTTATTTAGTCGTTTGGTTGTAAATTTGCATTTTTGAACTTACAACACTGTGATAATGATGTGTGATGCTGTGAAAATCGAAATTCCGAAACAATATTTTAGTGTGAACTGACAATAAAATCTAAAAGAGCAAGTAACGAATTCACAGTCTTAATATTAAGGAATTGAAGACTGCAGTTACCAGAATGACACGCCTGAAGATCCGATATTAGGCGGTATACCTTATTCATATGTCATTATCATGTTTAATCTTATCGATAAACGTCTAAATTCATATTCTAACAATGTCCTTAAAATGGTTCTTTTTTGTCAACAGACTTTGTAAAACGTATCCATTACAATTTTAGAATTCTCTTGAAAATAACCCTTGGAGTTATTAAATAGTTATATAATGTAAATACCAATTACATTTACAAATTATATTATATGAATATGCCTTTATCTCGATCTTTCTCATGCTTCAGAATTAATATCGAAATGCATTTACACATATTCCATCCAAAAACATCAATTGAGAAATGAGATTATACTCACATATGATAGGGGCGTTTTCTAGCTGTTTGTACTTAAGATTTTTTACTTTATTCTGAAGTGCGATATACTAAGTTAATACACGAAAGTGGCCTCAAATTTAGTCGCTATTAGACTGCTTTGATATTTCATAATCGATACCACCATACGATCATTTATTCGCACTGTCTAGTTATAGAATATCGATATTTCAAATAGAAATTTCGATAAAACCTTTAACTAGGAATTAATCGATATCTCAGGTATAAGATTTCAATAATAATACACAGTATTTTCTTACTTTGATATGTAAGATTTTTTATTTGTTATCGATTAATGTACTCGTAACAAATATCGATATCACCACATCACTAAGGCCGCGATGACTTGAGTGGATAGTTTCGACGGATTAAGTACATTTTCAACGAGTTTGCTACATACTTTATCTTACCGTGATTGCTTTTTTATTATAGCGAACTATTATGTAAGGACATATATTACAATACAATATTTGATATTAAGAATATAATTGCTCACACATAAACTTGGTTTCAAAAATATGTATAATGTGTTTGAAATATTTCATTTAAATAGCGATTTTGAACTCGATGTACTTATTAAAAATTACGTGTAATTTTTCACAACGAAACCATCTAATCTATTTTGTCGACTTCTGTACTATTTCTTAAACTATAATTTTTGTTAATATGTACAGAGTCTATAATTGAGGCCTATAAAATCAAAGGCAGCTAAATCCAAGTCTGTCAAATATTCAGGAAGCTAAAAACATCGATAATTTTTTTAAGGTAGCTACGATATTATATAGTTTAAACCAGATTTATAAAGAATGATAATATTAATAATAATTTGAATTTAAAACAATAAAAATCCCTCTATATTTGAGTACAGATTGAAAATAAAATCACATTTAGCTGTCTTTGATTCCAACTATCGGACATTGCTGTATTTGATTCCGAGTAACTGGATACATCCGAGCTTGATAATGACAGCCGCCATTTTGAATTCTTACGATTAGAGATGTTCTTATACGTTCGATAAAGTAAAAACAACTATATTAATCAATTACAAAATTTAATAAATTTTCAATTAAATGAAATAACTGCTTTTATGGTTATATCCTCATTATATTCTTAAGACTGGCGATTCTTCTACTATTCCTTCACAAAAACTTTCTTCTAAATCTTGATTTCCTTCAACAATTGGCCCTCTAATAATACCTACGTAAAATTGTAAGTCTTCTCTTTCTTGCCATTCAAATCCAAAATGTTTTTCTAACAATTTTTCAACGTCCGTTATTTTTGCCTGCGCCACGGGCGCTCCTGTTGAAATGGTGGTAGGTTGAAGCATGCTTGTATTTTTGCCGGTTTTACAGACATTTAAAGCTTTATTTGTATCAGAATTATAAAACTGTTCGCCGCGGATTAGGGTATTTCCTGGGATCTTTGATCTTTTTATAATGAATCTTTTACATTGAGTTATTTTGAATGGCCATTTCGCTGTTGGTTTAAAAACCTCTTGAGTGGCTCTTTTAAAATCTAACGTTATAATGTCCCTTAAATTAGTGACTGTCGCATTAATAGAAATAATATCGCAATATTCTTCTGGTTGGATGATTACTTCTCGCTTTTTTATAACTTTTTCTACATTGCCGAAGACTCTGTCCGGGGGCATAAAACTATGTCCGGTTACAGGAAATATTATTTCTATTAGTTTGACAGAAACATTTTCCAATAACCATTTTGATAACATAGCTAGCATTATGCTATTTTTGTTTTGCCCACCACATCCGTCAGCAAATAAACGTATTGTTGTGCTTAGGAGTCCGTACACCCTTTTGTACAATGAAACGCGTTGAACTGCTTTAAATTGATATATTGAGTTAATTATTTATTGCTATATGATAGTATGTGCGATGCGGGCGCGATATGAGTGTGAACTGATTGATTTTAACAATATAATAATGTACGCGTGTCATGCTAATGTGCTGAATATGTAAATATGTGCGGTTATTCCGTACATGCTCCGGGAGAAGAGGAAAGGAAAAGTATGAAATGATATGATATGATAATGCCATTAACCTAGTTACAAGGTGAAAAACAATTTTCAGTTATAAGCTAATCATTAGAGTCTTTAAACAATGTTCTCGTGAACATTGAAAGTCGGCGCTCTAGCAATAGGTGAAGTGGCCCGGTCACTCTTAGGTATAGCGTTGATTGCACTGCACTGCACAACACTACCACTTTCACTAACACTATCACTGCTAGTACCATGATAACGACCGGTGTCGGTGACGCGATGGTCGCCTCCAGCGCGGTCTAGACCCGCGCGCCGTCCGCGCCGTCCGCGTCTCCACGCCATCACTGCTCCCGCAATCACCACCACACTCCCCATTATATATATTAATGTGTAGTGGTGTATGTCGTGATATGACAGACTATATTCTTCTAAGCCTGGATCCTGTTTCATTTCATTGATTTTCTCGCCCAGTGCCCTCATTTGGTCTTTCCAATTTTCATCATAAGATGTGTTTCGAGTTGCAGCATCCCATAGACTCGACATGTTAATTATGTTATTGATGATGTTATTATTAGGAATATCTATAGAGGGCTTTATTTGTAGAGAATTATGACCTTGATTGTGCGCATAAACCGTAAATTTATTAAATTTTACGATGCAACCAGGAGCTATAGAAATAATTCCTCCAGCACTTATCCGGCTTGCTGTCATTTGATGCTCGCATATTATTTTAAAGTAACATTCGGAACAACAATAGTATATATACTTGTTTATATCATTTAATTCATGCCAAGTATCCTGACACGTCTCTACTCTAAACTTACATTGATTAGTGACAATATCAATTTCACATAAATTGGTGTCTGATTGCATGTCGAAAATAGGTCTTTGTAGATAACACAGGTATGTATCCAAGTCTCGAGCGCATAATGTCAGATCATTTCTTGATAATTTTATAAACGAGTCCTTTGCTAAATTTATTGCAATGTGTTCGGATATAGGCTCTATTGTGATCATCGTGCCTTCCCCTTCTCTAGAAGTCCTTTCAGGAATTGGAATAATATGATATATCTCATAGGAATCTCTGCTTGTCAGTGGAATTGTAATTTCAAATAGTAAATATTCACGAAGCATTCTGGTTTTCACCTTTAAGAAATTATAAATACTGCGGATGTCCATTTGAATATTTTTAATGGGTAGTGATAAATCCTTGGAAATTTGAGAAGAGATAATACTTAATTGGTTTCGTAGTTGTTCGGGTGTTAAAAGATGGAAATTGAACCTACCGTGGTAAATATCAGTTACGGTATCCAACAATAGTTCCTGAATACCTTGTAGTATGTGAAGCATATTATTTGCTGTTATAGCTGCTAATGAGAATTCACTGATATTTGACAACGAATTTACTTGATTTCCTAACGTATTGACTACTTTATCCAAGTTTAAAAACTGTTTATTGATGATTTTGCTTTGTTTGTTAATGGCTTCCTCTGACCTCTTAAGAAGATTGTACTCAGCCTCTATAACAGATGTTTGATTTCTCCAAAGTTGCCTCAAGTGATTCTGATTATGTTTTAACGACTCTATGTCTCGTTGATACTGTTCGGCGAATCTCTCGTCTAATACGCCGAATAATGAGTTAGCAATGTAACCGACACCGTTGATAAGCCCGCGCCGCCGTCTAACGCGGTTGTTCCAATGCTGAGTGAGTAATAAGCGATCGTAGTAATCCAGCTCTGATTGACCGTGACGTAGCTGCATAAGGATTACGTCACAATGTGTTTGCGACCGTATATTATTACACATATGATCTAAGTGTTCCACGTACTGATTATATGCCTTAACGCCTTGCCAATAAGGATCCATGTCGTAGTATAATATTAATTTCCAGTAGTCTCGCACTAAATGCATATTAGTTAACTTATCGAAATATAGCCCTTGTTTTTCTCGAAATTTTGTAACGTTAAATGAACATTGTGAGGTCATAATTATACTCATAAAGTATAATAGTAGAAGTACGAGTGAGCTTAAACATTTTCGTGTTTTTGACTTGTTTGAAGTATCTTGGTGTTCATGACTGTTACTACCTCCGCTGTTTTGTATAGGTAGTACTGATAGTTTCACTATAGGACGCTTAAGGATTCCATTTCTAGTTTTTAAAGTCACAACTCTGACAAATCCGTCTTTGCCGGGATGTAACTCGATAACTCTGCCCATTGCCCACTTTCCAGCCGGCAAATTAGAGTCATGAATGAGTACTAGGTCATTGATCTGTATGCTGCTATTTGATTTTTTCCATTTGCTTCTTGTTGTAATCTGACTGAGGTATTCGAGTCGCCAGCGTTTCCATACATCATTAAATAACTTTTGAGTTAAATGCCATCTTGTTCTCAAATCACTTTCTGTATTAATTACTGTCAATGTTGGCCCGCCGGTTAGGAAATGTGCTGGAGTGAGGCAATCTAGATCATCAGGATCTTCTGACATTGGACAAAGTGGCCTTGAATTAAGGCAAGCTTCTAACTGGGACAGGAGGGTAGATAATTCTTCGTACGTTAATCTTTGCTCACCAATTACTCTTTTGAGATGGTTTTTGAGGCTCTTAACTGCTGCCTCCCATAAGCCTCCTGCTGATGGCCATGCGGGCGCATTAAAATGCCAAGTGATTTGCATATTTGTGATTTCATTCATAAAATCTTCATTAAAAATGCTTCTTAACTGCTCATATTCACTTTGAAGTATCTTATTAGCACCTAGAAAGTTCGTGCCGTTGTCGCTGTAAATATGGCCTGGAGTTCCTCTTCTTGCGGCCATTCTTTTGAGTGCGGACAAAAATGATGACGTTGTTAAGTCTGATACAACTTCTAGGTGTACAGCCTTGGATGCCATACACACAAATACTGCTATGTAGCCCTTTGAATACTTTGTTCCTCGGCCCTTGTTGGCTCTTAGCATTATGAAGCCTGTGTAATCGACCCCAGTATGATAGAATGGTCGTGCTGGGTTACATCTCGCCTCTGGTAAGTCCCCCATGATTTGATGCTGAAGTCGGGGATTGTTTTTTCTACATGTAACACAAAAATGTAGGCGTTTTTTAACAGCTCTGATACCCCCAATAATCCAGTACCGTTGCCTGATTAATGCTAATGTCAATTGTGGTCCGCCATGGAAGGTAAGTTTGTGAGCCTGATCTATTATCAAGTCTGTTAACCTGCTACAATGTGGTAAAATAATGGGATGCTTCATATTGTTGTCAATATGGGCGTTTCTCAATCTCCCACCGACACGAAGAACACTATCTCCATCAATGTAAGGGTTCAAATTTAATATTCTGCTTTTATTGCTAACATCTCCTCTGCTTTTTAATCTGCTTATATCTGCTTGAAATTCTATTTCTTGTATATATTTAATTATTTTTAATCTTGAGTTATTGATCTCTTGTAGAGTTAGATAAGATCTCTTAGGTATGTTTTTTGAGATGAACCTTAATATCCATGCTAGTATACGTATTGCTCGAGTTATAGTGCTATAATCTGTTAAAAGTTTCATTATAATTATATTTTGTTCATGTTGAACACTGTTTGCTTGATGCCGTTTTTTACTTTCTTCGTCGGCTGTATAAACTTGCTTTACGGGTATATTTTTCAAATTTGGCAGCCATGAAGGTCCGTGCCACCACAGGCCGTGATCCTTCAATTGAGTTGCCGTTAAGCCCCTGCTAGCGCAATCTGCTGGGTTTTCTTCGGATTTCACATAATACCAGCAGTCTTTGGGCATATTTGTTGTAATTTGCTTTATTCTGCTTGAAACGAATGGTTTATATTTATCTGGATCTCCATTCAGCCACCCCAGGACTACCGTCGAATCCGTCCAACCGTAAATATTACTTATGTTATATTCACTAATGCATTGTTTTACCTTGGCCATTAATTTTGACAGAAGGAGCGCTCCACTGAGCTCCAGTTTGGGTACTGTAATGGTTTTATTGGCTGGTACTAATTTAGTTTTTGCTACGACAAGCGATATTATTGACTTATTTTCATGTTTTTTATGTACCCTGCTATATATGACGCATGCATATGCTTTCGTGGAAGCGTCACAAAATCCATATAATTCAATATTATCTTGCTGTTCAGTACCAAGCCATCTTGGTACATTTAATTTATCAATATTCTTGATGTCATCCTTTATTATTTGCCACTCTATACAAATGTTACTAGGTACTGCGTCGTCCCATTGTATGTTAGCGAGACAAACTGATTGAAATAATATTTTCATTTTTGTACTTATAGGTGCAAGCCAGCCCAAGGGGTCGAATAATTTCGATATTTCGGACAGGAGAACCCTTTTGGTATATTTTTGTGAATATCCTATCGGTGTTTGGAAACAAAACAAGTCCTGCTGAGGGTTCCAAGAAACACCTAATATTTTTGTAAACTCCGATCCTTTAAAGTAATAATTTTCGGAGGCGTCTGTATCTGTTAATAGTTCTGTGGCATTTGATGTCCATTTACGCAGGTTAAATCCTGCAGAGTTCAATAGTTGTTTAAGTTGTTGCTGTAATGACCTAGCTGCTTCTATGCTATGACTACCGTGAATTAAGTCGTCCATGTAAAAGGATTGGTCTAAAACTTGTGAAACTTCTGGATATTTCTGCTCATCGTTAGCCAACTGCTTCAAACACATCATGGCTAAAAACGGCGCACATTTAGTGCCGTAAGTAACAGTAGTTAACTGGTATTCTTTTAATGCATGCATAGGTGATTGTCTCCAAATTATTTTATGGAAGTGTTGATCTGATTTATTTAAGAAAATCTGTCTGAACATCTTCTCTATGTCGGCGGTATATGCATACCTAAATTTCCGCCATCTTAAAATTAAAGACTGCAGGTCCTGCTGCAAATTAGGTCCTCGCTCCATGAGGTCATTTAGGCTGTAGCCACTCGAAGTTGGAGCCGAGGCATTAAAAACTACACGTAGTTTTGTAGTTAAAGATTGTGTTTTATGGACACAGTGGTGCGGCAAATAACATTCCGGTGTTAGATTACCGGCACTCGGAATCATATGTCCTAACGCTAGGTATTCATTTATAAATAATTTATAGTCTTGTGCAATTGTTTCATTACGTATAAATTTTTGTTCTAATTGAATAAACTGAGCTAACGCTTTTGCTCTGGATTTGCCTATGTATTTTTCAAAATCCGTCTTAAAAGGAATTCTCACTTCGAATCTACCGTCTGGTCGTCGTATAGTTGTTGACTTAAACAATTCGATGCATTTTAAATCTTGAACCGTGAGGGTAGAATCCTCTGTTATGTCCTCGATTTCCCAAAATCTTCTTATTTCGTCAATGTTATTTTGAATTACGTTACATTGCACGGTGTTGGCATTCCCACTCAGAATCCATCCTAAGCGCGTATGCTGCGCGAGCGGTAATGATTCTCCTCCTCTGCGTATACCTTCTAAAAGTACGAGAGAATAGACATCTGCCCCCAAAAGAACATCTACAGGTCTGCTTTTATAGAATTCAGGGTCTGCTAATTGAATATTATCCAAATAGCCCCACGTAGGTTTGGAAAATGTGTAAGAGGGCAGTTTGGTAATTAGATTTTTCATAATTAAGGTTTCTACTTGAAATTCATAATCGCTGATAACTGATCTACACTTGATATTGATTGTACCCTTACATTGGCTTTCCTTAACTCCGACTCCTGATATGACTCCCTTAAATGCTTTACGAGGTAGGTTTAATAATTGAGCGGCATGTTCGGTCACGATAGATGCTTGTGAGCCTTGATCAAGAAGTGCACGCAAAATATGATATGATCCGTCTGATGATTCTACCTTTATAAGAGCAGTAGCCAGTAGAACTTCCGGTATTTCCGTTTGTAGGGATACATGTGATTTACTATGAAACTGATCTGGATTTGAACCCGTAGTAAAACCACGCTCGTGTCTTGGTTGCGTCGTCGCTGAGCCACTGGGTACGCTACTCGGCGTCGAATTTCTCGCTTGCATAAATGCGTTGTGCAATAATGTATTGTGACGTTCATTACAATCACGACATCGCTTTTCTGAAAAACATGTTTTGTCCTTATGACTATAAAGACAGTTTTCGCATAAGTTTAATTTTGCTGTTGTTTTTAACTTTAAGTAATTTGGCATGCTAAGGAATTTTTCACAACTAAAAACTCCATGATTATTGTTACAAATGGGACAATTTAGTTTTTTATTTTCATAATGTTGATTATTCACACGACTGCTTGAAAATGACTGCTTAGGGTTATTATTTTTCTGATAAGAATATTTTGTTATTAATTGAGAATTGTTAGATCTGCTTGATAGCGTGGGATTTTCCAACTTCTTGCGAGAGGACTCCATGTTTGTGAATTTGCTTTCTAAAAATTCTAAAAATTCTTTGAGTACAGGTAGCTCTCTTGGATTCTTTATAGAGTCATTGTAATCATTATAGGTGTCATTGTCCAATTTTTGTGATATGAAATGGACCAGTAGTGGGTCCCAAGTAGATATATCAACACCTAAGTTTTTTATGGCAAATAAACATTCACGAGCTGTATCATGAAGGTTTTTGATGCTTTTTAAAGATTGCTGATGCATAACCGGAATGTTCATTATAAGATTTATGTGAGATCGGAATATAAGCCTAACATTATTATATCTATGGTTGAGGATATCCCAACACACACTGTAGTTGTCTGAGCTGATGCTTAGATGCTGTATTAATCGTTCTGCTTCTCCTTTTACTTTCCCTTTTAAAAATTGCATTTTTTGAGCATTAGAAATTGAGGGATTCCTATGTATTGCTTCAATAAACAAATCTTTAAAAGAGACCCATTTATGAAAATTCCCATAAAAACATGGTATATCCATTTGAGGAGTAGATTTTTCCCTATGAGATTCTGACCATAATTTAGAGTTAACGGCCTTTTTAATTTCATTATACTTGCTTTCATGATAAGCAAAGGACTGTTCATACGTTTCATTTTGCCCTTCTAATTCGCTATCTATCTCCCAATGCTGTGAATCAATCGCAGCCCATCGAGACTGGAGAATTTTAAGTAGGTCATCGAACTCCCACTTTTCTTTGATATTGTCTAAATTAATGTTAGAGACAGTGTGCATAAATGCACGGAAATTGCTTGCTTGTTTTTTAAGCATTTCATCTGTCTTACTACTAGCTCCTTGACTTGTTGTTTGCTGCGGTGGTATGAACCGTGGAGGAGCCATAAGTAGCGTCTTAGGCGTCTCCGGTCTGGGTTCTAGTTTACCTAAATTATATTTTTGTATATAAGCCCGAGCATTGTCGTAAAAATCTTTAGTTTTTTCGTAAATGCTGCCGGTAAAATAAGCATGCGAGTAATCGTCATACTCTAAGAGTTTGCTATGATTCGATTGAAATTCCACCCAGTACGAATCAAGGGTGTCTAACCGTCTCTTGATGTAATCAGACGTTTTTCGCTCCGAACTGTCTTTTTTAAAGTTCCGAAAAAGTTGCTCTATTGCCCCAATAACTGTATTTTGGTTGACCAATAAATCCTCCATGATGATTAGGTAATAAATGGAAAGATCTTACTTTTTCGGATGCTGCTGCTGTTGTGCTGATGCTGTGCTGATGTGGTGCTGATACTGTGCTGATGCTGTGCTAATGCTGTGCTAATGCTGTGCTGATGCTGTGCTGATGCTGATCTGATGCGTTCTTGATACACACGCTACTTGATATATGCTGATGATGATCCTGTACTCACGCCTTGATACTGCTTTGCTGCTAATGCTTAACACTGCTGTTTATAGTCTACTGCTCTGAACTGTATTGTCCACGTTGCTAAAAGTTCCGAAAAAACGTCACACGTGTCCGTGTCCCGCCTGTTCGGAGGCTCGAAGGACCAAAAGATATGTTGTGCTTAGGAGTCCGTACACCCTTTTGTACAATGAAACGCGTTGAACTGCTTTAAATTGATATATTGAGTTAATTATTTATTGCTATATGATAGTATGTGCGATGCGGGCGCGATATGAGTGTGAACTGATTGATTTTAACAATATAATAATGTACGCGTGTCATGCTAATGTGCTGAATATGTAAATATGTGCGGTTATTCCGTACACGTATGATGGTTATACCTGATAAATTTGTTTTATTTAATCGGTCATAGACGGCTGATGCTATTTGATTTGCTGTTTTACCAAATTCGTTTTCTGTCCAGGTGTACGCGAAGGTTGTGTTCTTATTAAGCTTGTCTTTAGAGGATCCTTGCACAATAGTAAAATTATATAAGTAAAATTGGCGACTGTAATAAGCACTTTGGTCGGGAATTCGAGGGAGTGGACTGTTTTTCTGGCAATCAAAGGAGAAGGTTATCATATCGTCTTTTCGCTCCTGCAGCATTTTGAAGAACGCCTTTGCTCTTAATTTATGGACTCTCAATGCAGTCATTAACTCATTTTTTTTGACTCGATCGTTTTCTTTTTTGATTCTCTCATTCAATGCAATACAAGTTGAGCAGACGTCAGTTGTAGGGGTACCGAAACCTAAATTAAATTCTCTATTAAAAATGTGGCGGAAGTATGATTGTTTTACAGGAGATTGAGGATTTTCGCCTTTAAACATTTTGTACAGCTTATTTATACTCAAGTCACTAGATAGGTATTTACGTTCTTGAGAGGATGATCGACAATAATGCGATTCTATACATTTTAGTTTCATAACATAATGTCGAATAGATTCTTTCTGATCATTAAATTTATTTATCTTACGATTACCCCCTCGATGTTCCCTGGCAATCTCCCCTGTATAAAATAAATGCTTCAAAGCATACTCCACACGATATTTTGTTATACCAAGTATTTTCAGGAATGCTTTTTGGCAAACAGGAACACAATCATTGTGAGCTCTGAAAATGCTATACTTTATATTAAAATCTCTACCCAATCTCATGTTTTTGGTAGGCCGCCTTCTTTTAACCTTTTGTGTTTTACAACACTTCAGTATCAAAGTATCTTGCTCACTCCTATTAGTTGAGGAATAAAATGAACTGTGAAAATTTATTATATCCGTCATTGTCAAACTTGAACATTTTAGGTGTTTGTTTTTATGTGCACAGATTATTTTTTCTGGTGCTTTCTTTGGCATGTACCTGTAAAATAGAAAAATCACTGTAGTTTAAGAGAGCATCGAGTATCATGTCTTTTCAATATTTTAACTTTCTGATGGCCAAACTCGGCTAGGAGGGCAGTGATTTAAAATGTTGGGCGTACAGCACCAAGGACAATAATATTTATTGTAAACCGAAAGAGTTCGCTTTACTATTGGGCTATGAGAATGTTAAAATAGCTCATAGCATTTTTTTTAATAAAAGGAAATGTCCACAAAAAAATTTGGGCCCGTTCACGGTACATTTGTTTTATCCTGTTCAACGGAAAAACATGCACCAAGAAATAGCTTCTTCGTGACTCCTACATATCTTGCTATAACAATATTCGAACCAACATAGATGTGTCCAGACATGTGAAAGACAAGTCGACCACATATCTATAATGAATAATGATCTCTGCGCCTAGTCTGTTTATAAGACTTATTAAATAAATACGCGGGAGGTTCCCACGGCTAAAAAACCACTTGTCACAATCGCGCAAATTTTTGGTAAAATAGATCATTAATAAAATTATACTTTAATACGGTATTTTTTATGCAGTATTAACATAATATTCTAATATTTGGTGTTACGTACTAAAAACGTGTAGGCACATCACTAACCTTTTTTTCTTAGCAATATTAGCTTTCCAATTCTCGGGGTTTCTTGTTCTTTTACGAGCCTTGCCCGCACTTGCTCTTGTTACAGGGATCTCCATGGCTATCCAAATTCAATTTTTAACTAAAGTATTGTCACGTAATTCAATAAAAACACAAGAATAATGCCAAAAACTGGACGACACATTCGCATGAATTGTATGGCGGCAGCCATGCTGATTTTTCGAAATCTTACTCTCTGATTGGCCGGTGTAACTCTTAGCTGTATTTGATTCTTACAGATAGGCATTTAGCTGTCTTTGATGCCAATATCGTTTTTTAAACTGAAATTGCAAGGGACTTAGTTGCAATTATTAGTAAAATTAATACACCAAAGCATGTCTAATTAAATAAACTAGATGGCGCCATAGTTAACTCATTTTACGACATTAAGGCGTTTAGCTGCCTTTGATTTTATAGGCCTCAATTGTAAGTGTAAAGAAGCCGAAAAGGTTACACACATAAAATACTTTGAATGAAATGTGCTAAAAGTGCTTTTATCGATATCGACAAATATATGTCGATGGTAATCGATTAGAATAAATTATATATTAACGTTTTTTTTAGGAATTGCATTAGATATTCTAGTATGCTGTTAGAGTATTAAAGAGTATTGTTTGAAATTATTGAAGCTTGCGATGTTTCGTGTTATTTTGTAATGTCTCAATGTATTATGTAATAAACACTTTTATTTGCCTACATATTTTATTTACACCAATCTTTTATTTTTCGGGTCATCGCTTTAGTATTTTAAAGCAATAAGTCACTGGACTGTTTTATATCTATTAAAATATAAAACACAGAAATTATTTCTACCTATGTTAGTCATAGACTTTGAAACCACTCAACAATTCCGATTCCAATGAAATTTTGTGTATGTGCGTGGTTGTGTCGAAATTAAAAGATAGGATAGTTTTAGATACCATAGGTGGCGCAGTTGAGATCTGATTCTTTTATTTTTTAAGGAAAATACGGCCAACAGACAGCGGTTTATGGCAGGACAACGTCTGCCGACTGACCGGCGTCTACCGACTGACCGGCGTCTCCCGCCCTGTGGAACGGGGGCGTTTGAATTCCACCACGGTAACCCCTGCCTGTCGTACGAGGCGACTAATTGGGGCCATCGGAGCTCGCGGGCTCGCAGCGGGGGGCTGTCAGCCCGAATCGATGCACTCCCAGTTTCGGAGCATCGTGCGACCCCGAGATGGACGGCAGCGCGTGTAGTAAGGCTTCGTTCGCTATCGTTGTTCGGTGCGCGGGGGCTCCTAAGCCCTCCCATGGAGATGGGCTGCTACGCAGCACGCGCAGAGGTGGTTCCGGCAGCAATTCTAGCACTCCTTAGAATACCCCGGGATCGCTCCGTAAGCGCCGAAGAAGGCCACCGCGGGGTTTTAGCTGGTAGTGTCGGGTGGGGTGTACATAGGGGGTAGGGACTCGGCCCAGCGGCAGCGCGGATAGCCATCATCCGTGCGAGGGGGATGCTGGGTCGTAAGACCGGCTAGTCCAGCATAACCGTTTTATTCTTATTCCGCTTCCCCCCGGAGCGGGCGGTAGTAATAAAACGCTTTCCCCGCGACAAAAAAAAAGGACAATGTCTGCACGGGACCACTAGTTGTCCTATAAAAGCTGGTCATTAATATAGCCGATCTTCAAAATGTAGGATAAGAGCATTGTAATGTGAGAGAGAGCGCACTGTACATACAGTACCTACAAATGACGTCACTCATAGTTCTGACTTCTGACCCCACACTAGGTAATACCTGTATCATGGGTATCAACAACTACGAGAGACTACGGTCCCACAACACCCAGACCCGAAACAAATATCTGTCTGGCACACAAATATTTGTCTCGGTGTGGCAATCGAACTCACGGCCTCTCTTTTCACAGCCGGCTACTCGCCCGCTACGCCACAGAGGCTGTGAAGCAACTTTGCAAGAAAGGGAGCAAGTATTCTATCCTAACCTGACCAAACACTAAATGCCATAAGATGACATAGTATTATTTGTTAACTAAGCCTGTTATTTTTTTTAAATAAATGCTGTTCCATAGCCTATGCAATAGCTTGACGGTGTTAAGCATTCGAGAGCCTCTTGTCAAAATTGTATGACTCCTTACAAAAGAGGTCGCTATTAGCGAATCAGTTGAGTGAAGTATTTGGGAGGTAAGCATATAAAAACAAATAAACCAGACCAAATAAAAACTACAATTAATCTTTAGTTTTTTATTCAAGAACAATATACAACATTTAAAACGAAAACAATTCTGCAACAGGCAGCATTCAGTTGAAACATTATTTCTATTCGAAAATAGTCTCGCGAGAGGGCTTTATGTCAACAATTCTTTTAAACGCCATCTTTTGACAATAAAAATAACCAGAGACTACTTGAACAAATATAGATTCAACAAATAACATTCAGGGAAACATTAGAATCCAAGTTATAGTTTGAAACACTTATTGGTTACATTAACAATTTTCAATTATTTAAAAGCAACGCGTCTTCGTAGATAATATCTAAAATAAATTTAATTTAAGAAATTGTATTGCTTGGAACACATATGCTAGATAGTAGCACAAAGACATTAATTTTGGCCTTTGAGTTGAATTTAAAAATTATGAAGAGGTAAGAGGCTAAAAACTAAGACATTTAATACAACATACAAAATAAACTGAGAACGAAAAGAATTGAAAGAAAAATTAAAGAGAGCATTACACTGATAACAACAATGTTTTTATCTAAATTTACATGTTTTTAAATGTACTAAAGATTTGAATTATTTTGCAACTCTTGCTTGTGTGGTGGATTGTATAGACATGTATCAATAGATATAGCGGCTAACGCATCACATAAATCAACACAAAATCTAGTACATTCTTTAGTCATTTTAACCCCCTCCTCCCCTTTTCAGTGATAATAAGCAAAGTTCATATCCCTCCCCCCTATACTTACGTAAGCATTGGTATAATTGTACGTCAATGACATAAATATCCCTTCCGCTTTTGAGCAGACAAATATAATTTCCATTTATGATTAAATCAGAATCCACTAATTTATTAAAAAAATATATGAAAGTTATGAAAAGCAAGGAACTCCAATTTGGTGCTTGTCTAATAGGGTACTTGACAAGTTTTTTTTATTATTTTAATCAACAGGTTTAACGAATTTCGAGGTATGTGAAGTCTACCAACCCGCATTAGGCCAGCGTGGTGGACTAACCACTCTCATTAGTAGAGGAGGCCCGTGCCCAGCAGTGGGACAATGTTTAATACAGGGCTAGTATCATTACTATTCTTAATCAACAGGTTACATTGCCTAAAACCTAGTATCGAAAGAATTTTATGAATCCGAACAAAAATAAGTATATTAGACGCCATTCAAATCTACTGAAAGGGGTAATTGTCAAATGACAGTAATATGACGCATGATATGATCCGTGACGTCACCTCTCAGAATGGTCATTACTGTGCCGTTGTGCGAGGGAGATAGTGAGTAGTTCTCACTACGCATCCTTTTCTCCCATGCCAATATTTAAAATAAATATTGTGACCTAATTTTTTAGGCAGCGGCTTTGCTCTGCCCTCGCATTGCAGAAGTATATAGGCGGCGGTGACTACTTACCATCAGGTGGTCCGTCTGCTATCCGCCTATCGATGCACTAAAAAAACAATTTTGATTCTGTTTTCGCAAGAGTTTTTTTGGCGAATTATATTCGGTTGCATTTCAAATGACATACAAAATTAAACACAGGAAACTACGCTATTCTTGAACGTCCCCAAATCACGCCCCATCAGCAAGACTTACACAAATGAGCTGTCTATAGATGTAGCAAGACATAATGTAATACAGGGTAAATGAAAAATTGAATTCAATGCAATAGTCACAAATATGTTTTACAACCGTCAAACCCAGACCCGTAGTTGTTCACAAAGCTGCCGTTAACATCTTTAGAATTAGTTACTTCTCCAATAAAGGTGAGATGGTATCGATAAAATATAAATATAGCGCCCGCACCCACATCCATTCACTATTCCATCATCTCCCTCTCACACCAGAACCACGCGTACTGGCTTGCGGAGCCACAGCTTCGTGGTGTCTACTACCCCGGCCCGAACCAAGAGGTTCGCAAATTCGTATTTTTGCCACACCATCAAGCTGTGGAACAGTTTGCCAGCTACCGTGTTCCCTCCTTCCTATGATCCTGGGTTCTTTATGCGTAGTGTGAAGAAGCTACACAGCAGGCCGGCATGATTGTGTTGAGTAGCGAGGGATAGACTGTCTCTCGCTACTTGATACTTTAACTGAACGGCACTGCACTTACCATCAGGTGCAGTGAGGTCACTGTTCTGTGCCAGAATAAAAAAAAATTGACCGCAGTCACTCTGTCTCTTTCTACAAAGTGGTCAATTTCTTGACTCAGTCCATACTCTATGTCTATGCCCACGTCCCATGACAAAGCAAGTATACACTGGGATAGGCATCCTAAAAAGATACTGTTCTTATAATGTCTCTTTTAAAATATATGTAATTTTTAGAAAAAGAAACGACGCCTTTTTTATAAATTTAATATGCAAAGATCAAATAATTTATGTTAATGAATTTTCAAAATTTTATTAATATGAATCGGTCAACAATGATGAAATTATTTTAGACATATATGTACTTGATCTGTTTTCAGGAACAACCTTGATTCCTGGCACAAGTAGACTAGAAGTGTAAAACTCCAAGTTCTGCAAAAATCATTCGCTTCTGCACATTTTATAACGAAAGAGATGTAGAAATTTAAATTTTTATTATGCTCCTAAAACCACTTTTTTTAACATGTCATTGATGTAACTTTATGTTTATTTCACACATCTTTTCATTTTTAACATAACTTCCGTTAATGTTCAGTTGTTCCGTCACAAGTTGCACTAAGTGCTGTTATGTGAGTTCCTGTGTTACAGCGTGACCCCCACAGGTCCCCAGCCCCGAGCCCGCCCCCTGCGCGTGGGGGGTCGTCATACATGTGCACACTCCACTGCGCTCACATGGCAGTAGTCAGTCAGTGGCACTATCACAACTTGTATCTGCAGACAAACAACAAATTATAACTTTCATACATACATACATATACACTCACGCCTGTTATCTCCGAAGGCGTAGGTTTTAGCCAAATTTCGAAAGATTCCAAACTCCGGGCTGATACTGAGAATTTCTAGATAGAAAAACCCAATATCACTTTACCCGACCCGGGAATCGAACCCGATTACAACTGCACCAACGAGGCAGTTTTTGAATTTAAATTTAGATTTGATTAAATTTTTGATTTGAGTGCCTTGTTTATGATGTTAAGTATGAGTATGTCGTCGGCTTGTCCACGGGCCGGGGTTGTGATAGGGTTCACACATCCCTCTCCGATCTCCAGATATTGTCAGGATGCTCAACGTATAATAGTACGGTAGTATAACTCAACTTCAGAGCTCAGAGTTTATTAAACTACTGCCAGTTCGGAATGCAGTCATCTATGGAGAAGAATCTAACCAGAAACTCTCATGGTTGCTCTTTTAAACACAGCACAATCTTAGTTACTATAACTGATACTAATTACAGTTTCACAACACGTTAACTTATTACTTTAAACGGTATTTCGGCATTACGACCTAAGTTACTAGCTATTCAAGATTGAATACGGAATTCCTCTACAAATGACAAAGTGCACGCTTTTATTATGATATTTTCTATTGTACCCCACTCTGTGCACGATATCATGCGATAAACTACTCAAACCCACCCTCAAAATAGCAAAACACGTGGCGGTAGACATTTTACAATAAAGAGTTATTTGAAGTTCAATTCAGTGTCCGTATTCTTGATGCTCCGACAAGTACAATTTTGACAATTTGTCTGTTTATAATACTCACCCGCAGTTGATCTCGATTGGGTCCCAGCAGATGTTTGGGCTCGGGAAAGTCACAGCTCTCTGTGCATTTCGAACACCTTCTAATGAACAAAATATAGTAAACTCGCCGCCAATAGAATTTCTGTGTTCAATTATAATAGGCTAGTTGACTGTTTTTTGTAAACCTTTTTATTTTATTCTTCGTGGTCTAAATTATTAAAATTTTATCATTAATAAACATAAAACATAAGTTTTCAAAATTTAATTTAATATTTTTATAAAACAATTTTATTTTCCCACCAAAACGCTACCAACTGTCATGGCCTCCCGTGTGACGTGACCGCGAAATTAATAGACGTTTTGCTCATCGTTTAATAGATGTTTCTAACGTGACGGTGACGTCATGCATGACTAATTTGTGTTTAATGTCACGTGACAAAATGCTTTATTTTTTCATGTTTGTTTCTTGAAAATATTAAATAATCAGATATAAATTAACATAAATACTATATAAAGTGTCTATGCATTAAAAATACAGATATGAGTTTATTAAGTATACATTAATATGTCAGTATGTATGTATGTGTGTGTATGTATGTATGTATGTATGTATGTGTGTGTATGTATGTATGTGTGTGTATGTATGTATGTATGTGTGTGTATGTATATATATATATATATATATGTGTGAATGAGTGTGTGTATGTTTGTGTGTATGCATGTGTGTTTTATAAGCCATCATCGATTAAACACAAACTACACTGAGAACGACTGTACGCACACTGATTAAAACCGAGCTACACTCCCGCTATTTTCGTACCGACTGCTCCTGCGAGCGTTGAAGATTCCCTTTTTATAACAAATCTCTCCCCATCGAGTCTACAACCCATCCAATCTACCCACATATATTTTGTGAGTGACCCCCAATATTTCCATAAAAATCTAAAGTAGAGTAGATTATGCCGGAAGTCATTGAATAATGATTGTATTGTAAAAGTAGGGTACAGTATGTGTGTGTGTGTGTGTATGTATGTGTGTGTACTGACTTGTGCGCGAGTCCGGTGGGCGGTGCTGGGGAGGAGTCCCTGGCGGTGGCCGGCGTGTACAGCGGAGTGTTCAACTCGTCGAAGTCGAGCGCGCCGTCGATGTTCAGCACCCTGGATACAAATATTTAGAATTACCATGAAACTGAACACTTATATTTATATCATTTTTATAAATCACACAATAATATCTATTTAACCAGTCATGACACATAGGCTCGCCGGCGGTGCGGAGGTACGTTCAGATACTAGCCAGTTTCGCCGTTCTTACATGTTATTTTTAACTTTAATGTTATGGAAATAAAAATGATTTTGGCTTCTATTTTACTCCCTACTTTTTTTTATATCCTTTAAAGACACGAGTGAATAAATAAAATGTATATGTACGCATAACTGCTGCTTGAATTATCGATAATTTTATTATTTGTGACATCATTTCACAAAAAAACTATAAATTGCATATTTAAATAATATTCGATATTATTGTCTACAATGTCATGAGAAAACCTCATCGAGTTCCGAAGTTTATGTAAGATTTATCGATACTCGTGCGAGATATTTCGAATGAGTTGAAATTGTTTAAAATAAAGAATCGATCGTTTAACGGACCTGTTCTGTGCCGAGAACCGATGCACGCGCTCCACTACAGATGACACATGTTCTACGCCCTTCTGCACGCCCCACACCAAGATACCTATCTGGAATATACAATCATTTTATTTACACATTTCATATTGACAACGAAAGGCCATGGATTCGAATCGACACTTAAACAATACTGTGACTGGTTGCACAAGGTTTTCGATTACATACACTTACTACCAGTAAGTAGTACAGTAGAGACTTATGAGTACTACTTAGCAGGAACAGAAGACAATTGTTAAATCAACTTTTTTTTTCTGTCTGGATAGGCAGACGAGCAGACGGGCCACCTGATGGTAAGTAGTCACCGCCACCGATATACTTCTGCAATGCCAGGGCACAGCAAAGCCGCTGCCTACCGTCTTCCCTACTACTAAATTACTTTAGTCATATTCAGTTTAATTCCACTACCAAAGTACATTTGGTAATGCAATTGGGAATAACTGGAATTTAATAGCATAACATCAAACTGCTCCAGTAATAACGATATATGTTTGACTGATCCATGGCTTGATCGCGACTGACCTTGACCCTGACGTCAGGCTCGAGTTGCTCGATGACCCCGTAGGTGGTGATGGTATGCTCGGGGCTGTTCTGACACGTGATGGAGATGCGCACGGTACGGAGAACTACCTCGGGCACCTGACAAAATATACACCGTCATAGGTAAGTTTGGCCTTAATCGGGTAACTTTGGCATTTATCTGGTAACTTTGGCATTTATCTAGTAACTTTGGCATCTATCTGGTAACTTTGGCATCTATCTGGTAACTTTGGTATTTATCGGTTAACTTTGGCATTTACCGTAATAAACTTATATGGAATTAAATACGAAATTAATATAAACTAAAAAACAAAATTAATTCAAAATAAAATTGTATTAAACACAAAATTAATTTAAATTTCAACTTGAGAGCATCCTTTTTCTATCATTTGAAAATTATAGAAAATTAAATTAGCCCATCTACCAGATTTGAATGGTTTACTTCTTTCTAAGTGGATTTATAATTCTTTTCGATAATTCTTTTTAAGTAGCATTTTATTACCAATTATACCAATTTCCTTTTTTATTTGCTAATAATTTAAAATAGTTATTGCGAGCAACGTAGATTATACTACGTAGTATTTGCTCATTTTCCTGTGTTTTTATAATAGCAAAACTGTAATTAATAAATGTTATTAAATTTTAATACAATATAATTGTAATAAAATATATTACAACATATTAAAGAAATGAACTCCAAAGGAAATCTGGTATTAACAGAAGAATTTGGAATTTCACACAAACACAGAAACCTTACAAACTTTTATTTTTACCCTGGCACGGCAAAGTGACCACACTGCACCTGATGGTAAACGCAGTGCCGTCCAGTTAGAGTATCGAGTAGCGAGAGACAATCTATCTCCCGCTACTCAACTCAATCATGCCGGCCTGCTTCTTCACACTACGCTTTACTCTACTTCTTTTTCTATCTTCTTAACTGAAAATCTGAAGTTTACTTGAAATGTACTCACATCATAAGTCCCAGCCCACACGATCAGCAAACTCTTCCTGAACCAAACACCTTTAGGGTACAGATCCACGGTCCACTCCAGGAGTTTCTCCTGCGGAGACACGTCCGCTATGGACGGCCGGGTGGAGAATATGAAGGTCCTGGTGTGGTAGCACGGCAGCGAGTGGAAGTTGTCCACGGCGAGCACCGAACCCCAGGTGTCCTCGGTGTAGAGACGTGGCGTGAACAGCATGCGGCCAGCTTCCGTCTGCTGGACTTCTGCCACCCGTTCGTATTGACCTACATGATTAGGTTTTTTATGCATGGAACATGAACACACATTCTGAAAGTAGGTTGTTAACAACGGGCTACTTAATGTAATTAATTTAAACTTAAAATTGTATTAATTTAATTAATTTCTAACAAAAGCATTTTTAATAATAATTAGAACTATCTATATAACTGTTGGTAAAACAGTCAGTTCAAACGATTTCAATTTCATTTGAAGTGACTGTTTTACCTACGGTTAAATAAAACCAGGCGATAAGACCTTTTTCCCCGGGTCGGGTAAAAGTATAGCCGGCCTTAGAGACACACGCATATGTGTTCCGGGATCAGCCATCCGGGATCCGGTTTCTGTCGAGGGTCTAAAGTTGGGGTACGATGTTTGGGCGTTATGCGGCCTTCTGAGTACTCTGACACTAGACCCTCGACCGCTTCTTCATCTTCTTGCCCATGGCGTAGTGTGAAGGAGCAGGCCGGTAAGTTTGTGTCGAATAGTGGGGGATAGATCGTCTCTCGCTACTCGATACTCTAATTGGACCGTACTGCGCTTACCATCAGGTGAAGTGCGGTCACTTTGCCGTGCTAGAATAAAAAAAAAAAAAAAACGTAAATCCAACCATCAAAAATATATCAATGTGCAAGAGGCGAATGAAGTGTGTCAGGATCGTAGCTTGCGGCACTCAATAGTGTCTGCCTATCCCCATAGGATACGGGCGTGAGTGTATATGTATGTAAGTATAATTACCCGACTGGTAGCTCATGGCGATCGCCATTCTCTCCATGAAGAAGTCCTTGTGCTCCTGTATCAACGGACACAACAGCAACTTGGCCAACTGTTTGGGACACATCATGGGGAACCTGCGGACAAAATACATAGATATAAAAATATAATATTAATATAAAATATTGTTTCATAATATACACAACATGTAATATTATTAATTTTTTTTTTCTGTTGGTAGGATATTCGTATCCGCCGGATAGCGACCACCGTACACAGGGTGTAAAACCCGCCATAGTAGCACACGCAAGTGTGTCTCGTTCCAGGATGAGCCAGATTACATCCTGTTTTGTCGGGGGTCTAGAGTTGGTTGGATACGTGGCCTTCTGAGTACTCCGACACTAGACCCTTGACCGCTTCTTCACCTTCCTGCCCATGCGTAGTGTGAAGATGCTACACAGCAGGCCGGCATGATTGTGTTGAGTAGCGAGGGATAGATTGGCTCTTGCTACTCGATACTCTAATGGGACGACACTGCGCTTACCATCAGGTGCAGTATGGTCAGTATCCCATCTTTCAAGCTGAAACCAGCCATACATATTCAGAAAACTTTATTGAATACATATTAGTTTCGAAAGTTAGCGTGTACGAACCCAGTGTTACAGACCTGATGTGTGAGAATACGGCGGCGACTAACGACTCCCAGTGCGACTTTTTGTCGGCCTCGTTGAGATCGCTTGCGTCTAATTTGTCGCGCTGTTTGTTCAACCACCGGACCACGAACCTGTAACATAATTTTGCCTTATTTATTTATTAATTGGAAGCTTACAGCCCTTAGAACAAAACACTTACATTTTAACAATAATAATAAAAATATTTTGTTTATTACAACTAAAAATTACCAACTACGCCTAGTAATATACCCTTAATGGGTAATGAGTTGAACTTATAATTTTAGTATAATTGTAAAATATACAACTACCCACATCTAATAATAGTTACTTTATGCTACGTACGTAAATAAATAATAAGTCAATTCGTAATGTTTTATATAACAATTTAGGGCTCTAAAGCAATTCATAATGTTTCTAAGACCAATTTAAGGTCCTTCTTAAATAAATATATACACCCAACAGTCACACACATAGTTCTGACCCCACACTAGGTCAAACCTGTATCGTGAGTATCAACAACTACGAGGGACTACCACACCACAACACCCAGACTCGGCACAAATATCTTTCTGTCACTCAAATATTTGTCTCGATGCGAGAATCTTAAAAGTGGTAGAGCCACGCTGTAGACATATTTGTCTACAGCATGAATGGGCCGGCTCGACCGGGGTAGTACCACTGTCTCACAGGAAACCAACGTAAAGTGACAGTTCACTGTCGCGTTTCGTATGATAAGTGAGATATCCGGAGGCCCAGATTCCCCCTTCCCTTCCCTAATCCCTATTCCTGTCCTATAAGGCCGACAGCGCATACATGATATTTCGGTATTATGGGCGGTGGAGATCACTTAACATCAGGTGACCCACTGGCTTGTTTGTCGGACTATGATATAAAAAAAAACGAACGCACGGCCTCTCATTTCACAGCCGGCATAGACCCCCGACAAAAACTGGATGTACACTGATTGATCCCGGAACATAACACACTTGCGTGCGGCGTATGGTGGGTTTTACACCCTGTATACGGTGCGACCTATCTACTAGGATATGGATATCCCACCATCAGCACCATATTGATGTTTTATTACAAACAAGAACAATAGAAAACTTGAAAGATAAATTAATAACTACGCAATAAAGCAAATCTATGTATGTATATATACATACATATACACTCACGCCTGTAATCCCCGAAGGGGTAGGCAGAGGTGTAACCAGTACACCCACTTTTCACCGAATTTTGGTCCAATAATGTGATAGGGGGCGAGCCTATCGCCACACCGGGCACCTTTCCAGACTCCGGGTTAATACTGAGTATTTCTAGGTAGAAAAACCCAATATCACTTTACCCGACCCGGGGATCGAACCCGAGACCTCAGCAAAGCAATCGTAACGCATGCGCAATTACAACTGCGCCACCGAGGCAGCCTGTATATAAAGATTTACATCAAAACCAATACACAGATAATGATAAAGTTTATCTGACTCACTGATACAAGCTCATCTCGTTATGGAGCACTAGATCGCTCTGCTGCAACAGTTGTACGAGCGTCTCCCCCTCTAACTCGCCAAGTTCCCCCTCATTCCCCTCCGCGCCCCCCACACTACCCCCACTCCCCCCACCGTTCACACTGACAGCACTGTCTGACCACACCCACTCTAGATTCCACTTCACGAAGTTCTGACAGGCCTGTAATAATATTCGGCTTAAAGGACACGTAGCCACAATAGTCTTAGTAAAAAAGTATATTGTTACAGTATTTCTATTACCATGGAAGTTTGAAATAACACAAAATTACTGTTAAATTTCACTATTAAAACAGAAACCCTAAGCAACTTAAGAACAAAAGATATGGAACGAACTCGCGGGCAACCTCTAGTTGCCTATTTCTTTGAATTTTTACGTACATAGGCTTGCGTTTGACCACTATCACGCCTGATGGTAAGTGATGTTGTGGTCTACAGTCGAGCACGCTTGCCTAGAAGATACCTAGCCACTTAAGATACCCAGGTTATAATTTTCGGGAAATATAGACTCCGGCAAAGAGTTCCACTCTCTAGCGGTGCGCATGATAAATGTATTAGCAAAACGCTTCCTATGCACTGGTGGAATATCAACAATATTTCAATGACGCTTCGCCGAGTCTCTTGTCGTCCGATGATGGAGGGGTTGGGGTCTATAATTGCAACTTAGTTTTATTGAAATTTTTTCATAATAACTTAATTTGGACTCTCACCTTGGCCACCTCGTTATGTCCACACGCCATTGTGTACTGCATCCATGCGATCAACTGTCCGCGCTTGGCCGCGTGAGCGATATGCTGTGACATGTAGCTTAGGCATAACGACACTAGGTCCTAAAATATACAGGCAAAATTACCAATAGAATCATAAATCTTTTGCAAAGAGAGTTTATTCGCTAAACTCATTTTCTTCTCATAACATATCGAAATTATGACCATATGAATTATTAAACCTTGCAATCTCAAATTAGGTTTCTAATTAATTATTTTTACGTTAGATATATACACACACATACACTCATACACTCACGCCTGTAATCCCCACGCCTGTAATCCCCGAAGGGGTAGGCAGAGGAGTACACCCACTTTTCGCCGAATTTCGGTCCCATAATGTGATGGGGGGCGAGCCTATCGCCATGCCGGGCACAAATTCTAGACTCCGGGCTAATACTGAGGAATTTCTAGATAGAAAAACCCAATATCACTTTACCCGACCCGGGGATCGAACCCGAGACCTCAGCACAGCAGTCGTAACGCATGCGCAATAGGGTATTTGACAATTTTTGAAGATTGATGGACATCGATAGAGGACTCTTCACTTATAGCCCCCGTAATATTTTTATTATTGAAATATACTCAATTTATATAAAATCCGTGATTTAATTTTTTCATATATAATTTCGCGCTAAAACGCGTTATCACGTGACATTATCTCTATGTGACGTCATCGCACATCTACAAACATTCGTGACACCTAACAACATAACAAATTATTTGCATTTATCTCTAGTTTTTCCACAAAAATGAATGAGCTAGCATATAAATATTGTTCAATGCCTTTGTGTAAAAACTCGACACTAAATCACGATAAATTGTTCATCCATGTGCCAAAATCCAAAGTTTTAAGAAAGAAGTGGCAGATTTCGACTATCAGCCCTTGTAATGCCTTCTTCCATTCTTATAGAAGACTTGAAGACGAAATTAACACGTTTACACATCGAAAAATATGTTCTTCCTTACAATTTTATTTGTCGTAGGATGCAATGTTTATGTGCGATGTCGTCACGAGTAATGGCGGCCGGTATTGCTACGTTTTTGGCACCGAGTGATACAGATTAAAAATCCTAAATTTTAATGACGAAAATAAAATGTTTATAATACATTTAAAATAAAAAAATGTATTTAATAAATATGTTTGCCCACTATCCTTTCTCCTAGTGCAGTTTTATATTTTTTGGTTACACCAGTCAAACACCCTATTACAACTGCGCCACCGAGGCCGTCTTCTTATACAACATTTGTAAAGGCAGTCACCTACCTAGGCATTCTCTACCTGTCGCTCTTGGGGTTTATATATTTGTGGAATATTTATAACTGTGTAATGATTACCTTTACATTGTATTTGTCCGCAAGTGATAACACTGGGAGCACAGTGTGATATGATATTCTGATTTGTCCTGTATAAAAATACCTGAAAATAAATATACCAATAATTTTGTTTTAGAAATAATCTGGAAACAATCAACAGATAACAGCTGCAAATCTAATACAGTTTTATAACAATTGACAATAAAATTTGATCCATAGAGTGAAACAAATGGCATCCTAATTTTAGCTAACTTTTAACTATTTCTTTAACATAAAGGAAAGCTTGCATTACGATTAAGGATATCGCACATCACAGATTCATAAACAAGAGTTCATAAAATTTCGAAGTTTTTAGTTAAACAATCCATTGATGTAAGCACTATCTACTATGTGTAACGGGAATAACGCACATCCTCAGACACCCCAATTTAAAAAAATATTATTACAATCATAATTCATGTATTGAAATTAGACTGCGATGAATATAAATATTGTTTTTTATGAAATTAGTTGTACTAATTTATACATAAAGTTCGTAATTTTAATTATTTGATTTTTTAAAGTGTTAGTTTATTATTGCATTTATAAAAGAATTTATCGCATCGAGTTATGTTTCAGTTTCGTTTGTCTTGAACGTTAAATTAAAGGGTGACTATTATTTACCTGAGTGTTAATTATTTTTAGGAAAAAAAATCGTCTATTAAAAAATTGTTAATATTGATTCAGTCGCTTATTCTGAAATAACTTTCAGACTGTGCATTAATCATGTTACATGTTGTATATCATCAGTATATGTTTCTCTCTCTATAATAAAATAAAATATTCAATATTGCACTGAATTGCAATAATAATTTACTTGAGGAAATGTGGAAAGACTGAAGCAGCTGTTGGCGTCTCTTGAAGGACAATACGACTCTCTCTCCACTCACTCCACTCTCTGTTCATTAACATTACCTGTAAATTAAGATTATAATTCTAAGAAATAATAATAACACAGCCAAACGCCACACACATAGTCCTGACCCCACACTATGTGAAACCTGTATTGTGGTTATCAAGAACTACAACTGTGTCTCACAACACCGAGTCCAAAAAAAAAATGTCTGGATCACACAAACACATGCCTTGGTTTTTCATTTTTTTTTATCCTGGCACAGCAAAGTGACTACACTGCGCTTAATTGTAAGAGCAGTGCCGTCCAATTAGAGTATTGAGTAGCAAGAGATAATAATAATATAGCTTGTAAGGATGCCTGTTTTGGATTACGATCTAGTCCTAGAAAAACTTAATTTCAATGTTGTGAACTTGTTTGATTGAAGTCTGTTATGCATCTTAAATAATCAAATAAGCAAGACACAATCTATACCCCGCTACTCAACACAATCATGCTGGCCTGCTCCTTCACACTTCATCAAGACATTAATTTTTAGCAAGCTAACATTACTGACTTCATTCTGGATTCTTTACCCACCTGAAACACTTCACTACTAGCACATAGTATAAGCCTGTGTGCTGGATATCCAACTCCAGCCACTTCCAGTGTCAGGTCACTCATCAACTGCTCAGCATAAAGGGTGGCTATTTTCAGAAGCACACTCTTTGAATTGTCCACCTGTAATTGTCAAAAAGAATAGTGGGCAGATGATATGTGAAGCTCTGGGTAATTACAATCAAAATGATAATAGTTTTTTATATTATAGACTACATATACTAGTTTAAAAGCCATAATTACAGTTATTTTTGTAATATACATTACTACTAATATGAAAGTCTATGTTTTTTATTTTTTTTAAATATATTTTTATTTATTAACACGTTCCCTGCAGCTCACGCGCCTAGCGTGTTTTTTTTAAATTCATAATGGCATGCGTGTTTCGTGAGCCAAATTTTTTTCATACATTTGCGATTGCATTTTGCGAGCCGTGTAGGCGGATTGACGGGTTATATGGTGCCGCAGTCAATGTGTTAATCAGGCAGTCAGTTGTCAGGCAACTGATAATAAATGTATCCAGTATTACACTACAGTTATTAAATTCCTTAGTAGATGTGGTCTTATATTTTAGGTAATTATCAAGTCAATTCTTGAACTAATTTATATTTTGGGCAGAGACTATGTGTTCTGGGAGCCCATTCCACGCTCAGACCACACTGTTGCTGATAAATGTTTGTGCGGGTTGTTTTTTGAGACAGAGGTACATAGATTAAGATGGTGACCTCAGAGATGAACATTGTGACTCCGTATTAACAAGACAAGACGAGACAAGTAATTTAGAAAAATGTATCCTGTACGTGTCAAATTCTATTCTTGTAATTTGTAGATATTGTGGCAGCCCAAGATACAAGTGTAGCTTAGTTTGGGTGCCACTAGCAAATATTGTAAAATTTATTGTACATGTATTTTACTTGAATAAATTACTTGAATTAACAATGTGTCAAAATTTTATTTTGCATTTGTTTGATTCTGGTGTCTTCATGTTTGTGTGCAATAGGTTTTTCTATAAACATATTACAGTTATATGGCTACACACCACATTGATTTAAATGTGATAAATTGAGTAATGAGGTTGATATGCTTAAGGACCTAAAAATACTCCAACTATAAATAACATGATGACTTAACAAATACTTTAATCAAATGGCAACAATTGGCATTGGCACAATACACTACTACAGACAAAACAAGTAAATTTTAGAACTGATTTAAAATAATACAAAAACAAAAAGACTAAACCACCCAGAATTCAGCAAATTCCTATTGGCGAAAATAGATCTATTCAAATTACTGTTAGAAACTTATGAGATAAATAAATACTACTACAGATAAATTAGAAATATTCCAACTAGAAACTAATAAGGAGAAATAGATTTGAGGCAATTTTCATTGATTCTCACCTCCAAATCTTCATTAGTGTCCTTTTCGCTGGGGATTTTCTCAGACACCGAAGAGGTCTGAGGTTCTGTTGCTATATAACTCATTTTGATAATGTTTCTTACTCCAAAATTCAGGAATAAGAAGAGTATTACTATAAAATATGCCCACAAAACAGTAAAATATGCATATTCAAATAAATATTTTTCCTGTTTACAGAATTGTAACTGACAGCCGTCATTTGTCTATACTTTATTTTTTTTTCTCATTGTAGGAAATTTAACCATACAGCCTTACATATGTACTCTGTAATATTTTTTCTATTGTATTTATTGTACTAATATACTAATTGCTTTCGTTCTGTTAGTACGCTGACGCCCAGTCTAGATATCAGAAACTACCTATATTATAAGACAATAATACCAACTTACAAATATGTACAATAATTATTTTTTAAAATTATGTCAAAAAGTCAACAAGTCAAATGTCGTTGTTCTCAAATTCCATATTAGTCAGTATAGTTCTAAAACTATAACCTGCCTTCTGGGTGTTAAAAAAATTGTTATATGTCAAAGCAAAGTCAATTGTCAAACTAACACAAAATCAGCAAATTTTTAAATTGCTTGCGACAGAATAATGTGATTTTGTGATTATTTTACGTATTTTTTATTTGAAAATAACATGTATCGCAATATGGGCGACGACAGCATTCTCTCGAAACTTTACAAAAGGAAGTATATGATTGTACTAACCTTGTTAACGGTTGTAAGTTATTTTATTTATCAGTTGTGTTTATTCTTTGCAATATCTGAAGCATCAAACAATAGATTCACACCTGTAGTGGATCATTCAGAAGTGAAGGATATGAAGCATTTACGTTCGGAAGCTGATAGATATATAAACGAGAACGGTGTGATACGAGGTGTGTTCTATCCGTTCATGAGAAAGTACCGACCGGATTCGACAAACCAGTTTAAATGTTTAAATTCCGAACAGAGAATTCCTTACGATCTCATTAACGATGATTACTGTGATTGTGACGATGGTACTGACGAGCCTAGTACGAGTGCCTGTCCAAATGGCACGTTTTACTGCGACTTCCAATTACTGAAGCCTGTGGCCTTGCATAAGGTACCATCCAGTAAAGTGAATGATGGAATATGCGACTGTTGCGATGGATCTGATGAATTTCTTCACACCACCACAAAATTGCTGTCTCAAAGCTCATCAAGACATTACAGGCACTATGTGGAAAAATGTGCTAACATATGTCAATAAATGTTTATTGAACATTTATAATAAAATGCCAACATTATGAAGGGGTGCTAACATACTATAAAAGTGATAAAACAAAGTCTACACTCTTCCACTTTCAATTTTCAAGATGTGTTTGTTTGCTGACTGTACTTCCATAGCATGTATACAATATTATATGCTATGTTGTTCAGCTATACCTGCTACACGGCAGGCCGGCATGATTGTATTGAGTACATGGATTGTCTCTCGCTACTTAACACGTTCCATGCGGCTCACGCTTTGCGTGTTTTTAAATTCGCAACGTGCATGTGGGCGCCACAATGCGTGTTTTTTTCATACATTCACGGTGCGATCCGCATAGGCGTATCATCGCAATATTTGGCTGCCGCAGTCAACGTGTTAATACTCTAACTAAACAGCACTGAGCTTACTAGCAGGTGTAGTGCGACTTTGCCATGCCAGGATAAAAAAACGCTAATGTTTATACAGACCAAAAATCTGTTTGATGTAACTCGTTCTCTTCCAATTTTGCAATTATTAAATTAATGAAAACAAACCGGAGAAGTTTAGATAAGTTAAAGTATAAAACGTATATAGAAGAAGAAATAAGTATATAGAAGTGATGACTGAACACTAATCAGGGCTATGTGTTAGTTTTTATTTGATACATTGTTTTTATAATGTCATGTGTGTGTCCAGTCTATGGAGAGTTTATGTTTAATATTTGTTTTGTATCGATGTGCAATATTTGAAACACTACACATTGAAATAAAACAAATGTTTAAAAACTTTACAGGCATCATGGTCAAGTTTACGAAATCTTAGGACTAAAAAATATAAATAACCAATTATAACTGTAAAATTTACTTTATTTGAATACACACTGAGTGTTGAATGTAAAAGCCATGGTCCCTGTGTAAATTGTAGTTTCACAGCTACTTCCATTTAACAGGAATCATTTAATTTATCCAATTTAAGGTAAGATTAGTTTACGGTCACTTTGCCGTGATAAAAAATATGTGGCAATATAGTTGCCACAAATGGTAGCTGTTTTATAAAAAAAATATAAATTTTCTATAAATAAAAAAAACTGCTGGCTACAGTTGTTAAAAACAAGTTATAAATAGTTTCAAACTATACAAAGAAATACTTTAATGATTCATCATTTATTTAAATATTTGTACATACTTTTGATTTGCACAGGTGTATAACCAGGTCTTTTGTAAATACTTTGGTCCTTATGTTGTGTTCGTCTGTCACAGTTACACAATGTTTTGTCTTGCTTCCTCCGATGGTAAAGACAGCATGACTGAACAGTGTATAACTGTTATAAGGTGTTGAGCATGAACAAGTTTCGAATATTTATTTGCATCAAGAATGCTTTGTTTCAGATATCATCGAAGCATTGACATTCTCAATTCAAATACTTATACAAAAATTGATTGTGCTTATACTCTATCTACAATATTTATTTCTAAGACAGTATTGTTATTGGGCCTCAATGCTGTATCTCAAAATATTCATGTGTCAACTATGGACGGTCATGATGGATTGAGATTTGTCCAAGTAAACACCTGTACACAGAGTTGAGGCCTGGTCGTTATAACATATGGTCTATTTAACTTATAAGAAATGTTAAGACTGAAATGATTGTAAATATTAAATTATTTCAAATAAACAAATTTTACTAAATAAATGCTATTTTTTTATTATTCAGTTATACTAGCAACATTAAGAAAATATATTATATAATTTCACTATACACATTTTCAAGAATTTCATAACGAGAAACAGACAGCCAAGGAAGAAATAGATGAAAGGAAAAGATCTAAATGTAATTAAATACAAGTAAGCAATTGTTTATTTATTATTAGTTACAATAAGAGCAATAGATCTCTTTCAAAGCTTCCGAAAGCATTCTAAATCGCACAAAAAAGAAAATCAAGTAATCTATAGACTATAGTTAAATTTAATGTTTGTTAACGACGACTAGGCATTATGGTCGATTGACTATAGCCTGTCCTTTGGAAGAATAAAAAAAACAAATCAATTTCCTGTTTATAGGAGTAAAAAGGATAGCAATATACACTTTCTGTCATATCTAGAATATATACTAAATCTATGTATATCTAAAATTTTCGATATTTTTTATCTCTTGACGTTGCCTGCTTAAGGAAGTGTTGTGAGAAAGTATCGATTGTAGTAATCGATTTTATAAAACTGAAAGTTTATTACTGTTATATGATTTTCATAGAATTAATCAACCAATCCTGACTGTTTTAAAAAGTTAAGATATGCTTAGTATAGCTTATTTTATAAAATGGATCTGAGTACTCAATATGTGCATCGATTATAGACTATATATATGTCCGGGCGACTATGTGTTGTGTCAGATGGCCGAGGTCATGACGTCATCATAGGTCATGGTGACTGATGGTTATTCATCCCTCTTTGCTCTTCAGATAATCAGGATGCACTTCGTACGACAGTTCAGTAGAAATAACACACGTTCAGCACAACATAGTTTATTAAGCTATACCGGTTCGGAATGCAGTTATCCACTAGGAAAGAAGCCGGCAAGAAAACATATGGTTGCTCTTTTAAACAACACTTCTTACATCAGTTCACAATAACACTTTTCACATATACGCGTTTTACATTAACTTATTACTTTAATTCGTTGATACTGTTAATCTAACATTAATTCGACATTACGACCTACTTTACTAACTGTTCAATAATTATTTCCGAATTGTCTATCAAATGGCGAGGCAGTCGCTTTTATAGAGTGAATTCTACTGTGCCCCACTCTGTGAGCGTGATCAGCCGATAAACAACTCAAAACCACCTTCAAAATAGCAAAATAACTTAGCAGTACCAACAATTTACAATAAATGGAATTATTTAAATGTAATAATATAAAAATAGCTACAGTATAAACTACATGAACTATTTTACCCATAAAAACATCTTGAGAAATAAAAACACACAATTCTAATTCAACAGCTCTATTTTTGTGATTTCAACAAAGAAAATGGAAAAAAGCATTAGAACATCTGATTAAGACTTACATCTGAAAAGTATACGCAGTAACAAGCAGTGACAGTGTTATTATTAGCTAAGTGTGCTAGTTTCCGCTACACACCACAACTCTGTTTTTGAAGGAAACGGGCTTTAAGTTTTGCTAAAAATGAGATGCGATAAGGTAGAGGTGGAGAAATAATATTCCAACATTTCGTTGCACGGTAACGGAAACTGCCCCTAAATGCTGCCGTCTTATGTGCACGCGTCAAACAACGGTTACCAAGCCGCGAATTGGCATTTGAAATAGACCAGTTAAGCCGTCCAATTAGATTTACATTACAGTTAAAAGCCATACATTTATTCGTAGACGTTATTATTTATAAATACTGACGTACACTTATAATTGCGTCCATTTTAGGCGTGGAAATATTGGTCGACGATTCTCGACTTACTGTGAGAAAACGAAATATATCACATGACTAAGGCCGCTTATCCATATCAATATATTTTTCGAATTCTGCTTCTTGATCTGTCTCTGTAAGAGTTTCATCAAAACTATCGATGATAATTTCAAACTATCGATAGTATCCGACCACTACTCACTAGTATAAATTGCTAATCACCTCCCTAACTAATCATTTATAAATCGAACAGCCCGGTCGCGTGCGAGTTTTCGAGAAAATTATCAAAAAAATATTAACGCGAGACAACGTGCTCCTACATTGTTCCATTTTGAGGAAGAGTTATATATAAAACATCAAAATGACCGTTGACGAGGGTGTAGACATCACAGGCGATCGTGGTGTTCTCAAGAGGATCATTAAAGTGGGCGAGGGGTCTGAGACGCCGAATCAAGGGTGCCAGGTGTCGGTGCATTACACCGGTACCTTGCTAGATGGTACAAAGTTCGACTCCAGTCGAGATAGAAACGAGCCCTTCCAGTTCTCACTTGGAAAAGGTTAGTCAACCTTATATTTTTTTAACTTGATAAATTTATATGTACGCTTAATTACGACTTCGTCAAAATAGGTAGTAAGTACACGGATTTACACATAAATAATTAGATTAGTTGCCGTATAAGTTTTCTTTCCATTACCGGCTTTTGACCACATGGCTATATTCAGATTGTATTCACAAAGGTCTGTCCATGTATAAATTAAGTATGGGTCAGTAAGGCCATTTCTTGAATAATTTGAATAAATAAGAGTATTATAGTATGTTATATCAAGTTCTTTTTATAAAGCAGGTAATTAGCTGGTAGTAATTATGTGTCTATGACTGAAATAAATAATATTTCTGCAGATATTAAATAATAAATTAATACACCCAACAGTCACACACAACTATGAGGGACTATAGTCACACAACACCCAGACACAAAACAATATATCTGTCTGTCACACAAACATTTGTCGTGGTGTGGAAATCCAATCCATGGCCTAGATTCCCAGCCATAGTGGCTGTCAAATGAATAATATTTAAAAGGAATATATAAATTCTAAATATTCTACATTTAGAATTTAGATAATACTAATTATGTTTTTTTTTATCTTGGCATGGCAAAGTGACAACACTGCAACTTATGGTAAGCCCAGTGCTGTCGAATTAGACTATTGAGTAGCGAGAGACATTCAATCCCCTGATACTCAACATAATCATGCTGGTCTGCTTCTTAACACTAGTCCATGGGCAAGAATGTGAAGAAATGGTTGAGGGTTTAGTGTCAGAGTACTCAGAAGGTCACAACATGGCCAAACATCATTCCACAACTCTAAACCCGAAACTCTAGACAAAACCGGATGTACACTGGCTCACCCCGGAATGTGACACATTTGCACGTACCACTATGGCGGGTTTTACACCCTGTGTACTGTGTGGTCACTATCCAGTTGGATATCAATATCCTGTGACCAGCATTTTAACATCAGCGCTAAAAATTAAAATAGTTGTGATAAAATCTGTAAAATTGGTTGTATTTCGATGAGAAACAGAAGGTTTGGAAATAAACTTAACATGTTGACTGCAGTGCCATAATAATGAATTCAATCAGTCACAGAAATAATACAAAACATGGTTGTTGTACATAATTGTTAGCTTGTAAATTGTTACATTACATTTGTTGCCATAGGCTATGGAGCTATCTCATAAAAAAACATATTGTTAGACTTCCAATGTGTTAGACAATATTCAACATTTATTGATGGAATCAACAAACAAGGGACATTATATTCAATAAGATAAAAAAATAATTGCCTGGATATGTACGACCGACAGTACAGACCATTTTGTCACTACCTTTATATTAGCTTAATTACTTTATGAACTGACTGCTTAGCGAGATTCCTAATAAAAAAAAAACACTTTGTTGGATAAAAGTCCCTTAAAAAAGTTTATGTAGCCATTTATATTTCATAAATTTGTCAGATTCTCCACACACATTGGTACTATCACTTTTGATTGGTTTTAGATATCAATCTGGAGATATTGATTAGATTGGTCAACTCTCTATTTAGTTGGTTAATACAAGTTAGATTAGACAAACATCAAAGGTCTCCCTATTATTATATTGCCCACCCACGAGGTCTCCCTGAGTGTAGGCAATGTTACAATATTCCCAAATAAGTACAAATATATTTACATAAATCATTATCATGACCAACTGATACAAAGTGACCTAAGCCTTGGTATCAATGACAATTTAATAATTTATTCACGAATCAAAGTTTTAAATAACAATTGCATGTCAGATTTTAATTTGTTTCATTTATAATTTAAAACAATGCATGGAATTATACATTATCTTAAAATTATAAATTTCAAATTATAAACGGATTGACTTGATTTTTTGTATTTTTTAAATGATAATTTAGATAATTTTTTATTTTTCTCATTAACTTGTTCATGTAGTTGAATTTCAATTAACTGGTACTTGCTTTGACTCTAGAAAAAATATAAGCTAATGTCTGTAATTCGACAGGCAGAATTGCAACTACATATTGTTCATGTAAAGTATTTCTTACTAGCTGTTGTTCGCGGCTCCGCCCCCGTGGAGTTTATTTTTGGGAGCAGAAGTATCAATGCAAGGAGTTGTCTTCTGCACTGAGACACCTATAGCGATCGTCCTGAGTCTCAGGTGTTGTGACTGTCTAGATGGCTAGACAGGCACAACTCCTAACTTAATTTTCTAGCACTCCTTATAATACCCCGGGATCACTCCGTAAGTGTCGAAGAAGGCCACCGCGGGGTTTTAGCTGGTAGTGTCCGGTTGGGTGTACATAAGTAGTAGGGACTCGGCCCAGCCGCAGCCCGGATAGCCATCATCCGGGCGAGGGGGTGCTGGGTCGTAAGACCGGCTAGTCCAGCATAACCGTTTTATTCTCATTCCGCTTCCCCCCGAAGCGGATGGCAGTAATAAAATGCTTTCCCCGCGACAAAAAAAAGTGTTGTGCCTGAAGCTTGAGATTACATTTAAAGAATACCTCATAAGTTAACTCGTCACTTCGCCCTTTAAGGGATGATTTGGTAAAAACGTTGAAACACGTATTTCTTTATTTTTTACCAAAAGCCTAAATATGAATTTTCAGATCCCTAAGTTGAAGTATTACAGATTGCCCATACAAACTTTTAACCTCTATTTCACCCCTTTCAAGATAATTTTTTGAGACAAAAGATACCCTACGTCCTTCCTTAGGATATAAGGATCTATCCCTCTACTGAATTTCATTAGGATTCGTTCACCCGTTTAGCCATGAAAAGGTAAGAAACAGACATACAAACAACAATATTAATTTTGCTGCGGAGATATTTTAAAACTGTTATATCTCCTAACATATTCATTGAAATCAAATGACGTAAAGGGCAACTTTGTTCAAAATTAAATACTTATCATGAATAAAGTATTTATTTGGATAAGGATTAATACCATCTTTATAAAAACCCCTTTCCAAATAATGCATTGTTTCAGAACAAATTCGATAACCATCAATAAGGTTATAGTGAGCCAACCGAAATAGATACACATATGCTATCGCGGACTTTTTTTTAGAACTTTTTAAGAGGAACAATTTCGTCTTACATGATTGTTATGTAACTTTAACCGTTCACGCAGCGTACGCAACGGAAGCTCTCAAAAGGAATCAATTTTCCCCGTTTTTGGAACATTTTTCATTGCTGCTCCGCTCCTATTGGTCATAGCGTGATGTTATATAGCCTATAGCGCTCCTCAATAAATGGGCTATCCAACACTAAAAGATTTTTTAATTCGAACCAGTAGTTCCTGAGATTAGCCTGTTCAAATAAACAAACAAACTCTTCAGCTTTATATAATAGTATAGATTACTAAATCAGATACTTACACTACTTGTGATTTTTTGAATCAATAAATTAATCCCAAATTTTGATTATTTGGCCTGCTATTTGAACAATGGACCCATGATGATGCATAAAGAACTATATTGGTCTAAGAAATAACTTACTACTATAATAAATGCGAATGTTTGGATGGATGTTTGTTACTCAATTACGGTACAATGGCTAACTGGATCTGGTTGAAATTTGGCATAGAGATAGATTATAGTCTGGAATGGCACATAGGCTACCATTTATCCCGGAAAACTGTATAGTTCCCATGGGAAAGTTTAGTTTTTCGCAGAGCAAGGGATCAACTTAAGGACAATTTAAGGATCAGAAAATGACATAGGCCACTTTTAGCCCGGAAAATTGCACGCTTTCTATGAGATAACAAAATATAGAAAGGTGTAATAGTTTACGATGGATACCTTTTCTTCCAAAAATAACCTCCACGAGGGCGGAGCCGCGAGCAATATCTAGTCCATTCAATGTTGTTTGTTTCATACAAATTGAAACTTTTTTATCGTGTCATGGTAAGGTGACCACACTGCACCTGATGGTAAGCACAGTGCATGCCGTCCAGTTAGAGTATCATGTAGCGAGAGACAATCTATCCCTCGCTACTCGACATAAACTATAGTTACAATAATAAGTATGTCTGTGTGACAGACATATATTTGTGTCTGGGGTTTGGGTGTTGTGAGACTGAAAGTATCTCGTAGTCCCTGATACCCACGACACAAGATTCGTATCTCAGTATGGGATCGGGGCTATGTGTGTGACTGTTGGGTGTTATTTATTATTTATTTATAAAAAAAAAATCCTTTGCTTAGATTCAGTAATCAAAGCATGGGAAACCGGTGTGGCCACGATGAAGAAGGGCGAGGTATGCGTGCTGACGTGTGCTCCAGAATACGCGTACGGCACTGCGGGCAGTCCGCCCAAAATACCACCCAACGCGACGCTACAGTTTGAAGTAAGTACAATAATCAATATTTGTTATCGAGAATTGAACGGGAATTGGAGCTAGACACGGCTAATAATAAGGCGCCGACCGAGTGGTAACCAAGATAGGACACGCGTAGAGTTGGTCTTAGCAGCAAGATTATACTAAGACCTAGTCACTAAATTGACAAATTATGCTGGGCAAAAAATAGGACAAATCTAGAAATGAAACTAATTTTACGGATTCTATCACTGTTTATCAAACTTTTTAATCCCGACATTTCGAAAGCTTTACAGCCTTCATGGTCACGGGGCGGACCGAATATTAATAAACCGCGATAGAATCCGTAAAATAAGTTTCATTTCAATGTATAATATTCGCGTAAACATAAGAAATCATTACGATACATCTGTCAACCCATCAAACGAATCTGGCAAAGCTACACAGTGTTGTGGCATAATTTGAGAGGTATCTAGGCCATGGGTCTAGGGGACCCCACAGTGTATCCTTAAGGACTGGATGTTGAGGCTAATGACAGGATAATGACGTGGCGACAAAGTAGAAAACCATTAAACCATCTTAATTTAAAACGAAATTATTCTACAAACTATGTACCTTAATTTTCATTAAGCACAAAGTGTATAGATTCCTAAATCGTAAGTCATTGTTAGACATTGTCACATACACCTTTTTCTTTACTGGGGAAATCAACTTGTTACGTTTTAGCCGCTTTTTAGGTTTTCCACTGCGCCACGAAAATTCTCCTTAACACGTTTTAATTAGCTTCAACTTTGCCTGTGAATTATTTTAAAAAGTTATCCATCGCTGTACACATAAAAGTAATTTCATATAACCTCTATACGGTCAGTAGGTATAGTAAGTAGTCATGTGGCTCAATAATATGGGAAATGTATTATGCAACTTGATTTCAGTTCCCATCAGTACTCACACTGCGGTTGCTATCAAAACCGCAATTTCCTTTGTATTGTATGTATTTTATGAAGTTGATAAAATAAACTGACAGCAATTCTGGTGGGAAGGTGCCTTATATATTTTGTACTTAACTGGGCCGTAGATATGGTGAAAAATCTAATAGTGACTCCTTCCAGGGAGTTGCGTTCCGAGATCAACCGGTGAATGTCTTTTACTTTAGGTAACTTCTGGCTAGTGTAATAGTGTCATCTTCTTTGTCATCTTCAGGATCATGCCCATATATGATTTGTCTATTCGACATTTCTACATATGGCCCCTTTGCCTACTGCACCAGATCTTTTAGGGGCTATTTAGGCCCCAAGGTCACTGATACCTCTTCCAGACGGTTTCCCGGCTACGTTGATGGTTATCCCGCCATAGCTCGGTCGCCATAGCCCCTTTTGTTGTCTAGCAGGGAGCACCACCAGCCGGCAGCTGTTCTGACGAACCACTAGCGCGTGCAGGGTGGCTTGGGTCGGTTAGATATTTGGCTCTGTTCTAAGCTCTTGTTAAAAGTCCTAAATCTAATGACGAAATCGCTAAAGTAACAACGCTAGAACACGCTCATTAATTAATTTTATCATCGCCCGTTTTATCGTTTACTTTTTTCGCCAGAATTTGGATTGTGGATAGGGGACGCCATGTCACAATCTCGTCCAAGGTCCCGGTAGTGCTAAAACCGATAATGATGAGAATGGCTAGACCTTCATCCCCCTACGCTGGTCTATGCGTGTTGGTTATACTCGAATATATGAACTCGGGAAACCGTTAAATAAGTTTTACAGAGAATTCTCCGGTATGCAGATTCGCACGATTTTGTCTTAAATGTGCTTCCAATGGTGTACTTAGTTAGCCACAGGGCCTATAAAAACATAAATAGAAATTTTACATACTCATTTTATTCCAGATCGAAATGCTTGATTGGGAGTTAGAAGATTTGAGCCCGGACAAGAAAAAAGGCATCCTGCGACACATCATCACGAAGGGCAGTGGATTTGACTCGCCCAACGACGGAGCACTCGTCACTGGTAAGGCGTAATTGTTATTATCCTGCCCACAAATCCCCACTGTAACTCCTGTAAACCTGCCTTGACAGTGGCACGCATTTTCTTCGGCGCAGCTATGAATCTTAGCGAAACGGGAAAGAAAAATACTAGAAAATTAATCGAATATTAAGGGAAGAATTTGAGATGTAAATTGTACACTTTTTCGTATGTGTTAGTATTTTCATCGGAACACGGACTGGATTCCACAACGTGTATAAAATCCATAAAATTTGTTTCGTTAAATACGTCTTTATAGATTTTTCTTAACCTGGCACGGCACAGTGACCACACTGCACCTGATGGTGCGCAGCGCCGTCCAGTTAGAGTATCAACTAGCGAGAGACAATCTATACCTCGCTACTTGACACATTCACGCCGGCCTCTATGTATATAATAATAATAATAATAATAATAGCCTCTTTAATTCCATAATGATTGCATACATAAAATTATTAAAATATCACAATTATTACATTTCTAGATAATACATAAATTCAAATAAAATAAATAATAATAGTTTAAAAATTGGTTATTAAGTTTTTTTTTTTTAATTCAATATGGACCCCTCATCGGGTAAAGGCCTCCTCCATTTTGCTCCACATCTGTCTGTCCTTTGCTTTTGTGTACCAATTATCACCAGCTTTTCTTTTTATCTCATCAACCCATTTCTCTCGGTCTTCCTCTTGTCCTTTTGTTTATTGGTCCTAGCCAAGTAGTTACTCTCTGTGTCCATTTTTCCTTGTTCATACATGCAATATGACCCGCCCATTTCCATTTTTGTTTTAAAGAATGTTCTAAAGCATCTATTATTTTAGTTGTTTTTCTAATTTCTATGTTTCTTTTCCTGTCTTTTCTTTGTATATTTAGTAGACTCCTCTCCATTGCTCTTTGGCATACTTGTATTCTGTTTTTAGTATGATTATTGTATATCCATGTTTGACATCCATACGTAAGACAGGCTAGTAGACATGAGTCCATAATTTTTTTCTTGAGTTTTATTGGGAGTTTAGATTTTAGGGTTTCTTTATTGTTCCAAAATTTATTCCAGGTTATGTTTATTCGTCTTTTAACTTCCTCTTCGTGTCTTGTGTTTGAGAAAGATACTCGCTGTCCCAAGTAAACATAGCTTTGAACATATTCTAATGTTTTGTTATTAACCTTTATTGGTATTGTTTGGTGGTTCGTCATGATTTTAGTCTTGATAGTATTTAGTTCTAGGCCTATCTTATTGCTTACATCATTTAGTTCATTAATCATTTTCTGTAATTGTGATGCTGTTTCTGAGAAGAGAATGATGTCATCCGCAAATCGAAGATTACTCAGGAGTTTCCCGTTTATATTAATTCCTTTATTTTCCCAATTCAGAGGTTTCATAATACTTTGGAGTACAGCTATAAAGATACTAGGTGATAGGGGGTCACCCTGTCTGACGCCTCTACGAATATCTATTTCAGGGCCTTGTCTCTCCAACTTTACCCGACTTTTGCTTTTGGAGTAGATGTCTTTTATAAGATCTATAGTTTCCGATGGTACTTCGCACTCTTGTAGAGTTTTCCACATGCTCTTATGTGATATAGAGTCGAAAGCTTTGGCGTAGTCGACAAAAGCCAGGTAGAGGGGTCGATTGTGCTCTATATATTTCTCCATGATTAAATTTAGAGTGTGAATGTGATCTGTTGTTGAGTAGTTTTTCCTGAAACCTGCTTGTTCCGGCGGCTGGAATTTTTCTGTGTACATTGCCAGACGAACCTCAAGACATGAAGCAAATAATTTGTATATATTTGGTTGTAAGCTTATTGGTCGGTAGTTTCCAATATCGGCAGGGTCTCCTTTCTTGTATAGTAAAATTATGTCGGATTGACCCCATTCTTTCGGTATTTCTCTGTTATCTAAAATCTTGTTGAATAAAGTTGTTATGTACGGTGCTAGTATCATTTTCCCCAGCTTTAATGCTTCATTTGGGATTCCATCTGGCCCGCTGCTTTTGCCGGACTTTAGAGATTCAATTTTCTTTATAACTTCTTGTGTAGAGAATCTAGCTAGAGTGGTAGAGTTCTGGTTGGACGTGTCTATTGCTGTAGTAGTATCTTTTGCCGAGTATAAGTTTTGAAAAAAGTTTGTTGCTGTTTCTATTATTTTAGTTCTTGATGATATTTTTAAGTCAGTGGTATCATTATTTATATAGGGTATCCATCGTTTAGTGTTATTAAGATTTTTAAGACCTCGTTTTAAGCTACCTGTTGATTCGAGATGTGTTTTAATTTCTTTTATTCTGCGTTCTGTGCGCTCATATTTCATTAATTTGTAAATGTTTTTGTAAAGGTAGGTACGTTCTTCTTTTTCTTCTTTTGTTAGGGATTTCTTGTGGATCAATTCGTTTCTTCTCACTATAAGATTTTTTATATGACCAGGGATAGGCTCCCGTTTTTTTGTTTGTTTCTGTTGGATTGAGTTTAAACTGGAGATGATAGTTTTTTTAATTATTTTGTACAAGGACTCTATATTTTCATTCTCATCTAAATCAATTTCTTTCATAATTGTACTTAAAGTTTCTATAAATTGTTCTTTTTCTTCTGAAGTTCTGAGTTTGGTTTTATAGTTTTTGAAATTTGCTCTACTTTTCTTTATCGGTGCTATCCGCAATGTGCTTCTCAAGAGGCGATGGTCGCTGGGGTAAGTTAGATTTGATATGATTTCTAAGTTTGAGATGTTATCTTTTCTGTTGGTTAGCATATAATCGATTTGACTTCTTCTTTTCTTTGGCGAGAGCCATGTCCACATAGTTTTACTGTTCTTTTTGAATAGAGTATTTATAATATATAATTTGTTTTCCCAACAGAACTGGAGCAATCTTTCGCCTCTTTTGTCTCTAATTCCGTAACAATATTTGCCCAGTATTTTTTCTTCTCCTGGTACTCGCTGTCCAACACGGGCATTAAAGTCGCCTAATATTATTTTCTGGTTATTAAATTGGCAATGTGCATGTTGTAGTTGGTTGTAGAAGTTATTGATTTCTTGGTTGTTTGCCTCAGCGGTTGGTGCGTGTACTTGTACAATAGTGAGTTTAGTGTTGTTGAAATTGAGATTTAAAATGCAAATGCGTTCGGATATTCCAATGAAGCTCTCAATATTTAGTTTATATTTCTTTTTTATAAGGAATCCGACTCCATATTGGCCTTTCGTTTCCCCGAAATAACAGAAAATGTGCTCGTCTTCTTCTATAATATTATATCCCTTTCTTCTTATTTCAGCAAGGCCAATAATATCGTATTTTATTTTTGAAATTGCTCTTTTAAAATCGAGTAATCTTTCATTTGAAAGTAGAGATTTTGCATTATAGGTACAGATGTAGAGATTTTGTAGTGGAGATGGAGGGTTGTAGTCTTCATCCCCCGCGGTGACAAGCCGTATTGGGAGATGTAGAGGGGCTTCCTTTACCCGTTTTTTGGTGATGAGTGTTTCTCCGTCGAGCTTGACTCTAACCCTTTATTAAGTGTTGCATTGGCTATTTGACAACATTCAAAATACACTGCAAATTGTGGTCATCCTGTTAGACAATAGCCTAAAAAACCATATTTCACTTAATTTTAAACAAAATAATGTATATTTTTTGCAAATTAAACGAAATAAAATACAACATTTATTTAAAATTTTATATGTGATGTGAATGCTCTGTGATTGGATGCAACTCTGGTGACGTCACACGCAAGTAAACATAGTAGGGATGTGACATTGAGTGAAAAAAATCGATTTTTCTCACTTGAATAATAATCGATTTTCTAAAATCGATTTTTTATAAGAAAAATAGTCGTTTTTTTTCTTAAAATTGTGCGTAATATGTTTATCTCTGTAGTAAGAAATTAATATTAACAATTTATTAGGGAGTCTTCAGTTTGGCATTAAAGTCACCCATTTCACCGCTGTAGGAAGCCTTGGTACGAGACATAGCTTTCCCTATGTCTTCGTACGTTGGGGCGTACACTTATATAACCTTCAGAGTATATTTTTAAGATAAGGTACGCCACTCGAGCTGATACGCTGCCAACTTCCACAGCGTTGCTTTTTAGTGACTTGTGGATAATAAATCCGGCACCACCTTGGGATGGTTGGTGTCCTTCTCGGAATTAGAGTAAGTGACCAGAATCTAGGGCCATCTTCTCCTCCCCCTGTCTTTGGATATCGGATAGCCCTACGCTATGCCAGTTAATAGTTAATGTGACTTACCTCTTCTTCCAACTCAGCGATGTGCTCGTCCAACCGCAGAGAGCGTCCGTTGTACGTCGCCAAAAATAGTTTTTTGTGGTACCCTACCGTAGCCCGGGGATTGTAATGGGTCCCTTCAATGCCAATGTACAATAGTACAAGGACACGGCGAATCGAGGGTAGGATCATTCGGCTATGGGTGCAGGAATCACAGGGGGCAAATGCTAGTCAACTTTTTCGAGACCCGGGGCCTCTTTTTGATGAATTCATTTTTCCAGAGGAAGTGGACTTGGCGAAGCCCCAATAATGTCACCAGGAATGAGATCGACTTCATTATGACTGATAAGCGCCAAATATTCAGAGATGTCTCTGTGATCAGTAGGTTTAACACCGGTAGTGATCACAGACTGGTAAGAGGCAATCTGAATATAAAAGTTAAAATTGACCGAGCGCGCTTAATGAAGTCGACTCTCCGACCAACTTTAACTTTAACAAAGAGATAAAGAAGCTAATACGGTGCGATATAAGACGCCCAAATACTCTGGACATTGAAAATGCTATTACGCAGAACAAGGGTATCAGAGTTTTCGCCAAGCCACTTACCTCTAGTTGTCACCTGACAAAGCTCAGAACATCACAAACCACCACCGTCACTTCTATGCCAGAGATACTCGCAGAGGTCGAAAGGTATTATGGGGACTTGTATACTCAAAAATCAAGTCCACCTGTGGCCCAGAACGGGGAAGATCCGCGTGCCAGACTCACTCGCCACCATACAGACGAGTTTCCCGACATCGTCGTGGGTGATGCCATTCTCGAGGTTGTGCAAGAGTATGTGTGGGTGACTGATGTGGGTGACTTATTTCACCACTTATATTCATTTACAATAGAAACAAAACATTACACAAATAAAACAATAATTAATATAAAAATCGATTATTTTTCACATCCCTAAAACATAGCTGTTTCGAGAGATTTTAGTTGGCGTCAAAGAGTATTAAAATACTACTAAAAGTTCGCGTTCTGTTTTCTAGGTGTTATTGAGCTAGGTTTATGATATTTTTTATATAAAAGTAACTAGTAGTTTATACTACTAGTTACTTTTATTTTTTTTCATTTTCCGTTTTTTTCCATTTTCCGTTTTGGAACTAATATTTATATATTAGTTCCAAAACGGAAAATGGAATCAAATTTTGTGCGAGCTGATAACAGCAACTTGCCTAAGATAGACGCATTTGTGATTGCACTTTTCTTCAAGAATATCGCTGATTATTATGGTGCGGAACTTAAAAATTTAAAAACAACAGTGTAAGTAGTATATATGTAGGAATTATTTTTTACAAACCTTTATTTATTATAATTCTGCAGTTTGTAAAATATAATTTAAGATTATGATAATACAACTCAGAAGTTTCATATAAATTCTCTTTGTCATGGTCTTTGCTTTTGTTTATACACCATTCTATTTGCTATCTAATTAATTTAGAAGAAAATCTGAAATTCACTTCACGTTTTCGGAGGGTTATTAGTAGGTATGTTGATAAAATATCGAAATTTTGTTTCGATTAATCAAACTCCGATATTGATATATTTAAAAATATCGGTATATCGAAAATCCGTCATTCTTTAAAATATCAACATCGCTAGTTATTAGCTTGTTTACTTGCATGTGACGTCACACCAGCGCCATTACAGAAATAGCGTTTTTGCCGCGGTTTTGGAGATTTAAACTTTAACATTGATTTTTATTAAAAATACTGTATATTTTCCTGAAATATCAATGTAGTGTGCATATTATGTAATAAAGAATAGTTTTAAATCATTATCGAAAATGAGTCAAATAGCCAATTGTGCATGTAGGAAGTAATATAATTTGACTTATTTTTCTTTGGAATCTGTTTGACATTGTTTTCACTGCTCATGGTGGTTTGGTTTTCAGGAGATACTGATAGATTTCGTTTTTGTTTCCGTGTGTCTATTACGTAGTTCTTATTATTGGGGTTACCTGGCAATGTGACTATTTTATCGTAGCGTAATACAACATTTTTTCCGAGTTTGCGTTCTTTTTCTATTTCTTCTTGCAGTTCTTTACGCTTCAACAAAACTTCTCGTGGAAAGTCTTCTTTAATGTTAATGGGTGAGCCCTTCAGTGTTCCTTTTTTCTTTAGAATTTCGATTTTTCGTCCTAGTGTTGTAAGGGTTATTAATAAAGGTCTAGTCTTGTTCTGTTTTTTGCCTAGTCTTTTCACAAATTCTATTTCAGATTGCTCAATGGAGATCTTCATTTTATTTCTTATACAGTTTAATATTATATTTTGTAATTCTTCGTATCCATGCTCGGTCTCTTCTACTCCATAGAATATTAGATTTTTCTGTCTAACCTGTCTTTCTAAATAGTGTATTGTTTTTTGCTGGTGATTTATTTTCATTTCAAGGTTGTTCGTTCTATTTTCCATGATTGTAAATTTTTGGTTAATATTATCGTTTATAGTTTTGGTAATATTTTCTTGCATATTTTTTATTTCCTGTTTTTGATTGTTTAATTCGCCTTGGATTTCTTTCAGAATTTTCGTAAGGTTTTCCATGTTTTGGTACTTGTGGTGTCCTCTAGCGGTGAATATCTGTACTACGTTCTTCGTGTATCTTGGCGTTGTGTCGCTGATGCGTGTACGCACATGTAGTTCAGACAGCTGCCACTAGGTGGCATAAACAGCAATATAAATTTGTGTGTTACGTAGTAGTTTTCAGTTTGTAGGTTATAATAATTTCTTTATTCACTTTTTACTAATTATTGTCTTTTACTGCACTACTATTTCACTAATTGGTCTTCAGAGATGTCGTTCGTTTGATTTTCACTTTAGTCTTACTTGTACTAGCATCATAAAAACAGTTTTCATATCCATGTGTTGTTTGTCGGTTTTTTGTCTATTTTTTGCACTGTTTCTTGGTATTTTGTATTTTTCACTGTTTTTGAAAGTTATTTCACTGAGTTTGGCACTTAACTTGTGTAAATAATGACTTTATATATTTTTAACTTGATAAATACTACGGAGCCGAAGTGAACACGGGTACAGCAGCGCCCTCACCTGTATATATAAAGATTAAATAAATCATAATTCGTCTAATAAATTACATCTACAGATTAGAACCTGTAATTAAAATTATACATTGTAAATAAAGTTCATTCCACTTGGAACTTTCACTCGCCTCGTATAAAAGCAGGATACTTTCCCTGTTTCGTGTTTGTTAAGTTCTCTAACAAAAGGTAAAAGAACTTAACAATGCGATAGTAACTTGATACGCAGATAGGTGTTAAGTTACGAAACAAAATGCGGTGCTTCGGAAAAAAAACTTATTAACAAGTTATATTAAGCATATTGTAATTATGTAATAAATACATTTAAGTAACCCAACTTTGCCCACTGTCGGGTAACTTTGACCATGATTTAATGTTTTGAATTGAGCGATCGAAATAGAATTATGCTAAACAAATAACTATTTTAAACAAGGACTTAAGACCTGCTTATGGCCTTACAATTTACAATATAATAGTATAGAATAAAATTGTCACAAACTCGAAAGTTTTATAATTCTTAAAAATTGCTTTCTAGCAGTGACATCATAGTTATGATAAACGTTATCACGCATGCGAACTGCGGGCAAAGCTAGTTTGTAATATGATCTTTATGTATGATTTGTAAACCAAACTCACGAAGCAGATAAGTTACCTTATTTTCATAAAATACTAAGTTATGATTAAGTTTCAAAATTACTATAAGATTGGTTTATAGATCTCGACATTAATCTTAGCCTATTACCGCCTAATGTGTCACGGCTTTCATGAGTACGTGCTAACCACACTGTCGTGGGCTGCGATACATGCGAAGCAATATTTTATCCTTTTACAGTCGACCTCGAAGGCAGACTGGAAGCGGATGGCAAAGTCTTCGACAAAAGAACTGTTACCTTTAACCTCGGAGAAGGTGTTAACTACAATGTCTGCGAGGGCGTCGAGAGAGCCCTCGAGAAGTTCCTCAAAGAAGAGAAGTCCAAACTCGTCATAAAACCCAAATATGCCTTCAAGACTAAAGGCAACCAGGAGTTGGGTGTGCCGCCTAATGCTACTGTGGAGTATGACGTCACGTTAACCAACTTTGAAGGAGCCAAACAGTCGTGGCAGATGGACGGTGCAGAGAAGCTGGATAATGCCAAGATATTTAAAGAGAAGGGGACGAATTACTTCAAGGAGGCGAAGTACCAGCTCGCTATCAAAATGTATAAGAGGGTGGTTTCGTTGCTCGAAGACTGTGAGTTTATTTTTTTGTGTTTTTTAATTCCAGTTTTTTATCTGGGTCTAGTATCTGGGTTTTTTCTCTGGCTAAAGCCTCATTAGCCAAGCAAAGGTTGGCAACATTTGTGTCACCCACTTTACAAGTTCCAAATAGAAATACTTCCACTATTTCTGTTTTCGTGAAACAAATTTGAAATATATTTTTCTACTATTAAAAATATTGTAACTTATATAGGATTAATTAACTTTAATTTGCCAAGACAATGATATGATAATTTTTTGGTTAAAAAACAGTGTGACAATAATTCATTGTTTACTCAGGGCAACTTTCTCCGTGAGTAAATAAATTAGTTAAATCTCTCACCAAATACGTAGTTTCAGCAGTTCTTTACAGCAATACATTTTTAACCGACTTCAAAAAAAGGAGGAGGTTAACAATTCGTCGGAATCTTTTTTTTATGTATGTTCCCCGATTACTCGAAGACGCCTGGACCGATTCGAGAAATTCTATTTTTTGTTGAAAAGGGTATACTTCCCAGGTAGTCTCATTGGCACTAAGACAGGATCCGATGATGGGATCTCAGAGAAATCAAGGGCAACCCTCCAATTTTATAGTGACGCATAATTTGTTTTTTATTGAAGTTGGTGTACTTTTTGTGAATTAAAAAACGTTTACTTATCCATACACAACTAAAGACCACAGATCAAACAAGTATAATCAAAATTAATCCAAATTTCTCACTCCAGTGCCAGAAGACACAATCGAATCAGAAGAGAACAAAGCCCAAGGCAAAGAGCTGCTAACTTCAGCCTACTTGAACCTAGCTCTGGTGTATCTGAAAGTGACCCCGGTACATTACTTTGAAGCGAGGGAGCATGCCACCAAAGCTCTTAAATTTGATGACAACAATGTTAAGGGTCTATTCAGGTAAGATGACACATGTGTATGAAAGAAGACTATACGATTTCTTTGCTATGACATTTATGTATGAGTGCTTTTGCTGGTGGTAGGATATTCCATATCCGTTCGGATAGCGATCACCGTACACAGGGTGTAAAACCCCCCATAGTGGTACAAGCAAGTGTGTCGCGTTCCGGGATCGGCCAGTGTACATCCGGTTTTTGTCGGGGGTCTAGAGTTGGGGTACGATGTTTGGCCGTTGCGGCCTTCTGAGTACTCTGACACTAGACCCTCGACCGCTTCTTCACCTTTTGCCCATGGCGTAATGTGAAGAAGCAGGCCTACATGATTGTGTTGAGTAGCGAGGGATAGATTGTCTCTCGCTACTCGATACTCTAACTGGATGGCACTACGCCTACCATCAGGTGCAGAGTAGTCACTATGCCAGAATAAATAATAAAAAAAAACGATTGGTCAGATTTTGTGCTAAACTCAACCAATGCTTTCTATGACCAAATAAAATTTTAAATGGAAGTAAATCTGTAGGTCATTCTTTCCATTTCAGTTCCTTATGGTATTGATATAATATGGTGCTTAGATTGTGACCGGCTTCGTCAAACAATCAAAATTTGTAATTTATCTGATAAACTTTCATTAGAGTACGAATTCCTGAACCAAGAGGTTCGCTTATATCTTTCACACCGTCAAGCTGTGGAACAGGTTGCCAGCTACCGTGTTCCCTCCCTCCTATGATCCTGGGTCCTTTAGGCGTAGTGTGAAGAAGCTACACAGCAGGCCGGCATGATAATTTCAAGTAGCGTGGTATAGTTGTCTCTCGTTACTTGATATTGTACCTGGACGACACTGAGCACTACCAAGTGCAGATTTTTTTATTTAAAGGCTATGGAATCAAGTCCTTCAGACTAAAGTGCAGTGTGGTCACAGCCATGCAAGGATATATTTGAATTTTAGCAGTTATGATCGTCATTTGCGTGCGTTTATGTCATTACCACACCCAAACAACCATTTGATTTATATACTGTACTCACGATGTAAGTAATCAGGTGCAGTGCTGTAACTCTGCCAGGATAAAAAAAAGCCAATGAGAGGTGTCAAGGGACACCCGGATGGAACGCAGTTCCTTTCGATTAATTAGTGAAGGAATTGTAATATATATTTTTTTTAAGTTATAATAATATTTTTTTTATTATTAACAAATAAAATATTAAAATTATATTATTAAAATTATTAATAATAATATATTAATAATATATAATAATAATATTAGCAACAACTGCAGCAATTAAAATTACATATAAACATAATGACAGCTGTTAAAATACATTTAAAAACGTTCCAATATAAAAGTGTCGTGACAACTTTTCGTAAGAATTTTTTCCGTCTAGCCCTCTTTCACAACGCGCGATAAGGAACTTCGTTCCAAAAATTCTTGATCCGTAGTAGCTGCACCTCTGCCTACACTTCAGGGTCACAGGTGTGAGCTTAAGGCAAGCTTTGATGACAGCTTGCAGAAAGTGTAACTTAATTTTCCAACGTCATATTGATGGGAGTTAGTGAAATCATATATGAATCAGTATATTCAAATAACCTCCTAAATATAAATATAAAGATGTGACCATTGGAAGTCTGCTTTTGTTATATAACATGTTTTAAAGTCCAATATGTTATTTCCAGGAGAGGTCAAGCACTTCTCGGTCTGGGTGAAGCGGATGCAGCGTTGATAGACTTCCAGAAAGTGGTGGAACTGGAGCCACAAAATAAGGTAGGACCAATTTGTTTAAGGAAAACGCTCAAAAACAATTGAATTAAAACAATATTATTTTGAATAATCATCAATCATTGAATAAAACAATAGGCTATTTGACTAATTTTCGAAAATGATTGAAAACTATTATTTATTACATAATAAGCACACTATATTGATATTTTCGGGAAATCTACTGTATTTTTAATATAAATCAATGTTAAAGTTTAAATCTCCAAAACCGCGGCAAAAACGTAACGTATTTCTGTAATGGCGCTGATCATATGACACGTGTGACGTCACATGCAAGTAAACAAGCTAATAATGATAAGCAAAGCTAAGTTGTATGATAATTGTTTTATCAACAATTATCATAAAACTGCTTCAAAAATAGATCAACAATAGAATTTATCACCCAGAAAACATAAAACGCGAAATAAAATCACTCGAAGAAACGATATTTACTTGCGTGTGACGTCACCAGAGTTGCAACCAATCACAGAGTGTTCACATCACAGATAAAATTAAAAAAAAATGTTGTATTTGATTTCGTTTAATTTGCAAAAAATATACTTTTTTTGTTTAAAATTAAGTGAAATATGGTTTTTTAAGCTATTGTCTAACAGGATGACCACAATTTCCAGAGTATTTTCAATGTTTTCAAATAGCCTATTAAATAAAAGTTGTAACAAGCTGTCATATACAATAACAGCTTGTTACAACGAAATATTAGATACCGCGTTTTAGATTCTTGTATTTTCCCAATAGTTGAAATCAATCAAATGTTTATGTGATCCATAATGAATTGATTCGGCTCAGTTGTTACTGAGGCTCTTGTTGTTTCTTGATGGTCACGTCACATGACAGATATACTGTGAGGTCAAGACTATGACTGGAATGTTGGGTGTAATGTATTAATACTAATGTAACATTTGCCTGTAACTAAAATAAATACAGTCGCACACATAGTTCTGACCCCACGCTAGTTCAAACCTATTCAAATAGTTTTTACTGTGGCAGATAATAGATAAATAAATACACCCAACAGTCACATACATAGTTCCGACCCCTCACTAGGTAAAACCTGTATCGTGGGTATCAACAACTACGAGGGACTACCACACCACAACACCCAGACCCGAAATAAATATTTGTCATAAAAGGGCTATGCTGGGAGTCTCTCTGCGTGATCGCATCAGAAATGAGGCCATCCGCAGAAGAACCAAAGTAACCGATATAGCCCTCCGAATCGCTAAACTTAAGTGGCAGTGGGCGGGGCACATTGCGCGTAGAACCGATGGCCGTTGGGGCGGAAAGGTTCTGGAATGGCGACCACGTACCGGAAGGCGCAGCGTGGGTAGACCCCCCACAAGGTGGACTGATGACCTGGTAAAGGTCGCGGGAGTCCGCTGGATGCGGGTGGCGCAGGACCGGTCATTGTGGCACTCTTTGGGGGAGGCCTATGTCCAGCAGTGGACGTCCTTCGGCTGAAATGATGATGATGACATAAACATTGGTCTCGGTGCGCGAATCGAACCCACAGTCTCTCGTTTTACAGCCGGCTACTCGTCCGCTGCGCCACGGAGGTCATAGATAGAAGAATATATAATGATATAATAGAAGGTGTATGACTAAATTGAATCCGTAATTGTTGTTTGTATTTATTATTATTGAGAATGATGTTTGTTATACAGGCGGCGGCTAACCAGATAATAGTGTGTCGCGCCACCATACAGAAGCAGAAGCAGAAAGAGAAGCAGTTGTACGCCAACATGTTTGACAAGTTTGCCAAACACGACTCGGAGGTAACAGGTTCGAGTCTATATGCACCGCACTAGTACAATACGCTCAATACGGTAGTTGCCATATTTTACTATTATCGATCAATCTAGGTAACCCAAAATAAAATAAAAATTAAAAACTGACAAAAATATACAACTTGAAATTTTGAATATGGAAGGAGCTAATATTTTCAATTGAAATAAAATAAATGTACTTACAGTAACCATGACGTCACCGCCCTCATGAATAAATGTGTGAAGGAGATAGCATGAAGTTCGCACTGTTCACATATATACGATTTTAGTTTCCTTTTAGCTTTGAAGTTGTAAACATTTTCTTTCCTAGTTTTATTACGTGTAAAATGTACAAATTGGAACAGGCAAGTATCCTATTGAACTGTCCAGCGTGAAGTTTGTCACTCGTTAGCATTTAAGAAAAACAACGCCGCTTGTGACTAACTTCACGCTGGTTAACTGCATATAGTGTATATAATGCATCAACTTTATTTCTAGGACAGCCAGTGATATACTCAAATTAGCTCTTTTGCTATACATGCTAGCTTTTGTGGCTATGTTTAGGTTATCCTAATTAAATGAGGATCACTTTCTCAATTGGCTTCCCTAGTGTATGATAGTACGTGATATACAAAACTCATCAAAGTTGAATTAAACAGACTTAAAGAAGTGGATGTGCTCAAATCGAAGTATATTTTATACACTTTATATTATTTTCACCTGTGTCTATGTATACTTCGCGACAGGTCGACATGGCAATCGGGGTATGAGGTGAGGCGCGGGGGAGGGGTCACCCGCATACCTGCACATCGCCCGCGCCGTCTTAGTCGTAGCGCTGCACGACGCACGAGTTCGCATCGACCGCGTTTATCGATATCGATCTCGCTCACATTGTTCTTTGTCGTTGTGTATTCAAATGACTTTGGTCGCTTCCTCGTCACGTGTTAAAACAGAAAACCAATAATTAATTCTTAAGCACGAGAACTAATCTGAAAAGTATTACAAAATTGTAACATTAAACGAAAATACAATTATTATAATTACCCTGTCAATCAGACATTGGATATGGCTGCGATTTACACCAACTTTTTAGAACTTTGCCGAGAATACAATGCGAATCAAAATTAGCAGGACCCAATAAACAATTAAAATCGCCCATAATTGATATTGATTGTGATCAATAAAATATTATTATATTACTTATAATAAACCTTATTTAATAAATTTTTGTCTTATGTTCTTGCATTGCAATAAAATAAATATCGATATAAAAAACCTGCTCCATTTTGCCACATCACTAGAAAATTGCCATGTCGACCTGTCGCGAACTATATATATGTAACGGAATCTTTCAACATAATATTCATCACCTTTAAGAAGTCCTATTTACTTGAAAATTTGAATGTATCAAAGACCAATGACAATACAATATTTTCATAACATTAGCCTTATGTCCCTAACAAGGACCATAAGGACAATACAAAATATACAGTGCTAGTATGAGATTCAACTACCTATATTTTTCTTAACAGCACCCATCACATCACAAGATTATTAATTGCACCTTTTTTTTATAGTATAGTCCGACAAACGAGCCAGTGGGTCACCTGATGTTAAGTGATCTCCACCGCCCATGGACATCCACAATACCGAAAGTATCACGTATGCGCTGTCGGCCTTAAAGGACAGGAATAGGGATTAGGGAAGGGAAGGGGGAATCTGGGCCTCCGGTTATCTCACTTACCATACGAAACGCGACAGTAAACTGTCACTTTACGTTGGTTTTCTGTGAGACAGTGGTACTACCCCGGTCGAGCCGGCCCATTCATGCTGTAGACAAATATGTCTACAGCGTGGCTCTACCACTTCAATCTTTTTGCCTTTGCCTAGTTACCTCATCCTGTGCGAGTAGGCTCGTTTGTAAATTGTTATGACGCGCAAAGCGGGTGTCTCCACTTTTTGTTTTCAGTAGATAATTAGGTCAAATATTAAGTACCTATTTTTTACATATTTAGTACGACAATCGAGTACCCTGTATCAGTATGTCCGATGTCTTACCAGGCATCTGGTATATATAAAAATAAACCCCCTTTTTCCCTTGGTCGCGGCATCACGCGTGATTTCGTTAATTCTTTTTTTGTAGTGTTTGTTAAGCTTATGTTGACTCCATGGATTTTATACCTTTCAAAAATAGCTACCACGCGGACGGATCAGCGGGCAACAGCTAGTAATTTAATTTTATAAATATTGTATTCACAGATAGAGATGATAAGAGCTAGAGAACAGGTGGACGTGATCGGTGAGAAGGTGGGAGAGTGGGGCATAGGGGAGGGAGAGTGGACGGACGAGCAGAGAGACAGAAAGCCTACAGAGTTTGAGAAGGAGAACCCCAACATACTGATGTTAGACAAGGACGGACAGTTCCAGAACATGTGAGCTAGGTAACCATAGTTAGGGCTGCAGTACAATAATTAGCATGTTAAAAATTATTTCACTACATATTTTAACACAAGTTCAATAGGTAAAAAAGTTTATTACTCTTAATAAATAAAATAAGTCAGTATATATTGCCTTGTTCTGTAATTTTGCTAAAGTATATATATACTAGCCCTGTATTATACTTTGTCCCACTGCTGGGTACGGGCCTCTATTAATGAGAGGGTAAGCCTCAGTCCACCACGCTGGACTAATACCGGTTGGTAGACTTCAAGTATATAAAAACTATTATATAATGTAATTCAACTTAATTCCATTTCGCATATTAATGGGTCCTTAGTAGAGGGTCAAAGAGCAAAAACAATAAATTACAGACTCCCCAAAGTTTAATTCTGTATTATTTATAACACAGGAAAGCCGTTTTACTGTTACAAAATATTTCCACAAAGATATTAGTATTCTTTTATAGTCAAACATTAAGCTGAAGCATTTTGCGCCTTAGTCAAAATTGGGAAAATTTTACATTGACCCATATATTTATGACCCATTGATATGCAAGTATAAACTATTAAAAAAATATATCTATTAATAAATTATTTGCTGGAGTCTATATTTCGCGAAAATTATAACCTGGGTATCTTCAAGTCAAGAGTGGCTAGGTATCTTCTAGGCAAGTGTGCTCCACCGTAGACCACATCATCACTTTCCATCGGGCGAGATAGTGGTCAAACGCGAGCCTACTTCGGTAAAAAAAATATGAAACTCGTATATATTGCCACAATATTCAACACCTCTCCCTGGAACTAGAAATATAAATGTCCGTTGATAATAATAAAAAAGATACGAATTAAAACCTGTTAAATTACTTACATAAAATATTAATGGTTGTAGAATATTTTTAGTAACATTATTTATGCGAAATAGTATCATTTTTCGCAAAGCAATAGAACCCGCTTGGGACGTCAAAGGTCATTTTGTCGAAAAATCATATGTGAAGAAGCTACACAGCAGGCCGGCATGATTGTGTTGAGTAGCGAGGGATAGATTGTCTCTAGCTACTTGATACTTTAACTGGACGGCACTGCACTTACCATCAGGTGCAGTATGGTCACTATGACATGCCAGGATAAAAAAATCTTTGTCGTTTGGAGATAAACAATATGTCGTTTTTTCTACATCGCATTATGTAATTGATTGTATTTATCGCTTAATTACATACAACATACTTAATGCATAATAAGTATAGGTGACCTCTAATATAGTGTTTAATTAAATAAATACTAAAAGATGTGTTTATATGTACGCAGCCCTACTCTAGTTAAATTGTCATTCAAGCAATATCTAGTATTACGATCCATATTTATAAACATGCAATAGAAATTTCAGACAGAATAAAATAAATTTTAATGAATTGAAATTAAAATACTTGACTATAAAAAAATATCATAAACTAAAGGTTTGTTTACACCATGAAAGTTTAGCAAGTACTTTAATTTGTATAAAACAAATTGTCACATTTTAAGTATTTACTGTTACGTCAAGCAATTTAGCTTTAAGAAACTCATTTTGAGTTTTAACTATACTTAATGCCTAAAAATATGTTTTTCGTGTACTCGTTGGACGTTTCACTTGTAGTGAATTTAGAAATCAGACCTACAGTAGTATTCAAGGATGTCTATGCGACCTCTTTGCTAACCAAAGAGGTTATACTTTCTGTCATTGGTTAATTTTTGGCGCGAACAAATGCCCAAATACGTACACAGAAATCAACGCATAGCATAGAGCTCGCATAACTAACATACGGGTGTGTCAGGTTTTATCAAAGACATAGAAAATGGTCTGAGTTATATCCTCACAAAATTGACCACTTCGTAGAAAGAGACAAAGCGACTGTGCGGCCAATACCTATTAATTTTCGTTTCTGCAAGTCTGACGCAAACTGCCTCGGTAGCGCAGTTATAATGCATGCGTTACGACTGCTGTGCTGAAGTCTCGGGTTCGATCCCCGGGTCGGTTAAAGTGATATTGGGTTTTTCTGTTTATAAATACACCATAGCAGTTCGGAGTCTAGAATTGAGCCCGGTATGGCGATAAGCTCGCCCCATATCACATTAGGAGACCGTGATGGATTCGGCGAAGGGTGGGTGTACTGGTTACACCTCCGCCTACCCCTTCGGCGATTACAGGCATGAGTGCATATATATGTATGTGACGTAGACTAATCAAAATTCTAGAAAAACAACTTCTGGCCCCACGTTCGTTTCTCTCTCACAGTTTTCTGCCCGTATTCACTTAATAGCTGGATAAAGAGCGCTCAGTCTATTCTATGTCCATGGGTTTTATACAAATCATGCCAAGTACACTTGCTGTTCTGTCTGTACGCTGTCTAACATTTCTATTGATAAATGTGATCCGTTTGTGGGTTTGGAATATTGAATTAGATGGTACATGAATTGTTGTATTTTAGTTTAAAGTAACAGCCCAAGAACTGGTTTGTAAAGTGAGCTTGCGTTCATTATTATGCCCCAAGGTGTTTTTTTATGTGATACTTTTAATTATGGTACCTTATAAGTTTTCGGTTAGCAAATTAAAATGGTCTTCAATTATGTCTGATTTTATGTGTTTTATGGTGTAATGCCTTGGTTACACAGTGCTAGTTGGCCGGGTCAGTTATTTTTAACTACTGCATCGCACTCATTCAGTTACTCTCATGTGAAATTAATCAATAACGCGCATTTCAATTGATACATTTAATGTTTCCGTGCCTTCCGAACTTATAGCCATTAGAAAGCTATACGATAATGGCAGTCTGCCACAGGAATGAGCGATATTTTACAGTAATAAAATCATAAAAAGTTTTTTAATTTATAAAAAGATTTTTGAGATCTTGATTTTTCTGAGATCCCATCATCAGATCCTGACTTGGTGCCAATAGGACCACCTGGGAAATATACCCTTAACAAAAAAAGAATTTCTCGAATCGGTCCAGGCGTCTTCGAGTAATCGGGACATACATAAAAAAAGATTCCGACGAATTGTTAACCTCCTCCCTTTTTGAAGTCGGTTAAAAATCATCAATCTTTAACAACATATCGTATTATAATAATAATGAAAATAATACTAGCCCTGTATTAAATATTGCCCCACTGCTGGGCACGGGACTCCTATTATGGGAGGGGTTAGGCCTTAGTCCATAGCGTATTATTTTATTAATGCAATATGTTAACTATAGCCTACAGACAGTCAAATGCTGATAGGACGTAGGTAACAGTGGTCCCGTTGTTTTTTGTGAATACTTAACATTACAGATATTAATATCCATTCCAATATCGATATTTCATTAATATCGCTCATCCCTGTTCCATGTTTATAGCAGCTTGTCTAATTGAGGCAAGTCGTACTAAAACGCGAGTGACAGTAGCTGTCCTGTCAGTAGCTGGTACTGTGTAGCCATATTTTATTTGTACTATTGTAGTAGAATAATAAAATTAAGTTGCATGAAAGTGTATTGGGTATCTTAGTTTTTTATCGATGTGAATAAATTGTTTGATGAGCAAAGTGGTTTAGGAAATGTTTTACTATACAGTTTTTTAAGTATTGTCACGGTTTTCCAGCACTTTGTTAAGATCTCTGCACCAAATCACAATGTAGTTTCTATAGGTTTTGTAAGCGTTTCTTTTATAAGTTTATTTTAAGATGCTTGTCAAATTCGATCTATTCCAGTCTGGTTTGTATCGTTACCCGCTCTTCCTGTATGCATTGTTATTACGGAAGTAAATAAATTTATTTGATACTTACCTGTTGTTTTGTGAATATTTCCTTGACGGTGATGTAAAACATCGTGAGACAATCATTTTTTTTTGTCCTGCACGGCACCACACTGTACTTGATGGCAAGTGCAGTGCCGTCCAGTTAGACTATCAAGTAGCGAGAGACAATCTATCCCTCCCTACTCAACACAATCATGCTGGTCTGTGTAGCTTCTTCACACTACGCCATGGGGCAATGAGGTGAAGAAGCGGTCGAGGGTGAGATATAAAACCGGATGTACACTGGCTGACCCCGGTCTCTGGAACGCGATACACTTGCGTGTGCTACTATGTACATATGTGTATGGCGGGTTTTACACCCTGTGTACGGTGAGCTATCCGGGGGAATATGAATACCCTACCACCAGCATGAGAGTTGTTCATAGGAGTTTCGTATGTATGTGAAGTCTAACAATCGTTATTAGGCTGGCGTGGTATAAAACGTGGAAAAAAAAGGCCTAGTGGAAAATGCTTATGTCCATCAATAGGTACACTACGATGCAAGCAACGTACAGTGTACCTTTTGCGTTGTGTCATTTTACGCTACATGCATTTAATTGCATCGACCATATAATACGGTAGTTTCCTGTGTTTAATTTTATACATTATTCTCTACGCAATCGAATATAATACGCAAAAGAAACTGTTTTGCGAAAACAGAATCCAAATTGCTTGAAAAATGAGGTCACAATATTTATTTTAAATATTGGTATGAGCAAATACGCATAAGCGAAAACGGTGGCGTATTGGGAACATATCGCTATCTCCCTCGCACAACGGTACAGTACAGGCGATTCATAGTACGGTGACGTCACTGTATCAGATATGCATCCTTGTACTGTTATTTGACAACTACCCCTTCCAGCAGATTTGAGTGGTGTCTAATTTACTTTTTTTTGTTCGGATTCATAAAATTCTTTCGATAATAGGGTTTAGGTAACGTAACTTGCTGATTAAATTAATAAAAAAAATCGAGTCAACTACCCTATTCAGTTCACGTTCATTCACCATTCGGTTCGCGTCTATGAGGACTCATAACCATTACCATACCATTTAGACTAAGTCAGTCTCAATGAACCATTTTATTACCAAACCACTATCTTTACATTTACGAACCATACGTAAAACGATAACCTTGTACGGTGTTTGGTACCGTAGAGAAATTCGTTTCGAATGTTTCACTGAGTTTTCTTTTTATTTTTCTCTATATACCAAGTGCATAATATACTTGTTTGTATATGTAATGTAATGTATTTATCATTATAATCTAAACTGAATAAAAAGGTATTGTTTATATATATTATACCGGCGCGTAGCGGAGCGGTTGTGAAACGGAGGGTTCGATTCCGGCACCGAGACAAAGATCCACAAATATTTATTTTGGGTGTTATCGTGTATATAGAAACTCCGAAGGTAGTTGATGATACCCACGATACAGATTTAAGGTAGTGCGGGGTCAGTCGCCGTGACGTTGGGTGTATTATTTAAATAAAAAAACATTGATTAAAAATAATTTATTTTCTGAGACCAATAGTTACACATTTAATACACTAATATGTTTTACAACCATCGTTCTATACTTATTTATTTCGATATATAAAAGTTTGTTACACGATGGCGAGTTACTGTTCTACGACACATCGGTAAGGTCTCTAATTTATACAACATGTAACATGATTAATGCACACTCTGAAAGTAATTTATTCAGAATAAGCGACTGAATCGATATAAAAAAAAATTATGTCATTTTTTTTCCAATAAATGAACACTTTATAAAATCAAATAATTAAAATTACGAACTTTATGTATAAATTAGTGCAACTAATTTCATAAAAAACAATATTTATATTCATCGCAGTCTAATTTCAATACATGAATTATGATTGTAATAATATTTTAAATTGGGGTGTCTGAGAAAGTGGGTTATTCCCGTTACACGTAGTATATAAGGATTTTCGGATTGTTTCGTCCATACCTAGTATGTGATCATGATAAAAGAGTCACAAAATAAAACTCGTTTATTTTCTCGAAAGGCATATCTGTACATCAAAGGTGTACAATAGAGAGAGACTATCCCGCCCAGACACCCGCCAGGCGCCATTGTAGCTCCTGTTTAACCAGGATCGACAATGGCACACCAATGGCATTCTTTCGACACCGTTTGTTTATCCTGGCACGGTATAGTGACAACACTGAACCTGATGGTAAGCGCAGTGCTGTCCAATTAGAGTATTAAGTAGCGAGAGACAATCTATCCCTCGCTACTCAACACAATCATGTAGGCCTGCTTCTTCACATTACGCCATGGGCAAGAAGGTGAAGAAGGGGGTCAAGGGTCTAGTGTCAGAGTACTCAGAAGGTCGCAACATGGCCAAACATCGTACCCCAACTCTAGATCCCCGACAAAAACCGGATGTACCTACACTGGCTGATCCCGGAACGCGACACACTTGCGTGTCCCACTATGGCGGGTTTACACCTTGTGTACGGTGCGAGGTGTCCGGGCGGATATGAATATCCTACCACCAGCAGAAAAGTAATTAAACTCGGCGAGTCTCTGGGAATGCTTAACTGTCTTTTATCCCGCAACGAAATTAATCAAATAGAAATATAAGGAGGAGTTGGAAATATAAATTGCCCATTCCTTCCATAGCAAAGCGGGAGACAAATAATGAACTAAAGACCTAGTACCCTCTAACATAGGACATTTAAACTTGAACGCCTTGAAGATTTGTCATTTGAACGGCAACAAGTTGGTATAATGTGTAGTCTTTAAATATGCAGACTTATTCTAGCACCTAATTCAAGATTCATATAACTAAAGCATAAAATAAAATCATAATTTAAAAAATTAAATTAGTTAAGTTCAATGATCAATCAGTTCGAAGGACCAAAAAAGGCGATAACAAAACCCATACTTGTTTAAAATCAACATCAACATTACTTTGAAATTGTACAACATCAAATATATCAACATAGTCGACATCGACAGCCTCCGTGGCGCAATTGGCGAGTAGCCGGTTGTGAAACGAGGCCGTGGGTTCGATTCCCTCACCGGGACAAATGTTTGTGTGACAGACAGATATTTGTGCCCGGCGTCTGGGTGTTGTGAGACCGAAAGTCTCTCTAGGTCCCTGATACCCACAACACAAGACTCGAGTCTTAGTGTGGGGTCGAGGCTATGTGTGTGACTGTTGGGTGTTATTTATTTATTATTTATAGTATTATTTTATCTGCATTAACATTATACACATGTAAATAATTTTAATAAACAATCAACATGCATTGCAAAATCAAAAAACACGACACAATATTTTTTTTTACATTTCACCACTTTGTTCAGTTTTAACAGGGACTGACATACTCGCTTAGCGAATCAAAAAGCCAAAAAAAAAATCATTTTCTTAAATTTATCAAATTACCTTCAATTAAATTGTATAGATATAATTACATGTAACTTAACTTCATCGTTCGCATTTTAAAGAAACTCGCATCATGGTAAGTGGTTTCCAGTGCTTTTACACCGGTGTTCGGAAAAAGGTAATAGATAGTGACTAAAAATTGTAACCAAATTCAACTTTATTCCTATAACATTAACGTTACAAATACGCTCAATACGCACGTCAATAAAGGTGAGTATTCCCAGTTTTTGTCCGGACACCGGTGTTCGAAGTACCTGTGGCTGGGTAAACATCTAAATAAAAATTATAGTTGATTTGAAAGATAATAATGGGGGGAAGGGGGTTTATAGCTCCAAAAGCCCTGTGTAAGAAACGCTTATTTCATGTCAGGATCCAGTATCAACCCTCGACCTTTACATTCTGTACAAGGTAGGCAGCGGCTTTGCTGTGCCCTGGCATTGCAGAAGACTATGGGCGGCGGTGACTACTCACCATCAGGTGGCCCGTCTGCTCGTCTGCCTATCGAAACACTAAAAAAAACACGACCTCGTTTGAAAATGTCCAAGGTTATTGATACAAAACTCATACTCTATGTGATGTGTCTATGGATCGTCATCCACATCCGCATCCGGTGGGTCCGGCGTGAGATCCTCAGCCCGTTTGAAGTTGTTGAGCACGTCGAAGTGTACTTGCAGCGAGTTCGACGCCGACGGGTGGCCGTGCATGTGCCTTTGGATCTGGATAAAGAAATCGTTGAAATCATACAGATATAGCTCTTATCACAAGTCAGTACAGAAGAAAATGCAACAAAAAGCATAGCGTATACATAGACTCATCAATACACTAGCAATTAATTTATTTTTAAATATACACTCACGCCTGTAATCCCGGAAGGGGTAGGTAGAGGTGTAACCAGTACACCTATTTCACCAAATTTATTACGGTCCCATAATGTGATAAATAAGGGGTGAGCCTATCGCCATACCGGGAACATTTTTTTTTTATCATAGCACGGAAGAGTGACCACACTGCACCTGATGGTAAGCGCAGTGCCGTCCAGTTAGAGTATCAAGTAGCGAGAGACAATCTATCCCTCGCTACTCAACTCAAGCATACCGGCCTGTTTCTTTACACTACGCCATAGGCAAGAAGGTGAAGAAGCGGTCCAGTATCAGAGTACACAGAAGGCATCACGGCCAAACATCGCACCCCAATTCTAGACCCCCAACAAAAACCGGATGTACACTAGCTTATCCCGGAACGCGACACACTTGCGTGTGCCACTATGGCGGGTTTTACACCCTGTGTACGGTGCAAGCTATCCACTAAGATATGAATATCCTACAGGCAAAATTGTAAGTGGCGCAGTTGTAACATGCGTTACGACTGCCGTGCTGAGGTATCAGGTCGACCCCTGGGTCGGGTATAGTGATATTGGATGTTTATATTTACAAATACTCAATATCAGCCCAGAGTCTGGAATTGTGCTCGGTATGGCGATAGTCTCACCTCCTATCACATTATGGGACTGTATAAATTCGGCGAAAAATGGGTGTAACGCCTCTACCCCTTTATGGATTACAGGCGTGAGTGTATATGTATGTATTACTTAAGTATCAATAGCTCTAGTTACCCTGGCTCCAAGTTTCCTCAACATGCTGGTGAACGCCTTCTCTTCCTTACCGATCCAGGGTCGCCCCTCGTCCAGCACTTGGTAAGGGCTGACGTGGACATGAATGTTCAGCTCTGGAGACAAATTAATTTTAGACGTTAATCACAGATTTTTTCTTATAGTTTTAGAATCTCTGATAGTAATATGCATGGTGAATAATTTTGAAAAATGATTTTATTGTAGGTAATAACTCATACGTACTCTTACGTACGTATGAGTTATTTAAATGATAGTTTAAATAAAGTAAAAACACGCTTTAATAGCTAGCTGAACTAAAAAGTAGAAAATAATTCGTTTAATTTGATTTAAAAAAAAGGCGGGGTTGAAATGAAATGAAATCGTTTATTGATCAAGTAGGCAATTATATAGCTCTTATGACAAGTCAGGACATTAAAAAAAGTAAAGAAATTTTAAGAAAAGCATATCAGCTCATGTATACATAACATACATAGCATCATCAATACACTAGCTATTAATTATTCATAAGGTATTTAACATTATAATTATTATTTATTTATTATTATATTATATAGTAAAAAGCACCCCGCTCCGAACCAAAAGGTTCGCAAAAACGTATTTTTGCCACACTATCACACTGTGGAACAGTTTGCCAGCTACAGTTTTCCTCTATCCTATGATCTTGGCTCCTTAAGAGTCTGGGGTTACCAACCCCGGAATTCAAACTCTAGGATTTTAAAGAAATAATTGTTCTTAATAATTTGATCATTATTATATCATTGTATTTTTGTTACTGCCATCATGATATTGTATTAAGCTGTTGGACAGCTTCCTGATCTATCTGGCTATCTGGCTGGTATGCCCCACGGAAGTAAAGCCGGTACCAACAGCTAGTGATAAAGCTCTACTTACTGAGCCTGCTGAGTGTTTCTAGAAGACTGCGGGATGTGATCCAAGTATTCTTGCCACCAGCGTGTCCTCCGTCCAGCCAGATGATGTCGTCTATACGCTCTATAAACCTAGAAGTTTAAACTTGGTTTTTGACAGGCCGAAAAACGAACTATTGGGTCACCTGATGGCTTGAGTGCCTAGACTTTGTACATGGTAAAGCCACGCTGTAGACATATTTGGCTACAGCATGAATGGGTCGGCTCGACCGGGGTAGTACCACTGTCTCACAGAAAACCAACGTAAAGTGACAGTTTATTGTCGGGTTTCGTATGTTAAGCGAGATATCCGGAGGCCCAGATTCCCTCCTCCCTTCCCTAATCCCTATTCCTGACCTTTAATGCCGACAGCGCATACATGATACCTTCGGTATTGTGGATGTTCATGGGCGGTGGAGATCACTTAACATCAGGTGACCCACTGGCTCGTTTGTCGGTCTATGCTATAAAAAAAAAGACCAAACCCATTTTCTGTCGACATTAACGCCTAAGGAAAAACCAATTTTAATAGAAATGAAATGTTTGAGAAACATCACGTGATCACTTCCATACAATTACATCTTTCCTTAGTTATTAACGATGACAGAAAAGGGTTTAAGAACAACGCCAGAAGGTTATATAAGGTTATTATAGGTGCGTTGCCGATCTGAAAGGAAAGGTATAGGGATTAGGATCTAGGAAGGGGGGAGTTTGTTAAAAAGTCCTTATGTAAATCAAACTTAATTTTGAGGCATTGAAAACGTGGAAGTGCTTAGAATGTAGTTAGCCGTGAGCATGGTCTTTCGGTCTTATATCTTTATATATATAGAAGAATATGAGCCAGACTAAACGATAAAGAAAACATTGCTTTATTACTTAGTATATATAGCTCAAAATTGTCAAAATATTAATGACTTTAGTTTTATGGAGGGCCGCAATGTTAGAGACCAAATTACCAACAGCGTGCATCTACAACTTCTATAATTTACACCGGCGTGTTGTCCAACATTGTTTATTTTGAATACAGGAAGGAAATAGTTTATTGACCATGCACGCAATTAAGTGACTAATGCCAAGACTATCCCACACATTTATACATATCACCATCAATAATATCATTTTGACAGCCTCCGTGGCGCAGTTGGCGAGTAGCCGGCTGTGAAACGAGAGGCCGTGGGTTCGATTCCCACACCGGGACAAATGTTTGCGTGACAGACAGACATTTGTGTCCGGGGTCGGGGTGTTGTGAGAGGGTGCGTCTCTCTAGGTCCCTTATACCCACAACACAAGACTCGTATCTTAGTGTGGGGTCGGGGCTGTGTGTGTGACTGTTGGGTGTTATTATTATTATTAAACCAGCTAGTGCTCAGGGCAGCAACCCGCGCAATATCAAGGACATCGTGCGGTTCCCTTGAAGTCACCGCACTTCAGTCCTTCTTCACACTCACACGTTTTGTAAATAGGTTTTAGGTTAGATATTGAACATTTTGAAACTAATAAAACGTTTCCAGGGCTACCTAAAAAAAATGTATAATATAATGTATAGCAGCGATAACCTAGTTGGTTGCGGTACTGACATAACACACGGTTGCCAAGACGAAAGTCGTATGTTCGAAACACAAAAGGCATACACCTTTGTCTATTCTAAAAAAAAAGTTACTCGTGTATTAAATGTTAATTATCGCTTGCTTTAACGGTGAAGGAAAACATCGTGAGGAAACCTGCATACATGAGAATCTGGAAGGTATGTGAAGTCTACCAATACGCATTAGGCCAGCGTGGTGGACTAAGGCCTAACCCCTCTAATTAGTAGAGGAGGCCCATGCCCAGCAGTGGGACAATGTTTAATACACGACTAGTATTATTATTAATACTAATAGTCCTCAAACGGTAGGCAGCGGCTCGGCTGTGCCCTGGCATTGCAGAAGTCTATGGGCGGCGCTGACTACTTCCCATCAGGTGGCCCGTCTGCTCGTCTGCCTATTCAGGCACAGAAAAAAAACTATTATAAAGGTGTGACCTGAGCGCCCGATGGTCGCAGGGTGTGAGCGTGCTGGTGTAGTGGAACTCGTACAGCATCTGGTTGAGCACCACGCAGCCCTTGCTGAACCCCGCCAGCGTCAGCCGGCTGTCCGACACGCGCGCGCGCTCCCACCACCGACACGCACTAGGCGCACTAGGCACAGTACACACCTCCGACAACCTTGCAACACAATCATATATTATTATTATGTACAGTACTCTTAGTAAGATCCAATCCACCGGCGGTTAGGACCCCAGAGTGAGGAACCTCCTCACAATGCGTGCCGTGTCCAATAATACTGCCTTTTGTATCTGGCTTGTGACCCAACGACCAATTGAGAGCCTTTGAAGATGTTGGTCGAGGCTGTTTGGTATCAGCCCATTGGCAGTAACGACTATCGGTACAATAATAGCTGAGTAATAATATATAATATTATAATTGTTATTATTTATATTTAAGTTTATAACTTCTCCCATATATGTTGGGGTAATAACCCAAAGTTGCGGGCTTTTGTCAAACAACTTTGGTGGCTAAGGTGTTTAATCTATTGATAGAAATTTCCTGACAATTCTGCAAGTGTTCAGTATGACCGCCTTCTGTAAAAGAGTGTATGTTAGTGGGTGAAGGTGTAACGTTTTGAGGCTCGAGTGAAGGGTTTGCGGCCTTCTGAATATTTTAACATTAGACCCTCGACCGCTTCTTTACCTTCTTGCCCATGGCGTAGTGTGAAGAAGCAGGCCGGCATGATTGTGTTGAGTAGTGTTGCAGTGTGATCACTATGCCGTGCCAGGATAAAAAAACACAAATGGAGCTTTTACTTTTGGTCCTTCGAGCCGACAAATTTACAAATACTTCACACACTTAGGGAATGGACATGTTTTCATTGTATTGGACTCATTTATGCAAAAATACATGCAATGCCCTGCCTCGATGGCGCAGTTGTAATTGCGCATGCGTTACGACTGTTGTGCTGAGGTCTCGTATTCAATCCCTGGGTCCGGTAAAGTGAAATTGTTTTTTTTTTAGAAATACTCAGTATCAGCCCGGAGTATGGAATTGAGCCCTGTATGGCGATATGCTCGCCCTCTATCACACCATGGGAACGTAAAGAATTCGGCGTGCACTGGTTACACCTCTGCCTACCTCTACAGGGATTACAGGCGTAATTGTATATGTATTATGCAAAAATGTACCAACCCACAAATTATCAAAAAATGGATTATTGACACCAAATTGATCAGAATTTGATATATTACTACTCAGCAAAAAGCAGCCTAACTTTTATTCAAAATCAAAATCAAATATTTATTGAATCCGTGAAATGCTATTATACATTATTTAGATTCAGTCAATCTTTGTTTACTCTACCGCCAGTTCGGAATGCAGTTTCACTAGAGAAGAACGGGCAAGAAACTTTAGCGTTGCTCTTTTCGAACACCGGTTAACAATATTTAATAGATAGAGCAGCTCAATGTATGTTAATTAAGTTGCCATTCAAATTAACATTTGGCATAGTAATGTATGAACCAAGACACACCTTCAGAACATGTATAATGGGGTAGTTTCCTGTGTTTAATTTTATACATTATTCTCTACGCAATCGAATATAATGCGCAAAAGAAACTCTTTTGCGAAAACAGAATCCAAATTGCTTGAAAAATGAGGTCACAATATTTATTTTAAATATTAGTATGACCAAATACTCACAGGCATAAGCGAAAACGGTGGCGTATTGGGAACATATCGCTATCTCCCTCGCACAACGGTACAGTACAGGCGATTCATAGTACCGTGACGTCACGGTATCAGATATGCAATCCTTGTACAGTTATTTGACAACTACCCCTTCCAGCAGATTTGAGTGGTGTCTAATTTACTTATTTTTGTTCGGATTCATAAAATTCTTTCGATAATAGGGTTTAGGAAATGTAACTTGTTGATTAAATTTATAAAAAAAATCGAGTCAACTACCCTATTCCGCTATAATGCTCCCCAAACATTTTTCAATTATCAAAAAATCTTAATACAGAAACAACTTAAACATGTGTCTAAGCTCTGAAGCGAAGCACAAACTGGCACTAACAAAAATTTTATTCAGATGATTGGATAATGAGTAATTGCAACTTAAACTTTAAACATCATTTTTAACCGACTTCAAAAAAAGGAGGAGGTTAACAATTCGTCGGAATCTTTTTTTTTATGTATGTTACCCGATTGCTCGAAGACGGCTGGACCGATTCGAGAAATTCTTTTTTTGTTTAAAAGGGTATACTTCCCAGGTGGTCCCATTGGCACCAAGTCAGGATCTGAAGATGGGATCTCAGAAAAATCGAGGAAAACCCCCAAATGTTATAGAGACGCATAAATTGTTTTTCATTGACGTCGGTGTCCCTTTTATGAATTATTAATGTTAAGTTGGTAAATTTTGGCTTAACATGGTCCTATTATGAACGACCAGGGTAAGAGTTTGTAAAATAAACATTTTTAATATATCCAAAAGTATTTTATGCTTCAAATTATTCACAATTTACATAATTGATTTTTAAATTTTAACAGTTCCATCCATTGAAGTTTACTTTTGCAAAGGATCTTTATTTTTAAGTCCGAAAATGAATATTACCTTTTAGACAGTTTAATCTGTTCACTAATAGTAGGCACCGATTTTCAATAAAGGGAGCTTTGCGTCATCACATCGTGTTACTTGGGTATAACGCACAGACATAGATATAAATAGAGAACGCGAGTACTTCCGACCTGAATGAATATTTTTTTAATGGATTTACTTCTTAAGAGTAGAGTAGAGTGCGCAGCGGGCGAGTTGCCGGCTGTGAAACGCGAGGCCATCGGCTCGATTCCCGCACCGAGACTAATGTTTGTGTGACAGACAGATATTTATTTCGGGTCTGGGTGTTGTGGTGTTACCCACGATACATGTTTGACCTAGTGTGGGGTCAGAACTATGTGTGTGACTGTTGGGTGTATTTAATAATACAATACAATACGGATTTTTATTTTATTCCGACGTAATACTCCGATAACATTAAACATTAACAGAAATCATAATAAGATGAACATGAAATTAGCCATATTTTGGGACAATCGTTGATCTATGCAATCTATGTCTTTGGTTTAGTTAAAGTTAGGCATAGGTCGGTGAAAATGGACACATATCTTATATATCTAGCTGAAGTGACATGCATGAACTAATCAACATCTATTGGAAGCAGACCTACTCACGGCTTGTGATCGGCGCGAGATCCATTCGAGCTGGACTCCGCTCCATTAGACGCCTTCTGTTCAGGTGTGCGGTGGACTGGAGAATTCTGTACATACACAACAGTCCTGTCATAAAATCAAAATAAACACGTTTATTCAAGCTACACCAGCGGTTGTCAACCATCGTGTCACAACACATTGGTGTGTCGCGAGATTTACAAATGCGATATTCTTATCTAAAATGATCTCGGGGATTTGCATCTCTGGCGTAATTGTATAGAGCATTTCCCAAAGTATTAAAGGTCGCGAGCGAATATTGGATGGGCCCTGGAAAATAGCACAACACATCGTCTGACCGGGACGGAAACACAGCACTCTTCGTATTTAAATATTAAGATATTCGGTTGCAACTGAATGTTTTTCCTCATTTACCGCCCTGAATTCATATAATTATGCCCCTTTTTTATTCATGACAAATAAGAGGCGAGTCTCGAATTTAGACTGTTTGTTAGGTGGGTCGTGGTCCGGTCAACTTTGAAAACCACTGGTGTAGATTAATGGTGTTTAATTTAATAGGTGTACCGATACCTCCTTTACTTCAACTATCAAAAATTTTGCATATAATGATGTCGCGAATTTGTAAAAAGTATATTAGTGCGTCGCTGAGTAAAAAAGGTTGAGAACCGCTGAACTATACAGTGACAGGAGAGGTGGCGATCCCCGGCACATATGTTTAATAATATATGTAATACTAGCCCTTTATTAAAGATTGTCCCACTGCAGGGCATGGGCCTCCTCTACTAATGAGAGGGGTTAGACCTTAGTCCACCACGCTGGCCTAATGCGGGTTGGTAGACTTCACATACCTTCGAAATTCGTATAAGAATTCTCATGTATGCCAGGTTTCCTCACGATGTATTCCTTCACCGTTAAAGCAAGCGATAATTAACATTTAATACACACATAACTTTAGAAAAGTCAGAGGTGTATGCCACTCAGGTTTCGAACATACGACTTTCGTCTTGACAGTCCGTACCGCAACCAACTAGGCTATCGCTGCTATACATATGTTTGTCAGACCACAAATATTTATTTCAGGTTTGGGTGTTGTGGACTATGAAATTAAGTGTCCCTGGTAATACGGTAGTTTCCTGTGTTTAATTTTGTACATTATTCTCTACGCAAAAGAAATTCTTTTGCGAAAACAGAATCCAAATTGCTTGAAAAACGAGGTCACAATATTTATTTTAAATATTGGTATGAGCAAATACTCACAGGCATAAGCGAAAACGGTGGCGTATTGGGAACATATCGCTATCTCCCTCGCACAACGGTACAGTACAGGCGATTCATAGTACCGTGACGTCACGGTATCAGATATGCAATCCTTGTACAGTTATTTGACAACTACCCCTTCCAGCAGATTTGAGTGGTGTCTAATTTACTTATTTTTGTTCGGATTCATAAAATTCTTTTGATAATAGGGTTTAGGTAATGTAACATATTGATTAAATTAATAAAAAAAATCGAGTCAACTACCCTATTATATATACCCCACGTTACAGGTTGGCCTAGTGTATGCTCAGAACTATTTGTTGTTGGGTGTATTTATTTATCTATACTACTTTTTTTTAAATAACTCACATGCAAATCTTCTATATCAATGTCCTCGCTGAGGCCAGGGCTCAAGGACTCCAGTTCTGATGTCGGCAACAATTTTATCCTTTCACCCACATTCACAAGCAATCTGTGGAAACAATTTTTTTATTATTAAAATTATTATTCACATAGTTTTAGGGTTGTGTGTATGTGTCTTATAACAGACAACAGAAACTGGGATCACTATGCTTCCTGTCGTCTGTCTTTACGTCTATCTGTCTGTTTATGTGTCTATATGTCTGTGCATATGTCATTTACTACAAGAAAGCGTGGAACGTTCAATACAACTAGTGAGAGGTGGCTTTTGCGCATAAAATATAAATTGATAGGAGGTCCGCATCCGAAATCCGGGGGGTCCGAAAAGTTACCAAGTGCATGGTGGTCGGTTTCCAAACTGTTCCTTCTTTGTCCACAATTCCATTGACATTAGGTGTTCGTGGACCTTCCACACCACCAGGTGACCCATAATGTGATGTTACCTCTCCAAGTGCTGCAGCGAGTTGTGTGTCGGCGTATGCTCCGGCACGCCAGCATTGTTGCTCGGCACGAAGTTGTCATAACAACTGAAGCTCTTGTACTCCACCCTGCAATATAATAATAATAGTAGAATTTAATATACAGACACACACACACGCACGCACGCACGCGCGCGCGCGCTCACACACACATACACGCACGCACGGGCGCGCGCACACACACACATACACACGCTCTTCAAAAAATACTATCTCGCTTTTGACTGCCTGTATTTACTTGTGTGAATAAAATGTAAGTCCATTTCTTTCTTTCTTCCTCTTTTCTTTCTTTCTAATAAGTAAATAATATGTGGCAGTAGTTTCTAAATGCAATTCCGATGCGCCAGTAGTAAAAATTAAAAGCGCTCCTCGCGATCTATATACACTAAATAAACAGATCGTTTGAATATGAATTGAAAATAAATTGATATTTGAATTATAAAATCCATATGACCTGGAAGCCTTGACGACCAGCACGTGTTTGTTGGGATAGTTGTTGGCGAGCAGCCGCGCCATGTTCTCCAAGTTCCACTTCACATAGTTGCGGTTGTCGCGGTGGGCTTGCATCACCTCCGGGTAGTCCTGGACAAAAATAAAAAACATGTTTTTTTTATCCTGGCACGACAAAGTGACCGCACTGCACCTGATGGTAAGCGCAATGCGGTCCAATTAGAGTATTGAGTAGCAAGAGACGATCTATCCCTCGCTACTCAACACAATCATGCCGGCCTGCTTCTTCACACTACGCCATGGGCAAGAAGGTGAAGAAGTGGTCGAGGGTCTAGTGTCAGATTACTCAGAAGGCCGCAAAACGGACAAACATCGTACCCCAACTCTAGACTCCCGACAAAAATGGTGACCACACACACCTGGTGTTTTACTGGGGGTCGTCAAGTATTACAGAAGAATTTTAGTCATTTCTAACTTCCTCCTCCCCCTTGCTAACGAAAATAAATAAATACGCCAAACAGTAGATAAAATCTATATCGTGGATATCAAGCACTACGAGGGACTACGGTTCCACAACACCCACACCCGAAACAAATATCTGTGTCACACAAACATTTGTATCAGTGCGAGAATCGAACCCGCGGCTTCTCGTTTCACAACTGACTAGCCACCCGCTGCGCAACGGCTGTCAAAATAAGCAAAGTTCTTTTCCCTTCCCCCTATAGTAAGCATTGGTATAATTTCAACCAAGTCTATGGCATAGACAGAGAAAGCAGCGATAACCTAGTTGGTTGCGGTATGGACTGTCAAGACGAAAGTCGTAGGTTCGAAACCCAAATGGCACACACCTCTGACTTTTCTAAAATTATATGTTTATTAAATCTTAATTATCGTTTGCTTTAACGGTGAAGGAAAACATCGTGAGGAAACCTGTATACCTTAGAATTCTCATAAGAATTTCGAAGGTGTGTCAAGTCTACCAAACCGCATTAGGCCAGCGTGGTGGACTAAGGTCTAACCCCTCTCATTAGTAGTGGAGGCCCGTGCCCAGCAGTGAGACAATGTTTAATACAGGCTATGATTATTCTATGACATAAACATCCTTCCCGCTGTTGAGCATATACAACAAACAGGATTCAACCTGGACATCTCCCCCGAAGTAAACTATCGTCTGTTGCGGCGTGATATAAGAGCTGGCTGGCTGGAAGATGACGTCATTGACGCGACCCTCGAACCCTGCCACGCGCCGCAAACGCACCGGCGACATCTTGTCTGCAGCTACGGTTCCACCATTACTAAAAATATAATAATTTTCTATAGTTTTCTAAAATAGCTAAGTAGCTACAGACTGCCAAGGCAGATCAAAGTCTCGATCTTATAGTTTTTTTTATCCTGGCACGGCATAGTGACCACACGACACCTGATGTTACGCTCAGTGCCGTCCAATTAGAGTATCGAGTAGCTAGAGAAATTCTATGCCCCGGTACTGAACACAATCATGCCGACCTGCTTCTTCACACTACGCCATGGGCAAGAAGGTGAAGAAGCGGTCGAGGGTCTAGTGTCGGAGTACTCAGAAGGCCACGTATTCAACCAACTCTAGATCCCCGACAAAAACCGGATGTACACCGGCTGATCCCGGAACGCGACACACTTGCGTGTGCCACTATGGCGGGTTTTACACTCTGTGTACGGTGGTCGCTATCCGGGTGGATATGAATATCCTAGCACCAGCAAAATCCTCCAGAGCAAAGACTTGATATGTGTTGTCATTGATGATTATCACTCACTTTAATGGTGAAGAAAAGCAAAGTCATGTGAAGTCTGCCAACGTGCATAGACCATGTTAAACTAACCCTAAGCCCTGTCGTTAATAGAAGAGGCCCATGCCCAGCTGTGAGACAGTATAGGTTACTAAAAAGGGTGTACGGAGCTGTGGCCAACTTAAAGTATGACATATTTACTAATACACAGTGCAGCCCATGCAATTTATGGGTTACATATCTATGTGTATATATCTAGAATTTTTTCTCAGGGTCAACGACCCTAACTATAAATACAGCTGATCGTAACATTACGTTTACCTTTTTTTAATCTTGGAAGTGCAATATCCCAGAAACTATAGGGTTTTTTGAAAAAGTTAATATACAAGTTGTTAGATTTTTTTTCTTTTCAATAATCATACTTATGATATAAAACTGTTTTTAGTGTAAGAATAATGTGAAAAGACTTTGTAGTTTTTCAGACAATTTGTATTAAAATTGGTAGCACCCACTTTTAAAGATGTTTTTATACATAGCATGTTTCGTAATGAAGCCATATATATTATTTTTTTGACTGGGTCGCTAAACTCCTCTGAATTTCTTGTAACTTGATCCAATTATTATGATTTGACCGAATCATTAAGAAATTTAAAAAAATATGGTTAATTATAATATTAATATTTTCAATTGACTACTTCCATTGCAGAAATAATTAAAAGATAAAAGATATTTTCATAATTTATTTACAATAACACAGTATATGCTATAGTATAAAATAAATCTATAATTGCGTCCAACACAGTAAGTATCACAATATTTTTAAAATATTTTAATTACTTGAATATATATATTTTTTTACTTTCATTACAATTGAATGTTTCCACTAATAATACTGTACTTCTTAAAGTAGTATAAGTTGTTTATAATATGTTACACAGTTATATTCATATATTAATAAAATTAGTATTTTCTTCATTATAAAATATTTAATATGTACCTTTTATGTTGTGATTATGTAGGTATTATAAATGTATTTATAAATATTATTTATATAGATAAAAATAAAACATTCAGCAAAGTTCTCTTTCAACTTAAACAAAAGTTATCACTTTTTTTCAATTTACCAAAAAACAAAACGGCCCTTCTTTGCTTACTTTGGTTCTAGACAACTCATATGCAAACATGGAAATTGCATGTATCCAGTCTCTAGTAATGACCTAACATTTAAAAAGTATTCACAAAATCCAATAGGTTCATTTAACATTTCTAGATTGTTTCTGATGGTAATACTTGGTGTCATTCATGCACACAGTGATCTTCAATGTAATATCATCAAGGCAGTTCTTCAGATCTTCTCTCAACTCCCTCACCTTCACTCTGACATCTTCACACATGAGATTATAACACATGGCCACCAGACCCATCCCAAGAAGTACATATATAAAGTTTATAACTAGTTTCAAGTGGGATCCTCCAGCTGAATCAGATATATTAGCTCCAGGAACAAAATCTCCAAAACCAATCTTGCATAAACTTATTACACAGAAGTAGGTGGAGTCTAAATAGTTCCAGTTCTCCCATGCACCAAACATGATCGTTCCAGTGAGGATGTAGAATGATATGACCCACAAACATGCAGTTGACGGCACTGTAATCTTATGTTTCACAGGAATAATCTCACCATCTTCAAATACTGTATCTTCTCTCCTGCTACATTCATGAGCTGTGATGTACAACCATTTGAACGTCTGAGCCAAAACTTTGCCAATATTACAAAAATACAAAATGTAGATTGGGATACCGAAGCAAGCATAAGCTATCGTCACTATTTTCCCCCACAAGGTTTTCGGTATAATATTCCCATAACCAATCATTGTAAACACAGACAGAGAGTACATCAAAGCTGCAGGAAATGACCAGATATCCTCAGCTGATCTACCACTGTAGCCGGTATGGACTGCTGCAGTTATATTATTCTGGAACACTTTAAGAACTTCATCAACTTTTGACACCCATGTGGTTTCGTTAAACACATTTACAGTGACTGTAATGTTCCATAGTTTTTCTGCACAATTTTGTCTCAACCTTCGTATCTGATGGAGTTGTTCGTCTGGGCTGTCTTTTTCGATGTGCATGAAGCTAGCAGCGCCCAATATCGCATAGCAAACGACTAGTGCGGCGACACCCACTTGCGTGAACATAAAAGCTATAAACTTTCTAAAGCAATCTTTGATCTTCTCCCTGGCGTCGCTGCCAGCCGTCGACGAGGAGTCCCTGCTCCTCATAGAGCCATGCAAGCTCGCGTTCGTGGGGTGTTGTCGATCCATCGCGGAATATTAACGAGTTCATGTACAAGACGCCGCCGCGCGGAGTAAACTGTGCGTAAGTCCATCTATTTCGAGAATTGGCGCTGTGCCAGAAACTATGTTTTTGACATATGACTACAAAACATAGTTAAGTACCCTAAATAAAGTAAACTGCCGGCCGCTGAAGGTTCTTTGATGAATATAATTTTATATACAAATATTTACGCACCACGAAGCTGTTCAGGCAGTTCGGTTTAGAAACATATATTGATGGAAATAGTTATATTTTAGTCTTTACGTTTATAATATGATACATTACAATTTATTGGTTGTAATAGAAATAACATGTAATATTGACTTACCGTTTGAAAATGCGAAATATGCTTGTGACTTGTTCCCAGAAATAACGCGCTATCGCGAACGCAATTTTTAATGCAAATTACACACCATCAATTTAAATGCAATAGTTTGAGTAAGCTTGCTGAGATTAACGAAGAAGCAATTTCAAGCGATTTTCTCATAAAATAGATTTTGTTTTCATTGACAGAAAAATAAATTTGACAATTTAAACAGCTGTCTTTCTGTGTCTTTCTTGCTCTGTCTGCTTTCTTTTTGTCAAAGATAACATAATACCTAGTAGATCTGAAATCAGTTTCTTCTTCAGTCAATTTTCGAGTATTAGAAACAAAAATTATGAAATATTGCAGCGACCTGAAATTTCTCAAGTTCGTATATATTTATTTTATTTCGCTAAGTCACAAATTTCTTTTCTACCTACTTCAGTAGTGAAACTAGTGAGTTTTTCGGTAAATCTTATTTTAGTGTCATTGTTGTATGCTTTGAATCCTTATTTAATAAAATAATAATGTACAGTAGAGTCTCCGCCAATACTATAATGATGTCTTCTGAAAAATCATCAAACAATTTATTGTTATTTACTATAAAATTATTGCTGCCTTTGTGGCGCAGTTGTATTTGCGCATGCGTTACGACTTCTGTACTGAGGTCACAGGTTCGATCCCGGGTCGGGTAAAGTGGTATTGGGTTTTGCTATTTAGAAATATTCAGTATCAGCGCTGGAGTCTGGAATTATGGGACTGAAATAAATTCAGCTTAATGGGTTTACTGATTACACCGCTTCATACCCCTTCGGGGATTACAGGCGTGAGTATATATGTATGTATACTATAAAATTAATCTTAATACACATGAGGAATAAGATAAGTTGAGTAATATATTATGTAAGGGCAAGTTGGTATGATAGATAATATCTACTTAAATACATTACAAAAACCTATACAATATACATACGTTGGTTCCTGTCATTGAGCTGACGCGGATGCTAGAAAGATACTCGACAGTGTCAATTATTCTGTGGTAGGTGCCTCAGGTCTTCTATATATCAATGTCTCAGGTACTCTCGAATCTCAACGTACAGTAGGTATCGTATTTCTGTATGCGGTAAAACCTTTAGAACAAGCGCATTAAAAATAAAATAAACTGTAAAGGTTCATATGTTATCAGAATACAACATTGAACAAAACTACACAAAATGTATACACAATTCAACAATTTATTATATATACATTTAACACTTCTGTGTTTACAAGATCTTATCAAGATCTATCGACTTAATATCTAAAAATGATATGCTACATTATTTGAGTGTGTATCTAAAAATGTATCATTGTCCATTGATTGTTTCACTCTGTTCCAGTAAAATAGAGTTGTGAATATTTTGTACTCTGTCTGCTATTTAGTATTGCTGTCTCATGCATGCAAAGTGTATACCGCTATCTCTTAGTTCTTACTAAAGCGGCAAATACCAATTTTACACCATGAATTATCTGGAACGTGGGGAAAATCTGAAAAATCAAAAACCACACGTTTTCTTGGCGTTGTTTGTTATCCGGCGTTGCAGTTTTATTGAAATTTATCTTTTGTTTCGGCTGCTGTAATGTAAAATGTAGTGCGAGACCGCTGTCCGATGTGTGGCTATATGTTTGCAATCAAAATTGTGAGTATTACAACTGGTTCCCCGTATCTATTTGTGAGGCTGATGCATTGATAATAATGGCTGAACAACCTCGAATGAAGGTAGGTATGTCGATAACGGAGGACGCTGCACCGGGCACGCCGAATATCATGAATTGAACAAAAACTGTTAATAAATTTACGAGTTTGAATATGTTTATTTCTGTGTAATAATCCCACTTAACGTTCGAACCAAGGTCACCGGGACATTATAATTTCGTTTTTTTTTTCAGAGAAATATGTAGCTGCGAATCAAATAACAATATCATGTTTGCAATAGCTGATTTCGCCCCCATATGACATAGATTGTAAATTCAGTATACATGGATCACACATAGCACAGACATCGGCGGCGGCGGAATAATGGCTTCCACATTTCAAATGGCATCAGACGAGGCGCTCGACCTCGACCAGTTACTCAGACCCTCACATTCACTGTCGAAGCCGACCACTATAGACTTGATTGGCGGTATCTACTGCCATATCTGCGAATTCATATTCTACACTAAGAAGGAGTACGATAGCCACTATACCCAGCATGACACAGGCTCCAGAGAGACGGTATATAGTTGCGTGGTGTGCCGCAAGCAGTTCGACGGCTACCCTAGCTTCCATGGGCACTGCTACCTCACACATGTCAACAAGGATCGGTTCAAGTTAGTATAATTTTTCTATTTTGTTTCTAATTTAATAGGGCTGTAAAACATCCAATATTCATGAACCCATAAGCCAAAATCCCAAGTTCTATCCCTATGTAACCTTCTCAGAAAAATATTATGAGGATACATGTAGTGTCCATAAAAATCTCAAAGTGAAGTGAAGTCTACCGACAATTGCTGTGTGTTGAAGCATTGTGATCACATGCAATTATTATTGGACAAAGCAATAATTCTTTATTATTTCTAAAATAACAGTAGCCTAAGTTACGCCTTATAATGTCAGCTATCTATCAGTAAAAGTCCTGTCAAAATCGTTTCAACCATTTTGGAGACTAGACAGAACAGACAGAAAAATTAATATATTACGTTAAATTTCATATGAATTATATTTGATCTTTATCTTCCAAACAAAACTACTATTACTTTACAATTAAATAGCATCATTCAACAACAGTAGCTGAACCATGAGTTTTTCTCAAGTATATTTGCTAGCGACAATGTAAAATATTTATATGACAAAATATATAGTGCCTCTACCGGTTACGTGAGAAACTAAATTTGCTACTATAACAACAATATATTACAAACAAAAACAATGCTGCAACGCTAGCGAATTCATTTACATAATGTAACTTTTTGACATAAATAACACCCAACAGTCACACACATAACCCACACTAAGATACGAGTCTTGTGTTGTGAGTATTGACCCTGGACACAAATGCCTGTCTGTCACACAAACAAAATTTTTAGTTACTATTTGAAATATGAAGAAAAAGAACTATTTAAAAATACCTAAAACCTATTACTCCTTTCTTCAAGAAGGGAGGAAATAGGTTTTTGAAGGGCCAGCAACATGCATGCGATGATCCTGGTGTTGCAAGAGTCCATAGGCTACGGTAACCGCTTACCATCAGGCGGGCCGTAAGCTTTTTTGCCACCATTGTGGTTTTAAAAAAATTAATCTTTAGCACTGATTAATAAATACAAAACCATTTTTTTTGGAATAAGACTGTCATCTGCTGTAATTTTTTTTACTAGTTTTGATGCCATAGACATGTTTAATGTTCAAGAACAAAATGCGTTTGTTAATTTTATTACTAACTACTTAGACAAATACTTGCTGTGGGATATAAGACCATGGAATGTAGTGTGGTGTCTGATTTCTAAGATTATGTAAATTATAACATGCAATCTCTTTACTGTAAAGAATTCTTTGCTTAGTATCAAGTAATGTAAACTTAAAACCTGTAAGATAAAAAATCCCCCATCTGCATATTTATATACATAAATACATTTAATTATGTCCCTGCCAAATTCTAATTTATAATTTTGTAATAGGTAAATTGAGTAAATGGTATTTTACTATGCACTTGGCTAATGTGCGGCGGACAATTCTTATTTTGTTTTACATATGACTATAATAGTTTCTAAACTGTGAGAAATAAAACTAGTTATTTTTGTTCCAGGTGTGAATTTTGCTTCAGACTGTTTTCAAAATTATCAGCACTGAACAAACATGTGGCTGCCACGCACACTTTTACATGCTCAATATGCAATGAAAAGTGAGTATTAATGAACATCCATAATGCAGTTTATACAAACTTCAGTTATTTTAGTTGTGGAAAAAAACCACATATTGCAATCATTAAATGAGCAGCGATAGCCTAGTTGGTTGCGGTACATACTGTCAAGACGAAAGTCGTATGTTCGAAACCCAAGTGGCATACACCTCTGACTTTTCTAAAGTTACGTGTGTATTCTTTGTTTATTATCGCTTGCTTTAACGGTGAAGGAAAACATCTTGAGAAAACCAGCATACCAGAGAATTTAAAAAAAATATCAAAGGTATGTGAAGTCTACGAACTGACTAAGGCCTAATGAGAGGGTCATTAGTAGAGGAGGCCTTTGCTCAGCAGTGGGACAGTGTTTAATACAGGGCTAGTTAGTTAGCTGTTAAATATTATTATTATTGTAATCATTATTATTTCAAAATGAAAATTTAAATATGCAATTGCAGATTCCCAACAAAGAATGAACTGGTGATGCATGAAGTTGTCCACAAGATGCAAAAGTCGAAGCCTCCCCACCCATGCAACAACTGCGGCCAAAACATAGAAAATTTAGACATGTGCGAACTTCATATTAATGAGCACAGCACCGCTGAGTACCCATGCCCTATCTGTGAAGACACACTGCCCAGCAAGCCTGAAGCCATTCAACATTTGACCCTACATTTTGGTGATGAATATTTTGAGCCTGATGATATAGAAGAAACAATGCCATTAAACGAGGAGTCATCCATAGACGTGATCGGTGGTATCCAGTGCTGCTATTGCGAAGAATTATACAAGAACAGGATAGACTTCGATCTACACTTTGTGACCGAACACGGTGACAAAGAACTGGTTTATACATGCATTATGTGCAGCAAACAATTCGACAAATATGTTCAATTCGCAGACCATTGCTATTTTCATTTGAGTAAGGACAGATTCGAGTGAGTATTATATATTTCATTTATTAGATTTTAAGGCTCTTACTTTGCGTGTGTCTTTTCCCTATTGCTGTTTGTTAATACGACAGACTACTGTAGTTTGGTAGTGCATTATTAGGTACTAGCTGTTGCTCGCGGCTCCGCCCGCGTGGAGGTCATGTTTGGGAGAAAAAGTATACAATACAAAATACCAATATTAATGCGTTTAACTTAAAAATGACGGATTTTCATACAAACTTTCATTCCCTATTTTACCCCCTTAGGGGCGGAATTTCCAAAAATCCTGAAACATATATTTTTTATTTTTAACTAAAATGCCAAATACAAATTTTCATAAACTTAACTTCAAAAATGACTGATTTTCATACAAACTTTCATCCCCTATTTTACCCCCTTAGGGGTGGTATTTCCAAAAACCCTTCCTTAGTGGATGCCTACGTCATAAAAGGTACCTACTGTCAAAATTTCAAGTCTCTAACCCCAGCCGTTTAGGCTGTGCGTTGATCGATCAGTCAGTCAGTCAGTCAATCAGTCAGTCAGTCAGTTTCTTCTTTTATATATACAGATAGGAAAAATATGCACCTAGGGTCCAACATATGCACTGTAAGCAAGACAGCTCAGAGTACTTGCACCTTGGTATTTTTATTATTGATTTTCAATTTATATTTTGGCAAATAAATTGGTATTGATACCATTAACTATTGTGCAATTAATACCCATTCTTAATTTTATCATATGTATAGAAATCGAGAAACAAGTATAATAGATTTTATTATAGTGAATTACAAAAAAAAATTAAACCTTCTCATGGTACCTTTTAAAAAATATTGCTTAAATGAAATAGTCCGCCAACCGTCGATTTAATTATTTCATTTAACATTAGCATGGCCATGTTAGACTATTGAAGTTGTTACACTCATTGTAGTCATTGTGTGCCAGTATTTATAAACATTTCACCAATGTGAGTTGGATATTCAATGTTGGTTGGTATTTAGAAACCAGTTTGTCTTCATTGGATGGATTCACCCTTGCCAAAGGGGTCTTGAATCATTGTCGTCCTATTATGTTCCATTCTTATTTTTTATTACAAAATTGAGGTCATGGTCTTGTTTATTATGAAATGTGACAAAGATTCCTAAACCTGAAATATATGAATATATTTTGGTAATAAAATAGCTACCATTAGACAAAGCAACAACATATTATTATGTTGGTGTTTAAAATTAGAATTAAAGAAAGTTTCATTTAGATAATTTGACTACATAGTGATTTTGATTTTATCCATAGTGCATTATTCTGTTAACCTAACTATGTAAGCACCTGAAATATAGTACTTAGTCATATTATATTTCTTTACATTCTGCACATATGATCAGATAGCTACCGCCCTATTAATAATCCCGGGCCCCTGGGCTACAGAAGCCTCAAGGCCCGAGCACAAGCAAAAATTCATAAAATGACATTGATAATCTTAAACTCTTTACCCTTCATTTGGCCGCTCCAACAAATTTTTATACAGGGCCCGTCTAACGCAAGATATGCCACTGCATATAATGTATATAGATTAAACACAAAAATTCTCTATATGAGCTCAGAGTTTACCAGAGAGTACTAAGTTTTTACTATTTAGTGATTGTTTCTCTGAATGAATAAACTCAGTTATCCATGGATATTTTGTAACAATGAACCATACAAGTCGTCTCTAATCTTTATATATATAATTCTACTGTATGTGTGTATGTCACTGCACTCCTAAACGGCTATAGCGTTTTGAATGAATTTTTTTGTATGCGTTTGGGTGGTGCTCTGGATGGTTTAGATTCACAAATCAGCCCGGCAGATGGCGCTGCAGTCAGTCTGCTTTTACGGGCAGGCCGACGTCTGCACGGTCCGCTAGTAAACACATAAAATTACCTTTGTTCAGATGCGACGAGTGCGGGAAGACATTCTCACGCCTGTCGCTGCTGGTGGTGCACACCGAGGCGTTCCACCTGGACGGAGGCGGGGGTGCAGGCGGGGAGGGTGGAGACAAACCCTTCGCCTGTACCGAGTGCGGACATAGCTTCGTCGCGGGCAAGACCTTGCGCGAGCACTGGCGCACGGCGCATGCGCTCGTCAGCGCCTCCTGTCCACACGCTGGCTGCGGGCGCTCCTTCTCCTCGCCGCACGCGCTGCTACTGCACGCGCGGGAGCACGCGCCCCCGCGGGCCTCCTGCAGACACTGCGGCCTGCGCCTCCTAGCACGCCCAGCCGCCGACAGACACCTGGACGTGCACCGCGTGAAGCACTGCTCGTGTCCCGTGTGCGGGCGCACCTACCGCGAGAAGTATCTCCTCATGAAGCACGTGCCGCAACACTTCGAGACCGTGCTGCACGTGTGCACGGTGTGCGGGAAGACGTACGACGCGCGCTCGCGGCTGATGGCGCACGTCAAGTCACACACGGCGGCGCGCCCGCACGCCTGCACCGTCTGCGGCAAGGGGTTCGTGAAGCCGGCGCAACTCGACCAACATATGAACGTGCACACCGGCCGCAGACCGTACAAGTGCACCAACTGTCCGAAGGCGTTCGCCAGCTACCCGAACTGGGCGAAGCATCTGCAACGCATGCACAATGTCGATCACAAACAACTCAAGAAACAGTTGCCGGTTGAACCAGAAAGTAATATGAAACATGAAACTGTAACAGTGGCGGAGCAGCCAAAAACAAAGACCCCAGAGATTATCACACCAGCAGAGGCCCTAGAAAGTACACTGGATGGCATCGACCCGCGCGTCATTGAACGCGAACTGCAGATGTTCTGTGAAAATAGCAATGCTGAGGAACCTTGCATCGACTTCGAGTTTGATGACATGCTGCCAGAGGAAACCACCCTACCCGTTCCTGGTAAGTCTTGTGCCAGGTTTTTTATCTCAGATGTTAACAGCAAAAGTTGTTGTTGATCTTCTGTGGCTTACTATAGACCCTGGTCAAGCTATTATAACAACACATCAGTATGCCATAAATTACTGTCTTAGGCAATTATTATTTTAGCATCCAAATCCTCTCCTACCACCAGCAATTTCCTGATTTGGAATTCGATACCAGCCCCTGTTAACATATGTATGCTGCCAATAATCTGATGAAACCAACCCATTTCTGTTATAACAAAAAATGGTAATAGCAAGTTGTACCACTTACTATGTAATTATGATTGCAGAGCCGGTGTGCGCCCCAGTGGTCCCTCGTCTCCTCGAGTACGGTCCAGAGTTCGTGAACCAGGGCGCCACTGCCCCCGCCCCCGCCCCCGGCGCGGTCATCGACCTCGACGACCACATCATGCCGCACATCGACCCGCTGCTCACCATCAAGAGCGACTGGCAGAGCTACCAGCCGCTGTACCCGCCGCTCTACCAGCCGATCTACCAGCAGCTCTACCAGGCGCAGTGCCCCGCGTACGATGAACTCGCAGACGCCTCCAGGGCTCTCCTCACAGACATATTCTAACTGCCACCGATTCACACATGGTGACTATACAGAAAATCGATTAACGAAGCTCGAACGAAATAAAAGATAAAGCATGTGTTACACAGTCCTATAGCTGGACAAGAGCTTCAATTAGAGTGGTTTTTGTCCAGCACTCAGTTGGTAAATTTTGGAGTTTGCAACGAAAGCCGAAAGTACAATTTTCGATTTTCAGCATAGCCACCTATTTGCCGAGCGCCGAGCTTGCCGCATTCACGCTTAGTTTGCGGTCAGTACACGATACACAACAACGACGCCAAATAGTTTGCAACATAGAGAGTGCTTGTTCCGAGCGGCCATATAGTATACGTTCAGATAACAATATTTATATACATAACATATTTACCATTATTTCCATACCATTTACATTATATTTACCGTTGAAGTTGTTACAGCGCTCGGGACTAGAACTCTCGCTCCGGTGTTGCTCCGGTGTTGCTCCGGTGTTGCTCCGGTGTTGCTCCGGTGTTGCTCCGGTGTTGCTCCGGTGTTGCTGTGCGTTCATTATTAACCTCTAATGTAGAAGTAAATAGTTTAATAGTATTTTATCTGGGACGGACGGTGCGGTGGAGGTCGCTGGTGTTGCCACAGTGTTGCTATAGTGTTGCTACAGTGTTGCCACAGTGTTGCGAGTTGTTATTGTTTTACAAGGCAGTCGCGCCGTCCCTCCTCCACACAGCTACCTCAGGCGAGAACGATTATATACCTCAGTAATAGGAAATATTTTAATGTTGATAAAGTATACATATAAAGTATAACGTAAATCCCACCAAACATTAGTTGGTTAATGTTTAATCATATTCATGTTAATTCTACCTCATTTAGTTTAAGTTGTCGCTTAGTGCATTGCTTGTTTCACTGGTTGTCGAGACGCTTTCTCGACAATCCATTAAGTCGTCATGACAATGTTTCTCTGTCGATCCCTTCGACAGATCACGAAAATACCACCAGTATTGAGACGTGGTCTATTTATGTAAAAACTCATCGTTCCTTATTAGTGATGTGCTGATCATGGATTTGTAAAAGAAACATTCAAAGCTCACAGTCGTTCCGGTTATTGCACATCACTAGTCCTAAAACAAAGTAGTGCCATTACATTCATGTGCGTGACAAAATTATCGATAAGACAGGGCACTTCATTTTATCGAGTGTTTCGATTTTTCTGAGATATTTATGTAGTTATTCCATGGACGCGTCGAATGACCATCGCCTGGTCGCCGTCGGTACGAGAGTAACTCGCCGTTTGCTTTTCGATGATGGCGCAGAGTTGCCTCGTTACTTCGATTGTTTCTATCCAAAGCTAGGCTAAGATGTTTTGGTGAACAAATTTCGCTTTGTACATAATTGGGTTTTGCGTCAGTTGTTTCGTAGTTCAGTGAAGGTCGCGGCAGTTCGGTTGTTCTGCAGGACCGCACGCTGCCCACACGTCACACGGATTTGGCTAAATCAACTGTGCTTAATTGTGGTTTTTACAATTTTATTCAACATACAATTCTCCCCCATTGTTCTGAGTCCAGCGATGGCGTGCTCATGCATTTGTATTTCGATTCCTTTTTATTATTATTATTATTTTTTTATTGAAAGTCTCGACGCCAAGCGTCGCGGCTTTAGTGTAAGTGAATCGATAGTGCTGTGATATTTTTATGTATATTAGAGTTAAGGATAAAGAGCGTAATGAACGAGTGAGTACAAAACATAATGTTATTTATCGACAAGTGTATGTCGGCCGCGTGGCCACTCCCCCCGCTCCCCGCTCCCTACTACCCAGCCCCCTCGCGAGGCACGAACCAGGAGCCCCCCTCATGTACTTACAGGAGACGCTAGTCGGGGGGTCGCGTTTGTTCAATATTCAGCGTACAGACATTCCGCCGTTGCGATTTTATTATAATGTTTGGAGACATTAGGCTCAGAATATAGCTCTGTTCGCGATCACTTTGGAGGCTCGCTAGAGTCCCGCAATGTCTAGATCAGCGCTCGGGGTCGAACGTATATCCAAGACACGTGAAAACAGGAGAATTTAATATCGATACAAAATTGTACATATACTTTAATAAACTTAGAATTGGCGAGATCGCCAGACAAAACGACTACGCATTTTTAAAGCAGAAATGAGCTGCGGACAAAAAAATATAAAAAAATGTTGAAAATGAGAGAAAGAGTATATTTAACTCCGAAATATATTTTGGAGAGAAATATTTACAAGTTTGAAAAGAGGGGTCTTAGTGATAGATCTATCCAAAGACTGTTAGGTATTATAACTTCGATTTGAACTTGAATTTGACTCGATAAGTCAGGGATTTTAAAAATTTGGAAAAAGTCAGATGTTATGAGATCAAAAACAGAAATAGAACATGGTGTAGCATCGGAAATCACAGGCTTTTGACATGAATTCGACAAAAATATAAAATTATGTATACGCTAGATTTGGCGCCTCATACGCCTCGACAAGGTAACAGGCTGTTATGCAAAATGTAACAAAAGAACTGTTAACAACCGGCTAGTTGGACACGGCTCGAGCGATTGTATCGACTCGATGCTTCTAAATTACATATAAACTATACCACGTTCTCACCATCCAGACGGATCAAGGGCTTCGGAAGTATTCAATATAGCTCCTACCGAGCGATTAGCGCTAGTGACGCTCGAATGTCCTCTCGATAATAGTTATCGATACCCGAGGATGTCGACTGTGCGACGTCCTCTGTTCGTTTGGGTGGCGGGAACGATAACAATCACGCTAGATTGGTACCTCCGTTTTGGTAACTGCGCGGTAGCTGGTAATAAAAATCGATTCAAAAACTTGTAATTCGATTCCCTATCGAATAGTATTTCGATGTATATTTAAAGTTAATGTAGTATTCGTATGCAAATAATGTGTCGCGCAGTGTTGAACCTTACGCTTTCTCCTAATTGAACTCATTAGATGACAAGATCGAATGTTGGCATTGAAATAAGATAAAACGATTCGATGTCGCACGTAAGCGTATCATGAGCTAGGATGTTCAATTCGAAGTCCTGTTTCTGTGTTGGATTTATTCCATGTCGATGGGAGCATTCGATGTTGTCTTGCAAGAGTTATGAGTTAGTTATGAGAGAGTTCCCCGCCACTACCGCCCAGTGTGCGCGCTGTCGGTTCCGCGCGAGCTTGCCACAGCGAACAGACATAGCATTAGCTACAATATAAGTGTCGTGAACCTCTGCAGAGGCTTTCATTATTCAATATAAATAGTACTTATACAAAACTTCTGTAATCATCAAATAATAATACCATTTCGATGTTTTCGTTGCAAAGGGAGCAATCGTGTATTTTCCACACTGCTATATAGTTATTATACTCCAGTATTCATTTTTCAATAAAATAAACACGAAAAAGACACCAGAGTTAAGAACTAGCTACTAACTAGGTTAAGAATGCCAAATTTAAAGCACAGTATCATAACGAAAATGAGCTCAGTTGTACCCTTTGCGACTGTATTTGTCCCTAGCTTTTAGGTGTTAGGTTATAGTCGAGCACAGGGTATTGTGGTTCTATTTTAATGGAAGTGTTATATGATAACTCGATTAGTAGGCGTTTAACAGCATCAGACAACAGTTGGCTGCATAATACTACCCCAATACCCACCATGTGTACAAAATAGTTCCATAAAAAATCTGTCTCTTTAATGTTAACCCCTCCAGTCAGGAAGGATATTAAAAAAAAAGTCGGGAGTAAAGCAACAAACTTTTATTTCCATAGCATTAAAGTTAAAAATTGCATGCAAGAACGGCGAGTGTTGCTAGTGTACGCGCCGCCGGCGTGTCTATCCGTCATGACAGTTTAAGATTCTGGCCGGGTTCTATAACTTGGTTTTCAATTTATCGATAAAGAAAAAAATACAAAAAAAATATATAATGTCTCGTAAACCCGGTCGATGTTACGTATAGCAAGCTAAATTTCATTTTCTACTATGTGTAATTCATTTAGATACAATAGTGTGCATAATAATAGTGTTTACGTTTCAGTTATTTGGACGTCAATTTATATAAGTCGTATGTGAAAACGTCACTTGTACATATTCTTTTTGTGAAATTATCCTTCGACCCTAGGCAGGTTCACCAATGATCATGTATCGATATTATAATGATGAAAATTTGTCGATAAGATTTCAAAAGTCGATAAAAATATTGAACCACCGGAAAGTGTTCGCACACTATCCTGTCTTGCATCTAATAAAATATAGAAAGTTTATTTTCGATGATTCATAAAAAGCTAGAGATGCACCAAATGCAAGAATTTTAAAGCAAAATATATTATGTTGCTTAGCGTTTCGTTTAGGTTTTTGCCATGTATATGTTTCTTTTTTTGAGGTGCTATTATTGTAGACCTTTTGAAACTGGGGATAACTTGTAATTTTTTAAATTTCGTAATATTTGTATATAGAAATCTTGTCGATAAATAAGTAACCCGCATCGATAAGTGACCCGTGATTCTTCACCACATTGATAGCTTAGTTTTACTGGTGTTATTTCTTGACGGAAGAATCACGGTGGACTAATAGCACATCGACGCGTTGTCTTGTTGGTGGAAAGGATAATATTTAAAACTGCTTTTTCGCTTTGATGTTTTTATAAGAGAAATTGTCACGAATCGCATACTATTTAAGGAAATTATTGTATTTTTGTGCGTCAAGCTTCTAATTGTAAATAGATAGAGCTGTTCCTTTTCCTTTTCTGTATCATTACTGGATTTACTTTCTGTAAGATAAGCATCAATAAGGTTGACCAATGCTTATGTTGTGCGAGTGGCTTGGGCGTAACAAATTGTAACAAACCATTATGTGGCTACAAGTTATCGACATCGGCAGGCCCTCGCACGGCGTCACTAAGTACCAAACTACCTCTGCATGCCTCCATGTTTAACAGTAATTATATTTGTTACTATTGCTGTGTGACTTTATACACGTTGATATAACTATTCTATTTTGTACTTTATTATATTTAAAACAGTTATAATTGTAAGGGAGATAGGTTTTACATTTACATTACATTAGCGCTGGTCGCGCGTGGTAGGGCGCCGACGATGTATGCATGTTATTTTCCGTATTAATTAGGAAGCTACTCGAAAATCTGATTGGAATTTTACTGATTCTTAAACATAATAAACAATCTGACTAGTTCACTGTGACTTTTATTTATTCCTGTTTCCCATAGTTTTATCATTATTGATGTAAAACAGCTAATGCGGCAGACCGACTGTTGGCGTGGCGACGCGTCGCCATGTCATGCGTCGCCACGCTATATGATAATATGAAACATCTAATACGGTGTGGTGACGACAGAAGTCACTGATTAAAGAATTGAGTGGAGACCAAGTTGGTAATATTTTTGTAACGCACAATATTTGGGACAAGCAATTGGAAAGAGGGACATAGAAAAGTAGAGATGGAGAGAAGCCAGAGGAGAGCTGAGGCGGAAGCAGTGCAGAGGAGAGTGAGTTGAGAGAGGGGCGGAGAGGAGCGGAGAGGAGTGGAGAGGAGAGGAGGGGAGAGGAGTGGAGAGGAGAGGAGGGGAGAGGAGTGGAGAGGAGAGGAGAGGAGAGATGTAGGCTGAGGTTGCATAAATCTAGTTGTCGCCCTACTTGAATTTATCCAAACAGTATTTATACTTAAACGGTACTGGCAATTATTTGTTTATGGAGCCTCGGTGGATAGATATTTGAATTTAGAAATGTCAATGTTATTTTATGTGAAAATATTCGCAATAAATGTATTCCGTTTTATGAGCTCTTTATAGTCAGAAGTGGGATTAAAGGACCTGAAAATGAAGCGAAACGTCCCAGGGCATTATATAAAATCTATAAAGTTGCAGAAAAAAGGGTGATAGCGACACAAACACCCGTAATAATTCGAATTTAGAAGTAAATGAAGATGAATTAATGTCTAGAAAGAAATTGGCTATCGAAACTATGACCAAATATTAACAGAAAAAGCTAGTTATGTCCTACAGATGTCAACTTAGCGACCAGGCGGCTGTTTCTTGTATCATATGAGGTTTGCCAGACGAACTGCAGGCAAATGCGCAGGCTTTCCAGTGCGCCAATCCAGATGAATTATACAAAGGTTACCTATCAGCATTTGACAATTATCGGACAACAGCGCAGCTATCTAGAACAAGCTATGCGAGAGCTACTACAACGACGTTATACGAGAGTATGAGTGTGAGTTGTATGGTAAGAAAGCAAACACGATGTCTTCACGCAATTACATTTATTAGCGGACTGGCTGTACAATACATTTGACAAGTTAGTAAATGCAGCGTAGTCTACCCACATAATTGTGATAATTATTATAGTATAATTAACCTACATTACACCTCCACCACTAAATTAGAACCTAAGACTAATCTTAATATTTAGCTTATTCTATTACACATTGAACTTAACCTAACTTATTAATCTATTTCGAAACCATAACGTACGACTGGTTTACACTCCCTCTTGGGATACCGACGTTCAGGTTGTGGTGGTGCATGGGATGTGTCTGGCGCTGAACATTCCGCAATAGTTGTGGCTTGCTTGTCTTGGATATTATCGTCTGCGTGTGGTACTGACTCTTTTTCTATTTCTCGCGTTGCTACTACACTATCGCTACTCCCATCCACCACCGCCCTATCGTCTGACACGACATCCTCCCCCCGGGGTTCCACATCAATGTCTACCGAATATGGTACGTCCGATAGTCGGGACCTGCGCCGTATTTGATCGATATGTCTTTTAACGAATTGACCGTTACCATTTTCCACTATGCACCTACGCGACCCTTCGTTGTCTATTATTTTTCCCTTACTCCATTTATCTTGTTTGCCGTAACCCCTTACCCATACGGTTTCACCGTTTTCAAACTTTCGGTTTACGCCTCCTGCCCTTTTTAACTGATTTTCTTGTGCTAACCTTACTCGTTCTTCTACAATATGATGACTACGCAATAAGTCCAGTCGCGGGGGGAGGATGCCGTCCCGCACGTGCTGCTCCAGCACACGCTCCACCGGCGCACGCAGCGCATACGCCAGGGGTCGCGCGCGCAGGAACACCGGCCGCGTGCCCTCTCGCACGTGGATGCTCACTGGCCCGCCGGTATACCGGCCCAGTCCCTCGGCGAACACATTACAAAATCTGGAACTGAGATCAGACAACAATGACTCACTATTCAATGAATTTAATGTACTACTTTCAAACTTAGGTAACTGAATATTTAATTCTGCCAGCCATTGTCTTCCCAGTAAAGCTGTTTTGCCATTTTTAATTATATATAAGTCTAATGTTTTGCATTCGTTATTATATCTTACGCGTGGCTGAATCATTCCTAACGGCCTTATGACTTCCCCCGTATAATATCTTAACATTAAATTACAACGACAAATTTTTAAATTATTAAAATATCTTTGATACATCTGCTGACTAATGCAAGACACTGCGCTTCCCGTGTCGCATTCCATATTTATTAATTTATTGTCAACATTGATTGGTATTAAAATCGGTTTGCAATCCTTTAAGGACAATTTATTGAAATCAATATAAATTACCTCTTCACTATCGTCGCTGTCACAAACATGATCTTGTTTCTCCATACCCTCCACACAGTGTTGCTCCGCTAAATTAGGGCACATGCGTCTCAAATGCCCTAATCTATTACATACGCGACAGGTGTAATGACGAAACTTGCAATTAGAAGCGTCATGTGAGCCGCCGCACGCCCCGCACGGTTTATGCCGCTGCACACGCTCACCCGGCCGGGCAGGCGCGGGCGCCGGCGATGCGCGCGCGCCGCTTGGCCGCCGCGCCCCTTGCGAAACGGCCTCCCGCGCCGCTCCGCCACCGTAGCCTCGCGCCGCCGCTCCGCCACCGTAGCCCCGCGCCGGCGCTCCGCCGCCGTTGCCTCGCGCCGCCGCTCCGCCGCCGTGGCTCCTGTACCTTGATCCCGCCGAAATTGCCTGACACTCGATCGCCGTCGCCTCGCTCGGTGCCCTTTTATGACCTTCCACCGTGGCCGCATCTTTCTCTGCCGCTTCCATGTTTATAGCGATCGTGTATGCCTTTGCGAAATCGAGTTTAGTCTCCGTGAATAGGCGTTGTCGAATGTTTTCACTACTAATGCCACATACTAACTGGTCCCGCAAACTTTCCTCGAGCCAACTGCCGAACTCGCATGACTTAGACATTTTTTTCAACACTGCCACATACTCCGAGATACCTTCACTATTTTTTTGTGTCCTATGTCTGAACTTATATCTCTCGGTTAGTTCACTGGGCTTGGGTTGTAAATGTTTTTCCATGATGTCCACAATTTCCTGGAACGTTTTATCTTTGGGTTTCACTGGTGTACATAAATTCACTAACAACTCGTAGCTTTCTATTCCCATGACCGTTATTAACGTCGGTACTTGCCGTGTGTCCAGCACATCGTTAACGACAAAATATTGTTCTACTCTTTCGATGTACAGTTTCCAATCGTCTTTAAGTACGTCGAACTCCTTTATTTTTCCTATAGGCATGGCTACAAATTGTTACACACACTTTGGTTCGATAAAACCTCGTCGCCACTGAGTTGTATGGTAAGAAAGCAAACACGATGTCTTCACGCAATTACATTTATTAGCGGACTGGCTGTACAATACATTTGACAAGTTAGTAAATGCAGCGTAGTCTACCCACATAATTGTGATAATTATTATAGTATAATTAACCTACATTACAGAGTGGTGCTGTCAAAACGGATAATGATATGCGAAAAACACAAATTTGCTATCCAATGTAATCAGCCCGGTCATGTGGCGCCTGATTGTACTCTACCGAATAGGCGCAGATATTTTAGGTGTGGAAAAGTTTGACACGTTGCTAGTGCAGGAACTATCACGAACATCATCACGAGCGACCAATGCAAGTCAAACAAAGAAGGTATTACGGAATTCGACTTTTACGTAGACCACGTAAAGATATACACTACAGCAGTAACAACAACCATGGATTTGGGGGACGTCATATTGAGTATTGACCAGCCCGTTATCAATGATGAAAACGTTAGATTCGCCGTGACAAGAGCTGGGGCTGAATTAAGTATGAGTTGGGGACAGCCATGTGAAAGTGGTGGTGAGAGTAGCGCCGCGCCGCCAGGAGGGTACTGTACCAAACCTCGCCAACACAGCATCGAGGCAACAAACTACTCAGTTGCCAGCTCAATCCTCAACGAGGGCTCGGGTTTCCGTCTGTCTGCAATATCGGCGAGGTACAACTGCAGTGGACGAGAGGTGATACTGTCACCAGAGCTGAGCGGTGTGAAGTGATAACTGCGGTGAGTGCGAACTTATTAATTTTAAATATCAGGATGGATGGTATGTGTCGATTATATGGCACTTAATGCTGTCACAGAAAAGGAGAAGTTTCCTTTACCTTATATTGATTAGTTGTCTAAATTAGCGGGGGAAAAGGTGTTAACGTGTTTAGACCTATTTGCAGGGTACCGAATTTAAAAGTTAGTGATGACTCAGTAAATAAGACTGCCTTTGTCACTCCAGGCGGTCATTACGAGTACATAACATCCTTGACAGTTAACAAAACAGACCTGTCAATACATTCCCAGCCTCCGCGCCGTGGTGCAACGGGCGAGTAGCCGGCTGTGAAACGAGCGTCAGTGGGTTCGATTCCCGCTCCGAGACAAATGTTTTTGTAACAGACAGATGTTTGTATCGGATCTGGGTGTTGTAGGACCATAGTCCTTCGTAGTTGCAGATACCCACGATACAGATTTTACCTAGTGTGGGGTCATAATTATGTTCTGCTTATTTCATTATTTACTTAAGGGTACCATCTTGTTTAGCCATTGCGCCGTCAGGTTTTTATGTGAGTAATTCAGAAATTAGTTAAAATGGTACAGAGTAATGTGTTGGTGGTCTTCATGGATGATGTACTATTGTCTATCTCTTAATGTTAATTAGGGTTGCGATTATTAGAAAAGATTTAAACTTAGTTCGAAAGGTTAACTGAAACTTGCTATTTTCATAAGTATGTGGCGCAGTTGTAATTGCGCACGACTGCAGGTCTCGGGTTCGATCCCCGGGTCGAGTAAAGTGATATTAGGTTTTTCTATTTACAAATACTCAGTATTAGCCCGGAGTCTGGAATTGTGCCCGGTATGGCGATATGCTGAGCCCCAGATCATATCACATTATGGGATATCACGTAATAAAATCGGCAAAAAGTGGGTGGTGTACGGTTTACCCCTCTGCCTACCCCTTCGGGGATTATGGGCGTGAGTGTATATCTATATGTATGTGGCTCAATTACCTACAATTGTTAGACCCTTATGAATCTCACTAAGGCTTTGTTACGGTGATCCTAATTATAGTGATAGAAGCATGACGCAGAAATTGTTGATTGATGCTAATATAGTGTTTTGCGCCAATTGCGGTGCAATTGTTTCAGGATGGCCGACTGTAACGCACAATATTTGGGACAAGCAATTGGAAAGAGGGACATAGAAAAGTAGAGATGGAGAGAAGCCAGAGGAGAGCTGAGGCGGAAGCAGTGCAGAGGAGAGTGAGTTGAGAGAGGGGCGGAGAGGAGCGGAGAGGAGAGGGGAGAGGAGAGGAGGGGAGAGGAGTGGAGAGGAGAGGAGAGGAGGGGAGAGGAGTGGAGAGGAGAGGAGAGGAGAGGAGAGGAGAGGAGAGATGTAGGCTGAGGTTGCATAAATCTAGTTGTCGCCCTACTTGAATTTATCCAAACAGTATTTATACTTAAACGGTACTGGCAATTATTTGTTTATGGAGCCTCGGTGGATAGATATTTGAATTTAGAAATGTCAATGTTATTTTATGTGAAAATATTCGCAATAAATGTATTCCGTTTTATGAGCTCTTTATATTTTTCTTAAAAAAATCTGAATATTATATTTTAGTTTTGCTATAGTTATTTCCTTTCTTATGCTATCTTATAATGCACATTATTTATATTATATTATCTGCCAGACGCCTCGCGACTTCTCAATTTTTTATTTAATCTGAAGTAGCTTAATACAATGTAAGGGAAGTTTGAAGTAAAATAAAATCCATCAGTCGGTATGTATCATTTATTTGACCACCAAATACGCACCTTACAACTATTGTGATAACTAAAACTGGCTGAAGACATGAAACTGGACGCATCGCTACTCGCGTGCGGCGCTAGACTTTACTATGCATATAGTATATAGCTACATGATTCAGTACTATCATCAATATGATTATTATGCTAGGTAAACAATGTCTAAACCAAATGACACGCGTCGCCACTCAACTTTGAATCTTACTGCACTCGAAATTGAGTGGATTCATGAAGCAAGTCATTTATGGTTAGCTCTATACTAAATACTGGTCATTACTACTAAATAAGACCTAGATTCCACAACATAATGCCTTATACACTGGTGTGAAAGCAGATCTATGCTTTGGGTGATTGGAAAACGATTTTCAAGTATATAAAAGAACATTGTATAGCAGTGACAGCTCGATATTTCCAATAACCCAGAGCTAATGTTTGGATTCCTCAAATCTTTTTGCTATAAATATATAATATGTGACTACATAATTTCAGTAAAAATAAAATTTATGGAAGATAAAAGTTTTTCTAAAGAAAATATAAAATAAAGTCGATTATCGATATATTCTGTCTATCGACATCGATAAAATATAAATAAAAACATTAAAAACTAAACAATGAGCAGAAAAATTTGAGGTGTCTCCTGTTTTTTTTTTACACAGAAATAATACATTTCTAGTAAAAAAAATACGCACTTTAACTACAGGAAGCCGTTTAAGAGATAAACTATAATTATAATTGGTACAATAATTCCGTTCCACCCGCTTTCATTGTGTAAAATTTATTTTCTTTAAGCCAAAACTACGAAAATCCCTTTCTTATCTAACATTAAAACTGACTAGACGTAAAAAGCTGAGACGAGAATGCGCGCTCTCTATACAAATGAGGCAGCTACTATCTCTAAACTGTAGACCTAAAAACTAATTTTCAGCATCTAAATACTTTGGAATATAATTTATATAATGAATATAAAATCAATTGGAATGGAAATAAAAAAAAAACTGACTGAACGCGCTTTCCGTCTCAATTTTTACTCCAAAGCAAACCTTACTTTTTCCCATATTAATAGTATTTTTATATGAAAAATATACAAATCGCGGTAACCTTAATTGCTATAATTTTAAAACACTTTATTATTTACATTATCGCTTTGCCGTGGCCATTTGCAAGAAGAAGACTCATGTTTCTCTTATAAATTGCACGATAAAGCTTCAATAGCCGAATGAAACGAAAAGAGGCTAGAAAATAAAAAGCGACGATCGTTTTGAACTATTAACCGTTGACTTCGTGGCGTTTCTTATTTGTTTATCGACGTCGATAGAAATGTCGATAAGAAAGATACACGCTAAGTTATTATTTTTTATCGTGTCGATAAGTAAGTCAATTAAGCAATGTTAGATTCGCCAACGAATTTTTTTATGGTCATACCTATTGTAATTATGAATGAATGATGCCAGTTTTAATTTGTGACCTATTTATATAAACTATGCACAGTCATATGAGGGATGGATTTCGATAATTGTCCCCATTAAAGAATAAATGCAACAAATATACACAACACAAATCATCAAAGTAAAGATTTTTCTCTGATAAAAACAAATCACAATATTTTTGTAAATAAACATTATAATATATATGAAAAACTAAAATATAAAAAAAAATATTTGTTTCTTAAAAATATGATTCGTCTTTCAAAACACTACTCGAACTTCCGAATCGTAAACGTAAATGAAAAGTGTTATTCTATTGCAGTGAAACAGTACCATTCATCTGTTACTTTCTTCACACGTCATTTAGTCTTCGAACGGATCATGTACCCAATATTAATAAATTCGGTCAGATTGGTTATACATGACAAGTCTTACGCTAAACTCATGCGTTACAATAATTGAACATTAATTGTCGATATCCCAAAATAATCAATTGTCTAATTTACGTCGTTACCTGGCCATTTACCTGTTTCCTAGAAAACACCCTGGTGTTGGCAGGTTTTTTGGCAGCCGCCTGGTTGACCTTACCCGTCGACTTCGGCCGCAAGCTCGGAATTTGAGACACTCTGATACCGATCGCGGATTTTTGCTTGGTAGTCGACACCTGGCTCTGTTTCGGCTGCCCTTCGAAAGTGGAACTGCGTACAAGTCTCGGCGTCTCCGTCTTGTCACTTTCTATCCAAACTTTTTTGTCAGTTTTCGTCGGTTGTTTCTTCGCCTGTTCGACTTTTTTCCACAAATTGGCAATTTTACTTTCGACATCTTTCGATTTCGATGTTAAGGAGTTAACACTGGACGTGCTGCCTTGCCGCGAACTGCGGGAAGCTAACGTTACAGTTTTTCCACTTTCGTTGCTCTGCAAACTGTGATTGGAAGGCGAATTTTTCATCACTGGTTCAGTTTTTTTTACAGTTTTATTAGGTTGCTTTTGTTTAGCAACCGGCGGCCTGGTGTACCGGTTTAATTGAGGTAGTCTAGAGGGAGAAGTGTTAGAGGGTTTTGTTGTTGGTGCACTCTTCGCCAACCTAGGGACATTGGTCTTTTTATCTGGAACCGGTAAGTCTTTGGCTGGCACTGAGCTCTCTTCTTTAGTGAAGGTGCCTTGTCGTTCTAATGGTAACGGTTTTGCGGCAACCGGTGGTATTTTCATAGGCTTTTGTAATGTTTTCGAAGGAGACTTATTCGGCACAGGTTTTTTAGGAGACGTGTGGGCGCTAGGTGGCTTGGAGGCAGTTTTGTTTGGTATTTTGGCACTGGTATGAGCTTTAACGGCGCTCGGCGGTCCTTTAGACACGGGAGCAATTTTAGGAGTAGTTTTGGCCGGTGGGCCAGATTTTGTAGGAGGCGGAGCATTTCTTCTGTACGGCGATACGTACAATGCCTTCTTTCTTCCTCTGATAGCTTTGGGCGTCTCTTCCTTCTCCAAAGAATCATTTGAGTCCAAGCTCTCGTCTCTTCGAGAACTAGGTTTGATTATCTTTGGTTTAGGTCTGGGCGTGTCAGGATCCGATTCAGACTGTGCTTTGTCTTCGGAATTGCTATCTCCTTCGTAGCTAGCGAAGTCGCTGCTGCTCGGATTCTGGTTTTTGTCGCTCTGTAACGCCCGACGGTACGACGCGGTCATTTCAATATTCTTTAAATTGTTGACCACACACATGTCCACGGAAGCTGGACTTTCGATGACAGGTAAGTAATTCCTGAAGCTTTTCGTGTAAGTTTCCATTTGCGTGGAGTTCAGTTCGAAGTCATCTTCGTTGTGGCCACTGTCGACGTCTCTGGAGAACACATCGTCCTCACCGGTTCTATCGTCATGTATCTGCTGGTGGTTCAGTTCATTCGACGACAGACTATCGTACCCTGTAGTAGTCTCTACGTTCTCAAAGTTAGCATCTTTCGTAACAAACGTAGGCGACGGGGGTATGTCTTCGCTTATCGTCCTAGTTCTAAACCTCTCCGCATCTTCCATCCTCTTCTGTTTGAGAGTTTTCTTAGCCGCCAGCCGCTGCTTGAGGCTTTCTAGATGCGGATCTATTTTTTGGGTTTTTTGTGTTAGAATATGTATGTCAACAGTCTGCGTTTGATATCTAGCTCTGTCTTCCATTCTCCGTTGTTTGGCGCTGAGTTTCCTCCTAGACTTAGATTCAGACGTAGCTGTGATGTATTCTTCCGAGCGGTCACTCTCCGATTTCGTCCATGTGATAAACTCTTCTTCGACTTCTGCCACAGTGCTACTTTCTGCTACAGGATCAGTAATCGTGTATGTCTGATATCTATCTTTAGATAAATGTCTTTTCTCCTTCGGCGTTAAGTAATTCGGGTCTCTTTGCCGTTTAGGAGTGGATTCCACGCTGCTGATGTCAGAAGGTAGGGGAGTGCAGTTCTCAGATCCTGAGGGGATGTCAGTGACGACATTCAAAGTGTTTGATATACAGTCGTCCAATTGTTGCGCTGTAGTCTGCTCGATCTCTAAAGTGGATTCCGCCATTTCATCGAATAGAGATGGCGGGTTCACTTTATCGAGATCATGGAATACTGTGAAGGTGTTGCATAGAGGGAAGTCCTGCACTGGCTGCTTGAAGTCAAACACTATAGCAGTCTTGTTGAGTTCAGCCACTTCAGACACTATACTAGACACAGATATCATACTGCCTTCCATGTCGATGTTTTCCATTTCCGACGGCGGTTTGACGTTGTCGAGGAAACTGATGGGATTACTGTCCAAATGTTCTGAACTTCCCTGATGCATCGAGTTACTGAGAGCTCGTTTCACCATCAATGCTACTGGAAGCGACTTTTTTCGACTACGCTGGGACTTCTTGGACACTTGCGAGTCTTCCAATTGAGCTGATGCGCTAAGTGAGAGAAGACTACCTAAATTTGACGGCGGTTTGACGTGATCAAGGTCGACAGAATTGAGTGACGTGACGCTGTTTTCCATAACGTATTGTGAATTTTTCAACTGTGCTGCCAATCTAGCAGCTTCTTTTTCTATCGCCGCTGATATTATAGAATCGAATTTGTGTTCGTCATCGACTAAGGAAGTGAAACTCGGTTCGGGAATATTATCCAGCAGTATTTTATCAGCGTCTTCGATGATGTGCAGACTGGGTATTAGGTGATGATCCTCATAGAGTTTGTCTGTCAGGTCTGGTCGTGAGAAGGACATGTTTTGCGGTCCGCTCTTCTCAAGGAGGTCCGGCAGTGCGGTAGGTTCCGCCACCTCGCTGCGTATAGACGAGGTCAGGTGCACCGACCCACTGATGGTAGGGAAGGTCACATCATCGGGACACGTGTTATCATTCCACGTGTCTGTCGCGTTCTTGGACTCGTCGACGTGTCTGTCCGTCCTGATGTCTGTGTACTCGAGGAGCCGAGGTGGCGGCGTTGGGTCCTGCTCCTGTTCCTGGTTCTGTTCTCCGTGTTCCCCATCACTCCAGGAGCCGTCGAGGACGTCCGCGTACGACTCGTTGGAGCGGTCAAGTTCCTCCCGCTCGGACTCGACTGTGACGTTGCCGGAGATGGGTGCCAGACACTCGTTGGAGCGGTGCAGTGTGTCAGAGCCAGTGTGTGGGGTGAGGGGGGTGTGCGGGGTGTGTGGGATGTGTGGAGTGGGCGGGATGTGTGGAGTGGGCGGGATGTGTGGGATGTGCGGGATGCGTGGCGCGGAGTGTGTGTGGCCGCCTGCGTGCGCGCGGTCGGCAGACGGCTCGAGCCCGTTTTTTGTCTGTGCAGGGCCTGTGGAGGCTGTGGGGGCGGCGCCTCTAGCGATGACCTCCTGCATCAGCGAGTAGTCATCCCCCGCGAGGCGGTGCAGCGCGTCGCGTCGCTCCCGTCGTGTGCGGCGCATGCCTTGCCTCACACACCGCTCGAACACCTCCTTGTCAGTAGAGCCGAACGAGTCGTTACTGAGCGAGCTGAGTGATGAGGAGCGGTCTCCCCGCCCCGCCAGGTCCTGTTCTATGCGAGGTCCCCGCCTGCCTCCGAACTCTGGCTCGCGAGCCCGAGGTCTGTGGTTGATCTTGTCACTCCTGTCCAGAGACTTGTGCATCCTGCTATGTCGGTTGAACTCGACGGGTCGCTCTGCTGAGTGTGACTTGCCCTTGTTGCTCTCGAGGGTGTACCTCGCTCGAGGGTTGACGCTGGACAGACCTGCTTTGACAGTCTCTTCGAATATCTCCCTGTCAGTGGAACCGAACGAGTCCAGACTCAAGGAGCTGAGGGAGTCGTTTCTGGCGAGGTTGGACGTGGCCGGCAGTTTCGGTTTCTCTCGATGTCCTCGTTGGGACTTGACTGGCAGACGACTCTCGTGTTTACGACCTGGAATTTATTATGGTAATTAAATAATCACTAATATAAATTACGTTCATACATATACACTACGCGTGTGTGCTCTGTAATGCTTTAAGTAACCATTTTAAGCTTTTAAGAGTCCTTGCAATAATTGCATGTTAGGGTATTTTGAGGCAGTAGCCAATGTTGAAAGGTAGTATCTAAATTTTAAAGTAATTGCACCTTTGATCATTATTTTTAGTTAACATAAATTACATACATACATATACACTCACGCCTGTAATGCCGAAGGGGTAAGCAGAGGTGTAACCACTACACCCACTTTTCGTAGAATTTATTACGGACCCAAAATGTGATAGGGGGCGAGTCTATCGCCATATAAATTTAAACTAGAACTATATTTGTCCAGTTTTGTTACAGTACTATAGAAATACAAATAAAATAATGTTATATTATAAATTGTAAGTACGTGTGCGTATAACTCGTATTCTGATTGTAACTTTATCAGCATTTAGTGAATTTATCGACTTCCGAGTATTACACTGACAGCACATGGATCGCAACACAAGTCAGTCTCTTGTAATGATAACACAAGGTATGTCTTTGTCATTTCACACGTGTGCGATCCTTGACATCATTTAAAAGATGATAAAAATTGTGATATTACTATAAACAAGTAAAATTATATTTTTATGTTTCTGCACTGAATCTTTTAAGAGAGACTTTCGCGATTTCTATACATATTATAAAATAAGAGAACTGGTCTTAATCGGGCAATATTGAATGAATTTAGCAATTTATTTTCCGATGTTTGAACCGAGTTGCATCGGCCGCGGCCGTGGTCACGAGCTGACTGGTCAGACTGATTAAGACCCGTTTTCTAATTTTATAATATGTGTCGTATAGAACCAAAGTGGGCAAAGTACGGCTGTTTTTTTTTCCTTAATAGGCTCGCGTTTGACCACTATCTCGCCTGATGCTAAGTGATGATGTGGTCTACGGTGGAACACGCTTGCCTAGAAGATACCTATTCACTCTTGATTTAAAGATACCCAGATTATAATTTTCGGGAAATATAGACTCCGGCAAAGAGTTCCACTCTCTAGCGATGCGCATGATGAATGTACTAGCAAAACGCTTCGTGCGCACTGGTGGAATATCAACTATGTATCGATGACGCTTCGCCGAGTCTCTTGTCGTCCGATGATAGAAAGGGGTTGGGGGAATTAAATTGTGTAATTCGAATGTAGAAAACCGATAAACTGGCAACTTTACGTCGATGATCAAGGCTTTGCAGCCTTGCCTCGACTATGGATTCCTTGCCTATGAGCCTCTTGGCGCGTCTCTCGATGGCATCCAACGCCTCAAGCTGGTAATTGGCCGATCCATCCCAAAGATGAGAGCAGTACTCCATGCACGACCGGACTTGGGCTTGATACAGATCTAGCAGCTGTCCCGGCGTAAAGTACCGTATCACCTTCGCAAGGATAGCCAGCTTTTTGGCAGCCAATTGAGCTTTATTCTCAATCGAAATCGTTTTAGTCGAAAGTCAATTTTGCAAGTAATGTAGTCGATATAAATGTTGACGTGCATGCTAGGTCGCGTGGGGTGATGGGTGTTTGTGTTGTTACCATGGTCGTGTTGTGGCGGCGGTGGTCGCGGCGGGGGCGGAGCGCCACTCTTGGGCGGCAGCGGAGGCGCCGACAGTGACGGAACTGCACCAGGCAAGGACCTCTCCGAACTGAACGGAAACAAACAACTTCATTACATACAACTATAAACACGCACACGGATACATACGCACGCACGCACGCACGCACGCACGCACGCACGCAGGACCATATGGAAAAAGACACGGTTTTATAGCATACGCCGACAAAAATAAAATCAAATTTTTTATTCTGTGAATAAAAATATAGAGCGTATAAATGCCACTTTTAAACGTATAATAAACGCTTAGCCTCTTTATCCATGTTCATATTTTTATCGATATGTATCTGACAATAGGGCAGGTGACACGATTGTATTCGGTTGTATATCGAATCATGTACAAAGTTAAAGACAGGAAACCACCCTAATTTCAAGTAAGAACGTAACATAAAACCATCTGAATTTTAAGCTAATTATAATTGTTTATTAATATACCTGTCTCTCATGTTCCTGGAGTATTCGTGTGACATTTTAACTGTCTCCGTCGACGAGCGCAAGTATGGCGGGAGTGATCTCTGTAACAACATACGATATAATTATTTCAATCCTTTATACTTTAGGCTGCCCTCTCTTTCTTCTTTTCTCATTTCCATCCCATGGTTGTCTGTGAGAAATTGCCTAGAGCGATAAGACCGCCATTTGTATTTTTAATATAATCTTTCTTTATTTTAAATCTTTAAGTGTAGAATAAAGAGATAATAAATAAATAAAATAAAAATATATTCACACAAATAATAAGAAATACCTTGATATATAAAAATCTATGTATATGTATGTACAGGAATATGGATTTCAAATTATTAGAGTGATTCTGATGTTTTCAACTAAAATTCAGATGAACACAGTTTTTGTCGGGGGTTTAGAGTTGGGGTACGATGTTTGGCCGTGTTGCGGCCTTCTGAGTTGACACTAGACCCTCGACCTTCTTCATCTTCTTGCCCACGGGGTAGTGTGAAGAAGCAGTCCAGTATGATTGTGTTGAGTAGCGGAGGATAGCTTGTCCCTCGCTACTTGATACTCTAACTGGACGGCACTGCACTTACCATCAGGTGCAGTGTGGTCACTTTGCCAAGCCAGAATAAAAGAAAATATATATACAGTGATACATAATCTATACATATAAAAATGTATGTATGTATGTTCCCTATGGACTCCAAATGACTGGATCGATTTTAATTAAAAAAGGTAAAATACATATGAGCACAGGTGATCTTGTAAAAGTTTGGTAGCAAACCGATCAAAATTTTTTTTGGTTTGTTTGTTTTTTTTTATTGCATAGTCCGACAAACGAGCATGTGGGTCACCTGATGTTAAGTGATCTCCACCGCCCATGAACATCCACAATACCGAAAGTATCATGTATGCGCTGTCGGCCTTAAAGGACAGGAATAGGGATTAGGGAAGGGAAGGGGGAATCTGGGCCTCCGGATATCTCACTTGCCATACGAAACGCGACAGTAAACTGTCACTTTACGTTGGTTTTCTGTGAGACAGTGGTACTACCCCGGTCGAGCCGGCCCATTCATGCTGCAGACAAATATGTCTACAGCGTGGCTCTACCACTATAAAATACCTACTTATGACAATTAATGACAAGAATTATGACAGCCTCCGGGAGCCCGTGGATTAGATTCCCACACCAACACAAATGTTAGTGTGACAGACCCGAAACAATGGCCCGGGTGTATATATTTACAATTGACTTACATAAACGTCATCTCTGTATGCATGTGCGATTGATGACGCCTCGGTCGGTGGGCCCTTGTTCTTCACCACCTGACAAATAATCATTTCACAATATTACTTTAACATTTTACTTCAAATTGTCTTGTATAGGATAAGGTCGGCAAACGATTAAGTGAGTTATTCAAGTATAATTTCAACATTTTATAAAGATACATAGCTCAAGCACATATTGCCGGTCTTACAAGGAACTGGAAATAGGAAATGAATGACCTTAGGAAATATCACATTCTGTACGAAACACAACTTTTCACATTTAATTATTTACTAGCTATCGCTCACAGCTTTGCTTGCGTTATGAAGTTTATTAGAAGACTAGCTGTTGCTCGCGGCTCCGCCCACGTGGAGGTCATGTTTGGGAGAAAAAGTATGTAATACAAAATACGAATTTTCATGCGTTTAACTTAAATAATGACGATTTTCATACAAACTTTCATCCCCTATTTTACGCCCTTAGGAGTGGTATTTCCAAAAACCCTTCCTTATGAAGGATGCCTAAGTCATAAAAGGTACCTACTGTCAAAATTTCAAGTCTCTAACCCCAGCCGTTTAGGCTGTGCGTTGATCGATCAGTCAGTCAGTCAGTTTCTTCTTTTATATATACAGATTGGCTACACACAATGCACATATTTTATATTAGTAATAGTTTTATCCACATAACCAACGAACACACATTCATTTTGTATATCTTATTGAAATAAAGCTAATTATACGGATTTTATAGCGATTTTCCGCAACAAAAATTTATGGGTCACGGGTCATTCAGACATTGGTGTCCAGACAAAACTGGCAATACTCGCTATTTGTAACGTTGATATTATGAAAATAAAGTTGATTTTGGCTTGTATTTTTATATTTTTCCGAACATCGGCATCTTTTGATACTTGAGAGGTAAAAATTTTTTTTGTGCCTCGATAGGCAGACGCGCAGACGGGCCACCTGATGGTAAGTAGTCACCGCCGCCCATAGACTTCTGCAATGCCAGAGCACAGCAAAGCCGCTGCCTACCATGATTTAATGTGCAATATTTTAAAATACATACATATACACTCACGCCTGTAATCCCCGAAGGGGTAGGCACATGTGTTACCAGTAGGCACAGCCACTTTTTACCGACTTTCAGTCCGAAGTCAGGAGCGAGCCTATTGCCATACACCAGAGGTACCGAGTGTTTTAAAATAACAAAATATTTATTTTGATGTACCTTAGCAATGCCCTTCTGTATACACTCCTCTAATAAATCGGCAGCGTCGCTTAGATTAGAACTGTCTGAGGTATCGTGTGCGTCTTGTGTGTCGCGCGTGTTGTCTCGCGTGGTGTCGCGTGTCTCGTGTCGCACGGCGGGTGTCGCGGGCGCTGAGTCGATGGACAGCACAGACAGGTTGGAGTTGCTGCCAGCCTTCGACAGTATAGCAGGCGTGTCTTCAGTGAAATACACTTTGCACACTTCGCCAGGTGTTTGGGATTCTGAAAATATAATATTGTCAATCAAATAAACCGCCTGAGTGTCTCGGTGGCGCAGTTGTAATTGCGCATGCGGTACGAATGCTGAGCTGAGGTCTCGGGTTCCCCGGGTCGGGTAAAGTGATTATCAGCATCAGCCCAGAGTCTGGAATTTGTGCCCGGTATGGCGATAGGGTCGCCCCCTATCACATTATCGGACTGAAATTCGGCGAACAGTGGGAGTACTGGTTACGCCTCTGCCTACCCCTTCGGGGATTACAGGCGTGAGTGTAATCAAATAAAATCATTTATTTAGTAAACTAGGCCACTAGGGGCACTTTGTACATGTCAGGATTAAGTTTATCTCCGGTGCTTCGGAAATGCTGGTTTGAGAACAAGCACCGAGAAACTCACCACTCAGCCGTAGGTGACATACATCTGGGTACATTTGATATTCTGATAATTTTCCACATCATGATGGAACGGGTATCGCTGATCTTCCATCAAAGATGAATAGAATATTTGATACAGAATTATTTAATATATTAAATCAATAAGTTACCTAACAATAGGGTAGTTTCTTGTGTTTCATTTCGTACATTATTCTATATGCAACCGAATATAATACGCAAAAGAAACCTGAGGTCACAATATTTATGTTAAACTAGCTGTTGCTCGCGGCTCCGCCCGCGTGGAGGTCATGTTTGAGACAAAAAGTATACACTACAAAATACAATACTTCAAAAATGACAGATTTTCATACCAACTTTCTTCCCCTATTTTACCCCCTTCGGGGTGGAATTTCCAAAAATCCTGAAATATATATTTTTTATTTTTGACTAAAACGCCTAATACAAATTTTCATAAACTTAACTTCAAAAATGACGGATTTTCATACAATCTATCATCAAAAACCCTTCCTTAGTGGATGCCTACGTCATAAAAGGTACCTACTGTCAAAATTTCAAGTCTCTAACCCCAGCCGTTTAGGCTGTGCGTTGATCGATCAGTCAGTCAGTTTCTTCTTTTATATATACAGATATTGGTATGAGCAAAAATATGTGCGTAGCGGGAACATCTCACTATCTCCCTCGCACAACGGCACAGTAATGGACATTCTGAGGGGTGACGTCACGGTACATATGCATCCTTTTGCTGTCATTTGACAATTACCCCTTCCAGCAGATTTGAATGGCGTCTAATTTACTTATTTTTGTTCGGATTCATAAAAATCTTTCGATAATAGGTTTTCGGTGATGTAACTTGTTGATTAAAGTAATAAAAAAACGTGTCATCTACCCTATTGTGGGTCTGTGGGAATGTGCCAATGTGGGAGTTTCTGAACTTTATAAATAAAATGGAAAATCAGCGACTTTTACATTTTTTTTATTACGTTGTATTCTGGATGGTTTTACCTTTAATTTGTGTGTTTGATGCGAAATTCGTTGATAGAGGCACAATTTGGTCTCTGGAAATAAAATTTATATTATTTAATAATTTGTCATGAATAAAATGTATTGATTCATTTTTACTATTTATAGAATTGTAAACGCGAATATATACTTAAAGAAAAGTCTTAGATTATTTTAAGTATTCATTCTATTGAACCTTGAGTTGTTTTAACAATATATAATATCCGTAATTATAAGTTTTTTTTTATTCTGGCATGACAAAGTGACGACAGTGCACCTGATGATAAGCGCAGTGCCATCCAGTTAGAGTATCAAGTAGCGAGAAACAATCTATCCCTAGCTATTCAACACAACAATGCCGGCCTGCTGTGAAGCTTCTTCACACTACGCCATGGGCAAGAAGGTGAAACAGTGGTTGAGGGTCTAGTGTCAGAGTACTCAGAAGGCCGCAACACGGCCAAACATCGTACCTCAACTCTAGACCCCCGACAGAGACCGGATGTACACTGGCAGATCCCGGAACGCGACACACTTGCGGGTGCCACTATGGCGGGTTTTACACCCTGTGTACGGTGTTCCACCGGCTAACAAAGAATATGTGAATAATGTATACAAACGTACCTATTCTCATCACTGGCGACATCTGCCTGTTCACCTGGTGATGTTTCGCTCGGACCCCCTGGGGGAGGTTTCCTTGACAGCAGTTTCAGTGATTGCTGGAAACAAACAGTCATTCTAGAAGCTTGTAATAATGGTACATACAATTTAATCAAAACATGAACAAATAAATCAAGTTAGATTTGTGTACAAAGGATATAGTTTGGTTTATTTTTAGCTTGTAAAATATTGTTTATTGAAAGTGGCCGATGTATAGTGATGTCTTGTGCTTCCTCTGGCATTAAATGGTACTCAGTATAGCGAGACAAAACATACAAACGCTGAATAATAATATATAATATTAAAGTAGACCCTTCTTTCAAAAATATAGGAGGGTCTCTAAGAAATAAGTACGAGTAGATTGATAAATTATGGACTGAGCGCGGTTAAAGTTTATAAGTAAAAATTTCATAAAAATACACCGACCTCAATAAAAATCATTTTTTTTTATTCTGGCTCGGCAAAGTGACCACACTGCACCTGATGGTAAGCGCAGTGCCGTCCAGATAGAGTATCAAGTAGCAAGAGTCAGTCTATCCCTCGCTACTCAACACAATCATGCTGGCCTGCTGTTTAGCTTCTTCACATTACGCCTAAAGGACCCAGGATCATAGGAAGGAGGGAACACGGTAGCTGGCAAACTGTTCCACAGCTTGAGGGTGCGACAAAAATACGAGTTTGCGAACCTCTTGGTTCGGGCCGGAGTAGTAGATACCACGAAGCTGTGGCTCCGCAATCCAGTACGCGTGGTTCTGGTATGGAAGGGAGAGGATGGGATAAGATCAAACAATTCTTCAGAGCATTCGCCATGAAATTATGCGTCCCTATAAAATTTGAGCGTTGCCCTCGATTTTTCTGAGATCCCATCATCAGATCCTGACTTGGTGACCAATGGGACCACCTGGGAAGTATACCCTTTTCAACAAAAAAAGAATTTCTCGAATCGGTCCAGGCGTCTTCGAGTAATCGGGCGACATACATAAAAAAAAGATTCTGACGAATTGAGAACCTCCTCCTTTTTTGAAGTCTGTTAAAAAGAGCGACCCTCGGCGTACCAAGGTTCACTGTAGGTCAGTCTAGCCCAGTTTGTGTCCGATTCAAGTAACTCATTTGCAGTTCAATCAGTGTGTGCACAGTTTTCCTCGCTGCAGTATATGTGTTTAGTCGTTTTGTTAACCGACTTCAAAAAAGGAGAAGGTTAACAATTCGTCAGAATCTTTTTTTTATGTATGTTACCCGATTACTCGAAGACGCCTGGATCGATTCGAGAAATTCTTCCCAGGTGGTCCCATTGGCACCAAGTCAGGATCTGATGATGGGATCTCAGAAAAATCAAGGGCAACCCTCAAATTTAGTAGTGTATATAGTGACGCATAATTTGTTTTTTATTGAAGTCGGTGTACTTTTTATTAACAATAAATATATTCGTTTATTACTATATAATTAATCATGTAATATTATTTAGTGCCAGGCACGATAATTCAGCGCGACCATATCGATTAACATCGATTCGATTAACATTGACCTTAAGATGCCTATTGAAATTCTTTAGCCACAAACATAAACGGTGTACTGATTGTTTTGCTGACGGAGGCCATCATTTAAACTATCGATACTTTATTTATTTATTTATACACTTTATTGTACACTAAGATACACGAGATAGAAACACTGCAATAATCAATTAAAAGTACTATTGGCGGCCTTATCGCTCTCGGCGATCTTTTCAAGACAACCTTGGGAAATATGAATATCGATGTTTTGTTGTTACCTTGTCGTGGTCGTCATCGATGTCGATGGTGAGGCTGCTGAGACTGGTGGCTGCCGAGAACTGCGCCGGGGTGTGCTCCACCACGAACCGAGACACGCGCTCTTCGAACACTGACCCTGCCATGTGTGGCTCTGGGGAAATACTGAATTTGTTTATACTGGCACGGCAATGTGACCACACTGCACCTGATGGTAAGCGCAGTGCCGTCCAGTTGGAGTGTCAAGTAGCGAGAAACTATCTATCCCCTGCAACTCAACACAAGCATGCCAGCCTGCTGTTCAGCTTCTTCACACTATGCCATGGGGCAAGAAGGTAAAGAAGCGGTCGGGGGTCTAGTGTCAGAGTACTCAGAAGGCCGTGAATCGGCCAAACATCGTACAAAACTCTAGACCCCCGACAAAAACCGGATGTGCACTGGCTGATCTCGGAACGCGACACACATGGCTTAACAACAGATCAGTAATACACACTTACAGCCAAACTTGGAGAAAGTCCAGTGAGGTCTTCTAATCCTAGGTCGCTAAATCACAATTTATGTTTGAAGTTATCGATTCGAAAATTACACACATGACGGAATTTGTTGGTGTGATTTCTAGACCTTAGACGGAAAACTATGCGTGTGTGCTCTAAAATGGTTTATGTAACATTTTTAAGCTTTTAAGTGTCCTTGCAACAACACGTTAGGGTATTTTCGTACTAGCCAATGTTTAAAGATGGTCTAGTTTTAAGGTCATCGCATCTTTGATCACAGTTTTCAGGTAACATACATACATACATATACACTCACATCTGTCACGCCGGAAGGGGTAGGCAGAGGTACACCTCTGTAAGCAGTACACCCACTTTTCGCCGAATTTCGGTCCCATATTGTGATAGGGGGCGAGCCTACCGCCATATCGGGCATAAATTCCAGACTGCGGGCTAATACTGAGAATTTCGATAGAAAAACCCAATATCACTTTACCCGACCCGGGGATGGAACCCGAGACCTCAGCACAATCGTAATGCATGTGCAATTACAACTGCGCCGCCAAGGCAGTAAAATAATGAAGTCAACATAAATTAAATTAAAATATTATGAATTAGCTGTTGATCGCCGCTCCACCCGCGTGGAGGTTATTTTCAGGAGCAGAAGTATCAATGCATGGAGTTGTCTAGCCTATATTAATCAATGATAATGTAGCATTCAAATGGTAAAAGAATTTTTTAAATCGATCCACTACTTTTTGAGCCAATTCGTTACAAAAATTCTTACATACCAATTTTTCCTCTTTATTATATTAGTATAGACTACCGTATTGCTACACACTTCACAGTTAACACTATATACACAGTACGTACCTTGCGGCGGTGTGGGCGTCGCTGTGAAGTTGTGTGCGGGCGGCGCGCGGGTGTGCGGGGAGAGCGGCGCGCTCGCTCCCGGCGAGTCCGGGATCTCACTCGGGGAGATACACCCTGACGTCAGCCGGCTGACAACACACATTACACACATATGAGGGGGCCTGAAGGACCTGTTTCCGTCTTGGAAACAGGTCCAATAAATTAAAAAAAACTTATGAGGAAGAATTTCTAGAACAGGACTTCCGAGTGATTGTCGTATAAAGAATAACGACATGTGTTAAAAGACGCTCTCATTACTAGAGGAGACCGGTGACCATCAGTAAGATATATGTAATATAGGAATGTTCAAAATCATGTGAAAAATTTCTATTTCGCTAGAATTTCTGTAAGTGTTCTCAAATGAAATATAAACATTTTTATACTATTATTTTCTAATGAAAATTATTTTTAAAATTTCTCATATTATTTTCTAAGTAAGTGAACTAAAAAGACCCTGGTGAGATTTTACAAAACAGTTTTTCATGATATTCCCCTGTTACTAGTTAGTGATTAAAACGACCGGCAAATGCTTTTGAACCGTATAATAAAGGAAGAAGGTATAAATTCCAATACCTGACTTCAGACACCACCGACCCCTGGTCGTCGTGCTGCGAGCACTCCGGCAGAGAGCCCAGCGAGCTGCACCGCGAGAACATCAGCGGCGTGTCCTCCACGAAGCGCGTTGGAGACGACGTCCGAGCTGACGCCTGTCCGGACGCTTGCCCGGACGCCTGTCCGGACACTACCCCGGATGCCTGTCCGGACACCGGCCGGGATACCGGACCAGGCGACTGGACTGGCGCGTCCACCTGCGAGCCGATAGCCACCGGCTCCGTGGCGAATGTCACCGCTTTCGACCCTGTGCCAAGAGAATTTGTTTACAGCCTCCGTGGCGCAGTTGGCGAGTAGCTGGCTGCGAAACGAGAGGCCGTGGGTTCGATTCCCACACCGGGACAAATGTTTGTATGACAGATAGATATTTGTGTCCGGGGTCTGGGTGTTGTGAGACCGTGCGTCTCTCTAGGTCCCTGATACCCACAACACAAGACTCGTATCTTAGTGTGGGGTCGGGGCTGTGTGTGTGACTGTTGGGTGTTATTATTATTATTGTCGAGACACACGAGCTGGCATAAGTCAAATCGAATCAAACAATTTATTTAGTAAGTTAAGCCACTAGGGGCATTACATATCAGGATTATTAAAATTTACATGTGCTTCGGAAATGCCCATTGGTCTGAGAAGAAGCACCAAGAAACTCAGCCGTAGATCTTTTGTATTTTTGTCATTACATGTGACGGTATGTGATAAATTTATATACTTTTAAAGAAAGGATTTAGGACTTGTTGGCCTTATGCAAATTTCACTGACTGCACCTAACGTAACTTCAATCTTAATTTTATTATTTAAGTTTCCTTGTCACAATGTTCCGCGATGAACTCCGAAACCGCTCAACCGATATCAATAAAATTTCGAATGTGTATGGTTAAGTCTAAGTTATAAGATAGGAGTTTTAGATCTGATAGGTGGCACTGTTGTCGAGATCTGTTTTTTTTTCAACGAAAATTCCGTCTTCAGAGGTTTGTGGCAGGATAACGTCTGCCCGGCCCGACTAGTATTATATAGAAACCTACGCAAAGCTTAGAGTTAACTTAAGTACATCGAAGCCATCAATATTTAGTGCAAACTTACAACAGCTGATAGCGTTCCATTTCTCGAAACTACAAACTCATATTACAATTTTTTAACACGATTTCTTAATTTTTGTCTATTTTTATCTCAGTGCCCCAGCAGGCAGGCAATGTTATTGGTTTTAAAAAGTGAGTAAACTACCAAATATATCTTACCTTCTTTGTCTTTAGCAGAGCTAGTATTCGCCTCCGGTGGACTCGGCTCTACGTTGATAGTCGCCATGGCGTTTTTCTTAGCCAGGCTGTCCTCCTCAGTCGGTTCTCCCAAACTGCTCAGCGAACTGACCCTGGAGAAGTACCCAGGAGTGCCCTCATCACAGTAGTTCACCGGCTTTTCAGGACTTATCATCCCCGAGCTAAACTTTGTATCGAATACTCCCCTTTTTTCTTCAACAGGCTCTGATGCTGCAGTCGCTTGGGGAGTAGTTGCTGCTCTATCGTTATCATGCCTTGGAGGGTCCTCAATAGAACAAGTATCCTTCTCATCCGAATGGGTCATTGCTTCTGGATTTTCTTTGATCGCAGCTTTTGCTTTTCCATCTTTTCCGATGACCCGAAGGTCCGACATTGAAGTAGCTGTAGAGAAAATGATGGGTGTTTCGTAAGGTGTGCCTTCGGTCGCGAAGTGTTTAATGGTGTCTTCGTGTACTGAAGCTCCTGGAGGCTCGGAGATATCAGAACCAGTTTCTGACTGGTGTTCAGCGTAACGTAAAGAGTAATCTGTAGGTTGATCAAGGTCAGTCTCTTGATAATCACCGTAACCTGGATTATCTTTCTTAGAATATTTCTTACTGGTTTCAGCCTTAGGTTTTTCCGCTTCAACCTCGGTATTTTTCGTCTCCGAGTATTTTCGACTGAAATCTATTGGTTGGTCGCAAGAATCCTGGTCGACGTCGAAACCAGATTCTGTGTAGTTTGTTCTCATTTCCGTCGAACTTCTTGGAGGAGGTATCGGCGGTTGCGACGGATACCGGAGATAATTATCTTTTGGGAGTCTCTTCGAAGACATTTTAAACGATTCGCCACCTGTTTCACTTTTCATTAAATCTTTGTTTCTTGGTGTGGGGACAGGGACTTTCCCGGTGCGCATGACCCTTTCGAAAACAGAATCTGAGTGAGTGCTTGTCACAGAGTCTTTACTGTCAGATCTATTCACATTATTCGCACTGCCTGTTGAAGAACGGGTTACTAAAGCACCTTTCAACAACGTGTTACTACAACTCAGATAACTAGCCAAATGAGCACTGTGGCTTAATGATATCTGTGACGTCAAGGTACCCATTAATGGAGAACTTGACGTCATCCGATGCCTCTCCAGGTTCATTGCGATCTGTCTCTCTGTCGCTGTGAATAGATTCTTCTCTTCCCTATTGCTAGTACTCGGAGACGTCGCCGGTTCGATATTGTCACATGTCTCGGCCAGATTCTGGTCCAACTCTTGCTCCAAAGCCTTCTGCTTCCTCGCACCAAGCGTCGGTAAAGCTGGTAAGTTCATATTCCTCGCGGTCGTATCTAATGATATAATGTGCGTTTTACCAGGTTTTGAATTAAGTAGGTTTTTGAGCGCGGCACTAGATCCCATAGCTATCATTTTATGCTTCGAATGGATGAGACTTCTAAGCATGGGGACTGCCCCGTGGTCCCATAGGAACTGTTGATCCAGAGGGCATCTCGCAGACAGATTCCAGAGTGTACCACACGAGTTGCTAACTACTGTCAAACTTGGAGATTTCAGGTGCTGTAGCAAGACACTTAAGCAATTTCTCTCGCGGAGAATTTGTCTGTAATCTTCGCGGACGGCAATGTGACTAGACACATTCCTCATAATGCCACCTGCATTCTCTACTATAGCCAGCGTTTTCGTCGGGGAATTGTAGCTGAGCATGTCTACGAGGAATCCTAGAGCTCCGTCAACGGAACATAAGGCTACTTTGTTCATAGAGCAATGGGCCGTGAGATTCCACAGAGCTGATAGGACAGACTTGAGTGTTGCTTCCTTCTGACAGGTCATAGCGGCTTTCGTGAGGCCTTTGACCGCGCCTACTTCTCTCAATACCTGTTTGCTGTTGGTATCAGCTCTCCATGATAGATTTCTGAGAACAGCCGCGGTTACCTGAAATAAAAATAAGAAACCATTACAGATAGTGTAAAATACTAATAAAGGACTATGTAAATTAAAGGCATTGGCTATATACGAACCTGTCGCATGTCATCATTGGGCGATTCCAGTTGTTCAACCAGCGCCAACATGAAATCTTTGAATGAACATAATAACGATTTATTGTTCCCATCGCCGAACGTTAAGTTCGTTAGCGTCATGCCCGCATATTTTCTCATGGTTAGGCATGTGTTATCGTCAGTTCTGCTACCGTGTGCTGCCTGATCACCACTCACAAGAGCAGCTAATGCTTGCAACCCTCCGAGTTGGCACACCACATGTCTATGCTCCTCGTCGAAAGACAACTTCATAAGTGCGGCGACGCTCTGACTCGGATGCTTCGCTGTATCTTCTTCTATTACTTCTTTCCCTTCTTTTCTAGCTTCTACAAGATCTTCTAAAACGTAACAATATTCCCTTACTTGCTCTAATAACCTCCATACTCTAGCTTCCCTTCTACCCGCCTTGTCGTCAGTCTGGGTGTGGATGATATTCCGTAAAGCCTTCGCAGCGCGATCTCTAGTTTCTCTGGGTACTTTGGAGTGAATCAATTGCACCAATAGAGGTATACACCCAGCTTGCCTCATAGCTATACAACTTTCTACAGAACGGCTCATATCCAACAGGGGTCCACTTAAATCAGCATTATTTTCTGGTGATAAACTTAAAAGAGATATTAACGAGCAAACACACTCCATTTTGTTTTCTAAATTAGATGAAGATCTGGGCCCGTCTGTGGAACCATTACTGGAGAAACTACGGACGCTTCCAGAATCGTGACCTGTCCAGACGTCGCGTTCTCCTGGCCAGGTCCCCCTGTAGAGTTGGGACGCTCTTTTATCTCTTTCACTAGATCTCGCTGCGTTCTCTAATCCATAATGTAACGTGCTTCTGTAACTTGTTCTATGTGGTCGTTCTTCCTGCGGCGTGTAAGTTGGCGTTTTTTGAGGTCTTTTGGGTAGCGCCCCAGCCTTCTTTTGTGCTTGACTATCGTCACCATCGACTTCATCGTCCAAGAAGTTGGGATTCGTTATATCACTGCGTTCGTCCAACTCATCAGGCGAGGGGGAATGATCAAGAAAGTGAGGTTTAGGTATGCGACATTCTATGTTTGATCTGGAAGGCGGTTGATAGTCATCGTCGAGGAAATGCGGCCGGCGATGGCGGGGATTTGTGTCCAGTGTTTCTAATTCTAGTGTGAGATCTCGCGACCGCGCTTTGTCCGTTGATTTTGGTGGAGCTGGTATTTTTGGTTTGGTGTTTTTCTGGTCGGGTAAGCGGCGCGTGTCCTGCGAGATCGGAGACAGATCAGAATGCCTATGAGGCGGTTCGCTGGAAGTAGAAGGTGTGCACTCTTCACTTGCCGATGGCCCGGAATCGGTTAATGGCGAATTCGAGGAGTCCATACTGCTCCAAGGATCTACCATTACTTCGTTCTCCAACTGCAACAAATAAACGATCATCAGTATCATCATCAGCGCCTATAATCCTTTTTCGGTCAACGAGGTTAAGGCTCGAGTCAAGTCGTAAGGTAATCCGATATGACGAATGTTAAGAATCAGCAAAAAGCTACGAGGTGAAGGTCAGTCGGTCTCAGCGTAAGCTCGCCGAACATTAAGTCGTATTTAATGTGGATGACGTGAAAATAAACACCGAATGTGTGTGCGAGCGAACGCTGTCAATTTGGGACAGTCGTGTGTACAATGTTAATTACATAAATATCCGGCCGCTTACGTCAACCTGTCGAATAAATGTTGGTGCGAAATTTACGATACAGTTATTGCATTAACAGCCTGTACACGAGCTGTAAGTAACGGCGTCTATATACACACGTGATGATTTAAAAATAAAGATAACGGGCATGAATCATCATAAAGAACATTTACTCGGGAAATGTTAATACCAGTTCAAATATTTGCAGTTACTATATCTGAGTGCATTTACTTTGCCACAAGCGGACATTCTCGGGCTATTTATAAGCAGCACAACACAGTAATCTTTTAACAACAACGAACCTCGAATCATCGAACAAATCGTATATAGTAATCAAACATTACTTTCCTGAGTATTTTCAATTAAGATTATGTCATTGTTGGCTAATAAGTTTTTATATAATTTAATACCCTTTACTATATGAATTATTCATTTATTTTTCCCTTAATACTAACAATGAATTATTATTTTTCAGTAAAATCCAAATGTACTTTGTTAGTTAATGATATCTTTAAGCCAAATCGTAGTTATAAATACAATAAGTAATTGTAATCTTACAACAGAAATGAATAAATACCACCAGTTGCTATCGTATGTACGTTATCTAAAATCGTCCAACTTAACAAAAAAAACTACAATTTCTACTTCGTATTCATGATTAAATTCTTGGTAACTCATGACATAAGTATAAAAACGGCACGATTGGACAATAGCATGTTTAGATGCTCACGATATTCTGGTCGCGTGCTGGTAGTCACTGCCCACTGGTGGACGGGCCGTGGCGTAGGTCGTCGATCTCGCCAGGCATGGGGCATAGTATCTAAATAGCAATACTGCTGCATTACAAATTTCCGTATTAAAATGAATCATAGCCATCCTTACGAGTATTACGCAAAACATTGTGATCTTAAATCATTTGGACATCACATAAATCATCAACATGACTAACAAATTTAGGCAAATATTTTAATGTGTCGAGTATCAATCAGCGATTACTTAGTGCCTACAGTATTCTGTTACAGTATTACATCACCCGCCCTACAAATTACCCCGTCTCGGCGTGTAGGAAACCCGACACGCAAATTCATTGTCCGCACTCTGCTCCTAATGGGAATGATTCAATGGGGTCATGCTAGTGTTGTGACGACTTCTGCCGAATTAAGAATCGGTTTTTTAATAAAAAATGGATATTTCGTGATGACTAACGATGAATGATGATTATAGTTTTGTTGGGGTCTAGAGTTGGGGTACAATATTTTGCCGTGTTGCCTTCTGAATACTCTGACACTAGACCCTGGACCGCTTCTTCACCGTCTTGCTCCATGGCGTAGTGTGAAGGAGCTACACAGCAGGCCGGCATGAGTGTGTTGAGTAGCGGGGGATAGTTTGTCTCTCGCTACTCGATGCAGCGTGATCACTTTGTCGTGCCAGGATAAAAAAACATTGGGCTTAGGCCACGTGGTTACCACCATAGTCAAGATATGACTTGTTAAAGTTTTTTTTACTTCTTACTGTCGTTGTTTATTATTAGGTCTTGCATAATTCCAACTATCATATAACCTGTTGTAACTATTTGTACAATATTGGATAGTTTTGTTTGACGAAGTATAATAAGAAGTATAACTTCAAAAAGTCGATAACTATAGTTAAAATTAACTACGGTAGTAACAACACGGCCTTAAGAGTAAACCTTTTGGATAGAAATCACAGAAAAAAAGGGTTGCATTCCTTAAACAAGTACCTAGGTGTATGAATCCTTAGATCATACCTAAATACAAAGAGTTTAAAACACCTGATGAGATATATTGCTCTCAACCAAGTATGAACTTTCAAGTCTCAAAGACCCGAGACTATTATTCATGGACGAGGCCACATCTAAAACGGCAAAAAATTGTATAACACACTTGACACTGACTGATAACTATAATACATCAGCTCCAACCTCGTTGAGTCCGAATCATTCAAAACAAATGGCACAGCACTAGGTCGCTCTAAGAGAATAGCCAGTACCGTGCGTGGGATGAAAATTTATTGCACTGGGCAAATACTAAATGCGACCTCAATTCTGTATGTCTACTTCAGTACATCTCAACACTAGTGATCGTCCCGGTTTCGCATGGCTACTGTGAGTAGGAATAGGAGATAAGCCATCATAGACATTTTTGAAGACCATTTTAACACCTACAATCATACTGGTCTGCATTATAGTAATCTTATCTTTCTTCTCTTATCTTATTCTTATAGTTTCTTCGTAGATTACTATGAAAATCTACAATAGGGGAGTTGAGAACTTCCGGTGTGTTTGTTTTGGAGGTTCGGGAAGTCCGTAATGTAGACAATCATGGATTTTCAGCCGATAAATATCCATACCCCGTCGTAAATCCAGGAGAAACAAAAAAAAAAACTATATCTATTATCTAATCAACAAGTTACGTAATATGAAACCGGTAATATCGTAAGAATTGTAAACCATCAATAAGTCAGTCATATAAATATTTAAAATAACAATTGCAGTGTCGTTATAAAATCATTTTTGATTCTATTTTGGAAAGATTCTTTTTTATTTCGGTTTCATATCAAATAACATTCCAAATTAAACGCCGGAAACAAATCTTACAACTTCTATTTACATATTTAGGCTCAAGAAATAACTGCATGCAACGGTCATTGGCCTCAAGCTTTGTTTACTATTGCACCAAATGTTACATGCCGAACTGTATAAGGCATCGACAAGTAGAACATCCTGCTATGGAATTGCTATTGCAAATTAATTCACAAACTAGGTTGGACGAATTTGGCAACCTTTAGACGTGTCTCATTATTGACTTAGTCCCAAAATGGGACATAATAAATTTTTATTTGATAAAATAGCACCTGATGATAAATAGGGTAGTTTCCTGTCACAATAGAAATGAGGTCACAATGTTTATTTTAAATATTGGTCTGAGCAAAAATGTTTGCGTAGTGGGAACATATCTCCTTCGCACAAAGGCACAGTAATGGTCATTCTGAGAACCGTGACGTCATGGGACATATCATGCATGCATCCTTTTACTGTCATACATACACCCTTCCAGCAGATTTGAATGTCGCCAATTTACTTATTTTTGTTCCGATTCATAAAATTCTTTCAAAAGTAGGTTTAAGGTAATGTAACTTGTTGTTTAAAGTAATAAAACAATTGGGTCAACTACCCTATTGCTTGCCTCGACTACACTAGAATTATACAGGCTGCCATAGAACAAGGCTCGCCTAACGAGCCAAAATGGCGTTTTTTATTTGGTTTATTTTAGTTATATTGCAATATTAGAAAGAATTTTAAAAATAATTACAGTCAAACACAGTACGGGCATAGTAAGTTTCTGTGTTTGTCGGGCTCCTTCCCAAAATGAGTTTATGACGTCACTGGCTTTTGTTCGTGAATTTACTTAGTGGTTGTCTGTGTGATTATGGAATTACGCTGACAAATTCCAGCCATTTAGGCGCAGCGGTTTGGTGTGGGCGTAAGTATGGATTTGCTAGTTAGGGTAATCATTTAGAGAATAAACGTTTACTAATAGAATACCTATGTCGTTAGCTTTGCATTGCAAAGTGTTTCGGGGAATTTGATAGTTGCTAGCCGTTAGTTCCTCCTTTTCCATATTTTTTCCTTGGGAAGATCTAGTAGCAAGCAATACACTCACGTTTTGCAGAAATTAGTTCTGCTCCATAATGTGATAGGTTGCGAGTCTATTCCAACATGAGGTACAAATTCTCATCTGGGGCAATTGACGGAAGATTCGAATATAATTTGTGATTGCCAGACTTCAGATTCAAATCCAGGACCTCGCCAGTTTTCCAACCACATATTGCCAATAGTTCAATAAGGCGATTAGACAACTGGTGTTAACAGACGTTCAAATAAAATAAGTAGACATAAATTCAACACACACTAAACTAAATATTAAACATATAACATTTTCCAAAGGGCTAGGACAAATTTAAAATTCTGTCGGTGACTTAGCATTGCAAATTGCTAGTAACTTGTCGGCCTCTATTCCCGTCGCTGGCAGTCTGTCACACAATGGGAATGCGGTGTTCCGGCGACCACAAAATAGGCTTTCAGACTGAGCCAGTGTCGGTTCCGGTGGCAAATTGGCGCGATGCGAAATCATTATTTATGAATGAAAAAAGAGATTTAACGCTATGTATAAAAATTTTAACAATTAAAATGGTGGTGTCGTAAAGTCAAGTGTAATTAAACATTTTAATACTTTAACCAAATCAAAAGTATTAGACATTATTTGGAAAATAACTGCGCACCGAAATCTAGAAAAGTAATTAGAATTCGAAGCCAGTGTTACAGTTTAAAACTAGAGTGACTTTCACATTGACGATTTGGCCGGTAACGTTTCTAAATGCATTTAAGTGCATGTTTCTAGAATACAAAATTCACAAAAATCCGTAACGATGTAAGTAATTTTTAAACTCTGTAAGTGGGCTGAAACACATCCAAAAGAAATAGAACAATAAAGACGCTAACCACACTTGTGTACTTTCATATTCAACTTGCGTGTTCCTTTGAACGTACTCGCATATCTCCCAAATCACCGTGCATTTGGTGAATGATTTGGTAGTTGTCATTTGATTAAAAAAAATGTCACGTGCGCTAATTGATGCGTTTTTGCTTTACATGCAAAAGAGAAAGACGCAATTTGCAAGTTAAAAGCACACCAGTGGTGACAGAGCCAAACCATCTATATACTGAAAAAATAGCATAATATAGCTTTTAAGCAACCTCTTCATACTCACCAGATCGCTATCTTTGGAAGACGTGACGTCATCCAGGGGGTTTCCGTTCTCCATATCAACACCGGAATCGTTCGGATCACCGCGTCTCCTCAGCACATCGCTCCTAGCTATGTCGTGGTAGTTGTGCCTCAAAGGGGTGAAACTCATGCGCAAGTCCGTAGTGAAATCATCGTATAGTTTGAAATGGTTTGCGTTGAACTCAGTGTCGTTGTCTAGGACTTCGCTGCAGTCTAACCTCGATGAGTTCGGTCTATCGACATTCTTGTACAGTTTGTAGTAGTCGCGGACATTCATTTTTACACTGTTTACGTTTATATCTACAGTTTTATCATTTTACGCGGAGCTCCTGGTTTGAAATGATAGTAAGTACGGTTGCGTCGGTGGCGGTGTAGTAATGTATTGAATATCGTCGAGTGAATTTAGTTTGCGTTTGTGCTAGATCGTTGGCACAGTTATTGCTCTTATAATAGTCGATATCGGAATGCTATACTTTGTTATAACAGTTAAATGGGTATGGTGTTAGTGCGCTGAGTGGAAATAGAATTTAGCACAAAAATATGTAACTTTTCCATTATGTACAAGTACATATAGGTACAGAAATACAATTGATAGTAACTAGATAATCATAGGTGTATTTTTGACAAACGTAAATTGATGTTTAATATATTATTGGAGTGGAGTCTTTGAAATACATGTCAGACTATCAGATACCCCTTGGTTTAACGCTTTGTTAATAAAAATAAATTTGTTCAATAAGATTCACAGTGAATGCGAGCGTAGCCACAAATATCTACAAGCATATGGATCACATAAAACGTAAACAGTATGTTGGGTTTGAAGCTCTGTTCAATAAATAGGTCAACAATAACCACTGTAACGGTTTTAGAACAGAAGGGCTCTCTGTTTGTGTAAAGTGGTAATTAATTTTTTTATTACAGACGCTTTTATTTGGCACGACGCCATGTTCTCATGATGGATGGGTTTTCAGTAGCGGTTTTAGTGAGAGAACTTTTATTAGAACAATTAGAGATATTTTTTATGGATAAGATCTAGCTGTTTGTATATGTGGTAAAAACTTTATTTAAGGAAGCGAACGCAATAAAAAGATGATTAATCATGATTGCAGTAGGTGACAAATATTTTGCAATAGCATTTGATCGCAATTTCACACAAAGTTCGTTTCGAAACTGTTTAGAAAAGATCTGAGCTGTAAAGTTTTCAAGTTACCTCTGCTAAGTTCCAAGCATTGCATTTTGATATGTTGATCATGGGAATTACTTTTGCAGTTACAACGTTTACAGTTTGTTTATACAAATGCTTTGGAGTATGGTCTAGTTTAGTATTTTTTTGTGAATTTGTATTTTTATTGTTTTTCTTGGCTGTATTCTGTTTTGTGTCTTAATTAGTAAATAAATAAATAAATTAGGATTAGTACCTGATTCGATTCCCGAGTTCAGCCATACAATATATGTTCAGATTTTTGATAAAACACATACTTATTATGGGTATTTCTTTTCTTCGCGATTATAGAAGTGAGCATATGAACGTTAGCATTAAAAAAGCGACGCTTGCTATTTAAATGAAAAATACGATGTGTAAAATAATGCGTATTTCAATCTCAGTGTAAAAACAGTGCATTTGCTTGAAGTTGTTAAAACTTTTACGAGTTTGTTTAATGGACGTTTCTATGAGAAAGTTTTATAGGACTTTTAACGTTTTTACATTACCGATGATGTTCAGTTTTATTTTAGTAGAAAGTGGAAATATATTGACATGTAATGCGGTGTTTGTGAGCCTATAATCTTGAGTATTATTTTATTATTTCACAGCTTTTAACAAACAACAAAAAACACGACACTGTTAACCATAGATGGGTATGGATTTAGTAAAATCAGTTTATTTCTAACGAAATTTTCTCAAAATGTGATGACTTCTATAATGCTTATGTTACGTAATTTACATCTATCAAATCTTGAAATTCCTACAATTAGAACATACATACATATACACTCACGCCTGCAATCCCCGAAGGGGTAGGCAGAGGTGTAACCAGTACACCCACTTTTCGCCGAATTACAGTCCCATAATGTGACAGGGGGCGAGATCATCGCCATACCGGGCACAGGTTCCAGACTCCGGGCTAATACTGAGAATTTCTAGATAGAAAAACCCAATATCACTTTACCCGACCTGGGGATCGAACCCGAGACCTCAGCATAGCAGTCGTAACGCATGCGCAATTACAACTGCGCCACCGAGTCTGTATAATTAGAACGGGACACAAAGTTTGGTATTAAATACCACCCATGCAGCCTTTAACATTTTCACATATCAAGTCATTGCCATAAATTAGTTTTTGATGAGAACCGAAAACTACTCTATCAAAACCATGTCCACACACATGTTGCGTGCACATTGCGTAAGAGAGCATCGCTCATAGCCATGAGAACCACATAACATCCGACAGGCATCGCATGGAAATAGCGTGGCCATCGTAAATCCACGGTGAAAATAGCCGTGTTTACACTGAACGATTCAAGGTTGGATTCATCGGATCTGATGCGGATAGATAATAGCTTTCATTTATAATTAATGTTGTTTTTAGGTAGTTATTTTTACTAACACGTTTTTAATTTTTGTACTATTTTGTACTAAAGATTCATTGCTGCTCTTTGCGGAAAAGTAGGTACAAGGAAATTAAATTAATATAGATAGGTATTATTGTTAATAATTTCTTAATTTCATGTAGAATTTTGGGCGTATAATCGTAAATTAATAAATTGAAAATAGCTTGGGTAGCATGGTATAGAGATAGCACTTTCGTTTTGCCAAATATAGATGCATAAATAGCTTGGGATTTGGGAAGATCTACATAGTGATCGTTCATCTCGTGCACAACTATCGGTTGTTTATGGATTCCTATGGTAAAGATGTTCTTCAATAATAGTCTTGGAATCATCTTGCTTTCAACAAAATATTTTAAGTAATAAAAAATTGCTGTTCTAAAATCTAAAAGAGCCCTTATTAGCAAACTCTAAAATTGTTCATCTCGGAGCCACTGTAGGAGTTATCTCAAGGGCGCTTGACCCACTTTCCGGTTATGCTTCGACAATATTTCGATAGTCCTCCGCCTCCGCGCTATCATAAAGCAGGGTTGACGGATATGAGTAAAAAATGGTCAGATTTTATAGGACCGTCCAAATAACACTGGCATAGAAGAGTATATGGTCTAAATCTGCAAATTCCATGGCCGGGTGAAGTGAAAACAAATGAGTAGGCATCGTAGATTCTGACAAGTTTGGATATCACCAGGGAAAAGAGTCCGACCGAATCTAAAAATTACCTATAGTTTCATATAGAATGAGAAGTAACCTGCATTTCATCAATCTCTACCCGTATGGAGATTAGTTCTCACCAAATAGAATGTAGCCTAGGCTTCCCACTCATATATTTGTATAAATTATTGCTACGGCAAGGGTTACTTCACGTTGGTTTAATTGAGACAGTGGTAGTAACCCGGTCGTGTCGGCCATAGACCATAATATCTATAGCGTAGTTACGTTTTCAAACGCACATATCATGATACGTAAAGTGCTTAATACTATCCGTATCCTTAATACTACTGATAATACTGTTGATCTGTTAACTGACAACCCTATATACATAGCCCTTGCCCTTAAAACTGAAGACGCCTTTGAAACACTAAACTTCGACCTTGAACTCTCATTGCAATGTTTTAGAACAGGTGGGTCTCGAGTGGCATTTCAAATGGTATGTATATCTATATAAATAAAATTGGATGCCTTGGTTGCTAAGCATGTCACTTAAGAATGGCTGGATCCATTTTAAACGGAAATTGAGAAAGTGCTTTCTTCTATGGGATTTCAGTCTCATATATTACCGATAAATGTAGGCGAAGTTCCGACAAGCCTTAAAAACCATAGTGTTGGCTTCTGACAGGTTGTTCTGGAAATCTTTAGGGAGGCCTATCTTCAGCAGTGTACGTCCAAAGGCTGAATAATATGCGAAGTTGCGACAAGCCTTAAAATAACTATAGCGTTGTGTCTTATATGATTCAGTCCACAGACTACAGTGCATGCCATGTTAGTTCGTTAGCTAGACAAGAGAAAACAATATTTTAGGTAACTTTAGTTCGTTACAACATAATTGACAGGAATTACAAGCAAGGTTGTTTACAAAATTGTTCTATTGGGAACACTAGTCACAAATGCGTCTTATAGAACAAGATAATATTAGTAACGAGATAATTACAATTGCGTGTAAACAGTTCAACGAACCGCATGGCGCGTGGTGCAGTTTACTGTATTGAGAGTTATGTTTTGAGGGCGTTGATTAGACCTGGTGTTTTATGGATAGTCGTAATTGCGAGATTCTGAACCTAGGGTCACTCTCTGGGGCTGCAGAAGTGGTTCAGCAAAGAGACGTCGCGAAATCTATGAATGAATCGAGATTATAAAAGCTTTAACGATATAAATAAAAGTAAAACGAAAAAATCATGTTCACCGTACAGAGCTAATTCGAATAAATGAATTAGGTTGTGATTTCTTACTTAAACATATAAAATAATATGCCAATTACTTTACATATTCACAAATTCCAAAACTATGCGTTATCACTCTGTTGATGGAATCTTAAAAACAAAGCAACATTTGCATTTATAATACCAATTACTGCAAAAAACTACTCAAGTCAATATTAATGATAAATTGTTAAACAAATGTCAACGCAAATTTAAAGTGGTAGTAGGCGGGTGCGGAGGTTTTCCAGCAACTATTTTGTGTGGGATGTCTTAAGGTTACATCGGATAGAGAAATATCAATTCCTTAGAACAACAATGGACAACAGTATATTGTCAAATATCTGCTTACAAGTTCAATAAAAACTGTATTAAAATGTTGAATTGTTACAGACATAGGCAAAGCAATTCATAACACAAATTCATATATCAGGGTATACCCTGTATGAATGTGTAGTCTATAGGATACAAACTAAAATGAAACGCTCTATAAATACACCACTCAATTGTGTCTGCAGTAAGATTGAAAATTAAGCGGCAATATACAAAAAACTAAATTCATCATTATTGAAACACCCTATGCAGCTGTATAGCGTTCTAAAATAAATGCAATTCAGAAATATAGAAACGTCGGACACGAGGAAACGGTTCAGACGATAGATGTGGGGCGTTGACAAATCCACAGGAAACGTGATGTTAAAAATAGTTCCAAAGCACGTGGCGACAAAACTGAAATATTAAATTCGAGAGAAATGTAGAAAAATGTGTGAAGCACTTGCACAAACAAAATAAAAAGGGACTAAATCAACTTAAGATTATTCTGATTCTGTAATTATGCAGGTTAAGTAAAAAGGCAACCGAATATGAAGCTTTGTAATTCCACACTAAACATTGCCAATCCCCAAGTTGATGCCTAAGATCTAAAACACTCTTGCTATAAAAATACGTTGTCGTACATTAACTAAATGCTAATGCTCGGTATATATGCAATGAATGTCATATTCAGAATGGACTATACATTTTTTGGTAAGTTCTGACTTATTACTTTAGTGTAGATGGACTTTAAGTCTTAAGGCTACTGTCCAAAACACTGATTAATAATATTAGAAGGGACAACGTGAATAGAACGAAATCATAAATATTAATTTATTTGCATCGGTTCCTAAATTTCGAGTAACATCAATGAAGCATTACTATAATTGTTTAGCTACGTGTATTGAGGGTCACAGGCATCGTAAATAAACAAATAATTTGTAGCAAAGTCCAAAACAGATCCAAATTGCTTCCAACTGCTCGATCTAACGTTCAAAGTCCTAAATTAATCAGTAAAGCAGATCGCATCTATTAACCGTACGAAAGCGATGCACGCGTGGTGCCGCGGTGAAAGTGGCGCTTATGGAATTTCGCGATGTGTACAACCACTACAGTAATTAGAGTGCGACGGTTCACGGCTCCACGCGAGCTCATCTGCACGATGGATGAGGGTATGGTAGGCCGTTCACCTGACACGAGACTCATTGGTACCCTGGTAGTTAAAAAAATGCGTTATTAGTTTTACCAATTTCATTCTTTGCTGGTGTTATCCCAGCCAAGTTCCGCCTTTCTCATTCTTTGCAGTGAAACATTAGTTTTCTATTCTACAACGTTTATTGATAACAAACGATTCGGACTGTTCTAGAAAACTTTAAATTACCGAGTCCTTTTTACTAAACAATTTGCAGATAAAGACTGCGATACTATGGATAGCTTAATTAGTCTTGTATTAGAGTATGCATAATGTATTGATAACAAAAAATATTAAATAGCTGAAGGCGAGTAGTAACAATTTGGGTACGCATGTAAGTTTGTACATATATTTAAAACTACAAAAAGCATAAGACGTTCAAATTATTCTTAGTTAACACATAAGTTCTGTTCACTTTTCCATTGTACTCTAGATACTTGCTGGCATGACACGTGACGTCATACATTAGTGCCTTTAAAAATGAAAGTAATAAGCTGTAACTTTTTTCTTACGTCCGCCATTCGCCACACATTCGTCTAAACATCCATTAGAACTTTCTTCAAATTCTTGCCAAATTATACAACAGTTTAACTAGCTAATGAGTTCTAGAGTAGTGGTCACCGTATGAACTAACTAGTTGTTGCTCGCGGCTCCGCCCGCGTGGAGGTCATGTTTGGGAGAAAAAGTATACAATATAAAATACCAATATTAATGCGTTTAACTTAAAAATTACGGATTTTCATACAAACTTTCATTCCCTATTTTACCCCCTTAGGGGCGGAATTTCCAAAAATCCTGAAACATATATTTTTTATTTTTAACTAAAATGCCAAATACAAATTTTCATGAATTTAACTTCAAAAATGACGGATTTTCATACAAACTTTCATCCCCTATTTTACCCCCTTAGGGGTGGTATTTCCAAAAACCCTTCCTTAGTGGATGCCTACGTGATAAAAGGTACCTACTGTCAAAATTTCAAGTCTCTAACCCGAGCCGTTTAGGCTGTGCGTTGATCGATCAGTCAGTCAGTCAGTCAGTCAGTCAGTCAGTCAGTCAGTTTCTTCTTTTATATATACAGATGGATAATATCTCATTATTTCCTTCAGAGACTTGAAATCGCGTAGTAATCGGGAGCGCTGATGTTACGAATCGTGTATCTTTTCCGTTTTTTGAAGATTAGGCTTTAATTACTATTTCTTTCGATTTCTACCTATAATTAATAAGCAAATATGTAAGATCTATTTTGTGTAATCCAACTTATTAATTTAAGTAATATAAATAATCGAGTAGCCTATTCCCACGACTACCATATTCCCATGGCATTTTAGATTCAGATTGGCGGTGATGTTAACCTATCATCCATTTACCTGCTCAACTGTCACCTTCAACTATAAAAATACCAGCTAGTATATAAACTTGTGACGTTATTTCTTGGTGTCTAAGACATTCTATCTCTTCTCTTAACTCTGGCAAGAAACAGCAGAATACAGGGAGGAGTGGTAGAATACGGGAGAGATCTCCAGCAGTGAGACACAATAGAACGACAAAAATCATATAACTGTGTCTTCCTTTCAATCACACTGATATAGGCGACCGTCAGCAAGCGATAAATTTTCGACATCAATGCAAACATGTTTTATCACATTTTTGTATGATTACATGACGGCCTTGTCGCTCTTAGTAGAGGCGAATAACTTACTGAAAAACGAAAGGCCGAGTGGCAACGGTACAATGTTTTTATGAACTGTGAAGAATATTTTGACAAGACCATTTTCATATTCTATTTTATGGAGGAGTTTGTAAGCAGAAAGTCACTGGGCATTATGAGGATTAACACGTGTTGGGGCGACAAGCGCAGTGCAGTGCCATGCAGTGCTTTGTAAATTATAGTTTTGCGTGGCTACATTGTGCAAGCGATATGCATGTCTTGTTAAACAGATGTTTAAAAAATATGTTTCTGGCGTGGCTACATGTAATAGGTAAGGATATTAGATAAGCTGAAAAGGGCTAAAATTAAAAACGATAAGTTCAATACACTCCAAAAACAACTGTCGACGAACTAGTGACTCTCTCTCGGTCATTCTCGGCTTAAAAATTAAGGGAGTATAGTGTAGTGGGTCATTTGGTTGGCATTTAGGTCGTTACCTTCTAATATCTGAGTGCACTTATTTATTAGGCTTCAGAAAATTCTACTTTGGCCAAGAGTGCGTGTTTCAGCGCTATTAACAATACATGGCTGCTGTTTTCAATCATTTTTACGAACATCAATCAATTAGGGAAAACAATTTGTATTACAAGTATATAGAGTATATTTTGTAATAAAATCAGTACCCACGACAGCCCTTGACTGAAATTTACATTCTTCCCTATAGAACCATAAAAATAAGGTCACATGGAACCTCTCTGTTGATATCAAAATTGGAGATATGTAAATTCGGCTCCATTTCATATAAACAACTTATGATAAGCAGTTTATGGGGAAAATAGGTCTACGTTCAATGTGAAAGAAATTTATTGTTGTTTGGAAAACTATTTCTAGACATTATTCTTGATATGTCTGAAAATAAACTGTTTAATTGTGAAACTTTTATACAGTTTGATTTATTCTTGGAGGCATTTAGTTGTTTATAAAGTTATTATAATAAATATTGTGTTAGTGTCCAACTTATTCAGAATGAAAAAATACACATAAAAAATTACTAGCCCTGTATAAAACATTGTCCCACTGCTGGGCACGGGCCTCCTCTACTAATGGGAGGGGTTAGGCCTTAGTCCACCACGCTGGCCTAATACGGTTTGGTAGACTTCACATACCTTCGAAATTCTTATAAGAATTCTCAGGTATGCAGGTTTCCTCACGATGTTTTCCTTCACCGTTATACACATAGCGTGTCCTATAAATCGTGCCAAGCGTAAGGACAAGTATATTAATCTTCAGTACGTAAATTGATCTGGTGACAATGTGCCTTATACATACATATACGTTCTCAACTTGATAGCAAACACGTAGGTACATATATAAGGCAAAAAACCATAGGTAAGTTGCGCTTCGGGTACAGCCAGTGTATATCCAGTTACTAGAGGCCAGCGTAGTCGTAGAACTTTATGTTTTTTTTTATAAACTCATTTTCATTTTTCACTACAAAACTTGACTTCATTTTTTTTTACCTACCGTAATATAAATTGGCACTCACATTTGACATAACAAACAAATAATTCACGTAACAGTATTACAGTTCATGGAAGTGTGGTACCGTTCTTAAAGAAAAAGTGGCACCGCTGATCCTAGGAATATATATACATATAACCAACTACTAGTAAATAATACAGTTGCAGCATTACTGTAACTTTTAATAATATTTATTATATTATATTTTTGTTATAGACGATAATACAAATAGTTCAAGTTCCTTACATACATACATATACACTCACGCCTGTAATCCCCGAAGGGGTAGGCAGAGGTGTAACCAGTACACCCACTTTTCGCCGAATTTCAGTTCCATAATGTGATAGGGGGCGAGCCTATCGCCATACCGGGCACAGATTCCAGACTCCGGGCTAATACTGAGAATTTCTAGATAGAAAAACCCAATATCACTTTACCCGACCCGGGTATCGAACCCGAGACCTCAGCACAGCAGCAGTCGTAACGCATGCGCAATTACAACTGCGCCACCGAGGCAGTCCAAGTTCTTATTCTCTAATAACTATCAAATGTTGTTTATATCATTATTACATCTTGTTTCACTACGTTTTTTCTTAATTTAGATAATAACACTGAGTGGTTGTGGTTTCACAATGTAGGGGTGTCGGAGGGAGGCGAGGTTCCGCGATTTGATACCTAATTCCCCATAAAAATACTTAGAGTAATACGGAGCTCTGTGCTCGATGTAGTCTAACCACGTTCCAGGGTGTCTACAAGAGCTGAAAGGTGTGAGGGCGGGATAGTCTCGAGCCGCTACTATACATAAATCAACCTAATTGATATAGCGTGATGAATTGGACGCCACGGAGGCAATGCCCTCTTAGACGGTACTTATAATATCTTAGATCTTTATTAAAGCGAATACATTACTAAATAGATAATACATTACCAACATTTTGTCGGGGGTTTTGAGTTCGGGTACGATGTTTGGCCATTTTGCGACCTTCTGAGTACTCTGACACTAGACCCTCGACCACTTCTTCACCTTTTTGCCCATGGCGTAGTGTGAAGAAGCAGGTCAGTATGATTGTCTCTCGCTACTCGATACTCTAATTGGACGGCACTGCGCTTACCATCAGGTGCAGTGTGGTCACTTTGCTGTGTCAGAATTTTTAAAGAAAGTAGATATTATATTATTTAGTGGCATGTTAGTATTCGTAGTATTTAGTATAGCCTATGAGGTTTACTGTCTATATTACTCTATATGGTAAAAAAATGGTAATAGAAAAAAAGCATAATGTGGAAAACGATACACCTATTAAAAAATTGCACAGATTGATAAATTCATTATTAACCGTCATATTTAACATAGTTGTAGATATTTATTAGGTAGACTTTATTATTCAGGTAAATCATGTCAAAGAGCAATAAACTATTACAAAAGGTTCCCAAAGTCTGCACTGGACCATGGGGCTAGAATTAATTAGAACTACATTATATTAACATATACAAAGTAAAAAGTTACAGGGAAATCCGTACCATATTCAAAACAGATAGAGGGGAATGTGGATTAATAACACGTGAATAATTTGTGACATCACATGTTATGAAAGAGCGGCAATTAATATTAAATTTCTAGAGCAATATTAAAATGTCATGTATTTCCTTAACACACGAAAATTATGAGTTCGTTCGCACTTGGCTCTTATCTAATACGGTCTTTATGTTTAGTAATTTCCGTTGAAATATTTTTATAAAGTTCATTCATTTCGTGCGACTAAAGGCCAGTAAAGTTTAACATTCGTGCAGTTTCTTTTACAGATTTTACTCATATTTTGCAATAACTGGCATCAAGGCTGTATAAGATTTATGTTTTATTTTTATCTTTAACAACATCACCTCTGATTTATACTTGCTTGTCTGCACTTATTATTTATTTATTAATTAAAATGATTAAGTCGCAGCAAACATTCCACTACATGTCCCTTTTATCGGGTTCAAGTGTATAAATAATAATCTATATTAATACGTGATGGGAAAACTTTGTATCCCTTTTTGAAACATATTGCGCGCTTCGAGCAGTGTGTAGTTTGGCATACTTAAAGCATATATGGAGAAGGAGTGCAGAAAGCTGAAATTTATATATTGTACTAGCGGACCGTGCAGACGTCGTCCTGCCCGTAAAAGCAGCGCCATCTGCCGGGCTGATTTGTGAATCTAAACCATCCAGGACGCCACCCAAACGCTTACAAAAAAAATCATTTAAATCGGTCCAGCCGTTTAGGAGGAGCTCAGTGACATACACACGTACAGTAGAATTATATATATATATATTGTATAGGTTATAAATACGTTCAATAAAATAAAACATTATTTGTGTCCAATCAGACTGTCCATGTCAAATACATAACACACGCTAATGAAATGACATATGTATACACGTTCTCAGTGAAGTAATAAAATATATATGCAATGTTTATAGAAGTATTATACTTTTTGAAGAAACAACTCAAAAAATCTTAATCTTAATATTTAAATTATAGTTAGTTATGGTGGAATTTCAACATGTGTGCGATATCTATATAATAACAAATACACACAGCAATCATATACAAAGTACTGGCCACTAGATGAAAGCTGTATCATGCGTATCAAGTACTACTAGAGACTTGGATTCCACAACACCCAGACCCGAACCACACAAACAAGGCTCGGTGCGGGATTGATACCGCTGCCCTCTGTTTATAGCTGGCTATTACTACCTGCTGCGTCATAGACACAATGGACAAGTGCCGAGTTTGAAATCCTAAACAGATGGTAGATAAATTCTCGTCATATACATTCATCAATATGCCAGTGCGGTAGTACAGCTTCCCCCAACGAACTTAAAGCAGCCATCCAACCCGTATAGAGTTGGCAGTTAATTACACAATATAGTGGCTAATGTCTTGGTTATGACGTTACATTGGCAACGTTAGCGACTAAACGGATTCGGGAACTTGCTCAGCCGTCGTTCGGTTAGTGTCAGTTAACCCATATAAATTTCTTAGTAGCGACGAGAGCTGCATTGCGGCATTGCATACAACCTCGTCGGGTAATGCATTAACTTATTTCTTCATATTTTGTATTTAATACTATCGACGGTTGGCGGGTCATATTTTTAGGGCTTCGATAGGCAGACGAGTAGACGGGCCACCTGATGGTAAGTAGTCACCACCGCCCATAGACTTCTGCAATGCCAGGGCACAGCAAAGCCGCTGCCTACAGTTAAAAAGGCGCTGCCTACCTGAATCTAATTTAAGAGACATTTTTGCGATATTGAGTTATACACATATTTTTATACATATTCGGAATTAGCAAATCTAATCTCTGCATTTTCGAGCCTAGTTAAATTTTTAGTGCATTTTTTGGCGCTCAAAGCAACTGGTAAAACAAGGCTCATTTTTTTCAGAGGACATTTATTTCATAAAATAATGCTCATAAATGCATAAACATACTTATGTTTATGCATTTATGAGCATAAAGATGCAGTACGTGCTTACACAAGTAATATAAGTAGTAAGTAATATATTAATTTTACTAAAATCCACGCAATAGTTTTTTATAGTAATTTTTTTCCGAAAATCAAAAAAACTTTACACTACTCTCTCCTGTAAAATTTCAGAATTGGCGTTTAAATCAAATAGCCCGCATACTACCGATATAATTGAATACATCTAAATTGCCTGTCGACAGTAAAATTAGGTAAGCCAAGGCATATATCTAAGAAATCTGTTAACCACGTATATCCAAAATATTATTGACAAGGTGGGATGTAGTGTAGTCCAGAATTAATGCATGTTATCTGCTAAAAACGTTGAAAAAGGGGGTAAGTGCCAAAAGCAACATCTTATTTTGTAGTTATTTTTTCGAGGTCTTCTTGTGGTTCTAAAAAGGCCGAAGCCATGTGGAAAAGTTTTCTTTACACTTTAACTTTTATTTTTGTATCCAATTATACACATTTTGTACCCAATTATACAATCTGGCAGCTCTGAAGTGGAGGACCAATAGTAGGAAGGGCGCCCTACCACTTACTTATTTCAAATCGAAATAACTATGCACATTGTTGGCAGACGATAAAAATAAAACAAACGGTAGCTACCTACCCAGGCGGGCTTCACAGAAGAGCTACTTGCTAGGTGCATGTGAGACCTGCCAGCTACTTGTCTAGTATTTAAATAAAGAAAGAAAGAAATGAATGCCCTCTTCAAATATACTAAGAGACAAAAATAAATAAAAGTGCTAATGATTGATGATTTTTCAAGAAATTTCATTATAATTCTTTCTGTCAATAGACAATCGTATACAATAAATACAATAGTAAGACAACGAAATAGAATGCAAGCTACATATTAATGAACTACCAAGGCGTCAATAAGTTGAAATCGATTATATATTGCGTGACGGAAGGACACATCAAATAAAAAAAACCAACTTCTATTCGACTTTTTAAAGTTATTAAACACTGAACATTTAATATACATTTTTATCTTATGTAAATCTCAGTTAATCTTGTTTCAACGTGCTTTCAGCTTCAAATTACGTCTTCGTTTGAGATAAGCATTTTCGATCATCGAGTTTCAAAGCTACGCATGCGTCAAAGAAAGATGCAAGTTGAAAGTGAACGATTACGAGTATGAACACAGCTAGATCGTTACAAAACCTTTGGATTTTTGTTAGATAAACATACAGGCTGGTGGTGGTAGGATATGGTAGGTGTTGCGGCCTTCTGAGTATTCTGACACTAGACCCCCGACCGCCTCGACCCATGGTGTTGTGTGTAGAAGCTACACAGCAGGCCGGTATGATTGTGTTGAGTAGCGAAGGATTCATCGATACTCTAATTGGACGGCACTGCGCTTACTATCAGATGCAGTGTGGTCACATTACCAGGCCAGGATATAAAAAAATATGGCGAAACTAACAATGGTTTTCCACTAAAATGAATCCAAGCCCTCATATTGGCACCAGATCAATTATATTGAATGATCTGTCTATAACACGTTATCTTAGCACCAGTAATAGCCGACCGAGTTCAACGGGTGACAGTGACCCAAATAACGAATGAGTTAATAATACACGAATGCACCCACATTCCTTGAAGTGTTGAAATTACTTCATCGCAATGTTAGAACTGTCGACTGTGGGCGTTAACTATCAAATGATATTAACTAAATAAATAATAAATAAAAACAGTCACACCTAGCCCCGATACTACACTAAGATACAAGTCTTGTGTCGTGGGTATCAGGGTCTACGACAGACAGTCTCACAACACCCAGAACTCAATACAAATATCAGTCTGTCTCACAAACATTTGTCCCGGGGTGGGAATCGAACCCACGGCCTCTCGTTTCACAGCCGGCTACTCTGTCTGAACTAGTATTAAATAAGTGTTTGTGGGAACAGAATAATACTGAGAGTTAACGTCTAGAAAAGACTCATAAGTAGTTTATCATCATTTGGCTCCAAGGCTTTCTTTTATATACGACAGCCTCCGTGTCTCAGCGGGCGAGTAGGCCGGCTATGAGTTGAGAGTCCGCGGGTTCAATCCTAAAAAAATTGTTTCGGATCTGGGTGTTGCAAGACCGCAGTCCCTCGTAGTTCTTAGTACCTACGATACAGAATCGTCCTAGTGTGGGGTCAGGACTATGTGTGAGACTGTCGAGTTTACAAAAAAATTTGTTCTCCTCGGATATTTGGTTTTGTATCAGTAATATCCCTTTTCTATTGATATTACTACTTTTAAAGATTGATTACTTTCTGAACTGAGAATAAATGTCAGATTAAAAAGAAGGAGAGTCTTGCTTATTTGTCAGCAACTGCATTCAGACATTTGCTACAGCAACACGACGTTAAAAAGCTAAGTACGTTCCATGATATATTTCCGTACAGTTAGTGCCACTTGTTATTTCATCTAGATAGATACAATCATTATTTTTCTCACGTCCCCAATTCAGATAAAAGATTTCAGGAAATCATTACCAAACATTAGAAAGTTAATTAATATATGACAGCCGACAAATATAATAACCAATCGCCATAACAAAAACAACTTACAAAACTACTACGTAATCAATTTCATAATTATTTGTGTGAAGAAATAAGTTATTTTACACAACATTAATTGCACTAATGACAGCCTCCGTAGCGCAGTTGGCGAGTAGCCGGCTGTGGAACGAGAGGCCGTGGGTTCGATTCCCACACCGGGACTAATGTTTGTCTGACAAACAGATATTTGTATCCGGGGTCTGGGTGTTGTGAGACCGTGCGTCTCTCGTATTCCCCGATACCCACAACACAAGACTCGTATCTTAGTGTGGGGTTGGGGCTATGTGTTTGACTGTTGGGTGTCATTTATTTACTAATGTCTCATTAGTCTAGCAGCTACAACCATAGGCAGAGTATGATGTTTTATTTTCTTATGCAGTTAGGAGATGCAGCTGGACTGGCAGATGACAAATTGTTGTTAGTATGAAATATTAATATAATGTAAAAAAAAATAGACGCGGCAATAGTCCTGACTGAGAAGCTAAGACTTCCGAGGATAGGTGAGATCACGACTCGCAAGGCATACCACTGCATTTTCGAAGTAATGTGTGTATTCACTGTTAATTATCGCTTGACAGTGAAGGATAGCATCGTTAAATAACCTGCTATTTGAGAAATTTAAACAAAAATTTAGAATATTTGTAAATTTTACAAACCGGCATTAGTCCAGCGCGGTGGACTAAGGCCTAACCCCTGTTATTAGTAGAGGAGACCCAAGTTCAGCAGTATGTATATACAGGACTAGGATTATATTATCGCCATTAGCGCCAGATCACGAACGAGGAAATACTTACGACCATGAGAAAAACAGTCACACATATAGTTCTGACCCCACAGAGGTAAAACCTGTATTGTGGGTATCAAGAACTACGAGCGACTACGGGAACACCCAGACCCGAAACAAAATCTATATGCCACACAAATATTTGTCTGTGCGGGAATTGAACTCACGGCCTCTTGTTTCACAGCCGGCTATTACTGCTACCGGCTATCTATTATATAGATTTTATCTAGTGCAATGTATCTGCCTGTTGGGCGTATTATTGTTATCCAATCAATCACTCAAAGAACTCTAGTCTCGCCACAAATATGTCGCATCAAAAGTATTTGATTTGCGACATATTTGTGGAGAGTTACAAAGAAATCTCACAAGTCGCACATAACGTACAAGATGTAAAACTAAAGGAAACAAACTATCGTACAGACAAAAACAATCTTCATAACAATGAAGCTATCGCAAGAGCCGGCGTTCAGGAAATAAGAGCACAATGCATAATTGTCGAGCAAAAAGATCCACAATCACATAAGTTTGTCATATCGATTATGTGAACAGTGGTATATTATGGTGCATTCAGTGAAAGTTATGGGTAGTGGAGCAAAGAAAAGACATATGAATGAATGACTCAACACTGTAGGCAGCGGCTTTGCTGTGCCCTGGCATTGCAGAAGTCTATGGGCGGCAGTGTCTACTTATGATCAGGTGGCCCGTCTGCTCGTCTGTCTATCCAGGCAGTAAAATAACAGTCGCACACACAGCAACGACCGCAGAGTAAAATGTGTTGTGGCGTGACTACCGGAAACTATATGAGACTTTACAGCCGGTAGTGCGCGTTTTGGGTATTTATAGGTAAAGTTTTCAATTACTATCTAACTTGTTAGTGTTTAAGAGTAAGCGACGTAACAGTAACAAAGTTCTACTCGATCTTCACACAAATGTTTTATTACATTAACGTACATTACCACATTCTTAATGTCTTACATTAGGCTCTGACAAGAAGTTCCCACCATGTATATGATAAAAAAGCAATTTCCTTGCGAATGGTGAATACAATCCAACGCGTAGAAAGTTACTATTATTTGAGTATAATCGAGCTGTTTGATTGCTAATAATGTAAAAAATAAATTAACAGTACAAATAAATTAGATATGTCTGGAGATAATTGCGCTGTCGTGGAAATGAAAGTGAGAGGCAGTTGAATCTTAAAACATTCGAGTTTTCATTCTATATTACGCGTAGACTATCATGTTTTGTGAGAGATTTTTTCATACGACTATGAAACGGTCAGTGAGATAGTGACATGGTCAAAGGAGAGCCCATTGGTAATAATTAATTTAAATAGTTGACTTGGATCGTGGGTCCAAAAGCTTCCGTGGGTTCGATTCCCACACCGGGACAAATGTTTGTGTGACAGACAGATATTTGTGTCGGGGTCTGTGTGTTGTGAGACCGAAAGTTTCTCGTAGTCCCTGACACCCACAACACAAGACTCGTATCTTATTGTGGGGTCAGGGCTATGTGTGTAACAATTGGGAGTTATTAAAAAAAAACACGAAGGCTTTCATGGGCTGCATGAAAATACTTGTGAATTAGCTCGTATTGTTTCAACCGTAGGCAATTTATGTATTGTAGTATTTTTATAGTCATCATAAGATCACCGCGTTGTTGCAGCAGTCGAGACGAAATTAATATTCTCGAAACCAGCCCAAATGGCACACACCTTTGACTTTTCTAAAGTTATATGTGTATTCATGATTAAATATTCGCTTGCTTTAACGACGAAAAAAAAGTGACAAAACCTGCATTAGGTATGCAGGTAACTTTCTTAAAAAAGTATGTAAAGTGTACGAACCCGCATTAGGCCATCGTGGTGGACTATATAACCATTAAGTGTAAATATATCTGTAACTGCTATGACGTTATATTAAACTGTGAAAAAGACTAATAGTCATAAATTGACTACAGTACATAGGGCCTTAGTAAGAAAGTTTCGTATTTATTGGTCATTAAACACAAATATAGGTCAGTGTAGATATGGACAAACAATAACAAGGAAAATGACTTATAAATAACACATATTTCTATATACAGCTTGTTTAAGGACATCGTAACCCATTGTTTTAATAGATTACGTAATAGATGAACGACCTATGAAATGTGCTGATGGCCGATAAGGCTCTGTAGCCATATGGGATTTACTAAACTAGTATCTACACAATCTTACTTCCTACTAATATTATAAATGTAAATGTTTTGATGCTTGTTTGTTACTCAATCACACCAGAACGGCTAAACGGATCTGGTTGTAATTTAGCACAGAGCTAGATTATAGTCTGGAATAGCACATAGGCTACTTTTTATCCCGGAAAAATTCACGGTTCCTATGTGATAGCATAATATAGAAAGATGTATTAGCTCAATATGTCTCCATGGATTTGATACCTTTTCTTTAAAAAATAACTACCACGTGGACAAAGTCGTGAGCAAAGCTAGTGTAACATATTTTGATATTAAACTCTAACGTTAAGAAGAAAAAATAAAACCGTCTTCAAAAAAACCCAGACACAATTAAAAAACAAAAAATAATAGGTTACATTTACATCAATTAATTACATACAATTGAAATCAATTATTTGGAGTCGGTGCCAGCCAAGCATGGAAAAACAGAATAATCAGGCATACAAAAAAAAAAAAAATCCATACTTGGTTTTTATGAATCTAAAAGTTTTTTATTCATAAAAAGTACACCGACTTCAACAAAAAACAAATTATGCGTCACTATAAAATTTGTTTTTCTTTGATTTTTCTGAGATCCCATGATCAGATCCTGACTTGCCAATGGGACTACCTGGGAAGTATACCCTTTTAAACACAAAAAGAATTTCTCGAATCGGTCCAGGCGTCTTCGAGTAATCGGGTAACATACATAAAAAAAAGATTCCGACGAATTGTTAACCTCCTCCTTTTTTGAAGTCGGTTAAAAAACTGAGAATAAAGTCTCGTGGTACTAGATATTTTCGCTTGACTGATCATCTAACGTGATTTTGTGTGACATTCAAGTTAGATTACTTAGATTATTATGGTGTTATTTTACTAGGTGCTGCGTCTTGTGAGGCTTTTGACACAATTAATTCTCGATATATCTAACCTTAAACTTTCTACTAAATTTGACAACGTTCGACAAAAGATGTTACTCACCCCGGGACTCGCAGGTGATATGGCATGTTTTCCTTGGATACAAATATCGATACTCCCACTCTTTTTTTATCAATATAACTGTGTGGGATTTTCCGGGATATTCTAAAGTATTTTCCGCAGACATTTGGAAAGAACAAATCCGAGGAAACTAGACTGTAGGGAGCCCTTACTTATGAGGTTGACATAAGTAAAGAAACGTTTTTTTTATAATAGACTTCAAATAGTGCACTAGTACTACTCATCAAAAACAATGCTCCTAATAGGGTAGTTGACTCGATTTTTTTATTAATTTAATCAACATGTTACATTACCTAAAACCTATTATCGAAAGAATTTTATGAATCCGAACAAAAATAAGTAAATTAGACACCACTCAAATCTGCTGGAAGGGGTAGTTGTCAAATAACAGTACAAGGATGCATATCTGATACCGTGACGTCACGGTACTATGAATCACCTGTACTGTACCGTTGTGCGAGGGAGATAGCGATATGTTCCCAATACGCCACCGTTTTCGCTTATGCCTGTGAGTATTTGCTCATACCAATATTTAAAATAAATATTGTGACCTCATTTTTTAGGCAATTTGGATTCTGTTTTCGCAAAAGAGTTTCTTTTGCGTATTATATTCGATTGCGTAGAGAATAATGTACAAAATTAAACACAGGAAACTACCCTATTGTGAATAGAGTAAAAAATCGCATTTCTATCAACACAATCATCATATTAAGAACATGTCCCCAAACCCTCGTCGATAAGTATGCCAATTCTCGTAATTGAACATTTTCAAAATATCATCCTGTCTGTCTAGCTGCCACGACTGAAATCAGATCGAAAGTTGATAGAAGATAAAACGCATTTTACGCATTTCATTAAATGACACAGAAAATATTTTTTCAGTCAATATTCATACGCTCTGTCCATACGAGAATTAGCACTCGAGCATCGACTAAGCCACATCTTCCTCTCCTACAGAAGAGATACGCCATACGTTTGTTTGCAATGTATTGTATCTTTTGGTTATATTCAAATTTTACAGTATGTCAAAAATTTGAATTGGCGCGTAACCGCAACGATGCAACGCAATTACTGCAACATGGTCTTCTTTAAGCGTCCACTCCATATTTAAAAATGAGTAAAATTCTAAAAAGTATACATTTTTATTTTCATGAACAATTTGAAATTCGAATTCAATAAACTTTTTTGTGGCCAGCATTCTAAAATAAAAATTTTTACTGTGTGACAATACTTATGACCTGACTGTGTATTTTAGTTCCACATCAAGTTCTAATACTTGCTGGACATTGCTACTGCGTTACGCATTTGTTTTACATCGTTAATATCCATGAAAAGCTGTCGAAGGGAGCGCGGAAGCGGCGGCACTCGGCAATTTCCCGCCGGAAGGGGTCAAGTGTGTGCTATTCACGATGACGACGCCTTTGCGTAGCGACTGACCCGGATTCCCCTACTTCGCTTTTCGGGAAGTATTTAGAAACGGTGCGTTTGATTCAATGGCTTTACATTTACGGTTAGACAAAAGCAAATGTTACAAAAAAGTATTTAATCAAGAATGTTGTGGTTTAGGTGATAGAGAACAATATATCGAGTGACTCGCATTGCAAGTCATGAAAGCGGCAGATATTTTGCATATAGTGACTTTTGTTAATAAAATACTCTGCATTAAAATGGTCTATTTTTTACTCCGACAATGGGTCCCATTCTCACGCCAAGGTAAAATTAGAAAATATTACAGAGAAATATGTTGGGAGTATTTATTTATTATGAAGAGCAGTTCCCTATGATATTGATAAAGGCTTTTTATCAAAAGCTGGTTTGTAACAAAATTGCTTAATGATTTTACCTTTTGCAATGTTTCCTCACTTCTAAGTTTTTTTCCTGGCACTTCAAAGTGACACTGTACCAGATAGACTACACCATACTACGCAGAAGGAATTCATCTTACCATGTGATTTCTTATTGATAACCATGATATATGATCACTCTATTAAAGTCACAAGAAACAAGTAGAGTATTACTACAACATATCAATCACCAGCTCGGAAAACAAACACATGTCACCAACTCTCTGAACATGTAAAAAAATACATTAACATTATTAGTATGCAAATATTAAAAATTCAAACACGTAGGTACACCGAACGTGCCAAAAATGGACTCCGGGACGTTAACATTGCATATAAACTAGTCGCGTAGGATGGGAACGTTGTAGAGGGCGTACCAGACGTAACTGGTATAAAGCAGTTTGAAATATTAGTCGTTAAATCGTGATTGAATTGGATGTGGCAAAATCCCGTAGATCTTGTTATTGCTTATGTGAAGACAACATAACTAACTCACTAGTTACGCTCAATTATGTCTATAGCATGAATAGACCGCCTCGACCAAATGTTGCTTTTTTATGATAAGTAAATTTTCCTAAGGCGTAACGCACACATAAGGTTGTTATAATTTTGTGTCTGTTCATTAGCCGCTGGTTTCCCGGCTACTACTAAAAAAGAGCAGATTCAATATTGTCCTAAAACAATAAGGTCTAAGAGATGGTAGAATTACATAAGTGTATGCCATTTTATGATATAACTGCATAAGCATATACAGAAACACAATCCACAGGACTGAGTCATTGTATATATATAGTGGGGAATATGGTTATTATGCAGATAAGTTCAGATGTTTGTAATCGAGGTAATTCGTTTGCGATCAACTATAGTTTCGATAAACTGTCCAATTAGTCTAAAAATTATTTTTTAATACGCGACATAAACTATGCATGTTGATAGGTAGCAGTCACTGTTAAATTTTGATTATCCCAAAGATCTAGTGTACACCATTGCTCTACCGATGCTTCTGAATGTAGACAAAGAATATATTCTGGAAGTAATTAATACACACCTGCTATTAATAACGCGTAGGCCTCTAAGGTTCATCGAGGACGATACTGAGTTTTCCTATTGTATTCTAATACAATGATTATGATGTATACTATCGATTGTTTGTGACTATGTAACGAAGAGTTGATAATTTTTATAATATTCAAACTTGGAAATAGTCAATTTTTTTTTTTTTTTTTTTTATCGTGGCTCGGCAAAGTGACCACACTGCACCTGATGGTAAGTGCAGTGCCGTCCAGTTATAGTATCAAGTAGCGAGTGATAATCCATCCCTCGCTACTCAATACAATCATGCCGGCCTGCTGTGTAGCTTCTTCACACTACGCCTAAAGGACCCAGGATCATAGGAAGGAGGGAACACGGTAGCTGGCAAACTGTTCCACAGCTTGATGGTGTGGCAAAAGTACGAGTTTGCGAACCTCTTAGTTCGGGCCGGGGTAGTAGACACCACAAAGCTGTGGCTCCGCAATCCAGTACGCGTGGTTCTGGTATGGAAGGGAGAGGATGGGATAAGATCAAACAATTCTTCAGAGCATTCACCATGATACAGACGGTAGAACACGCTAAGCGAGGAAATATCCCTACGCAGCTGTAGCGGCTCCAGGCTGTTACTCACGTCTGCATCATTCACAACGCGGATGGCCCGCCGCTGCAACCCGTCCAAGGCATCGAGGAGGTATTTTGCGGAACCGTCCCAGAGGTGCGAGCAGTATTCCATTCCCGGCCGCACCTGTGCTTTATATAAGCGGTAGAGCTGACCGGGCGTGAAAAACCGCCGCACCCTGTTCAGGATTCCGACCCTGCGGGAAGTGGCGGATATTACGCCCTCGATGTGACTCCTTGGATTAAGATCGCAGCGGATATCCATACCAAGGACACTAAGGTCATTCCCCATTGCGAGTGGAACACCCTGAAGAACGGGGATTGGAGAAAACGGAGACTTCTTGCACGAGAACGCGCACACCTGGGTTTTCTTGGCATTAAACTCAACCCGATTCTTGGTACCCCATGATGAGATGAGATCCAAGGTCTGGTTGAGCTCAACGACAAGATCCTCGCGTCTCCTCTCAGTATCCGCCCGGCAACCAGGAGGCTTGCTGCAATAACGCCCATGAACCGTGCTGTCGTCTGCATAGCAATGAATGTTGGCAAGCGACAACATATCATTAATATGCAGAAGAAACAAGGTGGGCGAAATCACAGAACCTTGTGGTACTCCGGCATTTACTGACATGAACTGCGAAGCGTGTCCATCAAGTAGGACACGCATTCTACGCTCATGCAGAAAGCCGGAAATCCACTTACACAGGTTGTCGGGCAGACCGTATGCCGGGAGCTTGGAGAGAAGGCCACGTAGCCAGACCCTATCAAACGCCTTGGCTATGTCGAGACTCACAGCCAGAGCCTCGCCATGCCGGTCAATCGCCTCGCCCCAGTGATGCAATACAAACGCTAGAAGATCACCCGTTGATCGGTTATGGCGGAAACCATATTGTCTGTCACTGATCAACGAGTGATCCTCCAGGTAACGAACTAATTGGCTGTTAATTAGTCGCTCCATGACTTTACAGATCACTGAGGTGATGGCGATTGGGCGGTAATTGTTAGGGTCTGACCGATCACCCTTTTTGGGGATCGGCTGCACATTGGCCTCCCTCCACGATTCTGGCACAACATCTGAGAGGTAGGACGATCGGTATAGGCGCGTCAGTGCAGGAGACAACTCCGCTGCACACTTTTTGAGAACAAGCGCCGGGATACCATCCGGACCACTGGCCTTCCGGACGTCGAGAGACTGCAGCTCACGCCGCACATCACAATGCCTGATACGGATATCAGGCATTGTGTGACCGCAACCGGGCAGCGTAGGTGTTAAAGGAGCATTGCAGTCCTCGAGTCTCGAATTAGCCGCGAAGAGGTTTGCCAGTAAATCGGCCTTCTCTTGCGAGCTATGGGCCAGTGTTCCATTACGATATCTCAGCGGTGGCAGCGAAGGGCGACAGAAATTAGATTGGACCGCTTTAGCCAAGCTCCAATAAGCACGACTGCTTGTCGGGTGATCGGCCAAAGCACATCCAATCTTGGAGACGCGCTGGGCATCCGCTCTAACATACTCCCTCTTGCAAGCCTTGGCAGCACGGTTGTAGGCTGCTTTCAGCGACTTGAGATTGGGATCCTTCTTAGCGCGACCCCTGATCCAAGCGCGATACGCCGTCTGTTTTCTACCAACAGCATCGGCGCATGCACGATTGAACCAGGAGCGTCCTCGGCCGTTGCCCGCGATCTCAGAGGAAGGAATGTAATATTCCATTCCTAGTCTGATCTCGCAGGCAACAGCGTCGGCACTCGCAGAAGGATCCTTTCCCTCAAAGCAGCGCTGCTGCCAAGGGATGGATGCGAAATAATCCCGCATACCATCCCAATCTGCCGACGAGTAGTGCCAGACCCTGCGCTTGACCTTCACGGGACGTGGAGGCAAAGCGCGAGGTACTGACGTCCCAACCAGACAGTGATCGGAGGTCCCCGGAGGAGCACCAACCGACACCGCATACCCGGTCGGGTGACTCGTCAACAGAAGGTCCAGCAAAGAGGGCGCATGACTCGCCACATCTGGGATCCTGGTAGGCTGGTTCACCAGCTGTGTCAAGCCATGAGTCAAGGCGAATGCATGAGCAGTTCTGCCAGCATGGTCAGTTCTGGAGGAGCCCAACCACAACTCATGGTGTGCGTTGAAGTCCCCCAGAACTAGCAATTCCGCTGTTGGGAACTGCTCCTGCGCGTCGTCTGTCGCCTGGCTAATGTAATCAAATAGCCGAGTTGTCTCAACGTCCCCGTCGTGTGACCTGTAAAGGCACACGTAAACCCGACTCTGAGAGCCGAGGTCGACGTGTACCCACAGGGTGGAGAAGGAGGGGTCCTCCATGCAGCGCAGACGGCGACAGCAGACGTCCGACCGAACATACAGGCATACCCCGGCCCTCGGCCTGAAGCTTTCTTCAAGTGAGTAGCCGGGGTAAAGCAAGTATGTGGTATCGGTCGGACTACAAATCTGCGTCTCCGTCAGGAAGAGAAGAGCAGGCCGGGCCGTCTCAAGATGGTGGTGGACGGCATTAAGGTTCGAATGGAGTCCGCGGATGTTAGCGAACTCCATTGTGAAAGCGGTGGTGGGGTTACGCACCGCTGTAGGTCCTGTTCTCTTTATAGGCACTGTCATGGAGTTATGGGGGGAGGAGGTGAAGAAGCGGTCGAGGGTCTAGTGTCAGAGTAATCAGAAGGCCGCAACAAGCGCCGGTCCACTAAAAGAGCCAAGAGGAGGTGAGCTGATCCGCCGGACGGAAGGGCCCCCGTACCCTCCCGGGATAGGCCGCCGGGACCCCACATCCGGTCACCAACCGGCACGACGGACCCACCCAAGATTATGCGCGGCATGGTGGGGCAGCCTCTCGTGGTGGTTAGCCACGATTGGGCCCCTGTACTGTACCGCGGGCGGCCAGCGGTACAACCGTTTCTACAGGTCTCCCTGGCCGACGGATCAACACGCCTCCAACCGACTGTGAACCGGCTAATACCGGCACGGCCAAACATCGTACCCCAACTCTAGCCCCCCGACGATAACCGGAAATACACTGGCTGATCCCGGAACGCGACACACTTGCGTGTGCCACTATGGCGGGTTTTTCGCCGTGTGTACGGTGGTCGCTATCCGGTCGGATACGAATATCCTACCACCAGCTTCAATTGTTGTAAGATGGTCGTACACTGATATTCCCATAACCATTACTTAGTTTTTATTTCTTTGTTAAGTCAATATACATAACGGCGCGCGACATTATTGAATAATGAAAATCAGTCAATTTTGAGAATTATCCATTAACTTTATTATTTCTAAGGAATTATGGTTTTGTATTCGATTAAATACTATTTGTAATTAAGAGCGGGTAACCCCGAATGAAGTTGCGTCTGTCATTACGTGCAAATAGCTGGTCAGTTGATTCTCTGGTTGACAGCGGTAGTGCGTAGTGGTGTTACGCAAACTCATTGGCTCTAAATCGCTAATTATTATTGTAATCCCTAATTGTCTAAGTTATTTAAATGTCTGTATTATTAAAATATTGTAAAGTCAAGGCCATAGTCCACTTATTTAAACGATTCCTGAAGTTTAACGCCTACAATGGAATTTCGTGATACAAATTCACGAATAAGCAAGATGGAGCAGATCGGCTATCCCGACGTCCCGACATACATTTCATTCAAAGATGACTAATCTCGAGGTTAATGTTTTAAAAGTCATTCCCAGAGGCATAATGTTTATGCATCGCACACACAATTTCAGATGTAAACGAAATATTCATCTCGATGCGATGCATTATCATAATTATAATGTATTGAGAGTTGTGTACGAAGTGAACTCAGTTTCGGTTGACTAAGTGTTAAAAAATGTGCTGATAATTGCTAAAATTTTATAGCACTTAATGTTATCCTAAAATAATTTATTATTATCCATTTTAAGTAAAAATATTCAATAAAAACATTACTTCAATCCTACGACTATTGGGTGCACAAATTTCATTTATTTTGCTGGTACAGCAAAATAATTACCACACCTGATGGTAAACCATGGTAAACAGTTCCGTTCATGTAGAGAATCAAGTAGCGAGATACAACTATCCCACGCTTCTTGACATAATCATACCGACCTGCTGAGTGGAATTAGCCGCGATCATTCATATCTAGAAACAATTTAGGAATTCCGAGTGGCAAGCGTTCACTGACTGCACCGTTCCGACAAATTGATTATTTGCAGTGAAAGCGGAAAGTGAAATACAATAACCATTATAACGGCAAAAAGTAAAACTGTTGGAATTCCAAATTGCGATCGATAAAGATCAATGCCATTCGGAAATAGAAATGAATACCCACTTTTTTGTCGAATCTAATAATGGGCTATCATTGCAAGTGTAAAAAGTTGACTCGCTATTTGTTAAAGTTAAAACAGGCGGCAATTATTTTATCAGAGACCGAATTTTATTTTCTGATGCGTTTTATTAATTAAAGTAGAACTCAATTGATCGACGTGAAAAAATACACGTAATCAATTTCCTTCGAATTAATTCGGTAACATTAGTAATTTAGATGATATAAAATAAATTAAAATATGTAACACACTTCGTAACTAAAAAAGTGATACGTTAACTTGAAATATATGGTGAATAATCCATCAACATCTCAGGTGTGGTGTAATGAGTGTACGATAGTGAAATTGGCATGCAAGAGGAGGCAACAAAAACTCGTCTGCGGACCGGTATAGACGCCCACCGGTTCATGAGTCATGCAGGACTGAGTAATGTGATGTAATAGATACATGGTACAGTGACCTGGTGATGTGGTCGAGTACTGCGTCGGTTAATTCAAATTTTGCACAATGGTAGACGCCACGCTTTAGGCCGTTTATTTACATGAATACATCGGCTCCAAACGAGGCTTAAAAATATTTCCACCGCAGGCAGCGGCTTGCTTGTTGTTATTTTTGATATGCCGATATCTATGGGCGACGGCAAGCTCTTACATTTGCTAGAGCCGTCAGCTCGTCTACTTTCGATAGTCAATAAAAAAATACACTAATAGGCAGATTGCATATCGTATGATGAGTGATATTTCTAGATGCCCAAATCACCTGTTTAAATTCCTATTCCTTTCATTAAAATATGACAATACACTCATGATTGTTCTGGTATACAATATGGAAAATATGTACAAACATAATTCTAAAGCAGATTGAAGAACAAGAACAATAAATTAACTCTTATATCAATACTGGGATGGACAAACAATATAAATCCCCCGACATCATGTAAGATGCTCTACGTGCATGTGATTGAATGACGTGCTAATTACCCATAGCGCCCTTGCGATTTTTCATTGTTTGCCATTTGAGCACGCACATAAGGGAAGCAATTGTAAAAATTACGTTAGCTTGCAAGATTTTTGCAGTCTTTTTAAGTGATCATCATCATCATCATAGGCCTTACAGCCCAGGGTGGACCTTAGCCTCGTCTATTATTTTTTTCCAGACAGATCTGTTCATGGCTTTCTCTTTCCAGCTTCTGGTCCTGGTTAACGCCATCTAACCATCTTAGTTTGGGCCTGCCACAACTTCTGCGGCCATCCGATTTGCCGTATAGCAATTGTCTCGGCATTCTGGTTTCGCCCATCCTAACGATATGTCCTGCCCATCTTAGGCGTCCAATTTTGATATTTTTTATAATATTGGGCTCTTTATAAAGTTCGTATATTTTAAGTGATAGTCGTATAAAATATGGTTTCACTAGAATGTTCAGTTTCGAAGGTATAAAAAAAACTACAATATCTGGCTCTACGTTGGCTCTCGGCCGCAATAAGCCTTCACTGGATAGTGTATTGTAAAGATACATATTGCTCGAATTGTCTAGGTCATTTGAGTACGTTACAAACAACGATATTTTTTGAATCCCACATTCTAGGTGGGCGTTGACTCGTGCAGCCATCTTATAAAACTCGTAGTAGTAGTAGTACCAAGCCTATCATCGGACCGAATAAATTATGAACGAGCTGTAGTGTATGTATTCCAATTGGATTGAGGCCTAGTTGCAAAGAGTTTGCTTTAGTAAGATTACGACGCGCGACCATTTTTTTTATTATGGAACGAAGTGACCACACTGCACCTGATTTTAAGCGCAGTGCCGTCCAGTTAGAGTATCAAGTAGCAAGAGACAATCTATACTCCGATGCTCAACACAACCATGCCGGCCTGCTGTGTAGCTTCTTCACACTACGTCTAAAGGACCCAGGATCATAGGAAGGAGGGAACACGGAAGCTGGCAAACTGTTCCACAGCTTGATGGTGCGGTAAAAATATTATATACGAATCTCTTGGTTCGGGCCGGGGTAGTAGACACCACGAAGCTGTGGTTCCGAAATTATCCGTCCGCAATATTTTTTTCCTTTATTATTGACTTTACATAGCAAAATCTAATTTGAAGAGTGTTGTAATCGAATTTGCAAATAGGTAGATGTTACGGATGCATTGAGTAGGCGGCGATGTTACCTACTAATTATTGCATCTGCCTTCGCTTTTGGGACGACCTTGCCAATGCCAACCGGATCCAAATTTGGATGAAAAATGAATGGTGTATTGTCTAACAGACAATATTAATCAGGTTTAAGACTGAAGATAATTCTTAACTAACTTATGTTGGCGTCTCCATTTGGTGAGTCACTTGGGATAAACAATAGATAAATAAAACATGGGCTATGTTACTGGCCGTGTAGTTTTATATTGGTGAAAGAATTTTTGTATCGGATTCATTAGTTCGTAAGTTTATCCCTACGTACAAATAAACTAATAGTACCTCTTTATAATGATAACAGAATACAAATTATAGGACAAAATATTACAAGTATTAAACTTGATTTACTATAAGTCTGTGTTACTATCCTGATAGCAGCTTGTGCTTTCTAAAACAAAATCCAGAAATACTAACTACATGTGACAATACTATGTTAGGGTCGAAAACATTACACAGTACCCAAGCACCAAAGCGTTTTAAATTATTGATATATTTATTACCTTACTTTTCAGTGACCTTTTCCATATTTTCCTCTCCAGAACATTTTTAGTCATAAAAACTTCAAATGTCATTCATACATATTTCCTAACATTCCAACTCGTGCAATTTGTTATTTTATTCCCTGGCCTTGCTCACGAACAAGTAAACTCAGCATTTTATGGAAATATCACGACATTCGCGATGGCACCGCTAGTCTGCAAAAATCGTTATTGCTTTTGCCATAATTACATTGTTATTGACAATGAAATTTCCTTCGCCAATAGTTGTAGCGTTATCAAATATTGCGGTAGGTCAATGATGATTCATTTGCACAATATGGTAATTTACTTTTTGTATTATAGATTGTTATGTTTACAAGCTCATTTGCCAGTTATGTAATATTTGGTTTTGTTAAAGATTTATGTAAATATCGGGTGGGGTTGATTGCTTATGTTCCATAATTAGTAAGTGAGTAATAATATCAGATTTTTTGATCAGATAGACCTGAGTTTCGACTGTAGTTATACTCGTGTAATTACAAATTGGAGAGTAATTTTAAATTGTTCTATTTGTGTCTTGACATGAGACATTCTGAACTTCATTCGCTAAGTCGTTCTCAAACTAGAATCAAAGTCTTATCTTACTCATTAAAACTACACTTTTCACAACATTTTACGAAATACCATTCAAGTTTCAATACGTAAAACATGACAGAGGAAATGTTTTGACTCTGAACCGTCTTTCTAATGTATACAAGTGAATCAATGGAGCATTGTGCGAGGCGCCAGACCGTTTCAATCGTATGATGTTTTGGAGTTGTAACAATGAACGTTCTGTCTGAGTGATGACTAAAAAATGCTAGGCTTTTGAGTGACCGCTGTTGTTTAGAAGTTTATGGGATATATGAGAAGCTTAAGTAATAGGATAGTTAACTTGTTTTTTTTATTAATTTAATCAACAAGTTACATTACCTAAAACCCATTATCGAAAGAATTTTATGAATCCGAACAAAAATAAGTAAATTAGACGCCACTCAAATATGCTGGAATGGGTAGTTGTCAAATAACAGTACAAGGATGCATATCTGATACCGTGACGTCACGGTACTATGAATCGCCTGTACTGTACCGTTGTGCGAGGGAGATAGCGATATGTTCCTAATACGCCACCGTTTTCGCTTATGCCTGTGAGTAGTTGCTCATACCAATAATTAAAATAAATATTGTGACCTCATTTTTCAAGCAATTTGGATTATGTTTTCGCAAAAGAGTTTCTTTTGCGTATTATATTCTATTGCGTAGAGAATAATGTAGAAAAATAAACACAGGAAACTACCCTATTCAAGGCTAAAACCACCTTATATTATACTCCAGGGTTGTCACTCTTAAATATTAACAGAATCGGTGAAAAGACTAAGACGGAGTTGAACAGTTTTGGGAACATTCCAATGTTCGCGATGGGGTCACATCACTCATTGGCGCTTTGGTTATCTTCGTTAGTGACGCAAAGTCTTATTACACAGTACAAGTTTATACTTCCACATTGCAAAATTGTATGTGTATTTAGAGCAGTCGGAGAGATTGCGGTTGCAATACAAATCGAGGTGGCAAGATTTCGTGCCGTTCTGATCATTACATCGGAATTTATCGATTGTATTGGAGCGGGTCGGTTTATGGAAACGTGAATCAAGATATACAAGGCAGAATTGATTGCTAAGTTTGATAGCACTTTACGTTCTTTAGACGGAACATGAGGATAACTATCATCATCATCGTCAGCCGGTGTCAGTCCACTGTTGGACGTAGGCCTCTCCCATAGGATAACTATAGCTTAACTCAATTAAAAAACTACTTTAGGTCACGTTTAAAAAAATAATTACAGTTGTGTTCACATTTTTGACATTAATTAAAATGCTTTAAGATATTGGCGTCTCAGGTTAAGAAGACATTAAAATGAATTTCACGAAGGTGTCAGTAACAGAGAATGTTCTCTAAGAAGCAACTTAACTCTAAACTTCTATTAATGAATATATATTTTTAACGTTTACAGTATACAACACATTGTCATGAGCACCAAACATATTCAACGATATTAGTAACCCAAAGCATAGAGCGGTATAGGTATTATGTAATCCGTAGTACGGAATACACTCCACGCACACAACGAGTCGTGGCGACAATAACTGACATAATACTGAGATCGCGGACATCGCCTGCACAGACACATGGCCGGCGATTTCTATAATCATCTGCGTGTGAGTCATTTTCATTATCACATTACACGAGGTAAGGTTTTTTTTTGTTAATAGATTACACACTCGCTAGCAGAGGTGTAAGTATAGTATCCCGCATGTGATTGACAGTTGACACATATTTGAGAGAGCCAACGGTGTCGAGAGTGCCGAAAGACGCAGACACATCGCCTATGTCTTAATCACCTACGTATGAGTCACTAGAATTGTCACCTTTAGCGAGTTTTCCCGGTTTATTTTCTATAACTTGATAGCACTTATTATTATTACGTGTGAATACTTACTTTAGATCAGATTTTCAGGTACATATTTGGACTGCATTATAGCTATTTTTAATAACTTGATGAATCTTGAATTCAGTTTCAAAACGATGAACATCGATACCAGTCATTGACATATAATTGCCATAAATTAAATAAATAAATACTCTACAGTCACTCATATAGTCTCTTTCTCACGGAGGGTGAATCAAACCTGTGTCATGGCTATCATGAACTACGAGGGACTATGATTTCACAACACCTGAACCCGAAACAAATATCTATGGATCACACAAACATTTATATTGTTCTGGGATCGAATCTGTGGTTTCTCGCTCACAGTCGGCTGTAGCTGCTCACTGTTTCATACAGTAAACTTTACGAGGTCCCCGAAAAATTTATAATACATCACAATGTCGGTGTTTAGGTGCATCGCATCGCCCTATAAAATTTAACCTACAGCAATTCCGTTAATTGTAAAACTGTTCACTGTATAAACATAACCATATTGGATGAGTCACAGCGAGCGGTGCCGGGTGTCGCTAATTATAGCGCGGGTGTCGACTCTCTTGACTCTCCCCACGGCCGTTAGATAATTACACTATATTTAGTGCGCGCGGGTCAAGATCGGAGTTTCATACCAGTTTCACTTTGTAGAACGTAACTCGATTATTTCGTGTGAGGATAATGTTAGCCGGTTTGAGAAAGTGACTATTAAGAGTACTATTAAATACATGACACAATGACATAGCGCAGCTGGCGAGTAGCTGCTGTGAAATGGGAGGCCGCGGGTTCGATTCGCGCATCGAGAAAAAATATTATGAGATTTACAAGTATCTGTGTAGTGGGACCGTAGCTCTTCGTAATTGTTGATACCCACGATACAGGTTTGAGCTAGTGTGGGATCAAGACTGTGTAATTATTTAAATGAAGAAGCTACCAAGGATTTATTAAACACTTTTGTGCAGATGATAAAAGCTAAATTATTTGAAGTGGTAAGGCAGATCTTTAATGGCCACGTCAATAGTCAGTGCCATCATCGACGAACGAATAGTCTTCCGTAGATTTACTGTAGTGCACAGAATGAAAGCGTGCAAGAAATTAAACACATTTTTGCATATCTCTATCAAGAGGATAACTAAAATAAATAAACTTAAACATATGGACGAGAATTAATGAACCGGTCATGACCATCTCATAAAACATCAGACGTGACGTCCTCAAAACACGACTGAGTAAATCTTAAAAATCTTAACAGATAAGAGAAATCACGTTCAAGATATTGAAGATGAAAAACGGGTCAAGGTGACGTCGGATTACTCACACGATAAAAAAAGCCTAGCATTGAAAAAACGCTGGCCACGTGAGTTATAGTAAAGATTTAACGATTTTATTTGGATATTGTTAAGTTAAACCAGTAGTAGCTACCACGCTGTCGTGAGTTACATCTAGAGGTGGTATTGCAGATGAGGTCACGTCAGCCATCTGTATCCCCGAAATAATAAGGTCTAGAGGCATGTACTGTTATGTTTCTTAAGGTAGATACCCAAAAACGTAGAAATAGCCGTAAAGTCATCATGATCTAGGGGTGGTGGTGGTGTACGTGTTGACGAGAAAGAATAACATCAAATCCTCCCTTGGGAAGCGGAAATGGCAATATGTTTGACGAGTGTCCAGTGGATAAAACGATATTTAGAATCTTTATTTCATATTTCTTGGATATGCTCTGGACTTCGCTAATTTAAGCGCATTAGTAAAACAAATGACTTAAAGAGTTATTTTACTAACTTGCTATTCACATTTCGATACATTATATTTAAGTATTTTCAACTCTCTGAATAGAAAATGGTGAATCAATATTAAACATTCCCACATGTTTAGTTGATTCTTAGTAAATGAGGTCATCATTAACAGAGCCGTGCGTGTGTTGCAACATCTATGTACTCTAACTGTATCCTAGAAACGTTAACAAATATCGTGTGCAGGAATTATGGTGAGGAAAATTGGGTGGTCATCGTTTTGTCCTCTTATTCATATTCACCGGCTGGTCCTTTCGGATAACAAAGTTCTATGTAAAAATATTCTATTATACTTTGGGCTTATGCAGGTATGTATCTGAGTAATGTAGATTGTTAACTACTGCATGACTCGTCGTCACATTGTAGTGAAACAGTCCGACATCTTGGTGTTATTTTGCCAAATATACCCCGCCCTACCTATAAAAAATACAAATATAACCTATTTGGTGGGTACCAAATAGGTTTGTATCTTTTAAAGTCAGCAACGCATCTATAATTCTTTCATGAGAGTTAATGGAGAGTGGTCAGTCACCACTTACTAGCAGGCGACCCTTTTGCCCGTTTGCTGGCGACTACTATAAGAAGAAAATGATTATGATTTGGCCTAACGTTCTAGGGTACCGTTGGACACTATTGCTATTATATTAAACATCCCACTGATATTGCTAAAATAAAAATACTTTATTTTCTTTGCCATCAATGAAAGTAAAGTAGTCATCAGCCATAGGCAATCAACAGCATACAGATCCATATAAATTCAATTATTTTGTATTGTATTCATGAACTAGGCTGGATTTGCTGCTTGTACGTTTACAAATCCATTTGACAATTCTAATCCATTCGCACGTCTTTCACCCAGTCCCGAAAATCATAGCACAGGTGGTCTTCTATTATTTAACGACCACGTATCTAATGTCCCTAAGGAACTAAATCCATCGTCAGTGGCATACACATCTGCTATACGAGCACCACCCGCGCGACTCTCATTAACGTTAAGCTTGAACCCACCAAAACGGTCACAGCCAAATATAGCTACAGTTATATATGGATTTATTACATTTTGAACCTTATGTTATGGGATTCAGAATTGTTATGGACGTAAATATTAAGTTTATTAATGGTGGTGGAAGAATCTGTATTTTAATATGATTTTGGTGATTAACGATCCTTATGGAAAGGCGGAAAAATATATATATTTTTTTTTATTGCATAGTCCGACAAACGAGCATGTGGGTCACTTGATGTTAAGTGATCTCCACCGCCCATGAACATCCACAATACCGAAAGTATCATGTATGCGCTGTCGGCCTTAAAGGACAGGAATAGGGATTAGGGAAGGGAAGGGGGAATCTGGGCCTCCGGATATCTCACTTACCATACGAAACGCGACAGTAAACTGTCACTTTACGTTGGTTTTCTGTGAGACAGTGGTACTACGCCGGTCGAGCCGGCCCATTTATGCTGCAGACAAATATGTCTACAGCGTGGCTCTACCACTATATAAATATGCGTTAGTAAATTAAATACAGTTAAACTTCAACCTTATATTTAAAACAAAGAGAATGAAAATAGAGTCAGAGGCACAGTTCCTCTAATACGAGAATAACTTAACGAGCAACGTAAAAAGGCAACATAATTTCGACCTTAAAATAAAGAAATAAGAACGAAGGAATTCGTTCAGTACAATCTGTTCTAAAATGCTTTTGACATAAACATCCGGTATGAGACGTCTTCATTCAATAGAGTGCCTTTTCTTGTTGGAATAATGACAGCTTATACTGGCTTCCGAGACAGCTTTTGTCAAATTCGCCGTGCAAGTTGCCACTTTCGTTATGGATGAAAGAGTTTGCTAGGGACATTGTAAAAGTCAATTATGCATGATTAAGTAGTCATGTATGCAGTTAGTGCGCTTACTACTTGGTAAGAGAAATGTATACTTTGAAAACAAAGGTAACACCGACTGACAATATTGTAGCTGGAAAAACTTTGCGGGCATTTATTACATGACCGTAACTTCTGAAGGGTTAAACAGTGAAGTAACTACTCCAATACGATCACAGTGTACCCATCTTATTACCATGACCATGTATGGGGCAAGCCTATCATCCTATCATGCGCAATGCCTAATCCTATAAACAACAATAAGAGGTATATAATAGTCCTTAATATATACAAGAGTATACACGTGTCAAAAGTACCATGTTGCGAATGATTTCAGTACAACAATCAGACACGAAAATAGTGCGTACTAATTTCTACCAATTTGTTTACGTACAAATTATAAGCTGTAAAAAGCGAAGCAACAGTCTTCCGTTTTTTAATTTTAGTTGCTGTATCATAAATGTCGAAAAGATTATGTTTACTTCCAACTAGCTGCTGCCCGTAACTTCGCTTGCGTGTTTGCGTTTATAAATCAATAGGGATTTCGAAAAAAAAATGATATTAATCTTGAAATTCTATAACTTAGGTTACTGGTACTAATTATTGTGTTCCGCAATTGAGTAAGTATTGTTTGCTCCAATAGGCGATAAAATCACTGTTATGATTAGATTTAATTAATACCTATGGTCAGACTTTCCGAAATATTGTAACATCAATTTGAATGTATTTTATTTACAAAACATACTACGACCGAATACTTCTTTAAAGACATGACCATTTTCCTTCTATCAAATGCAATGCTCCAGACCACTAAGACCTTGTAGGGAGATTAACTAATATGATTAATGAAGGCGTAAAGCCTTCTGGTGCAAGAGGCAAAAGGGTTGCAGACTGTAAAATCTATTGAAAATTACTCACTCAGTCAACATTGTAGCGATAGTAATTATGGGCTGAATTGTCAATTAATACCGCAATATACTATTGAAGAAATTCTATTATAAAAGAGTTGTTGAAATTTTCAAATATGGAATGGAATTTCGATTATAGAAAATATTTGGTGCAATGTGTTAAATACTCTAAGGGTGCAATATTCAAAGATGCTCTAACGCCAAAGCTTTGGACACACTTCAAAGCACAGAAGGAATTAAAGATGAAACTTAAACTACGTATAGGTTTATAGGAGGTAGCAAAGCCTATAATGCTACAAGTAATAAAGTTTAAAAATGCATTACAACTCATAAAAGTACATATGAAAAATATAACTAACATAACTATATAAACACATACTGTCTCTCGTTTCTAGATACTGATATGCATTATTGTTTGCTTTTTAACTTTTCATATAAGACAATTAGCAACAATTATATTATTTTGTATCTGATAATCTTTCCACGCACCAAAAATCATGTTAATAGCACTTAGCAACGCAATTCATGTACGCACGAGTCTTCGGGTTCACCTATCATGATGTTTACCACGGTGTAGCGTAACTAACTTACTTGCAGTGAATTTAAAACTTAATAATGCACAAGCCACCGACGCAACCGTGAAAACCAGTAAGGCTTGAAATTGCATACATGTTTAAGACTCAGAAATGTAAGACCTCAGAGTGCTTGATGACTAATCAAAGATAAAGCTTTTCGTGCTTTTTGACCTAGTGGTTTATGGTCTTCATTTACCTCCATAATGTTCTATCCACTCATTTTCAATTCCTACACAATATCGGCAACAACACAAATTTATTCACTATTCATAGCACTAATAACCACTAAACATCACTGTTCGAAAAACTCAAAGAAAATACACAAAAGTGCCAGAACTTTCGATCTTTCGAAAATTCCGAGAGAAAGTTACAGTACGTGCGCACGGGTTGCGCGCACGACGTCTACTGTCGGATTATATGCGCGTACGCAATGTGCGTGCAACGGCAACCGCATGCAACTAATATGGTGGGATATTATTACACCTAAGCCAGAACGTTTCCTACATACGATGGAGCTTTATCCACCCGTTCGTGCTCATTTTGGAAGACGATTTGACGATGTCCAAATGCGGAACAATTATCGATTCAAGCCGAATTAAGACGACTTTGTTTTTGTGTAATTGAAGAAGCAGACTTACGATTCGCTTCATGGTAAACTGATATTGTTGCTAATGGAGTTTAACTCAAAGATATAACAATATAAATTTTGAACTAATTGGGATGGCTGTTTGAAAAGTTTCTCAGATTATGTCTGAAAATCTATAATGGTTAAACCACCTTCTAACTGCATTATCTTTTCATTCTGAATCAATATTTTGTCTCTTAAACACAATTGGTCTTCCTTTGCTTTATTTTAGGCCAGTTTAAGCTCCGTACATATTTAGTGACATATTTTTCAATAAATTTTGATTTCTTACATGCGTCATTATAGCATGTACTTGGTAACTTAAAGAGGTGTGTATATATTTCATTAAGATCAAGATCTCTCACAGTATTTGCTATCAACGGATCATAATCCAGTCGAATACGATTACACTACTCCACCCTAGTCGTGTAAAACAACACTAAGGATCGTCGAGTTGGTTTACTTGCATCTGGCTTGTGTTAAGGCGGGCAGCACATGACGGAAATACGGTTGATGTCTCACGGTTTTAAAATAGAAACGATGTTTGGTGAAACCGCAAGTTTAATTGGCTATTATGCGCATGTGCGACGTAAGAAAGCGACCATTGTGGATTGTAGCATACAATGCACTTGTCGTCTGTACAAGTTGTATTATTATGATTTCTGAACTGTTGATACTCGGAGGGATACCTATAGTAAAATTTATGTGGATTGGTAATAATTTATGCGGGTTCTTATGATCCTGGGTCCTTTAGGCATATGTAGTGTAAAGAAGCAACACAGCAGGCCGGCATGATTATGTTGAGTAGCGAGGGATTGTCTCTCGCTACTTGATACTTTAACTGGAAGGCACTGCACTTACCATCAGGGGCAGTGTGGTCACTTTTCTGTGCCAGCAGCAGTAGTTGAAACATAGAAAAGGGACACGAATGAATTGCGAATTTCATAGTAATAGGACCATTAGTATATCAATAAGCAACGAGTCCATTTGGAAAATCCTATCATTTTGGCTTCTAAAAACCAGAGTTCAGAGGCGCTAATTTCAAATATCCGGTAACAAATTTTATTCTCAGATCATATATCTCTGTAAAATTCTAATTTATTTCATCATTGAAATATAAATCGGTTTATTAGAAAAATTAAAAAATATACTAAATAGGTACTTTTACACTTTTGTCGGTACCGTAAAAGACTGAAAGTTTATAGAAAACCATTATTTTTCTTATTTACAGTTTTCCGAGCATTTTTCTATTCCCTAAAAACCTCGGTCGTAATAATTCGGATTATTACGACCTTTTAAAAAAAAACCTAATCGGACTGTCGTTCTCAAATAATGCGCTCACTAACGAATATAATTAATTTTTATTTATATAGATAATATTCCAAGTAAAGCGTATACGATCATGGTAAATCCATTTCCAATTCCATTCAGACCATAACCGCGAACCATTTGCATACTTGATTTACATGATATACAAGGTGTTTCAAAATGTTCAATATAATATTTTTTATGACGATGTAAAATTTTATTTAATTCTTCTTTAATGCTTTGTTAAATTTTACTGGTTATTACCCAATCATATAATGACAATGTCATTTACATTCTATTTTTTATATCTTCACAACTCTATTATATCAATTATTTTTGCAACAATGAAGGCCGTGTGTATACTTAGCCAATTCGTCGTGATCTGTGATAGCAAATATACAAACATATACACTCACGTCTGTAATCCCTGAAGGGGTAGGCAGAGATGTAAACAAGTACACCAACTTTTCGCCGAATTTATTACGTTCCCATAATGTGACAGGGGCTGAGCCTATCGCCATACCGGGCTCAATTGCAGACTCTGGGCTATGCTAAGTATTTCTAAATAGAAAAACCCAATATTTACCCGACCCGGGGATCGAACCCGAGACTTCAGCACAGTCGTAACGCATGCACAATTACAACTGCGCCACGGAGGCAGTCTGTGATAACGTGACCAAGTTTTGCGTTTATGAGCCAATACGTATTAGTATTAAATTCCATATCAACCTGTACAACAGGGCTGCCAGATCGTATAATTGGATACAAAATGTGTATAATTTAGTTTACTTATGTATCCAGTACTTATGTATGGCGATAGGCTCGCCCCCTATCACATTATGGGACCGAAATTCGGCGAAAAGTGGGTGTACTGGTTACACCTCTGCCTACCCCTTCGGGGATTACAGGCGTGAGTGTATCCAGTATGTATAGCAGACTGCCTTGTATAAAGTGTAAAGTAAACTTTCTACATAGCTTCGACCTTTTTTGAAACACAACAGAACAAGAAGGCTTTTACAGACAGACATACAAAGATCATTCATCAGTCATTATTTTTTTAGGGGAGGTTGGTAACAGTGGTGATTATAATGAGTTTCGATTTTGTATAACGTCAGAGAGATGGCGGTATAAAATAAGTTGTTGCTTCTGGCAGCCCTGCTGTAGAATTCGATCAGTAGTTAATATTGCAACAATGGAGGCTGCATTGTGCGCACTAACCCAGTTCCATGTGATCTGTGCCCACGTGACCAAGTATCAGGTGTTGTGTATAGTATTACATCGTTCCAACGGTTGCAGACACCGGACACCGGCGTGGTTGAATGATCGCTGGGTTTGATGTTTGACAGCGATTTAAATTTCTGGCATGACATGGAGCGATTTTGTTCGATAAAGTTTCTGTTCTGGCAGCCTCCGTGGCGCAGTTGGCGAGTAGTAGGTTGTGAAACGGGAGACCGAGGATTTATGGCGGCACACAAGCGCCTCTCACCGACAAATAGCAATAACGCCGAAGGTGAATCGCGATACTTAAAATTGCGCGATGCGTTTTATAAATACAAGCTCCAGATATCAATGGTTGGAGGGGCCGCGGCCGGTCGGGCATAACACCCGCTTGACTGAAGATATCTCTCTTCGCTAGAGGAACACTATCACCCGTTCTTCTACAGGTTCGATTCCCGTATCGAGACAAATGTTTCTGTGACAGAAGGATGTTTGTTTCGGGTCTTAGTGTTGTGGGACCGTGTCCCTCGTAGTTGTTGATTCCCACGATACAGGTTTGACCTAGTGTGGGGTTAGAACTATGTATGTGACTGTTGGGTCTATTTATTTATTTGTGAGGTAAATAGACATTTTGTAAGCAGAATGAGTCATATTTATTGAAATTGTGATATGTTACTGATATCTTAACAAATTACAAGCGTCGAATTGTTAGCATGTATGACTGTGTAAACACTTTAAACCATTTCGATCGCTGTTTCAGTTCAATTGACCATCCAAATAACCTCAAAGAGTGTCAATATTTGAAACGTGATCTATTTGAGCACATGATAGAGTGGTATTCGAAAGTGTTCGAAATTTGCGATATGCACTACTAAACCATCTGCACAATAACTGACTGTACCTTTTTACTTATATTCCGCAGATCCTGAACGTGACAATAACATCGCAACGTGCGATCCTGGCACGTGACGTGAAGACGTATTGGAAAATGTGCGAGATTTTCTAGATAAAGTACTAAATCATCTGTTTAATACATCACTACAACTGTTTACAAATATAAAGCAGAGCAAGTGTGACAACTTCTCGATATGCGATGGAATCTCGCACGTGACGTAGACATAGACGTATTGGAAAGTGTTCGAGATTTGTGAGATATAAAACCATCTGTACAATAACTCACTGCAACTGTTTACAAATATCTCACAGATCCAGAGCGTGACAATAAAGTCGCAACGTGCGGTCGATTGCACGTGATTTGGGGACGTATTCGAAAGTCTGCGAGATTTGCGATAATAGTCATTAGTTACAAGGATAAATCACGTATGAACGTGATTGCATTATAAATACAAAATTTAGAATGGTTATCCTTTAGTGATGAAGATATTAAAATTTTATGTTAGAAGTTTGATGTTGAATTTTTTTTATCGTGATGTCGCATGCAAAGTGACTAAAAGAACCCGATGGTTAGAACAGAGTAGTTTAAATACAATTCCGTTTAAAGATCGGTATGGTGAAGTGACTGGATATACACTGGCTAACCTCGGGATGTCGATTTATTTATTTTGCACCGCTCTATCAAATTAAACGATATTGTGTAAAGTGGATGAATGTATTGGTTTATTTTCTAAATTTAGATTATTTAATGTTATTTCAGGGGTTCATTCTGTCTCTAGTTAGACCCTTACAGTGGTCATAATTAGTAAACCGATAGGAGTTTGGGAGAAGAACTTCATCATCCTGGATATTAATGCTGGTGAGGCTTAATTATATTATTGTGTTCCAGGTAGAACATTTTTCTTCCAACTTATCATATAAAACAATGAAACGTAATGTGAAAAAGCTTCATAGTTTTTGGCACACACACTTAGTTTAGGTTTAGGTTTTTTTTATCCTGCCACGAAAAATTACCACACTGCACCTGATGGTAAGCGCAGTGCCGTCCAATTAGAGTATCGAGTAGCAAGAGACAATTTATCCACCGCTACTCAAAACAAACATGCCGGCCTGCTTCTTCACACTACGCCATGGGCAAGAAGGTGAAGAGGCGGTCGAGGGCCCAGTGTGAGAGCAGGGTACTCAGAAGGCCGCAAAATAGCCAACATTAGTGTAGACAGAGAATTTTGTATTCTACTTGGCAGATAATCCATACGGACTACCATTGTTAGTTTAAAACAATAAAACTGATCAGTAATAAAACGTGGTTAGATAATATTGTTCATTGTAAACTTGCGAGTACTTCTACATATCGTACACAATAGAAGTATAAGACACCCCTTACCATAATTGGATTCATTTACTACACTAGTCCAATGAGTTCATTAAAACGAGGTTACAATTATGTGGTATCACGCAACAGGGGGACGTTTTACTTTGATACGGTTTAATGTGTTTGTGGACGAAAAAGAAGCATTTGACAATTTCAAGAACGAGTCTCTATCCAACGTCTATTATCTTACTACTATTATAAATGCGAAAGTTTGGATAAATGGATGTTTGTTACTCAATCACGGTACAACGACTGGACGGATTTGGTTGAAATTTGGCACAAAGATAGACTATAGTCTGGAATAGCACATAGGCTACTTTTTATCCCAGAAAAATGCACGCTTCATATGGGATAGCTTAAGCAAAATAGCTTATAATGCCTTCATGGATTGTATACCTTTCTTCCAAAAATAACCGCCACGCGGGCGGAGCCGCGAGCAACATCTAGTAATAGATAAAAATCGCAACATCTTCACCAAATATGGAGAGGTCCAACCGATTATTTATGTAGCCAATAGCGTTTACATTAACAGTGGTCCCATAGGTATAATTAGTTAAGAGCAAGTGCACTTATTGTCTGTTTTTGGATGACGTCAGTCATATGTATTCACGAAAAAATTTACGCTTTCCCATACAGCGCCCCTAGCGGATGGTATTGACAACTTATCACCATCATATACAATTTTGTAATGACCTATGCGGCGAATTCCCCAGTAACGCTCGAATTAGCACCAGGATGGTTGGAAGATGTATTTATTTATATTATTATATTTGCCTTTATATAATTTTTATGCGATGATCCAGATGATGATGCGATTTTGATGCGATCAAGATGTTCAACATCGACATTTTAGTTTACTTTTATATCTTGTATATTTCTTGCATCAATCATAAGTCCATTAGCTTTATTGTTTTCCGTTACAACATACATATTATTATGAGCATCAATATCAACACAAGCAATATCACTAAAACAAATGCTACAATGACTGCCTCGGTGGCGCAGTTGTAATTGCGCATGCATTAGTAGTGCTGTGCTGAGGTCTCGGGTCCCCGGTTCGGGTAAAGTGATATTGTTTTTTTTCTATTTAGAAAGACTCAGTATCAGCCCGGAGTCTGGAATTGTGCCCGGTATAGCGATAGCCCCCGGTGACATTATGAGCCCGCAATAAGTTCGGCGAAAAGTGGGTGTACTGGTTACGCCTCTGCCTACCCCTTCGGGGATCACAGGCGTGAGTGTATATGTATGCAAATGCTACACTTGCAATACATTACAACGTCATGTTCATAAATTAAAAATTTAAAAACTTCTCTAGTTGTACATTACGTCACAAGTCGCGTGCGATGACTAGTGTTAATTAAATAACCGCTCCCTGCGGTCGTACATTCAACTAATGGCTATTACAGGCCGGTCCACGATGCCGCCAATAAAAACTGAATGTCGCTTTACGATCTCTGGGCAGCACTCACACGCATTATGGCCATATGAAATAATTTTTGATGCATGTGCGCAACATATGAAATTTTGAAGTACCATTCTTATATTTTCTGGGAGGCTTGCTGTGGTCAATAGTGGTAAAATTAAGGGTGCTTCGTTTACTGTAGTTCCTTTTTTAAATAAGGATGAATATGAATTATTATTTGGTTTCTGTGGTTATGATCGTACACGGTTTTTTTTTAATATAGATCAATATGAATTATTAATTGGTTTCTGTGGTTATAGTTAACCATTACAGCAGCGTATGATGAAAAAGTATTAAATGGAATTTCCATTCCAACATTTTAACATAAAACACCTCTATTGAAAATCCCTAAAAAAAACTCACGTCGCGACAGATTATAGGACTTAACATATTTTGACTTGACAGACATTCGCTGTAGACTTCTAAACTAAGTTAGTTGAGACAAAAGAACAGAATTCACTAATATTTTTCCAAGTAGATTACTGTATCAGCTGCGTGTATTGCTACCAATAGACGCGGCGGACTTGCGCATTGCGCTTGTAAACACCGTGGTATTGACGACCCACACCCGCGCGTCGCAGTACCGCCCGCACCCTGCACCCACCGGTTGACAGCGAGCTGACAAATCATCGATAGATTATTTGTCTGTGGCAATAGTGTACATATTATTTGTCTGTGGTAGATAATAGTGAATGGTACTTGATACTCTAACTGGACGGCACTGCGCTTACCATCAGGTGCAGTGTGGTCACTTTGCTGTGCTAGGATAATAAAAAGATATTCAACGTCTTTTGTTTGTTTACGTGCGATTTCGACTGAATGATGATTCTCACTTGAAGGAGAATCGGTTTTGCTAACATACCTACAGTTTAAACTTCGACACCATAAATGTCGATGTACGAAAATATCCTTTCCGTATTTTTCTTTGTACTAAAAATTCGCTTATTGGATTTCAATCTAAAAAAAGGTATAATAAATTTCTGTTCTTTGTTTTTATACCGAGGATAATTCTACAAATTTTCAGTGTCTTAAATTTTGGATGTTTATTTGTTTAAATTTCTCCAATATAAAATCGCTGTATCCAAGTGTAAAGCTCGTTTGTCTCACAAACAAAAGCGTCACATATCGCAGTCCTAACTACAAGCCACACGACGATACCCAACACACCAAATACAAACTGTACCTCTGTTTATAGCTCCTTAAAAATACAAAATCCCTTATACTAAGCGTTGTAAAATAAGCGATACACTGCGCACTTCACAATCACTCACACTTCCGGAAATTTCGATCACTAATTCGGTAATGAAAGCTTCAACGAAATTAACCTGTACAGTTAAAGACGCGAAATAATTTGTTCTACTCCGACATGTTTCCTTGCTCGGGGAAGGAAAGTGTGGACGTATCGAGCCGTGTACGTTCCCGGGCCACGCCGGCGAGGCGACTGCAAGGATCGACCGTGCCAGCCCTGGGGAGGCTGCGTATGTGCGCGCGCCTCACGACCCATTACCAACCCAATCAGCCTCGACATAAAGTCGCATTCACCACGAAACAATACCATTCAACAAGCAAAACTAATTCCATTCCATAACACCGTCACTGCATTATATAAAATCACGAATATAAACTCTATCACATTGGTATTAAGATTAATATACACAACGAGCACGATTGCTAGAAAATATAGGGGTGAGGAGGTCTTTGCAAATTCAAATAGGGGGAAATGGGAGGGGACCATGGACATGTTAGTGGGCGCTTAAACTTGGCTTGTTGATAATGTGGCCATTTAGGTGGAAAGCTTGAAGACGATGGTCTGATTAGGTCATTGTGATGTGACTGTCCGTTTAATGCATTGAATGTGAGGAGAAAGAACACTCATTGAGCATTCACAGACGGAAACTAATAAATCAGCCATTGCGGTTGACCAAGCAAATAGCAATACAATTGGTCATGCGTTTGGTTACAAAGTGGTGTAAAATGAACGTAGAATTGGCGATTTTGTGAATTGCGGATGAAAGTTTTTTACGCGAATCGACTGCAGAATAAATTATTTAACGATCTCTGCAGTGTTTTACTGATATTTATCTTGTATCTATCTTATTTATCGAGAACCTGGTGTATCTAGTGTAGTCGAAGGAAAGATATTTTTGAATTGTTGTTTTAAAGTACTTCAAGTCTTAACTACTGAAACGAAAAATTCGATTTAATTATGATGTATATCTTTTACTGTCATTAAAACACCAGTTACTTGAAGTTTGACTAGGTTTTCATTACGTAAGAGTTCTTCTGGATAGGCAACATCACTTTGGTTTTTTGCCGCCAAGAAATATGCAAGTATAGTTGCCTCCTTTTTATTGACTGCCTCAGTGAACATATTTTGTGTGGAATGTTCGTTCAAACGCATTTGATCTAAACCAGCTATGAATCATAAATCGGAGTGATACTAAAAGTTTAGCCATAAGTGTTATATAGTTGAGTAAGTTTGTTTCCTATTTCTGCCGCGAAGCTTCAATGGGTTTATGAGAGTTAACATCTTATGTCTTGGGCACTTTGAAATTCAAAGGTCTAGTACATAGTCTAGAAAATACTAAATACAAAAAAGTGCATTTTCTAAATATAAAACTTAGTGACGCAATAATCTTGCATCCGGAAAGAAATGCCTTGTATACAGCAATCGATAGATTCAAGGCAGTGTGCTCATCCGAGCGCAATCAGATTATCGTCTAAGGAGAATTTAGATGCAATTCTTAGGAGGTTTATCTTTTCTTACACTTACTTTACTTGCAACCTCGAGGAAACAACGTGAATTCTTGAATCTTATTAGAACATCATCGATGTACAGTGGTAAGGTGTGTAAAGATGACGGACTAATTTGGGATTAGTAAAACTAAAGATAATAGTTATGAAGAAAATAAATCAGGTATACTAGCTATTTTAGAGAACATAAAATCTGAAATTATTAAAAGAAAAACCCACACACAGTATTAATAATCTATTGTTATGTGGTGTCGTAGCTATTGTAAACAAATATTCGATGCGGAATTATAACCCATTACCTCTCATTTCACTACGGCTACTCAGCCTCTGCGCCACGGTGGAATGATAGAAAAAGAAGAAGTTAAACAAGTACAGTACAACGAACCAAAAGGCGCACCACATGACTAGCACCGAGCTGAAAGTTTTCCGTTTTCTTTCATACCGGACATACATATCCAGATGTATTGACTTTTTAATTATATTTTTCTATGATAAAAGAAAAGACAACATTTTCAAACTGTAATATGGTTCTCTTTGTTATGGACTTTGTTATGAGGTATGATCAAGTCGTCCAAAGTAACCGGTCATGATGCAACATTCAAGACAGGTAATGACGACTCGCGAAGGAAGCGATGTTTATTGAATATAAATTAAATGGTAAAATTTAATGAGAACGGAACTTATAAAAAACAGCACATTGTATCCACGGAATTGAAACTGCGTAAGATTCAAGTGTGTTATACATAATGATGACGTTTAATGTTACCTTATGTCTGCAATAGATTAAAAAAATAGTGCTGGCTCACTCATTTATTTAATTCATATGGGAATGCAAGTCAAAGAATTCGGCAGACTTACACGAAGAAACGAATATCTTTCTAGCCCGTTTTCAATATTTTTTGTAATTGGAGTTTAATGCCCAAGATATCGCACCGTTTTGATATAAGTTGGGCGTATGTGGTCAACTAAATTAAGGGAAAGTTTAGTTAAAACGGGAAAACAACACGTAGGTAAAAGCATTAAGGAGAGATAAATCAGCCTTGATATAATATTTAATCGACTTCAAAGACCTTTATTCAAGATCTTCCAGGACTTTTCCCTTTAGTTCGTCATCTTCGTCAGCGGTCCACATATTTTGTAACGTATTAAAAAAACGCGTACGAGTCGAATGGAGGATCTACTCTCCTTTATTAAGTTGGTTGAGACCATTAAATTTGACAGCCTCCATGGCGCCGGGGTTCGATTCCTGCAGCGAGACAAATGTTTGTGTGATCCACAAATATTTGTTTCTGTTGTGGGGCGGTAGACCCACGTAGTTCATGATATCCACGATACATTATTGACCTAGTATGTGGTTAGGAATATGTGTGTAAACAAAGTGTTAGGAATATACCATCCTTACAGTTTCGGATCTTTGTCAACAGATACAATTTTCAAACTATACGAGTCAATATAAATAGATATTACCAAAAATTTAGACAAAGGCATCCAAGGAAACCACACGTCTACATATTATAGTCCCTTAGCGACAATCTTAATTCTCATCCAGCTCCCAAGGGACTCCCCGTATCGACAATTTGGCTGTGTATAGTCACGTGGGTAATGGAAGCCGCAGTAACGTCACGTCGCAGTAGACCCACGTGAACTGGACGGCCACGTGCCGTATTGATCCGCACTATACGGTAGTTTGTATAATAAATAGTGTACAGATCCTGATACATTGTCTAACTCTAAGCGTGTTGCCACTCAATTTTGAACCTTATTATACTCAAAATGAAGTATTGCTAAAATTTATAGCTTGCGTTCCGTACCGCATATACATACGTCTCGATTTTAGATCTGAGCGCCCAATACAAAAATCAACTGTAGCGAAGGTTTTGGGCACCCGTGATGAAATTATAACCACGTGCTGCTGTAATGGAACATTTAAAAACTAATTTTATTTTTATATTCAGTCTCTAAAGTGGTTAGAAAGGCATTTTAAATTGCAATATACCCATCAAATGTAGCTTCACATTTATCACGATTTTCACCTTACCAGCGTTTCTACGCGAAATCTTCCGCGTGCAAGTCAATTTGTAACTGATAATTTAAGCAACCAGTAAAAGAAGGGAAATGTTTGCGCATTGTGCATTCAGTGTCTAAGTGAAAAAAATTACTCATACGTATGTATATAGAAGAAGCAGTTGAACAAATTTCACCCTATCCAGAACAAAATAAATATGTAGCTTACTCTAAAAGCTGTGGTAAGTCTTATGCACTATTGACTATAGAAATCCACAAATCGATAGAACATTAGCGCCCTTGCAAGTGTTGGGAGGGTCATGAGATCGATTTGTAAAGGATTTGATGTACGATGTGTTATCGAGTGCGAGCAACTTTATTTTAAGAGCCAAGGTAGATTGTTGTATAGTTCTTTTTGTATATTAGATATTCAGTCTGCATTATTTTTAATTTATAAGTTTCATAATTAAATATGTTTAAAATATTATTTCGACCTGGAGGGTTACCCTTGACACGTTACCCTTGACACTCGATTCCAATTTAAAACCTTAAGTTAAATTTAAGACCTTCTTTACTAACAAATCAATCACATTACTTGGGTAAGTACCAACTTCAGTCGCTTATAGACAATCGCTTCAGTCGCTTGATTATATGATTCTATAGAAAGCCTTAAAAAGAACAAAACTCCATCACGATTATCAGAATCATGAAGCGTGACTACTTTTTAGCGGAAATGTCTTGCTCAGCATGTCTATCTAATCAGGACAGGAAAAATTTGCATACTAGTTTAATGATGTTAGGTTGCATTAACCAATGGAGAACGGTAGATAACAATTGTTGAAATACATTTTTACCCGTTATAAATAATACATACATACTCACGCCTGTAAACCCCGACGGAGTAGGCAGAGGTATAACCAGTACACCCACCCATCGCCGAATTTATTAGGGTAATAATAAATAATAAATAAACCTAGCCTATCCATATACCGGGCTCAATTGCAGACTCCGGCTGAGTATTTCTAAATAGAAAAACCCAATATCACTTTAGACGACTCGAACCCGAGACCTCAGCACAGCAGTCTTAACGTATGCAACTACGCCACCGATGCAGTTATTACAATCTTCAAATTCTATAACATAGATTACGGGTACTAATTATTTTGTTCCCCAATTGAGTAACTATTGCTCCAATGGGCGATAAAATCATTGTTATGATTGGATGTAATTAATACCTACAGTCAGACTTTCCGAAATGTTGTAACATCAGTTTAAACGAATGTATTTCATTTACAAAACAACAATTAAATGTATAATTTATAAAAAGGACACCGACTTCAATAAAAAACAAATTATGCGTCACAATAAAATTTGAGGGTTCCCTTAATTTTTCTGTGATCCCATCATCAGATCCTGACTTGGTGCCAATGGGACCACATGGGAAGTATACCCTTTTAAACAAAAAAAAGAATTTCTCGAATCGGTCCAGGCGTCTTCGAGTAATCAGGTAACATACATAAAAAAAAAGATTCCGACGAATTGTTAACCTTCTCCTTTTTTGAAGTCGGTTAATAAAAATACACCCTACAGTTATATTTAGTCCTGACTGTATCGTAAGTATCGAGAACTACACGGGACTACAGTCCCATGCCACCCAGACCAGAATTTTGCGGATTGAACGATTGTTTCAGAGCGGGGATTGAACCTGCAGTATCTTGTTTCAACGTCGGCTACTCGCCCGCCGAGCCACGGAGGCTGTCAAGGTTTTAGGTTAGTTAAATAGGAACTAACCCTACGCAGCATTTAAAAAAAACGTTTATATTAATTATCAACGAAATTTTACAAAGTAAACAAAAGCTTCAGCTTAGTTGCGTTTAAATAAAAACACTTCCTCAAATAATATACAGAAATATCTAAGTCCCGACAATCCCCTTGGGAGTGCACGGGCGTGTACAGGTCGGAACTCGGCATCGAACCCGACGGGGCGCAATATCGATCTGTCGCGCCAACATGCACCTACACTCGACCGATACTTCTGGACGGGTAATAGGGTAGTTTCCTGTGTTTCATTTTGTATACTATTCGATGTGCAACCGAACGTAAATTAATAATAACTTAATAAATGGTTATAAAACTACCATAAACGCCTATTCAATAGGGGCAAGGAATCAATATCTGAAAGCCATTGTTTAATACGCACCCTAACGAAGGCTACAATAGTCTGGCAATAGAAAGCTTAATCTGCCATAACGGCACCCGACTTCCAGTTTTTTGGCAGAAGTTGCACTACATTATCACAGATTTATAATTAAACTAGCTGTTGCTCGCGGCTCCCCGCGTGGAGGTCATGTTTGGGAGAAAAGTATACAATACAAAATACCAATATTCATGTGTTTAACTTAAAAATGACGGATTTTCATACAAACTTTCATTCCTTATTTTACCCCCTTAAGGGCGGAATTTCCAAAAATCCTGAAACATATATTTTTAATTTTTAACTAAAATGCCAAATACTAATTTTCATGAACTTAACTTCAAAAATGACGGATTTTCATACAAACTTTCATCCCCTATTTTACCCCCTTAGGGGTGGTATTTCCAAAAACCCTTCCTTAGTGGATGCCTACGTGATAAAAGGTACCTACTGTCAAAATTTCAAGTCTCTAACCTCAGCCGTTTAGGCTGTGCGTTGATCGATCAGTCAGTCAGTCAGTCAGTCAGTCAGTCAGTCAGTCAGTTTCTTCTTTTATATATACAGATGAATAATAACTTGATAAATGTAGAACAAAATAGTTTTGAAGTGGTCATAAAACAACCTTCAAATCCTATTCTAAGAAGGCTACAACAGTCTGGCAAAAGAAAGCTTAATCTGCAATAACGGCACAACTTCAAGTTTTTTGTCAGAAGATGTCGAGTATATTTATCTGGGTTTTTATCCATAAACTCTTGACGGATGAATTCTTAACCTAAGACAAGTACAAAGCACTAACCTGTCAGATCAAGTCGGTTCGTGATCCATTGGAACTCCTTGGAGGCTCCGATGCACATTCGATGTACGGGAGCCTGTGTAAAATAATTCACATTACAATAAAGTTACCAACCCCGAAATTCAAAAACTAGGATTTGATGTTGGACAAACCAGGACAATTCAGTTAAAAAACAGGACGCGTCTTGGTTTTACAACAGCGCGAGCACTCGCGAGCCGTGAGGCCGCCTGTAACATAAGGATTGCAAATGTGGCGTGCGAATTTTTAAATACATGACCTTATCGGGGCACTTTAAAAACCCAGGACGCTGCTTAAAAACTATGCAGGACACCCCAGGACATGTCCTGGGAAAACAGGACGGTTGGCAACTCTACATTACAACATCAATGCAGGATTTATACCATGTTTATAACTAAAAGTTCATGACTACCTCTACGACGTATGTAGTCATATAAATGTGTAGCAAAACATACTTAGGATATTCAAATAACTAGCTATTGCCCGAAAGCTAGCTTTTACTGCAAGGTCAAGCTGTGGAAAAGTTTATCAGCTAACGTGTTCGCTCCTTCCTGGGTACTTTAAGCGTTGTATGAAGAAGGTACACAGCGGGCCGGCGCGGCATTATTATGTTGAGTAGCGTGGAATAAATTGATTTTCGCTACTTGATAATCTAACAGTCTAACTTGACGGCATTGCGCTAAAAAAAAACCACCGACCCGCAAATTTGGAATTGATATAGTTTATTAACGAATTTCTTAGTTAAGTTCTGAATTAGCCAAATTAGTGCAGACGGGCATAAAATAGTCACAGAGCTGTAAGTACCTAGGTTATATAATTTTATAAACCTGCGTAAAAAAATTGATTAACCATATAAAATAAAAAAGCACTTACGCTTTTCAACTCGGTAACAGTAATTTACTTTTTTTTTCTATAGCCTATTGTATGTCCCACTGCTGGGCAAAGGCCTCCCTCTTCCTCTTCCACTCCTCTCTGTCATCAGCCATATTGCGCCATTGCTTACAAAAAGAATCCAGGTCGTCCATCCATCGCATTCTTGGCCTTCCACGTCTTCGCCGAGTAATTTACTTATATTAAAATTATTATATTACTTTTGGCCGCAGTTTTTGCATGCGTGATTACGTTAATCGGTATCGTAGGGGCCTGCGTTAAAGTACGACCACCATTCTTCACTATAAAAATATATTTCCCGGTGCGAGAATCGAACCCGCAACTGGCATAAAAATCAGACTTTGTGTTCTTTCAAGACATAAGCATCTTCTTTCTGAATTTCACTCGAATCCGATACTGCGGTTACAGTGAAAAGTCACAAACATTTACAAAATTTTTGATGATACATATACTACTCTTTCCAAATTTAATTTTCACACACACACATACTCACACCTGTAATCCCCGAAGGGGTCGGCAGAAGTTTTTTTTTTTTATCCTGACACGGCAAAGTGACGGCACTGTACCAAGCGCAGTGCGGTCCAAATAGAGTACTGAGTAGCGAGAGACGATCTATCTCCGTTACTCAACACACTCATGCCGGCCTGCTTCTTCACACTACGCCATGAGCAAGAAGGTGAAGAAGGGGTCGAGGGTCTAGTGTCAGAGTACTAAGAAGGCCGTAAAATGGCCATTGTACCCCAACCCCAGACCCCCGACAAAAACCGGATGTACACTGGCTGATCCCGGAACGCGACACACTTGCGTGTGCCACTATGGCGGGTTTTTCGCCCTGTGTACGGTGGTCGCTATCCGGGCGGATATGAATATCCTACCACCAGCTCAAGTGTAACCAGTACACCCACTTTTCGCCAAATTTCGGTCCCATAATGTGATCGGGGGCAAGCCTATCGCCATACCGGGCACAGATTTCAGACTCCGGGCTGATACTGAGAATTTCTAGATAGAAAAACCCAATATCACTTTTTAATTAATTTTTTCCCAATTTAGCTTAATTTTCATATTAAAAATATAACTATTACTTACGGCAAGTGCGGGAGGGGGCGGGGAGCGGGGCGCGCTCAGAGAGCGGCACCGTCGCCGGCAGCCCCCGCCTGACAAACAAAAACAACAAAACATCAGCCCTGTACACACTACTGTCCCACTAAATTAGGCTTACCAACCCCGGAATTCAAATACCAGGAGAGTTACTCTTGAAACTCGATTCCAATTTAAAATTAAGATTGGGTTCGAAAACTGTACAATTGGCACTCTTGAACGCAACACCAGCGCACGATTTAACTGCATAAGGCGGAATTTTAGTAACAAAATGAAATAGAGTATTTACGAACGCTACTTCGTAAATATTCTATTTCATTTAGTTGAATGAGTCAGAGTTCCAATATCTTCCAGATTGGAATTGAAACTGTATCAAGTTCGAGATTGGAATTGATTTCAAGAGTAGGCCTACAGGATTTTAAGTTAGAAAAACTAGGACAATTCAGTTTAAAAACAGGACGCATCTTTGTTTTAAAATAGCGTAAACACTTGCGAGGCGAGAGACCGCCCCTAAAGTAAGGATTGCAAAAGTGGTGTGCGAATTTTAAAATACAGGACCTTATCAGGGCGCTTTAAAAACCTAGTACGCTGCTTAAAAACTATCCAGGACATCCCAGGACACTCTAAAAACCAGGAAATGTCCTGGGAAAACAGGACTGTAGGCAACTCTACACTAAATGTCCTTTTTTGGCGATTATACCTCTTTAGTTCATTATTTGTCTCCCGCTTTGCTTTGGAGGGAAGTGGACAATTTATATTTCCAACTCCTCCCTAAAGGTATATCTATTTGATTAATTTCGTTGCGGGATAAAAGACAGTTAAGCATTCCCAGAGACTCGCCGAGTTTCATTACTTGTTGTCGAAAAAATGCGTGCCATTGTCTGTCATCCTGGCTAAACAGGAGTTACAATGGCGGGTGTGTGGGCGGGATAGTCTCTGCTGGGCACGGGCCTCCTCCACTAATGAGGGGATAGGCCTTTGTCCACCACGCTGGCTTAACATGGTTTGGTAGACTTTCACCTTTGAAATACGTATAATTCTAATCTCAATTTTCCTTCACCGTTAAAAATGCGTTATTTAATAACACGTAATTTTAGAAGTTATAGGTCTCGACTCGACCTCTCATACTGCTAATAGTTAATAGTCTTAATAGTCGAGGAAATTACTCAGCAGTGTAACAATGTTCAATACAGGACTAGAATGATATACCAGCTTGGTTTTGAGATTTTATTGATGCTAACAAAAAAATAATTACTATTGCACCTCTAAAGTACAGAATTTCATTTCCACTTATGAAATTATTTCTGCAGTTTAGAATTTAGAATGTTGATACAAGTTGTACTACGAAACCGAATTTTTACAACATGCTGGCTAAAACGACAGTTTTGATGTCAGTAGAATTTCCTGCGTCTTTCATCAAAGCTAGTATACGCCACCAAAATTAACTTTTGCGGCATGATTAGTCGCTTCACGGAACTTAAAATAAAAAAAATCACGGATCCCCTACTATTAAAACAAAATCGTACTCGATCCGTAGTTGGTATTTAAAAAATGCCTGATATTAATAGAATAATGTTTTGAAACTAAAGCACGAAACCGGCATTGTTATCGTACTGTGTACTCGCCTATCCACTTTCAAAACAGTCCTGACCCATACATAAACCTGAGACATAAACCTGTATCGTGGGTATCAAGAACTACGACGGACTACGATTCCTCCACCCAGACCCGAAACTAATATTTGTGGATCACACATTGGACTCGGTACGGGGATATCGCCCGCGGCTTCACGTAACACAGTCGGCTATCCTGTTCCACTATAGAGGCTGTCAAATTGTTTTGTTAATGATAAATAATAAACTAACGTCAAAATAACAAACAAGAATGACATTTTAGTAGTATGACACATCTTTTTAGACTACATTTGTCACACACACCTCATACTCGATAGTTAAGCTCGAATGCGTTAACTACGATATACATGGTAGGGGTCTGAAACTATTTTAGTTGACTGACGCACGGACAAATATATATTAGCCCTCCGGTTTTGTTTACTTTATTTATAGTATATTACGACAAACCACGCAATCTATCTTACGTTCAAAGATTATTGGTATTTTTGTACTGAAGACGCTTTTAAATTTCCAGGAAGGTTTATGTCTATTGTTTAGAATAGCGTGAATGTTTAGAGGTAATTAATGTGGCTGATGAATTGTATGAGGACATGTGAATAATGAAGTCGGTGTGAACAAAGTTAAGCTAAATAATGAAGATAAATACGGAATCGTTATTTATACATTGGAACATATGGCCGGTTAGCGGATTATTTGATTTAAGCTGCATTTTTTGCGATTTTAGTTATATACATAATCGGAATTAGCAAATTTTTCTCTGCATCCCTAGCCTAACCCTAGTTGAATTTTTTTGTGCATTTTGCAAAAAAAAACAAAAAACTTTAAACCTCTCCTGTAACTTTTCAGAAATGTCGCTCAACTCAAATACTGAACTGAACTGTGAATATGATAAGAGTTAATAATGAGCCATGGGGTGAGAAAATAAATAATTATAGTGAAGGGATGCGGACTGCGCGGCGGACGCCGAATAAAGTGCGGAACGTTACGACGAAACTGATTATTTATTGTAAAAACAATTACAAAACTGTACAAGCATAATTCTACTATCGGTGTCTCAGCTTTCAATAAATAATCCCAACAAGGTGGAAGTTATTCACGTGCCCCTTCGACTGGTAGTAGGGCGAAGGACAATTTTACATTGGACGATAAGCGATTGACAAATTAACAAAATCTCAGTCAAGATCTTATACAAAACAATTAGAATCTTGACACTGCGGTCAAATTTTATCTAATTTTGTGGCGGCGCTATCTGTTGACGTATTTCTGAACTTCTGTTAAGTATGTGGTGTTACATAATAATATTACCAGCCCTGTTTTATATATTGTCCCATTGCTAGGTACAGGCCACCTCTACTAACGGGGTTTGGGGATGAAACAAAATAACACAAATGTTGAATGGGGCAGTCAAATTCAGACGCTATGTATGTCTTTAAATGGTGGTTGTTACTTGGTAAATGGATAATATTAATCTATAATAGTTTGTAGCAAATTTCAAGTAGGAACATATTGGTGGGTTGACCTGATGTTTTTTATATTTCAATCAGGCAGTCATGTTACTTAAACCCATTAATGAAATAATTCAATAAATTTACTAAAAACAAGTATGTTTGAATTGTAATCTAAATTGTCAATAAAGCAAAAGTCTATTTGAATAATGTAATAATCATCTATAATATAAACAGCAGCAATAGCCTAGCGGGCAGTGGAACGGACTAACAAGAACACATTTCAGATTCAACCCTATCCAGGGCAGATACCTCTGGCTTTTGAGCTTATGTGGATAATAATCAATTATTGCTTCTATTTACAGTGTAAACTCTATATAGCGACACTGAAGGGACTGTGCATTTTATGGCGTTATAGAGAGTTGTCGTTAAATGGAGAGAAGAAACATCAGAATTAGAAAAATAAAAAGTTTATTTCTGACTATTGTTAGTAGTTATGTGCATAAAAAAGAATGTTATTTGAACGCTATTGAGTATAGTCTGTTATTTTTGTCTGACGTCTTTTGCTGCACCAGTAATTTTGTTGTATTTTTTTAGTTATTTTATTAATATCTAGCAATACTGAGGCATCTTGGTTATAAAGGAAATATTTTTCCAATAATTTTGCTGCTTCCAGAGCTTCTTTAATGCTCGGCGGAAGCTCAGGCTCATCCGTCTCATCTTCTTCATCACCTTGTTCTTGATCCTCAGTTTTTCTCACTGAATCCAAAATTTCTTCGTCTGTGAGTGAAGCCGTTGTAAGCAGGCGGTCGTCCACTTCAATGTAGGTTTGAAGATTTCGTGCTTCCCCACTTATTTTACCATAGTTGATATGATGACGTTGCTTGAATTTTCCGAGCCATCCTTCTGATGCTTTGAAAGAAGTTAAACCAAGTTCAGCAGCAAAATTCTCCGCCTTAGCTTTCACGAGCGGCCCCGAGATAGGCATATTATTCTGGCGCTGTCGATGAAACCATGATAGTACAGCTTTATCCAAATCTTCGTATATAGGTTTCTTTAATTTTTTGGAAGATTTTCCCTCGCCCGCAGCGTGGAGGATTTTTTCTTTATTTTTCCATATTGTGGACACGGTAGAGCGACTAAATCCAAAGCGTTTGCCAACATCACTTATCTTCTCTCCCGTTTCTATTGCGCGTATCAGTAAAACTTTTTCGTCAATACACAGTGATTTTCTTTTAGTAGCCATGTTTACAGTTTGCAAGTTTGTGAGCAACTAAGAATATGATAAGGTATAGATAATCCATGACTCCTAGTTATGAATCATGGTCAATAACAGTCTACACGTGCAAGCAATCCCAATTTGTAAACAAAAGAATGAATTTCTTAGAAAGTTCGTATGCATGATGCCGACAGTCGAGTTTATTGCGGGCTAGGATAATAAAGTGACAATAGATCGTACACAGCTGCGCAGTTTTTACTAATTTTAGCAACTTAATTGTTGTCGTTATTGAGAGTGGGTGTAATGCTATATAGAGTGAAACATTGTATGAAAAACAAGCTAAACCAACCAAAGCCAATTGATTTCGACGCTTAAGAGAGTTTGTCGTTAAATAGAGTGACGTTACATGGAGTTTACACTGTATTAAGGAAAATATGACTACACCTGAAATTCTTCACATTTACATATATATACACTCACGCCCGCATCCCATGGGGGTAGACAGAGACTATTGACTGCCACAAGCTACGATCCTGACACACTTCTATCGCCTCTTCCACATTCATACATCTTCTCATACATTTTCGATGGTTGGAGGTACTTCTGATTTGTCCTTTTAGGAGAAGATTGTTTATTATTAATTAAAATAATAAACTTGTTTCAAAATACAGTGTAAACTCTATATAGCGACACTGAAGGGACTGTGCATTTTATGGCGTTATAGAGAGTTGTCGTTAAATGGAGAGAAGAAACATCAGAATTAGAAAAATAAAAAGTTTATTTCTGACTATTGTTAGTAGTTATGTGCATAAAAAAGAATGTTATTTGAACGCTATTGAGTATAGTCTGTTATTTTTGTCTGACGTCTTTTGCTGCACCAGTAATTTTGTTGTATTTTTTTAGTTATTTTATTAATATCTAGCAATACTGAGGCATCTTGGTTATAAAGGAAATATTTTTCCAATAATTTTGCTGCTTCCAGAGCTTCTTTAATGCTCGGCGGAAGCTCAGGCTCATCCGTCTCATCTTCTTCATCACCTTGTTCTTGATCCTCAGTTTTTCTCACTGAATCCAAAATTTCTTCGTCTGTGAGTGAAGCCGTTGTAAGCAGGCGGTCGTCCACTTCAATGTAGGTTTGAAGATTTACCGTATTTCCTGCCATGTTGAATTGTTGAATCCACTCAGTTAATGGAAGGTCGTCGTCGCTTTCAAACTCAGATTCTGTTTCCACCTCATCACTCGTAGAATTGGTCCAGCATGTCGAAAAGAGTGCTGTATAGTTGTGGGTGTCACTTCTTCCCAGGCTTTAGATAAAAAATTTACTGCATGCAGCATATTAACAGAAGTTTTACCCTCAGATTCGACTAGCTCCATCAATAATTTCCTTCTGTAGTGACCCTTGAGGCTTTTAATCACACTCTGGTCCATTGGCTGTAAGACACTAGTCGTATTTGGAGGAAGAAATGCCAACTCTATGTTTTGAAGGTTTGATATAAAAGGGTGGGCAGGGCAGTTGTCAACAAGAAGTAAAATTTTTCGTCCCTTTAATTCTGCATCCCACTTTCGCACTTCTTCTTCAAAAAGTTGACTGGTCATCCAAGCTGATTTATTAGCTTTATACGTCACTGGCAATTTTTTGATGTTCTTAAAACAGCGCGGATTTTTCGATTTGCCTATTATTAGTAGCTTTTTTTTCTCTGTGCCATCCATATTAGCAGCCACAAGCACCGTAATACGTTCCTTGGAAAGCTTTCCTCCCACACACTTTTCCCCTTTAAATTTCAGAGTTTTATCTGGAGTCAACTTATAGAAAATTCCTGCTTCATCAGCATTGAAAATGTCACTTGGGGCGTATTTTTCTATGAATTTTGACCACACTCTGTTAATCCAATCATGAGTCACATTTGTATCAACACTTCGTGCTTCCCCACTTATTTTACCATAGTTGATATGATGACGCTGCTTGAATTTTCCGAGCCATCCTTCTGATGCTTTGAAAGAAGTTAAACCAAGTTCAGCAGCAAAATTCTCCGCCTTAGCTTTCACGAGCGGCCCCGAGATAGGCATATTATTCTGGCGCTGTCGATGAAACCATGATAGTACAGCTTTATCCAAATCTTCGTATATAGGTTTCTTTAATTTTTTGGAAGATTTTCCCTCGCCCGCAGCGTGGAGGATTTTTTCTTTATTTTTCCATATTGTGGACACGGTAGAGCGACTGAATCCAAAGCGTTTGCCAACATCACTTATCTTCTCTCCCGTTTCTATTGCGCGTATCAGTAAAACTTTTTCGTCAATACACAGTGATTTTCTTTTAGTAGCCATGTTTACAGTTTGCAAGTTTGTGAGCAACTAAGAATATGATAAGGTATAGATAATCCATGACTCCTAGTTATGAATCATGGTCAATAACAGTCTACACGTGCAAGCAATCCCAATTTGTAAACAAAAGAATGAATTTCTTAGAAAGTTCGGTATGCATGATGCCGACAGTCGAGTTTATTGCGGGCTAGGATAATAAAGCGACAATAGATCGTACACAGCTGCGCAGTTTTTACTAATTTTAGCAACTTAATTGTTGTCGTTATTGAGAGTGGGTGTAATGCTATATAGAGTGAAACATTGTATGAAAAACAAGCTAAACCAACCAAAGCCAATTGATTTCGACGCTTAAGAGAGTTTGTCGTTAAATAGAGTGACGTTACATGGAGTTTACACTGTATGTAGTTTCCTAACCTAAAGCTAGCATAGTACATAAGTTTATAACACTAACTTACAGTAATTATTGACTAATATCTATGGACACAATGAATACATTTATTTTATTTTAACACAAAGAAACCTGTATTATTTCCTGGTTACTTTATTAATAAGTTGTATAGTGGTATACTAATTATTAAGTTATGATTGAAAGGTAACCAACCCATGGCTGAGTTTCTTGAGCTTTTTCTCAGACCATTGAGCATTTCCGAAGCACCAGTAGACTTTAACATTATTATGACATGTAAAAAGTGCCCATAGTGGCCTAATTTACGATATAAATGATTTGATTTCTAATGCCTTAAATTTGGAAAATATTGCAAATGTTAAATGATTAGCGAATCTTTTTACACTTGGAGTAGTACTTGAGTACCTTTATTATGATACATAGTAAACCAAATATAATATACGAGCCCTGTATTAAACATTGTTCCTCTGCTGGGCACGGGCATCCACTGCTAATGAGAGGGATTAGGCCTTATTCCACCATGCTGGCCTAATGCAGGTTGGTAGAGTTCACATACCTTCAAAATTAATATGAGAATTCTCAGGTACACAGGTTTCCTCAATGTTTTCCTTCACCGTTAAGCACAATTAACAAAAAATGTACACATAACTTTACAAAAGTCACAGGTGTGTGCTATTTGGGCTGGTTTCGAATATATGACTTTTGCCTTGCCAGTCCATACCACAACTAACTAGGCTACTGCTGCTTTGCTAAACCAAACCCTAGGATTAAATAACTGCTGTGTTTAGACTATTGCTGCGCTTGAATCTTAGAATTCAAATTACTGTTCCATTCTTGAAAATCAATTGGCAAGATAAAACACGTTACATCAGATAAATGTCGATATAACGGACAACGGCACATTTTATCAGCTTCCAATTACCTAAGATGCATCCCAACAGATCGCCTTTCTAGAGATAAAACGAACATTGCACAAACGTCGTATAAGATAACGAGCACGAGAATTTATGCATTAACAATTTATCAGTCGCAGGTAGTTATCGAATACGGCGACTCGCGAATTACAATAAGAATTATTAGTGAAATACACCGTTTTTAAAGCAAAAGTTGCATTACATGTAGCAATTTAGTTTCTTTATAGCCCAATAATCTTTTATTTTCAAATATGCGACAGTTTCGTACGAAATTATAAGAAATTCGTACATAAAGCACCGGTGATTTGGATGTATTTTATTGCAGAATTCTAGTCTAACTTGTGGTTATTTATATATTTTAGGCATTAAGTGGAGCTTTGGCTTACCATTTCTGTATTTTTTTGCACCGGCCTCGTCGCTGATTGCAAAATATCAACAAAATATCACAACAAAACTTCCACCCACGACTGCCGTTTGCAATTTTCAGAGCTAGGGATGTCGCACAGCTTTGCTTCGGGACTTATTATCTGTGCATTATCGATTATATTGAAATGTTGTGACACTTCAAGGAAATTAACGTATGAATGAAATTTTTTACGCATTTATTTATTTATAGTTTATACCTGAGTACTGTCTAGAAAATTTTATTTAATTTAATAATCTTGAAAATATAAAGGCCGCGTTTCGCAGTTGGCAGGACTTGGTAAGCAAAAAGTAACATCAATGTTATAATATAACATTTTCTTAGATTACATTCGTTGCTAAAATTCACAATCATTTTGTCTTCATCCATCACCTACATTATGTTTTCTAAGAGAGTTGGATACCCCCATATGCCCCCATATTACCGTACCCATCAAAGTAAAATATTATTATTATGCTACGAGGGTTAAGGAAAAAATATCTTTTCATAATTATATCGATATTCATTTTCACAGAATACTCTAGATGAGAGAGAGAGAAGACTCTAGATATTCTGTGCCTGTGATTGCAAGTGGCAGCCCAAGCGTAGCTTCTTTATGTAATCTGTGTGCAGCCTAGGACTGTCGATATTTTTAAAAATATCTGTACAGTTTGCACACTTGAATTCAGTTGAGAGCATAGAAAAAGGAATTGTTTGTTGTTGAAGTGTTTATTTTTCTAGTTAATATAAGTTTATAAGTATGTTGGCGTATCCCTTTCTCTATAGTTGTGCGGTGAAGTCCGCGGTTGTAATTGCACTGAAGATACTCGCGCGCGCTACTAATGTGAGCCGCGCGGCGTCACCATAAAATGTACAGTGTAAACTGTACAATATCAATAATGGAGTTTGATATATCGAAAAAAAATATTGATATTTCGATATATCGGCTTTATTTAAAAAAAACGCTTATAGCTAGTCGAACTAAAAGTAGAAAATAATTCTAATAATATTATTGTAAAATTGCGTTAAGGGTCCTGACAATAACTCAACTTTTATAAACATGTCAAGCACCCCACGCTTTATTAATATGAAACTTTTAGTTTTAGCTGTATCTACTATGTAACGAAATCTTCACCTCCCTCAAGAATCACCAGGATAATAATAAAATGTGATCATTTTATATCATATTTTTTATCGTGTGTATTGATTTGTTTAGTTTCATTAATTTACGAGAAAAAAATAAAAATGAAAATTTATTAAAACAATAGATATCGATTGTCGATATCACTATTACAATATCGATATATCATCCAAAAAATATTAGTAATAAATATAGATATTTCTAAATAATAATATCGATATTTTATCAACAGTCCTAGTACAGCCCCTTTTAGGGTAAGATTATTTTATAATATTGTTTACTTATGGCTTGGCAGCATGGTCTCGGACCTTAGCCGGTTCCATATGGAGCGAATAAAAAAAAACTATGGTATTGTTGCAACACTGGAAGTTAGTTGTCAAAAAGATAAATAAAATTATTTTTCGTAAATGTTTTAAAAACTGTATTAAATTAATAAACAGGATATATTTCACTTAAAAGGTACAAATATCTTTTCCTGTTTACGCAAGACGTCTACCCCTGAAGCGTAATCTATTCTTAAATTAATTTTAAATCGTGATGTAAGACAGTGTATTTTGATGGGTTTTGCCTTGATCTTATCATGTTGTAAATGAAAATGACGAATTAATGTCTGCAGTAATTGTTATCCGTATGGTATATAGTCTTATGTTCATCATATTTGTTGCAGATGTTGAAATTCAGTTGTTCTATTATTTGGAGGTTAGGTACTAGGGCGCACATAAGGAAGTATACAGCTCCTGGGACGCAAATGTATAAAACTAACAAGGTTGAAGTGTCTAAAAATGTGACGGATAAAAGCCCTAATCTTGCAGAAAGGGATAGTTCAGGTAATATTAGTTTTTACTATATTTCATTGGTCATGTTAGTGCACTTAAATTGACAAAACATTTAGCCCCATGGTTCAAATTCCAAGTAGTGCAGGTTCAATTTATGTTCTTAAAATTACACAAGACTTATCTGAGATAATAGTATGTGAGTGATATAGCAAAAGCTGACCTATCGGCTGTCACATCATGGAATAGCTGGTGGTAGGATATTCATATCCACCCGGATAGCGACCACCATACACAGGGCAAAAAACCCGCCATAGTGGCACACGCAAGTGTGTCGCGTTCCGGGATCAGCCAGTGTACATCCGGTTTTTGTCAGGGGTCTGGAGTTGGGGTACAATGGCCATTTTACGGCCTTCTTAGTACTCTGACACTAGACCCTCGACCCCTTCTTCACCTTCTCCCATGGCGTAGTGTGAAGAAGCAGGCCGGCATGAGTGTGTTGAGTCGATACTCAACACACTCATGCCGGCCTGCTTCTACCCGGGGATAGATTGTCTCTCGCTACTCAGTACTCTATTTGTACCGCACTGTGCTTACCATCAGGTACAGTGCGGTCACTTTGCCGTGCCAGGATAAAAAAAAAAAAAAAAAGAATGGAAATAAACTGAGTGATTTGTGAGTCTATTTCTTGTACCTCTACTTCATATCAAATCTATCATACAAAATCAGACAAGATTTGCGTTGAATATTGTCAGTTTTAAATGTACAGATTGGCAAATAAGAAACAGTTGATGGTAAATAATTTCCACATCACATGACAGCTTAAAAACAAGACAAAATTTATAATACGGTATAAACGGTAGGCAGTGGCTTTGTGCCCTGGCATTGCAGAAGTCTATGGGCAGCGGTGACTACTTACCATCAGGTGGCCCGTCAGCTTGTCTGCCTTTCAAGGCACTAAAAAATATATATTGGATTAATCTACCATTCTAGGTTTAGTCAGGGCAGCATTTGCATCGCTTAACTCAGTAGACACAGATGACCATCCAAAAAAACCGAGTCCTAAATCGGCAAAGCTAAATCGCCAGCAAGTCATAGAAGGTCAGATTGCAAATGCTTCAGATATCAACAGCTTGTTGGTGATAGCTGAGAGTCCTGTGGTCTCAAGAAGGCATGCTCTGAAGGTATCATGTAATATTTTATCTGTTGACTGATATTTTTTCATTGTTAAGTGTCACTTGCTGGTTATTACAGGACTCATATTATTATTGTTAACTGATAATCACAACTTAGAATTTGCTGGTGGTAGGATATTCATATCCGCCCGGATAGCGACCACCGTACACAGAGTGAAAAACCCGCCATAGTGGCACACGCAAGTGTGTCACGTTCTGGGATCAGCCAGTGTATATCCGGTTTTTTGGGGGTCTAGAATTGGGGTACAATGTTGGCCATTTTGCGGCCTTCTGAGTACTCTGACAATAGACCCTCGACCGCTTCTTCAACTTCTTGCTCATGGCGTAGTGTGAAGGAGCAGGCTGGCATGATTGTGTTGAGTAGCGGGGGACAGATCGTCTCTCGCTACTCGATACTCTAATTGGACCGTACTCCGCTTACCATCAGGTGAAGTGCGGTCACTTTGCCGTGCTAGGATAAAAACAAAACCCCCCAGTAAAGAAAAAGTTAAGCAACCAATGAAGCTCAATCTCACTTAAATTAGCATTACGAAATGTCCTCATTCCATTTAAAAACATTTATTATATTTGGGTTGCTGTCATAAGTACTAGTGCCAACCTTATGTAAACATATAAGATTGTATTTCAATTGACAGCAAGTTCTGCCTGTTCTTCACACACTCTCTATCGCACTAGACTGTTTTCTTAACTTCAAAATTAATTTCAGATGGTATCAATCTTATCAGAATGGTCTAGCTTGAACAAAGTGAAACTTACAGAGTTTGAGAAAGACCCTAGGTTTCTGAAGCTGTGCCGGATCTTGGCGAGGACCTCTACGGCGCAGACTGTAAGTTCCCTCACCATGGCCGAAGACCTGAGTACCGTACTGGGCATCACAGGAGACGATGAAGCGGCGCGTTTAATCAGCAATTTGACGTTACCTCAGATGATTAAGGTATGGTCGGGCTATTTATTAAGGGTGTCCTAAAATGTATCATTGGGTAGACAAAACTATTATAATGCTATAATAGCTATTTCAAAAGAGCTTCATACTATGTAATGAGTCCCTTTTTTAATCAGTCGTGATGGGAATAAATTGTCCATGGATTGTAAATATTGACATGGCATTATCTGTGAACTATTTCAGGCATAGCTTTGGCCTTTTGAATTGTGATTATTTCAGACATGACTTTGGCCTTTAGAATAGAAAAATATCGGATGGCTTTCTTCTTTTAAATGGATATAAACCACAGACATGGCTTTGGCCTTTTGACTTAAGAAACCAGAGAAAAAAGACTTTTAATTATAGCCCAGATTTGAAAAAAAATAACGACAAGGCTGCATAGTGGAACCTTTGCCTTCTCTTTTATAAAAAAAGAGAGAATGAAGCAAAAAAAAAATGTGAGAATTAGACTGTGTACCAGTGATAATAAAATCATTATTGATAATAAGTCACATTGTTTTTCTATGAGTCTTTATTTGATAAATAATACTGTTATTATCCATGGTTCCGGGAGTTTTTCTTGTCATAATAATGAAACCTGCATCAAAGTCTGTTCAGCTAATCTTAATTCTGCTATATTTCATCAGGTAATGAAAGCTCTACAGCAGAAAGGCCGTCGCAGCACGCCGCTACTTCACGCTCTCTCCCACAGCATCAACAAGCAATCGGAGACCATCGACCTCAAGAAATCAGCTGATATTCTCTTCTCTATGGCTTCGTTGAACTTCCCCGACCCCGTGTTGTTAGATAGGATATGCAAGTGAGTAATATTTTATTTGATTCGTAAATTGAGTTTTAAAACTAGGTACGCACTATATTTTTTTATTATAATTTATCGGCTCTGGAATCAAGTCCTTTACGCCAATCGGACTAAAGGTTTATATATATTTATAATTTATTAATGTCCATGGATGCTAATCCTTCAGACATGCACTATAGGTATGTAATATGTAGTTTTAACAGATAAAAAAAAATTACAAAGAAATCTATGGGATTACCATCCCATAGATTTCTTTTTTTTTTATTATAATTTATTTGATTCACTAATAATAATAATATTATGTGATGGTAGGGTCAGGATGTGTGCGACTGTATGGTGTTATATTGTTTAAGATGAGCTCAAATTGAAACATTTTCTAGCGACGTCATAACCAGCTTGCCGTCGAACAAAGAACGTCCAGCGGTGGTGACCTCCGTGATGGTGTCTCTGGGCCTGCTGAAGTACCGCCACGAGCCTGCGCTGACGGCCATCACTGACTGGATGCACTCCCACCTGAGTATATGCAGACCGAGTGACGTCGCCTCTGCTGTGGTCACATTGGCCACAGTGGACTATGTTCCACCACAGAGTGAAGCGCTGTTTGAGGTAATACGGTAGTTTCCTGTGTTTAATTTTGTACATTATTCTATAATGCAACCGAATATAATACGCAAAAGAAAATCTTTTGCGAAAACAGAATCAAAATTGCTTGATAAATGAGCTCACAATATTTATTTGAAATATTAGAATGAGCAAATACTCACAGGCATGAGCGAAAATGGTTGCGTATTGGGAGCATATTGCTATCTCCCTCGCACAACAGCACAGTAATGGGGATTCTGAGTACCGTGACGCGGTACATATCATGCATCGTTTTACTGTCATTTGACAATTACCCCTTCCAAGAGATTTGAATGGCGTCTAATTTACTTATTTTTGTTCGGATTCATAAAATTCCTTCGATAATAGGTTTTAGGTAATGTAAATTGTTGATTAAATTAATAAAAAAAAACGAGTCAACTACCCTATTATTGAGTACTATTTCTAGTCTAGGTTTAAGGCAGCAGTAGCTTAGTTGAAAGTCTGCTGAGTAGAAGTCGCGGGTTTGAAACCAAATGGCATATTTTATTGTTGGAAAAGTTATTGGTCTTGGAATTAATTGTAAGTACTTATAATTCATTAATATATTGTAGCAGCGATAGCCTAGTTGGTTGCGGTACGGACTGTCAAGACGAAAGTCGTATATTTGAAACCAGGCTCAATGGCATACACCTCTGACTTTTCTAAAGCCACGTGTGTATTCATTGTTAATTATCGCTTGCTTTAACGGTGAAGGAAAACATTGTGAGGAAACCTTTATACCTGAGAATTCTCATACGAATGTCGAATGTATGTGAAGTCTACCAACCCGCAGTAGGCCAGCGTGGTGGGCTAAGGCCTAACACCATTCATTAGTAGAGGAGGCCCGTGCCCAGCAGTGGGACAGTGTTTAATATAGGGCTAGTATTAGTACTGTTTGCTTTAAAGATACTAAGACTGATAATGGCAATGATTTTATATGAAACTGTGCTTCCACACTTCCAGTCAGCCGTGGCCCTCAAGGAGGAGGAGATGGTCAAGTCCTCGATGTGGCTGGACCTGGTGTTCTCTCTCCTAACCCTCGACAAGGCCAAGAAACACCACCTCGTCTCCACACTCCGTCCGGAGTTCATTGAGAAGTTACTATCGGCTGGTGGTATGGATTCATTTTAAAACTCATGGCACATTCTAATTGTTTTTTTAAACAGTTACAAAGTCTTGTCCATTCATTAAGATTTGGTATTTTTGTTTTATATCATAATTTTTTTTACTGCCTCGATAGGCAGACGGGCCACCTGATGGTAAGTAGTCACCGCCGCCCATAGACTTCTGCAATACCAGGGCACAGCAAAGCCGCTGCCTACCATTTATCATTTGTCTCGCATCGGGGAACGAATCGTCGGCCTCTCACTTCATACCCGGCTATATGGCAACTGTGTCACGGAGGCTGTCTATCATTTGATGTTTAAATTGTTTGAGCTTTCTATTTAACGTTACACTAAAATACGATAGTATTCAAAGCCTAATTTTTTTATAGTAAATATCGACTTCCTCATAAACTGTTTAAAAGTAAACATCAATTTTAGCTGTGAAATTGTGGAACATTTATCTTTAGTGTAATTTCTAATTATTTTGGACTTTAGTGGTTAATTTTTATCATGTTTTGATTTACTCATCAATTCGATATTATTCAAATTATCGATATAGTCCTATACCTAAATGATACAAGAGGAGTAGCAATAAATATCATATTGACGTTATTAGATCAAGCCGTTCGCAACTAAGATTACCAACTAAGACCAAAGTTACCCAAAATTTGCTGGTGGTAGGATATTCATATCCGCCCGTACAGCGACCACCGTACACAGGGTGTAAAACCCGCCATAGTGGCACACGCAAGTGTGTCGCGTTCCGGGATCAGATAGTGAACATCCAGTTTTTGTCGGGGGTCTAGAGTTGTGGTACGATGTTTGGCCATTTTGCGGCCTTCTGAGTTCTCTGACAATAGACCTTCGACCGCTTCGTCACCTTCTTGCCCATGGTGTAGTGTGAAGAAGCAGGCCGGCATGATTGTGTTGAGTAGCGGGGGATAGATTGTCTCTCGCTACTCGATACTCTAATTGGACTGCACTGCGCTTACCATCAGGTGCAGTGTGGTCACTTTGCCGGGCCAGGGTAAAAAAAATGTCTACGTCTAACTGCCAGATTATGTCTTGAAGAGGAAGTAAGAATCAAATGTTGTCTATAAGAGTGTATGTTACTTAAACATAACAATCAAAATATAATTGTGACTTAAGGCTAATTGGACCCTGTTAAGCAGAAAAGAACCCACCAATTTTTTTTATGAAATCGAGTTAAATACATAACCATAAGCTCCTCAAGTTTCATATGTGCACAAAAGATTCACACAGTTTGATGACATTAACCAAAAAAAATTACTTGTCATGTTTTATTACCAAACTAATTTTCAATTTTTGACAGCCTCCGTGGCGCAGTTGACGAGTAGCCGGCTGTGAAACGAGAGGCCGTGGGTTCGATTCCCACACCGGGACAAATGTTTGTGTGAGACAGATATTTGTGTCCGGGGTCTGGGTGTTTTGAGACCGAAAGTCTCTCGTAGTCCCTGATACCCATAACACAAGACTGGTATCTTAGTGTGGGGTCGGGGCTATGTGTGTGACTGTTGGGTGTTATAAAATAAATAAATAAAATAAATTATAAAATTAGTTACTGCATACTATTTTTAAATTCGCTGTTAAACTTTAAACTGCATTTACTCAAAAGTATGAAAACCTCAGTTGGATCTGGAAATAAAACGAATTTTACTAACCAGGGTCTCCCCCGTGACCATGAAGGCTGTAAAGTCTTTGGAAACGTCGGGGTAAAAAGTAAAATAAACCGCGATATAATCCGTAAAATTCGTTTTATTTCAATGTATAATATACGCGTTAATATAAGAAACCATTATGTAAACGTAGTTGGATCTTTTCCGGTTAACAGGATCCAATTTAAGGAAGTTTCCTGCAGCAGTATTTTTTTTAACCTAACCGGCAAAGTGACCGCACTGCACCTGATGGTAAGCGCAGTGCGGTCCAATTAGAGTATCGAGTAGCGAGAGACGATCTATCCCCCGCTACTCAACACAATCATGCCGGCCTGCTCCTTCACACTACGCCATGGGCAAGAAGGTGAAAAAGTGGTCGAGGGTCTATAGTTAGATTACTCAGAAGGCCGCAAAATGGCCAAACATTGTACCCTAGTTCTAGACCCCCGATAAAAACTGGATGTTCACTATCTGATCTCGGAACGCGACACACTTGCGTGTGCCACTATGGTGGGTTTTTCACCCTGTGTACGGTGGTCTCTACCCGGGCGGATATAGATATCCTACCACCAACATAAAATAAATAAATCAATAAAAAATTAAACTTCACAGAGATCCCAATCCCATCCCGTCGCAAGTTGATGTCGATTGACGCGTACGTCCACCTGCGCTGGCCTGACGCGTCGACGCGCCTCGCGTCAGACGTCGCTGTGGGCGTTCCACTGCTATACACCAAGGAGAAGGCGTTGTACGTGCACGCCATCATGGACACCTTCAAGACCCTGGTCTCGGCAGAGACGTTCCTCAAGAAGAACTGTGACTCCGGCATGGGGTTTTTGTATGGTGAGTGGTTTTTAACAGACTTCAAAAAAGAAGAAGGTTCTCAATTAAAATCTTTTTTTATGTATATTCCCCGATTACTCGAAGACGCCTGGACCGATTCGAGAAATTCTTTTTTTGTTTAAAAGTGTATACTTCCCAGGTGGTCCCATTGGCACCAAGTCAGGATCTGATGATGGGATCTCAGAAAAATCGAGGGCAACCATAAAATTTTATAGGGACGCATCATTTGTTTTTTATTGAAGTTGGTGTACTTTTTATAAATTAAAAAACTTTTACTTATGAGTTTTAACTTCTGGTGAAGTAACACTGCACAGAGAGTCAATTTTTTTTATTCTGACATGCCAAAGGGACCACACTACACCTGATGGTAAGTGCAGTGCCGTCCAGTTAGAGTATCAAGTAGTGAGAGACAATCTATCCCTCACTACTCAACACAATCATGCCTGTTGTTCTTCGCGGGACGCTAAAGACCCTCCTTCCTATGATCCTTCATAGGAAGGAGGGAACACGGTAGCTGGGAAACTGTTCCATAGCTTGATGGTGCGGCTAAAATACGAATTTGCTCTGCTCTTGGTTCGGGCCGGGGTAGTAGATACCACGAAACTGCTCTACAAGCCAGTACGCGTGGTTCTGGTATGGAAGGGAGAGGATGGGATAAGACATGATATGGGCGGTAGAACACGCTAAGCGTGGAAATATGAGCGTCAAACGTCAAGTAACGGTAGGCACCGGCTTTGCTGTGCCCTGGCATTGCAGAAGTCTATGGGCGGCGGTGACTACTTACCATCAGCTGGCCCGCCTGCTCGTGTGTCTATCCAGGCAGTAAAAAAAAAGTAGCGAGAGACAACTATACAATCATGCCTGCCGAGTATCTTCTTCACACTACAGTTAAAGGACCCTGGACTATATTCTCCAGTGTATTCTGACAAAAGGATTTGTCATTATATATTCTCATCTAGTCTGAATATAGACCTTATACGGACTCAAATACTGATTTTTATAACAATTAGTTAGTAATTAACTCACGTGTCATGTTACGATGATTTCAGACGCGGAGTTTGCTGTAGACGACAAATGTCACCCGGTGCCATTAGAGAAAGCTGCTAACGACAACAGGTATTACTAAGGCTCTATCAATTCTATCAGTATGAAAGTCGAAAACATATTTTTTTTAGTGCCTCGATAGGCAGACGAGCAGACGTCTTCTTCGTCTTCTTTGTCTTCTAGTCTTCTGCAATGCCGGCACAGCAAAGCCGCTGCCTACCGTTACTCATATTTTATAAGAGAGAAAAATCTGTGTTACCAGAGCCGGTTAAGCAATGTGTTAATGAAGTACAAAGGAAAAGCAAACAAGATTCAATGTCTATTTTTGAATTTACTGTGCAGTTTTGGAACAAGAACTTGAATATAAAGAAAACTGCTTTGGCTTGTTTACCAGAACAAAATATAGCGACATTATGAATTCGATGTTTTACTTGGCCAATTGGCTGTTAATGTTAATTTTATTTTATTTGGATGGCTCACAGCTATCAATAACATAGAAATATATAACAAAACGAATACAATATATAAGCCAATTACGAGCCACCGCAGATAGTAAATATATAAGTAATGTAATGTATGTATTATAATGTTTTCGACCAGGAACCATCGCGGGCGTATGCAGAACAACTCACCAAAGTTTCATCACAATCGGATGAATAGTTTAGGGAGTCCATAGAGGACAAACATACTTATCTTGATTTATATTTAACTAGCGGGCCCCGCAGACGTTATCTTGCCCGTAAAAGCAGCGCCACACCGACTGCATGCCATCTGCCGGGTTGGTTTGTGAATCTAAACCATCCAGGGCGCCACCCAAACGCATACAAAAAATCATTCAAATCGGTCCAGCCGTTTAGGAGTTCAGTGACATACACACGTACAGTAGAATTATATATATAAAAACATATAGATAGAGCGCTTTCAGTCTTTACCCATTAAAACACAGAGAACTTTTAACAATTTTTACTGTGATGTTGGAATAGTCGACAATGGTGAATATATTATTTTCTGTTGGTCTGTTCTTTATTGATATGATGCTTTATTCTATAGAATATTCCGGATAGCCGTGCTCGGATTTGACTACCATGACTTGACGCGGAAGACCGCGGCACCGCTCGGCGTCAACCAGCTGTACACCAGGCTATTGCAGCTTAAGGTAAATACGATATTACATTACCTCTTTTTTGCACACACACTCATTCCAATTTGAATCCAAAATCTTTTATCAATCGTTCATTTGTGCAATTATTTAGGCATTCATTACTCCTCCAGACTCTTTCTGACAGCGTCCGTGGCGCAGTTGGCTAGTAGCCGTGAAACGAGAGGCCATGGGTTCGATTCCCATACCAGGACAAATGTTTCTGTGACAGACAGATATTTGTGTCGGGGGTCTGGGTGTTGTGAGACCGTGCGTCTCTCTAGGTCCCTGATACCCGCGACACAAGACTCGTATCTTAGTGTGGGGTCGGGGCTGTGTGTAATTTAAGCATTAATTATATCGATCATTCACCGACTGGACTACCTCGGTGGCGTAGTTGTACTGCTGCTGAGCTCTCGGGTTCGAACCCGTATCAGTAACAATCCGGAGTCTGGAATTGTGCCATGTATGGCGATAGGCTCGATATCGCGTCATGGGACGATAATATGCTCGACGATATGTAGGTATACTGTTTACACCTCTGCCTACCCTTTGAAAAACAGGTGTGAGTGCATATGTATCATTCATTAATTTAATTATTTAGGCTACATAGCTCAAATATCTTACTATATATAAAAATCATACTTTTGCTTATCGAATTAAAAACACTACCCCTTTTCGGGCAGTTAAGTCAAATGTAACTTACTCTATGTACAATTTTAAAAGTATTTCTATTCCACAGGGCTACAAAGTACTACAGATCCCGTACACGGAATTCAACCCTAAAGACAAGTTGGTGACCCGAGTCCAATACATCGAGAAACGGCTAAAAGAAATCGTCAAAGCGTCCAAAGCGTAGACTTGACACTTGTACATAATTTGTATAGTTGTAAATTTTGTTTTAGCTCTAATATAAACTGACGATATTTATACCACTCAATTTTGTGAGCAGTAAGATTCAAAATGCAATGGCGTTAGTTCAAATTAGACTTCTACGTACTTGTCTGGATAAAGTGGCGAAGAGATTGAGTTCTTTAAATTCCAACCTTATACCTTAAGGTTTACGGTTAATATTTGTATAGCGAAATAAATTGGTGCAAATTTGAATCGCTCGGTGTATTTTTATTGTAAAATAAGCCGTATGTGTAAATATATAAGGTTGAAATTATCGATTTTCGTTTCTTCGCCAGTTTTTCCGCCTGCGTTAGCTCAAAAGTAAATTATCGAAACGAGTTGTGTATTTACAAATGCAGTTATTATATTTTTGTTAGATTTGATAGATACATAGATTACTCTTTATTGTACACCAACATAAGAATATTACAAGAAACCTTAAAACTGGAGTATATTACAATAGACGGTCTTATCGACAAAAGCCTCTGCCAGACGACCTTAATTATATGGTGATAAATAAAATGGGTTCGTAAGAAAGTTGTTGTACAACTTATTTTTATTTTTACATAGTCCTACAAACGAGCCAGTGGGTCACCTGATGTTAAGTGATCTCCACCGGCCATGAACATCCACAATACCGAAAGTATCATGTATGCGCTGTCGGTTTTAAAGGGCAGGAATAGGGATTAGGGAAGGGAAGGGGGAATCTGGGCCTCCGGATATCTCACTTACCATACGAAACGCGACAGTAAACTGTCACTTTACGTTGGTTTTCTGTGAGACAGTGGTACTACCCCGGTCGAGCCGGCCCATTCATGCTGTAGACAAATATGTCTACAGCGTGGCTCTACCACTATTAACTTTGTTCACGTCAACTTTGTTATATCGAGCAACCAATCGACCGACTAGTTTCAAATATCGACGTAGTTAATCCACTTTTATCTACACTGATATTATAAAGACGAAAGATTTGATTCTTTGTTGAAAAAATTCTTAAAATAAAATAATTCGCAGACTTCGTAGAGCGTCGGTGTTTTACGTCAGCTATATGTTCTTTTACGCGGGTCCCTATATTTCTTTTTGTTTGACCAATATAAGAGAGTCCACAGTCACAATCTATTTTCGAAACGTCGGGTTAAAAAAGTAAAATAAACCGCGATATAATCCGTAAAATTCGTTTTATTTCAATGTATAATATTCGCGTAAATATAAGAAACCATTATAAAATAATTTATTATTAAACAAAATTAAATCCCTACGAAAATAGCAATAACAGAGGATTTAAGCGAGTGGAGCCATAAGAAAAACCTAGTATTGTAAAAAGAAGGCTTAATTACAAAAAATTACAATCAGTATTCAGTTATAATAACACCAGCTTTGTATTACACTATCCCACTGCTGGGAAAAAACTCCTATACTATAATTTTATTGTATATGAAAATACACTATTACACACAACTCGTTTCTTTCACATTGCTATACGTAGAATATTAGGGAAATATAATGTGCGGAGTTATCGATATTTTTATTTTATCGATAATATTTATAAATAGTTAAATAACACCCAACAGTCACACACATAGCCCCGACCCCACACTAAGATACGAGTCTTGTGTTGTGGGTATCAGAGACCTAGAGAGACTTGCGGTCTCACAACACCCAGACCCCGGACACAAATATCTGTCTGTCACACAAATTTGTCCCGGTGTGGGAATCGAGCCCACGGCCTCTCGTTTCACAGCCGGCAATTCGCCTATTGCGTCACGGAGGCTGTCAAAATATTTGCAAATGAATTCTGTTAAGAATTACACATGGCCGTTATAAGTTTTCGTCGCTTTGAAGTTAGTAACGAGTGACGTCTGTTTTAATTTGAGAGCGGCAGGTGGAGTAGAGGGATAGTAAAGTCACTAACTTCAGAGTGAATAAGTTGAGTTGCGCATATCGTAACAGAATTTCATGTCGATGTTTGGCCGTTTTGCGGCCTTCTGAGTACACTGACAATAGACCCTCGACCGCTTCTTCACCTTCTTGCCCATGGCGTAGTGTGAAGAAGCTACACAGCAGGCCGGCATGATTGTGTTCAGTAGCAGGGTATAGATTGCCTCTCGCTACTCGATACTCTAATTGGACGGCACTGCGCTTACCATCAGGTGTAGTGTCACTTTGACGAGCCAGTATAAAAAATGTTAATGTTGCGCAGATTTATCGATAATTTTGCATATTATCGATATATAAATGTAACATTGCACGTTATGCTTTTTCTGTGGTATATTTATGTTGGACGAATTGTTGATAATTTTATAGACTCTGAAGATTAATTTACATACCATGTGTGGTGTAAAATTAATTTCATTTCGATGTACAAAATATTAATTCATTAAATAAATCTTCTGAATGTCTCCATTAATTATACAAATGTATGTCGACCATATGCATCAATAATCAAAGGATTTCATTAATCCATTCCATAAATAGATAACTTTTAAAGTCGGTGAAAGTTGACGCTTTTTAACAAAAATAAATTTCGAAACGAAAAAGAAACTTCGAGCTACATTTCCGATAGTCTTTATTTCACTGCTCGATGACACTATCGATAAAATAATCGATTTTAATTAACATAGTATGTGTGTATTCAAGTGAAACAGATTTGATGGATTATACTCGAGTGTATCGGCGATAATTTATAACGAATTATTATTAACTATTACAGTAAAAAAAAATAGGGAAATTAATTAACCTCTCATGTATCACAAGGACACCGGTGTTCAAAAAAGGTAATAAGTAGTGAGTAAATAACAAACCAAAATCAACTTTATTTCTATCATATTAAAGTTACAAATACGCTTAATACGCACGTCAATAAGGGCGAGTATTGCCAGTTTTTGACTGGACACCGATGTCCGAATAATTCGTATTTTAACCACTGCAAGGGGACGTTATGATGTGATAGAAATATGCACCTATACAATTAAGCAACTGTGTTTATCCCATAATATGATAGGAGACATGTCTGTCTCTATCGAGGCAAGACAACATATTTATAAACTTTTTAATACTTTCTAACCTCAAACCCACTACCTTGAGGACGAAACCACGCTTTTTATGGAATGTGTTAAAGCTATTGTAAGGTTGATTCTGAAATGTCACTTTGTTTAATTGACAAGTGAAACTGAGCGAGTGTGTAAAGTTAATTTAATTTAAATAAATAATTATAAATTAATGTGTTATTTATTTTATAGACTCTAAAGAATTATTCCCCTAATTTGTGACTACCCAAAAGACAAGATTATAGGTTTAAAGAATTTAGACCTATGGATTTAGGAATAGTATTTTGTCGTGATTTTCCAACTCCCACAAGATTTAAGAAATTTCCAGACTTTTGCTGGATTACCATTTTCAATAGAAGTATGAATATGACTCTTTTATGTTTGTATGTATGTACTCTTTTATGTATTTTTTTAATTTGTACGTCATCTAAAGTGTTGACCAAATATATATTTTTTTTGTTTTCTTTATCTCATCCTTGGACAGAACTAAACTTAGCGATCTGTGGGTGTACGTTGCGTGTTTGCCCCCTCTTTGGGGATACAGGCGTGAGTTTATTTTATCATCTCGAATATCGTTTTCAAAGTAACCTCGCTTCTACAGCGTTTACCTTCACCATTATAATCTATATACTTATATATATATAAAGCTGAAGAGTTTGTTTGTTTGTTTGATTATTTATTTGAACGCGCTAATCTCAGGAACCACTATAAAATAAATACTTTATTCATGACAAGTATTTAATTTTGAACAAAATTGCCCTTGACATCATTTGATTTCAATCAATATCTTAGGAGATATATCAGTATTAAAATATCTCAGCCGCAAAATTAATATTGTTGTTTGTGTTTGTTACTTTTTCATGACTAAATGGGGGAACGAATCCTAAGGAGATTCAGCATAGGGATAGATTATATCCCTGCATAGGACATAGGTTCTCTTTTGTCTCAAAAATTATCTTGAAGAGGGTGAAATAGGGGTTGAAAGTTTGTATGGGCAATCCGTAATACCTCAAATTAGGGATCTGAAAATTCATATTTAGGCTTTTGGTAAGAAATAAAGAAATACGTGTTTCAACGTTTCTACTAAATCATCCCTAAAAGGGGCGACGTGAGGGGTTATATTATGAGGGTTAATTAAAGAATATTAAATGCAATCTCAAGCTTCAGGCACAACACCTGAGAGTCAGGACGATCGGTATAGGTGCCTCAGTGCTGAAGACAACTCCTTGGATTGTATACTTCTGCTCCCGATAATAACTTAAACCTCCACGCGGGCGGATCCGCGAGCATCAGCTAGTAAGGGATAATTCCAATAAATACAAATAACTTCGTAAGATTAGAGGTCCTGGGAATCGATCTCGTGACATCGGTCTCGGCAGTCCATTTCCCCCTACACTAGAATATTGCTACGTTTGTATATTGGAGACAAAAATACACAAAAAAAATATTTAACATTTTTATTAAAAAACTACAATCTAAAATGTAAAATGTAAATCTAAAATGTATTCCTTTATCGTGATTTCAGTCCTTTAGCCATATAACTGAAACAACAACAAAAAAATTATTTAAGATAACAAAAAAAGGCATTAAACTGAATAGTTTCATGTATGATATTTTTTATTAAACAAGGAGTAACTTGACTGACTGTGGTGCAGTTATAATTGTGTACGACTGCTATGATCTCCGGTTCGATCCCCGGTTCAGGTAAAAGTGATATTGGGTTTTTCTATAACGAAATACTTAGCTTCAGCCTGGAGTCTCGAATAAAGCCCGTTATGGCGATAGGCTCGCCGCCTATTATACAATGGGACGGTAATAAGCTCGGTGTGGGCAATTAACTCTGTCTTACTGATCCCATCCTAGGGCAAACCTGTATCGTGGGTGTCATGAACTACAAGGGACTACGGTTCTACAATACCCAATTAGTAGACCACACAAACACTTGTCTCCATCGGGACGAACCCACGGCCTTACATTTCACAGCCTGTAGTATTGTATGTAGTTTTCCTAGAACCTTAATAACCATAAGAGAACTCTGTGGATTCTTGTCTTTTCCAGAATGTAGTATTCAGTGTCTTGTTTCTTAGCTAGCTTCTCGCCCCCTACACCACGGAGGCTGTCAACTAAGGTGAAATTGAAGATGCATATATGAGATAACATTAACGGTAGGCAGCGGCTTTGCTGTGCCCTGGCATTGCAGAAGTCTATGGGCGGCGGTGACTAGTTACCATCAGTTGGCCCGTTTGCCCGTCTGCCTATTGAGGCAATACAAAAAAACTACTCCAATATAACGGAATATTTACCTAGTAACATTCTTGAAGAACTCGGCAACGAGTTTGACCACGCTTTCGAAGAATACAACGATCTTCGGCGTATTGATGTGGCTCGCAGGCGGGCAGAACACTAAGTGGTTGTTGACCTTCTGCAGGCTTCGGAAGTTGTGCCGGCCCACGCCAACCTTCCCAAACATGCGGTACTGCGGGAACAGAAGTCCAGTAAAGACTTTTTTATTCCAGGAATAGGTATACACTGTAGGGACACATTACAATGTTGCAATTTCGTCTACGTAGCAATATAGAGCGCAGTGCACGTAGACGAGTCAGTTGCATTAACATCTTAGCACTGCAAGCCCGCATCCACCTCCTTGGTTCAGTAGCACTAAGTAACACGTTATGTAACATTATTATATGTGAAATAATTAATTTGTGTTATATGAACAATAATATCAGTGAATAACTTTACATCTTTTATTTCATCGATTACCCGTAATGAGAGCCGTACATTGGTGACCCTCGACTTTAGTGACTACTGAACACGTGTAACGGAGTGTGGATATTTGCGGAGCAACTCAATTTTTTACGGCGTGAATTGTAATATCGGGTAATTAAAATGGCGACTTCAGCGGCGGCTGCACCGGCGGTACCAATCAAAGTGGACGTCGGTTTGGCGGCAGTTTCGCTGTCGGCACGAGTTCCAGAGTTCTGGACGGACCAGCCTAGCATCTGGTTCCTGCAAGTGGATGCAATATTGGCACCACAGAAGCTGGGGGATTTAAATGGGGCAGCTAAATTTAACATCGTCGTATCCAAGTTAGGAAAAGACGTATTGCAACAGGTCACAGATATTTTGGTGGACCCCCCCGAAGAAAAGAAATATGAGTCTATCAAAAACAGACTAATTTATATATATGAGGAATCGGATAGTCGGAAAGTGCAGAGATTAATAAATGAAATGGAGCTGGGTGATCAAAAACCTACACAGTTGTTGAGAAAAATGAAGAATCTCGCGAAAGGAAAAATGAATGATGAAACCCTAAGTATCATATGGCAGAATTTGTTACCTGCGGCAGTGCGGGGAGTTTTGTCGGCCATGGATACAGCGGACCTAGAGAAAATGGGAGTCGTGGCAGACAAGGTCATAGAAAGTGTACGACCAAATCAGATTTCGGAGGTCAAATCAGGACAAGAGGCACAAGGTGAGGCATCAGTTATTTTGGCTGAGATAGCGAAGTTAAGCATACGCATGAAGGATATGGAGAGATCAAGATCAAGGAATCTAAGGGAAGACAGTAACCGCTTTCAGCTACGAGGACAGGCGAGGAGTAGCAGCGGGGATAGGCGAACACCCAATAACCCTAACTGGCTGTGTATTTATCATTATCGTTTTCGTAATAAGGCCACAAGGTGCGTCGCGCCGTGTAGCTGGAAGAAGCAGGGAAACGAGTAAGGATGCAGGTAGCGGAGGTGGAGCCCTGCATCAATGTCAACAACCACCGACTGTGCGTGACAGATCAGGAAAATGGTATGCGTTTTTTAATAGATTCAGGAGCTAATATTTCGTTCATTCCCCGTGGACATAGAACAGTGCGTTTTAACGAACAAAATAATTGTAATTATAAGCTTTATGCAGCTAATGGCAGTGAAATTAGAACTTATGGTACAAAAACATTATCTTTAAATATTCGGTTAAGGCGAGCATTTAAATGGACCTTTGTTATTGCTGATGTAAGCCAACCGATTTTGGGTGCAGATTTTTTGTCACATTATAATTTACTTGTAGATTTAAAGGGGAAACGATTGATTGATAGGGGAACCGATCTACAGGTTATAGCTTCAATTGTTAAGATAAATCAGGTTTCTGTAGTAACAGTAGTCGATACGCACCCCTACTATCAATTACTAAGTAAATATCCAGACTTAACTAAACCTGTATCATTTAAGGAGCCAACTAGACATTCTGTGTGCCATCATATAGAGACATCGGGAACTCCGGTGCACGCGAGAGCCAGGCCACTTCCACCAGAGCGCTACAAAAAGGTACGTGAAGAATTTAGGATTATGCAGGAGATGGGGATTTGTAGGCCGTCAAAGTCAGCTTGGGCAAGCCCATTACATGTGGTCCCCAAGAAAGACGGGCAAATCCGGCCTTGTGGGGATTATAGGGCATTAAATGCAATCACAAAGCCGGATAGATACCCCATTCCGCATATTAAAGATTTTATGTACATACTGGCTGATAAGAAGGTATTTTCGCACATCGATATAAATAGGGCGTATCATTTTATTCCCATAGCTCCAGGGGACATAGAGAAAACCGCAATAATTACACCTTTCGGTTTGTTTGAATTTCCGAGGATGACCTTCGGACTGTCAAACGCGGCTCAGTCATTCCAGCGCTTCATGAACAATTGTGTATTACAAAATTTAGAGGCGGAATTCCAGAGTGAACACCCGGAGTGTTCCAATAGCAGACCAGAATTCGTGTTTTCTTACTTAGATGATTTAATTATTGCCAGCGAAAACCAAGTTTTACATGAGAAACACTTAGACGCAGTTTTTAAAAGATTAGACTCATTTGGTATTACGATTAATATATCTAAGTGTGCTTTCGGTCAAGAAAACATCGAATTTTTGGGTCATGAGGTGTCCTCACAAGGTCTTAAGCCATTGGAAAGTAAAGTTAAAGCAATAATTGAATTTCCAAGACCTAACACTATTGAGGAATTACGTAGGTTTTTAGGTATGATTAATTTTTACCGTGTGCATTTGCCTTTAGCTGCTAAATATCAGGCGGAATTAAACGGATATTTACATGGAGCGAAAAAGAAAGATAAGTCGCTTATAGTATGGACAGAAAGTGCTGTCCAAGCGTTTGAGAAATGTAAGTTGATATTGCGAGAGGCCACAGTGTTAGCATATCCAGTACCCGGTAAGCCACTTGCAATAATGGCTGACGCGTCGGATAATTGCGTTGGCGCAGTATTGCAACAGCGAGTTCATAAGACTTGGGTTCCGTTGGGTTATTATTCAAAACGGTTGAACGATACGCAACAAAAGTATAGTACCTACGATAGGGAACTACTAGCGATCTATTTAGCTATGCAGTATTTTAGAGACATGTATGAGGGTAGAGAATTGATAGTTTTTACGGACCATAAGCCATTGACTTTTGCTTTTCAGAACATGGGTAGTAATAAAGAGAACCCCAGACGCACTAGGCAACTATTGTTTATCAGCGAATTCACTACGGACATTCGCCATGTCAGCGGGTCAGACAACATTGTTGCTGATTCGTTGTCACGGTTAGAAATAGGTACAATAGTGTGTCCAGCAGTGCTCGACTTCTCAGAAATCGCACACGAGCAAAATTGCGATAAACAACTAAAGGAATTAGAGTCAGCACAAGGTAGTTCATGGAAATTAATTAAAGTAAACATCCCAGGACAGGCTAACCCGGTGGTCTGTGAATGCTCAGGTAAAGTTACAAGACCATATTTACCGGAGAAATTTAGGAGAGCGGCATTTGAATCGGTCCATAATTTGAGTCATACCGGTACTAGGACTACTAGGAAAATGGTGACTAGCAAATATTTTTGGCCTAGTATGAATAAGGATATAGGAGTTTGGGCTAGGTCATGCATTCAATGTCAGCGAGCCAAAGTTCAGAGGCATACGACATCTGCGTTGGGACGGTTTGAGCCGGTAGATAGGTTTGAACATTTACATATAGATATAGTAGGACCGTTACCAACAACCGAAGAAGGCTATAGATATTGTTTAACAATGATAGACAGACAAACTGGTTGGCCTGAGGCTTTTCCATTAAAGGATATTTATGCTGAGACTGTAGCCAAAGTCTTATATGAAGGGTGGATAACTCGTTATGGCTGTCCTGTTAAGCTGACAAGCGACCAGGGTAGACAGTTTGAGAGTAATTTGTTTAGTCACTTAATGAAATTCTTAGGTATTAATAAATTAAGAACGACCCCATACCATCCACAAAGTAATGGTACAATAGAAAGATGGCATCGCACTTTTAAAGCAGCATTAATGGCTAGATTAATGGGAAATGGGTCCTGGATAGAGGAGATGTATACGGTAATGCTAGGTTTAAGAGCAGCCCCTAGAAGTGATACCGGAGTAAGCGCGGCAGAATTAACTTTTGGAAGAACACTTAGGCTGCCTGGGGAATTTTTTGACAGCAGTAAAGGTAATATATTAGATCATGAAGAGTATGTTAAAAAAATTAGAAACACTATTAGTAATCTTAAACCTAAAACATTTATACACAGAGACTCAAGATCCATTTTTGTACACACCGATTTAAAGGTAAGTGAGAAAGTATTTGTTAGGAATGATGCTGTGAGAAAGTCGCTGCAACCGCCTTATGAGGGACCCTATTCAGTAATAGAAAGAGGGGATAAAAGCTATGTGGTACAATTACCAGGTAGACAGGCCCGTATATCAATCGATCGTTTAAAGCCCGCATATGTGTTGAATACAGAGTCAGATGGGACTAAGTTAAAAAATGATGTTTGTATCGATAAAACCATTGTTAATGATAAACTAAATTGTAAGGTGAAACCAACGGCAGCCACTAGTATATTGAAAGACGATTCGTGCATGCGTCGCACCACGCGTTCGGGTAGAGTCATCAAAAAGCCAGTCAGATTTAACCTACTTTCACAATAGTAAATCTAGATTAATACAGTAGAGTAAAGTAATAATTGTTGTATCTTATTTGATCCATCAGACGTGATTGATGAGTATTTTTGGGAAAATGGGCAAGAGTCAAAGTAAAGAAATAGTAATAGCCCAAAACGCTTCCACAGTTAGTCAAGATTTTGAAAACAAGTTTGTTATTTATGGAGGAATGTTAACAGCAATAGTAATTCTGTTAACACTATTTTTAATATATTGGCTATATAAACGGTGCAACGCACGCTCGAAGGCGTGGATAAGAAAACAAATGAACGATGTCAATAATGTAGATTAGTGTTATATTTTTTTCTTTATTTTATGAGACGTTAGTCTGGATTGTGTGTTTTTTTATTATTGAAAATTATTTGTGTTTTACTTGTCAAGAGATTATGTCATATATTACGTGAATTTATTTGTAATTCGCAGTTTGCGAGTAATGTTTTAACAACGACATAAGGTCGAAGTCAATTGTTTACAATTTAGAGCGATAAGCATTTCATAGTATGTAATCTGAGCGTTTAACTAGACTATGCGTAAGTTAGAGATCCGTAACTCTAACTTAGCCAATTTTGTTGTATTATGTGTAATTTTTTTGTAAAAAATTTTTTAAGACGGAGGTTGATGTAGGGACACATTACAATGTTGCAATTTCGTCTACGTAGCAATATAGAGCGCAGTGCACGTAGACGAGTCAGTTGCATTAACATCTTAGCACTGCAAGCCCGCATCCACCTCCTTGGTTCAGTAGCACTAAGTAACACGTTATGTAACATTATTATATGTGAAATAATTAATTTGTGTTATATGAACAATAATATCAGTGAATAACTTTACATCTTTTATTTCATCGATTACCCGTAATGAGAGCCGTACAACACTTTTAATTTGGGCCAATTTTTAATCACTGTTGCTTCGGCAAGGAGAAACTTGAGTCTTGATCTCTTTAATCAGAAAGTGGAAGTTGGTAGACAATTAGACGTGTCAATTCAATGTAATACATACATGTTCACATTTGTGTAAAACCACCATTTTAAGTGAATGTATGTTATTGGTTTATGGTTATCTGTTTCCTACATAGTTATTATTCTTTAAACTAAACTTTTAACTCTTCCATACAAAAACAGAATAACTAAACTTGTTAGTATAAACTATAAGCATTATACATGCAAAATTTAAACATAATTTAACTACATAGTTGCGACTCTTGGTAATTAAAATTATCGTGGTAGTAAAAACAATAAAACATGTAGTTATTCGTTTTTTAAAAAAGTCGTGGCTCAGCAATATTCTGGAGTGGACTGGACTCATGAGTGCTGTGAGTGAGACTTGTTCCGCCTTGCAAAGGACAGAGACAAATATTGAGTTGATGGCCTAACCTCTAGTAATTGGAGAGGCACCTGAAGAAGAAGGAAATCTACATACCTTAATTTTCCCATTCTGGAAATTCAGGATAATGTTACTAACTACTAAGGAAATATAGCCTACTAGATGTTGCCCGCGTGGAGCTTATTTTGAAAGAAAAGGTATGCAATCCCTGGTGGCATCTTAAGCTATTACACCTTTCTATATTTTGCTATCTCATAGGAAGCGTGCATTTTTCCGGGGTAAAAGTGGCATATATTATTTTCTGATCCCTAAACTGCCACTATGCAAAAAATCATGTCGATCCCTTGCTCTGTAAGAAACTTAACTATCCCACGGGAACTGTACATTTTTACGGGATCAAAACTATAATCTATCTCTGTGCTAAATTTTAACCAGATCCGTCCAGCCGTTGTAGCGTGGTTGAGTAACAAACATCCATCCAAATATTCGCATTTATAATATTAGTGGGATGACTTACCTGGCCGTCAGACATGTATATCGGAGACTCGAATATAATCCATATGACCACTTCGTTGCACTCCGGCGACGTGAGAGAGCCCAAGTACGTGAAATAATTGTGTTTGTTTGGACTCAGTAGTTTTCTGAAAATTGTATTATGACAATGAATTTAGTAAGAAAACTGCACAGTATACGACTTCTCTCTCGCCTTTTACAAAGTGACAGCTTTCACAAAGTGGATGATTTTAGTCGCTTTTAAAGACGAATTATGTATGTTAATTTTATGACCAAATATTGTTAACCGGTGTTCGCAAAAGCGCAACGCTAGAGTTTTTGCCTGTTCTTCTCCAGCGAAACTGCATCCTAACTGGCGGTAGAGTAAAAAAGATTGACTGAATCTAAATAATGTATAACATTTTATGGATACAATAAAGATTTTAATTTTGATTTTTCTAATTCCCTCTGGTTACTTTTACTAAAAATGTCTTACTTCGTTCTGTACTAATGACTCTACTCCATGGCAAACTACCCACATAGCATTTAATCGGTTTAAGGAATTTAATGAAGAACTACCGGCCATTAATGAACGGTGTCCTGTCCAAAATTTGTAATGAGATGTGGGCTTTGGGAATTCTTTGGAGTATTCGATTTCCGACCATACGTGTATTGTGCAATCCAAGCTTATGTACGAACTGTTGAGAAATACTCTTTAGAGCTCAACATCTTCGCTTTTGGTTGGTTTTTCTTTATCATTAAGTGTACCACAATTTCTTTGTAATATATACCCTTACAAAATCATAATATTTGTTACTTAATTTACTAATTAAGAAAATGTCAGGCCCACTATATTGAAAAGTAGCAGTGAGTTTTTTTTATCCAGTTAATGTACCATGTTTATCATATAAAGTTATTTCATTATTACTTATTACACCATTCACCTTCTGTTTTACTCTCGAATCGATAACGAATGAAAAATATCCTGAAACCGTGCATCAGCCAATGAAAATGTTAGTAAATAATTACGTCATATCAAGCAGGACGCCGCTGAGCCTTTCCCCAGTGCTGAGGAGTCTCGGGATGGTCTGCGCTAGCTCCTCAGTGTTCTCAGTATCGAAATCATCCAGTTCACTTTGCACCTGACCGATAAATTGAACGAATATAATACTAGCTGTTGCTCGCAAGGCGTTGCTCCCGCGACAACCATTTACTCCGATCCCGTGCGTTGTGATATTAAATAGTTTGTGTGACAAAATATACAGCGCTTCTAGTGTTTACGAAAGAAACTAAATTTGGTACTATAAGAACGAAACATTCTATACATAAAAACAGCGCTACAAACTACCGTAACTATTACCTATCGTAACTTTTTGACATAAACTCATGGTTTAGCAATAGTTATTGTGCATAAATAATTAACTTACTTCGCAGAAAACAGCAACGATTGCTAGTCCATCCTTCTTCCGTAGAGCTTCCATGACAGTGAGATCAGAGCGCACGTGGACAAAATGGATCTCCATTGGGTACCTGGTTTCAATAAAATGATGAAGTCTTAATTAACAATTTCTTTTTATTAATTTCATTGCGTCGTGATAGGCTTAGGAGAATTTGAAACAACGTCGCTTGTTTGAATAAACAATTTGAAACAACAACGAAAAATAACATAACAGGGAACACTGGAAGGAAATAGGGGAATCCGTTGCTCAGCAATAAAGAAATGGTAAAAAAATCCTTATGTTTATTATAAGTATCATACCCATAATTAAAAGTGATTTATATACAACATCAGATACAGGTGTTAAATTAAGTTCAAATTATAATGTCCCATCCACACACCCATTACTGGAACTATTATAATTTGAATCAATGATTACAATTGAATGGCTAGGAAAGACTTAATGAAAATGAGGAGACTAAACTGCACAAAAGGAGCAAGAATACACACATTTAAATCAGTTCAGGCGTTCAAGTTTTGCTTAATAAAGAAAAGATACTTAAATACGCCTTGTTTGGGCATTTTGTAAGAAGTTGGAAACAATTACATACTTAATTCCATTGACTGAATGCTCAGACAGCCAGTGGAAGTGCATCTGCTCCAGCCTATACTGGTGTTCGAGTGGTCCCCCAGTCAGCACCGGGTGGATGGTCTCATCTCCCTCGCAACTGAATTGAACTAGACAAACAAGAATAATGTTTTTTTTATACTGGCACGGAAAAGTGACCACACTGCACTTGATGGTAAGCGCAGTGCGGTCCAATTAGAGTATCGAGTAACGAGAGACATTCTATCCCCCGCTACTAAACACAATCATGCCGGCCTGCTTCTTCACACTACGCCATGGGCAAGAAGGTGAAGAAGTGGTCGAGGGTTTAGTGTCAAAATAGGGGGTACGATTTTAGGCCGTTTTGCGGCCTTCTGTCGTACCCCAACTCTAGACCCCCGACAAAAACTGGATGTACACTGGCTGATCCCGGAACGCGACACTTGCGTGTGCCACTATGGCGGGTTTTACACCCTGTGAACGGTGGTCGCTATCCGGGCGGATATGAATATCCTACCAGAAACAAAAATACATCTAACAGTTACACATAGTATGGACCCCACACTAGGTTAATTAATTAAATAATTAAATTGAATAGCAGCGATAACCTAGTTGGGAATAGCAGCGATAGCCTAGTTGGTTGCGGTACGGACTGTCAAGACGAAAGTCGTAGGTTCGAAACCCAAGTGGCATACACCTCTGACTTTTCTAAAGTTATGTGTGTATTAAAATGTTAATTATCGCTTGCTTTAACGGTGAAGGAAAACATCGAGAGGAAACCTGCATATCTGAGATTTTTTCGAAGGTATGAGAAGTCTGCCAACCCGCATTAGGCCAGCGTGGTGGACTAAGGACTAACCCCTCTCATTAGTAGAGGAGGCCCATGACCAGCAGTGGGACAATGTTTAATACAGGGCTAGTATTATTTACTAGGTTAAACCTGTATCTTAAGTATCAATGACTACGAGTCTACAGTCCCACAATACCCAGACCCGAAGAATATTTGTCGATCATACAAACATTTCTCTCAGCGTGGTTGTACCCACGGCCTCTCGCTTCAAGCCAGCTGTACCATAGAAGCTGTCAATTGAATAATGCAGGCGTAATGTGAAGAAGCTACACAGCAGGTCCCTCGCTACTTGACATTCTAACTGAACGACAGTGCGCTTACCATCAGGTGCAGTGTGGTCACTTTGGCGTGCCAGGATAAACAACAATGGTTTGTGATGAAATACAGACAAGAAGTAGACTTTTTTTAACTGGCGCAATGGCTTAATTTTTGTTCTCTTTACCCTAAAAAAGATGTCTTAAAGTTTTTCAGAATTTCCCATTTTCATAGAAATACTAATTTAAAGTATGCAATTTGAAATGACTTACTGGTATGCCCATTATTGACTCCCGAGACAAGAACCTTTTGGTATCCTGTGAACTTCAAGGCTCCATGCTTGATGAACTGGCTATTGAAGTCTTTGATGACATCAGTTGTCCTGATATCTATGGGTGATTGTCTCTTCCCGCCTTCTCTACACTTACTGCCCGGCCAGTTTGTCTCGTCTGTATGTAGAAAATTATCTTTAAGGCATTCGAGCCAAGATCTAAAGTATACTTGGGGTAATCATACTTTGGCTTTGCTACGGTAGGCAGCGGCTCTGCTGTGCCCTGGCATTGCAGAAGTCTATGGGTGGCGGTGTCTACTTACCTTCAGGTGGCTGTCTTTACAGGCAGTAGAAAAAAGAATATAATATTTCTAAACATGGGGTATTCATATAGATATCGGGAATTGTCCGATATAGCAGTCAGCAGTACAGCTACATATCACATCATTGGTTAGAAACAAACCGTGGATGTTCTAGTTGCTCCTCTGCCTATCTTGTAAGACATACAGGTGTATGATTATGTACGTAGTACAATCAGCACTCAGTACTTACCGTCGTAGCTCCATGCCGGTCCGTAATACGACACGGAAGACGCAATTTCTGTCAAAATATACAATATAGGTTTAGTTCTTTTAAAAGCAGCAGCACTTTGGGTTCTTACCGACTAAAACTTCAAGAAAGTCGATTTAAGCTATATGGTCTTATAGAATCTCCGAAAACAATACATCCATAGACATTGCCATCTTTGTTTTGCTAATATCTAGTGTGATTCAGACGACTTTCCCACCGGGTTGCATATTAAAGGACAGAAATTCTTAATAAAATTGTGATGTTGATTCTTATGATGAAACAGAATATCTTGTTTGTAGTAATCCGATACCAAAGGAAGATTGCACATATCTGTGGTATTTAATCTCACAAATTTCTTTCAGCAGATTATAATTAATTTATTGATTCGAAGTACGTTCGTACTTATTGGTGTAGGTGCCGAATATTTACATCTTACATACTTCAAATGGTTTGGTTGGTGGTATTAAAAACCGAATTACAGGAACAAATCTAAACATATGAAATTTTATTACCATATTTACTAATGCTACAAGAACATAATTGAAACCGTAGATGCAATAGATATCGGACAAGCCAACTCTTGTCTTGCATATCTGGCTAATCAGAGATTTTTATCACAGGAAGATGTTACTACCACTAGACGTCATGTGATAGGTGTAAGTGTTGAAGACCATAATTCAAAGTATGAAATTGCTCAAGCGGTTGCAAGTGATTTAGAAAGAAATACACTAGAAATGAATTGCTATGTTCCAGAGGTATCAGTAAATATAAAGCCACTTAAAATTATCTCTATTCTGCAATTGACAGGTCCACAAAGGTATTATTCGGTAGATATTTGCTTTGCCAACAGGTACGGTCATTAGGCTCTTCGTTTCTATAAGTTTGTACTCACCCAAAACCATCGCAGTAACAACAATCCACCAGCACATTGTACTACCGCGCCAGATGCAGCTCGAATGACCTGAGCTCTTTACTCTCAGAGTAAATAAATGCTGTTTATAAAACAAACGATTGTCAACGATATTATTGTTGTAACAGAATTTGGTACGTTTTCGATTGTATCATGTAACGTTTGGTTGTTTTGTTTCGACGCATATTTTGCTGGTTATTTTAGTGTTACTTTGTCTCTTTGAATATAACTGTAGAAATTATGAGAAACCGTCAATTTTATATAGCTCTGCCTGATACATGTGGGTCACCTCATGATAATCTGTGTCCGCCGCCCATGACACCTAAAAGAAAGGAGATGGGAGAGGCGAGGAGGATATAGGCCTTCGGAAATCTTGATCATTGTCTGTCGAAGTTGGCTATCAGCTTGGAATATTGAATTTCGCGAGGTGAAAAAGCTCTGCAGCACTCACGATGCCCGTCCACTTAGAGATGTTGTGTTACAACCAAGATTTATTCCTACGCCTAGCTCGTCTTTTCCCGTTCGTATATTACAATACACTAAACATTGATGAGCAGAGTGAGTATCTTATAAATTTTCATAAAAAATCCTCCGGTACCAGCTACCAAGGATGTTACGATGTTAAAATTGTTACCAAAATTGTCAATCATGTTACCTACAATGTTAAAATTGTGGTACTAGTTATTTTTGCAGCCACCCATTGCGATGTTTGGAATCAACAAGAATGACAAGACTATCTAATCCAAAATTGCATTTCTTTACTCTATCAATGAGTAACCGGTTATTCTACATGAAACATCCATTTTGTAACATCTTGCGATAGGGCTGGGATTAGGACCCTCAAATATTTTGTTCCACTTTTTTTAGTATTCGTTTTCCTAAGTATTAGTCTACCTGGAGCTATCACCTTTGCAATATTTTGTTCCTTTTTTGATAAAGGCAACTGATTCCACCAAAACTAGGATCATTACTGCCAGTGTCAGGTGACTCATTGGTTTCATTTGAATAATTAGTATAAGCGCAATAACTTCAATCAATATGTATTAAAAGAATTCAGCAAAGTTTGTAGAAGACGTGTATTTTGTAGAACTGATTAATCTTATCAAGACGATAAGAGGGGCTTAGATTAAATTGCCGAAAATAAACTTTATAATTGTAATTATAAATCTATATTTATACCATGGTTTGAACAAGGAGATTATTTTGTTGATACGTCATTTTGTTTTTCTAAGCCTCCATGGCGTAGCGAGTAGTCGGCTGTGAAACGAGAGGCCGCGGGTTCCATGCCCTCATTGATACAAATGTTTGTGTAATCCGCAAAGCAAATTTGACGAATAAATTTGTTTTTAATGATAGTTCGGGTGTTGTGGGACCGTAGTCCCTCGTAGTTGTTGATACCCACGACACAGGTTTGACCTTGTCAGAACTATGTGTGTGACTGTTGGGAGTATTTCTTAGTTAAACTGCTTCTGTAATATCTGTACTTACTGAACATCCAAGTGTATTTCCGTATATAGATTTCCTCGATACAGGCTGCCAAATGAATTGAAGGAAATTTTCATTTCAAAGTACATTTTGATGGTCAGCAAAAAACAATCTCAAGTTGGTTTTATTAATTGACATAACTTGTGTATTGTGTTGTAATTTTATTCTCATAATATTGACACTAAAAGCAAGAGCTGTAAGTAAATAAAAATTAGACTGCCACGGTGGTGCAGTTGTAATTGCATAGACGGTACAACTGCTATGCTGTCTTGGCTTCGATCCCGGGTGGGGTAAAAGTGATATAGGGTTTTACTACCATGAAATACTTAGGCCAGAGTCTGGAGTTGTCCCCGTTGTGGCGATAGGCTCGTTCCTTATCACTTCATGGGATGTTAATATGCTCGTCGAAATGTGGGTGTATTGGTTACACCTCTGTGTGTATGTATATGTGTATATTTTGTTGGTATCCGGACGATATTCGCAATGCCTAGACAGAATATCAGCGTCAGGCAGTATTCTACTATCTGGCAAATGCTGAGATGCGGTCTTTTTCGTCATAATCTAGGCACAAGTGTTCCAATTCGAGGAGTAGTATTATACTTAAGGTTTTTAATTGTGTTCTGTCTTTTTTGTACTACTACATTCATGTGTTTGTGTATATCGCCTAAAATGTTGGACCAAATTAAGTTTATTTTCTTTCTTTCTTTCTGCCTAACCCTTCAGAGACTAGACGTGATTGCGTATATGTATGTATGGTCAACCCACTTGTTAAATCAGGTCAGCTAGTCGTGCCATATCTTCAACTAGATAATAGACAAGTCCCCTCAGCTCCATTAGATCTAATCGCCGGGGAAATCTAGACATCTACTTTAGTAAAATCCGGTTGCATCGATCAAATACTTTAGTTACATCTTGGAGTTTTCTTTTAAGTATGAGGCGGTAGAGCCATATAGCCATGTAAATTTGTCTACAGGTGAATTGTGGACTAGATTAGACTGATTAACTGTCTCACAGAAAACCGTGAGACGATGTATAAAATACAACTGCTTTCTGTTATATCAAGTAAATTAAAATCCACATAAACTCTTCGAAGACTTATGGACGCAGTGCCGGATTTTAAAGAAATGCGGATTAATGAGAGGGAATTTGTACCGCCTACTATACCATTTAAACCATTTATTTTTCCACACACATAAATACAATACAAAAAAGGAAATACAAATCAAACCTACAATATATGTATATACAATATAATATATAACCTATAATACTAACCTATGTTGCAAAAGGGGGATACTAATGAAAGCACCATGTATAGAATCCCGTAAACCTCATAATTTACAATTACTCATATCTGAGTAATTGTAATTTGTTTTTTTTTATGGAATCATCGTGTCGAGTAGCGAGGGATAGATTGTCTCTCGCTACTTGATAATCTGGACGCCACTGCGCTTACCATCAGGAGCAGTGTGAGCAGTGCACTTTGCCAGGATAAAGAAAAGACAGTGAAGCACTCCCTTAGACTCGCCGAGTTTCATTACGTGAAAAAATGTGTGTCATTGTCATGCCTGGCTAAATAGGTTAGAGAGGATGTGTGGGCGGAATAGTCTCTTCCTGCTATATACAGGGTGTCCCTGGAAGTATGAATCAAATCGAATAGGGGCATGGGCAAGGTCATTTTCAAATTTTTTACCCTAAGAATGTTGCTGCAATATTTTACGGTTCAAAAGTTATGACCAATTGAAAAATACAACGTCCTTGCAAATACCATTCTGTAACTTTTAAACTAATAAGAATATCCCAGTGATTCATACCTCCAAATAATCTTTATGACTTGAGCAAGTTTCTCAATACGTAGTCACCTTTCGCTAATGTAACTATTTCCTATGAAAATTGCTCCACAATGGATTTAAATTTGTGCCAGATCGAAACATGCAGTAAATATGTTTCCTTATTGAAAACATGTTTTCTAGCTGCGTAAAAGTATTACAACAGGAAGGAACATTACCACTCTTGTACAACGTTCCCAAAAAAATTACTTTGATAGCTATGATAATTTTTTTTCGAGCACTGCGAATTGATTGAAAAATAAGTCATAAATTTTAACCGTAAAAATTGGACCAACATTCTCTGGGTTAAAAACTTCGAAATGACCTTGCCCATGTACCTATTCGATTTGATCCATACTTCCAGGGACACCCTGTATATGTCAGAGCAACATGAAAATGGATACTCAAATAACTTTTAGATAACTCGTTTTATTGTAAAATGTCTATTGTTACTTGTTTTGCTATTTTGAGTTGAGGGTTTGAGAAGTTTATAGATAGAAAGAAAATACATTTTATTTGTTCAAACAACAACACTTTAGATGACATACAAATTAAAAACATAAGGAGTAATAAAAAAAAAATTATAGACCCTAAGTACGCCCGCTATTCCTCAATTTGGAACACCTGTGTCTAAAGTATGACGAAAAATTTTAGGCTCAGGATTTGCCCCCGACTTCCGTCCGATTAGACCGTTCACACTATACGTTATATGTATAATATGATAAGGCGACTTATTGTTTCATTCACATATCGTAGTACCACGCTACTATCATTATCGGGCAAGATAAGTCAAGATAGCAAAATATTTGAAGCAATTACATAAATATCCACAAGTAATCTGTTATCGCCGCGCGTTCGTTTTTCATTTACACTTTGAAAGTAATAAATTATGATAAGAACACATTTGAATATGCACCTAAATACTGTATAATTTCTTGTGGTATATTTTTACTTATTTTATGCAATTATATTAATGTAACTTGTACAAAATGTGCTAATTTTTTCGCAGTGTCGTCCAGCTAGAGTATATCGTACCCCAACCCTAGACCCCCGACAATAACCGGATGTACAGTGGCTGACCTCGGAACGCGACACACTTGGCACACACGTGTGCCACTAACGCGGATTTTACACTCTGTTTACGGTGGTCGTTTTCCAGGTGGATATGAATACCCGACCACCAGTGATATAACTTCCATACCTCGAGAATAAACTTGGCAAACCCTGGGTGTACTGGTTGCACCTCTGCCTATGTATTTTGACGTGAGGTTACGTTACCCTTGGTCAAATTGAAAAAATAGAATTATACTCTTTGATTCTAGATTATAGCGATATAGCTGTTGCCCGCGGCTCCTCTCGCGTGGAAGTTATTTTTGGGAAAAAAGTATACAATCCAAGGAGTTGTCCCCTGCACTGTCGCACCTGTAACGATCGTCCTACCACTTAGTTGTGCCTGAATCAGTGAGAGAGGCCAACGTGCAGCCGAACCTCTAAAACAGTGACCGGTCAGACAATATAGAATTATCGCCCAATCGCCTTTACGCAGCGCACGCAACGGCTGCTCTCAAAAGGGATAAATTTTCCCCGTTTTTGCAAAAAAAATGATCATTGATGCTACGCTCCTATTGGCCTTCCGCGATAAATAATATATCCTAACACTAAAATAAGTTTTAAATTTGAACCAGTAGTTTTTTTTGTGTTTACTGGAACATCCAAACTCACACACTTTACCGCTTTGTATATTAGTATAGATTTCTATTGTGGATTAACGGAAATATTGCTCCACTGCTGTGCACGGGCCTCCTATACTATACTACGTTACGCCACTATGTATGAGAAAAGCTGGTGGTAGGATATTCATATCCGCCCGGATAGCGACCACCGTACACAGGGTGTAAAACCCGCCATAGTGGCACACGCAAGTGTGTCGCGTTCCGGGATCAGCAAGTGTACATCCGGTTTTTCTCGGGTGTCTAGAGTTGGAGTACAATGTTTGGCCATTTTGCGGCCTTCTGAGTACTCTGACAATAGACCCTCGACCGCTTCTTCACCTTCTTGCCCATGGCGTAGTGTGAAGAAGCAGGCCGGCATGATTGTGTTGAGTAGCAGGGGATAGATCGTCTCGCACTACTCGATACTCTAATTGGACAACACTGCACTTACCATCAGGTGCAGTGCGGTCACAATGCCGTGCCAGGATAAAAAAAAAGAAAAGAAGCATACCTACATTATTTCTTATTGCTGATGTCAGCAAATGTACAAGTGGTCCACCTATAGACGAATACATAACATATGAATCGTGGGTACGTTAATGTCTATAAGAAAGGAATGAGGATATCGACTTCAAAAAATCTGCCTCACCACGCAACACAAGCAGTTGTCATTTCACGTCAGATTTCTGTAAGACAGTTATACCACATGGTCGCCATAACACAAAAAAATAATACTTGGTCGGGCAGGGTTAATTTATACAAAAAACTGTACAATTATGAAGTAAGATTAAAAAGACCGCCTCGGTGGCGCAGTTGTAATTGCGCATGCGTTACGACTGCAGTGCTGAGGTCTCGGGTTCGATCCCCGGGTCGGGTAAAGTGATATTGGGTTTTTCTATCTAGAAATTAGCCCGGAGTCTGGAATCTGTGCCCGGTATGGCGATAAGCTCGCCCCCTATCACATTATGGAACTGAAATTCGGCGAAAAGTGGGTATTACCTACCCCTTCGGGGATTACAGGTGTGAGTGTATATGTATATGTAGATTAAAAAGATTTATAACGATTTATCAACCCATCGTTATGAATATGCGCGATAGAAAGATAACCGTTCATATACGTGGGTTACACGATAGCTGGAAATATGATTATCTATCTATCTGTATATATAAAAGAAGAAACTGACTGACTGATCGATCAACGCAGAGCCAAAACGGCTGGGGTTAGAGACTTGAAATTTTTACAGGAGGTACCTTTTATGACGTAGGCATCCAATAAGGAAGGGTTTTTGGAAATACCACCCGTATTAATATTTATACAAAACGCAAAGAATCGGTCTGTTACCTAGGGCTATTACATATAGAAATCGTTGTGTGTACGTATGTTACGTTACCTATGAATGAACTCCAAAACGGCTGGAGGGATTTAGATGAAATTTTCAGACAATCTCCAGATTAGCGCAGAGGGTGATACTATGAAGTTTTGTAGCGATCGGATCAAAAGATTTTTGAAGTTATACTTCTTTAGGTGCGTTATAAACGATAAGAGTGAAATTTTAAGATGCGCGTGACACCAAAGTAACACTCTGCATTCGCCCCAAGTACCAGGCTAGCATGAAATGTAATGAGATATGTTTTAGTATTTCGGTCTTGCATAATACTATAACATATGTACTGGCCACAATTATTATGTTTTTACTTTTCAGTAATTCGGTCTTGCATAATACTTTCACATACTGGTCACAATTTATTTTATCTCTTTAAGTACCAGGCTGGCATGAAATGTGTTTATATACATTTTCAAGTGCTCCAATATAATTGAGGTTAACTATCCGTATGTATTATTTATTGATATAAATTAAAATATTATTAATATTTGCATGCAATTAAAGACTATTTTTAATGAAGTCAAAGAAGTACAACTTCTCACGCGCGTACATAAGTACACGCACCCATTTTTTTGACATATTTTCCCCATTCATTACTTCAAAAATGAGATTTTTCTATTATTCTTCAATTTTTGAATGGCCACAATTAAAAGTGATATTAGGACGGGTCGCTAGTTCAACGATAAAATATAATATAAGCAATTATATTTTATAATATTTTTTATAAAATTATTAAAGAATTCTGTTGTTGCAATATTAAAACTGTTAGCCATTGGCCCTAGCACTAAGCAAAGCGTGTATTGGAACTAATTACCAGTGTCTTAAACAACATGTTTATTATTCCGAACAGCTAGCTATCTTTTTTGTCACACACATAGCTCTCACCCCACACTACGTAAGCCTGCATCGTGGGTATCAAGAGCTACGAGGGACTACGCTCCCACAACACACAGACCCGAAACAAATAACTGACACACAATTTTTTTTTTATTTATTTATCAACAAACTTATCATTTATTAGTACAAAAGATATATCATAAAGTAATTCTAGTTTTTCTGTACATCAATTCCAATCATCGTTATTACAATTCAAAGCTATTTTGATGAATAAAATCTCTAAAGACACATTGTTGGATCAACTACACTGGCCGACCTCCGACGGTAGTTCATACGTATAATAAAATTAATATCTTGTGGAAGCGCGGGCGCGGGCGCGGGTAGATGCACCGACATTTGTATCAAAGTAATACAGAGTGTCTTTTTTGTTTTTTCTATTTTTGATTTGTGTATAAAAGTGTGTGTGTCATAAAATATAAAGTATGAGTGTATAGATATGTAGATAGATTAAGATTTATTATTTACATATTTGTTTTTTTTATTAATTTTATGTTACTTATTAAGATTATGATTTATTTTATTTAAAAATTCTGTTTAAGAATCTGTTTTAGTTTTTTAGTTGTAAGTTGTCTTTTAATCTCATTAGGTAACTATTGATGAGGTCGGGTACGATATATTTTGTCGTACGACGTCCATATAAATTTATATAACTAGGTAGGGTAAGAATTGATTGTGAAGCTAGGCGTGTCAACTTATGATGTTGCCGTGTTATTTGAATATCAGTTTTATATTTGTTTGTAATATTTGTTTCGGTGCGGAATCGAATCCACGACCTCTAGTGTCACAGCCGGCTATTCGCCTGCTGCGACACGGAGGTTCGAATTAAATGGTATGAAATGAATATCTGATTCCTACTTGATATGGTTCGAGTAGTTTATAATCACTAGTCTTATTTACTCCTTCCAAAATATTTAAGTATGGTGTCAGGAATAATAAAAAGGAAAAAAACTATTTTCAGTTTAAATAAACATTTTTAATAATATTTTTAAACACACACTGCGTAACATTATTCAAATTATATTAGTTATCAACATATACGGCTTTCGTAACATCCTCACAGCCAACTAAAGAAATAATAAATCTTTTTGAAGAGGATATAATATATAATATACTTCTAAAAATAACATTTCAACGCATTTTTATAAAGAATAAATATGTTAATATAAATAAACTTATATTCTTCAAAAAGTTTTAATATATGTCGATTAAGATCATGCTTCAAAACATTGACAACACAAAATAAAATCTAAAGAATTCAACAACTATTTTAAATACAGTTAAAGCTATTTACAGCATAATTTATTAAATGCAACGTCAAATTCTTAAATTCTAGAACTATGACATAAATATTTTAAAATAAAATAATATTAACAACTTCATAATAAATAGACTTAGAAATAAATTAGTGCAAAATAGTTATGGTATTTTAGCAATTTGTTGTTATAAATTGTTTACAAAAATATCAACCATTTCTTATATAAACTAAAATTATATTGCTATTAATATTTTTTATGGCTTTGTTTAATAACTTTCAGTGTATTTTCAACATTTATTACGGCACAAAATTATTTACAACAATCTTTTTTCTAACATTGGATTTGTTGTACAGCTTATCTAATCACAATTACGTTAAAAATCAGTCAACCAGTCTAGCAACGAGTTGCAGATTGTGTTCTTATGTGATCGCTACACTTTATAAACTGAAATCAGTTGATTAGGTAGTTGGAACACGCGGCGTAGGGGCTGTTCCAACAGCAATTCTAGTATACCTTAGGATACCCCGGGATTGCTCCATAGGCGCCGAAGAAGGCCACCGCGGGGTTTTAGCTAGTAGTGTGAGGTTTTTTTGACGATGGTGGCAAACAAGCTTACGGCCCGCCTGATGGTAAGCGGTTACCGTAGCCTATGGACGCTTGCAATACCAGGAGCATTGGTGCGTTGCTGACCGAAATGTCAGGTGTACATAGGGGTAAGGACTCGGCCTTACGGCCGCCTGGATAGCCATCATCTGGGCGAGGCGGGTGCTGGGTCGTAAGACCGGCTGGTCCAACATAACCGTTTAATTCTTTTTTCGCTTTATTACTGCCACCCCCAGGAGCGGGCGGCAGTAATAAAGCGCTTTCCCCCAAGACAAAAAAAGGTTCTTGGAAAACAGACAAAAAATCCCACTTGTAATATTGTACATAAATATACTTGTCAACCTTAGGTTGCTTGCTCTGGTAACTTAATTGTTATAACAAAGAATACTAACTTGACTTATAGTCTGTTCCCAAAAGCGACTCCTACTACGCTTATTGGATTGCCTTTATCAACATTTTCTCAAGCAAATTTTCTCGTTTGATTTATACTTCTCTGGTCAACCTACTATTGTTAGATAGGATATCATAGAAATTATGCGTATGTAGAGTAGGTTTAATGGTGTTTACAATTATCAAACGTTATAAAATAAAATTCACATAATTCTGATGCATGGTTTCCGTTATGGAACTAATAAATTACCAAATTTTACACAATATAGCGCATAGCGTAAAGGTTAAGTAGTACAATAAATTAACCAATAATTGCTATTAATGAGGTTTATTTTAATTTTGATTGTATAACTATATGTGTATACGCATTTACGTCTGTAATCCCGAAGGTTGTTTGGTATGAAAGATCGGTGCCAATTGCTTGTTTAATATTGTTTTTTGAGAGCACTTATAGAAGTCTATTGAGTTTCCTAATGGGGCAATATGTAAAATAAGTAAATATCACCCAATAGTCACACACATCCCACACTAAGATACGAGTCTTGTGTTTTGGGTATCAAGAACTACGAGGGGCTACGCTCCCACAACACCCAGACCCGACACAAATATCTGTTTGTCACATAAACATTTATCCCGTGTGGGAATCGAACCCACGGCCTCTTGTTTCATAGTCGGGACTCGCCTACTACGGAGGCTATTCGTGTAAAATATACTTGTTATGATGATTGAGTCTTACAGGAATTTCTCGAAATTATACGTAATTTTATAATTTTGAATAATTGCATTAAAAATTATTATAAGTGTAAATTATTAACATAATTTTGGTTTAAATAATTAAAATACGTTATTATGATCACATATCTATAAATAAGTTTGAGATTGGAATTGGTTGCTTTATCTTATGAAATGAATAATTAGTTATCTAAAAAGGAAATTAATAATCTTAATTAGGCTATTTCTGAAAAGTTAAATAGATATGTATCAACGTAATATGAGTAAATATATGACGAGTAAGCAGCGATAGCCTAGCTCGGAGTGAGGGACTGTATAGAAAAAAATAGCAGGTTCAAAACTAGCTCAAAGGGAATACATCTCCGATTTTTCGAAACTATACGTGGATTTATTGTTTATTATCGCTTACTTTAACAGTAAAGGAAAACATCACTTTTACCCGATCCGGGGATCGAACCCGAGACCTCAAACCCATTTAAAAATATATTATTATTTGACTTACATACATATACATATACACTCACGCCTGTAATCCCCGAAGGGGTAGGCAGAGGTGTAACCAGTACACCCACTTTTCGCCGAATTTCGGTCCCATAATGTGATAGGGGGCGAGCCTATCGCCTATTATTTTACTTGTATTTTTTTTATAGTATAGTCCGACAAACGAGCCATGAACATCCACAATACCGAAAGTGCGTCATGTATGCGCTGTCGGCCTTAAAGGAGAGGAATAGGGATTAGGGAAGGGAAGGGGGAATCTGGGCCTCCGGATATCTCACTTACCATACGAAACGCGACAGTAAACTGTCACTTTACGTTGGTTTTCTGTGAGACAGTGGTACTACCCCGGTCGAGCCGGCCCATTCATGCTGTAGACAAATATGTCTACAGCGTGGCTCTACCACTTCCAATTACTATTTCCTTGAATATTATTAAAAATAATAAACAATAATTATTATAATTACCTTATAAATGTATAAAGAAATTGCAAGTTATGGTGCTATGTATACATATAAGCTGATAAAAAAAATACATTTTTTAACGTACTGCCTTATTATTAGAGCTATGTAATAGCGTATATGCGATTTCATGTCATCATTTCAGGACTGCAATCGTACCGCATACGCATTTACAACTGCGCCATCCAGACAGTCGCTAAACTTTAGTTATAATTTAATTTACTGCCCTATTTATATTCATAAAACTTGCCTCTACACTCTAAATTATGGCGCAAACCTCATGGAATTCATATCCAGTAGTTTAAAAGTACTAAATAAACACACAAACGACTCGTTTTATATGGTTTTTTAAAGGAATTGTAAAAATAAATAGTAACGTCACTTTAGGTGCTCTCCTAAACTACGTACACTGGGCAAGAGAGAAGGTATTTGATTAATTATTGTAAGCTACGTAGTTTGAATTTAGCTTATTTATCATAATTAAAATAGATCAGATCACTAAATTAGAATAAATAGACCTTAAATCTACTCCTAGTGCGCCCGAATAAGTTTTACATCAAGAATTTTTCTCTTTTTTCTTCAGTTAAGAGAAAACAGCATTTTCTGAATAGAAAAAAGCTAAATTCCAACCAAGACAGAAGTAAAGAAATAGCCAAATCAGATAAAATGAAGAACGGAGAGTTTTAAAATAGGCCAAAATGAGGAATGATAGTATATGAATATCCCTTAGAATTAAAAAAATGCTGATAACTAAATTATATTAAATTTTCTTGCATATATTAGTTGATGTACAACTAGTAGAACCACGTTTAGCTAGCTTATGTCTGTCCCATAGTCTGATAGACTAGCTAATGCTGGATCGGGCATAAACTCCAAATGGAAGCAATTTATATCCGAGTTTTGGATTGAAAACTAAAAAAAAATTCCTGGTCTGAAATTTTTACTCAAAACTATATCATTTTCTAAGTTATAATAAATCTATCTACCAAAGCTTACGGTATCGACTGATTTACTACAATAAATGCCATCATATAGATTACGAGATTTACAGTGCAGTCGTCATAAGTCGCTATCGAATTGATATAGAAATCTTTATTGTAGTTTTAATAGATTGATAACCTAAACAGGTCACTAACATTTTATCCAAATTTATAAGTGGCTTTCGACTAAGCTCTAGTTGTAACATATTGATAAAACTAAAGTTTATGACGTAAACATAACACTTGCAGATAGACTGTCAATAAACTTATAAAAATTGGCATTTGTGTTTTTTGTTATTCCAATTAACTTTAATGTTGTATTTTCAATTGGAGATCAAATCCAACTTTAAACATTTTTACAAGCTTTATTTAAGTTGCAACGTTTGTATGTTTGTTTAGGTCAACAATTGCAAGTGATTTTTTAACCCTCCGGGTTTTGTCGGGGGTCTAGAGTTGGGGTACGATGTTTGGCCGTTTTGTGGCCTTCTGAGTACTCTGACACTAGGCCCTCGACCGCTTCTTCACCTTCATGCCCATGGCGTAGTGTGAAGAAGCAGGCCGGCATGATTGTGTTGAGTATCGGGGGATATATCGTCTCTCGCTATTTAATACTCTAATTGGACGGCTCTGCGCTGACAATCAGGTGCTGTGGGATAACATGCCTTGCCAAGAAAAAAAAAACAATCCTCATAGCCCGAATAGACTGAAATTTGGTATTAATGCATAAATCTGATGACAATTTAACGTTATTGTGAGCTGGACCGGATGCTGCTGTCAGTTCCACATGCAGAACAGTCAACTCATCAATAGCCTCAAGGAGCCATATCGTTATATGGTTGCTAGATTTGTTACACAAGTAATATTTTATTCATTCACTACTAACTACTTAAATGTATTTTTCTTCTTTTAAGAGCAATTAAATAAAAGCTTGTTAAAAAAAAAAACATTTTAAGAATAATTATTAAAGCTAGTTTTAACAATAATTACCTTGAGCAAGATAAATTGCTTTTAATTCTTTGTATGGACCAAAATAATCCTCATGGTCATTGGAACCAAAAGAACAAAAGCACATTTGTTTTATTTGCCTGAGCGATCAGCTGGTCGACTGTTAGTAAGCTCCATACATACCACTTAATTATAAAGTATCGTATGACACAACATTGCTTTCATTACCTACATCAAGAATGATTTTATTTACTTGCCTTTTATCTAGCACTATGTTGACTGATATTACCGTGCCCAATTAATTAAAGGCAGCAATGGTTCTTATTACAAGTGCTCTTTCAGATATTTAATTGCTAAATAAATACGAAGTTATTTATGTTTTGAATGCAAAATACACCAAACAATTATGGACAGATGCTACAATTTCTTTGAGAGTTCTAGATTACTACTAGCGTCAATTGCATACTGTATACTTTTGTCATAAAGACGCAAAGATACATTTTTGAGATGTTAGTTAACTTCCTTGTTCATGTTTTAACTATTAGAGTCTAAGAATTGGACGTGATCAATACACCGATTAAATTTGTGATTAATAATTAGCGATGTATAGATATAGCGGTTTTGAGATTATTTTATATGTATTTTGTACATTATGTAACTAGTACAAATAACTTTTATCAATGTTTAATCTAATTAGTTTTTTATTATTAGTATCTCTTCTAAACTGTTTGACATACTGAAGAAAGTGATAACACAATTGAATTAAAAGGTACACTAAGAACCGCGACCGAGATACGAGCCGCGACGATACCATATGGGTAATTAATAATTTTACTATAAATTATCAAAACACAAAAGTAATATCGTTAAGATATTTTACCCACAAATAATTAAAGTTTGAGCCAGGATCCAAGCCACCTAACAATAAATTTCCAAAATCCAAAAGGCTTACTAATAGTCGCACTGTTTGATACCATCTCCGAAGACGCGCCTCTTGACGTTGCCGATGAGGCAGATGCCCTTGCTGACTCCTGATCCGAGGCTGGAGGAGAGGCAGTTCAGAAGGGCGAAGAAAGTGCCGATGTAGCTGGGGGCGATGATAGAGGAACAAGAGGCGAGAGAGCGGTAGACCATGCGGTTGACAGATTGAAGACTCCTGTAGTTATCGCGCCCACCAACGTCGGCTGCCGTGATGGCTTTGTACTGATGAAAGAGATTTGGGTTATGATATTATAATACATTACAAATATTCGTAATTGACTTCAAAAGACAAGAAAGTACTTGATTTGACGAGTATGTCATGTATTTTATGCGATATCTCCGACTAATGTGGACCGATTTTGATGTTTATTTTTATATTCAATAGATTAGGTAGTTTATATAGTTTAAGGTCAGGTGACGGAGTAAGAGGGTAATTACTGGATGCTCCTCAATAAATGGTGCTCAATATTCTACCATTGTCACAGCGGCTCATTTTGGCGAATCGCATGTGCACAAGTTAAGGCAGCTCGGCATAAATCTGACAACTTGCAAAAACTGCAAATCTCTCTTTGATCGATATATTCGGACTGCATTATATTTACCATCAAGTTCAGCGGTATCTTACAGTACTAGGATAAAAAAATGTCAAGAACAATGTCCTACTTACTTGTGCATCGGAGATGGTGATGGGTTTGTCCATGACGATCCAGGTGACAGTTTCCTGGCACAAAGGGGTAGTGAGCGAGCCGTGGTATGTGAAGTACGACTGCGGGTCTGGACTCATGAAGCGGCTAAGGGATAAAACCCTTGTTAAAATGGATGCAATCACTAACATGATGATGGTCGAAAGAAGACGAAGAAGAAGGTAGTGAATCGTATTAGAGCATCGAAAGTTCCTTGAAGTTTCTGATACCTACGATCTTTGTGACAATTTTGAGTGTCTTAATCAGGCTGATAGTAAACTTTTTCCTTAGTGACGAGACCAACAGATCACCCCGTTGATGAAAGTGTCCTGTCCATGTTGTTTTCTAGTCCATGCACGATCTTGGCTTACACGAGCTAAGTTGCGGGTGTGTGAGAAGAAATTAACCTATCACTTAACTATACTGTAAGGCAGTTCTACCACTCTGGTTAAGACTGTATATTCACTATTTATAAAATATTTAAAATTCCGCTTTATGAAATTAATTATTAAATGAATAATATGAAAATCACTCACCTTATGTCAATATTGGTGGTTGTATTAAAGGTCGATTGACGGTCGATGAGTCCAGGCACGGCTGGCATGATCTGGTCCAGGGCATGCTCGCTCTCATCAGTCTCAGAGTAAATCTAAACAAAATATTCATTACATAGATAGTAGACTTATGGAACAGTTTGCCAGCTCACGTGTTCCCTCCTGTGATCTTGGGTCCTTTATGCATAGCATGAAGAAGCTAAACAGCAGGTATTATTGAGTCGAACACTGATGAATAGTTGTCTCTCGCTTCTTGATACTCTACCTGAACGGCACTGTGTTTACCATCAGGTCCAGTGTTATCACTTTGCCGTGCCAGCATAAAAAGTAATTAGCATACATTTGGAAGAAAATAGTTTAACAAATCGAAAAGTTAGATATGACCTTTAGAGAAGTTACTGTTTGTGTTATATTTAAATATTATCAGTGGAAAAGAATACTAAAGATATCATTATAGTAGATAACTCAATTTCGGATATTTGGAGACTTTATAGTTCAGATTTAGTCATTTAGCAACAATGACAAGTTAAATTGAAGGAAAACAAGGACATGTTTCAAATGGTACTTTTAATTGTGATTATATATTAGTGGGGCCCGGATAATCAAAGAACACTAGTTCTTGAAAATATAATAACGTGGTCTTAAATAAAAGAAATGTTTATTCATTGTTTATAGTGTGGTTCATATACACGATACTAAGTTTAGAGTCTGTGTGCTTAAAGTACGTACGCATGCGATTCATAGATGCGAACATCTGTAAGTATGCTTTGGAGAATACAAATCAGGAATAGTTATTAGGTTCGAGAGCTCTGATTTTATTTATAAAAGACTTGGAATTCTAAGACTTGGTAAAGTCGTTGATTCGACATGGAGCCTACAAAATAAGGCAGAGGCTCAAAAAGAGATCGCAACAAATTTTATTATTATCATAATCTTCAGTCCACGTTTACCATAGGATAGACATAGGCCTTCCCCATGTACGCCATTTCTTAAGGTCTTGGGCCGCTCGCATCCATGATTTTCCGGCTACGTCATGAGACCATCAGGCTGATGTATACTCCACATTCTCGCACCTTCACGTGGCCACCTCTCAGTTACGTCCTTAGTCTACCCGCCACCGACTATCGAGTTTTCTCACCAAGTGTTCTACTCATTTCTTCATGAGTAAGGAAGAACTTACAGCAGCTATCAATAAGCTATCCACGATATATATGATTAAATAGAAGTATGAAGTCATACCTGACACATAACTCCAAGGACAGAGAGTCCATCAGGTCTTTGTACAGCTTCATCTAGTGAGAGGCCGGTCTTGATGTGGACCATGTGGATTTCCAACGGATATCTGTTAATAAACGATTCAGTTAATATTTCTGGTAGATGTTCCATCAGCTTACAGTCAACTTTAAATTATAATTCTCTTAAATTTATAAAATGATATACATTATCTAAATTTCTATGTTTCCAGGTCGAGTGAAGTTTCACCAGAGAAGACTCACGCATAGTCCAGACCCTAGACCCTGATACTAAGTTAATTTGTAAAATAAATTTTAATTGTTTGTTAAACAATGACATTCATTCTTTTTCTATTTTCAGAACTGATATAAATTATATTTAAAAATATATCATCTATACTATAATATAGCAGCGATAGCCTAGTTGGTTGCGGTACGGACTGCCAAGACGAAAGTCGTAGGTTCGAAACCCAAGTGGCATACACCTCTGACTTTTCTAAAGTTATGTGTGTATTAAAATGTTAATTATCGCTTGCTTTAACGGTGAAGGAAAACATCGTGAGGAAACCTGCATATCTGAGAAATTTTCGAAGGTATGAGAAGTCTGCCAACCCGCATTAGGCCAGCGTGGTGGACTAAGGCCTAACCCCTCTCATTAGTAGAGGAGGCCCGTGCCCAGCAGTGGGACAATGTTTAATACAGGGCTAGTATTATTATTATATATACTATAATACGAAGCTGAAGAGGCACTTTGTCTGTAAATTAAAATGTTGATTGTAACGTGTTGTATTATCGATATAGAGTCCAAAACAATTGTTTTTGTCTGCCTGTCTGGCATCACGTCCCAAGTCAGTACTTTGAATGAATTTTATTTTAAATGCACAGATTTAAATATATTAAAAGACTAAATGTTACCTCGAGATACACTCTATGATTTTATCTTCGATTCTTTTGTCGTAATATAGTACTTTGGACGTGATGCCTTGACAGACAAACAGACAATAATTCCAAAAACAATTATTAGGGTTCTAATTTACTAAATAAATAATTTTATTTGTTTTTTTTTTGAAATTATTACGATTTGTAATTACAAATTCGTAACGCACTTGAGTGAATAATAAGTAAGGCAGGGCCTTATTTACTGAAGGCAACGACCACAAATGACATACTGAAATGTCTACGCGAATGTCCAGAATACAAATATTATTATAGGTTGGTATGCGGACATGTTTATATTTTGATAAGTCTAGCTTAACTCATCAGCCTAATCAGTTATTGTTTGGACATTTGAATTGACACTGGTTTTCAGCGACGGACGGCCTTGTATTTCGATTGCTGCGAATTTAAACAAGACAGCGAAAAATACACGTATCTTTAGAAAAGTCAGAGACGTATGCCATTTGGGTTCCGAACATACGCCTTTCGTCTTGACAGTCCATACCGCAAACAACTACGCTATCACTGCTTTATTATTTAATTTTATTTTTATTTAATTATAAATTAATAAGGAAATTGCTAGTGTAATGATACTGTGTATGTTATGTATACATAAGCTGATATGCTTTCTGTAAATTGTTTTTCTTTTTTAATGTACTGATTTGTCATAAGAGCTATGTAATTGCCTACATGATCAATAAAAGATTTCAGTTCGTTTCAGAAATAAACTAATTAAGATTCCTGTTTAGATAATTAGGCATTTATCTCATCAGATAAAACATTCAAATTCCAATCTCAAACTTATTTATAGATATAGGATCATAATGACGAATTTTAATTATGTAATTATGTTAATCATTTGCACTACATATGCTATGAATATTTTTTTTATTGCCATTCGTCGCCCAAAACGAAACGAAAACCTAGAATTTCGAAAAATTCTAAAAATGTACTGTCCCCATCACAATAAAAAGTATAATAATAATATGTTAAATGTCTAACGACTATTTTGGGGAGCCCATTTACCTAAGTTGGTGAGCCACCACCTTTTTTTTTTTTTGTTGTCGCGGGAAAAGCGTTTTATTACTGCCGCCCGCTCCGGAGGGACGCGGATTAAGAATAAAACGGGTATGCTGGACTAGTCGGTCTTACGACCCAGCATCCCCCTCGCACGGATGATGGCTATCCGCGCTGCCACTGGGCCGAGTCCCTAACCCCTATGTACACCCCACCCGACACTACCAGCTAAAACCCCGCGGTGGCCTTCTTCGGCGCTTGCGGAGCGATTCCGGGGTATTCTAAGGAGTGCTAGAATTGCAGCCGGAATCGCCCCTGCGCGGTGCTGCGTAGCAGCCCATCTCCATGGAGGGCTAAGGAGCCCCCGCGCACCGAACAACGACAGCGAACGAGGCCTTACCACATGCGCTGCCGTCCATCTCGGGGTCGCACGATGCCCATCATTTGGGAGTGCATCGATACAGGCTGACAGCCCTCCGCTGCGCGCCCGCGACCCCCGATGGCCCCAATTAGTCGCCTCGTACGACAGGCAGGGGTTACCGTGGTGAAATTCTCAAAACGCCCCCATTCCACAGGGTGGGAGACGCCAGTCAGTCGTCCACCCGGCGCCTCCTACGTCTTCTCTGGCGGCGGGAGGGATCATTTCGTTCCCGATCCCTCTCGGCACTCTCCTTCTGCGAGATGACGCTCTCGCAGAAGTTGGCCACCGCACGCCAGGACCTCCGGCTGGTGACCATGGACGACACCACGGCCGGCAGCGAGAGGTCTCCTCCGACGACTGCTCTGAGAGCGCTGCGCTGTTCGTCCCAGGCTGGGCACTCCTCCAACGTATGTTGGGCCGTGTCCTCGCGGCAGTTGCCACAGTGGTGGCACACGGCGGACACCTCCTTTGGTGAGCCACCACCTGCCTATTTTCTCCGTGTTAATTACATAGGTCAGGCAGGTGCCATAGTCCTTCCCATAGACCCAATTACCCAATCCACTAACATCTCACCTCAATAAACCAGCATTACTTTTTATCCATCCATACAATAGTCCTACACCAACCGGGGGTCCTTGGGTGCACTTGTATAGTGTATACAGGGATAACCGTCGGCTGGTGTCACATAACAAAATTAAATTAAAATTGTCTAACGGGCCTCTACGTGTTGGCTTCGGCCCCACGCACGCCTTCCAAATGTCCGGGACTCTGTAGTCCCGTGATTAAGGTGTTAAATGTGCCTCCATTATAATATTTAAATATTTTAAAACTTCGTTTGTTTAAATCTGCAAAGTCTTTGACGGTTTTGTTTGTTGTAGAGACTGAATTTGCTTTAGCCTAAACTATATTTATTCTCGCCTCTTAACCGTTTTACAATATTCCACAATCAAGGTATGGAACTTTTCAACGGATGTTAAATTATTTATTTTAAGATTATGCTTATACCAAGAATTTCAGTTTTTAATTATAGAAATCTTGTGACGTGCAAGGAAATCATTTAGACAATAATCAAAGATCTTTATCAAATTATTATCAATAATTGAGGATACAATTACATAATTATGTGGATAATAAACGTACAGCTGTCGATTGGAATCTGGCATGGCTTGGAGTGCAATCATCATCATTATCCACAGCCTGTAGAGTCCCACTGCTGGGTATAGCCCTCTTCCATGTTATGCCACATGCCACGGTCCTGAGCCAGCATCCAGATTCGACCTCCGATCTTAACGAGGTCGTCAACCCATCTTGCTGCTCGACGGCCTATGCTTCGCTTTCCTTGTCTCGGCCACCATTCAGTTAGAGACTTACTCCACATAGTCATAGGTCAAATGTCCCGCCCAACTCCATTTAAGGCGTTTAACTAATTGCATAACTAATTGGAGTGCAATACGAATTAGTTTATAAGAAGTTCAATGTAACGCTCGCTCCAAGAAATGGCTACTGGAAAGTACCATTCAAACTCTTTTGTACAATATACATACATATACGGACTCACGCCTGTCATCCCCGAAGGGGTAGGAAAAAGTGTAAACCAACACACACATATTTCGCAGAGCTTATTACCGTCCCATAATGGGATAGGAGGCGAGCCTATCGCCATACTGCGCACAATTCCAGACTCTCGGCTAATATTGAGTATTTCGGGGTAGAAAAACCTAATCAGACTTTTACCCGACTAGGGAATCGAATCTGGGACCACAACACAGCAGTAATTTTTTTTTCAATGAGGGTTATTTCTGGGTGTCATATATGGTTCTGATCACGGAGTACGAGAGAATATGATTAACTCCTAATAGTAAAGGAATTATTTTAATTAAATAGATTTAAAAGAAATGGGTAGATGGTTTAATATTTTCTAATCTATTGTTTCACAGTTGGCACTACAGGTTCGTAAGGTTAATTTGGATTCCAAAAATTTTGTTACTCTCTATAACATCTCCTGCATTAATGAATACATACAAATTTAAAGACCTATGGCTGAATTTATTGGTGCTTCTTCTAAGACCTAAGGCATTTCCGAAGCACCGGTAAAGATTTGTAAATGTAAACAATTCTGACCTGTAAAAAGTGCCCTTAGTGGCTAAGTACTAAACAAATGATTTGATTTATAAAGTAATAAATACTCACTTCATGCCGTCGATGGCGTGTTCAGAGAGCCAGTGCAGGTGGAACTGGAGGAAGGTGTAGTTCCCTCTCAGAGGACCTCCGGACAGGATCGGCGCTACTGAGTCGGGAACCGCGTCCCATCTCACTGTTGACAATTATGGTAATTAAACACACCCAATAGTCCACACACTTAGTTCTCATCCTAATGTAGGTAGGTTACGGTAGGCAGCGGCTTTGCTGTGCCCTGACATTGCAGAAGTCTGGGCGGCGGTGACTACTTACCATCAGGTGGCTCGTCTATCTCTCTAGGCATAAATAACTGGCTTATATTCTAACAACTAGGCCTGAAATAAATATTGTGCATCACATATCTGCTTATATCTGCCTGTAATTATAAAATTGTTAAGCAGCGATAGCTTAGAAGTGGTAGACGAAATACTAGTTTCGAAACCAGCCCAAATGCCTGTGACTTTTGAAAAATACATGTACCTATTTATTGTTAATTATCGCTTGCCTAAACGGGAAAAAAACAAACAAATAAACATCATGGGGAGATATGTATGCCTGAAAATTCTAAATATAAAAATGTGTACAGCTCTGGGACAATGTGTTATACTGGTATTATTATATTTTAAATTAAGTGTAACGGTGAGTATGTAAAAGGGAAGCCTGAAAGTAGCACCAATTGTGGAAAAGATGAGGTGTGCTAGGTTAGCTTGGTATGGGCATGTGATGAGGAGGGATGAAAGGCATGTGACAAGACTGGTTGTCAATATGATATGTGGATGGAAGAAAGAGTCGTGGGAGACCAAAAAAGAGGTGTTTTTTTTTATTCTTGCACGGCAAAGTGACCGCACTGTACCTGATGGTAAGCGCAGTGCGATCCAAATAGAGTACTGAGTAGCGAGAGACGATCTATCCCCGCTACTCAACACACTCATGCCGGCCTGCTTCTTCACACTACGCCATGGGCAAGAAGGTGAAGAAGGGGTCGAGGGTCTAGTGTCAGAGTACCTACTAAGAAGGCCGTAAAATGGCCATTGTACCCCAACTCCAGACCCCCGACAAAAACCGAATGTACACTGGCTGATCCCGGAACGCGACACACTTGCTTGTGCCACTATGGCGGGTTTTTCGCCCTGTGTAAGGTGGTCGCTATCCGGGCGGATATGAATATCCTACCACCAGCAAAGATGGATTGCGTGAATGAGGACATACACATGAAAGGAGTGAATGCAGATTTGACGCATGATAGGGCTGCGTGGAGAGTTCAAACCGTTTGTGCCGACCCTACTTAGTGTGGGATAAGGGCAGGGAGATGAGGAAACAGTCGTGATGGTAGGGCGATGATGCAATTAAGTGTAACGGAACTGTTGTAATCGTATGGGGATAGACAGAATTCAACAACCTAAAATCGTTATATGTGCCCGATCGGATATCAAACCTGTAATCCTGAGTCAAAGTTTGCGCTACCATCGTTGTCACAAATTAATTAAAAACAAATTGAACTGTTTTAGATACTGCGTTTAAGATACATATAAATTGACAAATTTTATGTCTTTTACAGTAATCGGAAAATTTCGAGTTTTTCCAGTTAAATAAATACTTATTTGTTTTTTAATTAGTAACTTATCATGTTATCTCAAAACAATATATTCATTCTGTCACCAAATAAACTCGTGGCAATTTTTTTTAGATACTTTCGTTTAAGTATAAAATGTACACACATGCACTTACACCTGTAATCCGCGAAGGGGTATGCAGAGGTGTAACTAGTACATTTACATTTCGCATGTCATAGGGGGCACAACGGTAGGCAGCGGCTTTGATGTGCCCTGGCATCGCAGAAGTCTATGGGCGGCGGTGACTACTTACCATCAGGTGGCCCGTCTGCTCGTCTGCCTATCGAGGCACTAAAAAAAAAAACAATTCCAGACTCCGGGCTGATACTGAGTATTTCGTGATAGAAAAACCCAACAGTGTCGGCGTTACCGTAGCCGACCGGGGTTGATCCCCTTGACTTGAGACCTCAGCAGAGCATAAGGATTCTCTTTACTAATAATAAAAATGTGAAAATAATTTTTAAATAAATAATACCCAACAGTCACACACATAGCCCTGATCCCACACTGATATACTAGTCTTGTGTTGTGGGTATCAGGGACTATGTGAGACTTTCGGTCTCACAACACCCAGACCCGACACAAATATCTGTCTGTCACACAAACATTTGTCCCGCTGTGGGAATCGAACCTACGGCTTCTGGTTTAGAGCCGGTTACACAACCACTGCGCCGCGGAGGCTGCCCTATATGCATTGTCTTGCCTGTTATTATATACATTGCATCTACTTACAACTTAGTACAACATTTTACACTATTTATCGATTTTCTACATTGTTGTTTAATTGGCTAGACGGGGCTTATCTGTTTGTTAAAACGGCCATTATCTGCTCTTTACAAGGTATGTTTACGTTTTGCATAGTAAAACAACAATTTAAACTAATATTATTGAGGTAACCACGGGTGGACGAGCGATTTCCTGATGGTAAGTTTTTTTTTTCGTGCCTCGATAGGCAGACGAATGGCGAATGCTCTGAAGAATTGTTTGATCTTATCCCATCCTCTCCCTTCCATACCAGAACCACGCGTACTGGCTTGCGGAGCCACAGCTTCGTGGTATCTACTACCCCGGCCCGAACCAAGAGGTTCGCAAACTCGTATTTTTGCCGCACCATCAAGCTGTGGAACAGTTTACCAGATACCGTGTTCCCTCCTTCCTATGATCCTGGGTCCTTTAGGCGTAGTGTGAAGAAGCTAAACAGCAGGCCGGCATGATTGTGTTGAGTAGCGAAGGATAGACTGTCTCTTGCTACTTGATACTCTATATGGACGGCACTCAGGTACCATCAGGTGCAGTGTGGTCACTTTGCTGCGCCAGAATAAAAAAATTGGCTTGCGTTTGCCGCTATCTCGCCTGATGGTAAGTGATGATGTGGTCTACGGTGGAGCACGCTTGCCTAGTGATTGTTGGGTGTTTATAAAAAAAAGACAGCAAATATATAGGTGTTTCTATTGTTCTGCTCATTTGATTTCTGCGTTCCCTGTCTAAGACGCCTGGTACAGTCTCACTACATATTTCTATAATAGATGACAGCCTCCGCAGAGGGCTAGCAGACAGCTGTGAAATGAGAGGCAGTGGGTTCGATTCTCTTACCGAGACTTTGTGTGACAGACAGATTTGTTTCAGGTCTGGGTGTTGTAGGACCGTATTCTCTCGGAGTTCTTGATACCCACGATACAGGTTTTACATAGTGTGGGGTTAGTGACTGTTGGGTGTATACAAAAAACATAATCTTGCTCATATTTTGACATATTTAAAACAGCAGTAAATATGGTCCTGGCATTACTACTTCAATTGATACACTGTTATATGTACGTTAATAAGTTAATAATAAAGAATACATTTTATAATGATGAACACATTCACGAAGGAACCAAATTGAATAATTTAGATCGTGTATTTTATGTTTAACACTTTACGATTTTACTAAAGATTCTTACATTACTTTACTTACGATTTCGAAATCCGAATCGTCGTTTGTAAACCACAGAATCGGCGTAAATATGATTTTGAAATTTGGGATACATTTTCTCTACCAATTCTCATGTAAGCATTAACATATCAACTTTAGACCGAAAGTCTCTCGTAGTCCCTGATACCCACAACACAAGACTCGTATCTTAGTGTGGGGTCGGGGCTATGCGTGTGACTGTTGGGTGTTATTTATTTATTTATTCTTATTGCAAATGGGCACGTATCTCAGAGCGCCTAATATAGGTATTAGGTACTATATTAAGTAGCTCATGCGTTGCCTCCATAACAGTGATTTGCTTCGCTTCCTTGGGTGGTAACGTCATTTAAACCTGTAACCTTCCCCAATAAATATTACTATCTTACTAATATTATAAATTAATACGAATATTTGTATGAACGTTAGTTACACAATCACGCCGAAACGGCTGAACGGATCTGTAGGCCTACTCTTGAAATCAATTCCAATCTCGAACTCGATGCAGTTTCAATTCTAATCTAGAAGATATTGGAAACCTAACTCACTCAACTTAATCACATAGAATATTTACGAACTAGCGATCGTAAATACTCTATTTCATTTAGTTACTAAATATTCCGCCGTATTCAGTTAATTCGTGCGCTGGTGTTGCGTTCAAGAGTGCCAATTGTACAGTTTTCGAACCTAATCCCAATTTTAATTGTAAGTAGTGTCAAGAGTAAACCTCCTGGTTGAAATTTAGCACAGAGATAGATTATATTCTGGAATCGCATATAGGTTACATTTATCCCGGAAAAATGTATCCCATAAAATAACATAAAATGTATCCCCGGTTCCCGTGGTATAATTTTTTTTTAGTGCATGGATAGACAGACGATCAGACGGGCCACCTGATGGTAAGTAGTCACCGCCGCCCATAGACTTCTGCAATGCCAGAGCACAGCAGAGCCGCTGCCTATCGTTTAAGGACTACTCTTAAGTCTCGTTTAAAGCAGGACATGTCATAGCGCTCAGGGAACACCGCTGCTGGGAGTTCATTCCAGAGCTTGCACGTACGTGGTAAGAATGAACGCTGAAAACGAACGAATAATTTTGTTTTGTTTTACACAGCAAGGGATCGACATGATTTTTTTGGTGTTTTTTTTTAGTTTTGGTTGATGATGAAATATGGAAGTTATGGCGTACTGACAAAAACACCTTTGAGAAATAATAAATAGAGATACTCACATGTATGGCCATTGTTGACAGCTGTGACAGCGACGTCGCCGTACCCTCGGAAGACGAGAGGCCCTCGGATGTGAGCCCCGTGCTTGTCGAAGATCGCGTCCCTGCTCATGATGTTTATGGGTGACTGCAGCATACCAGTCCTGCATTCCCCTGGCCATTGGGTCTCATCTGTTTAGAGATTTAAATAAAACAAGTTTTTTAATTCATAAAAAGTACACCGACTTTAATAAAAAACAAATTATGTGTCACTATAAAATTTGAGGGTTGCCGATTTTTCTGAGATCCCATCATCAGATCCTGACTTGGTCCCAATGGGACCACTTGGAAAGCATACACTTTTAAACAAAAAGAATTTCTGAAATCGTTCCAGGCGTCTTCGAGTAATCGGGGAACGTACATAAAAAAACCGACGAATTGAGAACCTTCTCCTTTTTTGAAGTCGGTTAAAATATACAAGCAACCAACGCAACAAATAAAAATCTATATATACACCATAGACATACAGAATGGATTGAGCTCTCTCTATAACTAAGTGGTCAGTTTTGTTATGTCTATTCTCTGAGTGTGACAGCCTCCGTGGCGCAGTGAGAAGCCGGCTGTGAAACGAGAGGCCGTGCGTTCGATTCCCACACCGGGACAAATGTTTGTGTGACAGACAGACATTTGTGTCGTGTCTGGGTCTTGTGAGACCGAAAGTCTCTCGTAGGCCCTGATACCCACAACACAAAACTCGTATCTTAGTGTGGGATCGGGGCTATGTGTGTGACTATTGGGTGATTCTTATTATTTATATATTTATATTGCTCAGTCCATTCTCTATGTCTATGATATACACAGATGCGACTTCCACACATCATGTGGGCCACATGCTCATTGTGAAAATTTGCGCCATTTAGAGTATCAAGTACCGAGAAACAATGTATCCCTCGTTACTCAACACAATCATGCCGGCTTGATGTATAGCTTCTACACACTACGCCATCGGCAAGAAGGTGAAGAAGCGGTCGAGGGCCTAGTGTCAGAGTACTCAGAAGGCCGTAAAATGGCAAAACATCGTACCCGAACTAGACCCCCGACAAAAACCGAATGCACACTGGCTGACCCCGGAACACGACACACTTGCTTGTGCCACGGCAAATTGACCACACTGCACCTGATGGTAAGCGCAGTGCCTTCCAATTAGAGTATCAAGTAACGTGAAATATTCTATCCCTCGCTACTCAACAAAATCGTGTCAGCCTGCTGTGTAGCTTCTTCACACAACGCCTAAAGGACCCAGGATCATAGGAAGGAGTGAACACAGAAGAAATCATAAACAGATGTTAATCGAGGTGTTTGCTGTTATCGTAATTATGGACTATACTTATTAGATATTGTTAAGGGGTAAGCAGAAAATATAATTATACTTACAGTCATATGACCACTCCAGTTGGTAGCTCTTATCTGAAACAATAAATTGGAATTTAAAAATGCTATGGACACATATTTTGATTTGTTTTGTAGAATAGCGTATGGCTTGTGATGCCCATGTCTCCAATAAACAGTGAAAACATTACCCAGAACCTTGAAATACAATTGCAAGGCTTTGCACTACATCACTGAATCAATGATTTTCTGAATTTGAAGTATTGAAGGTGTATAGGTTCCGCAGGTCTGAGTTAGTATCCTTTAATGCCAGAATCCATGATTCTTCTGGTATACTGAGTATATATGCTCGGAAGGTTTGATATATCAGGTATATGCAGACACTAGACCCTAAACCACTTCTTCTTGTCCATGGCGTAGTGTGAAGAAGCAGGCCGGCATGATTGTCTTAAGTGGCGAGTGTAAGAATTGATATTATTTTAGTATGTTCATTGACGTATATTATATGGACAGGATATTTGATCCGCGAAAGTGTGCCTATTTGATTTTCGCCATATTGGCGCTGATAGCAGTGCAGTCGAGCAGTGAGCGTCCGCGGAACTAACGATAGAGTTGAGACACGAAGGATGATATATCGACAATGATACACAACAGTCGATGGTTTACAAATCTTAAAAATAATAAAAACATCGCCTTAGCAAAACATATTTTCATTTTAGATCATATTTTTTAATGGGGTCTTAATTTACAATCGAATATATTATTATAACTAGGTTTGATGCTGTTTTGGGACTATAAATTATATTTAAAAAATAGCACGCTTTAATAGCTAGCCAAACTAAAAAGTAGAAAATAATATTAAGTTCATGGCAAAAAATTATAATTAAAAAAAAATAAAAAATATCACGTTTTAAGGTGTCGTCAAATATGATTCCAAGATCGTTGAATCTATTAAATTCATTGGCGCCCCGATTCACGAAGAAAGGATGTATGGCGTCAGGACCAGACCCTTAGACGAGTCAAAATTTTTAATAAAAATATCGATATTTTTTTCGGATATATCAAACTCCGATATTGATATATTTAAAAATATCGATATATCAAACTCCGATATTGATATATTTAAAAATATCGATACATCGGAAATCCGATATTTTAAAAAATATCAACATCCCTATTATATGTCAAATTTAGTTTCAAATACACTCGAGAGGGGCGCTTCAAATAGGTCAAGAAAATAGCTGTCATTTTGTATTAGATATCCTGTCCATATAATATACGTCAGTGAGTATGTTTTAAAGATAATGATGTGATGATTTAAGGTAGTTCAACATATTCAATGTGAATTGAGTGTACAATAGTTTTGCTATTTTGAAGGTAGTTTCGAGTTCTTTATCGGATGATCTCACTCACGGAGTGTGGCACAACGAAAATAAAAGAGCACCTCGCCATTTGAGGGGCAATTCGGGAGTAATTATTGAACAGTTAGTAGCTTTAGAGGTTGTAATGCCGAAACACTAATTAAAGTAATAAGTTAACGTGATGTGAAAGTGTTATTGTGTTTCGAATATTCTAACATAAACCTGTGATATATTAAAAGAGCAACCATGGGGTTTCTTGCCCATGGATAGCCGCATTCCGAACTGACAGTAGCTTAATAAACTATGAAGTGTTGATGAAGTTAACTTGTGTTTATCTACTGAACTATTATAAGCTATGTATTCTGACTATGTCTGGAGATCAGAGAGAGATGTAAGCCATCTCGTCTGCTTCGACATACTGACGTATACTCTTGACGAGAGATACAATACTTCTCGCTATTTGATACTCTAACTGGACGCCACTGCGCTTACCATCAGGTGCAGTGCAGTCACTTTGCCGTGCCAGGATAAAAACTTGATAATACGCCTGAGCTATTTAAAGACAAGTGTATAGGCCAGGATGGTAATAGGCTCTCCCCTATATTATCGCTCAGCATACTGTGAGCGTTTAAGTTTGTACCTCTGCCTACACCTTCGGGGTCAGTGATATATTTTGTTGCACGTTATTATGTGGAAATTATTTGCTGGTACCCGGTCGACTCAGCTCAATCATGCTATACAAGACTATCTTCTGCATGCCTTTATTTATTCCACTGCCACTACAAGTTTTGAATTTGAAATCTGCAAAATAAATTCTAAATCCTAGTTCTAGTCCCAAGTCCTTTAGATAGTATCCCGTCCACACCCGCCATTGTAGCTCCTGTTTAGCCAAGATAGACAATGGCACGTATGTTTTCAACACCGAGTAATGAAACTCGGCGAATCTTTGGGAATGCTGACTGTTTTTTTTAGTGCCTCGATAGGCAGACGAGCAGTAGTAGGTAGCCACCTGATGGTAAGAAGTCACCGCCGCCCATAGACTTCTGCAATGCCAGGGCACAGCAGAGCCGCTGTCTACTGTGTTTTATCCCGTAACGAAATGAATCAAATAGAAATATATGGAGGTGTTGGAAATAGACCCAAGTCCGTCGGCTCTATCTAGATCAATGCTGACACATTTCAAAAGTCTTAACTTTTTACGACATCGACGTATGTATTTAGTTCTATAAAGCCCCCATATTTCAGTAGCTTTTTATCATATTTACATACGAGATAATGTCCGTTTGTTTATGTCTAATCAGAGATATTACACAATATTTATTTGTTTGGTAACATGATTGCTGACATTCCTGGAAATTTTCATCAGTAAAGAGAATCTATGAACTCTATGAGCCTCAATAGCACAGCGGCCGAATAGTCGGCTGTCAAACTATTCGATGTGGCTGTGGGTTCGATTCCTGAACCGAGACAAATGTTTGTGTGACAGACATATTTGTTTCGGGTCTGGGTGTTGTGGGACTGTAGTCCCTCGTAGTTCTTGATACCACGATATAGGTTTTATCTAGTGTGGGGTCAGAATGATATTTGTGACCGTTTGGTGTATTATTTATTTTATGAAGGGGACAAGTTATCGTTGTATTGAAAACTTTATGCGCGTAGGGCGATTTATTGGATGAATAGAAACTTATGAGTACGCGTAACCGAAATTCTATAATAGAAGTATAATAGACAATATCTTTAGCTATAAGTATTTTTTTAAATATACATAATTATAACTCTCAGTGCCGACGTAAAACGAGATTAATGTTTATGATTTTAATTTACAAATTACGAAATTATAATTTGAATATATAACAAAAATTGCAAAAAACTGTAGGCAGTCCGAAACGAGTGTACATTTTTGTACTTTATTATTATTACTTATTTATTTTCATGTATCTAAAAGTATTGTGGAGAAGAACTGCCGAGACGTTTCTTACGGGTTCGATTTTCATCCCCAGGGCACTAATCGCTTTATATAGTATATGCCGGATCGTGATGAATACGGACACTGAATTGTACTTGCAAATAACTTTATTTATTGTAAACTGTGGGTACCGCCATTTGTTTTCATATTTTGAAGGTAGTTTAGAGTTGTTTATCGAGTGATCTCACTCGCAGAGGAGTGGGTCACAACGAGAATCACAATATTAAAGAGCACCTCGTCTTTGGCGAGGCATTCGTGAATAATTATTGAAACAGTTAGTAACTTGCCGGTGGTAATGCCGAAATACTGTTAAACTAGTAAGTTAACGTGATGTGAAAGTGTTATTATGTACCGCATATTGTAACATAAACTGTGATGTGTTTAAAAGAGCAACCATGGGGTTTCTTGCCAGCTCTTCCCCATGGATAACTGCATTCCGAACTGGTGGTAATTTAATAAACTCTGAAGTGTTTTTCTACCGAACTATCATACGCTATGCATCCTGACCATATCTGGAGATCGGAGAGGGAAGTGTAAGCCCTCTCACAACCTCAGCCAATGACCGGCCAAACCCATCATATATATATATATATTTTTATACTGGCACGGCAAAGTGACCACACTGCACCTGATGGTAAGCGCAGTGCGGTCTAATTAGAGTATCGAGTAGCGAGAGACAATCTATCCCCCGCTACTGAATACAATCATGCCGGCCTGCTTCTTCACACTACGCCATGGGCAAGAAGGTGCAGAAGTGGTCGAGGGTCTATTGTCAGAGTACTCAGAAGGCCGCAAAACGGCCAAACATAGTACCCCAACTCTAGACCCCTGACAAAAACCGGATGTACACTGGCTGATCCCGGAACGCGACACACTTGCGTGTGCCACTATGGCGGGTTTTACACCCTGTGTACGGTGGTCGCTAACCGGGCGAATATGAATATCCTACAACTTTTTTAAGGATATATATTAAAACTGCATATATGAAAGATTTTATTAGTGGGAAGGGTTTACTAACCGGCATAAGGACAGTGTGACGGGCGATAGTCCAACCTCTCTAATAGTACTACTATTATACAACACCGTAATCACGGGACTGAAGAGTCCCGGTCTTTTAGAAGGCCTGCGTGGGGCCGAAGCCAACACGTAGAGGCCCGTTAGACAATTTTAATTTAATTTTGTGATGTGACACCAGCCGACGGTTATCCCTGTATACACTATACAAGTGCACCCAAGGACAACCCCCGGTTGGCGAAGGACTATTGTATGGATGGATAAAAAGTTATACTGGTTTATTCAGGTGGGGTTTTAGCGGATTGGGTATAGACCCAATTACCCATAGGGAAGGACTATGACACCTGCCTGACCAATGTTAATAACACGGATAAAATAGGCAGGTGGTGACTTCGCCAACTCAGGTAAAGCTGGAGTTTTAGAAGCTGCTTAAAAATGTTCACAGCTTCTTGGAAAGCATAATTATATTCTCAAACGATTAAGTGATAACGTTAAACAAGTGATATTTGTCTACAGCATGAAAGGGCCGGCTCGATCAGGGTAGTACGACTGTCTCACAGAAAACCAATGTAAAGTGATAGTTTACTGTCGCGTTTCGTATGGTAAGTGAGATATCCGGAGGCCCAGATTCCCCTTCCCTTCCCTAATCCCTATTCCTGTCCTTTAAGGCCGACAGCGCATACGTGATACTTTCGGTATTGTGGATGTTCATTTGCGGTGGAGATCACTTAACATCAGGTGACCCACTGGCTCGTTTGTCGGCCTATTATATAAAAAAACAATATAATAAGTTATTATTATAGTATATATATAAAAGAAGAAACTGACTGACTGATCGATCAACGCACAGCCAAAACGGCTGGTGTTAGAGACTTGAAATTTTGACAGTAGGTACCTTTTATGACGTAGGCATCCACTAAGGAAGGGTTTTTGCAAATTGGTATTTTGTATTGTATACTTTTTCTCCCAAACATGACCTCCACGCGGGCTAAGCCGCGAGCAAAAGCCAGTAATATTATAAATGCGAAAGTTTGAATGGATGGATGGATGTTTGTTATGAGTTATGAGATAGATTATCGTCTGGAATAGTACAAAGGTTACTTTTTATTCCGGAATGTTGGTATTGTTCCCGTTGGATAGTTCCGTTGTTGTTTTAGACAGAGCAAGGGATCGACATAATTTTGTCTTGGGTCTGAAAATGGCATAGGCTACTTTTCCCGGAAAATGCACAGTTCCTATGGAAACACAGTGAACATTATTATATAGAAAGATGTAATAGCTTAAAATGTCTCCATGGATTTTATATTTCTTTCAAATATAACTACAACGCGGGCGAAGCCGCGAGCAAAAGCTTGTTCTCAATAATTTAGCGCCAATCAATCTTTATATGTCCACGTGGATTATAAGATTACTTGGTCATTCATAAATTCGGGCATTAAATGCGTCAGTGCCTAGGTGGCGCAGTTGTAATTGCGCATGCGTTACGACTCCTGTGCTGAGGTCTCGGGTTCGATCCCCGGGTCGGATATAGTGATATTGGGTTTTTCTATTTAGAAATATCCGGAGTCTGAAATTGTGCCCGGTATGGCGATAGGCTCGCCCCTATCACATTATGGGTGAAAAGTGGGTGTACTGGTTACGCCTCTGCCTACCCTTTCGGGGATTACAGGCGTGAGTGTATGTGTGTGTGTGTGTAAATGCGTCAGTTTTTTATTGCGTCCTGACTCGATCGATATGGCGATAGGCATATTGAGTTACACAATAGTTCATATCTTGTCGAATGGAGTTGCACAAGTGCATCTCTGCCCTTAAATGCCAGTGTGTTTTTAAATTTGCGAAATGGCGAGACAAACTGATCGTTCGCCTAACCTACTTGACACGATATACTTTATTGATTTTGGTAATATATATTGCTGGTGGTAGGATATTCATATCCGCCCGCATAGCGACCACCGTACACAGGGTGTAAAATCCGCCATAGAGGCATACGCAAGTGTGTTGCGTTCCGGGGTCAGCCAGTGTATACCCGGTTTTTGTCGGGTGTTTAGAGTTGGGGTACGATGTTTGGCCGTGTTGCGGCCTTCTGAGTACTCTGACACTAGACCCTCGATCGCTTCTTCACCTTCTTGCCGATGGCGTAGTGTGTAGGAGCAGGCTGGCATGATTGTGTTGAGCAGCGGGGGATAGATCGTCTCTTGCTACTCGGTACTCTAATTGAGCGGCACTGCGCTTACCATCAGGTGCGGTGTGGTCAATTACCGTGCCAGAATAAAAAATAAACAAAACCTTACATTCTGCCATATGGGACAGAGCTGTCAACAAAATATAATTAAGTACCTTAGATATTATCACATATCAGTTGTTTTTTTACAGATGGGACAAACAAATAAACATTACTTGATGGTATGTGAGCACTATCGCCCATGATAACCGACAATACGACGATTTTTAGTGCATTGCCCGATTTCAAAGAATAAATAGGCTTTCGGGCAAGTAGCCGGGTGTGAAAAGAAAGACTGCAGTTTGGCTTCCCGCATGACAAGTGTCTGTGTGACCAATAAATAATATAACACTTTATTGTTACAAAACAGTCCACAACATACAAAAACAAGTTGTATCAACTTATTTAGGTGTTACAAATTGGCGGTCTTATTGCTAAGAGCAATCTCTTCCAGACATAAATATATTTTACGTGTCTGTGTGTTGCGGGACCGTAGTCCCCCGTACTGGATAGTGGATACCCACGGTGAAGATTTGACCTAGTGTGGGGTCTAGACTGCGCAAGACTGTTGGGCGTACTTGTATATATAGGTATGATAATGAGTAGCCGGCTGTTCTTGAGAGTGTACTCAAAGACAAGGTGAACTTAAGGATTGTTGTTAAACTCCGCGAATTAGAAAATCGTTTCATACGCTTTTTTATATCAAATTAGCTGAAACAATTTTTTAAACATCTCTAAGAACTATGATGACTATAACAGGAAAAAATACGTTTTGTTTTATTAATTGGAGTAAATAAAGACAGCCATATATTTTTAAAATAAGAATGTCTTAAAATAATTGTATGACATTTTTACTTACCTATATAAAAATATTGTAACTTTATCGAACCTTCATGGAACTGTGTTTTATTATTATTACTAATGTAATTAAAAATATAGATCAGTGAAAGAAAAAAAAATGGCGGGAATGTGATGTGATGTTGTATTGTAATTAATAAGTGAAAAAATTATTTCAGACATGGCTTAGGCCTTTAAATTGTGACTATTACAGACATGGCTTCGGCCTTTAAATTGTGACTATTACAGACATGGCTTAGGTCTCTTGAATTGTGTTTATTTCAGACATGGCTCCGGCCTTTAGAATGAGAAAAATATCGGACATGGCTTCCCCCTTTTGAATGGATGAAGACTGCAGACATGGCTTCGGCCTTTTGTATAAGTTAAAACCAGAGAAGAAGAAGACTTTAATTCTAGCCCAGATTTGGAAAAAATAACGACAGACATGGCTGCATGGTGGAGAACCTTTGCCTTCTCTTTTAAAGAGTAAATAAATAAAAAAAAGATCAGTGAAATACATTTTAAAAGCAAATCGGTATCAATTTGGTTTCTTCGTAATTCTTGTGTGTTTCGTATTCATGTTAATATTTAAATGAGTTATAAAAGCGAATTATTTCTCAATAATGCAATAAAATTTATGATTTGTATTTTTGACAATTTTTTTCTCGAATTGATGTTCCGATGTATTGCTGTTTTTATATGGGTAAATACCACTGGTGGGCAAGACTTTAAATGTCAGTTACGACTACATTTTGTAGCTCAAATATTGAACTCTATTAACCACTTAAAGCGTGTTACGGCTGTTATCCAATGGCTTCCTATAGAAACGTCTAATCCTATAGAAACTTTAAAAAATTGTGGGAAATTTCAATTTGGAATTTTAATTTGATTCGAATAATCGAATGATCATTAAGTTTAAAGAAGTTCATACTAGAGATCCATATGTTTTTTTACAGTGTTGTATTTGGATAAATTAAAAATATTTCAATCTAAAGTAATTAGATTGGAAATAGCAGCGATAGCCTAGTTGGTTGCGGTACGGACAAGACAAAAGTCGTATCTTCGAAACCCAAGTGGCATACACTTCTGACTTTTCTAAAGTTATGTGTGTATTAAATGTTAACTATCACTTGCTTTAACGGTGAAGGAAAACATCGTGAGGGAACCTGCATATCTGAGAATTCTTAAACGAATTACGAAGGTATGTGAAGTCTACCAACCCGCATTAGGCCAGCGGGGTAGACTAAGGCCTAACCCCTCTCATTAGTAGAGGAGGCCCGTGCCCAACAGTGGGACAGTGTTTAATACAGGGCTAGTATTATTAATTTTATTATTATAAAGTAATTAGAGGCAATACTGAATGACATATTAATACAATGATCTACTAAACAGATTTGGTTAGTGCGATTTGCAGTAAGATAATATTAATTTAAATCAAGATAATGTGATAAAAAACAAAGAAAATAAACAACATGTGACCGTAAAACAATTTGATTGTAAACATCGTAAATTATATTTTGCAAATATGTTCTATAAAATATATATTCCTCCACAATTATTTAATTTTAGGATTTTTACAATCTACTGCTTAGATAAGATTGAAAATATTTTTTTATTATTATTGATGGGTATAAATATGTTTATTATTTTGCTGCCAGATTTTTGAAGAAATTTATTTTAGTATTTACATATGAATTTATTTTTTACATTATTTATTATGTTATTATTTAATTAATTGTTTATTTTAATATTATGAAGAGTGAAAAGTTAACATAGAAAGAGAACAAAAATCCTTATAATAAAATGCAGGTTTTTCAAAACTCACCAGCCAGACACACAAAAACCATAGCCAAAAACACTTTCATTTTTATTTTTTTTAACACCAAAAATTCAGATGTTCACACACTCACACACGAGCAAGGACTACCGACCGAGTGACAAAGCCCAACTTTTTATACATTTTTATATATTTTCTTATATATTTGAAGCCATGTCCACACTGCAATTTGTCGGGTACTAGTGTGATACGACGTTTGCAGAGCGATAATAGCCGCCGTGACACACGAGCAGCTAGAATGGACAGTATCATTCACTATTCCAATATGACCGTGACATTGCGTATTCGCTAAAATTTTACGTGTCAAGGTGAATGGCGGTTACTAGTTCAATATAAATTATTGAAAGAAAACGTGCAGGTTTCCATTCATTGTGAGTGGCGAGGACGTCTAAGACGCGGGTTCGATTCCCGCACTGAGATAAATATTTGTAGAAAAACTTCGCGTCTAGATGTTGAGACAGGACTCAGTCAGGTCAAGACTATATGTGACTATATTTGTGGATATTTTGGTATTCAATCATTCGAGCTCTGTACTAAACATAATCCCAATGCTGGGCACAGACCTCCTCTTCTAATTTATTTAGGCCTGAGTACTACAGTGGGCTGCAGATTGGCATTCATATCTCGGAAACTCTAACGGAGATTTCTAAGGCAGGTTTCCATATGATTTTTTTTTCATACTGAAGCAAGCGATAACATTAATAATGAATGCAGAAGTAATTTTAGAAAAGTGAAGAGTATAGTCTAGCGAGATTCGAACCTACGACTTTCGTTGACTGTCCGTACGACTCCCAACTGTATTACAATAGGGTAGTTGACACGTTTTTTTATAAATTAAATCAACAAGTTACTTTACCTAAAATCTATTATCGAAAAAAAATTATGAATCCGAAGAAAAATAAGTAAATTAGACGCCATTCAAATCTGCTGGAAGGGGAAATTGTCAAATGACAGTAAAAGTATGTATGATATGTCCCGTGACGTCACGGCTCTCAGAATGGCCAATACTGTGCCGTTGTGCGAGGGAGATAGTGAGATGTTCCCACTACGCAACTATTCTTGCTCATACCAATATTTAAAATAAATATTGTGACCTCAATTTTCAAGCAATTTTGATTCTATTTTCGCAAAAGGCTTTCTTTTGCGTGTTATATACAGTTATATATCGAATAATGTACAAAATTAAACACAAGAAAATATACCCTATTGAATAAACCGAAATTATTGGTGTTTTAAAAGGTATTTCTTATAAATAATGTCGATAAGGTAAATGATTTTTACAACGAAGGGTTTACTCTCTTTGCATATTATTACACAACAGTAAAACATACTTAAGTAATTAAAAACAAAGTTATAAGATAATCACTTCCGGCTCAAATATAATACAGGGCGTTGATTTTAAATCTGATAAGATTTTTATACTGCAAATTTATATCAGTACCACGCGATTTCCGATTTAATATAACAATAATTATTATTATTACAAACAATGTCATTAACTACACACATATTACGTCTGTTACCCCGAAGGGGTAGGCAGAGTAACCAGTTATTCCCGCCCTGTGGAATGGGGGCCCTGAAGAATTCTACCACGGTATACCCTGTCTGTCGTAAGAGGCGACTAAAAGGGATCACGGGGGTCGCGGCTGCACAGCGGGGGATGTGCGGCCTTTATGTATATATCTTCATGGTGCGACTCTGAGGCGGTTGGCGGCGCGAAACATCGCGCTGCTACTGTAAATTGTGGGGGGCATCTAGCCCAAGAAGAGATGGTTCCGGCAGCAATCCAGAGTACACTCAGGATCCCCCGGGATTGTCCCACATGTGCTGCAGAAGGCTACCGCAGGGTTTTTAGTCGGTACACCGGCGTAGGAAAATTGGTTAGGGTCCCGATCTAGTAGTCCTTCGGGCGAACTGGGTCGGAAGGTCGGTGAGTCCGGCATAACCATCTCTCCTCCCCCGAGGACCAGAAGGTATCCGTAAGATGGATTTTCCCCGCGGAAAAAAGGGCAGAGTAACCAGTACGCACATTTCCCCGAGCTTATTAACGTCCGATGATGTGATGGTGAGCCTATCGTCATACCGGGCACAATTCCAAACTGAGTATTTTCGTAACAAAAGGGCCCAATATCACCTTTATCCGACCTCGGGATTGAACTCGAGACTTAGACTCAGCAGGCACCACGTACGCAATTACAATTGCGTCCCCTAGCAGTCTAAAATAATACGAGTCTTGTGTCGTGGGTGTCAGGAACTACTAAAGACTTTTGGTCTTGCAACGCCCACACATCCAAATATTGGTAGATCATACAAACGTTTGCTCGGTTCGAATTCACAGCCATTCGATTCACAGCCGGCTACGCTTGCTTTAACGGTGAAGGAAAATATCGTGAGGAAACCTGCATACCTGAGAATTCTCATAAGAACTTCGAAGGCATGTGAAGTCTACCAACCCGCATTAGGCCAGCGTGGTGGACTAAGGCCTAACCCCTCTCATTAGTAGGCCCGTGCCCAGTAGTGGGACAATGTTTAATACAAGGCTAGTATTATTTATTTTTTTATTATTATAAGACAAGACTGTCTCAGTGGCGCAGTTGTAATTGCGCATTCATTACGACTGGTGTGCTGAGGTCTCAGGATCGATCCCCGGGTCGGGTAAAGTGATATTGAGTTTTTCTATCTAGAAATTCTCAGTATCAGCCCGGAGTCTGGAATCTGTGCCCGGTATGGCGATAGGCTCGCCCCCTATCACATTATGGGACCGAAATCCGGCGAAAAGTGGGTGTACTGTTTACACCTCTGCCTACCCCTTCGGGGATTATAGGCGTGAGTGTATATGTATATGTATGTAGTTTTTTTAACTTAAAAAAAAGAGTTAAACTTAGTTTATTTCAGATAAGAGGCTGATGTATGGTTCGCTTAAATGTCAAGATAATAAAATCGAAGATGAAGTTAGCAGATTGTCACTTCTAATTTATATAGTCTAAAATGTTACTCATTATGTTATATAATAAATAATGTATATCAAACTTTTGACTCGGCTAGAGCCATTTCGTACCAAAGCATGAAAAGGAGACATAAGTAAACTGGCTTCAAAGAAATTAAGAAATGATTTTTGTTGTGAAATTGGCCGAGACTTAACCTTTTACCCTTTTTCCACTTCCCATTACCTTCATTAAAGGTCGACAGCATCGGTCAGTTCATGTCATAATATATACGACAGTTGATACATTTACTAGTTATACTCAGATTATTATATCCGCCCTGGATTAAATGCTTCCGGGTTCGGGCCTCATCTAATAAAAGTGGTAGGCCACCACGCTTGCTTAATACGGATTCGAAGACTAAACACATCGAATAAAATAATACTAGACCTGTATTAAACACTAGATATTGCCCGTGGCTCCGCCCGCGTGGACGTTATTTTTGGAAGAAAAGGTATAAAGTCCATGGAGGCATCTTGAGCATATATATTATGCTATCCCATAGGAAGCGTGCATTTTTCCGGTATAAAAGTAGCCTATATCATTTTCTGACCTCTAAACTGCCACTATGCAAAAAATTGTGCCGATCCCTTGCTCTGTGAAAAACTGTACTATCCTGCGGGAACTGTACATTTTTCAGGGACAAAAAGTAGCCTATGTGCTATTCCAGACTATAATCTATCTCTGTGCCAAATTTCAACCAGATCTGTCCAGCCGTTGTAGAGTGATTGAGTAACAAACATCCATCCAAACATTCGCATTTATAATGTTAGTAGGATTATCAGGCACAGGCCTACTCTATTAATGATGATGAGTTAGGCCTTAGTCCACCACGCTGGCTTTATACTGATTGGTAGACATCACATACCTTTGAGATTCATATAGTCATTTATCATGTATGCAGGTTTCCTTCCGATGTTTTCCTTCATCGTTAAATCAAGCGATAACAATGAATAATAGTATGAATAAGGTGTGAAGAAGCAGGCCGACATGATTGTGTTGAGTAGGGGGGGATAGATCGTCTCTTGCTACTCGATACACTAACTGGACGACACTTCGCTTAGCATCAGGTGCAATGTGGTCACTTTGCCGGTAAAGATAAAAAAACAGAATACACACGTAATTTTAGAAAATATAGAGGTGTATGCCATTCAGATGTCTTCGAACTTATGACTTTCGTCTCGGCAGCCTGTACCTCACACCCAACTGTTGTAGACTTCACAATTTAAAATACTTATGTTGATTTCTCAGTGCAGGCTTCATAAAAATATTTTCGTTTATCGTTAAAGCAATACTTAATTATGATTATACACGTTCGAAATGTCAGGGGTGTATGCCATTTAAGCTGGTTTTGAACTTGGAACTTTCGTCATAATACCACTCCTAATTAGGCTTGCTTATAAAACACCTGTACAATATGTAATAGACGAACACCCTGATAGTTTGTTAAGATTGCTACTGAATCAACTACAATTTTTAAATGGTTTTGATTTCTAAAAATAATTAGACAAATAACTTGAACATAAAGGTCTTAAGGTTTTTAAATGCAACAGTAAAAGAAATCCGTTATTAAATAAAAATAACTTTATGTCAAGGGTAATAAAAAACAAAGACATTTTCAAATACTAAAGTCCATCACAGTATAATTGCATTGTAATACGATTTTTGTGTTTCAATTGGAGTGTGAGGATGTGTATTCCTGGGACATGATGTATGGCTGTTGTTCTCTTCAATAACTCTATTGGGTAGTTGACTCGATTTCTTTTATTATTTGAATCAACATGTTACATTACCTAAAACCTATTATCGAAAGAATTTTATTAATCCGAAAAGAAATAAGTAAATTAGACGTCATTCAAATTTGTTGGCAGGGGTGATTATCAAATGACAGTAAAAGGATGCATGAGCCGTGACGTCACCCCTCAGAATGGCCATTACTGTGCCGTTGTGCGAGGGAGATAGTGAGATGTTTCCATTACGCACTCATTTTTGCTCATACCAATATTTAAAATAAATATTGTGACCTTATTTTTCAAGCAATTTTGATTCTGTTTTTGCAACTTGTCTTTTCGGTATTATATTCGGTTGCATATAGAATAATGTACAAAATTAAACACAGGACCCTATTATTCCTACTTTATTTATTAATGAGGAGATTTATGAAGTTCTTTCAACAATAGGTTTTAAGTAACGTATTAAACTAAACAATAAAAAAATCATATCAACTACCATCTTACTACTATTATAAATGCGAATGTTTGGATGGATGTTTGTTACTCAATCACGCTACAACGGCTGGACGGATCTGGCTGAAATTTAGCACAGAGATAGATTAAAGTCTGGAATAGCTCTTTATCCCGGAAAAATGTACAGTTCCCGTGGGATAATTTAGTTTCTCAAAGAGCAAGGGATTGACATGACTTTTTGCATAGTGGCAGTTTAAGGATCAGAAAATGACATAGGCTACTTTTTATCCCGAAAAAATGTATGCTTACTATGGGAGAGCAAAATACGGAAAGGTGTAATAGCTTAAGATGCCTCCATGGATTATATACGTTTTCTTCCAAAAATAAACACTACGCGGGCGGAGCCGCGGGCAACAGCCAGTATTGAATAAATCAATTGTTTTTGGGATGAAAATAAAGAACAACTTGCATACATATATGTTGATTTAACGGCTCGTTCAATGGAACTTCGTGCCATTAAAATTAATTATGAGCTTGTCATTTTTGATTTATGTATTTAATCGCTGGCTTCTCGTAAGTTCAACACGATTAAACAAGATTAAACACAGGAAACTACTTCTTTTGCTAGATTACCTTATCGGTCGTATGTGTCTAACTCGTAAAGTTCCAACACCGGCCGCCGTGACAGCTAATTTACTAATCAAAAACACCGAGGGAAGCTTGCATTCGCTTTATTTGCTCCTTTATTGACATACTGACTGACTCGGCATTGAACTGACTGTCGCTAGCTCGGCTTAGGTCACAACAGTATTACATTCATAAAGGATTTATCTAGTGTTTGCAAGAAATCGATTAAGACCTGTAGGCCTACTCTGGAAATGAGTTCCAATCTCGAACTCGATACAGTTTCAATTCCAATCTAGAAGATATTGGAACTCTAACTCACTCTACTAAATGAAATAGAATATTTAAGAACTAGCGATAGAAAATACTCTATTTCATTTAGTTACTCAATACTTAAAGCAAAAGCTCAATAGCAGTTGCAGTACGGACTGCCAAGACGAAAGTCGTATGTTCGAATCCCAAGTGGCATACACCTCTGACTTTTCTAAAGGTATGTGTGTATTAAATGTTAATTATCGCTTGCTTTAACGGTGAAGGAAAACATCGTGAGGAAAGAATTCTTATAAGAATTTCGAAGGTATGCGAAGTCTACCCGCATTAGGCCAGCGTGGTGGACTTAGGCCTAACCCCTCTCCTTAGTAGAGGAGGCCCGTGCCCAGTAGTGGGACAATGTTTAATACAGGGCTAGAATTATTATTTATTATTTTTTAATTATTACTCATAACTCAGTCAGTTCAGTTAAATCGTGCGCTGGTGTTGCGTTCAACAGTGCCAATTGTACAGCTTACGAACCCAATTCCAATTTTAAATTGTATTTGATTTAAAACAGGATTTTAAATCTCCTGGATTCAAATATTTCTTTTGAGTTTTAGTTTTGATATGATGATTGGTAGGATTGGTATTTTGACCGATGTGGCGATCACATCATGGCATGAAACTATACACAGTTCTACAACATGTAACATGATTAACGCACACTCTGAAAGTAGTTTGTTCAGAATAAGCAACTGAATCGATATCAACAATTTTTTAAAAGTCGTTTTTTTTTTCAAAAATAATTAACACTTAGGTAAATAATAGTCACCTTTAATTTAACGTTCAAGACAAACGAAACTGAACATAACTCGATGCGATAAAGTCTTTTCTAAATGCAATAATAAACGAACACTTTAAAAAAGCAAATAATTAAAATTACGAACTTTATGTCGAAAATTTATACAACTAATTTCATAAAAAACAAAATTTATATTCATCGCAGTCTAATTTCAATAAATGAATTATGATTGTAATAATATTTTTAAATTGGGGTGTCTGAGGATGTGCGTTATTCCCGTTACACGTAGTATATAGGTTGCTTCTTTGCCTACTTCTTCGGGAATAAAGACGTTACTCTATATATGTGAAGATGGATTCATTCCATAATATCTATGCAGATGACGCCGCCAGTTCAGTTAGGAATTAAAACCTTACTCCAAAATTAAACTAACAATCTTTTTTGCTTATAGGTCTTCAGAGCAATATTAATAATCTCGTTGAAATGTAGATGTATTGGTCACACCTCTGCTTGAAGAGGTTTACAAAGTTTTCTCTTAACGTATTATAATTAGATAGATAGATAAATGGTGTGAGACCACTCGGTTTTTTTATCCTGGCACCTGGCAGTGTGAAAAAGCAGGCCGGCATGATTGTGTTGAGTAGCGGGGAACAGATCCTCTCTCGCTACTCGATACTCTAATTGGACCGCACTGCGCTTACCATCAGGTGCAGAGTCGTCACTTTGTCGCGCCAGCATAAAAAAAATGTACACTGGCTGATTCCTGAACGCGACACTTGCGTGTGCCACTATGGCGGGTTCTACATACTGTGTACGGTGGTCGTTATCCGGGCGGATATGAATATCCTACCTCCAGCAACATCAGTTATTCCTTTCTTTTAAAATAATACGTTTACTTTCTATATTCTTTGTCTATTTGAATATAGTATATTAAAATCTATGGTAAAAAACAGTTTATTTAAAAAGTCAAATTTAGTGGACCAGTTCTTCAGTATCTTTGCGTGATCTATTATATTTATATCTGTGGTGAGGTTCATGCAATTTATTCAATTTTCCATATTAACACTGGCATTGAACTAGCATAGGTTGCTTTTACTAGGAGTGCGCGGATTTGTTCCGCATCCGGACCCTTTACTTATCACTGACGTTTGTTTTGCATATACAAGGGCTACGTTTCGAATTTAGTATCATTATTATAGTTAAGTATAGCTTAAGTGTTAAAAACTTCATTAATTAGAAAATATTCGATTATTTCTAAACGGAAGAAAACATTTTACATAGCCAAGGTGGACAGATAGCTCAGTGCAAGAGAGAGATTAGAGCCTCGTTGTTTGTTCACTTTTACTTTTCACGTAAGTAAGCTTTTTAATCTCCTTGCCCCATAGCGTAGTGTAAAAGAAGCCACACCGAAGGTCGGCATGATTGTGTTGAGTAGCGAGGGATAGATTGTCTCTCGCTACATGATACTTTGAGCTGTGTGGTTACTTTGGCGTGCCAGTATAAAAAAAGTCTGCATTAAATGTATGCCTTAAATACAACCATACACATAGTCCCGATCACACACTTGTATCGTGGGCATCAAGAACTACGAGCGACTACGGTCCACAACACCAAGACCCATGTTTCAGTGGGAATCGAACCCTCGGCCTTTTGTTACACAGTCGGCTATTCGCCCGCTGCGCCACGAACCATATTATACAGACTGCATGAATCTGAAAGTGTATAGTAAAATTTATTGTTTTAAATAAATGTCATGTATTATAAATAGTAGGAATTGCAGTGTGCAATGTATGCAGGCAGTAATATATATATGACGGGTCGGGCGGTCGTCGGCCGAGGCAGTGAGAGGGCTTACACGTCCCTCTCTGATCTCCAGGTATGGTCAGGATGCATAGCGTATGATAGTTCGGTAATAAAACACGAGATTAACACTTCAGAGTCTTTTTAAGCTACCACCAGTTCGAAATGCAGTGATCCATGGGGAAGAGCTGGCAAGAAACCCTCATGGTTGCTCTTTTAAACACATCACAGTTTACATTACAATATGCGGTACACAATAACACTTTCACATCACGTTAACTTACTACTTTAACAATATTTCGACATTACGACCGTCAAGTTACTAACTGCTTCAATGATTATACACGAATGCCGCACCAAAGACGAGGTACTCTTTTATATTGTGATTTTCGTTGTGACCCACTCCTCTGCGAGTGAGATCACTCGATAAACAAGTCGAAACCACCTTCAAAATAGCAAAACAAATGGCGGTACCCACAGTTTACAATAAATAAAGTTAATTGCAAGTTCAATTCAGTGTCCATATTCATCACGATCTGACATATACATACGCCTGTAATCCTCGAAGGGGTAGACAATGGTGTAGTCAATACACCCACATTACGCGTAACTTATCATCATCCCATTATAAATTGGGGGCGAGCTTATTGCCATACAATTTCAGACTCCAGACTGATACATAATATTTCGTGACAGAAAAACCGAATATGACTTACCCGACCTGAGGATCGAACCAAAGACCTCAGCATTCTTACCGCATACGCAATTGCGACATCGAATTAGTCTACGCCACCGAAGTAGGAAGTGGTATATTAATTAGATAATGACTTGTTAGAAAGAGAAAAGTATTAGAGATGTCTAGGATCAACTGGACCCTGTTAAGCAGAAAAGGTCCAACTGTTTTTTTTATTTTTTATCCTGGCACGTCAAAGTGACCACACTGCACCTGATGGTAAGTGCAGTGCCGTCCAGTTATAGTATCAAGTAGCGAGTGGTAATCTATCCCTCGCTACTCAATACAATCATGCCGGCCTGCTGTGTAGGCTAGCTTCTTCACACTACGCCTAAAGGACCCAGGATCATAGGAAGGAGGGAACACGGTAGCTGCCAAACTGTTCCACAGCTTGATGGTGCGGCAAAAGTACGAAGTTTTCATACTTTTGAGTAATTCAATTTTTTTTTAGATTTAGTTTAAAGTTTGACAGCAAATTTATAAATAGTACTATGCAGTAACTAATTGAAAATTAGTTGGGTTATAAAACATGACAAGTTTTTTTAAGTTAGTGTCATCAAACTGCGTGAATATTTTGTGCATCATATAAAACTTGATTAGGAGAGTATGGCTATGTATTTCACTCGATTTCATAAAACATGTTGGTTGGATCTTTTCTGCTTAACAGGGTCCAACTCACATTACGTAATAACAGATAGTGTTAGGCTTTCTAAGTTTATGTAACATAATACATAAAATGACAGCCTCCGTGGCGCAGTGGGTGAGTGACTCTGAAACGAGAGGCCGTAAGTTCGATTCCCGCACCGAGACAAATGTTTGTGTAACAGACAGATTTGTTTTGGGTCTGGGTGTTGTGGGACCGTAGTCCCTAGTAGTTGATACCCACGACACAGGTTTTACCTAGTGTATGTATGTTTCAGAACTATGTGTGTGACTGGGTGCATCATTATTTATTATGGATTCAACTGTCTCATTGCTTTATTCTTTATATACTCAGCCTGTTGCCGTCCACTGTTGGACGTAGGCCTCCCCAAGTGAACGCCAACCATCCCGGTCTTGGGTAGCCCGCATCCACCCGCTACCCGCCACCTTCTTCAAGTCGTCGGTCCATCGTGCAGCAGGGCGTCCCACACTACGTTTGCCTAAACGCGGTCTCTACTCCAACACATGTCTGCCCCATCGGCCATCTGTCCGTCTGCAGACGTGACCAGCCCACTTCCACTTTAGCGTGCTAATTTTGCGAGCAATATCTATGACTTTGGTTCTCTGGCGGATGACTTCATTTCGAACTCTATCCACCAGAGAAACCCCAAGCATTGCCCGCTCCATAGCACGCTGAGCGACTTTAAATTTATGGACCAGTCCATTTGTGAGTGTCCACGTTTCAGCCCCGTAGGTCATTACGGGTAGGACGCACTGGTTAAAAACTCTTGTTTTTAAGCATTGAGGGATCGACGACTCAAACAGGTTACGTAGTTTACCGAATGCCGCCCAGCCCAAACGAATTCTTCTATCTGCCTCTTTCTCGAAGTTGTGCTTGCCTAGTTGGATTATTTGGCCCAAGTATACGTACTCTTGCACAACCTCGAGAATGGCATCACCCACGGTGACGAGTCTCGGGAGGACGTGACCGTTAAACATGACTTTCGTCTTGTCAAGGTTCATCCCGAGACCTATCCGTTTTGAAGAACAGTTAAGGCTGTTCAGCATGTCTTCCAAATCCTGCAGAGTTTCAGCCATGATGACTATATCATCCGCAAATCGCAAGTGAGAGATGTACTGGCCGTTGATATTGATGCCCCGTCCTTTCCAATCAAGCGTCTTAAATGCGTCTTCCAACGCGTTGGTAAACAGTTTCGGAGAGATTACGTCTCCCTGTCTTACCCCACGTCGCAGTTGGATTGGCTTTGTGCTTTGTTTTTGTACTTGGACGGTCATCGATGCGGCTTCATACAGGCATCTCATCACTTGGACATAGCGGTCGTCAATGCGGCATCTCTGCATAGCCTCCAGAACAGCCCAGGTCTCGATGGTGTCGAAGGCTTTCTCGTAGTCCACAAACGCTAGGCAAAGAGGTTCATTGTACTCCTCGGTCTTCTGAATTATTTGCCTTAGTGTGTGTATGTGGTCTACGGTACTAAAGCCTCTCCGAAACCCAGCCTGCTCCGGCGGTTGGAAGTCATCGAACCTTTGGGCAAGACGATTCGAAATAACCCTCGAAAACAGCTTATAAACATGGCTCAAGAGTGATATAGCGCGGTAGTTCTTCAATAGGGTGTTATCTCCCTTCTTGAAGAACAAAACAACCACACTCCTGCTCCATGCCGCCGGTGTTGTACCAGTGTAGATGACGGAGTTGAACAGCTTTACAAGCTCAGTTAATACTGGCATACCGCCTGCCTTGAGCAGCTCTGTAGTTACTCCGTCATCACCTGCAGCTTTGTTATTGTGAAGCTGTTCAAGGGCTCTTCTAATCTCGCCCAAGTCGATGTCGGGAAACTCGTCTGTATGGTGGCGAGTTAGTCTGGCACGCGGATCATCCGCGCTCGGGGCCTCAGGTGGACTTGTTTTTGGAGTATACAAGTCCCCATAATACCTTTCGACCTCTGCGAGTATCTCTGGCATGGAAGTGACGGTGGTGGTCTGTGATGTTCTGAGCTTTGTCAGGTGACAACTAGAGGTAAGTGGCTTGGCGAAAACTCTGGTACCCTTGTTCTGCGTAATAGCATTTTCAATGTCCAGAGTATTCGAGCGTCTTATATCGCGCCGTATTAGCTTCTTTACCTCTTTGTTAAGTACCTGACGCTCAGATTGTGTGACCTTTACGAGCTCTCGTCGTTTCCTTAAAAGGTCCAGAGTCTCGCTTGAGAGCTTCGACTTACGTCTATTGTTCTGAGGTCGAAAGTATTTATTACCCACCTCACGCAGAGTCCGCACCAGGCTGTCAGTGGCGTCATCAATATCCGCCGTAGTTTCCAATACGGCAAATCGGTTCTGTAGCTCTAGCTGGAAAGCTTCACAGCCAACCTCGACTTGGGGCAAAGTTGGTCGGAGAGTCGACTTCATTAAGCGCGCTCGGTCAATTTTAACTTTTATATTCAGAGTGCCTCTTACAAGTCGGTGATCACTACCGGTGTTAAACCTACTGATCACAGAGACATCTCTGAATATTTGGCGCTTATCAGTCATAATGAAGTCGATCTCATTCCTGGTGACATTATTGGGGCTTCGCCAAGTCCACTTCCTTTGGGGTTTCTTCTGGAAAAAGGAATTCATCAGAAAGAGCCCCCGGGTCTCGAGAAAGTTGACTAGCATTTGCCCCCTGTGATTCCTGCACCCATAGCCGAATGATCCTACCCTCGATTCGCCGTGTCCTTGTACTCCCACTTTGGCATTGAAGTCACCCATTACAACGCTGTAGGAAGCCTTGGTACGAGACATAGTTTTCCCTATGTCTTCGTACATGGCCTCTACTTCGTCATCAGGATGAGCTGACGTTGGGGCGTACACTTGTATAACCTTCAGAGTATATCTCTCAGTTATTTTTAAGACAAGGTACGCCACTCGCGCTGATACGCTGCCAACTTCCACAACGTTGCTTTTTAGTGACTTGTGGATAATAAATCCGACGCCACCTTGGGATGGTTGGTGTCCTTCTCGGAAGTAGAGTAAGTGACCAGAATCTAGGGCTATCTTCTCCTCCCCCTGTCTTCGGATCTCGGATAGCCCTACGATATGCCAGTTAATGTGACTTAGCTCTACTTCCAACTCAGCGATGTGTTCGTCCAACCGTAGAGAGCGTCCGTTGTACGTCGCCAAAAATAGCCGTTTGTGGTACCCTACCGTAGCCCGGGGATTCTTAGCACCCCCCACCTCACCGTTACCATGACCGGTACCGTGGTCAGGAATAGCGGGGCTACCGGGAACTGGGGGCCGTGAATTTGGGAAGCCTTTCATATTGGGGGGGTTTTGCCATAGTCACCACGCTTGGCAGGCGGGTTGGTGACCGCAGTTGCTGGTATGTTTTACCGCCGACGCTGCTGCCCGTCGAAGGCATGGGTATTTGGCATTCCAGCATTTTGTGTGGTTATGCCGCCACAAGTCGGCCGCCAGAACCTCATTCGTTAGCTAGCAGGGTGTACCACGAGCAGGTAGGGTTGGCAGTTGGGAGCATGAGATGTAATTTGCTCCCCTTACACCCCTTTTATTCTTTAGCACCTACAAAATGTGTGGTATTTTTAACACCGATTACTTTTAGAAAAATTAAAATTAGAAAACACTAGCTGTTGCTCGCGGCTCCGCCCGCGTGGTGATTATTTTCGGGAGCAGAACTATACAATACAAGGAGTTGTCCTCTGCACTGAGGCACCTGTAGCGATTGTCCTGCCTCTCAGGTGTTGTGCCTGAATCTTGAGATTGCATCTTATACCTCATTAGTTTAACCTCACTTTGCCCCTTTTAGGGATGATTTTTCAAAAACGTTGAAACACGTATTTCTTTATTTCCTACCTAAAGCCTAAATATGAATTTCCAGATCCCTAAGTCGACGAATTATGGATTTCCCATACAAACTTTGAACTCCTATTTGACCCATTCAAGGTTGTTTTTTGAGGAAAAAGATAGCCTATGTCCGTCTCCAGTATATGATCTATATTCTTGCCAAATTTCATCACAATCTGGCGAGCCGTTTAGACGTGAAAAGGTAACAAACAAACAGAGTTACTTTCGCATTTATAGTATTAAGTATGCATAACAGTCTCCATTGCGCAGTGGACGAGTTGACATGAATCGAGAGGTGGCGGGTTCGATTTCGACACCGAAATAAATGATTGTTTGATCCGGAAGTATTTGATAGTGGTCTGGGTGTAGGAGACCGTAGTCCCTCATGGTTGTTGATAACTACTACGCATTAAGAGATAAATTTTACAAGGAGTGTATGCACCAGTTTTTTCAATCGAGGGGTTCAACATTTTTCAGTTTTTTTTTTGAGTAGACCTCTCTTTTTTTCTCCCAATAGTAACGTAGGTTAATAAGACGATACGTAGGTACGAAGTTGGATTTGAAATGGGAATGAAAGCTAGGTAGGTCTACACCTATAGCAAAGAACCTATCTTCTTTGTCAGTTCCGGAAAGTAAGACGGACAATCATACAAATGAATTTTATATAGATGTATAGATAAATAGAATGAACATAGATTGCAGACTACTTATTGTGATATGTTGCGATATGAATCGATTTTATTTTAGTCGGTTCTTTATGATGTTCAGAATACACTATCTTATATGTAGGCAATTAACAATTTACTTATATAATGGTTTGTTATATTTACGCGAATATGATACATTGAAATAAATAATTTTGCGGATTATATCGCGGATTTTAGTCACGACGATTCAAATTTAATATAAGTTTCAATATAGAAGATAGTTGGAAACTCACACAAATCTGGGATCTAATTATACATTTAATTAAACCGGATCCCAAAAGACGAACTGCCAGACCCCAAGTGCTAGGGTATTTCCTATTATTAGAAATACCGAAGGTATATCGCTGGTATTTAGGAGAGTAGTTGCGGGTACATTAATAATGACAACCTAAGTGGGGAGTGGTAAATGTTTAGCATAAAACGGAGTGCCATCCATAAAATTAGCATTGCTTTAAATCCATAGACAAATAAGAATTATAATAACGAAACTTAACAACCACACAGATAATTCTGACCCACAAATTGCTATGAAAAAAATATTTGTAGGCATCAAATAATTGTTACGGGTCTGGGTATCATGGAACCGTAGTCCTTTGTAGTTGATACCCACAACACGATACAAGTTTTACCTAGTGTGGGGTCAGGATTATGTGTGTGACTGTATCACGTGAAACTTGTATCATGGGTATCAAGAACTTCGAGGGACTACGTTCCCACAACACCCAGCCCCGAAACAAATATCTGTCTGTCACACAAACATTTGTCTCGGTGCTGGAACCGAACTCACGGTCTCTCGTTTCACAGCCGGCTTCTCGCCTGCTGCGCCTCGGAGGCTGTATCATCATCATAACATAGTATAAAACAAAGTCGCTGTCGCTCTCTGTCCCTATGTATGTTTAAATCTTCAAAACTACGCAACGGATTTTGAAGCGCTTTTTTTAATAGATAGAGTGATTCAAGAGGACGGTTTATATGTATGATACATGCATAATATTGTACAGGTTTCTGGATTGTACACCTTTTCTTACAAAAATAACCTCCACGCGAGCGGAACCACGAGCAATATATTTATAAAAAGGAATGTTTGTGTGTTCCTCTGCGTTCGAGAATCGTTCGATTGAATTGAAACGATAATACATTTGCCTCGGTGGCGCAGTTGTAATTGCGCATGCGTTACTCGCGTAAAAGTGATGTTGGGTTTTTCTATTTAGAAATATTCAGTATCTGCCTGGAGTCTGGAATTGTGCCCGGTATGACGACAGCCTAGCTCACTACCACATCATAACTAGTTATGATATGTATAAGAAGTATAGGCACAGTTTCCAGAAATATACAAACAAAACGCCTGACTGTATTTTTCAAGGAAAAAATATAGAATCTATTACGATCTCACGCGAGTCCGACTCGCACCTGACCGATTTTTAGAAATATTACTCCTTGTAGTTTACGATAAAATATTGTTTCAATTGTAAACATGCTTTGAATAATGAAAGAAGTATATAAAAGTTCAGACTGTATTTTAATGAATGTGAGATGCACTCCAAGCTATAGGGCAATGACCGGCGAATTACATGCAAATTTGAAGTGAAATAAATGAAACATTTCTCAGGAATGTCAATTATTGTAAAAATACTGCAACAAAATACATGTTTATATTTTTTTGTTTGTTACATTATTATCTTTCATTTTTGACGATTTTTGTAGTTTTGTATCCTGTCTCTAACAGTGATTATTAATATTTTATTTCCCACTCTATATCTAGAGTGACTGACTCGGTGGCGTAGTTGTAATTGCGCATGCGTTATGACTGCTGTGCTAAGGTTTCGGGTTCTATTCCCAGGTCGGGTAAAGTGACATTGGGTTTTTCTATTTAGAAATACTCAGTATCAGCCCGGAGGTTGGAATTCTGCCCAGTATGGCGATAGGCTCGCCCCTATCACATTATGAGACCATAATAAATTAGGCGAAAAGTGGGTGTACTGGTTACACCTCTGTTTACCCCAAGGGGATTACAGGCGTGAGTGTATATGTATGTATGTATAGGTACATTTGTACACCCCCATTGTCTCGCCTCTGGATCACCCATAGGTAGGTACTCTCTTAACTCCGCCTTTATGTATCCTAGTTTGTGTATGAAGTTTTAAATAAATAAAAAAGTTTTTTTAATTCATTAAAAGTACACCGACTTCAATGAAAAACAAATTATGCGTCTCTAATAAATTTGAAGGTTCCCTCGATTTTTCTGAGATCCCTTCATCAGATCCTGACTTGGTGCCAATGGGACCACCTGGGAAGTATACCCTTTTAAACAAAAAAATAATTTCTAGAATCGGTCCAGGCGTCTTCGAGTAATCGGGTAACATACATAAAAAAAAAGATTTTTTTTTTTTTTTTTTTTTTTATCCTAGCACGGCAAAGTGACCGCACTTCACCTGATGGTAAGCGCAGTACGGTCCAATTAGAGTATCGAGTAGCGAGAGACGATCTGTCCCCCGCTACTCAACACAATCATGCCGGCCTGCTCCTTCACACTACGCCATGGGCAAGAAGGTGAAGAAGCGGTCGAGGGTCTATTGTCAGGGTACTCAGAAGGCCGCAAAATGGCCAAACATTGTACCCCAACTCTAGACCCCCAAAAAACCGGATGTACACTGGCTGATCCCGGAACGCGACACACTTGCGTGTGCCACTATGGCGGGTTTTTCACCCTGTGTACGGTGGTCGCTATCCGGGCGGATATGAATATCCTACCACCAGCAAAATTATGTTGGGCTAATTGGTTGGATTCCGACGAATTGTTAACCTCCTCCTTTTTTTGAAGTCGGTTAATAAAATGAAACTAAAATTGACTACAGTTGCAACACCGCGACCTAAAGGTAAATAAAAAAAGATGTTACATTATTAACAAAGAAAATGTCATAAAACATATTTTACAGCCTATAATTTATTAAATGAGTGCCATAAATTATCGATATCCTTTTGATAACTTATTCATATCGGTCATTAAAATTTATTATTTAATAATATAATATACCTACGTCTGTCGCAACAAGAACTAGGATTTAGTGAACTCAGCAAGCTCTATACTTTAAGTGATATTGGGTTTTAATATTTAGAAATACTCAGTATCAGCCCGGAGTCTGGAATTGTTCCCGGTATAGCGAGAGGCTCGTCCCCTATGGGACCGTAATAAATTCTGCGAAAAGCGGGCGTACTAGTTACACCTCTGCCTACCCTATACCCTATGTATGTATCTATACTTTACTAATGATCCCGGACAGACGTTGTCCTGCCATAAATCGCCTTCTTTGTGGACCGAATTTTCGTTGTAAAATAAGAAATCCAGATCCAACAGCGCCACCTATCGGATCTAAAACTATCCTATCTTTTAACTTGGACCCAACCACATACATACACAAAATTTCATTGAAATCGGTTGAGTTTTTTTTTCAAAGTCTATAACGGGCATGGTTAGAAACAATTTTTGTGTTTTACATATTTCTAAACCTACTTTTGATATAACATAATAGTAATTCTGAATTAAACTAGTGTCACTACTGGGTATGGGCCTCCTCTACTATTAAGATGGGTTATTCGATAGTCCACCACGCCGCCTAATGCGACTTGGTAGACTTCACGTACCCTTGAAATTCTAATGTGAATTCTCAGTTATGTCCTTACAATGTTTTCCTTCATTGTTAAATCATACAATAATTAACAATAAATACACACGTAACTTTAGAAAAGGCAGAGGTTGGGCTGGTTTCGAATCTACGAATTTCATCTCGACAGTCGGTGCCACTCCTTCTGAGCTATGGCTTTTTATACAATATTCATTTTATTTTTATAAGAAGTGTTAGAAATTTAAGTAATTAGGCTCGCTTTATAGTTAGACTCACTTCTTTTGAACACGTGAATAATTTGCATTGAAACCAAGTACCATATGTTATTTTGATATTTTTTCAAAAATTTTCGACCACACTTGAATAAATTTTATTTTGACACAAAATTTTGTGGTGAACCCAAATTTATTTATATACCAGATCAGCAAATTTCTCAGGAATTTTATGTAGTTTAACGATATGCTCAACAGCCTACGTCTACCACTTTTTGAGTTACAAGGTGGCTCCTCAGTCTAAACATTTAGATTGAGGAGCCACTTTTACATTGCTATATTTTTTTTGTTATATTTACTACAAATTCCAAAATTGGGCCTACAAAATTAGCTGTTTAGCTACTAAATAATGGTATGAGACTCCTTTAAAAATCAGGAATGGCTCCTCAGTTCATCAGATATTTAATATTTGTTGAATCAAGTTAATATTTTTCTCCCTTTGCTTAAGTATTGACACTAACTGTTTTCATTTACGTAAATACTTCAAGGTCAGCAGAAGCCAAATCAGCTTATGAGAGTGTGTTTAGCACGCCGTCGTCGGGCTTCGCATTTGGCGTTTTGGCAACCTCATTCAGATTAGCCGCTTATCTACACTACAAATTTTTACTAATGAGATTGCCGTTTAGTGGAATTAGTTTTTATTGATGACATTTAACAGTCATAAATTCCTCTATAATCTCCAATCCCTCCTCCTCCTTGCGTCGTGTTCCTTAGTAATGAGGGTCGTGACCTCCCTCCTGCACCACCATCTCATGTATGTTCTTCTTCCATACTTTTCTGTCTCTGGCGGCGTGGAGGGCGTTATAAACTGTGAAGTCAAGAGCGGTGCGGATTTGGTCAGACCAACGTATTGGGTTGCGTCCACGAGGCCTTCTTCCATCTACTTTGCCGGTCACAATGAGCTTTTCGAGGTTGCCAATCCAATCCCTATTACTTAAGATCAACGCTATTGAAAGTCCCTGTTGGGCAGCGGGTGAGTAGCCAGTTGTGATACGATAGGCCGTGGGTTCCATTCCTGCACCCAGAGAAATGTTTGTGTGAGAATTTGCTTGATACCCACGGCACAAGGCTGGTTTCTGAGTGTGGGGTCAGGACCATGTGTGTGATTGTAGGTTTTTGATGAGTGGTGGAGTTCACTTGCTGGTCGCTGCTATAGGTTCCTCTTAATTTTATATTTACATAATTTATACCCAGAAGAAGATTACGTGACGATCTTGATTACTAATCAAAGGACTGGACATCTCAAGGATAGAAAAATTTGCCATCTTTATTCTTCTTTTGGGAGTTGAGTTTCGTAAAATCACTTCTTAATGAATACATTTCATATAAAATCAAGGCGCTATATATAAAATATCTGTCGATACCGATTCGAAATGGGGGAAAATGAACTATAAATAATAATATATATACTAGGAGTTCAGGACATTAACCCAATGTTATTCAGCACTTATGTTTAGTAAGCAGTGACAGGTGTGTACTAGTAATGGTCAAGTCATAAGATTAATTACCTCGGCTGCGACTGGACTCTGTGTCGAGGTACGGTGACCAGCTCCTTAACAAAAGTAAATACACCCAATATTCAGACAACAGTTCTGGCCCTGTACTAATCTGTATCGTGGTTATCAAGAACTACGAGGAACTATGTAGTCATAACGACCCGACCTGAAACGAACGTTTTGCAGCGCACTAACATTTCTTCCGGTGTAGAGACAGTTTGACTACAGTATGATTATCGGGTTTTATTTTTCTAGCACGGTAAAGTGTGGCACACAAAATGATGAAATCGACGATGGCGCGGATTCGCGGGGCGCCATCGGTGGAGGAGTGGTCTCCACGGTGGCCGGAAACAAGGCCGCGACGACTTCGGCTAGAAGTTCTGGCCGGCGACTCTGCGACAGCGGTGGCGCCGCTGGGCGATGATGCTCCTGGTGTTGCAAGCGTCCATAGCCTACGGTAACCGCTTACTGGGCCGTAAGCTTGATTGCCACCATCGTGGTTAAAAAATACTTGCACAAAATAATTTAGTCCAAAAACTTTGATTGTGATATCGAAATAAGTAAGCGCTATTTAATGAGCGCAGGTTTATCATTACTTATCAGTTATCACTTAATGCCGCAGTAATCATCACGATACTGGGCACGTGCGTAAGCTTCAACCAGACAGATAATGTGCACGTGTGATTACATGAGTACTAGACTTTAGCAGGCCGGCATGATAGTGTTGAGTAGCGAGGGAAAGATTGTCTCTCGTTACTTGATACTCTAACTGGACGGCGCGGCACTGCGCTTACCATCAGGTGCAGAGTGGTCACTTTGCCGTGCCAAGATAACAAAAATATATTATGTTGTAGACAGAATTGTCTACAAGTGTGGTTTACCACTTCTTAAACATTAATTGCACGTATCTTACATCGGCTGTGTCTTTATACTTGTAAACTTATAGTACGTTGATTACTTTATTGTTCTGATGTCCTGATTTGGTCGGGGATTTGATTCCCACGTCATTAATAAGTAAATACACCCAACAGTCACATACATAGACCTGACCCCACACTACGTCAAACCTACATCGTTAATATCAAGAACTACGAGGGACTACGGTCCCACAACACCCAGACCCGAAACAGATGTCTGTCTGTCACACAGACAAATGTCTCGGTGCCGGAATCGAACCACGGCCTCTCGTTTCACAGCCGGCTACTCGCCCGCTACACCAATGAGTCTGTCAAAATAATAAAGCAAGTACAAACTTAAGGGTTTCATAAAAAGGTTTCATATGATATTATAACAAAAATAGTTGTACAAAAAAAGTTGTAAAAAAGTGATTACGCTCGAAGTAAAATCATAATGATCCATTGGTGATCCGATACATACGAGTACCTATATCAAAAAGTTTTTTTAATTCATAAAAAGTACACCGACTTCAATGAAAAACAAATTATGCGTCTCTAAAATTTGAAGGTTTCCCTCGATTTTTCTGAGATCCCATAATTAGATCCTGACTTGGTGCCAATGGGACCACCTGGGAAGTTATACCCTTTTAAACAAAAAAAGAATTTCTCGAATCGGTCCAGGCGCCTTCGAGTAATCGGGTAACATACATAAAAAAAACCGACGAATTGTTAACCTCTTCCTTTTTTGAAGTCGGTTAAAAATGGTTCACAGACGCAAAATGCAACCAAAGTTTGCATTAGGCTCACATACCAACTGCAGCTAAATCAGATTTATTTTTCAAATAGAAACCCTCACACGAATTTAGATGTTGATATTATGCATTATTGGGCGTCCTGGAATTTTGGGCAATATTTCACGTCGGTATCAAGACAGTCTTAAAATGTGTGTGTCACACAAACATTTATCACGGCGCGGACATCGAACCCATGGCCATGGCTATACAGACTTCAATAGTGTAGCATTAGAGGCTAATAAAGCGTGTAAAACTTTAGACAATGGTGATCAATATACAAGTTATCAATATCAGAACTAAAGGAATAATGCCTATAAACAAAGGACCAGATGGGTAAATTTGAATGAAAATTGCCCATTAGTGGGACATAATATTAACATTATTATGACATGCATTTACTAAATAAAGTTGATTTGATAGAGTCATACAAAGTTTGCTGGTGGTAGGATATTCATAACCGCCTGGATAGCGACCACCGTACACACCGTACGGTGTAAAATCCGGGATCAGCTAGTGTACATCCGGTTTTTGTCGGGGGTCTAGAGTTGGGGTGCGATGTTTAGCCGTTTTGCGGCCTTCTGAGTACCCTGACACTATACCCTCGACCGCTTCTTCACCTTCTTTCCCATTGCGTAGTGTGAAGGAGTAGGCCGGCATGATTATGTTGAGCAGGGGATAGATCGTCTCTCGCTACTCCATACTCAAATTGGAAGGCACTGCGCTTACCATCAGGTGCAGTGTGGTCATTTAGCCGTGCCAGAATAAAAAAAAATATGTTTTGTATAATTCACCCAAGCCATATCTATAGAAATATAATAATTGTAAGGAAAAGTACTATGTAGACAAAAAATACCGTACTTATACCAGTGCTATTTCTAGCGTAAAAGTAGCAAGTCATTCTTAAATGTTGAATGAGGTTACGCCTTCTATTACAACGATAATTCAGACTTTATTTTGCGCGACAAATGAATTGATTGGAGAAGTTCCGGTATTAACACTGGAATCAGCACACTGACATTTGAACAAATATTGCACCCAACATAGTTGCCGGATTTGTGTGAACAATTGTCCACTTTGATGTGCGTAAAACTGTCGCTGGAGGGCAATTTGTTCAAATATTTGCAGATTGCTACGTTTGGCTTATAGCTGCCATTTTTGTTGATCAAATTTTCTCACACAATTATTTGAAAATGGAATATCTTCGGCGTCTAATGTAACAGAGAATTGGAGTGAAAAGGAATGCGAAGTGACTAAGAACAAAACTGACTTTTTTTACGCATATAATATGATACCGACAAAAAAAGATACGTCTATAAATTTTGGACCTAAACAAAGCTTTATATGACAGCGGTCGATTCATCATGTAATGATCTCAATATAACTTCGTTTCGATAGACCCTTGCATCTTTATTCATCCGTTCAAATAAAATCAATAAAAACATTTATTTTAAAAACGTTTTACGGTATGTCTATACATACGTCATGTTCTAAACAATCTGTCAAGAAACTGCTAAAATTATATTGATAGCGCCAATTTATATATTATCAACATACATTTATGACAATCAATGATAGAATATCTAAATGAGTTATATAATAGTGTGATTTGCGCTATCGCATTAGAATTTCAATCCATTTTTTTATACTGGCGTGGCACTTTTTTTATCCTGTCACGGCAAATTGACCACACTGCACCTGATCAAAATCAAAATCAAAATCAAATATTTATTGAATCCATGAAATGTTATACATTATTTAGATTCAGTCAATTTTTTACTCGACCGCCAGTTCGGAATGCAGTTTCGCTAGAGAAGAACGGGCAAGAAACTTTAGCGTTGCTCTTTTTCAACATTGGTTAACAATATTTCGTAATACAATTATTATACAATTTTAATTTAATTACATTAGATTAGAGCAGCTCAATGTGTGTTAAGCTGCCTTATTGCAAGATTGTGAAATAAAACTCATTACAGCACCTAGTGCCGCACATGACCATCGTGAGAGTTAAATCTCGATTTCTTAAAGCAGTTGGTCCTTACTGAAATAGTCTGAGCAGACCAGTCCACACGAGCCGCACCCGATCACGAGTAGTGACGCATGTGTCAGCCATCGGCCTCCTCAACCATGTTACAGGGAAGAGACCGACCTGGCACATGGCGCCGCAGCAAGCACAGACACTTTAGCGAGCATGACATACCCAGACTAAATACAACAATTAAATACTAAGACAATAATATCTGCCTCGGTGGCGCAGTTGTAATTGCGCATGCGTTACAATTGCTGTGCTGAGGTCTCGGGTTCGATCCCCGGGTCGGGTAAAGTGATATTGGGTTTTTCTAGCTAGAAATTCTCAGTATTAGCCCGGAGTCTGGAATTTGTGCCCGGTATGGCGATAGGCTCGCCCCCTATCACATTATGGGACGGAAATTTGGCGAAAAGTGGGTGTACTGGTTACACCTCTGCCTACCCCTTTAGGGATTACAGGCGTGAGTGTATATGTATGTATGTATGTAATAATATCATATAAAGTAAAGTCATGTAAGGCATATAAGTTCGCAATGTTAAGCAAATAAAATATTGGCATAACTTAATATATATAACTCTTATACAAACATATAAAGTTCCCAATAATAAGTTAATGACTAACTTCTAAGTAATAGGATAACTTATTCCCAAGCCTTTCGGTCATCTAAATATTCAGAAATTTTGTAATAGGCTTTATTACTTAGTTTTCGTTTAATAGTAGCTTTAAAGCATCTTTCATTAAGTTCTTTAATATGATTGGGAACCTTATTGTAGAAGCGTATACAAAGCCCCTTGAAAGAGTTGCCGATTTTGTGGAGCCTTGTTTTATAACTCACAAGATTATTTTTATTTCTAGTATTTACACTATGGACATCACAAATTTTTGGAAATTGTTGTATATTCTTATGAACATACATTAAATTAGCGAATATAAATTGTGATGCTACTGTCATTATATTAATTTCCTTGAATGTCATTATATTGATGGTAAGCGTAGTGTCATTCAATTAGAGTATCAGTACCGAGAGACAATCTATCCCTCGCTCTTTAACACAATCATGCCGGCCTGCTTCTTCACACTAGGCCATGGGCAAGAGGGTGAAGAAGCACTCCAGGGTCTAGTGTCAAAAGTACTCAGAAGGCTGCAACACGGCCAAACATAGTACCCCAACTCTAGACCCCCGACAAAAAATCAAGATTTTCAAACTAGATCCAATTCAACTTTTAAACTATCTTGCCTATTCATCATCAATCAAGCTGGCAGACTGTATGTTTATTATACTGTGCTCATTGAATGTTAACTGAACGCAACGTTGGCCCAGATCTTGACAATGGGCGTAGGTCACTACCGTAGGGCTATGAGTAGAATAAACTGATAGATAAGCAAATGTTTTGTACTGCATGATGCCTATTGTCTAAAAAAATATTTTCGAGTTTATCTTTATACAAGCATTTGCTCGCGGATTCGCCTGCGTAAAATTAAAAAAATACTAAATCTTATCGAAATTGGTTCAATGGTTTATTCGTGAAAACGTAACAGGCAGATAATTTTAGACATCCAATTCTGGGTGAATTAGGGGTTGCTTCATGAAAAACACGTGTAGGTACATTTATTTCTAACCACGTATACGAAATTTCATGCTTCTTATTTTGAAAATGAGTGACTTCCATACATCCGTTATTCCCTTATTTTACCCGCTTAGGGATGAAATTTTCGAAAATCCCTTCTTAGTGGATACTTACAACATGAAAGGCATCAACTACCAAAATTTCAAGTCTGTAGCCCCAGCGGTTTCGGCTCTGCGTTAATGAATCAATCAGGACACGTAAAATATATATGTATAGATAAAAATCTTGTGTGTGTTAGTCAATGATCGAGAACGACTTGACCGATAGACGTCATATGTTAAAATAGATAATTGTTTTACAGATAAAAAACCTTTATGTCTATATATCTTTAATCAGTGTGTCAAACAGATTTAAATTAGGATTCATGTTTTATTTCCTTTGTCCTCCTTTGTCATTACACAGAAAATGTATTTTGTAGCTATTGTTCTGAAATTCAAATTCAAAATACTTATGACTTGGCAGCATGGTATCTGACCTTAACCGTTTCCCTATGGAGCGAATAAAAAAAAACAAATTCAAAATATTTATTGAATCCATGATGTTATACAGTGGCGGATTTGGAGTCTTGGCCGCCTTAAGTTCCAGGATATGTAGAAGGTACCAGGCGCCCCTTTCTCAGCACCCATCAGATTTTGGCAGATTATTGTTATATGATGCTTCGAGTTATTTCTTGTTATCTTTAGTGATTTTTTTGTCACGATTGGCCGCCCCTGATATCTAGGTCTGGGCCTACTGAGCTTTAGGGCAAAGGACAATGGGCGAATTTGTATGAGCCCTGTCCCCACCCACCAACAGACACCATACATATACATTATTATTAAGTGTACCATAAAAACTCTTACCACATCATTTAAATTTAATAAATCAATTGAAATCCCTTACAAAATAAAAAAACATAGATGTTAAATGTTCTTAGTAAACACTGCTATTTTATTGCATTTTTTTACTATTTTGACATACTATTAATAAATATATAAAGAAATATGGTCGCGTAACATTTTGTTATTTGGTAGGGAAAGAAAAGATAAACTGGATCTTGGAAAATGTTATAGTTGGAGACGTCTTATTTGCTCGTATATGTTTAGTACTCTATGTAATTGCAGAAGTTAAAATCTTTCCTCAACAGATGATAGCAATAACAAAAATATTATTGGAGCTCGTGAACTACATTAGTTAAAAACGTCCCGTTTGGACATAAACGTTAAAAACCCTAAGCAATTACAGAAACACCCTACATACGTGGTGCAACACGACCGCCATTCATAGCATGGATGGCATGAATACTTTTTAGTACTTTGTTTTCACAAATATCAAAAGAGATTTAAAATAAAGATTGTCTTATGAAAAACTATTCATTTATGGTTGTTCTTATTTTTTGCATATATTTTTAAAATAATGATATCAGACGAATTAAAAACATAATACTATTTTATTATAATATTAACTAAGGACCCCCGGGTTCGCACGATTTTTGTCAACCTTTGGAGACAGGTACATGTCAATGTGAACTCTTTCTAGATCATTTTAAAATCATAGTGCATTATTTTGATTTAGCCCTTATGGTTTAGCCGGAGTAAGTTTTTTTTTGGCGCGGCAATGTGACCACACTGCTCCTGATGGTAAGTGCAGTGCCGTCCAGGTAGAGTATCAAGTAGCGAGAGACAGTAATGTAATCACCCGAAAATATAATTAGACGATACGATTATCAAACGTTGACTTTACTGTACATTGTACAAATATAATATGTAAGTATTAGGAATACATTTAAACCTTCGGGAAAAATATGCAAATGATAATTATCATGTCGAGGCTGTCGACTGGGCTTATACATCCCTCTCCGATCTTCAGATATAGTATCACAATGCAATCGTGTGATAGTTCAGTAGAAATAACACAAGTTATTTAACTGAGTTAAATAACTTGTAATAACTTCAGAGTTTATTAAACTACTGCCAGTTCCGAATGCAGTTATCCTATGGAGAAGAACTAGCCAGAAACTCCATGGTCGCGTTTTCGTGCAAGAAATCCCCGTTTTCTCCCATCCCCGTTCTTCAGGGTGTTCCACTCGCAATGCGGAATGACCTTAGTGTCCTAGGTATGGATATCCGCTGCGATCTTAATCCAAGGAGTCACATCGAGGGCGTAATATCCGCCACCTCCCGCAGGGTCGGAATCCTGAACAGGGTGCGGCAGTTCTTCACGCCCGGTCAGCTCTACCACATATATAAAGCGCAGGTGCGGCCGGGAATGGAATACTGCTCGCACCTCTGGGACGGTTCCGCAAAATACCTTCTTGATGTCTTGGGTGGGTTGCAGCGGCGGGCCATCCGCATTGTGAATGATGCAGACGTGAGTAACAGTCTGGAGCCGCTACAGCTGCGTAGGGATATTTCCTCGCTTAGCGTGTTCTACCGTCTGTATCATGGCGAATGCTCTGAAGAATTGTTTGATCTTATCCCATCCTCTCCCTTCCATACCAGAACCACGCGTACTGGATTGAAAGAAAGAAAAGATTTTTTACTGTCGGAACGTTAATAATTGATCCGACAATGGGGGTCCCTATTCAGCTACATGCTGCAGTACAGGCTTACCCATACTGCAGCGCTGGTTTTCGATAGAACCCAACCAGTGACGTACACATGTTATACAAAATAAAAGCAAAATAAAAACTCTTGAAAACTAGCCAGTATGAAATGTAACCTAGTAACAAAAATAAACCTGAATTAAGCGTAATATTGCGGAGCCACAGCTTCGTGGTATCTACTACCCCGGCCCGAACCAAGAGGTTCGCAAACTCGTATTTTTGCCGCACCATCAAGCTGTGGAACAGTTTGCCAGCTACCGTGTCCCCTCCTTTCTATGATCCTGGGTCCTTTAGGCGTAGTGTGAAGAAGCTAAACAGCAGGCTGGCATGATTATGTTGAGTAGCGATGGATAGACTGCCTCTTGCTACTCTATCTGGAGGTGAAGTGCAGTCACTTTGCCGCGCAAGCATAAAAAAAAAGTTGACGTAGCATTCGTTAGGTCCCCCGTAGTCTCGTTGAGAACGCGAGTCCCTACCGCTAAACTGCAACCTTGTCGGTTTTATGTAAGACAGCGGTAACATACCAGTTGAGGTAGGCCATTCAAGCTGTAGAAAAAAATTGATTATAATGTAGCTCTACCACCTATATACTATGTTATAGCACGGCGTAATATAGTAAATTCAGCAAAAATTAAATTTTCTATATAAAACAAAAATGTGAAATTAAAAAAAAACTCAATACTTTTCGTTGTTGTCGTCATACCAAAAAATCATCACCTTGCTAAGATTAATCGATTGAGACCAATTTCAAACCTGTTGACGGGTGGGGACACTTGACACATTGTCCTTTACGATAGACAGTGGCTTTGTTGTGTCCTAGCATTGCAGAAGTCTATGAGCGGCGGTGTCTACTTACCATCAGGTCTGCTCGTCTGTCTACCCAGGCAGTAAAAAAACCGCCACTGATATTAAATTATTTAGAATCTTTTTACTCTACCGCCAGTTCAGAATGCAGTTTTAGAGAAGAACGGGCGAGAAATTAAAGCGCTTCTTTTTTCTAAAAGTGGAAACAATATTTAAGAAACAATATACTTCGATAAATAATATTGGATACAATATTGGTTGAATTAGAGCTTATATGTTTATATCTCCGACAAAATTAAAAATGTTTCCAATAAGTCCTAAATATTAAACTATGGAACCACGTATATTAAAACTTTTTTTATATAAGGCTTTATTTATTGACTGCCTTGGTGGCGCAGTTGTAATTGCGCATGCGTTACAACCGCTGTGCTGAGGTCTCGGGTTCGACCCCCGGGTCGGGTAAAGTGATATTGGGTTTTTCTATCTAGAAATTCTCAGTATTAGCCCGGAGTCTGGAACCTGTGCCCGGTATGGCGATAGGCTCGCCCCCTATCACATTATGGGACCGAAATTTGGCGAAAAGTTGGTGTACTGGTTACACCTCTGCCTACCCCTTCGGGGATTATAGGCGTGATGTATATGTATTTTTTATATTTATTTATTAATAGCCATGGATATATACATGTCCTTCAGCCGTTTTCAACTTATACTATTTAAAGTGTTGCTGTACTAAGGATTCGGTAAGTAGTACATGTAAATTAAAAAAATAGTTTGTTATATTTAGGTCCACCGCTATTAATTAAGATATTTGTGAACGAAATATGTGTATTTATTTATTTATTTATTTATTAAGCACATCCACATCATGTATATTGACAATTTCTCTTAAATTAACTTACATCTGATAAGTAGATCTGATATACACGACACTTATGGAGCGCATAACACTTGCTGAATAAGTAGCATGTATATTATATATATGTATACAGACTTATAATAATTATATAAAATTAAGTAAATTAAAATTGAAATTAAAACAATTGAAAAATAAAGACAAAATAATAATAATTAAAAATAAAAAAAAAACAATAAATGAGACCATTAATTCCAGTTGTGCATATTTAGTTTTTGTTTAAAGAGCCGTAAAGAATTGGAAAATATGTCAATGTCTGAATCGCGGGATTGGACTACATTGTATTGATCGAGGAGCCGGTGCAAAGGTGATTGAAGGCCTAAATTAGTTTTGGCAAAAGGAGCACGAAAAATTTTCTCTATTTTATACCTGGGGTAATAGTATAGTATAGTAATAGTATTATATGCTTATATTCTCAACATCACGATGGCAATACTAAAATTCATTTTTGAGTTGAAAAGTTTTATCGACGACTAGTGACATCTATCGGCAGCAAAGGACGAACTGCATATAAATGCAAATACAAAATTACTGCAGCAAAATAATTAATTGCAGATCTTAAACTAGGGTTCTGGATAGAACATAAAGGATACAAAGACACTTAAAAAAAACGAAATAGAGTCGTAAATAATTTAATGTAAAGCCAAATTGACAAACAAGTTGTTTTATTACAAGCACAAAGAGTAGGTACCTGTTCTAAATACTTTGTATTGATTAGATTCCATTTTACATTTACAAAAAAAAACATGTTAATTTGTAAACAATGTTGTTTTGTTCTGAAATTGAGGGTATAATCCTAGTAATATTATAAATGCGAGTGTTTGGATGTATGTTTGTTACTCAATCACGCTGCAACGGCTGGACGGGTGGTTGAAATTTGGCATAGAGATGGATTATAGTCTGGAATAGCACGTAGGCGACTTTTATCCAGGAAAAATGTACAGTTCCCGTGGGATACTCCAGCCCGTTATGGCGCACCCACCGGAAAAAGGCAGGACTTCAAGGGTAAAGTATTATTCATATTATAAAAGTAATTTAATAATATAATAAATTAATTTAATGTTATTTTTATTATTATCACTTTATGTTACTAGGACAGCCTCCGTGGCGCAGCAGGCGAGTAGCAAGCTGTGAAATGAGATGCCGTGAGTTCGATTCCCGCTCCAAGACAAATGTTTGTGTTACAGACAGATATCTGTTTCGGGTGTTGTGGGACCGTAGTCCCTCATACTTGTTGATACCCACGATACAGGTTTTACCCATTATGGGGTCAGGACTATGTGTGACTATTGGATTTCTTATTATTAATTTCTCTAAAATGACTGTAGCCAAACAGTGCCGGAGGATAATACTAGTTATGTATAAGTAGATTTCATTGCGCAAGTAGTTGCAAAAAGAGTTAAAACCAAAATTGATAACAATTAACCAGTAGTTAGAAAAGTAGTTAGGACGGTTGTATTTTATAAGCTTAAATAATTAAGTACGACCTAGTAAGATACACAGGCTGTTCTTTTTAATTACCAATAAAATAAAAAAAAATATATAGACAATCTATGTCTATAAAAAGGTATTTAAGACAGGTCATAATAAGACAGATAACAATTCACCATACAGAGTTAACGGCCTGAGAACTCAGAAACTACCGTCAAAGGCTGGTAGGCAAGGATACAACAAAGAAAAGACTGGGAAAGGATAATAGAGGAAGACCGAAAAAGAGGAGGGGGTCCATGATCGTAAAGGAAAGACGGGAGATAAAAAAGAAGGGGCAGAAAGGGGAACAGAGAAATTGAAAGGAAACTGGACTGATTTGGAAGATAAGACTGTAATGCCTAGACTAGCTAATCTTTCAGACTAACACTACCTTAGCGATGACAACCCGAACAAGTAAAACAGAAAGAAACTTTGAGCTTGTTTTCGAAGTGAAAACTACTTTAGGCACGTTTGGCACTTTTGTAATGGGGAAAGAGCATTGAACTTACTTGATTATTTTACTTAATTGACACAAGCACGCTGATAAAGTTCCCTAACTATTGAAGAGCAATCCTCAACAAAGAGTTGCTATTAGTATTAAGTTTTAATTTAACATAAGAAACCATTATGATTATTATTAATTATTATTCAAGTGTATAACCCCCCACATTTTCAATTTCCATTCATCAGCATATTATACGTTAAACGGGTGTAAGCTTATGTTAAACAACAATTTATTATTTCGTGTCTAGAATTTTGTCATTTGTCTCTAAGGTCAAAATGTCGTTGACACTAAAACCATCAAAATTACTCTCACGTAAAGGGTTTGATATAATACTGTGATTTATTAAATTAAAACGTGTCCTCCAATTTCACATGGAACATAAAATTAGAGATTTACTGTTATTATAATTTAAGGAAATAAATCACTTGTAGAGTTGCGGTACTACATTTGGCCGTTTTACGGCCTTCTAAGTACTCTGACAATAGACCCTCGACCGCTTCTTCACCTTCTTGCCCATTTCGTTGTGTGAAGAAGCAGGCCGGCATGATTGTGTTGAGTAGCGGGGGATAGATCTTCTGTCGCTACTCGATACTCTAATTGGACCGCACTGCGCTTACCATCAGGTGCATTGCGGTCACTTGGGCGTGCCAGGATAAAAAAAATGGGATCAGTGGCGCAGCGGGCAATAGTCGGCTGTGATACAAGCACCACGGGTTCGATCCCGTACCGGAACAAATATTGTGTGAGTACACACAAAAATGCAAACTTTGTTTCGGGTCTGGGTGCTGTGGAACCGTACTCCGTTGTAGTTGATACCTACAATACAGGTTTTTGATAGTATTAGGTCAGAACTTTGCTCGTATTATGTTTGTCAATCACAGGACTATAGAGTCCAGGTCTTTTGAAGGAGTGCAAGGGACCGAAGCCAACACGTAGAGGCCCGATAGATCATTTTAATTTAATTTTGTGATGTGACACCCGCCGACGGCCATCCCTGTGTACACTATACAAGTGCACCCAAGGACAACCCCGGTTGGTGTATGACTATTGTGTGGACGGATAAAAAGTTATTCTGGTTTATTGAGGCGAGGTGTTAGTGGATTGGGTAATTGGGACTATGGGAAGGACTATGGCACCTGCCTGCCCAATGTTAATAGAGTCTATCATTATTATTATACTAAGCCACAAGCGCAGTTTTTACATAATTTTAATTATCTGAACCGTGTAGTAATTAATTGTCGTGTAGTAACCGTATAGTAAAAAGTTATTTCATTGCATAACTACTGGATAAAGACAATATTAATAATGGGAAGCGTAAGACCTTATTTCACACTGACCTAGTCCAGATTGGTGTTTACCAAACCTCAAACCTACGAAAATTTTGTTAAGAATTCTAAGGCGTGGGATTAATTATTTTATTGTTTAATAGAAACAATAACATACATAGGCATAGCTAACTATGGCGCCAGATTTCAAACTTTTTATTACATAAATCCATTTTACATCATCTTTAAAACAACACAGCTTTATGCTTAAAATCTCCATCAGTATGCTAAATAATAATATCTTACTTTTTTTTTATCCTAGCACGGCAAAGTGACCGCACTTCACCTGATGGTAAGCGCAGTACGGTCCAATTAGAGTATCGAGTAGCGAGAGACGGTCTATCCCCCGCTACTCAACACAATCATGCCGGCCTGCTCCTTCACACTACGCCATGGGCAAGAAGGTGAAGAAGCGGTCGAGGGTCTATTATCAGAGTACTTAGAAGGCCGCAAAATGGCCAACATTGTACCCCAACTCTAGACCCCCAAAAATACTATTAATATTCGGAAGCTTGAAATTGGCAACAGTTTTTCATTATATTGTTATTTATACCTGTTTGTACTAGTCCGTAAGCTTTCTATAAAACTAATAAAATTAAATAATAAACTCATTCGGTTAGTATAGTAAGTAGGTTTTTACAAATAGGTTCTAAACTTGTTTCTATTAGCAACTGACAAGGCAGACAGAGAGAAACAGCATGAAGGCATATTCCTAATGAGACTGGAATACATTTAGATTTCTGTCTATTATACGCATTCGTTATATAAGGCCAGTTTTGTCACAGCACGCGATGTGGTTATAATGCTGATACCTTTTAAGTCTATTTCTAAAGACATAACGATTCTGTAATTTCTTATTCTATGATTTGTGACGTATGTGAGCGGATGCAGTGCATTACTATCTAATGTCTAGAGGTCTGAGTCCAAGATATTGTTATAAATAACTCTTAACACTTCCGTCTGTCTAGGAAGCTGGCAAGGTCAGCAGGAATAGGTTGTAACTCAGAAATTATTGTAGGTATTAATAATTAACTTAATAGTATAACGCCCAGCCGGCGTCGTGGTTTGTGGGTTCAGGACAGAGAAACATACGAATATAATCACACGACTTTAATTTACAATACACTACTGTCAACACAACACATATAGGTACACTGGCTAGTGGTAGGTACATTAATAAACAATAATTAACAAATATAATCTTTTAAATAACCGGGACGCGTGTGTTCGCGTCGCGCGCACATATCGTGGGCTTGCGGTTGTTGTGGCGTCGCCGTAGGTGGCGCCACAGCCGCGTGGCGTGACACGGCGGAAGCGGTGTCACGATGCATTTTGAAATTTGAAGTGGAGGGCCGCGTTATAATAGGTAAAATGTCAACATTTCAACTCCAGTTAAGCTTCGTATGATTTATTTAAAGCGAGTTGTTGTTGCCGCGGCTTCTATTATAATCTATAATAGAAGAGAAAAATTTACTAATTATAAATTATAATAATTTTTTTAATGGTTCTGGGTGTTGTGCATAACTATCAGATAACCGGCGAAACCTTGGCGGCGGGGTCGTAAGACCGGCGAGCCCAACATAACCGTCCCGTCTCCCCCCGGCGGGACGGAAGTGATAAATCGCTTTTCCCCGCGAAAAAAAAGTGGGAATAGACTGCCGATACGAATGTAGATGAAGACCAACCACATGCGTCCCTTACTTTTTAATTATATGCGTAATCGTTATTTATTATTGCTTTACCGGTAGAGAAAAAAAATGGGGTTGAAACATGTACAACTGAGAGTCCTATGTAAGTATTCCCAATTTTTATGAAGTCTACCCACCTCCGTTTGGCCAGCGTGGTGGAGTAAGGCCTGACTATTCGCAGCAGTAGAAGAGCCCTGTAACCCGCAGAAGGACAGTTTATTATTAGACTAATAAAATTATTTACTAATAACACAAGTGATGTCATCTTATTGTATAGATCCAATTCGTTAATACTTATTCGATGTTTTGGATGGGTTGCAACGGCGGGCCATCCGCAATGAGAATGATGCATATGTGATCCTAGAGCCGCTACAGCTCCGAAGGGTTATTTCCTCGCTTAGGGTGTTCTACCGTCTGTATCATGGCGAATGCTCTGAAGAATTGTTTAATCTTATCCCTTACTCACGCGTACTGGCTTGCGGAGCCACATCTTCGTGGTGTTTACCCTGGCCCGAACCGAGAGATTCGCAAATTCGTATCTTTGCCCCACCATAAAGCTCTGGAATAGTTTGGCGGCCCACGTGTTCCCTCCTTCCTATAATGCTGGATAATGTAGGCGTAATGACAGCCTTCGTGGCGCAGTTGGCGAGTAACCGGCTGTGAAACGAGGGTTCAATGTGGGTTCGATGTTGTGAGACCGAAAATCTCTCGTAGTCCCTGATACCCACAACACAAGACTTATATCTTAGTGTGGGGTCGAGGCTCTGTGTGTGACTGTTGGGTGTTATTTATTATTTTATTAATGTGTAGTAGATACTCAGCAAGCTGGTAGAATTGTGTCGAGTAGCAAGGAATGGTTTTCTCTCGCTACTTGATACTCTAACTGTAGGTCACTGCGCTAACCATCAGGTGCAGTGTGGTCCTTTTTCCGTGCCATAAAATATATCAAAATATTCAAATGTTGAACTCATATCATTATAGGAACGCGGTGTGATTCGCATATTATATTTACTTGATGTAATATGACATAACGATGAGGCAAATTATTTAAAACTATTGATAAGATGCCAGATAAGGAATCTCAGAGCGTAGTTGCTACAGCGTTCGAGAGGTGAATAGACAGATACTAATGAGCAAAGATGAGTGATCGTGATAATAATACTTGCAGTTATGATGAAGCTGTGGAGTTAACTGGTGAGCTTTTATTACTATAGGAAATAGAAATATTGAAGTAAGATCGAATCCGCGAGCTCTCGCTTCACAGCCAGCTCGCCTACTACCCAGGAAGGCTGTTAAAATGTAATACAATAAGGCCCCGGCAATAGATTCTGTATTTTTTTACAATATTACAATAAATCAACGTAATTAATCTTTGATATCAGAAATTATTCTTTATATTAATGCCATCCAAATTTAGTTCCATAAAACTAGTTATTACGTTGAGAAAAGAAAAGATCAGTTAAAACAGATCGAATATAATTACTAAATTGATTTTAATTAAAAATATTAACACGAATTCTATTCAATTCAATATATAATAATAGCTACAAAACAACATCATTACAATTTAAGAAATAAATATATATATTTTTTTTTAGTGCCTTGATAGGCAGACGGGCCACCTGATCGTAAGTAGTCACCGCCGCCCATAGAATTCTGCAATGCCAGGGCACAGCAAAGCCGCTGCCTACCGTTATTACAATTCAACTTGCTAATGTTCGAACCATTTACGCAAAAAGTTATTTGTTAAATCTCATTATAAATAATAAATAAATACACCCAACAGTCACACACATAGTTCTGACCCCACACTAGGTTAAACCTGTATCGTGGGTATCAAGAACTACGAGGGACTACGGTCCCACAACACCCAGACCCGAAACAAATATCTGTCTGTCACACAAACATTTATCTCGGTGCGGGAATCGAACCCATGGCCTCTCGTTTCACAGCCGGCTACTCGGCCGCTGCGCCACGGAGGCTATCTGTATATATAAAAGAAGAAACTGACTGACTGACTGACTGACTGACTGATCGATCAACGCACAGCCAAAACGGCTGGGGTTAGAGACTTGAAATTTTGACAGTAGGTACCTTTTATCACGTAGGCATCCACTAAGGAAGGGTTTTTGGAAATACCACCCCTAAGGGGGTAAAATAGGGGATGAAAGTTTGTATGAAAATCTGTCATTTTTGAAGTTAAATTCATGAAAATTAGTATTTGGCATTTTGGTTAAAAATAAAAAATATATGTTTCAGGATTTTTGGAAATTCTGCCCCTAAGGGGGTAAAATAGGGAATAAAAGTTTGTATGAAAATCCGTCATTTTTCAGTTAAACGCATGAATATTGGTATTTGGTATTGTATACTTTTTCTCCCAAACATGACCTCCACGCGGGCGGAGCCGCGAGCAACAACTAGTCAATTATAAGTGAACTGAAAATGAACTTCATCGGGTTTATATCATGACAGCTGACTTTCACCAGCTAGTACTGTTGACAGTTCTTATTTCCAGGTCATGGCAAGTACAACTACCTGGTGCTGATGGCATGCTGCGTCATTATAAACGCCGTCGCCATGGACATGTTCGCATTCAGCGTCATCGTCACTGCCTCCAGCTGTGATCTTCAGCTCAGCCTGACCGAGATCGGAGTGCTTGTATCCATACCATTTGCGGGTAATGTTGACATATTTCTGACTTCTTCCAATTTCAGGAGGGTTACTCTTTATACTCGATTCCAATTTAAAATAGGATAGGGATTGGGATAGAAAACTGTACAATTGTCACTCTTGAACACCAGCGCACGATTTAACTGAACACCGCGGAAGTTTTAGTAACTAAATGAAATAGAGTATTTACGATCGCTAGTTCGTAAATATTCTATTTCATTTAGTTGAGTGAGTTAGAGTGCCAATATCTTCTAGATTGGAATTGAAACTGTATCGAGTTCGAGATTGGAATTGATTTCAAGAGTGGGCCTACAGTTCATGGAGTATGAGCTAGTAACCATATGAATCGAATTTTTTTTTCGAGTCTGGGTGTTAGGGGACCGTTAGTTCCTCGTAGGAACCTCGTCTTCATGTCCATGGTACAGATTACAGGACTACGTATCTGATTGTTGGCTTAGATGTTGATTGAAAAAGAGACTACATTTGAACAATTTTTTTATCCTGGCACGGCAGAGTGACCACACTGCACCTGATGGTAAGTGCAGTACCGTCCAGTTATAGTATCAAGTAGCGAGAGATAATCAAACCCTCTCTACTCAACACAATCACAACGGCTTGCTGTGTAGCTTCTTCACTCTACTCCATGGGGCAAGAAGGTCAAGAAGCGGTGGAGGGTCTTGTGTCAGAGTACTCAGAAGGCAACATAAACGACTCAATGAAAATTGCTTGAAACCATGAATTATATTATTGTAACATCGGTCCATCCTATCGCATTCTAGCCTTATTCAAATTGACTAGGTGAATGACGTCAAATGTCATAAGAATGAGTAGCTGGTTACTACTCAATAGATGTGTCTACTCTGGAATAAGATTGAGCTGATGCTATACAATGTTAAAAGTAATTCAGACGGCGCATAACTTCTTCAGTCGCTCGATTGTCACCCAAGATTTCTGCACATTCTAGCCGTTTGTTACTATTCATAGATCTTAATAAAAACTATTATATCGTTTTGCAAATATTTCAGGGTTTCTCTTCGCCTACCCATGGGGATATTACGCAGATACCCACGGAAGAAAGAAAGCCCTCATCCTATCATCTTCTGTGGGCTGCTTCTTTGCCATTCTGACTAGCTTAGCTACGAGCTGGCAGTTCATGCTCGTCACGAAGCTCTTGGCCAGTAGCTTGTAAGTTACTAAAGATGCTTTTTACTTTAATAGTGTCGTAAGAGTGAAATTTAAATTCTGGAGCAAAGCGTACATGCATAATGGCTTGTCGTTAACAGTTTAAATAGCACAGTGGATGAAGAGGCGGCTGTGAATAGAGGAGAAGCCCAAGAAGAACCACAAGAAATTGTTTCAGGACTGGTTTAGTTAATAGATATGTATCGTCCTATGGTATCACTATTTTAATTTACTTACTCGATGATATATTTGTAATTTTTGTTCTTTCTTTGAGATTCCTTTAATCCTGGGTCCTTTAGGCGTAGTGTGAAGAAACTACACAGCAGGCCGGCATGATTGTGTTGAGTAGCGGGGGATAGATAGTCTCTCGCTACTTGATACTCTAATAGGATGGCACTGCGCTTATCACCAGGTGCAGTGTAGACACTTTGTCGTGCCAGATAAAAAAAAACAGATTTGAATTGACATTTGTCATCTAAATTAATTTTTATTCTGGCACCGCATAGCATCGGCACTGTATTTAATATTTCGCTGCAAAAATAACGTGCCACACAAAAATTTAAACTTTTTTCTTTTCAGTTCGACTGCAGGCTTTATGCTCACCATCACGCTACTTGGAGAATGTACTGGACAGAAGCGGAGAAATCAATACCTGTTCATTTTAAACAGCATCAATTTGGCTGCAGAGTTGGTGTATTTTGGTGAGTTAATTTCAGACTTGGTGATAATGACTTGACTGTAGCGATTATGTTTAGCACAGAATTTTGCATTCCCTTTTTTTTATTCTAGCACGGCAAAATGAACGCACTTCACCTGATGGTAAGCGCAGTACGGTCCAATTAGAGTATCGAGTAGCGAGAGACGATCTATTCCCCGCTACTCAACACAATCATGCCGGCCTGCTCCTTCACACTACGCCATGGGCAAGAAGGTGAGGAAGCGGTCGGGGGTCTATTGTCAGAGTACTCAGAAGGCCGCAAAATGGCCAAACATTGTACCTCAACTCTAGACCACTGTACTGTACACTGGCTGATCCCGGAACGCGACACACTTGCGAGTGCCACTATGGCGGGTTTTTCACCCTGTGTACGGTGGTCGCTATCCGGGCGGATATGAATATCCTACTACCAGCACCTTCTACTGATCATTCCAAAACTTCGTGATACAGTAAAGAAAACGTATAATAATAGATTAGTCTTGCATATTTGATAATTTGTGATAATCACGGGTTCCTTAACTAATGAGAGGGGTTACCCCTGAGTCTACAATGAAGGCCTAATAGGCTTCACATACCTTTGATATTCTTATTTAAAATTCTCAGGTATTTACATGTTTCCTAACTGGTTTCCTTTACCGTAAAGTAAGCAATAATTAAATGAAGCAGCGATAGCCTAGTTGGTTGCGGTACGGACTGCCAAGACGAAAGTCGTAGGTTCGAAACCCAAGTTGCATACACCTCTGACTTTTCTAAAGTTATGTGTGTATTAAAATGTTAATTATCGCTTGCTTTAACGGTGAAGGAAAACATCGTGAGGAAACCTGCATATCTGAGAATTTTTTCGAAGGTATGAGAAGTCTGCCAACCCGCATTAGGCCAGCGTGGTGGACTAAGGCCTAACCCCTCTCATTAGTAGAGGAGGCCCGTGCCCAGCAGTGGGACAGTGTTTAATACAGGGCTAGTATTATAAGCGATAATTAACATAGGTTATCCACGTAACTTCGAGAAGTCCGAGGTGTATGCCATTTGGGCTTGTTTCGAAACCGCAACTCTCATATCAACACTCTGTACCAATTCCAATGCGGCTAAAGCGGCTTTTTTCTGAAGAACCATTTCTGAATTGAAATCATTAATTGCACTTAGCCCTTTACAGTTAGCAAAAGTGACGCTATATTGTTTTTCGCACAGGATTAGCCTATTTCATTTTGCCCCTGGACTTCGCCATTATTACACCCTGGACTGCCCTCACATTGAAGCCTTGGCGTCTCCTAGCTTTCGTACTGGCACTGCAATTGGGTATCGGAGCTCTGATGATGAGCTTCCTATACGAGAGTCCCAAGTTTCTGGCTAATCGTGGAGATATTTCCGAGGCTTTGGAGGTGCTGCAGAAAATGTATGAACACAATGGTGGGGAGAAAGATTCTTATCCGGTAAGTACTTTTAAAGTGGGTTGAAAAAAGCTGACAGTAAATCGGGATTAGCTGAAGACGCATTGAATCCGTGGAGGACTTGATTTGAAGGAATGTCCCATTTTTGGACAGCGGAGGTCTTGTTTGTTTGAACGTGCAGAAAAAAATGGTAGAAATGTCTTAGAAATAGTAAGTACTAATCTTAGTTCATATTACGTCATGATAATTTGTGGATATATGAAATCTTTAAGAATTATTAAGAGTCCATCTGTTGTAATACCATAGTTTAATATGGTAATAAATCTTCTGGTAATATTTGATCAAATGGTAGAACCAGCATGGACAGTTTTGACTATGACTGGGCCGGCTTGACCGGGTTAATACCACTGTCATACAGAAAACCGACGTGAAGTAACAGATTGCTGATGTGTTTCGTCAATGAAACACGCATCCTACAATTTAGTTATAGCAATATTACATCAATTTGTCATTTGCTATCGTCGTTTACCAAAGGTTTAGAAAATGTTTTATCGACTTATTTTGGGCAGTGATCTCGGAGGTCTAGAGTTTGATTGTCACGTTATACAGCACAAAATACTTTAGGTCTCACCACACCCAGACCCTAAACAGATATTTGTGGATCACATAAACATTTATCACGTGAACCCGAAGCCTCTCGGTTCACAGTCGACTACTCACTTACTATTATATAGTATGTAATGAATCAAGATAAAGTTGAATCTTCCTTTCCAACCTAGATACCGTCCGGCCCTTCTACCAAATGTCTGTTTAAATTGCAGGTCAAAAACATATTAACGACAGAAATGGTATCGAATAAATTGTCTTTGTGGGAGTCTTTGGTGAAGCAGACAGTTCCCATATTCAAGCCACCATTGCTATGGAGGACGTTGCAGCTGTTTTACTTGCTAGCTCTACTCTGCAGCACGTAAGTTGCTAAGAAAATGAGTTTAGGCTCTGTTGTTGCAATCGTTGTCATTTTGTGAGCCTTTTTTATAGCTAATACGTTAATCCATAGCCAGCTATAGTCACTACTCTTGTTACTGTTTAAACAGAGAAGAATGAAATCGACGGTCCCCAGGTAAACTATAGAAATTGAAAAAAATGAAAAATAATTTACAACATTAAAGTTGCTACTTTCAATGTTTTAATACGTTTACTTTATGCACTATCAATTCTGTTCAATTGAAAAACATTTGAGGTATAAAAATTGGTACAAAATTATATTATAGAATAATAAATCTTTATCTCTACTTACCATTAGTGCAATACAACAAAAATGTTATTTTTTCAATTTCGATAGTTTACGTGGGGACCATCGAAATCCATCTAGCTGAAACCTTGTGATGATTCTGCTATGAAATGAGACTTTCAATCAACTACGGTTGGAACAACACGATCTTTGCCAAAAATATTCCTGTGTACAATTAAATGACACAAGGAGTAAGGTCTTGCTTGATATACGCCTGTCTAAAATGAATTGCAATTACACCACTTAGAACATTGATAAAAAAAACGCTATGTGACTACACTGTGTTAATTAATCCAAGATATAAGATGACTGCCCGTCTATACTAAACTTCGACAATGCTTATACCTCTCTTTTAGGACTCGCTTAGTTATAAAGTGCATTGCAATAACCGTCGGCTATGCAAATTTTAGACAGCGTGAACTTGATATTTGGGGGAGACTTTGTTCCCGGATTTAATAGGTGCACTCCAACTGAAATTTTAGAGCAGGTTTAATATCCAATTAAATAATTTGATATCTCATAATCTAATTCATATAAATAGTCGTTAAAATTTTAATGTTTTAAAATTATAGGTGCCATCTGTTGACAGGATTACCTATAATCGTAATTTAGGATAACGCGTATAGATGATTAGGAGCCACCACTATATTACATTAATTTATTTTTACATAGATTACGTAACTGATCAGTATCGTTGTAAAGTTCCGCACGGGTCGATTAGTTTTTTTTTATCCTAGCACGGCAAAGTGACCGCACTGCACCTGATGGTAAGAGCAGTGCGGTCCAATTAGAGGATCGAGTAGCGAGAGCCGATCTATCCCCCGCTACTCAACACAATCATGCCGGCCTGCTCCTTCACACTACGCCATGGGCAAGAAGGTGAAGAAGCGGTCGAGGGTATATTGTCAGAGTACTCAGAAGGCCGCAAAATGGCCAAACATTGTACCTCAACTCTAGACCCCCGAGAAAAACCGAATGTACACTGGCTGATCCCGGTTTTTCACCCTGTGTACGGTGATCGCTATCCGGGTGAATATGAATATCCTACCACCAGCAAAAGTTTGTTTTTAATTCTTTTTAACCGGTGCGCCACAGAAGCTGTCGATGAATGAAAGATATGCTTCAAATGAAATTAAATCATTTATTTGTAAATGTACAATAGGTGTTTTGTTTATGGCTAGTTCTCTACATTTTACTTAAACAGTACACAAAATCTTTTCTAATTTAACCAAAGTAAACCATCTTCTACTTTAAACATAACTTTAAGAACATTGTTACATTACATTACTTTTTTAAATTCATTACATTATATTCATTAAGACTGAACGAATTCTTCAATAGACTAAAGCATCTACCAATGAGGAAATCTTTGAGTTTATTTTTGTGTAAATTTACATTTACTATATCTTTAATATCCAGACTAAGATCATGTCACTTTGTTACAGTAATAACGTCTTCATCGTGCTATTCCCGACTATTGTGAATGATTTCTTCAACTCGTTCGCTAATGGCTGGAATGATGACTTGAGCTTCTGCGAGAGATTATTCACCGATAGCAACTATGTTACCACTAATGAAGATGTAAGTTTATTTAATATAGTAATTCACATCATAACTTAACCTATAAATTTCTAAGGTTTAGGCAGAGGGACCACTAATACTATAACTAACTCCTATTTTATCGGGCACAGTGTCAAACCCAGTCTTATCCGTTAAAATATCAGGCAGCATTTATTTATGAACCTGGTATCGAGCCTTGAACTTTGTAGTTTTTATATTATAAACAAATCAATCATTTTATGAGAACGCTGAAAGCCAACCCAGGTAATGCTTTCTGCCTTCTTGGATTTTTTTTTTATCTTAATATTTTATTAAACTTCGTCCAGCGTTAGCCGTATTTTTTATCATAATTTTCTTTACCTATACATCATTGTAACTAGAAACAAATCAATATTTCGAACTTATTTTTCACAGTACGTCTGCAACGATACAGTTTCAAAAAACACTATCTACAGTGGCATTGCATATGGTCTTTTCTTCGGAGTCCTAAACCTGGTTGCCTCTACCCTGGCTGCGAGGAGACGGTTGGTCCTCATCACGACGCTCGTCGTGTCTGGGGTCAGCTGCTGCCTGGTAAACCTCAAGGATCCTGTCTCCAACATGGTGTTCTTCATCCTGTTGCAGAGTACTGCGGTTGGGATCGGCAGTGTCGTTTCTTATTTCGTCGATTTGTATTCTACTTCTTACAGGTAATTATTTTTAGGGGGTTTGTTCTATCCTGGCACGGCAAAGTGACCACACTACACCTGTGTACTGCACGGTAAGTGCCGTCCAAGTAGAGTATCGAGTAGCGAGGGAGAATCTATTCCTCGCTACTCAACACAATCATGCCGGCCTAGCTCTTCACACTACGCCATGGGCAAGGAGGTGAAGAAGCGGTCCAGGGTCTAGTGTCAGAGTACTCAGAAGGCCGCAAAACAGTTAAACATCGTACCCCAACTCTAGACCCTCGACAAAATCGTTTTCCGATTCTTATATGGAAAAAAATATACCTTATATGATCCCTTTGTTGTCCCTTCGTGTGACAAAATCCTTTTTCTCGGGAATAACTGGAGCTATCAAATTCTGTCAGTCTGTGTTGTAAGGCCTTTTTCTCAGAAGTAGCTTGAGATATCATTTTGAAATTAATTTGGAATATTAAGGCCTATGACCTCATACAGTTGTAAAAAATCCTAGCGTAATACCGTAAACAGATTGCATTCAAAGCGTAAAATTAACAAAATTATAATCCTTTAACACTTTGCCTAATATTATTTATAAATCATAAATATTCCAAAAAAACTCACATACTCCTTAGACGACATTAAAAAAATAGTTCATGGGTATTATGAGGGACGTACTACTACAACACCCAGGTCTGAAACGAATCTTTGAGGATCACATAAAATTTCCTGTGCACGGATTGAACCCACGGCCTGGTATATCAGCTCATCCTCTGCGGCAGTTGTCAGTCTACGAGTCTTACCTTACATTAAATTGTGATTCCAGGGGCCTCGTTACCAGCTTGGGTCTGATGTTTGCAAGACAGATCTCGTTCATCGGAGTCAACATTATCACAGCTGTCATCACGCACAACTGTAACATAACCTTCTTTAGCTGGTCGGTGTTCGTATTCAGTAAGTCAAGTATTAGCTTATTTTATTTTTCTTATACGGCAAAATGATCATACATACTTGGTGGTAAGCACTGAGCAGTTAATTTAGAGTATCAAGACTCAAGTCCTGTGAAACGACTATTCCTCACTGCTCGACACAATCATGCCGATCAGCTGTGTAGCTTCTTCACACTATGCCTAAAGGACCCAGGAATATTGAAAGCACTATGAATATTGGAGCTCGGTAGCTGGGAAACTGTTCCAAAGCTAAAGTTATTTGATGGTAATGACTAGAGCATTGGTCACACGGTCAGTGGCTTGCCGGCCAACAGACCTCCCTTCTTACCCTGTTATGTCAGCAAAGTATGCAAGATTCCATTATAAAATATATTTGTGTAGAAATAAAGAAAGAAAGAAATATCCTGGCAAACGGCATACACCTCTGACTTGTCTATAGTTACGTGTGTATTAAATGTTAATTATAGCTTGCTTTAACGGTCAAGGAAGACATCGCGAGGAAACCTGCATACCTTAGAATTCTCATACGAATTTCGAAGGTATGTGAACTGTACCTGAACTCGCATGAGGCCAGCGTGGTGGACTAAGGCCTAACCCCTCACATTAGTGTAGGAGGCCCGACCAAAACGGATCAAACACAGCTTAGTACTGCAGAATGAACTACAGCGCTGATTTTATATTTATGTATATATATCCATACCTATGCGCTCAAGGCTTTATACTTACGCATATATTAGCACGATTCATTTTAAGGTACTGTCGCGACGATGACTTTATCATGGATCTTTCATTTGTACTATCTTTCTGCAACATATTATTATGATTAGTTTAGATTAGTAATGTTATAGGATCATTAAGGCTGGGGCTGCCAGCCCCATACAAACATCGGTTAAAGCTAAAACCTCAGCTTAAAACTTCAGCTTGGGCGCTAGACATGCAGCATTTTTGTGGTTTTTCTTTGTTTTTTTAGGAAAGGCGAATATATGGCTATACCTGTTTGGCAGGAGGCCACAACACTTCTTTAAGTATTGGATACGCAATATTTCCAGACAATTTGCATTATAGATTAGTACTATCTACTTATTTAAGAATTTATTTACAATATTGGAGAACATTTATATGAATTCTATTGGCCCAGCAAAATTTGACATAGTTAACGTATTTTTTTTTAACTATTGGATCAACCTACTTCCCAGGAATTCCTTGGAGCTCTACATAATTTTATCATTTACGACAAATGGCCTCAATAAAGTCAGTTGGAATATTTCTTTTGTTGCAGGTGGCATCGTAGTGTCTGCATTTCTACCTTCAGACACGATAACAACCAAATAGTATTCTTCATCATCATCATCATCATCGGCCTGTAGCAGTCCACTGCTGGACATAGGCCTCCCCTAAAACGCGCCATTTAACCCTGTCTTCAGCTTGTCTCATCCAGCTTCTGCCAGCGACCTTTCGCAAATCGTCACTCCACCTAGCTGGAGGGCGTCCTACACTACGCTTGCCGAGTCGCGGTCTCCACTCGAGAACTTGTTTACCCCAGCAGTTATCGGTCCTTCGACAGATATGGCCTGCCCACTGCCATTTCAGCTTGCTAATCCTGTGTGCTATGTCGATGACTTGGGTTCTCTGTTGGATAACCTCGTTACCATAGCTCGCTGAGCGACTTTGAACTCTTATAGTAAATTAATAACATTTAATAGTATTCTTAATAATCTTAATAAATATACAAGCTACTAAGTATAATTCTTCTGTACACGTGTTTGTCACCTAACTCCTCCTAAACGGCTGGACCGATTTGAATGAAATTTTGTGTGTATATTTCAATGGGTTTCTGGATGGTTTGAAACACAATTGGACCCGTTAGGTGCGCTGCTGTTGGTGTGCCACCATATTTGATTTGCTGGGATTTGTGGTAGAAATGCCAAAGACTGTGATCTTCAAAATATCATATTGAATGTGGCGCTGCTTTTCCGGGCAGGACGACGTCTGTCGAGTCCGCTAGTTGTTTATAATTTTATATATTGTACAATAAAAATAAATTACTGCTTCGAAATTCATTTATTTCAACTCCTTTCAATAGTAACGAACTGCCATCGAAAAAAGTATTTTTATTTTCGAATACGCATAGCCTCACGATATGAATGGCTCGTTCTTATAATGTAGATATTATTAATTATTCATGAGCACATTTTCATTGATAATTCTAAATTATCGAGTTGACGTTATTTTCAAAAACATAATTAAGAATAGTGGCAGTGTAATTTTTTCTATCTATATTTATAAAAAATCAGGTCCCGTATGATTGTGGTTGCAAAACTCAAAAACAGCTGGAGAAATTCTGATAAAATATTGAGGCAATCTTCAGATTATCCCACCAGGTGTTCTGTAAACCCTGGTAGCGATCGGATTGACAGTTTTTTTTTTGGCTCTGGGAATTTGTGTCATGTTTCCATTAATTAAATTGTGATGGTCAAGTGTTAGGTATGGTGATGGGACATATAAATCGAGAATGATCCCAAGTGTAAATCTGTTAAATACAATAAATTACTATCTAATATAAAGAATAACAGTAAACGGTATGCAGCGGCTTTGCTGTGCATTGCAAAAGTCTATGGGCGGCGGAGACTACTTACCATCAGGTGCTCCGTCTGCTCGCCTGTCTATCCCGGCAGTAAAAAAAATCTGGTAAAAATAATTCCTTTTTAAAAAAACTGTGCCTTGACGACGCGTCCACTCGCCGGCCGTGGGCTGGGCTTGCGCGGCCGCACGGTGACGGCAGTGGGTGGGAACGAGAGATGGCATCGGCAAAAATATTTTATATAAAATTGTATTGACCAATTATTATTGTTATGTAAAGCAATGTATCTATTTAATACTATTTAAAAGTTTAATAAGTATAATATGTACCAATATATGTAAGTATATAAATACAGTATAATATATATACCTACGTATGTGTTTATTTTAATAAAGTGTTATTTTGTATATTATTTAATATAGAATTTAACTATGGTATATATGTGTTTTATTATTATTATTATTATATCAACTAGCTGGCGTCCGTACGTCACTTAAGGTGACCACTGAAAACCAGCGCTGTGTGGTGGTATGTACTATGTACGTGCCGCAGCACAGCAATATGCTGAGTGGTCACCTACCTGTCACAGCTGCAACAAGCAAGTGCCAAATAGTTAATAGTCTATATATATAGTTATAGTCTCAGCTCCATACAGAAAGATTGGAAAGACCAGGCATCTCATTAGTCGGACCTTAGTGTTTCTGGTTATTCGCCGATCTTTCCAGATCTTTGTGAGTTTTTCCACTGAAGACCTAGTCATGGCGCAGCGTCGTCGGATCTCGTTTTCGCACCCTCCGATGTTGGTGATAGTGGAGCCTAGGTATACATAACTTCCCACTACTTCACATCCCGCTATATTTTGGACGTCAGGTCGGTTGTTTTCCATTCGATCTACGATCATAATTTTGGTTTTATCCCGATTAATTAGGAGTCCAAAGTCCAGCGATGTGGTTTCCAACCGTCGAAGGAGAGCTTCGATTTCATCTCTTGTTGTAGCTAGGAGAGTTGTGTCGTCGGCGTATCTTATATTTGATATTTTTCGACCTCCCATCGATATTCCTTTATCCCAATCTTCCAAGACGACTCTCATTATGTACTCTGTGTATATGTTAAATAACAGGGGAGATAATATACAACCCTGTCTGACGCCGGCTTGAGTTTTAAAAGGTTCAGAGTCCATACCATCCACTCGAACAGCAGCTGTACCGTCTTCATACAGTCGTCTAATGAGATGTACGAGATGTTGTGGTACACCCATTTCCGACAGTATCTGCCAAATTAAAATTAAAAAATAATTAATAATAAATAAATAATAATAATGTTAAATACCTTATTAAGGTATTTAACCTTATGAATAATTAATTGCTAGTGTATTGATGATGCTATGTATGTATGTATACATAAGCTGATATGCTTTTCTTAAAAATTCTTTACTTTTTTTAAATGTTCTGACTTGTTATAAGAGCTATGTAATTGCCTACTTGATCAATAAACGATTTCATTTCATTTAATTTTATTTCATTGTTTTCATATTCGCCACCTAACGCAGGGTCAGAATTCTGAACAGGGTGCAGCGATTTTTCACGCCTGATCAGCTCTGCCGCGTATAGAAACTGCGGGTGCGGCCAGGAATGGAATACTGCTCGCACCTCTGGGACGGTTCCGCTAAATATCTACTCGATACCTTGGACGGTTTGAAGGGGCGGGCCATCCGCATTGAGAATTATGCAGACGTCACCAACAGCCTAGAGCCGCTACAGCTGCGCAGGAACATTTCCTCACGTGTTCTACCATTTGTATCCTGACGAATGCTTTCTATCATTCCGTTTTTTTTAATCTTATCCCATTCTCTGTATTCCACACCTGACAATGCATATCTACTGGCTTAAAAACCATCAAGTTGTGGAACAGTTTGCAGGCTTATGTTCTCCCTCCTTCCTATTGTAAGAATCGATATTATTGTAGTATGTTTTAAAGATAGTGTTGTGATGATTTAATGTAGTTCAACATATTCAGTGTGAATTGAGTGTACAATAGTTTTGCTATTTTGAAGGTAGTTTCGAGTTTTTTATCGGATGATCTCACTCACGGAGTGTGGGACAACGAAAAAAACAATATAAAAGAGCACCTCGCCATTTGACTGGCAATTCGGGAGTAATCATTGAACAGTTAGTAGCTTTAGAGCTCGTAATGCCGAAATACTGTTTAAAGTAATAAGTTAACGTGATGTGAAAGTGTTTTTGTGTTTCGAATATTGTAAAGTAAACTGTGACGTGTTTAAAAAAGCAACCATGGGGTTTCTTGCCAGCTCTTCCCCAATGGATTACCGCATTCCGAACTGGCAGTAGCTTAATAAACTATGAAGTGTTGATGAAGTGAACTTGTGTTTATCTACCGAACTATCATACGCTATGCATCCTGGCTATGTCTGGAAATCAGAAAGAGATGTAAGCCATCTCGTCTGCCTAGACATGTTGACGTATACTCTATGATCTATGATCCTGGGTCCTTTAAGCGTAGTGAGAAGAAGCTACTCATCAGGCCGGCATGATTGTGTTGAGTAGCGAGGGATGGTTGTCACTCGCTACTTGATACTGTACCTGGACGGCACTCAGCTTACCATCAGTTGCAGTATTGTCACGTTGCCAGGGTAAAAAAACACTCACTATACAAAAACCCCATGCCGGAGTCATAGTTCTTTGTTTGCTCACTTCACCGTTCCAGGATACAAAAATGAGTAATACTCCGACTATAAATAATAATAATAATAATAATAATAATAATAATAATTTAATTCCATAAAAAAAGTACAGTATACATTTCATTTCTTAGAATTAATAGCATTATAGGATGGTTGTACAATATGGAGATGAATTAACTATATGGAGAGTACAAACATTGCACTATACATGAAGACATACAACTCAGTCTACCCCGTGACCATGACAGTAAAGCCTTCAAAACGTCCGCGTTGGGTAAAAAAAGTAAAATAAACCGCGATTAAATCCGTTTTATTTAAAGTATAAATAAAATTAATTTAAAAGTGGTAGAGCCACGCTGTAGACATGTTTGTCTACAGCATGAATGGGCCGGCTCGTCCGGGGTAGTACCACTGTCTCACAGAAAACCAACGTAAAGTGACAGTTCACTGTCGCGTTTCGTATGGTAAGTGAGATATCCGGAGGCCCAGATTCCCCCTTCCCTTCCCTAATCCCTATTCTTGTCCTTTAAGGCCGACAGCGCATACATGATACTTTCGGTATTGTGGATGTTCATGGGCGGTGGATATCACTTAACATCAGGTGACCCACTGGCTCGTTTGTCGGACTATGATATAAAAAAAAAATATCTATAAAATATATTAAATCTACTACCTATTCGGGTTATAAACTTAAGTTAATGTTGGCATTTAAATGATGCAATTATCATTTACCTTAAACAATAAGCCATTAAATACTATGAAATTGATTTGTTTACTGTTGTAAAGTTACGTGTTATTTACATATGTCATCTCTTAGTCAACTCGAGCGATATGCTTATCAAAAATATTAATTTAGTACCAACATTTATTTATTAAAGTGGGAGGCACAAAGTCATACCGAATATAACAAAAGACAACTGCCATTGAAAATATTAAAAAAATTATGCACCTACCAGCGAGCTTGAACCCACGCGGCCAAACCTGTATTGGGTATCAATATGAGATACAGTACTATCACACCCAGGCCAAAATATTTAGGAATCCCATAAACATTTTGGTGCAGCCGGCTGTGCAGCTTCTTCACACTACGCCATGGGGACAAGGACTTCAAGAAGCGGTCGAGGGTCTAGTATCAGAGTACTCAGAATGCCCCAACACGGCCAAACATCGTACCTCAACTCTAGACCCCTGACAAAAACCGGATGTACACTGGCTGACTTCTATGGCGGGTTTTACACTCTGTGTACGGTGGTCACTATTCGGTGTAGCGACTACCGTACACAGGGTGTAAAACCACTGTAAAAAAACAAAACTATGGGGTCGGCTAGTGTACGTCTGGGGAGTCTAGAGTTGGGGTACGTTTGTGGCCTTCTGAGTACTCTGACACTAGACCCTCGGCCGCTTCTTCACATTCTTGCCCATGGCGTAGTGTGAAGAAGCTGCACAGCAGGCTCGCATGATAGTGTCGCGTAGCGGGGGATTGATTGTCTCTCGCTACTTGATACTCTAACTGGACGGCACTACGCTTACCATCAGGTGCAGAGTGGTCACTTTGCGGTGCCAAGAAAAAAATTCACGCGTGTCCTGACATCAAGCCGGGCTTGCAGAGATAATTACTTGCTTCTGCATTAAACCTTCAAATCAACTGGCACATGAAACAATAAGCTGGATGGCACTGGCTGCTGACATTGTAAAATATTTACAGATAACTCGAAACAGAAACATGTTTCTGAAGATGTGAACTTACCAGAACCCTGCGATTAAATGCATGTAATATTTCAAAAATGACAAGCTCATATTTAATTTTAATCGCATGCAGTTCCATTGAACTTATGAGCCTGTAAATAAACGGATATGTATATGCTAGTTGTTCTTTGTTTTCATCCCAAAAACAATTGATTTATTCAATATTGTAGTTGATACAATCTTTATATAATTTAATTAATAAGTTACATAAAACTTATTGAAAGAACTTCATAAATCAGCTAATTAATAAATAATAGGGTAGTTTCTTGTGTTTAATCTTGTACATTATTCGATATGCAAGCAAATATAATGGCGCACAGGGTCGTAAGGCGCATCGTCCTAGATTCGATACTGACGCAGGTGTTTACGGGGCACGGCGGGTTCTCAGAGTACTTACATCGTTTTAACTGCAAGGGGAGCTCGGCGTGCCATTGTGACCCTGACGTTCGGGAGACGGTCCCACACCTCCTGCTCGATTGTGCCATCCATGCAGTGGATCGCTTAGACTTAGAATATAATATAGACTGTAAATTAGAATTAGATAATATACATAAAATAGTTAAAAGTAAGTATATGATAGATAATTTTTTAAAATATTGTATAAAAATAGTAAGTAAAGTCAATAAGAGGAACAAATAGTAAAAATAAATTACTAAATATATAATAGAGATTATATAAAAATAGTAATTTAATTAAGATAAAATAATATTGTATAAAAAAGATAAATAGATTAAGGAAAATATTATAATAAGAAAAATGTTAATAATAGAAATAAGGACAAAATGTTTATATTATAAAAATGTCATAAATTTAAGAACTGAAAAATAAAAGAAAAATAGCTAGGATAGTTTAGAAAAGGGAGAACTAGGAGAATAGGAAGACTTAAAATAAAGAAAGAGTAGGAAGGGAATGGGGGTGTATAAGGACTCTGCCCCTAGGGTAGGGGAATGTGAGTGGGGCATGGCGCCCCACATTAAAAAAAAGCAAATATAATACGCAAAAGAAACCCTTTTGTGAAAACAGAATTAAAATGACTTGAAAAATGAGTTCACAATATTTATTTTAAATATTGGTATGAGCAAAAATGGGTGCGTAGTGGGAACATCTCACTATCTCCCTCGCACAGCGGCACAGTAATGGCCATTCTGAGAAGTGAAAATTTCATATAATGCATCCTTTTGCTGCCATATGACAATTACCCCTTTCAGCAGATTTGAATGGCGTCTAATTTATTTATTTTTGTATAATAGGTTTTAGGTAATGTAACTTGTTGATGAAAATAATAAAAGATATCGTGTCAATTATCAAATGACAGAAAAAGAATGCGTGATGTGATTTAAGACGTCACGGCTTGGTTTTGCCATTGTGCATACGTAGGAGGGAGATAGTGATATGTTCCCAATGCGCACCCACTCTAGCTCAAGCCAATGATTAAAATAATTAACGGTAGGCAGCGGCTTTGCTGTGCCCTGGCATTGCAGAAGTCTATGGGCGGCGATGATTTACCATCAGTTGGCCCGTCTGCACGTCTGCCTATCAAGGCACTAAAAACAAAAAAAAATTAAAATAATAGCTGCGGCTTCATTTTCAAATCTTACTTATTTCGATTCTATGTTGCGAAGAATGGTTTCTTTCTCGCATTATTTTTTAATAATATCTAAAGACAGGAAACGGCCCATTTATAAGAAAACGAGGATTTTTATTTGGCCATTAACATACGACTAATGTAAAACAAACATGTAGATAGAAAGTTCCAACTAGTTATTTATGTAGGTTATCATTTAATAAGGTATGTTGTACCTGTCTATACAATTATCAAGTTTCGTTTAGTTAATTATGTTATAAAGTAAACAAGACACATACTAACAAAAGACAGTTTAACAAAAAATCGCCTTAAAACTTTCAAAATACCTGGCATTTTGTTGGGATATAATAAATCTCTATAATAAGGCTCTCTACTAATGAAAGGGGTTAGGCCTTAGTCCACGCCTGCCTAATGCGGGTAGACATACGCTGATTTCAAACTTTCTCACCAGCGTAAACTGTATTGCCTTTTTAAAATAAAATAGAAATTGTATTTAAATGAGATTGATGTCCTGCCGATCGTAGGTTTGAAACCAATCCAAGGCTACAAATTGACTACTTTTTTACAAATTTTCAGACTCGTAGTACAATTCTGTTTAAATTTTCTTATAAATTAAAGAGCTGCATTGGAAACTGTCTATCTGAGATCTGTACCATATACAGGCAACAAAGTTTCAAATACACTATTTTGCACTTAGAGTAAATTAAATACACCTCATGATGTCTTAAAACGGTATTTGTGTTTAGTGATATCAGAAAATTACGAAGTCATTATCATACATTGTACAATTAAAATCGATTGTTTTGTCTTTCTGTTTATTTCAGTAAATATAGCCTTCTATGTTTAAAATTTACATAACTTTAACGGTGATTATTCCAAAAAAATACGATGAAAATTTAAAATGCTGATGGTAGGATATTCATATCCACCCGGATAGCGACCACCGTACACAGGGTGTAAAACCCACTATAGTGGCACATGTAAGTGTGTTGTGTTCCGGGATCAGCCAGTGTACATCTGGTTTTTGTCGGGGGTCAAGAGTTAGTACGATGCTTGGCCGTCTTGCGGCATTCTGAGTACTCTGACTAGACCCTCGACCGCTTCTTCAACTTCTTACCACGTAATGTGAAGCAGGCGGGCATGATTGTGTTGAGTAGCGGGGGATAGATTGTCTTTCGCTATTCCATACTCTAATTGGACGGTACTGCGCTTACCATCAGGTGCAGTGAGGTGACTTTGCCGTGCCAGAATTAAAAAAGCAAAAAGTTATTAAGGCTGTGCTGTTTCGACCCTATTCAATTTTAACTCTAGTTAATTTTTTCCTCGTCAAATATTAGACCACAGCGTTCTTTCTGTAATTACGTGACTACAGTCCAAACGATACGGACTAAATTGGATATTGTGATAAGCCATTCTAATTATAGAGTCTATGTCAGCTTACTAGATGCAATTACAGTTTGCTGTGTAAATAAAGGCCGCTAGTACCATCCCTACATTGGAAAAAAATGTTAGTGTGATCTGCAAACATTGGGTCTGGCTGTTGATACAAAAATCTCTATCCTTTTGGGATAGCCACAGTATAAGAAAATCATATCTTAGACTGGTCAACCGAATTACCGCCAATATCAAAACAACTTTACTAGCGTTCATGTAAGAAACTATTATTGCTCCGACATTATTGCTATTGACAACCTCCGTGGCGCAGCGGGCGAGTGACGGCTGTGAAACGAGAGGCCGTGGGTTCGATTCCCGCACCGAGACAAATTTTTGTAAGACAGACAGATATTTGTTTCGAGTCTGGGTGTTGTGTGACCGTAGTCCCTCGTAGTTCTTGATACCCACGATGCAGGTTTTACCTAGTGTGGGGTCAGTACTATGTGTGCAACTGTTGAGTGTATTTATTTATTTATCTCCTCTCTACACTGACCAGTACTATCTTTTCCAAGTGGAGAGTTCCCCAAGTAGATCTCATTAATTCCAGCACGGCTCACGCGGTGCCTGGCAAGCATGGAAACATAACTTGTTGTTTCAAATGGGATTTACGTCTGGCCTGGATCTTTCCACCTCCGAGTTTGATACCCTAAGTCCTGATGTATAAAAACCAGGCTCTATGGCTCTATTCTAAAACTGTGTGTGACTATTGGGTGTATTTATTTAGTTATATATAGGTCATTTTACTTCAGCTACAATGGTGTCTTAAGACACCCTGTACCACCTTGTACTCTTTGGCTAGGACCTTGACATTTTAAGACCTGACTTTCCCATAGAAACACCGATTTTGGGGACTCCGGATGCAAAGTCTTTAAGGTCATCATGATCAATAAAAAAAAAGTAAGTATGTTAGGATGTAATAACACTTATTGGTATAGAATACACAGTGGATAGACTTAGTAGTTATCAAGATTAAAAAAAAAAAAACAACTTTTTTAAATATTTTGTACATTATTTTAGAACACTTATGCTATTTTGACGTAAAGTTTCTTAATAGACCCCATATTTTACGTATGTTTTATATATATTGAGGCAGCAGCTTATTTAAATTTCACAAGAGGCGTCACGCGATTAACTAGTATTTCACATCTTATAAAGTAAGATTGCAAATTGGCGGCGCAGTTTGACATAATACTCAGTGAGAAATGATTGTGTAATATACTAAATATCTTTACTATAAGTGTATATATACTGTGATAATGATGAAGCTGGATAAAGTGTCTTATGAAGATGCCTTGAATATGACAGGTGAGAACAATTTAAAAAGGTTCTTAATTTAAAAAGTTTTTTAATTCATAAAAAGTACACCGACTTCAATAAAATTTGAGGGTTGCCCTTGATTTTTTAACCGACTTCAAAAAAAAGGAGGAGGTTCTCAATTCGACTGTATGTTGCTTTTTTTTTTTTATGTGTGTTACCTCGTTTCTCTGTACTGTGTGAACCGATTTCGACCATTCTTTCTTTGATTGAAAGCTGGTGCTTGTCATTTGGTCCCATAAAAATATGGTGAAGATCTGATGAATATCTTCGGAGCTGGAGAGGGTAACTCCTTAAAATTAAGTAGTATTCCAGTGGTTCTTTTTGCATTACGTTCATTATAAAAGTTAAGTTTCAGTGAGAGAGGGTAAAAGGGGTGGGGGTGAGGGAGGGGGGTGATAAAATTAAAATACACGTAAATTCTAATATCTTCAGCAGCTTTTAACCGATTTTATATAATTTACCACTAAAAACCAAAAAATAAATTATTACTTTTTAAATAAAAATTAAACCACCTTCAAAAAAACCCAGACACAACTAAAAAGCAAAAAATAATTGGTTACATTTAAATCAATTAGTTATATGCAATTTTAATCAATTATTTGGAGTCGGTGCCAGCCAAAACATGGAAAAAACAGAATAATCAGGCATACAAAAAAATATAAAATAGATCCAGACTTGGTTTTTATAAATCTAAAAGTAAAGAAAACAACACCGGCACCGACTCCAAAAATAATTGATTTAAATTGCATATAACTAATTGATTTAAATGTAACCAATTATTTTTTGCTTTTTAGTTGTGTCTGGGTTTTTTTGAAGGCGGTTTAATTTTTATTTAAAAAGTAATAATTTTCTGAGATCCTATCATCATCCTGACTTGGTGCCAATGGGACCTGGGAAGTATACCCTTTTAAATAAAAAAAGAATTTCTCGATTCGGTCCAGGCGTCTTCGAGTAATCGGGTAACATACATAAAAAAAGATTCCGACGCATTGTTAACCTCCTCCTTTTTTTGAAGTCGGTGAAAAATAGCTTACAGAATTTAACGTCAGTAATAAGTTCACTTTTAGATAAAACTAATAACTGCTCACACAAAATGCCTGAATGTAAATTTTCCCGCGTTTATCCATTGTTGTTTTTCTAAATTTCGCCAAATATTCCGATTGACCTGTATATTGCTAAATATAGATTTTTTGGTTTTGTACAGATATAAATAAGTAACTTTGTACCAATAACGTATTCAATAATATATTGAAGTAATCTATGTACTGAATTTTCATTAAATAAATAAATGCACACAACCTCTATGGGTTCTGATCCCACACTAGGTAAAACCTCTATCGCGGGAACCAACAACTACGAGGGACTACGGCCCTACAACACCAAGACCCGAAACAAATATCTGTCTGTCACACAAAAAATTGTCTCGGTGCTGGAACCGAACCCACGGTCTCTCGTTTCACAGCCGGCTACTCGCCCGCTGCGCTGATATTAATATTGTGAAATTACTCTCATGCTATTTTTATATAACATCAGAATAAAATATCTATCCGATCTATTCTTGTTGTAGAAGTAGGCAAATACAGGTAGATGACTTGTTCACCAGTCATTGATTTGTCAGGCCGACATGATTGTGTCGAGTTGCGATGCATAGCCATATTTGACAGCCTCCGTGGCGCAGTTGTAAGTAGCTGGCTGTGAAACGAGAGGCCGTGGGTTCGATTCCCACACCGGGACAAATATTTCTGTGACAGACAGATATTTGTGTCCGGGGTCTGGGTGTTGTGAGACCAAAAAGTGTCTCGTAGTCCCTAATACCCACAACACAAGACTCGTATCTTAGTGTGGGGTCGGGGCTGTGTGTGTGACTGTTGGGTGTTATATACACAGTCAGGTCATAAGTATTGTCACACAGTAAAAACTTTCCCAATGAAATCCCAAACGTAAGCAGAAACTGTTGGCCCTTCAGATGGGGTTAAGCAGAACCACGGTGAAAAGGGTGTTAAATGAAGACTTAGGGCTTCGGGCATATCGAAGAAAAACAGGACATCGTTTGAATGCTCGTCTAATGAACCTGAGACTAAAGAGATGCCGCGCTTTGTTGAAGCGGTACGCGGGAAAAAAATATCGGGAATTTCTTTTTTCAGATGAAAATTTTTTTACCGTCGAAGAGAACTACAACAAACAAAATGATAAGGTGTACGCAAACAGTAGTGAAGAAGCGAGCAACCGTATTCCGCGTGTCCAACGAGGTCATTTTCCATCCTCGCTCATGGTATGGTTGGGAGTTTCTTATTGGGGCTTAACAGAGGTACATTTTTGTGAGAAAGGTGTAAAAACGAATGCAGTTGTGTATCAAAATACAGTCCTGACGAACCTTGTGGAACCTGTTTCTCATACCATGTTCAATAACAGGCACTGGGTATTCCAACAAGATTCGGCGCCAGCTCATAGAGCGAAGAGCACACAAGACTGGCTGGCGGCGCGTGAAATCGACTTCATCCGGCACGAAGACTGGCCCTCCTCCAGTCCAGATTTGAATCCGTTAGATTACAAGATATGGCAACACTTGGAGGAAAAGGCGTGCTCAAAGCCTCATCCCAATTTGGAGTCACTCAAGACATCCTTGATTAAGGCAGCCGCCGATATTGACATGGACCTCGTTCGTGCTGCGATAGACAACTGGCCGCGCAGAATGAAGGCCTGTATTCAAAATCACGGAGGTCATTTTGAATAAACTTTAGTGTCATAAGAATCTATGTTTTGTTAAGTTCATTTTGGTATATAAATGGTTACATAATGAATAAACTTGTTTCAATTATTTTATATTAAACATGTGACAGAATTTATGACCTGACTAGTTATATATAGTCTTTCGCTAATTGACATTCTAACTGGACGGCACTGCGCTTACCATCAGATGCAGTTTGGTCCCTTTGCTGTTATATAAATAAAAGCTCATGAATCGACTATCTCAGGTGAAACGTGTGCTTTAATTCCGATGGGGAGGAAAATATTTGTGATGCTTGGACCTCTATGACAATAGGGTGTTTGACTGGTGTAACCAAAATATATAAAACTGCACTAAGAGAAAGGATAGTGGGCAAACATATTTATTAAATACATTTTTTTTATTTTAAATGTATTGTAAACATGTTATTTTCGTCATTAAAATTTAGAATTTTTAATCTGTATCACTCGGGGCCTAAAACGTAGCAATGCCGGCCGCCATTATTCGTGACGACATCGCACATAAACATTGCATCCTACGACATAAAAATTGTAAGGAAGAACATATTTTTCGATGTGTAAACGTGTGGAAACATGTTAATTTCGTCTTCAAGTCTTCTATAAGAATGGAAGAAGGCATTAATTACAAGGGCTGATAGTCGAAATCTGCCACTTCTTTCTTAAAACTTTTGATTTTGGCACATGGATGAACAATTTATCGGCATTTAGTGTCGAGTTTTTACACAAAGGCATTGAACAATATTTATATGCTGGCTCATTCATTTTTGCGGAAAAACTAACAGATAAATGCAAATAATTTGTTATGTTGTTAGGTGTCACGAATGTTTGTGTATGTGCGATGACGTCATATAGAGATAATGTCACGTGACAACGCCTTTTAGCGCGAAATTATATGTGCAAAAATAAAATCACAGATTTTATATAAATTGAGTATATTTCAATAATAAAAATATTACGGGGGCTATAAGTGAAGAGTCCTCTATCGATGTCCATCAATTTTCAAAAATTGTCAAATACCCTATTTGCATGAATAGCAAAGTTGCAATTTTTTTGTTGGAGTCAGTAATAACACAGTTTAGATGTTCAGGCTCTAGACAAAGCTAGCGTCAACTCAGCTAGCATTATACCCTATCACATATGTTATCTGTACAATGCCGAGTATTGAAGTGAATGAGTTTTTGTTTCAATAGTTATCAAACTTTTTGACACTATTTCTAATGCTAGGTACATTTACAAGGATTTGCTCGCGGTTTCGCTCGCGTAAAATTTATAGACTGAAGAGTGGAGGGGATTTAAAATAGTCACCTATGTCCATCGAGGTAACGGTAGGCAGCGGCTTTGCTGTGCTCTGGTATTGCAGAAGTATACTGTATATTTATTTCTAACCAGATGCACGTATAGGAAATTTCGTACTTCTCACTTTGTTTTCTGTCGTCTTTTTAACCGACTTCAACAAAGGAGGAGGTCCTCAATTCGTCGGAATATTTTTTTTATGTATGATCCCCGATTACTCGATGACGCCTGGACCTTCAAGAAATTATTTTTTTGTTTAAAAGGGTATACTTCCCAGGTGGTTCCATTGACACCCAGTCAGAATCTGATGATGGGATCTCAGAAAAATCGAAGGCACATTGAGGGGCAACCCTCAAATTTTATAGGGACGCATAATTTGTTTTTTTATTGAAGCCACTGTACTTTTTATGAATTATTACTAAATATAGTTGCAGACCTGACACCTGACACTGTCACATCTGGGTTTTCGATCCGATAAAGTATAGACATACTCAAACTTGTAGACGCAATCGTTTGAGTATTCAGATAGTGTTCCCTTGATCCGGTCACAAGGTTATACATCTGTATGATAACACAAATCTATGGTATTAACGTAGACACTTACGTAGGTATTATTTTAAAAATAAATTCGATAAGGTCCGTGAAATTTTTGCTAAAATTAAACCACTTAAACTATTTATTTGTCATACATGTAAAACATAAGAATTTCCCGATATTTTTTTCCCGCGTACCGCTTCAACAAAGCGCGGCATCTCTTCAGTCTCAGGTCCATTAGACGAGCATTCAAACGATGTCCTGTTTTTCTTCGATATGCCCGAAGCCCTAAGTCTTCATTTAACACCCTTTTCACCGTGGTTCTGCTTAACCCCATCTGAAGGGCCAACAGTTTCTGCTTACGTTTGGGATTTCTTTGAATTCGCGCCTTCACAGCTTTTATCACTGCTGGAGTCCTAACAGACCGAGGGCGACCACTTCTTGACCTGTCATCTACACTAGAGTCTTCATTGTATCGTTTGATGGTACGATAAACGAATCTTTTGGTTATATTCAAATTTTTCAGTATGTCAAAAATTTGAATTGGCGCGTAACCGCAACGATGCAACGCAATTACTGCAACACGGTCTTCTTTAAGCGTCCACTCCATATTTAAAAATGAGTAAAATTCTAAAAAGTATACATTTTTATTTTCATGAACAATTTGCAATTCGAATTCAATAAACTTTTTTGTGGCCAGCATTCTAAAATAAAAGTTTTTACTGTGTGACAATACTTATGATCTGACTAGGTATATTACAATAATAATAATAAACGAACCAACAATGGGAGTCCCTATTCAGCTACATACTGCAGCGCTGGTTTTCAATAGGGAACCCAGGAGGAACAACAAGAAAAAGGAGGAACAACAAGAAAATAAAGGTACAGAAAATTAATCAGAAATTGAAAAAAACTGATCTTATATCTTACATAGTAGACAGAAAAAAGCTTATAAATTGTAATAATAGTAACATGCCAAATTTAAATAATCAATAGCAACAACATGATAACTTACAAATAACACAGAAGAAGACTCGAATAATTATTATGAAAACTAAAATTAGAAAGGCTATAGTCGTACCTCGTATAATACAGTTACTGATAGAAAATAAAATATAAATATACAAACTAAAATAAAGTTGTACTAATTGTACTGTTGGGTCATTTTTGTGGATATTAATTAAAACCTTTTGAGTATATAGATAACTAAATGAATAAATAAAACCAACAGTCACACACATAGTCCTGATCTCACTCTAAGATACGAGTCTTAGGTTATCCTACAGCACCCAGACCCGAAACAAATATCTATCTCGGAGCGGGAATCGAATCCACGGCCTTTCGTTTCACAGACGGCTACTCGCCCGCTGTGCCACGGACGCTGTCGAATTATTCAGAACGTTTATTGTAAATCGTCGAAATCGAGCTATAATTTTTTTTCTTTCATCAGCTACTGTATCGATTGACATTGTCAGCTTCCATGTCGCAGTTAGACGAGAGGTTTCGGGTTCGATTCCTGCATTCAGACGAATGTTTGTATAATAGTAGCCTCGACCCCTATTAAATCATTGGACGTTAATAAGGTCAGTGAAATGTAGGTGTACTGGTTACTCTACTTACTTCCTCGGGGATTATAGGTGTGAGTACGTATTTATGTATATTTATTGTGCCTTGTCTGTCCATATGACTATAGAATCATAATGATGCACTTTAACAGCCTCCATTGGGCGAGCCGGCTGTGAAACGAGAGGCCGTGGGCTCGATTCCTGCACCGAGACAAATGATTGAGTGACAGACAAATATTTATTTCGGGTCTGGGTGTTGTGGGACCGCAGTCCCTCGTAGTTCGTAATACCCACGATACAGGTTTGACCTAGTGGGGTCAGAACTATGTGTGTGACTGTTGGGTGTATTTATTTTATTTATGTGTTCCAGGCTTCGGGAGATACAATCTGCTGATGTTCTTCCTCTGCAGTAGCATCATATCGGGCATGTCCTTCGAGATCTTCTCCGTGTCGTATTTAGTTCCTGGCAGTGCCTGTGAGCTGAACACCAGCAGCACCCAGCAAGGGCTGATGGCAGCGATACCTTTGATTGGTAATGATTTTTTTATTATGGCGCGGCAAAGCGACCACACTGCACCTGATGGTAAGCGCAGTGCCGTCCAGATAGAGTATCAAGTAGCGAGAGACAGTTTATGCCTCACTACTCAACACAATCATGCCAGCCTGCTGTTTAGCTTCTTCACACTACGCCTTTCAAAAAGTCTATGAAAGGAAAAATTATCCTTGGCATGCTCAGTCAAATATCTACGTCATAAATGTGCCATTTCAGGGTTGTGCAATTCGTTTATTAATGTTCTATCAAATTTTCCATAGTTCGTTGCTTTCATAACGACGAGTCATTTTTGTCAATATAATTATCATTCAACCTTCTTTGTGTTAGCTGATGGCTCCTTATCTGTTATAATAATTACGCAATGTTAAATAATTCTTTTAAACTATATTTTGCCCGCAGCTTCTCATGCGTGATTGCGTTTATCATAAGTATGATCGCACTGCTAGATAGACGGTAGGCAGCGGCTTTGCTGTGCCCTGGCATTGCAGAAGTCTATGGGCGGCGGTGATTACTTACCATCAGGTGCCCCGTCTGCTGGGCTGCCTAACGGGTCACTAAAAAAAAAAAATTTACGGCGTGCCTTGAGACAACCATCCGCAATAGCTATTAACATATAGATATTTAACTTAATCCTGACATGTCAAAAGTGCCCCTAGTGGCCTAATTTACTAAATTATTTTAATAGCCTGTCATCGGTCCTTGACACGTGTATGAAATTTTAAATAAATCGGACGTTTGGAAGGTGGTGAAAAATACGTTAAAAGATTTCGTTACATACAAACATACATACATATATATACATAGATACAGGTGAAGCTAATATTAAGCGTGTAAAAATGATATGATCAGATATTTCAAAATGGTAGACAATATTTAGTGTATGACTTGTAAAGATACTATTTTTAACCGACTTCAAAAAAGGGAGGAGGTTAACAATTCGTCGGAATCTTTTTTATTTATGATCCCCGATTACTCGAAGACACCTGGACCGATTCGAAAATTCATTTTTTGTTTAAAAGGGTATACTTCCCAGGTGGTCCCATTGGCACCAAGTGAGGATCTGATGACGGGATCTCAGAAAAATCGAGGGAGACCCTCAAATTTTACAGGGACGCATAAATTGTTTTTTATTGAAGTCGGTGTACTTTTTATATATATAAAAATCTCGCAAAATGTTTCACTTAATTTTTACAAAGAAACTTCCCTAATTTTCAGGTATCATAGCCACGTCCCACTTTTGGGGATACTTGGCAGACACAAGGGGTAGGAAGAAGATCCTGACCTTATCTATGAGTATAAGTTTCGTGGCGGGCGCTTTGGCCGCTCTATCACCGAACTGGATTGTCCTCAGCGTTTTTAAATTTTTATCTTCTGCTTCGTAAGTGACCATAGCTAATCATTCGCCTTCCTCAAAACGCAAGGAAACCAGTACATAGTTCACTATTATACACTCAATGAATATGTTTAATATTTTTTTTTATCCTGGCACGCAAAAGTGACCACACTGCACCTGATGGTAAGCGCAGTGCCGTCCAATTAGAGTATCGAGTAGCGAGAGATAATCTATTCCCCGCTACTCAATACAATAATGCCGTCCTGCTTCTTCACACTACGCCATGGGCAAGAAGGTGGAGAAGCGTCGAATGTCTAGTGTCAAGAGTACTCAGAAGGCTGCAAAACGGCCAAAAATCGTACGCAACTCTAGACTCGGCTATCCGGGCGGATATGAATATCCTATCACCAACGGTTAATATTCGAGAATCGTGGGAGATGTTGCTATTTTTGGGTCCTTGGTGCTCCCAATGCAGTCATATTTCAATATGAAATAACATTGATGTCAATGGCAATAGACAACGCAGATATCATTTAGGTCAGCAATATTTTACCACTTATATAAATGAAGATGAAAATAAACATTATTTTCAGGGTCTCAGGAGCGTATGCAATCGGCTTGACACTGCTCGGAGAGTGTACTCCAAAGAATAAGAGAACCATGCTTCTCATATTGACCACTTCTCTGTTTCTACTATCAACTGGGCTTATGGCAGGTACATTTAGATCTTTCCTTCAGACGTAGCTAGACATATTGTCTCCATTGACTTTAAGCTGAAAGACTGCACATTTAGTAATTAGTGTTAATTAGTACATACAACATAATACTTGAATTATTATTATTATACTTGTCCCACTGCTGGGCACGGGTCTCTTCTACTATCGACTGGCCTAATGCGGGTTGATAGACTTCACTTACCTTTAATACTTTTATGAGAATTCTCAGGTATGCAGGTTCCATCAAGTTGTTTTCTTCGCCGTTAGCAAGCGATAATTAACAATGAATACACATGTAACTTTAGAAAAGTCAGAGGTGTATGAAGGTATTATAGAGATATACGTATCTCCCTATTTAATTAAATAGATAATATATTTTTCGGTAAAACTCGATTCATGCTCCCTTATCTATAATTATCCCACACAGTTCCAATGACGTAGTGTAATAAACCAACTACAACGTCAGTGATTCGTGAGAAACTGAGAGCATGCAGATTTGCATGATTTATCAATGTCTTTTAGAAAAAGAAAATCTTTTACAACATGAACTAATAATTATTATTTCATCGCTGTTATATATAAATATCAGTTGACATGTTTGAGAGTATGCGTTACTTTATTAGTGCAGCTCTGAGTTATTACTTTGGATTTCCCCGTCATCCATAAGTTTTATATTCAGAATTCTCATCAGATCCTCACGAACATTTCTGTTCCTGACAGATTCCACCAACAAATTATAGACGTTCTTGAATTATAGTTGTAGTTTTTAAATCAAAAGTAAATATTACATCATAACCTCATAATGTCTGCTTTCAGTAATTACAATACCAGTATTACCTCTTACTTTCTCCCACTACATCCCGTTCTTGGATATCCACTTCAATTCCTGGCGCCTTCTGGACTTGATCTTCTGCATGCCTTGCGCCATCGGAGCTATAGGAGTCGCGTGCTCCTATGAGAGCCCTAAATATCTCATGATTGTTGGCAGAGACGACGAGGCTTTAGAAGTCTTGAAGGGCATGTTCATGCTAAATTCTGGGAAAAGCCGGGAATTATACGAGGTAAATAATTTATTCAATTGAGACTAACATTAGAACTAAGGATATTTATATATCTGTACAAAAAATAAATGTTTAGGGAAGAGAGGCATGAATGACAAATAAATACATCCAAAAGTCATACAGATAGTTCTGGCCCCACACTAGGTAAAACCTGTAACGTGGGTAGTAATAACGTCGAGGGACTATGGTCACAGAATACCCAGACCCGAAACAAATATCTGTTTGTCACACTAATGTTTGTCTCGGTGCGGGAGAACAAAAGGTAGCAAAATTTTTCCAGGCTTACTAACTCTTTTTCCTACATGTAATTTTTTAATTTCATACATTCCCATCGAAACGGTGCTTAATGTACGTAGCAGCATTACAGTTATAATATCTATCATATTCTACTTCCAGGTCAACTCACTGGTTCTTGATGAAGAAAGTATAGCAGCTACTAAGGGCTTTTGGTCATCTATGATTGCCCAGACCCTGCCCATGATCCGACCGCCTTTTTTGACAAGCACTCTTCTCATTTCCGCTCTCTTTATCATCGTATTTATTTGGTAAGGTCTATTTTATCTCATATTAAATTGCTTGCGTCTTTTTTGTATTCGTTTTGTAATAGTTCAATGGAGTTATCGTTTGTTGACATATAATCTGTTGAATTATCTATCGTTCAATAAACATGTCAATATCAGCTACAATTTTAAATAAATTCATGTTCAGAAGAATATACACGCAAATAAAGTGTGTCTTTTTCCGATAGAATATTTCATGAATTGGACAACCCAAGCCATGGGTATCTATCTGTTTTGAAACGACGTACATTTGCTTTGATTTTTCTTTTTTTCTGTAATTATTCATGCTTCTATATTCATATTCTTTTTATTATTACAATTAAATGTATTTTACTCTCATCTGCCCACATTTTTTCTGTATAAATATGGAAGTTATCTATAGGCACGATTTAAAAGACAAACAATAATATCTTATAGATTACTAAACCAAATAATGTTCTTCTGTTGCATTAACATTTATCTCGTTTGATATTCTTTGTGTAATTAAATATCAGGGGTATTACTAAAATTATGTATTATGATAAAAGTAAATCTTCGTTATTGTTATATATCAAATAAAACGCAATAGCTATCTCAATTAATGTATTTTATGCCTATATATTTTTTCTGAAGCATATTTATTTAAGTATCTCTTTTTTTATTCAAGTTCATTCATATACACTCACGCCCGTATCCCATGGGGGTAGGCAGAGACTATTGACTGCCACAAGCTACGATCCTGACACACTTCTTTCGCCTCTTCCACAGTCATACATCTTCTCATACATTTTAGACGGTTGGAGGTACTTCTGATTTGCCCTTTTAGGAGAAGATCGTTTATTTGATTGCAATAAGTTCTCCTCGGGCGCCCTCTACCGACTCTTCCAGACACTTTTGCACGATAAATACCTTTCGTAAATCGCCTTTCATCCATCCTCTCCATATGGCCAATCCATCTGAGCATACCACTTTCTGTCTTAGTCACCACATCATTCTTCAACTCACAACGATCTCTTATCACAATATTCCTCATGCGATCAGCAAGGGTGACTCCACACATACTCCGTAGGGAACGCATCTCCACTGCATTTACTCGACTTTCATGTTTCTTCTGCCACACCCAACTTTCACTTCCAGACATAAGTGTTGGTACCAGCACACCATTATGAACAGCCATTCGCGCCTTTTGTGACACCGCCTGGCTGCTCATTATCGCGTGCAAGGCACCATTCACCTTATTACCTGCCATCACTCTCCTTTCAATATCCCCCTCATATTTCTCATCTCTCGTTATCACGGTTCCCAAATACACAAACTCTTTCACTTGTTCCACTCTCTCACCATCTATAGTTATGCTACATTCGGTAGCATCTTCCTCTCTTTCTATCACCATAACTTTCGTCTTACTTCCAATTATTTTCATACCCTTCTCTTTAAATGACTCATTCACTACATTTAACATGTCTTGTAGCTCCCCCGCCGATGACGCAAGCAATACCTGGTCATCGGCGTAAAGAAGACACTTGACATGCAAATCATTCATTCCCAGTCCACATTTCATACCTTTCAAAACTGTCAAACAGCTGTCCATATAAAGATTAAAGAGCCATGGAGACGCAACACATCCCGGCCTAACACCTCTAGAAAAGTTAAACCAGTCTGAGTGCGCTCCATTTACCCTTTTACAGACTTTTGAGTCCTTGTACAAGGACCTCATAGCACTCACTAGGCGGCTCTCAATCCCATATGTCAGTGACAGTGTTGACCACAGTTCATCCCTCGGCACACGATCATAAGCCTTTTCAAAGTCTACGAAGGCACAGTACACCTTTTTGGACTTAGCTAAGTGTTTTTCTACAATGTACCTTATGGAAAAGACTTGATCAGTGCAACCCATTCCTTTTCTAAATCCTGCTTGTACATCCCATATTTTTTCTTCACTTTCATTCATCACTCGTGTGATCAAAATCTTTGCATACAATTTACCGACAACGCTGTGAAGACTTATGCCTCGATAGTTTTTGCATTCTTGCTGTGACCCTTTGCCTTTATAAAGTGGAACAATGACGGCTCTACACCAGTCCTCTGGCACTCGACCATTACTCCAACACATAATAAAAAGTAGCCACAACAATTTTGCCACTATACTTTTGCTGCTTCTCAACATTTCGACAGTAACTCTGTCATACCCTCATATTCATGTTCATATTCATTCAAATAGCTAGCGGTGGATAAGTTGAAGTCAAGTAAGAAATATATGTTATTTTCCCCGTAAAGTTAAATACAGCTTTACAACAAGAGCCCGCTATCACAGGCCAAATACCTTATAAAGAATTATAAAGAACATTCGATGCCCGTCAGACTAATGCTCACAGGCTACTACCCTTTCCCCCCTATTCTGTCAACTCCTTTTATTTCTATTTCCAATTTTCAGTGTAAACCCATTTATAACGTGGCTACCTTACATAGTCAACGCGTTTATGATATCGGTTCAGAATGGAGATAGAGGCATGACGATCTGCGAAATGATACGATCTACCAACAACGAGACCGGGAGTGTAAATGAGGTGAGATCTAAAAAAAAAACCCAGACATTCGGAAGTTTAAGGCTGAATCCTACGTAAATGAGTACGAATTGAGTATAAGCGTATCATGCAAAAAGCTATTGCAGCTATAGTTTTGGGCACTTGATGCATCATTTCTGATAGTTAAAATGCTTTTTACTTTATTTTGTTAATTACTTTTATAAACAGCTACCAATGATCTCGTTGTAACATTTGATGTAAAGAACCACCTATGATTTTATTTACAATCAAATGAACCATTTTGTTGATAACTTATTTCAAAACTATAAGATATGTTTACTTAACTCTCTATCGCTATAGAAAGGACTGTCCGTATTTAAAACATTTTTGTATTTTTGTTTTAAATAAAACTAGGCTCATTAAGCTCACTTCATTCCGTTTCCAAAAATGATTTCATTTGTAAGTCTGTGAGTATTGGTAATAGTAAATTAAAATTCTTCACATTACAGCCTACAGATTGCTCGATGAACTCCTTCGCGATGTTGATGGTGTTTGGTACTACGCTCGTTCTCTCGTTGCTAAATGTCATTAGCAGTAAGATTCTAGGATTTTTAGGCAGGAAGAAATTCTTCATCATATTGCAGGTTAGTATGGCTTTCACGAATGCCTAGGCAGATAAAAGGGGCGATAGAAGAGCGGATTATTGAGATAGGTGTTTGCTGGTTAAAGAACCATGGATATAGCCTCAGGGCAAACACCGCTGATTTTCGATGTTATGTGTTAATTAATCGTTAATTATCGCTCGTTTACCGATGAAGAAATACACTAAAAGGAGAGCAAAATTATGGTTTTTCATAGAAATTTTTACTTAATTTAGTAATCACAAAAAATGTGAATTGCTAAAAATTATCACGAAAATGTAACAAAATTAAAAAAAAATGATTTTGTTACATGAATGTTGATTTCGAATGAATTTCGTTATTTTTCAGATTATGTCGGGTGTAGCGGCTTTGGTAATCAACGTTATATCTATTTGGGTCATCAGTGCGATCCTTTTCGTTATTTACATGTTTCCAGTAGTCAACTTCGGATTTCTCACTACTTACAGCGTTGATATATTCCCTACTTATATTAAGTAAGTACCCTTACATTTCAAAACTTTTATCGGTTATTGAAGAAATTTACACAAAAGAAGACTTGTGCACTAACAATCTAATTAAATACACAAAGAAGAAAATATTTTTTCCTGTAATCAAAATACTACTGACTGCCTCGGTGGCGCAGTTCTAATTGCGCATGCGTTACGACTGCTATGCTGAGATTTCGGGTTCTATCCCCGGGTCGGGTAAAGTGATATTGGGTAGTCTGGAATCTGTGCCTGGTATGGCGATAGGCTCTCCCCCTATCACATTATGGTACCGATATTCGGCGAAAAGTGGATGTACTGGTAACACCTCTGCCTACCCCTTCGGTGATTACAGGCGTGAGTGTATATGTATGTATCAAAATACCATTTTCCAGAGCTATGGCAGTATGTCTGACGGTGATGGTGGGTCGTGCTAGCGCAGTAGTAGGCATAAACGTTCTCAAAATCCTCATAGAAAATAACTGCGAGGCTGCGTTCTACATCTTCGGAAGTTTCGCTGTGTGTAAGTACAGTTGCTTTATCGTTTTTATCAAACTCGAAATAAGTATGTAGAATTAAGATTCAAATGTATTGCAACCTGCCAGAACGCATTTTGATCTTGCATGTTTAATGAAAATAGCGCTCTCATCTGAGACACTAGTTGAAATGTATCAATTTGGTGTTTTGATACTGTCAGTACAGTAGTACACGGTAAAAGGTAGATAGATTTATTGATTCTTGATCTCTATGTGAACGAGTAGATATGCATGTTATAATAAATAAACAAATGTACTATCAGTTCATGAAATAGTTCAATTTCGGACAGCGTATGGGAATAATTTGTATTAAGTACATGTAGAGGTTTACTTGCTTTAAATTAAACGGTCTTAAAAGTACCTTATGAAATATAACATTTATTAGACAGCATGCACTAGCATCACGTTTACTAAGCCTATTATCGAAGATGTTGATTGCCTTATCGAGCATAAATTCCAAACCCTATGACTCTTTTTCGAGCAGAAAAACTGTAATATAAATTCTGATAGCCCAATGTGGAATTGCGATGGTCGATGGAGCAGAGATGTGCCGGCGTGTGTTTGGGCAAACGTAGTGTGGGACGCGCAGCGCTCTGCTGCACGATGGACCGACGACTTAAAGAAGGTGGCGGGTGACGGATGGATGCGGCTATCCAAGAACGGGATGGTTGGCGTTCTCTTGGAGAGGCCCATAGGACTCCCCACTATTGGGCATGTGGCGGCACAGAAGCGCCTCACACCGACGAGATAGCAATGACGCCAGGCTGAATCGCGGTTCTTGAATTTGAGTGAAACATTGTATATATACAAGCTCCAAATATCAACGGTTGGAGGGTCCGCGGCCGGTCGGGCATAACACCCGCCTGACTGGAGATACCCCCCTTCGCTAGAGGAACACTATCACCCGTTCCTCTACAGACATATCCAACAGTCGACGGCAATAGGCTGAGATATAACGTGGAATTTTAACCCATGACCTTACAATATAAATCAGTTTTACATTTTTAAATCATGTTTCAAATCTCTTTTCTTTACAGTGGGTGGTTTGGTTGGAATTCTTCTACCTTCAGACGAGAAAATAGAAGAACGAAGGCAAAGAGTGAATGTGGTGCTCTGAACATTCAGTTATTAACACTTTCATTAGACCTAGTAACATCACCATCAAAGGGTCCATGGCCTTGCAGCAGCGGAGATTTCCAATTTTATTGTTCTTAAAGAAGAAAGAAAAAGATTTTATTACCAGAGCAAATACAAGGAAAATACAAAATAAAACTTAAAACAAAACTGTTTGCTCCGTAACAGGTCCCCTCATTCAGCGATATGCTGCAGTACAACCTGAGCAGTACTGCAGCGCTGATTTTCAATGAGGGGCCTCGTGTGACGTGCGGACGTCGAGTCGTGTCGCACACCTCTTAGGGTCTGTTTAGCTTTAATTTATATTCACGTCCGCTGATTAACGGGGGATTTTTTTCCAAATACCCAACTCTTCTCTATATCATTGGATAATGGAGCATATTTAATGATATACTTCCTTATACTTCTGATCATCGACTCAAACGTCAGACGGTTAGTGATTGATGAATTAATAATACACCAACGTCCAACAGGGACACACACATAGACCAGTCCTAGACTTCGTAAAACCTGTAACTGGGTATCAACAATTACGAGGGACTACGGTCCCACAACACCCAGACCTGAAACAAATATCAGTCTGTCGCACAAAATTTTGTCTCGGTGCGGGATCCGAACTCACGGCCTGTCGTTTGACAGCCGGCTACTCGCCGTGGAGGCTGACATTAGTAATGCTAGTTTCGAATTGTCTGTTAGTTTTACTCGTTGTAGAAACGGACACATTGTTACTGACGCGATGGTTTTTTGATGTTTTCATGAACCCTTTATTATATAGGTAATTTTGTTTATCAGTATTATTATATAATGGTCAAACATTCGTTCGCGTTTGATCATTTTGATATGTTTTATTATGTAAAAAGGATTATGTTAAATTATGTAGTGAAAAGTACCTGACATGAAAATAAATGAAAATATTTTTGATTTATTTGCATTTTTTACATTTTAACCGTTTAAGTATATGCTATTTTAAAATCGAAACCACTGACTTAAGTGAACAAAGAAAACTCACACCAAAAGAAAAATAACTTTTTAGTAAATATACATTTTTATTGTTTTCATTATATAAAATTCTGAAACGTTAATTTATCGCTTCATTTTATTTCATTCTCAATTGAATTAATTAATTAAATTGAGATAAAAAGAAAATCGTAAATAATCTTAATAGTAATTTTATTAATAAAATTATATTTAAGTTATTTCTATATTTACACATTATTTAACTCAAATTAAATTATATATTTACCTAATTGCTTATTTTAATTTCTTAATCACGCACATGTGTAATCGAGAGATAATTCGTTACACCTTTTAAATAATTTGTTTCTACAACAAAATAATCCTAATTATATAAAATTATTCTCAAATGGAAAGATACCAGACAGAAATTTGAACATTTACGAAATCATTTTCGTTATATGTATCTTTCCAAATAAGGATTTTAACAATATCCGATATCTGCCCTCCATTCTTCATTATAGCACCAGATCGTTCTACTTAAAGTAGACTTCCATAGTTACGACAAATATCAAGCGTCTATAATTTATCGCCATCGGAAGTTTGCTTTTTAAATTCATGTTCTATATGTGTATCCAATTGTTCGATAGAACAATCATCAAAAAATATATTGTTGTCCTTTCCTAAAAAAATGTTATACCTAGATAGGCAGAAGAGCAGACGGGCCACCTGATGGTAAGAAGTCACCGCCGCCCATACCCTCTGCAATGGCAGGGCAGCAAAGCCGCTGAATACCTGTCTAATCTCTACCACTTGTCTTTAATTGAGCAATAAATAGACGATTATGTCTAGTTTAATATCATTCGAAATTGAAAAGTACAAAAAGATTTGTAAAACTCGTTATAATAAAATCAATCCGCTTCTTTTTGGTAATCAGAAGTCCAGACACAATTTGAGATTTTGTCATAAGAATAATACTTGGAATTTTCATTTTTAATCTGGATTATTGATGTAGTTTAATAAAATATCACTTATTCGATCGTTACGATCGGAATTGCGTTTAACAACATATTACCAAAAAATAACAACTTCTAAGATTTATATCCTAATTCATTTTAATCTTCTACCTAGGTAGGTAAATACCAAATTAGATCTAGTTTTGTATTATACTAAATACGATATTGTTTCTAAATATATCGAGATGGCATTTTAACTTGGCACGTATTCTTTACTTCACCTATGTCTTTAAAATAAAACTGTCTGAAATGCTGTTTAAGTTCTGAAAAACAAAAAGAAATTTTCCAAAGATATCATCTGGTCGAATGATAAAGATATCGATTTTTCAATTCAAAGAAAAACAAGTTCTGAGAAAACCGTCCAAAATCTTGCATAATCTTTTTGAAGCTCATTAAGAATGTGCAAGAATATGATATTTCAGAGATCATAGGGTTTCCAAAATTTAGTACATATTGACTAAGAATTTACTGGGGTCTATATTTTCGTCTTCTGATTGAAGAGACTTCGATCAGGAGGCAGTAATAAACCAATGACGCCGCCAGCTGTAAAAAATAAGTAAGAATACAAAAATTAGTATGTTAGTGTTAATACAGATAAGGTTTATTCATTTACATAAGTACAGAAAAAAAACAATCTCCATAGCATAGCGGGCGATAAGCTAGCTGTAGGACAAGTGGCTGTTTGATGCCGCCATCGCCGCAAATGCACCTGGCATCCATAAATATTTGTTTTAGGTTCGAGAGCTTTGGAAATTTAGTCCCTCGTAGTTGGTTATACAGGTTTGACTTAGTTTTGCTTTTTTTACCCTGGCACGGCAAAGTGCCCACACTGCACTAGATGGTAAGCACAGTGACATCCAAGCAGAGTAGCTATCAAGTAGCGAATATCAGACACTATCATTCCTACTGAGTGGCTTCCTCATACTAAGTTTAAAGGACCCAGGATCATAGGTAGGAGAGAACACGGTAGCTAAATGTTCCACAGCTTGATGGTGCCACAAAAATACGAATTTGTGAACCTCTTGGTTTGGGCCGGGGTAGTAGACACCACGAAGCTGTGGCTCCGTAAGCCAGTATGCGTAGTTCTGCTGTTACTTGATGGAAATATTGAAGAAGTCTTATTGTATCTATAGACGATAGTAGTAGTTTTCATAATTTGATGAAAAACTTGTGAATTTTACATAAGATATCTTACCAAGAGTAATAACACCGAAAGTATAGAAGGCGGCTTCACAATTGGTCTCTATTAAGTTCTTGAGGACGTTGATGCCCAAGATGGTACTGCCTCGTCCGAGCATCACCATGAGGCATACGGCTTTTGCCCTGATAAAAAAGAATATTAGAATGATCAAAGCAATGCTTGGCAAGCAATTATACTTGAATAGTAATGTATTTTGTCCTCATTGCAATTCTAAATATTAAAATCGGCTAAATAAATCTTTCTTCAGGACCTAGAATTGAACTTAAGCTTTTTTTTCACTTTATTAGGAACAACAAACAGCAGTACAATATATCTTAACTGAAAGTGTTAATACATATTTATACATTATTGTACTACCCACACCATTGTCCCCAAATTAACTATAAAATATACAAAGAAAAAACTCATGCAATCAAAACGAAAAAACAATTATAGGCAAATTTTAACTTTTTTACTTATATGTATATATTTAATTTATTCCATTTTTCATTATTTGATACAATAATACTCACGAAAGTCTATTACTTTTAATACAACTCAGTTAATCTAGCTCAGTGGATATCTCTGTAACTAGTTTTTTGTATTTACGGGGCGATAATACGAATAAATCAAGTTCGGTAAAATATTCATTGTACGATCTCATCAGCCGACCTAAAGGTGCACGTTCACCGGCATTAGTTCGACAGAATTTTGGAAAAAATAAATTACGATAATATTTGTTACATGTACGTGGCGCTTGTGAAGGAACTGCGTACGAGATTTCGTTATTAAGGCTAATACAATCAAATTTGTTTTGACAAATGTTGTACAACATCTTCATCATCTTCTCGCCTTAAGTGATGTAAGGGAAAATTTCTCCAACAAGTTTGTATATGGAGATCTTGCACGAACACATTTATAATTAACAACTCGTAGAAACTTGCGCTGAACCATCTCAATTTGGTCAGAGTACTTGTCATAATAAGGATTCCATATAACTGAGGCATACTCCAATTGTGATCTAATTAAAGACTTGAATAAAGTAGTAGAAGTAACTTCCAGGTAGTTTGAATTCAACACACGCTCTCATTACGAAGCCGTAAAGCTTAAATGCTTTATAAGTGATTTTATCAATATGGGTATCAAAATGCAATTTGGAGTCCAAGAGTATACCCAAATCTCTTATTGTCGAGACGCTTATTAAGGGGATATTATACAGGGAATATGTATAGTTTATAACATTTCTTTTTTTCGTAAAAGTTATAGAATTACATTTAGCGAGACTGAGGTGCAGTTTATTATCCTTACAATACTCTGATAGACTATTCAGATCTTCTTGAAGCATTTTGCAGTCATCAAGGGTATTTATTGTACGATATACTTTAAGGTCGTCGGCATATAAAAGAAATTTGCTAGCTTTTCAAATAATATAACATAATATTAGCTGTGTGTTATTTAGTGGCCTAACCGTCCCGTCTCCTTGTGATGTTGTCCTCGCTAGAGCTATAATTACAAAGAATACACACGTGTCATCAAGAGGGTAGAATTGTGTGTCTGCTATTATGTTAATAATTTCCTATTATTATTATCGCCATTTATATTATGGTCAAATTATATTAATCTCATTTCTAAAACTTAGGTATATCCAATTCTCAGATTTTGTTTTGCGGGGAAAGCGTGTTATACTGACTCCCGCTCCGGGGGGAAGCGGAATAAGAATAAAACGGGTGTGCTGCACTAGCCGGTCTTACGACCCAGCATCCCCCTCGCCCGGATGATGGCTATTCATGCTGCCGCTGGGCCGAGTCCCTACCCCCTATGTACACCCTACCCGACACTACCAGCTAAAACCCCGCGGTGGCCTTCTTCGCGCTTACGGAGCGATCCTGGGGTATTCTAAGGAGTGCTAGAATTGCAGCCGGAATCGCCCCTGCGAATACTCAGAGCTGCTGTATTTCATAATTTTTGAAATATATAAGGACCAATAACCTCAACTCTTCATTCCTTTATTAGACTTCAATTACATACCCACGATTTTCTTGTATTATGGGTTCTAAGGAACAATTTTGTATAATAAGTTTGCTTGCAAATTTGATAATATAAAAACTATTGAACGAGACATTCCTTTAAACTGTAAAAAAATAGAAATTCTGTTTACTTGACGTAAGTGGGGTAGAAATCCACAGCGAAGGCCGAGAGGAAACCGAAGTTGATGACATCAGTGAGCAGCATGATGAAGAGGACTGCGCTGAGAGGCCAGATCGAGCTCACGTTGATCAAGATACCAGCAGCACCTGATAAGATCTGTAATATAACAAGTACATAAGATTGATTTCGTTAAAGGGTTTGTGTTTATTGTAACACTCTACAACATGTGTCGATCAGAGTTGATCTGAGTAGGTAAAGCTACTTTTTCTACGTTTAGCGTCTAAGCACTTTTCTAGTTTAAAGACACGAACATTACCTGGACTATAAGACTTAATATCAAAAGTTTTGGGATAGCGAGCACAGTCCAGGATCATGCAGTGCTTTTTATTTAACGTTCTGAGTAATGTTGCTCCCTTTTATCGACAGGCGTAGCATCTACCATGAGACGAACGACGCCTTCGTTACAATCAGAAAATCTCTGATCTTCACATACTAATATAATTCATAATTGGTAGGACTTGCTCATTATAAATCATCTACTTTCCTTAAAATATAAAGTACAGAAATATTAGATTTTCCAGATCTTTCACCTGTCATTGATTACCTGTGTTTAAGGACGACACTGAATCATCTTCTTTAATAAATATAAGTATAACTGTAATCTTAATAATTGCTGGTTTTCTTTTTAAACAATCGTAAGTGTTTTACCTGGATGCCAATGAACAGCCTTCGTTTTCCCAGCAAGTTAATCACTCCACTAGCAACAGCGTTCAGTACTGCCAACATTATGCTGATGCCGAACACCATTGTCATCGCTGTTCGGTTCATAGTACAGTCGTTATGCTACAAGTAAATAGAAAGTTATTGTTAGTTCATCCATGATGCCATGATGTTACTTCTATCAGGACTGATGAGACAGCTAGTTTAGCTCGTTTAGATAGAAACCACTACTGTCTCAAACCGTATGAAGTGAAGAATTTGCGATTAGGGTCTCAATCCAAAAAGTGACAAATTCTCGATGATGGGTTTATATATTAGAGATAATGACCACTTGGTGGTAGATGGTTTCCACTGCGCATGAATCTCTTTTGAGCTTTTTTCTGATGTATATACGATACGTTGTTGTAGACAGTTTTGAATATAGCTTAAATGGACTGATTCGTCCGGTTAAATACCTGTACCTAACAGTTAGGTGAACTGGTAGCTGTTGCATATCGCATACTAAATAGGATTTTCGGAAATCAAAATCCGCTCCATTTCCCATTCCTCATTTCTATGATTTAAGGCTAGGAATGCGATCAAGATTGTTTTAATGCTATGAGTGTCCATGGGCAGTATAGATCACTTACCATTATATAATACTTTAGCATGGTACTTCTTTTAAAAAAATAATTAAGGAGCCTAATAAATAAATGAGAATAATAAATAAGAATTTCTTCCTCTAACGTCTCTTTTCCTTTCCTTACAATTGCTTTGGGGTTGTGGATATTTATAAACAGCAGTGACGATTTACCAATTATCAACTGGCTCTAAAGCCTCTACCAAATACTGACTGTTGTTTTTTTTATGTATTTCCTTTCTTTGATTGGTCTTATCTCACATGTTGCGACATAAAATAATTTTATATACATTTTTTTTATTGCTTACCTCTTCTGTGCTAGTTGAATTTCTAGCCAACCTGATCATCTCACACATCGTTATATCAGTGAATCCTTCCTCAACAGAGGACATGAAGGCGTTGACCATGAATGGCAACCACACTATGAACGAGTTAATGCTAAAAATAATAATATAATAATAATACACAGTATTCGTTATAAAGCCATTTGTAGTTGTTTAGGCGTAGTGTGAAGAAGCTACACAGCAGGCCGACATAATTTTGTTGAGTAGCGAGAGATAGATTGTCTCTCGCTACTTGATACTTCAACTGGACGGCACTACACTTATCATCAGGTGCAGCAAAAAAATATATATCTACATTTATAAGTGAAATACCACTGACTCATGACTATACACCCGATTGACTTGAAATTTAGCAAAGTTACGATGTAGACGCTCACTAAGAGCGGATTTTGCGGAAATTCTATAAATAATATAATTTTCATCCTCCCCTCTAGTTCTCTCTCTGTGTATGTCTCTTTCTCTCTCTCTGTCTCTTTCTCTGTCAAGGAAGAGACAGAGCACTTGAGAAAAGGGAGAGAGAGAGAGAGAGAGAGATACCTAGAGGGCAGGGAAGAGAGGGGTACTGCTAGTGATGGTTGATGAAAATTACATTTTGGATAGGATTTGCAAAATACCACTGACTAAGCGTAACAACGCATGCGAAGCTGCGGGCATAAGCTAGTAATAAATATAATCAGCCCTATATATATACTGACCCACTGGTCACAGCCCTTCTCTATGAAAGAGAATATTATACTGATATACCTTAGTCCACAACGCTGGTCTATTGCAGGTTGGAAGACTTCACATACCTTTGAATTTATTATAAAAAAAATCCGGTATGTAGGTTCTCACGATAATCTCTCTTTAATTCACCGTTATTGTAGGTGTGATTATGATTAACTGTATATCCAAGTTCTTTAAATTGAAAAACCCACTTAAAAGGGTATTGACCCCCAACTCCATAATTTTTCAGTAGTTGCCATTGATTTGGCGGCACTTTACTTATCATTAGATTCTGCAGTGATATTATTTGCTTAAGATATTATAAAAAAAAAAAAAATGAAAACAAAGATCATGCGATACGTTATTTGCATCGACTGATGTAAACAATACTCATAAACTATTGACTCTTTATTATTAATGTCAACATACGTCACTAGGTCTTATGCTACGTCATACGGTAAATATTGCGGCAGGAAAAAATCGTGAACGCAGCTCGTGAAATCAATTGGTCCTATCTCACTTCCCATATCTCTATCGTCCATCACTTGTCGCAGTAGTTCAAAACCACAAACTAAATAATGATCTCACACTTGATGTATGGGCGTTAGGAGTTAACCAATGTAAAATTTAAGCCGGAGAGAATTTGTAGTAAAATTATTCGAAGGCAACAAAATTATAATAATAATTATAAAGACAATTATAAATAAGAACATAGAAGATGGTAGTGAACACTTTCTATAAGGCCTTCCAATTCCTCTCATGCTTATTGTATAACAAAACAATTGACACTCACCAAGTGAAAACTAGGATAAACATGAAACCTAGAAGTAGGGTGTTCTTTAGTAGAGGAGGCCTGAACATCGGGAATATCTGTGCTGCCAACGTCGCCAAGAATCCCTTGGATGTGGTTGACGCATTTTCTTCATCAAGTACCACTGAGCTCACCTGGGAATTATCACAAACCAAATACAACTTTAAACCCTACAAATTTAATTGCTACATTTAATAGTGGAAGAAATTGATAATAAAATCAATGAGGTTCTGACTTCGCGGCAAGTTTGTGAGTTTTTCAAATCGAAACTATCTCTCTGATATGAGATGAAAATAAATTTGGAGATGTATCACATCTGACCACCTTATGCAGGCCTTAGCTTATGTTTTATTACATTATTTATGTTTATAACAATATAATACTAACCTGATACAAATCACCACTCTTGCCGCTGTTCATTTCAAAGATACCCTTTAGTATTTCCAAGGCTTTCTTATCCTCACCGACAGTTAGCAAGTATTTGGGACTCTCGTAAGCGCACATTACTCCAAGAGCATTCAGTGCGCAAGGCGAGCAGAAGATCAGGTTCAGAAGACGCCAGGAGTTGAAGTGGATGTCCAAATACGGGATGTAGTAAGAGAACTTCATAGGTAGAATTGGTATTGAAAGGACTGAAAAAAATGTATATCTGTATATATAAAAGAAGAAGCTGACTGACTGACTGACTGACTGACTGACTGACTGACTGACTGATCGATCAACGCACAGCCTAAACGGCTGGGGTTAGAGACTTGAAATTTTGACAGTAGGTACCTTTTATGACGTAGGCATCCACTAAGGAAGGGTTTTTGGAAATACCACCCCTAAGGGGGTAAAATAGGGGATGATAGTTTGTATGAAAATCCGTCATTTTTGAAGTTAAATTCATGAAAATTGGTATTTGACCTTTTCGTTAAAAACAAAAAATATATATTTCAGGCACTTTCGAAATTCTACCCCTAAGGGGGTAAAATAGGGGTTGAAAGTTTGTATGAACATCCGTCATTTTTCTCCCAAATATGGTCTCCACGCGGGCGGAGCCGCGAGCAACAGCTAGTTTATTTATAATATTTCTTTATGTTGCTTTCCTCTGTCTCATTGGCTTGTGGCGTTGAGAAATGCCTAGGGATGTTGGAAAGACCTAGGTACATATTTTATTTTGTAATTTGAAGTCGAATAAGACAAGTTTTGCCTCATGTTTCTGACCGGCCTGTCTTGGAATCGAATCATCAGAGGTGGATTTATTGATAACAGAGAAATATATTATTAGGTTTAAATGAATTCACTTAAATTGAAATTATCAAATAAGAAAAATATTTGTGGGTCACTAATTAGGAAAAATATTAAATATAGACCAATGACCAAACTAAAATAACATTAAATCAACAAAAACAGTAAAGAACTAAGTATACTATCGTGGTATATCCTTTAAGATTGTACAAATATTTAATGATCTAATAATGCGCCTTGTTGATTTAACTATTTGATACATTGTCTTTTTAAGAAGACAAATAAAAATCTTTATAAACGCAGACAAATAATGGAAATATTTTCTCTTGAGTTAAGTTTACTACAAAATACCGAGATATTTATTGTGTGGACATTGTGCTATGTGTTACTGGGGCAGTAGAATATTTGAATACATACATTGACTATTCTTTTTTAAATGATATATATACCATGTATACTTTAGTATATACTTTAGTATAAAATGTTTATCGTATTTGGATAAACGTTTTATCTACTGCTAGTTTCCAACACACACTGGAACCAACTGATTGATGTAGTGGGTTCAATTTCAACCTCAAGGCATTAATTAGATCCTGTATACTTGAGAGTTCTAATTCCATACTTCAACCGCATTAGGCTTAGCGTGATGGACTAAGACCATAGTTAGCAATCTATTATTACCTCTTAGTAACCACTTATTAGTAGAACAGGTCAATCAACAGCACTGGAACAGTCTAATACAGCGCTGATGTCATTTAAATAGTAAATATTATTGTTATCAAATGTCTATCTTACTATCATTTTTTTTCTTTTGTTGTAACTAACCAGCTACTGTAACAAACTGTGTTTCTTTGTTTGAATAATAACTGATTACTTACTGGCCATGATCCCCGTGCAGGATAGGAATGCACTCGTTGTAAGTAATAGCAGCGTACTTCTCCTGGAAGCTGGTGTGCATTCACTGAGCAAGGCCAGGGCTACAGCTGAAGACCCGGACACCCTGGAAATGTAGAATATTAAGATCGAGGAACATGTTATTAGAAAGTAAACCTAATGATACAGAATTTGCTGGGAGAGAATTATCGGATGTATATTGCGACCGGACTGAAGAGCAAACACTGTTTACATAGTGTAAAACACAGTAGTTTATGAGCTACTGTGTATGAATATAGACTGCACGGACTGTCTAAAACATACTACCCAGGCATTATCTGGGCTTCTTATTCCAAGTCAGTTTATATGCTGTTACTTCAGGCAAGCATAATTTCGGCGAAGAATACAATCTCGAGAGCCAGCTTTTTAATTATTCTTTTATATAGCAGAGGCTTACGAACAAGCAGGTGGGTCAGCTGATGGTATCTGAACTGTACCCAGGACCACCTAAAATACCAGAATCTCGGCTGTGTTGCTAGCTTTGAAAGACTGGAGGAGAGGTAAATTTTTTGCCAGGAATAATTACCGCTTTAAATGAACAACCATAATATAAAATCGTGGTAAGTTGTAGATCTATACAGAAATGAGAAGTTAGGAAGAAAATACGGTAGATTAGGTATGAAATGTAACAGAGAATTTAGCTTCAGCGCCATTACCAGTTGCTGTGAAATTTATATATGGAATAGCTGCTGATTCTCATAAACACAAAAGAAACTGATCCGAATAACAAGTACTATTTATACTCATACTCATAACACACATCCACACAATATTTCTGGCACAGATCAGGTCATTTACACACAAAACTATAAGGTAATGACAACACTTACGCAGCAGACGAAAGAAATTTAAGAACACTAAGAACTATCCAGTTGGGAGACAAAGCTGCTGCAGCACCGGCCACGAAACCAATGGTCATCGAGACGCACAATATTTTCTTTCTACCCCTCGTGTCAGCCAGGTACCCCCATATATGCGAGGTTGTTATGACTCCTGGAACCAAAGGTGTATGGTGTTAAATAATTGTGGGTTTATTTAGGTTTGTACTTCTATGAACACGTACTATGGTACTTGTGGTTTAGACAAAATGGTTTTTCTACTTGAGGAAATAGTTTCGCTAAATTGTTAAATCAGGCCTCCTATCTAACATTGACCCATCTGGAAATGTAATCCTAGGGAACTCTACTCCAAAGACTTGTGCAGTCTAACCCAGAATCTTCTGGATTAAAGACCAAATACGCTGTCATTTTTCAATATTATTATTTATTCTGATTTGTTTATTTTGGAGCGGTTAGAGTTATTCCATTATAAACATTGAATAGTGTAGTGTGTTCATTATAAAAACGAGCCAGCCTCCGTTGTACAGCGGGCGAATATCCGGCTGTGAAACGAGAGGCCGCGGATTAAAATCCCGTATCGAGAGAAATGATGTATGATTCCCAAATATTGTTTGTAGTCGTTTTTGACAACTATGATCCAGGTTGTATCTAATGTGGGGTTAGAACTATGTGTGTGACTGTTGGGTGTGTTCATTTAGTCAAGTACACTATTGACATCGCTAAAAGATTATCGTTACAATATGTAAGCTGTTTAGATGACGTATTATGTACAAATGCGAACCTATTAAAGGCAGTCCAGCCATGAGTCCCTGCTGCGCCGACGTGGTGTTCAGCTCGCAAACACTTGCGGGCACCAGGTAGGAAACAGAGTAGATCTCAAACACCATAGCCACAATCACGCTGCTGCATAGCGTGAACATCAGCAGGTTGAATTTGCTAAAGCCTGAGGAAAGGAAGGTAGATTAATAATCTATTTGGTGATAGCAGTTGAATGGCCTTACAAATGTATGTGATTAAACGTTCGATTCGGATCCTGGTTCTATGAGATAGAGAGTTCTTTAGAGTTCTGCAATAATTCATTAATTATGATGGAGAAAGTGGCAAAATATGACAGAATTATTATGAAATATTCGTGAGAATGTAATATTAATAAAATTTTAATAACCTTTGATATGACTGGCTGATATCGATCATAAATTAGGTACTTTTCGTGTAAACATGGTATAATAACACTAGCTCTGTATCAAACGTCCCACTGTTGGGCACGGCACCTTTACTAATGAGAGGGGTTAGGCCTTAGTCCACCACGCTGGCCGAATACGAGTTGGTAGACTTCACATACCTTCGAAATTCTTATGAGAATTCTCAGGTATGCAGGTTTCCTCACGATGTTTTCCTTCACCGTTAAAGACAGCGATAATTAACAATGATTACACACGTAATTTAATATAAGTCAGAGGTGTACAGCCAACAAGGCTATCGCTGCAAGTAAATATAGTGTAGAATTTAAATTAAAATACCTTGTTTTAGTTTTTGAATTGCAGATGCTAAGCCATTCATATTTTTTTTAATAACAAAGTGTGAGTTTGGCTCGCACGCTGAGGATTCTATATTGTCTTTTTTTTACTCTACCGTATTATGTTAGGTCTACTTTGCAGTGTAATTATTGGATGTTTGAAAGATTATATTTAAATGAGCGAATGGCAACGATTATTACTATATTTAAAGTTAAGTGCGTGCGAAGTGTGATGCAGCCATATTAGCAGGCCGGCAAAATTGTGTCGAGTATCAAGAGATGGTTGTCCCTCGCTACTTGAGACTCTACCTGGACGGCACTTCGCTTATCAGGTGCAGTGTGGCCATACCAGGATAAACTACTAAACAAAGTAATATGATAAAATACTAATAAAGTAGGGATTGAGATTAAAGATTACCTATTTTTCCTCATATTCATCCCTATGTTACAACTGTGAGTGTAAGTTTGTTGTCATGAATATATTATGTAACTACAAATTATTGATTTCCGGATTTTCACCTTCACATGTACTGTAAGGCCTTACTTCGTACCAAACTTTACTATTCTAGGTCAACGAGAAGGATATCAATTTAAATCATTCAAACCCTAAGGACCTTGCTGTAAAACTTAGACTTACGGTAAACCAGATTTATATTAAGTAGTAGCTATGGCAATCTATAGTAACTTGTTGAATTAGACCTAGTTTTAAGAGTCTATATTCAATAAAAAACGAATTGAAAATCTTGATAAGTGAGTTAACGAATTGTATGTTCGAAAAAGTGACCATGTTGCACCTGATGCTAAGCGCAGTATCGGCCAATTAGAATATCATGTAACGAGAGACAACTATACCTCACTACTAACACAATTATGCCAGCCTGCTGATAAGCTTCTTGATTCTACACCTAAAGGACCCAGCATAAGAAGAAGGGAACACTGTAGCTGGAAAACGGTATGTGACATAGATGACTGTATCTTTAGACCTTAGTATTTTAGCTAGATATCACTACCTGCTCCTGAGAGAAAGGAGATTTACAAAAGGACAAAAATAAAGACGGATATGATCTTTCAAGGGTTCCCTTTCATGTTTATGTGTAAATTCTTGTAACATTATGCACAGTTGATTTTGATTCTTAAAATGGCGCCAAAAAACTTGCAACCTAGCATTACAAAATGCCCCTCTCACTTGTTTAATATTCGCAGTGCACGCGAGGACATAAACTAAGAGAAAGCCTAATAAGACCAGTTAAGATATAGCATGCGTCTAGAATATTCTAGTTTGTTCTTAACAGAATGTGAAATTAATCGATGATCTATACTTTTTGTATACGCCATGATGAGAAGCGGTTGAATTCACGCTTGCTTGAGTGATGGATTGGAGTCTGGAAACCGACCAATCATGGCGATAGGTTCGCTATATATCTCACTGAAAAATGCTCGGCGAACGAAGTGGTTTATGAATATTGGGTGTATATCTATTTACGAACGGCCTTAAAGCAGGCGTTCTTCTACGAGTAATTTCCTAAGATTTTTTTTGAACGCCACAAGGCAGAATGTATCTGAGCGAATGTATTGTATTAATAACATCCTATGTTTGTGCCTACATTCAATGCAAAATAATAACATTCTGATTCTGACCTACAATGTTACAAGAATAACTCCAATCTATATGCGTCTGCTATCAATGCAATTAACGCGTTGCATGTTTGCATGCAGAATACCCGCACACAGAGCATTGAAAAACTGCATTCAACAGATAAAACTATTTAAAGAAAACCTTACTCTTAAGTGTGTCATTAGGTACTTTATGTGACAGAGGAAAATTTATTCAATGTCAATCAGCCCGGAGTCTCGAATTGTGGCCGGTGTAACGATAGGCTCGCCCCCAATCACATCGTGGGACGGTAGGCTCGGCGAAATGTGGACGTATTGGTTACACCTCTGCCTATACCTTCGGGGATTATGGCGTGAGTGCCTATGTATGTATGACAGGAATTATGGATGATCATTTATGAATTGGTGTGGGATATACTTTTTTGCTCTAACATTAGGACATAGTTTGACCTAGTGTTGGCGTCTAAAATATATATCTGACTGTTGAGTGTATTTATTTAAATCTGGAGAAGCCAGACGTATCATGTAAGACACCTTGGATGTTACAAGTGTAGTGAGTAGAAGTAATGTCATGGAAATTTATACTCCATCCCGGATTTAGGCAATGCCTTGTCAGTAAAGAATTTTAATATCTAGTTGATGACGTGTCTATTAATATTATTTAAATAACTAGTTTTTGTGTGTAACTTTGCATTCGGTATCGAATCGGTAGGAGTCTTTGATAAAATATTTTCGTACGTGTGTATGTCACTGAACTCCTAAACGGCTGGACCGATTTGAATGTTTTTTTTAACGCGTTTGGGTGGCGCCCTGGATGGTTTCGATTCACACATCAGCCCGGCAGATGGCGCTGCAATCGGTGTGGCGCTGCTTTTACGGTCAGGACGACGTCTGCACGGTCCGCTAGTCTTATATACAAAAATCAATTACTGTTCGTTTGTCTCGCTAAAACACGAGAATGGCTGGACCGATTGGCTAATTTTGCCATTTGTGGCAGTTCAGGAAAGGTTTAAAAACACAATTGGACCCGGTAGGTAGCGCTGCTGTCGGTATATCACCAAATTTGATTTGCTGGGACTCGTGCAAGAAATGCCAAAGATAGATTGAAGATTGAGGGATCTTTAAAATATTATAAATTTAATGTGGCGCTGCTTTCCGGGCAGGAAGTCGTTCAACTGCTTCAGCGTAAAAATATACCTATTTTGTGGATTTATGGTTAGTGCTCTGCTCCTATGGACAGCAGCGTGATGTTTTATAGCCAAAGTCTTAAATAAACAGACAATCTAATCCAAAAATTGTTTTATTAGATTAGACTAGTTTTTTGTTAGTTAAGCGCGTTCAAACTGACTTTATCTTTGTTATATTGATTCATATTTTTATCGGAATTAATTAATAGAAAACCAGAAATAATAACTTAAAAATTCCAAGTATAATAAAATATTTTTGAATATAAAAACGGTCTAGATCAATAGACGACCTTCAGTTTTTATGACATTGTGACGTCCAGAAGTCAAGTGTTGCTAGTTTATAAGAAAGTTTACTGTCAGATAAAGACAGTTTTCGCTTCTACCTTTCAAGTCGTTATATTTTTTGTCTATATCAAAGAGTGTTATTAGTAGTTATATTGATGTATCAATTAACATTTCAGTTTTTGTCATGTTACAGTATTTTAAAGCGCCTTGCAATGTATGAGATTTCGTCATATTCAATATTCATCAATATTTTTTTTACATATTACTACATAGTGTCTTTTCTACAGTGATAACATGAATCAAAAAGTCAAATCTTATTGTATTCAATAAAAAGTTGTCTGCACTTTGCACTCATTAATTATACATTAAGTTGGGAGTGAAGACAATATATACATATATACACCCACGCCTGTAATCCCTGAAGGGCTAGGCAGAGGTGTAACCAGTACATCCACTTCTTGCCGTACGGTCTTTATTACGGTCCCATAATGACATAGGAGGCGAGCCTATCGCCATACCGGGCACAATTTCCGACTCCGGGCTGATGCTGAGTATTTCTAAATAGAAAAATCCAATATCACTTTACCCGATGGGGATGGAACCCGAGACCTCAGCACAGAAGTCGTAACGAATACGCAATTACAATTGCGAATATGGAATGAGTTCCTTGTCGAGGTTTTCGTAGAGGACTACAGTATGGGTTTCTTCAAGAAGGGAGTAAATAGGTTTTTGAAGGGTCGGCAACGCGCATGTGATGCTCCTAGTGTTACAAGCGTCCATAGGCTACGGTAGGGTTACCAACCCCGGAATTCAAATACTAGGATTTTTAGTTTTTGAAGTTAGAAAAACCAGGACAATCCAATTTAAAAGCAGGACGCTTCTTTTGCGAGCCGAGACGTACAAAGTAAAGTTTGCAAAAGTGGTGTGCTAATTTTAAAATACAGGACTTTATCAGGGCGCCTTAAAAATCCAGGACGCTGCTTAAAAACTATCCAGGACATCCCAATCATTCTAAAAAAACAAACAATTCTAAAGAAAAACAGCAGACGGTTGGCAACTCAACAATTGCTGGTGGTAGGATATTCGTATCCGCCCGGATAGCGACCACCGTACACAGGGCGAAAAACCCGCCATAGTGGCACACGCAAGTGTGTCGCGTTCCGGGATCAGCCAGTGTATTTCCGGTTATCGTCGGGGGGCTAGAGTTGGGGTACGATGTTTGGCCGTGCCGGTATTAGCCGGTTCACAGTCGGTTGGAGGCGTGTTGATCCGTCGGCCAGGGTGACCTGTAGAAACGGTTGTACCGCTGGCCGCCCGCGGTACAGTACAGGGGCCCAATCGTGGCTAACCACCACGAGAGGCTGCCCCACCATGCCGCGCATAATCTTGGGTGGGTCCGTCGTGCCGGTTGGTGACCGGATGTGGGGTCCCGGCGGCCTATCCCGGGAGGGTACGGGGGCCCTTCCGTCCGGCGGATCAGCTCACCTCCTCTTGGCTCTATTAGTGGACCGGCGCTTGTTGCGGCCTTCTGATTACTCTGACACTAGACCCTCGACCGCTTCTTCACATCCTCCCCCCATAACTCCATGACAGTGCCTATAAAGAGAACAGGACCTACAGCGGTGCGTAACCCCACCACCGCTTTCACAATGGAGTTCGCTAACCTCCGCGGACTCCATTCGAACCTTAATGCCGTCCACCACCATCTTGAGACGGCCCGGCCTGCTCTTCTCTTCCTGACGGAGACGCAGATTTGTAGTCCGACCGATACCACATACTTGCTTTACCCCGGCTACTCACTTGAAGAAAACTTCAGGCCGAGGGCCGGGGTATGCCTGTATGTTCGGTCGGACGTCTGCTGTCGCCGTCTGCGCTGCATGGAGGACCCCTCCTTCTCCACCCTGTGGGTACACGTCGACCTCGGCTCTCAGAGTCGGGTTTACGTGTGCCTTTACAGGTCACACGACGGGGACGTTGAGACAACTCGGCTATTTGATTACATTAGCCAGGCGACAGACGACGCGCAGGAGCAGTTCCCAACAGCGGAATTGGTAGTTCTGGGGGACTTCAACGCACACCATGAGTTGTGGTTGGGCTCCTCCAGAACTGACCATGCTGGCAGAACTGCTCATGCATTCGCCTTGACTCATGGCTTGACACAGCTGGTGAACCAGCCTACCAGGATCCCAGATGTGGCGAGTCATGCGCCCTCTCTGCTGGACCTTCTGTTGATGAGTCACCCGACCGGGTATACGGTGTCGGTTGGTGCTCCTCTGGGGACCTCCGATCACTGTCTGGTTGGGACGTCAGTACCTCGCGCTTTGCCTCCACGTCCCGTGAAGGTCAAGCGCAGGGTCTGGCACTACTCGTCGGCAGATTGGGATGGTATGCGGGATTATTTCGCATCCATCCCTTGGCAGCAGCGCTGCTTTGAGGGAAAGGATCCTTCTGCGAGTGCCGACGCCGTTGCCTGCGAGATCAGACTAGGAATGGAATATTACATTCCTTCCTCTGAGATCGCGGGCAACGGCCGAGGACGCTCCTGGTTCAATCGTGCATGCGCCGATGCTGTTGGTAAAAAACAGACGGCGTATCGCGCTTGGATCAGGGGTCGCGCTAAGAAGGATCCCAATCTCAAGTCCCTCAAAGCAGCCTACAACCGTGCTGCCAAGGCTTGCAAGAGGGAGTATGTTAGAGCGGATGCCCAGCGCGTCTCCAAGATTGGATGTGCTTTGGCCGATCACCCGACAAGCAGTCGTGCTTATTGGAGCTTGGCTAAGGCGGTCCAATCTAATTTCTGTCGCCCTTCGCTGCCACCGCTGAGATATCGTAATGGAACACTGGCCCATAGCTCGCAAGAGAAGGCCGATTTACTGGCAAACCTCTTCGCGGCTAATTCGAGACTCGAGGACTGCAATGCTCCTTTACCACCTACGCTGCCCGGTTGCGGTCACACAATGCCTGATATCCGTATCAGGCATTGTGATGTGCGGCGTGAGCTGCAGTCTCTCGACGTCCGGAAGGCCAGTGGTCCGGATGGTATCCCAGCGCTTGTTCTCAAAAAGTGTGCAGCGGAGTTGTCTCCTGCACTGACGCGCCTATACCGTTCGTCCTACCTCTCAGGTGTTGTGCCTGAATCGTGGAGGGAGGCCAATGTGCAGCCGATCCCCAAAAAGGGTGATCGGTCAGACCCTAACAATTACCGCCCAATCGCCATCACCTCAGTGATCTGTAAAGTCATGGAGCGACTAATTAACAGCCAATTAGTTCGTTACCTGGAGGATCACTCGTTGATCAGTGACAGACAATATGGTTTCCGCCATAACCGATCAACGGGTGATCTTCTAGCGTTTGTATTGCATCACTGGGGCGAGGCGATTGACAGGCATGGCGAGGCTCTGGCTGTGAGTCTCGACATAGCCAAGGCGTTTGATAGGGTCTGGCACCGTGGCCTTCTCTCCAAGCTCCCGGCATACGGTCTGCCCGACAACCTGTGCAAGTGGATTTCCGGCTTTCTGCATGAGCGTAGAATGCGTGTCCTCGTTGATGGACACGCTTCGCAGTTCATGTCAGTAAATGCCGGAGTACCACAAGGTTCTGTGATTTCGCCCACCTTGTTTCTTCTGCATATCAATGATATGTTGTCGCTTGGCAACATTCATTGCTATGCAGACGACAGCACGGTTCATGGGCGTTATTGCAGCAAGCCTCCTGGTTGCCGGGTGGATACTGAGAGGAGACGCGAGGATCTTGTCATGGAGCTCAACCAGGCCTTGGATCTCATATCATGATGGGGTACCAGGAATCGGGTTGAGTTTAATGCCAAGAAAACCCAGGTGTGCGCGTTCTCGTGCAAGAAGTCTCCGTTTTCTCCAATCCCCGTTCTTCAGGGTGTTCCACTCGCAATGCGGAATGACCTTAGTGTCCTAGGTATGGATATCCGCTGCGATCTTAATCCAAGGAGTCACATCGAGGGCGTAATATCCGCCACTTCCCGCAGGGTCGGAATCCTGAACAGGGTGCGGCGGTTTTTCACGCCCGGTCAGCTCTACCGCTTATATAAAGCACAGGTGCGACCGGGAATGGAATACTGCTCGCACCTCTGGGACGGTTCCGCAAAATACCTCCTCGATGCCTTGGACGGGTTGCAGCGGCGGGCCATCCGCATTGTGAATGATGCAGACGTGAGTAACAGCCTGGAGCCGCTACAGCTGCGTAGGGATATTTCCTCGCTTAGCGTGTTCTACCGTCTGTATCATGGTGAATGCTCTGAAGAATTGTTTGATCTTATCCCATCCTCTCCCTTCCATACCAGAACCACGCGTACTGGATTGCGGAGCCACAGCTTTGTGGTGTCTACTACCCCGGCCCGAACTAAGAGGTTCGCAAACTCGTACTTTTGCCGCACCATTAAGCTGTGGAACGGTTTGCCAGCTACCGTGTTCCCTCCTTCCTATGATCCTGGGTCCTTTAGGCGTAGTGTGAAGAAGCTACACAGCAGGCCGGCATGATTGTATTGAGTAGCGAGTGATAATCTATCCCTCGCTACTTGATACTATAACTGGACGGCACTGCACTTACCATCAGGTGCAGTGTGGTCACTTTGCCGAGCCACGATAAAAAAAAAAAAAAAAAAAAACTCTAGGCTACGGTAACCGGTTACCATCAGGCGGGCCGTAAGTTTGTTTTCCACCACCGTGGTATAAGAAAAAAATCTGCGCCATCGAGGTAGGGTGAAGACATATAATTACATCAAAGCCCGATCTGATCCCGTTATGCAAACAAAATAGCGCTATTTGTTCAGATGCATAAGGCTGATAAAATATCTAATTTCGTAAACACGTGACCTTCCTCGTGACAAAATCGAGGATTCAACCTATCAAACCGTCACACTCTAAATATATTAGCAAATCTATATTATTAATTGTTTTTCCTTGTAGAACAGGTTGGCTGGCCAGTTTGTGAATAACGTTTGAGCGGTCTGCTTGAGCTTGACGACCTCCAATGACCTTTCCACACCTTAAAATAAAATGATTGAATGTGGCCTGTGCATGGTACGACTTTACACAGTTTTTAACCGACTTCAAAAATAGTATTTCTTATTACCGATGTTAAGCGTGAATTGATTATGATAACTATTCGATAGGGTTTTCTTGAAGTCCTGAATAAATTTGGTTCGGATCTGATGAAAAGCTGGGAAAATTGGAAACTTCTGAAGAAAATGCATTAGAACTCGGATTATAAAAGTTGTTTACACAACATACTTATATTATTGAGCATAAGCTCATCCTACTAAGTACGCTCACAGTTCCGTGCTGGCCCTACTGAATATACTTACTTCCCATTCTATTTCCTTTTTACATTATGTACCCGTAGAATTCAATCTGATCAAGCCAGTTGGCAAAATATTTTTAAAATAGTTATAACCGGTATTTCATTAGAATCAAGCCAACCTAATGCTAAAAACGTTTCGAAGGGTTCAAATGCTAGATGTGAGCGTCAGGCACTGCGTCTTTGTGAATTAACTGACTATGGAAGACCATACGGGAATCTGACTGCATCACTACGTCACTGGTGCTTTCAATATAGTGCTGGAAGACAACAGCCACTGGCAACCAAGCCTAAGAGTGAATTAACTCTACTTAAAACACTAACATTATTATGAGAATGATGGGTTTGAATGGACAGAGTGGATTTGAAAAGGGGAGAGGGAGTTGTACCAAACGACTTATAGTCCCACAAAATCAGCCCAAAACAAATAAATTCATGCAGATATTTAAGGTTTTCTTTCATTTTACGACGCAGTCAGAATTTAAATTTTAATCGTTAATATTTAGGCTTAATCTTTCCTGTCTTGTTCTTTTTCTTTTTGGTAGTTTCTCTTTAGTAATGGGGAGTGGATTGTGAAACGCTAAGCCACGAAATCATTTGCTGGTGGTAGGATATTCATATCCGCCCGGATAGCGACCACCGTAAACAGGGTGTGAAACCCGCCATAGTGGCACACGCAAGTGTGTCGCGTTCCGAGATCAGCCAGTGTACATTCGATTTTTGTCGGGGATCTAGAGTTGGGGTACGATGTATGGCCGTATTGCGGAATTCTTAGTACTCTGACACTAGACTCTCGACCACTTCTTTACCTTCTTGCCCTTAGCGTAGTGTGAAGAACCAGGCCGGCATGATTGTGTTGAGTAGCCGGATATAGATTGTCTCTTGCTACTCGATACTCTAATTGGACGGCACTGCGCTTACCATCACGTGCAGTGTGGTCACTTTGCCGTGCTAGAATAAAAAAACTTGGAATTATACTTAACTGTTTGTGTGTTGGAATGTTATTGTTTCCAAAATGTACCTTCTTATGTGTTAGTATGAAATCATAAACCGACTAAACCGCATATATTGAAATTAGCATCTTTCTGGTGATAATATAACAATGTATACAAATTTTGATGTAGGTTTCATTCCTATATTAAATAGAATTCCTGAAAAGTCTATACACATTAAAGATAAAGGAGATGGGAATTTGTACGGTTTTTATTTTGACATGACCAAAGCAGCAGTAAAACTTTTATTAACTAAGAAACAAATTTATACCAATGTAATGACTTTGTGACCTTTCAAGGTCTTCAAAAAGAAGTATATGTAAAAAAAATTGCAAATAACTAATGGCTTTTTAATTGGATATTTCATGGGCCAAATTGATTAATGACTCTTGCTACGTCATGTCTGTATGGATAAAGATTCCAACAACAGGTATCAGCCAAGAAAAAAATGATCTATTTCTTCTTTCTATTGCTCGATAATTTATAGCTAAAGATTATATCTCTTTTTATGAGATACCAAATTACAAACGAATAAACATCATCCGATCCTTACCATGATGATTTGGTTCATTTCATCAGAACTGAAAACTGTGGAGATTAAGACTTTATCATGACACGGCAAAGTGACCACACTACACTGATGGTAAGCGCAGTGCCGTCCAATAAGAGTATCGAGTAGCGAGAGACAATCCATCCCCCGCTACTCAACATAATCATACCGGCCTGCTTTTTCACACTATGACATGGGCAAGAAGGTGAAGAAGTGGTCGAGGGTCTAGAGTCAGAGTACTCAGAAGGGCATAAAACGGCCAAACAATGTACCCCAACTCTAGACCACCGATAAAATAGCTGTCTATAATAAACATAATCCTGATGTTTTTTGCTATTAGTTACATTTATCCTTTTCTATAAAATTCCAGAAATATCTTATTGATAAAAAATACATTTCATTAATAAATCTGTCGAATGATAAAGCTGTTGCTAATGTAAAAACTACTGACATTTCCAGCTGCTTTTTTTATTACAGATCGTGATTTCTAGTAAGATGAGATCAGTGATGAGTTTCAATCAAATGGCATCAAAACATGTTTGAACTAGACAACAACCTAGGCTCATCATGTGACGCCAACGTGTGTGGCGAGGTTGCCAGGTTATATTTAAATAGGTAATAAATAGCACTACAGTCACACACCTAGTCCCCACAATGAGGTAACTTTCAAGCTGTGTATTTACGGGAATAGGATTCTTTTATTGCCATAAGGTAAATCTATCAACATACATCGGGCTGCTCTAATCTAGTCCAATTACAATTTTTAAATTGAAAATAAATGTTTTTTTAATGTAGTTCAAATATTCTATAGTTGACCAGTTCTCTAACGAAACTGCATTTCAGACTGGCAGTAAAGTAAAAAAGGTTGTTTATTTTATCTCGAAGTACGATATAACCTACATGGAAGTAGCTTAAAGACGCGTATCCACCAACATTATTGGCAACTTCCGTGTTTCCAACTGTTTCCAACGGTCCAAAAAATGGCCAACCTTTGTTTAATTTGTGTCCACACCGAGTTGCTAATAATTTCGGAAACAATTCAGTTGACAACAGAAAAGTTGTCAACTTTTGCCCTGTGGAGACCCGGCTTAATATTACGTTAAGTGTACTGAGTAAAGTAAATTTCCGGAAGCTTCCTCTCTGTATCCCATCTTCTTAATTCATGATCCCCTGGTGTGATTAGTAGAGATAATTTAATATCAGGCTACCTACTAGTTTGTTTGTCTTCTGTTATAAAGAATGTAAATATTAGAAAAAACGTTTATGAGAAACCCTGTATTAGAAGTAGAGACATCCTTTACTAATGACGAAGTATATGCTTTCACTACACTGGTTTAAAGCTGGTTGGTAGACTATACATTCGAAATATTTATAGAGAGCTCTGGAGAGGTATGTAGATTTTTTTACGATGTGTGAATATGATCAACAATAAAAACACCTGTAATTTCCAAAATGCCTTCACGACTACGAAAAAGCCTTCCATCTACGTGAGATCAGTTTATTCCTCTCTTCATTATCTTTTGTTTTTAAATAGTGGGATAATCCAAAATGGTTTTTAATTCATCAATCATAATAAATCATCAAATTATACCATTATACGAATTGACGTCAAATGGCCACATAATTATAGGCGTTGCACTGCCGTAATATTTTTCAAATTAGTGGCCATTTACGCTGACCATTTTCGCTTTTCTGTCAACTTCAAAACAAGGAACTGTTAGCTGATTTGATAACTTTATTACATGTTAAGTGCCTTTACCGTAACTAGATACATGTTAAGTCAAGGAAGTATTTTGATTTCAAATTAGGAATTTGTATTAAAATGCGGAGTTGAGTGATACTTAAATTACTTATCAGGAATTTATTTGTGTCATGCTAATTTTATTACAATTGTTGATGCCGAGCTGTGAGTATTTGCACTTGAACCGGAACATAAAGAGATTAGAATCAAAGATAAAATATAATTGTTTTAACAACTAGCAGGAAGATTACGTTTCTATAACTGAAGAAGCACATGCTGAATTTTTGAAGTGATAACTTCTTTAGGCCAGTTGGAATGGGGAATAAAGAACTCGCATGACCCTCACGGTCAGATTATTTTACTTTTGACATAAGCACGCCTATGAAGTTCTATAATTATTGAGAAGCAATCATAAACAAAAACTGCTACTTCATGGACGCTGCTTCAAAAAAGAAAACAGTAATTCCAAAGTTTTAAGTTATTTCGGTAGTCCCCATAACTGCCAAAGATTTTTATACAGTGGTTATTTCTTTAGAAGCTATAGTATCTCTGAGTGCTATCAGCTTATTCAGCATTATATCTAATGAGTTTTCAATAAGAAATTTACTTTCAAGTTGCTTATCATGTCTGCTCTAAGGTCCCGAAGTAATACGGTGCAATTTACATTCAAACACAATCTATTTATGGATACATAAAATTATATGGACATAAACGCCTTTAGTTTTTTATCATACGGTTATTCAAGTTGCCCATTTATAACGTGTTTTGTAGGGATGGGCTGTTTGTATAAAATATCGATATATCGATATTATTCGGTCTGTGTACATATATACATACGCACTCACTCCTGTAATCCACAAACGGTGTGTTTGTGAAATGTGTATATTATAGGTGTAACTCACAATTCGCCGAGTTTTTTTTCGGTCCCACGATGAGATAGGGGAGAGTCTATCTCCATACGGGGCACAATATGCAAGTAATACAAATACAAACTCTCAGTCTTTCAAGTAATGAGGATTGAAAGGATGAATTATTTTATAAGAAACACTAATACTAATCCAGTCGATACAATTACTGTTAACAACATATCTATGGAAAGAAGACAAGTTATATTTCCAAATACTTCCTATATTTTTATTTGAGAGTTAAAGACATTTTCACATAGAGATTTACCAAGCATCGCTGCTCGGCGTTAAATGCCAGTGTCGATCCTGACTTTAGGAATTACAGTTTCTGGTGTGTGGCTGGGATAATAGTGGACAATATTGAAACCTAAAAGATTTTAAAACGTCAATTAAATCTTGCCGTTTACTATAACATTCATATATATCGATATGGATGCTACGCACATCCCTAATCCAAACGCAGGTACCAAGGGCCGAGTGTTTTGCAATATATCCAAGGTGGGAGACCTGGTTCATGGATTCTAACTTCAGATACACCGTCTATCTTGAAATGTGCCTATCCCACTTTAACACTACTTATGTGCACAGTTAGAAAGAGATGGACTGAAGTCGAACGGTCCATCTTGAATAAGCAGACTGGACTGGATAAATAAAAAGTGTAAGATTTCAGGTTTTTCTATTTTTATTCTCATACATGTTTATTTTGTTGTAACATTCTTTGTCTTTGCCCTTTGAGTAATTTATGGTAAATGAATAATTCATTAAAGATTACGCAATATTTTTTACTTTTAACATTTCAGAGTAATCATCTGCATTCATAATAGGCCTTTATAGTTATAAAAAAGTTGAGCTTCAGTTATCACAATTTTCTATTGACTAAAGTTTATGTTAAATTATTTACTGATACTGAATTCACATACTGACAAAGTATATGTTTATTTATATAGCAGCGATAGCCTTGTTGGGTTATAGACTGTCGGGACGGAAGTTGCAGGTTCAAAACTAGGTCATAATTGGAATACTTAGGTTTTACGAAGTTTCAAGTGTATTAATTGTTAATAATCGGCTATAACGGTAAAGGAAAACATAAGGAGATTTGCATGCTTAAGATTTTCAAAGGTATGTAAAGTCTACCAACCCGCATTAGGAAAGCGTGGACTAAGGACAATTTTTTTGTTGCGGGTAAAGAGCCTTGCTACTGCCGCCCGCTCCGAGGGGAAACGGAATAAGAATAAAACGGTTATACTGTAGAGAAGGCCCGTGCCCATCTGTGGAACAATTATTATGGGGCTGGTGTTATTAGTTTTACAATTGTTAGCATGTTAAGGTACGTTATGTTATATTTAATTTGTTACCAAATAAAATCAAAAACCACCTTGTTTTCAATAAATAGTAAGTAAGCTCTTTTTTTTTTATCCTTGCACGGCAAAGTGACCGCACTGTACCTGATGGTAAGCGCAGTGCGGTCCAAATAGAGTACTGAGTAGCGAGAGACGATCTATCCCCGACTCCAGACCCCCGACAAAAACCCGATGTACACTGGCTGATTCCGGAACGCGACACACTTGCGTGTGCCACTATGGCGGGTTTTACACCCTGTGTACGGTGGTCGCTATCCGGGCGGATATGAATATGCTACCACCAGTAAATATTATTTAAATATTATTTTTAATTTAATTTTATATTTGATGAAAACAAATTTACTTAAAGGAACAGTTTTTTATTTAAGTAATTATAAACACGCATGTAATCCCCGAAGGGGTAGGCAGAGGTGTATCCAGTACACCCACTTTTCGCCGAATTTATTACGGTCCCATAACGTGATAGTGCGAGCCTATTGCCATACCAGGCACAATTCCAGACTCCGGGCTGATACGGAGTATTTCTAAATACAAAAACCCAAATCACTTTACCCTACCCGGGGACAGAATCCGAGACCGCAGCACAGCAGTCGTAACGCATGCGTTGAGTTAGAAAAAATATTATTTCAAAATCGGTAAAATGTAAATGATTAATTGCATTTACGCATTACTTGAGTAATATATATTCTTTATGAAAATAAAATCCATGAACCTATGAGTACATATTGTTGTACCTTCGCTTTGTTACAACTGTAAAAGTCGCACGAACTATTATTATTAAACAATACGCATTATAATTCTATAAAGTGTCTATGTTAGTATAGTCTATACGTTTCCACTCAGCTGCGGTTCATAAACAAGTTTTTATTCTTTTTTACGCGTCAGGTTGTCAGTTTTTGCCAGTCGTAATTTTAACGTTGCTAAATTTTTTCGAGAATAAATCTGAATGATTTGTCGTTATTGTTTTAAAACAGCGATTCGTACGCATCGGTTAACATATATTTTGTATAATTCATTGAATATCTTTCTTTATATATACATTACAGATACTGCCTCGGTGGCGCAGTTTTAATTGTGCATGGGTTCGATCCCCGGGTCGTGTAAAATGGTAATGGTAAATGGTTTTTTATTTAGAAATACTCAGTATCAGCCTGGAGTCTGGAATTGTGCCCGGTATGGCGATAGGCTCTCCCCCTATCATATTATGGGACCGTTTTCGTCGACGAAAAGTGGGTGTACTGTTTACACCTCTGCCTACCTCATCAGGATTCCAGGCATGAGTGTGTATGTATGTTCTTTCTAGACATTTGGTGCGACGGGCGGTAGCCGGCTATTACACGACAGGTCGCAAGTTCGACTCCCACACCGACACAAATGTTTGTGTGACGGATAGATATTTGTTTCGGGTCTGGGTTTCACGATACATATTTTACCTAGTTTGAGGTCAGTACTATTTGTAGGACTGTTAGGTGTTTTTGTTATCATTTATTATTTTTGTCGTACCATAATCACGGGACTATAGAGTCCCGGTTTTTTGGAAGACATGTGTGGGGCCGAAGTCAACACGTAGAGACCCGTTTGACAATTTTTATCTAATATTGTGTATTGTGTCATTTATTATTATGATACTGTGCATTATATTTAAATACTACGGTCCCACAACACCCAGACCTGAAACAAATATCTATCTGTCACACAAATATTTGTCTCGGTGCGGGAATCGAACCCACGGCCTCTCGTTTCACAGCCGGCTACTCGCCTGCCACGGAGGCTGTCAAATAAATTGTCAGTAAATTAAATATTTTCACAATATATAACATAAGTTTATCTATTCATTCATAATTAATAATTAAAAATATTTAATTGCGCGAATAGAACACACAATAAAAACAATTATATTATTACTACTTATTTATTATTACTTACCCGTCATATTGAGGGCTTCCTCGAAGGGGACCTTACTTATTTTCACCACCATTTTCACTACAGTCCAAACACGGCTCACCACTGGAGTACACAAACCGTACTGCGGATCCAACCGCTCGCGAACATGGCAGCAGACGGCGGGGGAAAGCTGTAAGAAAACGTATTTATTTATTTATTAACTTTTTATTGTACACTTAAGATTAAAAAAAAGAAAGATTACATTTATTAAGATTATAGTACAAATGGCGGTCTTATCGCTCTAGGCAATTTCTTCCAGAAAACCATGGGATGGATATAAGAAAAGGAGAAGGAGAGGGCAGTCTATAGAATTAAGGATTAAAAGCACCAATAAATATAAATAAACAAAAATATTTTTAAATAAATATATATTTATACATATATATACACACATACATACACATACACACATATTAATGTATGATAAATAAATAATTACACGTAATATATATATATATAATAATTGTCTATATATATATATATATATATATATAGACAATTCCATAGATAAATAAATATATGTATATTTATCTATTCATAATAGTAAACATTATCGTGTAGTAGCGTATGTAAATAGGTGGGGTTCAATTCCCAGATTGGGTTACATTTGACTGTTATATAGATGACAACTCCCACCTGGCGGACGCTGAGCCTGTGGCCTTTTTGGTCATGCTTCGGACACGGATGGCTGGGGCGTATAAGTATGACGGGAGACATTTTCTTGTGTACTTGTAGCCCTTAAAGTTTTTTTTTTGTTTTTATGTACTTATTAGGTTTATTGCCACCTGGTCCGGAGATTATGGCCAAATAAAATATTTTCTTTTTTTGTTAACATTGTTGAAACCTTAATTAAACTTGTACATAGATTACACATAATAATATCCCCGGTTGGTTGGCAATTCCATTTACATTTTTGCGATATAGAGTTATTTATATTCGTAATTAGCAAATTTTTCTACATCTTTTGAGCCTAGTTTCAATTTTTTGTTCACTTTTTTGGCGCTCTAATCAACTGGTAAAACAGCGCTCACTTATTTTTCGGGGCACATTTGTTGTAGAAAATATTGCTTATAAGTGTATGAATATAAGTCATAAAGATGCAGTACGTGCTTACACAAGTAATACCTATATTAATTGTACTAAAATCCACACAATAGATTTAAACTTTAAACCTCTCCTGTAACTTTTAAACGATGTCACTTACACCAAATAGTCCGCCAACCATCCATATTACTAGCCCTGTATTAAAATTATCTCACTGCTGGGCACGGGCCTCTACTAATGAGAGGGGTTAAGCCTTAGTCCACCACGCTGGCCTGCAGGTTGGTAGACTTCACATAGCTTCGAATTTTTGTGAGAATTCACACGTATGCAAGTTTTCTCATGATGTTTTCTTTCACCGGCAAAGCAATCAAAGATTAATTCATACGTAATTTTATATTAGTCAGAGGTGTATGCCTTTCGTCTCAAAACTACCCATCACTTAAGTGCAAGCACTTAACCGACCCATAAGAGTCAGTTCTTTGTCCCTTAAGATACCCTGGATCGCTCCGTTAGTGCCGAAGAAGGCCACCGCGGGGTTTTAGCTGGTAGTGTCGGGTGTACATATCGGGTAGGGGACTCGGCCCAGTGGCAGCACGGATAGCCATCATCCGGGTGCTGAGTCGTAAGACCGGCTAGTCCAGCTGAACCGTTTTATTCTCATTCCGCTTTTCCCCTGAGCGGGCGGCAGTAATAAAGCGCTTTCCCAGCGAAAACAAAAAAAAGGAGTCACTTCTATGTACAACTCCGTAAATATGTGATTATGACCATAATACCAGGACACGACTCAGGCAAATACCTAATTGCACTTATTTTCTATGGGTATAACATTTCTCTAATGTGTGGTTATGTTGTTTTTTATGATAAAACTAGCTGTTGCTCGCGGCTCCGACTGCGTGCAGGTCATGTTTGGGAGAAAAAGTATACAATACAAAATACCAAATTTCATGCGTTTAACTTCAAGACGAATTTTCATACAAACTTTCATCCCCTATTTTACCCCCTTAGGGGTGGTATTTCCAAAACTCCTTCCATAGTGGATGCCTACGCCATAAAAGGTACCTACTGTCAAAATTTCAAGTCTCTAATCCCAGCCGTTTAGTCTGTGCGTTAATATGTCAGTCAGTCAGTCAGTGTCTTCCTTTGTATATACAGATTCAACTAAATATACCCATATCTATTAATACATGTTTTGAAATGTATTTATCTCTCGGGTCACATGACAGTACACGTTCTTCGCTGGGTTGTGACATAACAAGGCAGTAGTCAAATGTCAACGAGGTTACTTTCCTGCCACACATATCGGCGATGACATTACTATTCACGACATTAAATCGTTATTTACGAAATTATTACGCCAATTTTTTCCCATTTAACACTAAATAAATTATAAACTGGATTGTAATGCAGTTTATAATTTGTGAAACAAAAATGTTTTAGATAAAACATTTTTTATCTTAACACGGCAAAGTTATCACACTTTTTTTTTTAGTGCTTCGATAGGCAGACGAGCAGGCGGGCCACCTGATGGTAAGTAGTCACCGCCGCTCATAGACTTCTGCAATACCAGGGCACAGCAAAGCCGCTGCCTACCGTTGAAGGACTACTCTCTTTAAGCCTCGTTTAAAGAAGGACATGTCATAGCGCTCAGGGAACACCGCAGCAGGGAGTTCAGTCCAGAGCTTGCACGTACGTGGTAAAAATGAACGCTGGAAACCAACCGTGCTAGGACACATCTGATGGTAAGCGCAGTGCCGTCCAATTAGAGTATCGAGTAGCGAGAGACAATCTATCCCCCGCTACTCGACACAATCATGCCGGCCTGCTTCTTCACACTACGTCATGGTCAGAGTACTCAGAAGGCCGGAAAATGGCCAAACATCGTACTTTAACTCTAGACCCCCGACAAAAACCGGACGTACACTGACTGATCCCGGAACGCGAAACACGTGCGTGTGGCGGGTGTTACACCCTGTGTACGGTCGCTATCCGGGCGGATATGAATATCCTAACACCAGCAATTTAACTTACTAGGTGGCCCGTGCGAATACTTCGCAACTGTTATCAGTGACGTAATATAATAAAGTAGATATAAGTGAATGTGGAAATCATGAAGAGCAAAGAAATAAACATTTACGTAAAAAGAAAGGCTTTTAACACGTGCATCCTTGCATAACATATGGCTGCGACACTTGGTCCCATACGGAAGACCTTCGTAAGAGACTTGCAGGGTGTCAACGGGCAATGGAAAAAATTTGGTAATAAAACTTAAATATAAAATCAGGAACACAGAAATAAGAAATAAAATCAAAGATGCCGATGTACTTGTTAGTATTGATCACCAACTAGCAGCGATAGCCTAGTTGGTTGCGGTATGGACTGTCAAGACGAAAGTATGTTCGAAACCCAAATGGCATACACCTCTGACTTTTCTAAAGTTATGTGTGTATTAATTGTTAATTATCGCCTGCTTGAACGGTGAAGTAAAACATCGTGAGGAAACCTGCATACCTGAGAATTCTCATAAGATTTTCGAAGGTATGTGAAGTCTACCAACCCGCATTAGGCCAGCGTGGTGGACTAAGGCCTAACCCCTCTCATTAGTAGAGGAAGCCTGTGCCCGGCAGTGGGACAATGTCTAATACAGGGCTATTATTATTATTATATTGATCACCAGAAATGGAGTTGGACACATGCTACGTTGTAAAACCAATAAATGGACTAAACAAGGTACTTTATGGTAAGGACGCCCGAAAAGAAGATGGGAAGACGATATTCGTCTGACCTTGGGTAATGGACCAGAGTTGCAGATGACAGAGTACAATGGAAATAATTGGAGGAGGCCTATGCCAAAAGGAATAGTGAATTGAGGGATATCTTATAAAAAAAAACACTTAAAGATAAACTAGGCTATTTAAATATGTAAAAGAAACCCAAATTTCGGAAATAAATGGCTATTATTATTAAGTACTTTGACTGCCTTGGTGGCGCAGTTGTAATTGCGCATGTGTTACGACTGCTGTGCCGAGGTCTCAAGTTCCATCCCCGGGTCGGGTAAAGTGATATTGGGTTTTTCTATTTAGAAATTTTCAGTATTAGCCCGGAGTCTGGAATTTGTGCCCGGTTTGGCGATAGGCTCACCCTCTATCACATTATGGTACCGAAATAAGTTCGGCGAAAAGTGGGTGTACTGGTTACACCTCTGCCTACCCCTTGGGGGATTACAGGCATGAGTGTATATGATATATGATTAAGAAATGTAAATAGTTATTTATCTTAAAAAATTAAAACTACAAAATAGTAACGAAATTAGTTACTTTTTTGTATTAGACAGAAAATAATAAGGTAATTATTTGAGAAAATTTAATTAGATTATTCCGAATACAATAAAATACCTCTTTTCATTTGCGCCCGAAATGGCGGTAAGTCCCCTTAATATACTAGAGCGAATACCGTTGCTTCAGTTGCGTCCCCGCCTAACGCATTCATGGTTACAGTACATATACACTCACGCCTGTAATCTCCGAAGGGGTAGGCACAGGTGTAACCAGTAGACCCACTTTTCGCCGAATTCATTACGGTCCCACAGTGTGATAGGGGGCGAGCCTATCGCCATACCGGCCACCGGGGTCGTGGCTCGTGGTTACAGGTGTGAAGTTAATAATAATACCCACTGCTGGACTTACTATACTAATAATAGGGGTTAGTCCTTAGTCCATCAAGCTTGTTCAATGCGGGATGGTAGATACACATGCCTTAGAATTTCTTATAGAGGATTCTCAGGTACGCAGGTTTCCTCACGATATTTTCCTTCACCGTTAAAACAAGCTATAGTCATGAATACACGCAACACTTCAGAATAATCAGGTATCTGCCATTTAAGCTGGTTATGAGCTTACGACTTTCGTCACAGGAGTACCACTTCCAGCTAGGTCATAATTCTAGTACATTTATCATACGCACCGCTAGAGAGTGGAACTCTTTGCCGGAGTCTATATTTCCCGAAAATTATAACCTAGGTATCTTTAATTCAAGAGTGAATAGGTATCTTCTAGGCAAGCGTGCTCCAGTAGATCACATCATCACTTAGGCGAGATAACTGTCAAACGCAAGCCTATTTATAGTAAAGTGAGTTTGTTTCGCCGGGTCTTCTCAGGCAGGGTCGCGTTTGGATCCGGTGGTAGTTTCTAAAACATGCGACGTCTCGGAAATACCCGTGGTCCATATCAAACACATTTAAAAAATATATATTATTTTTATTTCACTTGTATTTCCTTAAATTATATTAAAATAATAAACCTAAAAATAATTATGACTACATTATAAATTAATAAGGATATTGCTAGTGTATTGATGATGCTATGTATACATACATTGATATGCTTTATGTAATTTTTCTTTTCCTTTTTAATGTACTGACTTGTCATAAGAGCTATGTAATTGCCTACATGATTAATAAACGCTTTCATTTCATTTCATAAAAAAATGGCTTTACACGTCTAAGAAGCCATTTTTTTCGAGCCAAAGCTCACGAGCGTATGTAAATCTTGGAGTTTAATGATTTTGCATATATTTTTGTTGGTATATGATGATTCAATCCTATTTACTGGTTTACTTATTCATGACAAGTAATACATACAAGGTCGCCTCGTTGCAAAAAAATATCTGCGTTGTTTATAAGTTACAAAAAAGTATCCACAATGGCAATTAATATAAAATGAAAGGGTATGGGTTTTTATACATTCCAAAGGTTCTAAGTTATTTATTAATATATACTTATACATTCACACCTATAATTCCCGGAGGAGTAGAGGTGTAACCAGTACACCCACTTTTCGCCGAATTATTACGGTATCGGCCGAATTATTATCTGTATTCGATGTCGTCTGATAACCTGCATTGATGTCTCTCTGTACTTCATCCTTCCTTGTCTTCGACCTTCTTGGGATAGACTGTCTCTCGCTACTTGATACTTTATCTGGACGGCACTGCGCTTACCATCAGGTGCAGTGTGGTCAATTTGCCGCGCCAGAATAAAAAAAAATTGTAACATCTAAACGTGTTTATCGACCTGCATAAGCCACTGATAGTAATATTTTAAATTGGCAAACTAAACGGAAATAGTCTGTTTAAGGTCAATTGTTTTCAAAATGTTAGTGGTTTTTAGAGTCAAGAATACCAGCCAACTTTAAAATATCGATCAAATTCAAAATAAAATATTTTTATACTTAAGTGTCTTGGTGGTGCAGTTGTAATTGCGCACGCGTTACGACTGCTACGCTGAGGTCTCGGGTTCGATCACCGGGTCGGGTAACGTGATATTGGGTTCTCCTATCCCGAAATACTAGTATCAGCCCGGAGTCTGGAATTAGTCCGGTATGGCAATAGGCTCCCTCCCTATCATACCATGGGAAGGTAATAAATTCGGTGAAGTGTTTACGGGTTGCACTTGTGCCTACCCCCTCGCGGATTACAAGCGTGAGTATGAGATTACATGAGTGAATTCCAATTAGGTCTGTGTAATCGATATAACCTGGTTATTATGGCGTACCTAGCCCGAACAACTTTCGAATAAGGGTTTGAAATAAGAATGTCAGAATTTCTATGAAATATCAAACAAATACCGACCAGCTTGATTTGGTTGCTTATTCGTTTACACTTGGAACATAAGATAAGAAAGGTTTAAACACGCTTAAATATAATTTGAGCCAAACTTAAAAAAAATCACAACGCTGGTTCTCAAATTAACGATACAAATTATTGATTAGTATAATATATGTTATTTTTTCCCTACGTCTTAAGGATCGCGGTAAAATTAAATTTCTCCTTTCGTAATTAATTAATCTTTCTCTACAAACGTATTTGGTGAAAGTAACTGGCTATAGAGAATGCAAAAAACGGCGCCGTCATGGCGCCTATCTGTACATATAAATGTATAAAACGTCTTGTCTGTGTACTTAATGGATTGCGAAGAAGGGTTTGAATTTACTACTTTGCGCATGCGTTGCGACCGCTGTGCTGAGGTAAAGCATATATAATTGATAAGCAGTGCCCTGAAATCCATATTGCCAATGAGAAAAATAGCAGATAAGGTAGTTTCGTGAGGAAAAAACATTGAAATCAGCTTTGATCACATGATAACAGTAGCTTAATCTATACTTATAATAAATCTGTAGAGAGGTCAATTCTGTACATGAAATATATTTCCAAAATAACTATCAGCGGGTGATTAGTGATCGATACTGACGCCAAAAATGCAATCAGTAAAATTTTTGTCTGTCTGTCTGTCTGTATGTTCGTTATAGAAACAAAAACCACTCGACGGATTTCAACGAAACTTGGTACAATTGTTCTTCATACTCCTGGGCAGGTTATAGTATACTTTTCATCACGCTACGATCAATAGGAGCAGAGCAGTGAAGGGAAATATTGGGAAAACAGGAGAACTTACTCCATTTTTTAAGCTTCCGTCGCGTGTGCAGCCTTAATAGTTAAAGCTACACAGAAATCATGTATGACGGAAATATTCTCCTTAAAATTATATAAAAAATATTCCACGATAGTAAATGTCTATATTTTATGGTTGATTCACAATAACACGTGTAACTCCCGATAGCTTAGCAGTTCAGAGATTTCTGATTATATTTGTCTACTCTTACGTTTATAACACTCTCAATCATCCCTAATTAATAAATGTTAACATTATTACCTATTTAATTAATTTAATAAAAAAAGAATTATAGAAATAGGTACAGAAACACCAAAGTTATACATGAAATACGCTAATAAGCCATCGCGCGTGAATACTGAATCATGCTATTAGGATTATTTTTGTGTAACCGTCTGACAGACAACGCACAGCCGAAACTACTGGCAGTAGAGAGCTGAAATTTGGCCTGTGTGTTTGTTGGGAGGAGTAGGCTACCACTAAGAGAGGATTATTGGAAATTTCCTCCCAACGGGGAGAAAAGGGGGATAAATTGTTTTTGTCCGGAAGTCATTATTCCACGCGGACGAAGTTGCGGGCAAAAGCTAGTAGTTAATATAGTGATATAGTTATCAAAGTATACTTCCAAACTTGGTCTACTAAATAATTACAGCTACAATGCGGACAGAATCACGGACGTTAAATAGTTTGAGAATCTACGTACTTGTGATATGTCAATAATCATAATTACAGTAATTAATAAGCCGGTTTTACACCTTTTACTGATGTTCATGTATTAAGGAGTTTTATATAAGCATCGGGTTATTATTTATTTTTTATTCTGGGGCGGCAAAGTGACAAGTGTATTTAAATATTTGATGCCCAAGGAACTGTTCTCTTCGCTGAACTGTTACATAAAAATACAAAAAGTAAAGATCTTGATTAAATCGGTATTAAGGGTGTGCGATTAAATCGAACTTACTAATTATTCGTTCCCAATCGAATATGTTAGAATTATTGAGAAATAGATTATAAAGCCAAAACTTATTTGTATTTTATGAAGATATAAGAAATGTCATCTGTCGTATATTTTTTGAATATGTTCTTATCTGTCTGCCGTGACGATATAGATTATTAACTAATAATCTAGCTTCCAGAATATGTGAGTAAATGTATAAGAAATTCATACATTTGTTTGACTAAAAGCTCATATTTCAACAGAATATTACTATTCGAAAAAATTATTATTCGAAAGGATGCCCATTTTTGTATAGAGACCCATTGCGTTTTAATTTAACTTTTAAATAATTTTGGATTATAGTGAAAATTATACACAAAATACTAGTGATAGCGTACTTTGAAATGCAACAAAAATCATTAATTTTTATTATGGGGTTTTTACTTTTCATTTTAACTATTCGTAATCTTTCGAATAATTCGATTCGATTCGAACGATGTTCGCACGTCCCCACATAATGGTATTATTTGTTCTTAAAGCAACGACAGCCTAATGTGGTACGGACTATCGAGATGAAAGTCGCAGTTTCAAGACCAGCCCAACTGGCCCACCTCGGACTTTTCTAAAGTTACGTGTGTGTTCATTGTTACTGCTTGAATTATGGTCAAGGAAAATATCGTGAGAAACCTGTGTACCTGAGAATTCTCACAAGAATTTCAAGTGTGCTCCGAGGAACTGTTTAAAATGGTGCCTGCATCACCATTTTGACACCGCAACAGAGTTCATCCATACCACCTGGCAACGATTCCATCTAGCACAGTTCGTTTCCAGCGTTCATTTTTATCACGTACGTCCAAGCTCTAGAATGAACTCCCTGCAGCGGTGTTCCCTGAGCGCTATGACATGTCCTTCTTTAAACAAGGCTTAAGAAGAGTACTCCTTCAACGTTAGCAGCGGCTTAGCTGTGCCCTGGCATTGCACAAGTCTATAGGCGGCGGTGACTACTTATTTATTTATTTTATTTATTTATTTGATTAGCCAACAATTGTGTACACCAATTCAATAGTCTATATAAATCAAGCAAAAAAAATAACATACTTCAGTGCAACAATTACTTATAGGCTAATACCGCATGCACAACTAACATAGGCCAATTTTAGCCAATAATAATAGAGAAATATCGTTACATTTATAATACTATAGTAATTATTATTATTTTAGATTAACCTTTATTATAAATACATAAATTGAATATTAATAATATTTTAGTCAACAAATAGACAATTGATTATTCAGGAATTTTAAAAATGAAATTGAATTATACTACTATATAATACTTACCATCAGGTGGCCCGTCTGCTCGCCAGCCTATCGAGGCACTAAAAAAATGTATGTTAAGTCTACCAATCCGCATTAGGCCAGCGTGGTGGACTAGGGTCCAGCCCGTCTCGTTAGAGGAGGTCCAGTGGGACAATGTTTAATCACCTTGTAAATCGATTAAGGATATCAATTAACGTATCGATTAAGGAAATGCGATTCATGCTACGCACAGAGCGCCACCTGTGAAAGTGTGTCAACACACACAAATTAAGGTGTTTTTTTGCCTTGATTGGCGATTATTTGACCTTTGTGCGCATAAAGATGTTGAGGTATGGCACAGTTATGATTTTGATAACATATAGTTATTTATCTTTTTGTTAAGAATATTGTAAAAGTAATGCGTACAGTTTGCGATCGCATTGGGTTGCTATTTTTAAGTTTTATTGGTAATCAATAAGACAGCTTAGTAAAATTAATACAAAGACAAAATATAACTCTAATTAAAACAATTTTTCTAGTTTTGCCAGGAAGATATATGACCCTTTTATATTGTTTATATATGGTTTTATATTGTTGTTATTCTAATTTTGAAAATTTGAACGTAATTATAATTTTATACATAACGTATAGAATATGTCTTATTTTTTTCGTTCAAATTTCGCAGAACCGGTAATGTTTTTTTGAAATAAATGTAGGTTTAAGCATTATCTCTACTAAAGTGAATCTTAATATCATTCATTGAAAGGCTAACTTTAGCCATCAACAAGAAATATTTTCACGACATTTATTATAAACACTTCCGATAGTCGCGATTTTTCAGCGTCAGGGATGTCCTAATCTGTAAAGATGGTGTCTTTAGTATTTATTATATTTAGCTTTACTAACGCGCCAAAACTGCTCGACCATTCGATCGCCCATAGATCTATGTAGAGCAAGGTATTAATATGCACATGCCAATTTAGTTGTCACCTGACGAAACCATTGGAAATGTGCCATATTGTTATTGTTGATTTCGATGGCGAAATTTAGGCGACAACCATATTTGGGTATTTGGAATCACTTTAAAATATCCTCAATCATTTTATAGCAATATTACAAACACATAGATTGGATAATACTCGTTTGTTCCCATTAGAAATAGAAAGTTTATTTCCATTTATGGAACTTTCTGGGTTGTTATGTAGCATTATATTATTATGTAATTATTTTAATGGAAAAAGTAAGAAAGAATATTTTATCTAGTTAGTGTTTCTTCATAAGTAAGTAAGTAATAAATAATGGTGCCTCACAGGGCCCTGACCCTACAGTGACTAATTGTCTTGTGTCGATGGAAGAGCTATGAGAGACTTACATATACATATACACTCACGCCTGTAATCCCCGAAGGTAATCCCACTTTTCGCCCAATTTCGGTCCCATAATGTGATAGGGTAACGATAACTGCAGTTATCATGGCAGAGACGCTGCAGGACCTACAAAGGATGTTGAATGGCCTAGCTGATTCTTCTCGTCGCATCATCATCTTCATCGGTCTCCGGATGAATTGGGATAAAACCAAAGTCATGTACAACGAGCACGTTGTTCCGGAACCGATTGCCTTAGATGGAATCCCACTCGAAGTTGTTACGCAGTATGTTTACCTAGGGCAGACGCTCCAACTAGGTAAACACAACATCGAGAAGGAAATCCAGAGAAGAATTCAGCTGGGCTGGGCAGCATTCGGAAAACTCCGTCGAGTCTTCTCGTCGCCTATACCGCAGTGTCTAAAGACGAAAGTCTTTGACCAGTGCGTCCTACCCGTGATGACATACGGAGCCGAGACGTGGACACTCACAGTTCAACTGGTCCACCAATTCAAAGTCACTCAATGAGCTATGAAGAGAGCTATGCTCGGTCTTTCTCTGCGGGATCGAATCCGGAACGAAGTGATTCGCCAGAGAACTAACGTTATCGACATAGCTCAACGGATTGGCAAATTGAAGTGGCAGTGGGCTGGTCATATCTGCCGCAGGACTGATAACCGTTGGGGTAGAATTGTCCTAGAGTGGAGACCACGAATCGGCAAACGTAGCGTAGGACGTCCTGTGACCAGGTGGAGCGACGACATACGCAAAGCGGTAGGCAGTGACTGGAAAAGAAGAGCTGAAGATCGGGCTCAGTGGCGCATCTTGGGAGAGGCCTACGTCTAGCAGTGGACTGACCCCGGCTGATGATGATGATTATGATGATGATTGTGATAGAAGGCGAGCCTATCTCCATACCGGGCACAGGTTCCAGACTCCGGGCACAGGTTGCTGACTCCGGGCTAATACTGAGAATTTCTAGATAGAAATACCCAATATCACTCTACCCGACCCGGGTATCGAACCCGAGACCACAGCACAGAAGTCGTAACGCATGCGCAATTACAACTGCGCCACCGAGGCAGTCTATGAAAGACTTTCGGTCCCATGACGCTCAGACCCAAAAGAATATGGGCGACCGACGAAGCACTGATTGAATACAGATACCCTATACCCAGGAGTAAGCAAAGTTTCAACTAACGTAACCATAGTATCCCAAGCTCAATTGATATTTTGTAATATTATAGATGACGTGCCTATCGCCTTGGTAATCGCAGGAATCCAGGTAGAAAGTCAAGTACCGAGAGACATATAGATGCTTCGAGGGATGTATGCCCTCGCTGCTCGACACAATCATGCCCGTTGAGTATCTTTTTCACAACAGATATTAAGAAGAAGGGAACACATGGGCAGCAAACTGTTCCATAAGTAGATGGTACGGCAAAGATACCAGTTTATGAACCTCTTGGTCCGTGCCGGGGAAGTAGTCACCAAGAAAAATTCGTAAGCCATCAGTATATTTAAAGTTATTGGTGAAGGGGTAGACAAGAGTACGATTAGAACGCCCGTGATTTATAGGGCTTATTTCTGTCTAAGCTAGTTATCCAATCGTCCAATTTGATTCATTCTACTATAATATTTGTCCTGTACAGTAGGTTCTGTAGCCAGTATGTACAGGAAGATAGAGGAAGCTCGTAAGCTTCGTCTATCAATAAAAAGGAACAGGCTTTAGTCCACCATGCTTATTTAGGTAAACATCTAACCTCTTAAATTCTTGTGAAGGACACAAACTCAGGTTTTCCTTAATCGATAAATGTAACTAAATATCTCGGTAAGAGGTAGCGGGGCTGCAGTCATACCTATATATAAAGGTTTAAAACCAGTTATAACTGTTTACAAGAGCCATCAGACGCCATGTCCAAATTGTCATAAATTTTATTCTTCTCATTTGTATGCGTTGTCTGTATGCTTGGTTCAATATGATGTCATTTACATTGGTACCGTTCAATATATGCCTTAATAATGTATCTGGTTTTATTTTAAAGAAGTAGCTCAGCCCAGAGGGTTACGGACTGCCGGTCCCAAAGACGCAGGTCAGAAACCAGTTTAAATTAATGTTTAGTTCAATGTTAATTATCGCTGAAGAAAACATTAAAAGGAAACCGACATGCTTCAGAATTTTCAATAAGAATTTGGAAAATGATGAAGTCAGTTAGAGATAATACACCATAATCTCCTATGGTTGAAGGCAAAAGCTCTGAGCGATAATATTCCCAATTCTACTTTTACTGTATAATCTATCCATAGTGCACCTTAAAGAATTATAAACTAAATAAAGAAATGGGAAGAACTAGGGAAATAAGAATTTCTGAACAAGATGCCTCACGGCCGGCAAAACTTCCTTCCTTCGTTACGCAAGAGGAAAATATGAACCAATAATCCGACAAGGCACGACTAATTGGCCATGGATTCAAGGTATTATTACATCCATGACGACTCCTTAGAGACTTACGATATTTAATTATGCATCATTACATAACAATTTACAACGTATATGCGACAATTATTCATGCTATTTAAATTATCATACTTAATTTAGGTTAATAATTGAAGCTGTAACTGTTTGGTCAACAAGAATGGGTCGACGACACGACCAGGTTGTACGACTGTCATAGAATATTGACGTCAATACCTTGCCTTGGCTCGCCAAAGCGACCACACTGAACCTGATGGTAAGCGCAGTGCCGTCCAGTTAGAGTATCAACTAGAGTCAACTTGCGTTTTGTACGGTGAGTGAGATTCCTGGAGAGTCTAACCCTCAACCCCTTTCTAATCCCAATGATGGTTGATATCCATAATTATTTTGGTATTGTGTCCATGGTCAGTAAAATCTCTTACCAGGTGACTTTGTCCATAGCAGAGGCTAAAGAAGGCTCTGCTATGGAAATGGTCACGGGTTGTTAGCAGGATTCGAAGAACTCAGAGTCTTATAGATTGAACAAAAGAGATGATGATTTGACCTGGGTACGTGAAGATTGGTAGATTCTTAAAAGTTGAAAAATAAGAAGGGCCTGAGCAGTCAATAATCCAGACCATGTCCATGCATTAAACAGCGTGTTAAAGTATCATCAGCTCGGTCTGATGGATGCAAAAATGCCAGGATCACTTATCTTTACATGTGGACTCTACCAGATGAAGTAAGAATAAAATTAGAAACTACGTAAGAGTTTAGATAGGATACACAATGCCTCGGAAATTCTATCAATAGACCACTTATAATCCAAAATAGTTCTAGAAAAATCTAGTTTGTGGAAAGTCAGTGCTGCATTTATGAATAGATCTATTACATTCGCAAGAATTTATTATTTGCTGTTAAGTGTAGGTAACTTCCAATATAAAGATAAATATTGACATTCAAAACTTAGAATATTGTCATTTAGAGACAAAATTATAAAATTCGACGAAGAATTAGTGCCTGGTTTATTGCTAATTTAAGAGCATTCTGTAATATTTATGATAATGGTATTTGATGTGCGAGAATTCGACATTTGCAAAGCCAGTTTGAACGCTATTCTTCATGGTCTGAACTTGGCGATATAGTAGTTTTATTTATATCAATCGACCTTCAGAATCATTGGTTTTATTGTTATATGAGGTCCTGGGTTGAAATAAGTCGGGTTATCGTAATTGATGAAAGTTGCGGAGATATGTCGATAAATTGTCTATAAGCTGAGGGTGCACTAGTTACTCTTCTGCCTCCTCTTGTGGGACCTGAATTTATCTTCAGTGATTTTTTTATTATATATAGCTATGATAGCCTAGTTGATTGCGGTATAGACTGTCAAGACGAAATTCGTATGTTCGAAATCAGCCCAAATAGCATACACCTCTGACTTCTCTTTAAAATGGTAACGTGAATATTCATTGTTAATTATCGCTTGCTTTAACGGTGAAGGAAAACATCATGATTTTCATAAGAATTCCAGAGGTATGTTAAGTCTATCAACCCGCATTAGGCCAGCGTGGTAGACTAAGGCCTAAGACCTCTCATTAGCAGAGGAGGCCCGTGCCCAGCAGGGGGACAAGCTTATATTATTAAGTCTGGTATTATTTAATGTCAACTTTAGGATTATTTTACACTACTTCATTTTCTCCGGGTTTGTTATAAGGGAAGTAAGTGTTTGGATGTTAGTCACTCAATCACGCAAAAACTGTTGAATGGATGAAATTTGCCACACAGATAGTTTATTAGCTGGATTATCACATAGGATATGTTTTATTTCAGACAAATATTAGGTTCTAACTGAACTATATAGTATAGAAATATGTAATAGCTTAAGATACCTCCATGGACATACCCTTTCTTCCATAACTATCTTCCACCGGGCAGGCAGTTGCTAGTAGTCGATATTCCTAACTCTAACTTCTTTATCTATTTAAACCTGTACTCGTGGCAATGACCTTGATAATTTCATGAATGTCCGTCCCGCGATTAGATTTTTTTTATTTACAGGTAAGTCCAAATTGTAGACTGGTTTTTTAAACGTGATACTTCATTTAGTATAGAACACGTGAATAGAGTAAGTAGTTTATTAAACCTGTATTATTATGCTTTTACAATATCTTGTCTATATTATTTAAGAACATTTGTAGACCTTCTATTGAGAAAGCTTTGTAATGAAGCCATGGCAACAATATTATTTTTAATATATTTATTTGCAAGTTTCTCAGGAACTTCTGTTATTTTCATAAATTTCAACATATTGAATAATATAATTTAAAATCCACGCAGAGACTTGCCAAGCCAGAGATTGCTAAAATACCAATATTTTTTTAAATTAATAAGTTTATACTCTACATAACCGTGGCCTCTATTTTGTGATAATGTTTTAATACATGTATTTGGTATCGAAGTGCTACTGCTGATAATGGCTTTTTCATAAACATTATCTCAACTAAGTAATTGGAATTTGAAATTTGTGTAGAATCATATCATATTTGTTAATCCCTGAAGCCAATTATAAATGCTAACTATTTTTGCAGTGTCTAAGTACATTTAATCTTAGATAATCGGTTGGTACTATATCAAGGGTTCGATTAGTTCAAAACAATCAAGCTACAAATATGCCTGGAAAAAATCTTTGTAATTTTTTTACTTTACTTTTAAGTAAGTTATTAATCTTTAGCTCTGTACGTGGAACTTTTATTACCTTTATGCAACAGCCTGTAAACATTTAATTAAGTGGTTTAAAATATGATTTCAATAGACAATAAAAATGTTGATGTTAAACTAAATGTTAACGTTGTATTATTACCGCTTATTATCCGCTGATCCTTTGCAAAGATCTCTCCTTCCCCTGTAAATTATAGTCTGTGGAGAAAAACCATCGTGTTCAAAAAGAAAATGTTCAGATAATAATATATTTTAACTTAAAAATATTAGAAATAAAATAAATCATATATATTGGTTTATACCAGCCCTTTTTATCTTGTCCCACTGTAAGGCACGGGCCTTCTCTGATGAGAAGAGGCCTTCGTCCACCACGCTGGCCTAATGCGGGTTGGTAGACTTCACCTTTGAAATTCGTATGAAAATTCTAAGGTATGCAGGTTCCCTCAAGATGTTTTCCTTCACAGTTATTTTTATTATTATAATTATAAATCATACTGATTGTCACTTCTTTAAAAAGGTAATGGATAAAGCTCATCAGCGCCCCCAATTTGTTTTTAATTAATAATTAAAAACATTAATTAATAAATAAAAACATTATAAATTAAAAACTATACATTATAAGTTTATAATTTAATCTACAAATAATTCACGCCATTTAATGGATTTTATTTCGATGTAATTTTTTTTAGTGCCTCGATAGGCAGACGATGGGCCTGATGGTAAGTAGTCACCGCCGCCCATAGACTTCTGCAATACCAGGGTACAGCAAAGCCGCTGCCTACGGTATTATCCGTGATTAATATTAACAGTATAAATAATTATGCAATTAATTACCTATGTCACGTATTTTTTGGTATGGTCACACAGCACTTCACTAGTGAGACACGACGCTTTGAGTCCACTCACACGACTGTGGCGAAGAACTCAAGTCTTCGGCAGGCAATCGTATTGGGTCTACTGCTTAATGCAAAAATAATCTTCTCACCAGGTATCAGAGTAGATTGTTGATTGAATGGAAATCTGGACCACATTATGCCAACACGAACAAAGCGAACCGGTTGGTGTAGAACGATTTTATTGAATATTTCTTTTATTTTGTGCGTGCTTAGAAATATAATATGATCCAAGTTTGATGTGAAAAAAATATTACTTCAATAAATGACTGTTTCTCGTGTTTAAAATCAACACGAGATTGCGCTATTGCGTATAATTAAGATGACCATAGAATCCAATTATCCACTAACACCTCAATAAAGACTGCCTCGGTGGCGTAGTTGTAATTGCGCATGCGTTTCGATTGCTGTGCTGAGGTCTCGGGTACGATCCCCGGGTCGGGTAAAGTGATATTGGGTTTTTCTACCTAAAAATACTCAGTATTAACCCGGAGTCTGGAATGGTGCCCGATGTGGCGATAGGCTCGCCCCCTATCACATTATGGGACCGAAATTCGTCGAAAAGTGGGTGTACTGGTTACACCTCTGCCTACCCCTTCGGGGATTACAGGCGTGAGTGTATATACCTCAATAAACCAGCATAACTTTTTACAATCCATACAATAGTCCTACACCAACCGGGGATTATCCTTGGGTCCACTGGTTTACTGTATACAGGGATAACCGGATAAAAGAGAGGTCGTGGGTTCGATTCACGGTCCGAGACAAATGTTTGTGTGGCAGACAGATATATGTTGGGTTCCGTAGTCCCTCATAGTTATTGATATCTACAATATGGGGGTTCTTCAAGATGGGAGTAAATAGGTTTCCAAGGGTCGGCAACGCGCATGTGATGCTCCTGGTGTTGCAAGCGTCCATAGGCTACGGTAACCGCTTACCATCAAGCCGTAAGCCTGTTTGCCATCATCGTGGTATAAAAAAACCAACGGTTTTACCTATTGTGGGGTTCGAACTATGTGTGTGTGACGGTTGGGTGTATTTATTCCTATTATTTGTCATATATTTTGTTGTTTTAGCAGCTTTTCTCAGAAATTGCTTGTAACTTGACTTAATTTTTTATGATTGCGCGAACGGCATCAAGTACTAGTTACTACCTAGTCGACAAGCGCCGTGTGATTACATCCAATGAACAGGTATTACAAGTCGATGCAACGCAAATGCCGCAAATTATTGCGGGCATTCGTTAACGTTTCCGCAAATAATAACTATTGGCATTTTATTAGATGTGGGCAGAAAACATTGGGACTAAGTCGTGGGTTCGATTATAGCTCAACAGTAAATATTGCGTTTGTTTTTTATCGAACAGTACGAGAACTAAATCAAGGATTATAAGCTTTTGCCTGTATCTAAACTGAAATGCCATAGAAAAGAGCTATTTCAGTTTTACCTTGAAGAAGTGGAAGTGGTAGAGCCACGCTGTAGACATATTTGTTGACAGCATGAATGGGCCGGCTCGACCGGGGTAGTACCACTGTCTCACAGAAAACCAACGTAAAGTGACAGTTTACTGTCGCGTTTCGTATGGTAAGTGAGATATCCGGAGGCCCAGATTTCCCCTTCCCTTCCCTAATCCCTATTCCTGGTCCTTTAAGGCCGACAGCGCATACGTGATACTTTCGGTATTGTGGATGTTCATGGGCGGTGCAGATCGCTTAACATCAGGTGACCCACTGGCTCGTTTGTCGGACTATACTATAAAAAAAAACCTTTTTTATAATCCTGGCACAGAAAAGTGACCACACTGCACCTCAAGGCAGCACAGTCGTGTTAGAGTATCAAGTAGCGAGACACAACTATACCTTGCTTGACACAAACATGCCGGCCTGAGTAGCTTCTTTACACTATTCCTAAAGGACCCAGGATCATAGGAAGGAGGGAGCTCGGCACACCTGTTCCCCGGACGACTTTCCCAATTGTTGCTCCTTAAAAACTTTATAGACTCTATAATCCTCTTATTCGTAGAAGAGGCCTGAGCCAAGCAGTAGGGGATAGTGTTTTATATATGTCATGTATAATATAAGGATTTTGAATACCTGTATTACACACAAAACTACAGTGAAATAAATGAACTTACGTAATAAATATATAAAAAATTACGTAAATAACTTATTAAGGCTTTACATTTTTTTTTTATTCTGGCGCGGCAAAGTGACCACACTGCACCTGATGGTAAGCGCAGTGCGGTCCACATAGAGTATCAAGTAGCGAGAGACAGTTTATCCCCCGCTACTCAACACAATCATGCCGGCCTGCTGTTTAGCTTCTTCACGTTACGCCTAAAGGACCCAGGATCATAGGATACATTACGCTAATGACCTTGACGATTTGAGCGTTAACTGCCGCAAACGAAAGCAGTTGAAGTAGTGGTTTCGGGTGCCAATATGTAGTATTTAATGAATCTATTTGCTACTTGAATTATTTGTTAAAAAATTTGACAATGAAACAAATCTGTTATCATTACAATATTATTTTGTCTTACAGCTGGGCCAGTTCCATCCGCGTGGAAATGGTTATTGGAAGAAAATTAATACAATCCATGAAGGCATCTTAAGCTATTACATCTTTCTATAACTGCCTACTAATGTATTTATAAATAATCTAATAATTTTCTGGGATAAAGCATATTCTATGTGTTAATCCTGCTAATAAACTATCTGTGTGCCAAATCCGTTCAGCCGTTTTTGCGTGATTGAGTAAGAAACATCATAACATATAAACTTTCACATTTATAATATTAGTAGGATAACACTGATGTTAAAACTACAATTAATGGTTGTAAAGAGTATTTGCATTAAAAATAGGTGCATTTGATTTTAAACATCTGAATTTTGTAAGGAGTTATAGCGATCCTATTGACGCACAAAGTTTCGTAATGACGCCATATTTGTAAACAGGATTTGGACCTAACCAAAGTCTGCTGAGACTTCTCAAGATGTTTTGAAGCTTCATTAAAGTTAAGAATTGCGTAACATACAGTTTTATATACACGAACTTAACCTCAAAACTATTATTGGGCAATTTGGAAAATTATGCGCCGGAGTTGTGTGTGTAGGACGTTCCTCCATCGGATGACAAGAGACTCGGCGAAGCGTCATCGATACATGGTTGATATTCCACCAGTGCGCACGAAGCGTTTTGCTAGTACATTTATCATGCACACTGCTAGAGAGTGGAACTCTTTGCCGGAGTCTATATTTCCCGAAAATTATAACCTGGGTATCTTTAAGTCAAGAGTGAATAGGTATCTTCTAGGCAAGCGTGCTCCACCGTAGACCACATCATCACTTACCATCAGGCGAGATAGTGTACAAACGTAAGAAAAAAAAGACGTGTCTGCTTGTTTGTGTGTGTATACTTCTAGGATAGCAGTCTTTATACTATCTTCAAGAGCATACTGAACTAGTGGTCTCCAGACCCAGTCATCCTCTCCTTTTCCCGCCTCCTCTTATCTGGAATTGTCAAAAATATGTAGATGTTCAATCAATTTACAACTTGTTTATTCGTAATGTTGCAAGGTATATTTTGCAATATTTACCAATGGAAATTGCCGTTCCAATCAGTATGTAGCTAAAATTAAACAGCAAGTCAATTAATTCAAACATGAATTGGTTTTGTTTGCGAGTGGATTTTTGCTATGCAAAGCCTCGTGGGTGAACAGCCGGATGTGAAACATATTCCGGGTAAGAAACTCACGCTGTTGTGCAAAGTAGTTTGTGTTGTATCTTTTATAGGAGCAGCTATAGTTAGGAGTCGAAAGCCGTAAGTGAGAAACCAGTTCAAATGGCATTCACCTCTGAATATTCTAAAGTTACGTGTGTTATTGCTTGCTTTTACGGTGAAGGAAAACATAAATATTGTTCAAAGTGGTAAGGTTAGGGTGGTTGCTGGGCAGCGAAACGACACTTCGTAGTATACTTTATATTTATATAAACCGGCAGAGATTTCTTACAATTTGACGGTTACAAAACAACTAACTCATCCGTCCATTTCAACGGCCTTTTATACATTTATGCATTCTAATATTTTTTGGAATCACCGTCAATGAACATAGTGATTAACAATCAAATATTGCTTTACAAATCGTAATAGTGTTAATTAATAATTATCAGTATATAACATTCTATAATCAATTGTGAATTATCGTTTTACAATCATCTTGTAATAAACATTGGGTTCGCCGGAAGCTGACAAGCGGATGGCGTCTTTATTTCATATTTATTAAAATTTAAATAAACGTTTCGTAATTTTAATAGTTAGTGTACCTGTGTTACATTATATTTAGTATATCTATTTTAAATTATAATTATTAGTTGAGCTGGTAAATGCAGGACCGGAAGTCGATAACACTCGGCCATCCTGAGTTTGCCGTGTCTCACGGCGATCAGCTATGTCACTTGCTCCGGGTCTTTGGCTGGGTTGCGGTATCTGAAATTTAAATAGTACTAGCAGTATGTTTGTCATAACGAATTAATAGTTCAGGCAATATAGTATGTTCAAACCACATACATGGCTTTAATTTATATGGGCATACCCAGCTATATATAGGGAGACACAGCTTTATATAGGGTCACACAGATTTATATAGGGTCACACAGCTTTATATAGAGTCACACAGCTTTATATTAGGTCACACAGCTTTATATTAGGTCACACAGCTTTATATTAGGTCACACAGCTCTATATTAGGTCACACAGCTTTATATTAGGTCACACAGCTTTATATTAGGTCACACAGCTTTATATTAGGTCACACAGCTTTATATTAGGTCACACAGCTTTATATTAGGTCAAACAGCTTTATATAGGGTCACACAGCTTTATATATGCTCACTCAGCTTTATTTACATATTACCACGCAAACTTCATTGTCATCTAAAAGGGTTTAGGTTTAGTTAAGGTTAGTTATTGAATAAATGTTTTATTTCGACTGTCTACAGTTATATATGCTAAGCTTATTGTTATTTTATTACAGTGATTGATGTACCTCAGGTTTTTAATTTTAACTTTCTAAAAGGTCAATTAGATCATCCCTGTCAATTTCGTGATCACTGCCACTACTTTCATCGGGAATTGATGGATTATAAGGTCGGAGGACTTCGCCGCGTACAACCGCTGAAAAATTTCTATAACCCTTCATACCCTTTATGCTGCTTATCGTATATCGGTCTAATAAATGGTCTGCTTTACATATTTTGTATGGTCCAGTATACAGCCCGTTAAGTTTCTTAGTAACGTTAACGTTTTCTCTAGTTATACCTCCTTTCCATAATACTAATTGTCCTACAGAATATTTAACGCATTTCTTATGAGCTCGGTCGAATCGATCCTTCATAAGAGTCATATTCCTATCAATATGCAATTTAGCCTCGCCTCGTCTCTCTTCTAAAGCTCGCGCTTGAGTTTCAAAGTCTATAGGTTCCCCACTAGGGTACGCTGGTAACCGTGAATTAGAATGTCCAAATAATAACTTGAAAGGGGGAAAGCCGGTTGTTGCATGAGGAGTGTTATTAATGCCCCAAACTATATCGGAAAGATTGTCGTCCCAAGTGCACTCACTATTAGACATTGTATTTAACCCGTTAATCAAGGTTCGATTGACACGTTCCACTTGGCCATTTGATCTAGGACTTGCAATAGCATTTAGGACATGTTTAAATTGCATTTCAATAGCAAACTCTTTGAAGTATCTACTGGTAAATGCTTTACCTCTGTCTGTAATGATTCTGCTAGGGTTTCCAAATTGACTAATTATATCTTTTAAATGTTTTATAGTTTCTACAGAACTACAGTTCTTAATAGGTTTTGAAAATACAAATTTCGTAAAAGAGTCTATAACAACAAGTATGTAACAATTTCCTTTCCGAGTCTTAACAAATGGTCCCAAGTGGTCAACATGCAATGTGTGCATTGGGACTGCCACCTTCTCAATGGGGTGTAATTCTCCTTGCAATTTACCGTATTCCCCCTTTCCAAACGCACAACGAAGACACGATTTGATATATTTTCGAATAAATCTAGTCATGCCCGCAAACCAAAATTGGGATTTAATAGTTTTTTCGGTTTTGTCAAAGCCTGGATGTCCTATTTGATCATGAAACTTTTGGAGTAAGCTCCATTTAGCTAGTTTTGGTATAACAAAACGATGCCCATTAAGAGTTTTTCTATAAAGAAGATTTTCTTTAATTGTATAATTACTAGTAATATCTCGATTATCTGTACCGTTACGCAACTGAGTCAGAATTACCTGAATATTATCGTCCTGTAATTGTAATGTTAATAACCAGTCAGAGTCTTCTATCAATAAAATTGTACTATGTGTTGGGTTTCTACTCAAGGCATCTACATGTCTCATCCGGTCACCAGATCGGTATTCGATCTGTAAGTCATAATCCTGAATGGAAAGCCACCAGCGCGCTATACGTGGTATCAGATCTTTTTTGATTAAAGTAGTTCTTAACGCTGCACAGTCAGTTACTACAGTCACGGGAATTCCTATTATATAGATTCGAAATCTTTTTAAAGATTCTACAACGGCTAATGTTTCTAACTCATAGCTGTGATAAAACTGTTCCTCCTTAGACGTAACCCTACTAAAATAGGCAATAGGTTTCAACACACCATCAGTTTGGTATTGCAAGAGGATACCACCTAATCCTAGTTTACTCGCGTCAGTATGGAGCTCTGTACGTGCATTTCTGTCATATATTCCTAAAACTGGCCTTTCTACGAGACGTTCTTTTAGAGTTTGGAACGCGCTTTCCTGGTCTGGACCCCAAGTCCACTCTACATCTTTTTTAGTAAGTTTTGTTAGGGGCCTAGCTAATTCCGCGAATCCACGAATGAATTTTCTGAAATATGACGTCAAACCGATAAACTGTCGGATTTCATGAACATTTCGTGGTTTCTTATATTCTGATACACAATATATTTTGGCCTGTCCCGGTCGTATTGTGCCCGCGGTGATCTCATGACCCAAGTAGTTAGCGCTTGTCTTAAGGAACGAACATTTGCTAAGATTTAGTTTTAGATTAGCTTCCGATAAAAGTTGTAAGACACTTTCTAATAATGTAAGCCCATCATTCACCGATATTGTAGGCAACATGACATCATCTAAATATGTGGCTACGTCATTACCTAACTTACCTAAAACAGTCTTGATTAATCGTGAGAAAACCGCTGGTGCATTAGCCAGACCGAAAGGCATTTTCAGAAATTCATATTGTCCGAACGGCGTAACAAACGCAGTTTTATGAATAGAATCATTTGATATCTTTACTTGATAATAGCCCTGTGCAAGATCTAGTGTCGTAAAAAAGGATTTTCCGGATAATCGAGTAACCTGGTCATCTATATGAGGCAGTGGATATCGATCTTTTACAGTACGAGAGTTTAGGGCTCTATAATCAATGCATAACCTATAGTCACCTCCTTTTTTCTTTACAAGAACTACTGGGCTTGCATAGTTAGACATGGATTCCCTAATGATACCTGCATTCATTAGGTCTTCAACTTTTTCGTTCAGTATTTCATTCTCTTTGTGAGATAGTCGATAAGGCTTACAATAAACCGGTTGTTCATTTATAGTATGTATGCGCATTTCCAACACGTCTGTACAACCTAAATCTTTCGTATTTTTGGCAAATAGGTATCTAAATTTATTTAATAATTCTAATAAATTTTTACAGTCGTCGGTACCCAAATCACCCACATCTAAATCAGATAATTGTAACTCATTAGGCAAAGATTGGTCAATTGTTAAGACATTGCTTTGCTTGCTACATTCTAAGTGATTAATAAGTTCAGCGCGTGCTATAAGCCTATTTGGTTCCCATTCAATAACATCATCCCCTATGTTTATTACTTTTAAATAGCAATCCCTCGACCTTATAAGACCACTTACAATAATATAAGACGTACTTCCTAATTCATAATACACAGGGTTTGTCAGAAAAGTACAGTTATTATTTTCTACATCAATGTAAACTTCAACCAATGTGGTACATCGTTTAGAGATTACTGTATAGTCTTTTAAATAGATTGGGAATTTGGTAATTATGTCTACATTACTTAATTGTATACCCGAAAGTTCATTATCATACTCGACGTTTTTTACAAAATTTACAGAATTCTCAGTCACAACCAAACTTAAATTTTTCTGATTAATCATCGTTTGACCGATAATTAAGTCGATATCCGCTAAATCATTATTAGTTAATTCGACAAAACCACTTATAATAATATTATCTATCTTGACATCGATATGGGAGGTTCCCAATGAATTTGAATAGGTACCTCCAAAACCTTTCATTTTAATTACAGATGGTGCGATTTTTAACATTAGATTATTAGCTTTAGTTACACTTAGAATATTCAGCTTACTACCTGTATCTATATATGCGATTAGACTCTGTTCGTTAACCACTACCACTTTTTTATATAGATCCACATAAATATTATAGCTTGTAAACAAAATATTACTGACCTTTGGGGGCTGATGTCGAGAAGAACCAGCGGCATACCAGCAGGTAGAGACTGTGTGGCCAGGACGATGACACATCTCGCACCGCGGAACTCTGCAGTCTTTTGCTTCATGTCCTTGTCTTCTACAGGCGTAACATTTTTTTGGTAGATAGTCATTTTCCGGTAGAGTCGAAGGTGTGTTACCGCCTCTCTTCCATGTCATACTAGGTCGTTTGGAGTTACTGGCGGTTTCTATTTGCTTATAGTTTTCGAGAGACGATAAATATCCGTAGTAGAGCTGCTGTGGCGTGGCACATTGAAAAGCTTTTGCATTAGCTCTTATTTCTACTGGCAAACCTCTGATTACGCATGAAATCGCAGACTCGTCAATAATATTGCATTTCTTGAGCAAGGATATTTTATCGTGAAAATATTTAGTCATCGTTTCATTATCCAATTTTTTTCTTGCAAGCATAGCTTCTAGAAGATCAACAAAGTCTGTAGAACGTGGAAATGCGGTTTCTAAAGCATCTTTCCACTCACTCCACGTAAGGTTGTAATCATCTAAATCGTCATACCAATCTCGTGCAGAACCTCGAAGACGTATTTGCATGATGAACTGTCGATCCTTATTATCCCAGTTATACACATCACCTAACTGGTCTATTTTATGCAACCACCCTTTCACATTGCTTGTCTGTTCATCCGGTCGAAACGTCGGGATAACTTCAGCATCTGTCTGAGTAGCTCGTCGCTTTTTCTGACAGTGATATTTGCAAGCAGAATCTTCGTCTTCCAAGAAAAAATCACTGTTTTCGTCGTCACTTGAGGACAACGATTTTTCATACCTCCTCCTTTTTTTTGCGCCGATGCCATTGATATATGGGCCTGACATAATCCCACTTCTGAAGTGTTCAAAGTGGTAAGGTCAGGGTGGTTGCTGGGCAGCGAAACGACACTTCGTAGTATACTTTATATTTATATAAACCGGCAGAGATTTCTTACAATTTGACGGTTACAAAACAACTAACTCATCCGTCCATTTCAACGGCCTTTTATACATTTATGCATTCTAATATTTTTTGGAATCACCGTCAATGAACATAGTGATTAACAATCAAATATTGCTTTACAAATCGTAATAGTGTTAATTAATAATTATCAGTATATAACATTCTATAATCAATTGTGAATTATCGTTTTACAATCATCTTGTAATAAACATTGGGTTCGCCGGAAGCTGACAAGCGGATGGCGTCTTTATTTCATATTTATTAAAATTTAAATAAACGTTTCGTAATTTTAATAGTTAGTGTACCTGTGTTACATTATATTTAGTATATCTATTTTAAATTATAATTATTAGTTGAGCTGGTAAATGCAGGACCGGAAGTCGATAACAATATACATATGCACTCATGACTGTAATCCCGGAAGGGGTACGTAGAGGTGTAACCCACTTTTCACCGAATTTACTGCGGTCCCATAATGTGATAGGGGCCGAGCCTATCGCCATACCGGGCAAAATTTATAATTATACAAAAACCCAATATCACATTAACTGGGAATCGAGCCCGAGACCTCACCACAGTAGTCGTAACGCATGCGCATTTACAACTGCGCCATCGAGGCATCCAGTGAAGGAAAACATCGTGAGCAAACCTGTATGCCTGAGAGTTCGTAAGGATGTCAAAGGGATATCAAGTCTGCCAACCCTTATCAGGAGCAAGGTGGACTAAGGCCTAACCTTGCTTAGTAGAGGAGGTTTATCTCCAGAAGAATATTTAATACAGGGCTGGTATTATTATATTTTATATCGGGATTCGAACTTTGTTATTTATGGGCAAGATCACCGGGAAACGAAGAGTTGGGCGTAGGAGGATATCTTGGTTACGCAACATTAGAGAGTGGGCATCGTGAGTGCTGCAGAGCTTTACCGCCTCCCAAGAAACAAGATTGAATATTCCAAGCTGACAGCCAACCTTCAGTAATTGGAGAGGCACACTACAGTATTTATTACATTCTTAATCGCAAGTTTATCTGTTATTCAAGAACAATGATTAAGTGCGCATTTTGTTATGCGTAGAATTCTGTATACGTCGTTTGATATTTTTTGTCGCGAAACAACAACTGACCAATCAGAACCGACTTCAAAGAGTTCGCTTAAGTGGTCTTATGTAGGTATAGACGTAAGTTTTAGAGGTAAGAAGGTAGAGAGACTAGGGCAGTAAACTATGACCCCAAAACTAAATTAAAGAACTAATGTATCGAGGCCAATGTTTGACGTCAGATATGCAAATTGATTGCTCCAGTATTTGCTTAAGATGTTTTGCGGACCTTTCACTAGATCAGTTTGAGCGTGGATGGAATTATAATTTTGATTCTTTGTCTTACATTAGAACCCGTGTTTTTAATGAACCCTAGATGGTACATTATATTTTGTACAGGACTTAAAATTATTAACCAACAGCCCTCATACATTCTTCCGACATTTAAAAAATATTCAAATAACATTTCTAAGACACAAAACCTTAACTATGTTAGTACACAGTTATATAAATTGAAATTGTTCTCTTGTATAAGTTTTGTTCAATTCTATGTTTGTTTTTTTAGTCATGCTGAGGCCATCTGTGACCTGTTATTAAGGATGCAATAAGTAAAATGCACTACAAATATAAACCAAAAATAAAAACCCATTAAGATACATATACACTCACGCCTGTAATCCCCGAAGGGGTAGGCAGAGGTGTAACCAGTACACCCACTTTTCGCCGAATTTCGGTCCCATAATGTTTTTTTTTTTTTTTTTTTTTTATTCTGGCGCGGCAAAGTGACCACACTGCACCTGATGGTAAGCGCAGTGCCGTCCAGATAGAGTATCAAGTAGCGAGAGACAGTCTATCCCCCGCTACTCAACACAATCATGCCGGCCTGCTGTTTAGCTTCTTCACATTACGCCTAAAGGACCCAGGATCATAGGAAGTAGGGAACACGGTAGCTGGCAAACTGTTCCACAGCTTGATGGTGCGGCAAAAATACGAGTTTGCGAACCTCTTGGTTCGGGCCGGGGTAGTAGACACCACGAAGCTGTGGCTCCGCAAGCCAGTACACGTGGTTCTGGTATGGAAGGGAGAGGATGGGATAAGATCAAACAATTCTTCAGAGCATTCGCCATGATACAGACGGTAGAACACGCTAAGCGAGGAAATATCCCTACGCAGCTGTAGCGGCTCCAGGCTGTTACTCACGTCTGCATCATTCACAATGCGGATGGCCCGCCGCTGCAACCCATCCAAGACATCGAGAAGGTACCTTGCGGAACCGTCCCAGAGGTGCGAGCAGTATTCCATTCCCGGCCGCACCTGCGCTTTATATAAGCGGTAGAGCTGACCAGGCGTGAAAAACCGCCGCACCCTGTTCAGGATTCCGACCCTGCGTGAAGTGGCGGATATTACGCCCTCGATGTGACTCCTTGGATTAAGATCGCAGCGGATATCCATACCTAGGACACTAAGGTCATTCCGCATTGCGAGTGGAACACCCTGAAGAACGGGGATTGGAGAAAACGGAGACTTCTTGCACGAGAACGCGCACACCTGGGTTTTCTTGGCATTAAACTCAAACCCGATTCCTGGTACCCCATGATGAGATGAGATCCAAGGTCTGGTTGAACTCAACGACAAGATCCTTTCGTCTCCTCTCAGTATCCGCCCGGCAACCAGGAGGCTTGCTGCTATAACGCCCATGAACCGTGCTGTCGTCTGCATAGCAATAAATGCTGCCAAGCGACAACATATCATTGATATGCAGAAGAAACAAGGTGGGCGAAATCACAGAACCTTGTGGTACTCCGGCATTTACTGACATGAGCTGCGAAGCGTGTCCATCAACGAGGACACGCATTCTACGCTCATGCAGAAAGCCGGAAATCCACTTGCACAGGTTGTCGGGCAGACCGTATGCCGGGAGCTTGGAGAGAAGGCCACGATGCCAGACCCTATCAAACGCCTTGGCTATGTCGAGACTCACAGCCAGAGCCTCGCCATGCTTGTCAATCGCCTCCCCCCAGTGATGTAATACGAACGCTAGAAGATCACCCGTTGATCGGTTATGACGGAAACCGTATTGGCGGTCATTGATCAACGAGTGATCCTCTAGGTAGCGAACTAATTGGCTGTTTATCAGTCGCTCCATGACTTTACACATCACTGAGGTTATGGCGATTGGGCGATAATTGTTAGGGTCTGACCTATCACCCTTTTTGGGGATCGGCTGCACATTAGCCTCCCTCCAAGATTCAGGCACAATACCTGAGAGGTAGGACGATCGGTATAGGCGCGTCAGTACAGGAGACAACTCCGCAGCACACTTTTTAAGTACAAGCGCTGGGATACCATCAGGACCACTAGCCTTCCGGACGTCGAGAGACTGCAGCTCACGCCGCACATCACAATGCCTGATACGGATATCAGGCATTGTGTGACCGCAACCGGGCAGCGTAGTTGGTAAATGAGCATTGCAGTCCTCGAGTCTCGAATTAGCCGCGAAGAGGTTTGCCAGTAAATCGGCCTTCTCCTGCGAGCTATGGGCTAGTGTTCCATTTCGATATCTCAGCGGTGGCAGCGAAGGGCGACAGAAATTAGATTGGACGGCCTTAGCCAAGCTCCAATAAGCACGACTGCTTGTTGGGTTATCGGCCAAAGCACATCCAATCTTGGAGACGCGCTGGGCATCCGCTTTAACATACGCCCTCTTGCAGACCTTGGCAGCACGGTTATAGGCTGCTTTGAGTGACTTGAGGTTGGGATTCTTCGTAGCGCGACCCCCGATCCAAGCACGATACGCCGCCTGTTTAGGTGATAGGTGGCGAGCCTATTGCTATATCGGGCACAGGTTCCAGACTCCGGGCTAATACTGAGCATTTCTAGATAGAAAAACCCAATATCATATCATAAGATAAATAATAATAACACCCAACAGTCACACACAGGCGTAGTGTGAAGAAGATACACAGCAGGCATGATTGTATTGAGTAGCGAGGGATATTTTGTCTCTCGCTACTTGATACTATAACTGGACGGCACTGCACTGACCATCAGGTGCAGTCTGGTCACTATGCTGTGCCAGGATATAAAAAACACATAGTCCTGACTCCTTAGATATGAGTCGCGTGTTATGAGCATCAATAAAGAGAGACTATCCGTCTCACAATACACACTCGAAACTTTTCTTTTATCCTGGCACAGCCAAGTAGCGAGTGACAATTATTCGCTACATGACACAACTATGCCGTCCTGAAACTAATATTTCGCAAAAAATGTAAAATCTCTATTTGTGAGGATCGAACCTATGGCCTATCGTTCTTCAGCTGGCTACTCACCCATAACACAAACAGGGAGACCAGAAATTAATAACATCCGCCTGGAGGAACATCACTGGAGGTTGAAAGTGCTTGCTTTTTAGTTTTTACTTCACAAAATAAAGACGAAAAACAAATTTATTTTCACGAATAATTTATTTAAAAACCACATGCGCATGTAATTTATATCTTCATTTAATTTAATATGGGTATACCGGATTGATTGAGTGTTTAATTAAAATATTTTTGCCATAAATAAGTTGTTTTGTGGTATGAACAAGAAATAAAACGAAATATTTATTTTTAAATGTTTACAAAAATGTTTTTAAGATTGATTTTGTTTTGTCAAATAGTGTTAGTATACACAAGAATGTTCTTCAAGAAGGGAGTAAATAGGTTTTTGAAAGGTCGGCAACGCGATTGTGATGCTCCAGTGGTGTTGCAAGCGTCCATAGGCTACAGTAACCGCTTACCATCTTGTTTGCCACCATCGTGGTTTAAGAAAAAAACATAAATGGGTTTTACAAAATAGTAGTCGCACCTCATTAGTCGATTGGTATATTTAGATTAAGTAAATAAGAGTAAGTCCTTAGCTTAGTAGCTTGAGTAACTGTCGTGATCCTGTGTTAAAGTTCACCTTCTCGATGCCTTGGATGGGTTGCAGCGGCGGGCCATCCGCATTGTGAATGATGCGGACGTGAGTAACAGCCTGGAGCCACTACAGCTGCGTAGGGATATTTCCTCGCTTAGCGTGTTCTACCGTCTGTATCATGGCGAATGCTCTGAAGAATTGTTTCATCGTATCCCATCCTCTCCCTTCCATACCAGAACTACGCGTACTGTATTGCAGAGCCAGAGCTTCGTGGTATCTACTACCCCGGCCCGAACCCATCAAGCTGTGGAACAGTTTGGCAGCTACCGTGTTCCCTCCTTCCTATGATCCTGGGTTCTTTAGGCGTAGTGTGAAGAAGCTACACAGCAGGCTGGCATGATTGTGTTGAGTAGCGGGGGATAGACTGTCTCTCGCTACTTGATACTCTATGTGGACCGCACTGCGCTTACCATCAGGTGCAGTGTGGTCACTTTGCCGCGCCAGAATAAAAAAAAAATTTAAAGCCTTAATAAGTTATTTACGTAATTTTTTATATATTTATTACGTAAGTTCATTTATTTCACTGTAGTTTTGTGTGTAATACAGGTATTCAAAATCCTTATATTATACATGACATATATAAAACACTATCCCCTACTGCTTGGCTCAGGCCTCTTCTACGAATAAGAGGATTATAGAGTCTATAAAGTTTTTAAGGAGCAACAATTGGGAAAGTCGTCCGGGGAACAGGTGTGCCGAGCTCCCTCCTTCCTATGATCCTGGGTCCTTTAGGAATAGTGTAAAGAAGCTACTAGGCCGGCATGTTTGTGTCAAGCAAGGTATAGTTGTGTCTCGCTACTTGATACTATAACTGGACGGCACTGCACTTACCATCAGGTTTTGGAAGTGGTATAGCCACGCTGTAGACATATTTGTCTACAGCATGAATGGGCCGGCTCGACCGGGGTACTACCACTGTCTCACAGAAAACCAACGTAAAGTGACAGTTTACTGTCGCGTTTCATATGGTAAGTGAGATATCCGGAGGCCCAGATTCCCCCTTCCCTTCCCTAATCCCTATTCCTGTCCTTTAGGGCCGACAGCGCATACTTTCGGTATTGTGGATGTTCATGGGCGGTGATCAATTAACATCAGGTGACCCACTGGCTTGTATTTCGGACTGTACTATATATAAAAAAAAGATGCACACTTTGCCGTGCCCAGATAAAAAAATGTATTATAATTTATTTTTGAGTTTTCGAATTGAAATATCACACATGAGTTATTGAAAATTTCAGGGACACAGACGGAAATATAAACAAAAATAAGTAGGTATTTATTTTCTTATTTTCTTAGCTAATCAAAAACTTTGTTATTTATTATGTTGCCTGGACGATCTGGCCCGGAACCACACAGCTGCACAGGTGCAAATTAAATAAAAAAAAATGCGATCTGTTTAAAAGGAATAAAATATTTTGTTGATTTTAAAAATACCATTTTCATTTTTGAATGTCTACTTTTTTTTATCCTAGCACGGCAAAGTGACCGCACTTCACCTGATGGTAAGCGCAGTACGGTCCAATTAGAGTATCGAGTAGCGAGAGAAGATCTATCCCCCGCTACTCAACACAATCATGAAACTTATGTAATGTCTACTTAGCCTATGTAAGCCATAACAGTATTTTTTTAGGGGACTTGGTTCCAAAATATTTTTATTATTTATACATACGAAATTTTAACTAGGATGTACCATACTATACATAGTAGCGATAGCCTAGTAGGTTGCGGTACGGACTGTCAAGACGAAAGTCGTATGTTTGAAACCCAAGTGGCATACACCTCTGACTTTTCTAAAGTTATGTGTGTATTCTTTGTTAATTATCGCTTGCTTTACGATGAAGGAAAACATCGTCAGGAAACCTGCATACCTGAGAATTCTCAAAAGAATTTCGAAGGTATGTGAAGTCTTACAACTCGCCATAGGCCAGCGTGGTGGACTAAGGCCTAACCCCTCGCATTAGTAGAGGAGGCCCGTGCCCAGCAGTGGGACAATGTTTAATACAGGGCTAGTATTATTATTATAAACATATAAAATTTCGGGAAAAAATATCTACATGACGGCGAAAACCGTTTCAAAAACCGTTGCCTGGTTAAAAAGGAGTTAGCGGATAACAGGCAGACAGACACGAATGGCGAGTTCCTTTTATTACGTGTTCAGAAGATTTGTCGATATCTAAAAATATACCTGCGGTATAGATTCTATAGGTACGGTAGTGCTTATTCAATACACATTGATTACATACTTAATTGAATGTTCTTGTTTTTTCTCTTTAAGTTAACTCGCCGGGACAGTCCCGTTTATTAACTAGAAAAAATTTTAACGCAAGAAAATCAAGACCTTTTTGGTCTTTGAACTCAATGACGTAATGCTGCTACTGTTCAATCCCGGGCGGGCAAAATTGATACTAGGTTTTTTCTAACAAGAAATACTCATGTGTGTATGCCGATAGGCTTGCTATATCACATCATGGGACGTATTAAACTCGGTGAATTAGGTGTACTGATCACGCCTCTGCCTACCACTTCGGAGATATTGAGTATCGTAAATATTATTTTATTTATAAATGTATTCTATCATACCCTTCCTTTGAAGATTACATCACAAATCATCCAATAGCATAAATTTTTAATTATTTTATCTTTTACTGGGCATAAAACTGCTAATGGCGTACTGCCATACACGAGTTTGCCATATATTTTGTCTGACTACCGTCAAAATCTTTTAAAGTCGCCTTTCACTGCATGTTTTATCTACCCTCATATCTATGTAATCAGTGTCATCTTACGTAATATGAGCTAGCTAACGCCGGGAGCATGATGTGTTGAATTTTAACTCTTCTTTTTTATGTGGTTAATATGGTAATCAATAATATATTTGTAGTAATATCGTACGTAGTGTTAGTTTGTTCGTTGAACGGGGTTTTGTGTCACGTCGGAGTTAATTATGGGCCGCATGGTGAAAAAGGTAAGGTTATGATTTTTTTATTGTCTATTTACGCCAATTTTGGTTTTGTTATCTGGTTTAAGCATTTGAAACTAGCGCGATGGTCTGGTACGAATTCCAGAAGATTAAATATCTCGTGGTTATACCACGTTGGAATACCATAATGAATAACAATTTTAAATTGACCTATCATAGCCCACAAGACCTGCCTAAGTAGCAGTCCAGATTATGTATCCAATGGATAAAGGATGTAATTTAAACCAGATTGCTTTTAACCAATAACCAGGTTTCAATTGAATGGATGATTTTTTAGGCGTACTGGGAATACATAGCAGGCCAGCATTAATTCAGTAGCGAGGGATAGATTCTCTCGCTACTTGATACACTAGCTAGAAGACACTGCGCTTACCATCAGACGCAGTGGTCAATTTGCCGTGCCAGGATAAAAAAAAATTATAAAATAGTTGCTCGAGATGGTAATTTGTACCAAATGTACGGAAGGCTCGACTGGGCTACATGGCATAAAATAAGATGAAATAAAGTTCACTTTATTTCATTTGGCAGCCTTCGTGGCGAAGCAGTTGAGTAGCCGGCTGTGAAACGTGAGGTTGTGATTTTGATTCCGACCGAGTTAAATGGTTGTGTGGTCTGTACATCTGTTTCGGGTCTGGGGTATTGTGGGACCGTAGGCCCAAGTAGTTCTTGTTACTCACGATATAGGTTTGACCTAGTGGGGTCCGGACTGTGCGTGACTGTTGAGTGTATTTATTTATTACCAGCGACCATCCCCTGCTTCCCACATTTACTATGAGTCAACCTTAGAAGATAGATCACATGCCAAAGCTGATTTGTCTATACACCTTTTTGCTGGTGGTAGGATATTCATATCCGCCCGGATAGCGACCACCGTACACAGGGTGTAAAACCCGCCATTGTGGCACACGCAGGTGTGTCGCGTTCCGGGATCAGCCACTATACATCCGGTTTCTGTCGGGGGTCTAGAGTTGGGGTACGATGTTTGTGCGTGTTGCGGCCTTCTGAGTACCTACTCGGACACTAGACCCTTGACCGCTTCTTCACCTTCTTGCACATGGCGTAGTGTGAGGAAGCAGGCCGGCATGATTGTGTTGAGTAGCGAGGGATAGATTGTCTCTCGCTACTCGATACTCTAATTGGACGGCACTGCGCTTACCATCAGGTGCAGTGTGGTCACTTTGCCGTGCCAGTATAAAAAATATACAATTCCATAGTACATTATTTTAATGTCGCGATTGTAATGTTTCATAATCTTTATTATGTTTATTTTGTATTTAATCATTTTAAAATATAATATTCCGTGTCATCAAAGGCTAGGCTGTGTGGGTGTGTCTTTTGCTTAAACAAGAGAGAAAAGATATAAGAGGACTAGCTGTTGCTCGCGGCTCCGTCCGCGTGGAGGTCATATGACGGATTTTCATTCAAACTTTCTTCCCCTATTTTACCCCCTTAGGGGTGGAATTTCCAAAAATCCTGTAACACATTTTTTTTTTATTTTTAGCCAAAAGACGAAATACTAACTTTCATGCGTTAAACTTCAAAAATGACGAATTTTGATACAAACTATCATCCCCTATTTTACCCCCTTAGGGGTGGTATTTCCATAAACCCTTCCTTAGTGGATGTCTACGTCTTAAAAGGTACCTACTGTCAAAATTTCAAGTCTCTAAACTCAGCCGTTTTGGCTGGGCGTTGATCAGTCAGTCAGTCAGTTTCTTCTTTTATATATACAGATTATGCGGGATTATGTAAACATGGAGATACATTGTATAATTATAAAAATACAAGAAATATGGCTGTACTTGTTTGATTTGGGAGATAATCTAATAAGATACACCCTCGTCTACTCGCCCAATGCGCCATGGTTGTTGTATAAAATAAATAACACCCAAAAGTCACAGACATAGCCCCGACCGTGGGGTGTGGACTAAGATACGAGTCTTGTGTTGTGGGTATCAGGGACTACAAGAGACTTCTCACAACACCCAGACCCCGGACACAAATATCTGTCTGTCACACAAACATTCGTCCCGGTGTAGGAATCGAACCCACGGCCTCTTGTTTCACAGCCAGCTACTCGCCAACTGCGCCACGGAGGCTGTCATATTGAATCTTAAATCTGCTGCACGTTGAGATTTTGTGCTAGATTTGGCTTTGGTTACATATAATGTATAATAGATTTCTAATCATGACCTTAGGTCTCGTGATTGCAATCTAGGACGCAAATATTAATTCAACCTAGTTATTCAAGTACAGTTGTTCAATTAGCAAAAACAATTGGTTTATTATTTACAATTAACATTTACCGCCACCGCGTTATCCTAAATCGACGAGGTAGTCAGGTAGACTGTACGTAGTGTATTTCTTTTTGAAAATACTATTTTCCTTTTTTTTTTTAGTGCCTCGATAGGCAGACGAGCAGACGGGCCACCTGATGGTAAGTAGCACTGCCGCCCATAGACTTCTGCAATACCAGGGCACAGCAAAGCCGCTGCCTACCGTTAAATCCGTTATCCTTACAATGATAACCCCCGTCCCTAATCAGAAGTTAATATTTTTATAGACTTGCCAATATAATTAAAACATAACGAGACTTCGAATAATTTATGTTTTAATTTTTCAGTCTTATTTACTTAAATAAGACTGAATGCTACTAGCATTAAAAGAAATGAAATGAAATGAAATGAAATGAAATGAAATGAAATGAAATGAAATGAAATGAAATCGTTTATTGATCATGTAGGCAATTACATAGCTCTTATGACAAGTCAGTACATTAAAAAAAAGTAAAGAAATTTAAGAAAAGGATATCAGCTTATGTATACATAGCATACATAGCATCATCAATACACTAGCAATCAATTTATTAATTTATAAGGTGTTTATAATTTTTATTTTTAATGTTATTCAAAGAAATACCAGTCAAATATAAATATTTTTAAATGGGTCTGATAAGGACCATGGGTATTTCCGAGACGTCGCACGTTTTAAAATCTACCACCGGATCCAAACGCGACCCCGCCTGAGAAGACCCGGCGAAACAAACTCAGCGGGCTTATATTACCGCTGGATACTACGCGGCGCGACCCAGTCCTGAGAGAATCCAGCGAATCAAACTCAGCGGGCTTGTTTTTGGTCCGGTTCATTATTTCTAGTAGATGACCTGTCACATATTAATTGCCAATTTATTGTTTTATATTTTATACGCGATCGGTCGTCATAGTTTATTATTTGTTATATTTTAAGTGTATTCAATATTACGACATGTAATTTATTAATATTTTATAAATTTAGTTAATAATTTATTTTATTTCTACAACTAACATTGTGTAAGCTACAGGGCGCCAGGTCGCAATGTGCAGAAAGGAACCGAATGCCAGACATCCCTATCCTCTAGATATTGTGTAACATTATAATAGCCCCTGTCCATTAGAACACGTTTAGTGTGAGCCTTAAACATTTTATCGGGCATATCAACCACGTTTTTGGGGATTTTGTTATAGAATTTAACACAGTTACCCATAAAAGATTTTTTAGATCTCACCACTCTAAAGGTGGGTACGGTAAGTTTGTCTTTATTTCTGGTGTTAATGTTATGAATTTCACTATTTTTATGGAATTTACTTATGTTTTTGCGAACGTACATAATGTTTTGATAGATGTATTCAGACGGCACAGTTAATATATTACTCTCCTTGAATACAGATCGTAAGGAATCCCGACTACCCAGGTCGTAAATAGCTCGGACTGCTCTTTTTTGTAATATAAATATGGTGTTTATATCAGCAGCTGATCCCCACAATAGAATGCCATAAGACATAATACTATGGAAGTATGCGAAATATACCAACCTAGCCGTTGAAACATCTGTTAAACGTTTTATTTTCCGGACTGCAAAAGCCGCAGCACTTAATTTAACGGATAACCTTTCTATTTGAGGACCCCATTGAAATTTACTATCTAGAGTTATTCCTAAAAAAACTGTTGAAGAGACTAAGTCTAATGTTTCTCCGTTTAGTTCCAGGCACGAATTTATATTTGGTACATTAGGTAATGCAAATCGAATGCATTTCGTTTTTCCTGGATTGAGTAAAAGATTATTAGCAGAAAACCAATTTGAAATTAATTTTAGAACATTATTTGGCGTAACTAGGTCTTTATCCTTACGATTTACTTTAAATAATAAAGATGTGTCGTCAGCGAATAAAACAATGTTTGAAACCTTCTCTACCATATAAGGAAGGTCATTTATATATATTAAAAACAAAAAAGGGCCCAGAATGGAACCCTGTGGAACTCCTATTTTTACTGTAGATCCTATTGAAGTGACGCCATCTATAGATACTTTTTGTTCCCGACCCGATAAATAGGACATTACTAGATCCAGAGATGAACCAGAAATTCCATAATATTTGAGTTTTACAATGAGGGTTCGGTGGTCGACGCAGTCAAAAGCCTTAGAGAGATCACAGAAAACTCCAAGAGCATCCTGGGACCCCTCCCAGGCCTCCAACATAGTTTTAATTAAAATTGAACCAGCGTCTTGAGTAGACCGACCCTTTGTAAACCCAAACTGGTTAGGATGCAATATCTCATTCTTATTAAAATAAACTAGCATTTGGTTGAGCATGATTTTTTCGAAGACCTTACTAAGGGTTGGTAAAATAGATATAGGTCTGTAATTAATAGCGTCATGCGCACAACCTTTCTTAAAGATGGGTACAATTTTACTTATTTTCATTAAGTCAGGAAAAATACCATCACTTATACAAAAGTTAAATATGTCTGCTAAAATAGGAGCAATATTTACAATGACGGCTTCTATAGCTTTAATAGATAGCCCCCATAAATCTTCGGTACCTTTTGTTTTTAGAGTTTTAAAAACTTTAACTATTTCATAATGTGTTACCCTTTCAAAGTAAAAATTGGGCCAATTTCCCTTAACATTTTCTTTTAACAATGCTTCTGCTAAAGTCGCCGATGACTGCAGGGATTTAGTTGTCTCTACAGGTATGTTAGTGAAATACTGCTCGAAATAATTGGCTATAGTGAGTTTATCTGAAACCAGTTCGTCATTTAAAAGTAAAGCTATAGAGTCATTTATTCTAATTTTACCAGTTTCAGTATTAATAATGTGCCAAGTCGTTTTTATTTTATTAGTGGACTGTCTTAATTTTTCACTAAGATATGCGGCTTTAGCTTGAAGACATACTTTTTTAAATATTTTCGAATAATTCTTAACATAGTTAGAAAAATTGACATCAGGTGTATAGGACCTTCTGTCGTACAAGTCATATAAAATATCTCTACTACGTCGTATGCCTTTTGTAGCCCAAGCGTTAAAATTAGTTTTAGGATTGAGTTTAAAAGATTTTGTTAAACAAGTTTTATTGAATTCATTGCAAATATTATTGAATAATAAATTGTACATGTCGTTTGGCCTAAAAGAATTTGGGATGTAAGAGTATAAAACAGTTTTTAAATGATTACTAAAATTTTCTAAGTTATTTTTTGACAATTTCCTGCATGTAATAAATTTGTTTTTACTACATGAATTATTTTTTAATTTTACCATCTGACATTTATGATCTGACCTAACACCTGTTGTTACACATTTATTTGTTATATTAAAATTGGTTATAATATTATCAATGCATGTTGACGATGCATATGTTACCCTAGTTGGCTCAAAAAACAGACATTTTAAATTAAATGAGCCAAACAATGATATAAATTTGCTTTTATCCAACGAATCAACCATAATGTTAACATTAAAGTCTCCACACACTAATATTTTTTTATCATCTTTAAATTTTTTAAGAATATCCTCCATTATTTCTATAAATCTTAAAAGGTTAGATGAAGGAGTCCTATATACACATAATATAATATATAAATCGGTTTCTGCACATGCGACCTCACAAACCCGCTCAACAGAAAGGTGAGATATATCCCTTCTTTCCTTAAATGTAACATGATCTCTAGCTAGTATTAGGGCTCCCCCACCCTCTGCCGACGCTCTATTGAACGAGCTGGCGACCCTGAAGCCATTCACATTGAAGCTCATATTGTGCGCCTTCAGCCAGGTTTCTGTAAAACATAAGATGTCAATTTTATATGTGTCTATAAAAAGTTCAATTTCTAAAATTTTGCCAGAGAAGCGGTTTATATTTAGATGACATAAAACTAAATCATCATCATTCTTCTCTGTTGTCACCCTTAAATGTTTAAATGATTACTTAAATTACTATTCACCACATTTATTTTAGTAAGTTTAAGTTAGTTTAACGGTAGGCAGCGGCTTTGCTGTGCCCTGGTATTGCAGAAGTCTATGGGCGGCGGTGACTACTTACCATCAGGTGGCCCGTCTGCTCGTCTGCCTATCGAGGCACTAAAAAAAAAAAAAAAATTATTTTAGTAACATTACTAATAGTGGTGGTTCCTGAAAACTTTGTCATATTACTTATGACTGTGTTTATATAATAAGCTACTGATGTAGCAGTTAAATTTAAAATCTTTTTGGAGAGATACAATGTACCTCTTGTCAATTTACCTTTACCAATAAATATATTGGTGTCAAAAAAGGAAAATTTGTCACTATAATAATTAGTCAAAAATTGCATATGCCTGTTCAGCATATAAATGTCATTATTAACCCTATCAGACACATTGTCCAGATATGGGAAGGCACACAATACGATCCTACAGCAGTTTAAATCTAACATAGTTTTAAAACAGTCAGTTATGTCTTTTTTATTTAAATTTTGACAATTTCCTACCAGAAGTGTCAAACGTGATTCAGTATTATATTTTTTATGTTTTAGATTGTCTACTATTTGTTTAAAACTTAGACGTGGGGTACAAATATTTACCAAAGACTGACTGAGGCGATTTTTAAGTAAAATACTAATGCCTTTACCTATGTCATCCGAGTACATTATAATATTAGATTGAATAGTATTAACATTAACACTTGGAACAGTAGACATATTTTTTATTTGCAAAGATGGAGGTGTTCCTTCACTATGTACTGATATAGTGTTATAAGCTGGCAAGACATTTAACACCTGGTCTGACTCAGATAGTGAATTATGTTGATTGTTTTTCACAAGATGTGATTTGTCTGCAGGTGTTAATGTCGCACTGACTATATCATGCAGATTATTTTCATAGTCCATGGTTAATTGAAGAATATAATACACCCAACAGGCACACACATAGTTCTGACCCCACAACTAGGTAAACCTGTATCGTGGGCATCAAAACACTGATTTAGGGTTTTTTTGGCAATGTGACCACACTGCACCTGTTGGTAAGCGCCGTGCAGTCCAATTAGAGTATCAAGTAGCGAGAGACAATCTATCCCTCGCTACTCAACACAATCATGCTGGCCTACTTCTTCACACTACGACATGGGCATTGTGAATGATGCAGACGTGAGTCTGGAGCCGCTACAGCTGCGTATGGATATTTCCTCGCTTTGCGTGTTCTACCGTCTGTATCATGGCGAATGCTCTGAAGAATTGTTTGATCTTATCCCATCCTCTCCCTTCCATATCAAAACCACGCGTACTGGCTTGCGGAGCCACAGCTTCATGGTGTCTACTACCCCGGCCCGAACCAAGAGGTTCGCAAATTCGTATTTTTGCCGCACCATCAAGCTGTGGAACAGTTTGCCAGGTACCGTGTTCCCTTCCTCCTGTGATCCTGAGTCCTTTAGGCGTAATGTGAAGAAGCTAAACAGCAGGCCGGCATGATTGTGTTGAGTACCGGGGATAGACTGTCTCGCTACTTGATACTCTATCTGGACGGCACTGCGCTTACCATCAGATGCAGTGTGGTCACTTTGCCGCGCCAGAATAGAAAAAAAAATGGGCAAGAAGGTGAAGAAGCGGTCAAGGGTCTAGTGTCAGAGTACTCAGAAGGCTGCAAATCGGCCAAACATCATACCCCAACTCTAGACTCCCGACAAAACTTTGTGGATAACGCAAGCAATTTACTCATTGCGTGACTTGAACCCAGGGCCGTATGTTTTGCAGCTGGCTTCTCGCCCATTGCGCTATAGGGGGTGTCAATATATCCGCTTTTTTCAAAATCAGTAAATATAACTACTTACTTATATGTTTCTAATACACAAAGTAATTAACTCGAAGGAACACACTTGCTTTATTTTTGTTTAAACAAGTGTCTATTGGATTGGTTACGGATGTTATTGTCTATATAACATGCACTGACTTGTATAAAATTACGTCAATGACTTTTACACAATATATGTATATTATTTCTCAAAGGTGTTTTTTGTTACGCCATAACTTCCATAATTCTTTATCAAATTTAATGATTCAAACACTATTTTAAAGATTTTGTTTGCTGCTATTGACAAAAAATAATAATAATACACCCAACAGTCACACACATGGTTCTGACCCCACACTAGGTCAATGTATCGTGGGTATCAACAACTATGAGGGACTACGGTCCCACAACACAACACATTGAGAAAACATAGACAAATACCTCTTTTTTTTATTATATTTATAGTTTTGCTAAAAATTATGAAAAATTAACAGTGCCATCTATTGACAGTATAATCAACTAACTTGTTGTATTGCTTATATTACGTAACTGACCAGTATCGGCGCGAAGTAATCGCACGGGCACATAGTAAAATGGATTCTTACAAGCACAATACTACTTGGTCGGTTTAAAGTTAAGACTCCTGACTGCTGTAATAACAAACAGTTTCTAAAACATGGAATGTCTCGCAAATACCCATGGTTTATAACAAACCCATTTAAAAATATATATATTATTTTTATTTGACTTGTATCTCCTTGAATAATATTACTTGACTGCCTCGGTGGCGCAGTTGTAATTGCGCATGCGTTACGACTGCTGTGCTGAGGTCTCGGGTTCGATCCCCGGGTCGGGTAAAGTGATATTGGGTTTTTCTATCTAGAAATTCTTCAGTATTAGCCCGGAGTCTGGAAAATGTGCCCGGTATGGCGATAGGCTCGCCCCCTATCACATTATGGGACCGAAATTCGGCGAAAAGTGGGTGTACTAGTTACACCTCTGCCTACCCCTTCGGGGATTACAGGCGTGAGTGTATGTGTGTGTGTGAATAATATTAAAATAATAAACCTAAAAATAATTAAAAATACATTATAAATTAATAAGGAAATTGCTAGTGTATTGACGATACTATGTATAGATAAGCTGATATGCATTCTGTAATTTCTTTTTCTTTTTTAATGTACTGACTTGTCAAATGACCACTATAAGGTTTCATTCTTTATTTTAGCAATGGCATAGAATCAAGTGAGTTATCCGGTAGTAAATGATCTCTACCATCTATTAACAGCAACAATACATGAAGACTCACTGCCTGAAAAGAAAGAAATGGAGACAGCAAGCAATTTCATATAATTTCTGTGAGGCGGTACAAATCCGGTCAAACCTGCCCATTTATGCTACACGTAAAAAATGTTTACAGGGATGGTTTACCACTTGAAAATCCTGTCAGCAGTCCAGTAGTCCAACATGCATGAAGTTCGTCATTCTTCCATTTAGTAGAGTGAAGCAGCGATTTGTATCGCAACCATGTTGCACCGGAATAGCGTCCCCGTGACAATGGGTGTAATAGGTTAGGCTAGTTGACTATTTTTACGTTTATTTTTGTAGGGCGCTTTGAGTCGCTTACCGACTATGTCAGCCCTATTAAAACTTATCAAAATTACGAACAAAGTAGTTAGACAAAAATGTTCAAATTATATTATACAAATGTCTGGCTGCATAGGACATCGGTGTGGCCAATATGCCTTAATAATAATAATGATTCTTTATTGCAGACACAAGATCCATATTAAGTACATGAAAATATTATATTATATAGATAAGAATATATGTGTTTAATACTCTAAGGAATATATAAATTATGTAGCTTAAAAATATACACATAATAAGATTCTGCATTTTTTTTTATACTGGCACGGCAAAGTGACCACACTGCACCTGATGGTAAGCGCAGTGCGGTCCAATTAGAGTATCGAGTAGCGAGAGACAATCTATCCCCCGCTACTCAACACAATTATGCCGGCCTGCTTCTTCACACTACGCCATGGGCAAGAAGGTGAAGAAGAGGTCGATGGTCTATTGTCAGAGTACTCAGAAGGCCGCAAAACGGCCAAACAACGTACCACCCAACTCTAGACCCCCGACAAAAACCGGATGTACACTGGCTGATCCCGGAACGCGACACACTTGCGTGTGCCACTAGGGCGGGTTTTACACCCTGTGTACGGTGGTCGCTATCCGGGCGGATATGAATATCCTACCACCAAACAAGTACAAACAAGTGTCACAAGTAGTAGTTATTACATGGCAATTACAGCCCATTTTTTTTGTTTTCTCGGGGAAAGCGTTTTATTACTACCGCCCGCTCCGAGGGGAAGCGGAATAAGAATAAAACGGTTATGCTGGACTAGCCGGTCTTATGACCCAGCACCCCCCTCGCCCGGATGATGGCTATCCGTGCTGCCGCTGGCCCGTCCGTACCCCCTATGTACACCCCACCCGACACTACAATTACAGCCCATCCTACTTATATTATAAATACGAATGTTTGGATGGATGTTTGTTACTGGACGGATCTGGTTGAAATTTGGCACAGAGATAGATTATACTTTTATCCCGGAAAATGTACAGTTCCCGTGGGATAGTTTAATTTTTCACAGAGCAAGGGATCGACTTGATTTTTTGGATAGTGGCAGTTTAGGGATCAGAAAATGTTACAGGCTACTTTTTATCCCGGAAAAAATGGACGCTTCTTATGGGATAGAAAAGTAATAGTTTAAGCTTCATGAATTGTATACCTTTTCTTCTCCGCGGAGCCGCGGGCAACATCTAGTCGTCTATATGTTTCTGTCAAGAGAAATCTCTCCGCTAGTTTCTTAACTATATAGTTTCCACATGTCCTAACTCTGGTTAAAAGCGACGCGATCCTGTTTCTTGTATGGCATTGAATGAATTAATAAGAGCTTCCGCATACATCTCAGAAGCACTACAGTGTGGCTTCAGACCTATAAGCTGTCTAAAGAGGTTGGCTTTGAAATACAACTACGTTAATTGGGTTTATATAATACTGATTTAGTAAAGATATTTTCAATGTTTCAATCATATTACATTACACATTGGTTCAACTTGAAGGTGGTAAACGTCATTTGTAACTCCATACATACATACATATACACTCACGCCTGTAATCCCCGAAGGGGTAGGCAGAGGTGTAACCAGTAAACCCACTTTTCGCCGAATTTCGGTCCCATAATGTGATAGGGGGAGAGCCTATCGCCACACCGGGCACCATTCCAGACTCCGGGTTAATACTGAGTATTTCTAGGTAGAAAAACACAATATCACTTCACCCGACCCGGGGATCGAACCCGAGACCTCAGCACAGCAATCGTAACGCATGCGCAATTACAACTGCGCCACCGAGGCAGTTGGAACTCCATAAGATAAACAATTAGCATACTCTACTTGTCTCATCAGATGTTTAAACTTATTGAGAGGCAGATGACCGGACCTATGTCTATTTGATATAATAAATAATAAAAAAATAATACCCAACAGTCACACACATAGCCCCGACCCCACATTAAGATACGAGTCTTGTGTTGTGGGTAACAGGGACTACGAGAGACTTTCGGTCTCAAAACACCCAGACCCCGGACATAAATGTCTGTCTGTCACACAAACATTTGTCTCGGTGTTGGAATCGAACCCACGCCCTCTCGTTTCACAGCCGGCTACTCGCCAACTGCGCCGCGGAGGCTTCAACCTCTCCTTAGATATCTATCTATCTCCTTAATTTGCTATTAATTTGTTAGTTGACGTGATATTTTTGTTATTTAAACTTTGGCTGATAAAAAAGGTCTGTAATACAACACAATATGCGTACATCTTCACGACCTTGGCCTCTCAGGATTCGCAAGAACCTTGTTTGTATATATGTACTTGTATATTCATTAGTCGAATGAGCTACTGATGTCATGGTGACGTCACACGTCTTTACGCATACAGTTTTGTTTGAACGTTGATTGTTTTTATTTATTTAATTTTACTAATAATGTACTGAACTAATATTGTGATTTTTTTAGTGCCTCGATAGGCAGACGAGCAGACGGGCCACCTGATGGTAAGTAGACACCGCCGCCCATAGACTTCTGCAAAGCCAGCGCACAGCAAAGCCGCCTGCCTGCCTGGCGTTATTATAAGTTTGCCAGCTATAGAACGCATCATTCTCACTGTCAAATTGACTGTTAGAATCACTAAACTGCGTCGCAGATCTAGCATCGCAGGCGTAGGGGTAGAAGACCGCCACACGCTGGAATTGGGCAGGTTGTGTGCTTAGAACGCGTTCTGATCGTTTGGCCAAAATCGTACCAACTCGATTCCAGATGATCACGCGGACAACCAAAACAGAGATAGCATCTGTATCCATTTGAGACAGAATGATGGAGCTGATGAAAAACGAATCAGAAGCAGAATAAATTGGCACTTTTTCCATCAATCAAAAATGTATCAAACACGTCAGAGCATATTTAGACGTCGTGTTGTTTTGAATACGGACGTCTGATTATCACGGTACAATATGCTTTGCCCAGTTCTTATAAAAGTTTTTATATACTTTGTACCTATAGACTATTTTTCTCGACGATGAATTGATGACCAATATCTAAATATACAGTTTAAATTAATGCCACGTCTATCATTGGAATCAAGTTTAGCAGATCACGAAGGCCCATCAAGTAATATCCTGGATGCTTTATACCTGGTTACTGATGTAAAGGCTGACGCTTGTATTTACTACCTCTGTAATTCGTTATTTTGTCTACTGTTTTAAATGGACAGAGATAAATTATTTAAGATTCCTGAACCTCTTAAATGAATTTTATTGCGAGAAGACAATTATCCGTTCCTAGAATCCTAGTTAATTGCTCGTCGTCTTTTAATTTTAAATGATTCAATATATATATTTTTTTATTCTGGCTCGGCAAAGTGACCATGGGCAAGCGGAATGAGAATGAAACGGTTATGCTGGACTAGCCGGCCTTTCGACCCAGCATCCCCTCGCCCGGATGATGGATATCCGGGCAGCCGCTAGGCCGAGTCCCTAACCCCTATATACACCCTACCCGACACTACCAGCTAAAACCCCGCGGTGGCCTCTTCGGCGCTTACGGAGCGATCCCGGGGTATTCTAAGGAGTGCTAGAATTGCTGCCGGATTCGCTCCTGCCCGGTGTCGCGTAGCAGCCATTCTCCATGGGCGGCTAAGGAGCCCCCGCGCACCGAACAACGATAGCGAACGAGGCCTTGTACCACCCGTGCTGCCGTCCATCTCGGGGTCGCACGATACTCCGAATTTGGGAGTGCATCGATACGCTAGTACGCCTAGTATTATTAACGGTGAAGAAAAACATCGTGAGAAAACCTGCATACCTGAGTATTCTTATACGAATTTCAAAGGTATGTGAACTCTACCAACACGCATTAGGCCAGCGTGGTAGACTAAGGCCTAACCCTTCTCAAAGGGTTAGGCCTGATTTGTAAAGGGGGCCCGTGTCCAACAGTTTGACTATGATTAGTATTATCTGTACATATAAAAGAAGAAACTGACTGACTAACGATCAACGCACAGCCAAAACGGCTGTGGTTAGAGACTTGAAATTTTGACAGTAGGTACCTTTTATGACGTAGGCATTCACTAAGGAAGGGTTTTTGGAAATACCACCCCTAATAGGGGAAAATAGAGGAAAGTTTGTATGAAAATCCGTCATTTAGAAAGTTATATTCATCAAAATTAGTATTTGGCCTTTTAGTTAAAAATAAATAATATATGTTTCAGGATTTTTGGAAATTCCACCCCTAAGGGGGTAAAATAGGAGATGAAAGTCATTTTTTAAGTTAAACACATGAAAATTTGTATTTTGTATTGTATACTTTTTCTCCCAAACATGACCTCCACGCGGGCGGAGCCGCGAGCAACAGCTAGTTATAATATATTCTTGATGGCAGGGGGTCGACTTGGAATTAAGGTGTGGTACAAAGCGGGTTTTTCTTTATCATTTACATTTATATACCACACGGGCCTCATAATAAATATTCTGCGTATAATACAATATTTCCAGTATCGTTTTACACGAAATTTTGATTTAACTGCATTATTAACATTTTGGTGTTAACTAGTTTTTTTGCGGCCAACAGCAGTTGTTATCAGTGGATAATTTTTTATTAAATCTGTATTAAATACTTGAAATCTCTCTTGTACATACTTCTTCTGATTCTACATCCTCTTTTTTATTCCTTCTAGAAATTTCCACGTTGATTGTTACGTGCTTTGTGTGCTACTTTTATTGTGTTACATTTGCTCACTCACAATTATTCCTAAAGCCACAATTTTATGAAAAGGCAAACGAGCAAAATCACCTTGTAGCAATGACTAGTACTTAAGGGTAATATAAATATCAGACGTATCGTCAGTAGGTTGTAGTCTTCAAAAAGGTCGTTAATATTACTTTTTGATGCCTGAACCTGTAATGACTTTCAGCACAAAGAAAGAAAAAGAATATAAACTTTATTTGGTGAATGCTTTAGATGACATACACAAGCTCATGAAATACAAAAATAATACCCCAAATAAATAAATAACACCCAACAGTCACACACATAGCCCCGACCCCACACTAAGATACGAGTCTTGTGTTGTGGGTATCAGGGACTACGAGAGACTTTCGGTCTCACAATACCCAGACCTCGGACACAAATATCTGTCTGTCACACAAACATTTGTACCGGTGTGGGAATCGAGCCCACGGCCTCTCGTTTCACAGCTGGCTGCTCACCTACTGTGCCACGGAGTCTGTTAATATACCCGCTACTCCTCATTTGTATATATACACCTTTGTATATATACTCGTATATAAAGACCAAAAAGGCCCTATGCTCAGCATTTGCCTTACATCATACATTTCATTATGTTTTTCCAGGTCACATCCACGTAAATGAAAATCCATGCGACGTTTGTCCGAGGCACGGGCGTTGTGTTCCCAAGGTCCAGTGCCCAGCCCATATAAGACCAGCCTCCTACAACCCCTCGTGCCATCTCGACGGTGACCACATCGGCGTCTGCTGCTTCACAGGATCTGGTCATGCTGGTAAAGTTTTATTATGAGTTTGTAACATTGGACACCCGAGTTGAAATTTCTAACTTCCTGACCGATAAGGTTAATATAGATGTATCGGGATGTACAGTGTAGAGAAATAATAAAGTCCTAAAAACTTCATATTAAAAGGTTAGTTAGATATAGGAACTAAAGATATACTAGTATCAGACGCAAGCGTCAGTGATGTCGTGTTTTGTCAACGCCATACTGTAGTTTTCACAATTTATCATATACTAGCTTTTGCCCGCGGCTCCGCCCGCGTGGAAGTTGTTTTTGAGAGAAAAGACATACAATCCATTGAGGCATATTACACTATTACATCCCTCTAGCATCTGCCTAGTAGCCTGATGCCGGGCGGACACTATGCGGAGACGCGAGGATCTTGTATTTGAGCTCAACCAGACCCTAGATCTTATATTTTCGCAGGATATCAGGAATAGGATTGAATTCAATGCCAAGAAAACATAGGTTTGCGCGTTTTCATGCCACAAATCCCCCTTTTCTCCAGTCTCCACTTTCAGGGTGTTCCAATGCAGAATGATGTTAGGATCTTAGTTGTAGATATCGGATTTAATTTTGCGGCGGCGATTTCTAATGCCCGGTCAGCGTATATTCGCGTGCTGCTAATATAAAGCGCAGGTACAGCCAGGAATGGAATATTGCTTCCACCTCTGTTATGGTTCCGATAATAGCTTGCTCGATGGTTGATATGGATTGCATTGACGGGCCATCCGCATTATGACTGATGCAGACGTGACCAAAAGCTTAGAGCTGCTACAGCTGCCCAGGGACATTTTTTCGCTTAGCATGTTCTACCGTCTGTATCATGGCGAATGCTTCGAAGAATTGTTTGGTCTTATCCCATCCTCCTCTATACACGCCAGAACTACACGTACTGGCTTACGGAGCTACAACAGCGTGGTGTCTATTACCCTGGCCTGAACCAATAGGTTCGCGAATTTGTATCTTAGCCGCACCAACAAGTCGTGGAAAAGTTTGCCAGCGCACGTGTTCCCTATTTCCTGTATTCCCGGGTTTATTAAGCGTACTGTGAAGAAGCTTCTGACTGACTGAAATGATTGTGTCACTTTGCGAGCGATGTTTATTCTCGCTACTTGATAGTCTACTTGGACAGTACTGCGCTTACTATCGGATGCAATGTGGTCACATTGACGTGCCAGGATAAAAAAATCGTTTTAGTTGTACTCGTATATAGAGAAATTATATTAAAAAACATTGAATATTACGCAAGCACCTAAATAATAATAAAAATAATGTAGTCCTGTATACATTCACTATGTACATATTTATCGACCCACTGCTGGGCACGCGTGGCCTCCTCTATTGAAAACATCAAGCGAGTGCTAATTTTACAGCTAAAGCCTAAAATCTAATTTTGGCCTGCAACCGAGATCTAAATGTACATACATATACACTCACGCCTGTAAACCGCGAAGGTGTAGGCAAAGGTGTATCCAGTACACCTACTTTTCGACGAAGTTGTTATGGTCCCATGATGTGATAGGGGACGAGCCTATCGCTATACCGGGCACAATTCCAGAGTCCGGTCTGATACTGAGTATTTCTAAATAGAGAAACCCAATATCACGTTACCCGACCCGGGGATCGAACCCGAGACCTCAGCACAGCAGTCGTAACGCATGTCCAATTACAACTGCGCCACCGAGGCAGTCTAATATTAGTCAGGCAGATCTAAATGTATTAGATGATTTTATTAACTCTCGGAAAATCTTGACATGTCGATTTAGATTTTTTGTTATCCTGGCACCTCTAAGTGACCATACTGCACCCGATGGTATTATGATATTAAGATAGTATGCATATACATACGTATATATATATATACATACGTAAGCACTCACTCCTGTAACCTCCGAAGCGGCGGGTAGAGGTGAGAGTAATCAGTACACCCAAATTTCGGCGAGTTTATTACTGTCATATAAAGTGATGGGGGCGAATCTATCGCCACACCGGGTACTATTCCAGACGCCGGGCTGATACTGAGATTGAAGATGAAAAATTTAATTTAATTTTACCCGACCGCGGTATCGAACCCGTGACTTTACGCACAGAAGTCATGCCACGTATGCAGATACAACTGAGCTACCGAGACAATCTTATCTTACACTAATTATACCATTTTTTTCGAACAAATGTTCGGGCGTGATTCTTTAAATTGATATAACTTTTTTATTTATGAACCGATTCGAATAAAAAATACCCTAATTTTTTATTGAAACTTACAATAGTGAAAACCACAACCAAATCGGTTCAGCCGTTTCTGAGATTAGCGTGAACAAAGGCACCGACAAACAGACAAAAATTCCAAAAATCATTGATTTGAGTTCTATTGTCTAATAAAGTCCCCCAACCATAGTTTTTCTCATATATCTTCCATGTACAGACAGCGATCAGTTACTAATATATTATATGTATAGATAATTATGCTTCCAGCGATAGCCTAGTTAGTATAGGTCTTTGAACAAGTGTAGTTAATTTAACTCTCCCTAGTCCCTATACATTCCACATTGCTGCTTATTTATCAGTCACCGCGCATTCAGTATTACTACCGGTTCATAGGACTGTACAACGCAGTTTGCAAGTGTAACACAATGTTTGAATATTGGCTACAAATACTACATTTCGTTTGACCTTTAACACTCAACATGACCTTCGGAAGCCTGCCTCAAACACTTCAAGAATCCTTAGCTTTTGTTTTTGCTGATTGCTATTCATAGCCTTAATTGACTTCGGAAATATTATCTTATTTTATTGTTATCTCAGTAATGTATATCCTCATCACATTGGAATTATGTAAAATAGACTGCGCAAGCTTGTTTACGTTGCAACAAGGCAATGCAGTAATAACTTTGTTGTTTATCATATTTTTGAAGCAGCACCCTTTGACTAGTACCAAGGTGTACCTTAGGCCAAGGTCACATTGCTGGGATGTTTAGTTATAGGTTAGTTGGCCGCTTCGATGACTTAGCCGATTGCACTAATATTGCTTAGAGTTTCCCTAAGATCTATCTATCCAAATTTCAATTTCATTATCCTAAGCTATGCCTATATAAGGCAGTTGCTTTGGTTAGTGTAACGTATTTTTTTATCTTCGTTAGGTACTTAGACGTTATCAAGGTTTAATGCAAATAAAATCAATATTGTGCACGTGTATATTGTTTGCTGTCATTTGAGCGTCGAATCTGCCTGAGTTTTGATACGCTGACAAATTGCCAATGTGAATATCGCGATTGAAATTAAGAAATAAAGGATAATTATGAGAAATTGGGACATCAAAAAGCATATTGACGTACTGAACTAGTTAGTGTTTGCAAACCCTAAACAAACTAAATTTTCTTGTCTTAGACCAATCCTGCTTTACATGTACTTATGATTTTACTCTTCTAGATGAAAATTGGGATTTTCGGCGTGATTTTCAAGATTCCTGTTAGGCGTGTTTTAAAAGACTTGAAATTCAATATCTCTCTAAAATTGATTTCTATCAAGATTAAGCAAGCTGTGTAGCCGCATGCATAATGTGTTTGCTAGGATGAAGTTGTGGAAACCATAAATTTAAAAAAGAAGATGCTAGAACATAGTGCTAGAATGAATCACCTGTGGTGTGACTATGGCCTTATATCTTAAAAGAAGGTTAATTATTTTGTCAAGGATCTCACGTCATGTATGGAAAATTCATATTACGTTCATAATGTTATTACAAATATGTAAAATATTATTTGCCTTTCCCTTTAGATTGTCGACACGCTCATGATTTTTTTAGTATTGTGGGTGGTCAGGGGCGGTAAGATCGCCTACCATCGGGTGCGTATTTGCTGGTTTGTCGACTTTAGCTATAAAAAATCTTGTAGCTATGGAACTTTGATGATTTGAGAAGTTTCTTAATAATTTTGTTTAAATTCTTTGTTGTATATTTCTTTCAGGTTTTACAGTGTTTCAAAATCTATTCAGCTCTTTTATGAATTTGATATATTTATCCTTTTTATCATGTTTGGCTCTTTAGTGTCCTTTATTATTTGCATGGGTGATAACTGGAGATTAACTCAAGTCTCACCGCGAGCTTAATTTATGAAAGCATATTAGACTGATAGCCTCGACGGTGCAGTTGTGATTGCGTATGCGTTACGGCTGCTGTGCCGAAGTCTCGGGTTCGATTCCCGGGTCAGGTAAAGTGATATTAGGGGTTTCTATTTAGAAATACTCAGTATCAGCCCGGAGTATATGTATTGCTTGTATTTTCAGCGGAATCCGAGCGCACCTCCCGCGCATCCGTCTCGATCAGCGTCGATGACGTCAAACTATCCCACAACCGCTCCCGGCACAAGCTGAAGGAATGGCTGGCGAGGTCCGAGCAGTTTCTAGAACGATCCAGCAATACCGTTGTTAATACAACTGCGCCTAGTTTTGGGCATCATCTGGTGAGTCTCCTGGTATTCATTGTTTTAGAAAATGGTTTGTTTAAGTTATTGATATACCTAATGTTAGGTAAAAAATCCGCCAATAGAGCTATCTGGATTACGGTGTATTATCAAAGCGGCTTTTTTTAGAACGGGTTTCTGAATAATCTTAATATGCCGGGTTAGTCGCGCCAGTAGCCGGTATTTGCATATTTTAATACGCTTGGTAAACTGCCTCAACAGCCCAAATATGCCCTAATTTGTAACTATACTGAAAGCCCAAGGCAGTTATCCCCAATGGACTGTGGACCTATTATAGAACGTATAATATGATTGACCCCAAGTCTTTAACCATTAAAATATTTATAAAACAGCAGATAACACGTAAGCTGGGAATCAAAACGAGAAGGGAGGCCCATGATTTCGGTTTTGGACCCCAAACACCCTCCCTGACTAGGGCCGTGGATTTCTATAGGTTTTTAACAACGAAAAATATCAAGTGATAATAGCTTTGCAAATCAAGGCATTTGTATCTTGAAACAATAATATTTAAGCTAAAAATCGATGTGGTGATTTTAAAAATCTTTTGAACAGTAATCTTTTAATTTCAGTCTATGGTGACTTATGATAAAAGAGCAGACAGTTTAGGCCGTGGTGCACTCTTGAATCTGTTCGCTGCCCAGGAGTTGAAGGCTCGTGACGCCATATCTGATGAAGAGTTATCTTTGGGACTAGCTGAGCACACGGATGGTGGGTATTTAAAAACATAAATCGGAGTATCCTGGGTATGCCCGCAATAGCTAAATTGCGCATCAGTTTCTGCAGCAGCGGCTGTTTAGATTCATATATTATTTATTTTAGTCTATTCACGTGTAAACTTCGCTACTATATAAATGCCAATATTCAACTGACTTCATTAAGATGCTTTCATACCACCTCGAGATACACACTATGATTCGTTTGTCGTAATACAGTACGTATATATTGGACGAGATGCCTTGACAGTCAGACAGACAAACAATAATTCCATAAACAATTGTTTTGGGCTCTATATCGATAATATAACACGTTACAATCAAGATTTTGCAAACATATTTAATGTACAAGGTGCCTCTTCGGATTTATCTGTATATACATAATCATACTGTACGTGTGTATGTCACTGAACTCCTCGTAAACGGCTGGACCGATTTGAATGTTTTTTTGTATGCGTTTGGGTCGCGCCCTGGATGGTTTAGATTCACAAATCAGCCCGGCAGATGGCGCGACAGTCGGTGTGGCGCTGCATTTACGGGCAGGACGACGGCTGCCGGGCCTGCTAGTTATAGTATAAATATGTAGGAACACCTGCACATTTTCAGGCCCCTTCTGTCCCCCACCACCAGCGTGCTCCTCTCCCCCCAGCCGATACAGATCCGTGGGAGGCGAATGCAACAATCCCTCATTACCCAGTTGGGGAGCTGTGAACACTGGGTTTGAGAGACTTCTACCTCCAGCCTACCACGATGGTATGTACTTTTTACGATGTAAGCGGTGAAACGCTGATTTATATTATACAGTTTATTTTTTTATGATTGGAGCATAAATAAATGTATAAAATACAGTGCCTGCTCTCGGAAATATAGTGTCAGAGTGCTTGAGCAATTTGGAGCAAGAATGTCAAATATGTATATACAGACTAAGAAATACTTCTCTTCCAAGACAACTTATAGAGAATTGTTCAAATCGGTGTAACACACACACACATACACTCACGCCTGTAATCCCCGAAGGGGTAGGCAGAGGTGTAACTAGTACACCCACTTTTCGCCGAATTTCGGTCCCATAATGTGATAGGGGGCGAGCCTATCGCCATACCGGGCACATTTACCAGACTCCGGGCTAATACTGAGGAATTTCTAGATAGAAAAACCCAATATCACTTTACCCGACCCGGGGATCGAACCCGAAACCTCAGCACAGCAGTCGTAACGCATGCGCAATTACAACTGCGCCATCGTGGCAGTCCTCGGTGGTAAATCGGTGTAAATCTATCAATAGTGTCCTTTATAAGAAATTATTTATTACTTTAATCATAAGTCGCGTCACTTAAATTTAGTATCGGAGGTTTTTTAAATCCACTCAAAAACAATTAAGTCAGAAGCCATTCACATCAAACACAACACGTCAGAAAAGGAATAAACGATAATAATATGATTCATGACGTCACCGCCCAGAATGGCCATTAGGGCGCAGTCGAGCAAGGGAGAAAGTAAGATGTTCTCACTACGCATCCAGTTCTGCTATTTTTTAATATTTAAAGGGTTCATTTTTATAAATGTTGATTATGTTTTTTGCAAGAGGGTTTCATTTATATACTATTTTGTGAAAAATCCAGAACAATGAAAGAACATTAAATAAAGTGCATATTTTCCAGGCGTATGGGAAATGCGAAGATCCAGCACCGGTCTACCGTTGCCAAGTGGAAGAGCAGTCAGCGTGGCCTTGGTGTTGGAAGGGAGCCACCCCAGCCCCTCGCATAACCTCATGTTCATGCAGTTTGGACAGTTCGTCGCCCATGATATGAGCGCCGGAGTCGTCTTTGGGATTGGTTCGTATGTTCTTCTTAATTAAACTTGATTTCGTTTCTATAACTTTAACGGTAGGCAGCGGCTTTGCTGTGCCCTGGCATTGCAGAAGTCTATGGGCGGCGGTGACTGCTTACCATCATCATCGGGGCACTAACAAAAAAATATGTATAGGGGACTATTGTTAATTATGTAACATCATTGTGATTTTTTATTTTTGAAAGGAAAAATTGTGTAGGCACGTTGGAAACTTTTGGGATGGAGAAATAACACTGAACTGGGGTGACCATCGCGCTCGGATTATTTTATTTATGACATGCTCATGAAGTTCTATAATTATTTACAGGCAATCATTTACAAAAAAAAGTTACTACTTCAATATATATTTTTTTTTATTAATTCCAAAGTTTTAACTTTTCACTTCTGTCGGTATTTGATTGTAATACTGTTATTATACATCTAATAAATATCTGTCAGCTTGTACAACATATTCATATGAATTTATAATAACTTTTTTTACCGACTCGCTGGCAAGTTTCATTCCGAGGTCTTCCAATATTTATTAATATAAATGATGTCATCATACCTTTAATTATTATTTTTCTAAATAAACAATAATTCTTGAACTTAGATAGTCTGCATTCGGTAGTTCTTAAAATATAATACAAGTATCAAAATGTCCTCTTTTACCTTAACGGTAGGCTGCAGCTTTGCTGTGCCCTGGCATCGCAGAAGTCTATGGGCGGCGGTGACTACTTACCATCACGTGGACCGTCTGCTCGTATGACTATCCAGGCACTAAAAAAACCTTTTATTTAGGCAACGGCAGCGCTATCTCATGCTGCACAGGCGATGGTGAGGGTTTCCTTCCTCTAGAGCTGCAGCACTGGGCCTGCGCTCCCATCACGGCCGATCCTCAAGATCCCTTCTTCGGCCACTTCCACCACACCTGTCTTAACTTCGTGCGCGCACAGCTGGCACCTTCCAGTGATTGTTCTGTGGGATATGCAAAACAAGTAAGTTGGAATTTAAAAGTATTGTGCATATACTAATAAAGCCATAGAGTAGGTAGTGATAGTTTCAATAAAACACATTTTTTGCCAGCCTCCGTGGTGCAGCGGGCGAGAAGCCATCTGAGAAACGAAAGGCGAGGTTCGATTCCCGCACCGAGACAAATGTTTGTGTAACAGACAGATACTTGTTTCGGTTCTGGGCGTTGTGAGTCCGTCGTCCCTCGTAGTTGTTGATACCCGCGATACAGGTTCAACCTAGTGTGGGGTCAGAACTATATATGTGACTGTTAGGTATATTAATTTAAAATAAAGTATTCCTGTATCATGATGTTAAAACGAAAGAATATTTGCTGTTTATTTAAAAAGCAGATTACCGGAATCTTAAGAAATTATAAATAGGATCTGCTCTATCTTATTCATTTAACAAGTCTTGAATGTTTCTGACTTGCTATAAATTATTTCGAAAACTAGATGTGTTAAGAGTTAAACATGTTATCGAGAAATCAGGTAGTAATGTATCTATGGTGTGTATTAATTGGTTATTATCGCTTGCCTTAACGGTGAAGGAAAACATCGTGAGGAAACCTGCATACCTGAGAATTTTCATAACAATGTCGAAGGTAGGTATGTGAAGTCTACCAACCCGCATTAGGCCAGCGTGGTGGACTAAGGCCTGACCTCTCATTAGTAGAGGTGGCCCGTGCCCAGCAGTGGGACAATGTCTAATACAGAGCTAAAATTATAATTATTTATTATTATTATAATGTATCTATGCTAATTTTATAAAGAGGAAAGATATGATTGTTTGTTTGTAATGGACTCAAAAACTACTGAACCGATTACAAAAAATTTTAAGCTATGGAAAGCTGCATTATTCCACAAAAACTTATCCGGCAGGATATACGGGCCTGGACAAAGATATTTTTAAGGCGAAACGCAGTTTGCGGGGACAGCTAGTTTATATAAATAAAAATCAATGTAATTATGTTTGTCCTCCATGGAGTCCTAAACTATTCATCCGATTATGATAAAACTTTGGTAATTTGTTCTGCAAACGCCCGCGATGGTTCTTGGCCCAAAAAAATTAAAAGAGCTCGCTAGATGGCGCTGCAGAACATCAACTTCAATACCGTTCAACCGATCGCAATGAATCAAAATTATTTTACGGGACATCGCAACGCATGCCGGGTGCAGCTAGTCTTTAAATAAAAATTACAAGCTTTTTTCGCTGAATTCTGGACCGATTTGGATTTATTTAAATGTTAATAATAAACTGAATAAAAAATGTGTTTTTTTTTTCTATGGAATTTCCGCCTCCAATAGTATCTACCGATTAACGGATACATGTAATGAATATACGAACGTAAACTAGTATCAAGGTGTATAATACCACTATAGTCGTAGTTACACTTGTTGAATAACAATTAATTGAGGTATATGGGAAATTTTAATTTTACTATGTATAACATATTTACATTTGTTTTTCCTGTAGATGAACGGAGCAACGCACTTCCCAGATTTATCTCATCTATACGGTAGCTCTACCGAGAAGTTCGAATCTCTGAGAAGTCCAGGGGGCTTGCTGAAGACCTTCAATGATTATGGACGGGAGCTTCCACCTCTGACTGCGCGGGAAGAATGCCTCACCGCGAAGGATGGTGCTGCGTGTTTTGATTCAGGCGAGTTAATACTCATTTTAGACTTTGATTTTGGAGATTTTGTGTACATATAAGCTGCCTTCTATAGTCTAAGTATAATAATCGTTTTTTTATAGTAGAGCATATAAAGGGAACAACTATGTCATTAGATAATAACATATATTTTAAAATACTAGTATAAATTCAATTAACAAACATTAAAAAGTCTTCATGCGATCTCTTTGTTTACCAAGTCACACATCAGCCCGGCTAGCTCAGTCGGTAGAGCATGAGACTCTTAATCTCAGGGTCGAGTCGAGTCGGGTTCGAGCCCCACGTTGGGCGACATATTTTTGGATTATCAACAATTTTACGTGTATTTGGTATACAAACAATTTCGCTCATTTTTAGCTGTAATGTCTTGGCGACTATCTGCATGACAACGCACTGACTCGTTTACAAAAATGTATACAAGAAAGTAACGCCCCATACCCGATGTGCATCAAGATCTATACACCGGTGTGGCTTCCACACACTTGTTAATTGTTTTCGGCAATCGTGGTGATCGTAGCACAACTTTTTAACGCTCTCTGTATGTGCCGAAGGAGCGAAAAATACACCTAGAATTTTGCCAGTCGCAAAGCTTATTGAAATCACTCATCATCATCAATCAATCATTCTTAGAAATGCCGCATTCAGACTAATAAATCTCATAATAATTATATAGGTACCGGCTGCCGGGCTACACAATAAATCAATTAAATATGATGATATTTAAATTTGCAGGAGACAACCATGGCAACCAGCTGATCTCGTTAACAGTTCTCCACACGATCTGGACTCGGGAGCACAACAGGATAGCTCGTGCCTTGACCAAGCTTAATCCTGGATGGAACGAGGACTTGATCTTCATGGAGACGCGGAGGATAGTCCAGGCGGAATACCAGCACATAATTTATAATGAATGGCTTCCTATGTTGTTAGGTATGTTTTTTGAATTTAGTTAATTATTATATTTAGTTCAAGTTGTCGTAGACGTTGGTGGGATAGCAGAAGGTCGGAATTTCTCCTCGAAGAAGAAGAGACATAAGATTGTGTGAATGGGACATTTTTGTTTCAGTCTAGTTTTTGCCGGATCTAGAGTCACTTTTAGTTCCTATCTTTGATTAATTAATTTGCTCTAGTCTAGTGTGAAATAGCCAGTTCAATGATACAAAGACAATTCGTGGAACCATGGGTACACAGGTTTGCACCTCTGTCTAAGCTTTCAGAGATACATATGTACCTATGTATGTTATAATAAACAGTGGAATGATCGGTTACATTAATTATTTTATAAGTATATACAAAACGCACAGAAATACAAATAACGAAGCGTAAATCTTGTATGGAGAATATCCTAAGTTGGCTCTGCCACATTTGTAAAGCTGTGTCATTTTAGATTAGATGTTCTGTAACGTTAGCAACATTTTCAGGTCCACAAATAGTCCAGATGTTTAAGCTTGCTCCATCATCAGGTTATTCTTCTGCATACGACCCTCTGATAAATCCTTCACTGACAGCAGAGTTCGCTGCAGCTGCAATGAGGTTCGGACACTCCATCGTTGACGGAAAAATTCAGTAAGTTTCTTTAGCCCCGTCTTTAAGTCAACATGGATGTACATTTCCAACATTATCCTTCATTTGATATAACTACACTGCACCCCATGGTAATTAAAGTCTAGTGTATAATATGCCACCAGGATGATGTCAGTCTGAAGTAAATGGATACACCACCTAAGAACGAAGAAATTGATTCACCGGCACTATCCACTGTGGCAGCTTTTTCACCATGTGTGATTTGCGGGTTAAGGAGTTAAAATAAAATTCTTGAAAAGAACAATGCTAGAGTTTCTTGCCCGTTCTTCTCTAGTGAAACTGAATTCCGAACTGGCAGTAGAGTAAAATAATTAACGGGATCTTAATGTATATCAACATTTTGATTCAATATTTTGTTTTGAATTCTAGGATCCAACGTCTCCACTCACATGATGTATACGAAGCAATATCTATTCCTGAAGTGATGTTCCAACCTTCAAGAATGCGCTTGCGGCGGTTTCTCGACCAGCTCCTCAACGGTCTTAGCTGGCAGCCGATGCAGAATGTTGATCCTTTTATTACTGAAGGGGTAAGTATTTCATAATAATTGTAGCAATGGATAGTTTACCTTTTTTATTATGGTAAGTAAAAATGCTGCATTTTCATATTCATCAGGTATTTTTTGCGTAATTTTATGGCGGTAATAAAAGCAGACAAAAAGGTTGCGTCATACGTCAATGATATGTTTGTATATGAACGCAATACTGAAGACAGCAGCATACACACCAGCGACATTCACGACAAGGCACTTGGCGCAAGCATCAGAAGTCTACCTTTAGGAGATTACCTAAGACTTACTAATAAAAAGTTATAGGGAGTCTACTTTACGAGACAAATAATTCTAAAAACCTTTTCAAATTATTAACCTGTCTCTCTTTTCAGTTAACGTCGTACTTATTCCGTGGTGGAAACCCATATGGCATAGATCTGGCCTCAATAAATATACAGAGAGGAAGAGACTACGGTATTCGCCCCTACAACGACTACAGACGATTGATTGGATTGAGTTCTTTCGTGGATTTCACCCAGTTTCCACCTAGAGTAAGTGGAATTGATTTTGAATTTATAGAACCAAGAAATAACAAAAACCTAAAAAGGGGTCTCAAACTTAACTCAAACACAAGATGGACTTTTTATTCGGAACCTAACACCCTTATCTTCACATCATCAAAAAATTGTATTTTTGCAGGCTGCCCAGCGCTTAGCCTCAGTCTACAACAGCCCTGAAGACATAGACCTATGGGTGGGAGGTCTTTTAGAAGAACCAGTTAATGGTGGCATTTTAGGTCCAACCTTCGCTCACATCATCGCCGACCAGTTTTCAAGACTCAAGAGAGGAGATCGGTATTTCTATGAGTACGGACCTGATGTCAACCCTGGAGCCTTTACACCTAGTGAGTTTGCAGAATTACCATTTAGGCTATTGTCATTTTTTTTTGGCAGAAATCCACACTTTAAGAGTATTTTTTTAAAATCTAGACCAAAGTTGAACAGTCGGAATAGAAATGTCATCGAAGACCTTTTGGTTCCATAACTCTTAGATTTAATGCCAAATTTTTCTGAAACATTGCATAGATCGTCTTATTTTTTTACAGCCTTTCACAGGGTCCATGGCGCTGATCCCTGTACCGACACTTGTATCATCGGTATATATTTCTCTTATAGTCTATTTGTATAGCCTGGGTGCTGTGAGACCCAATATCTTTCGTAGTTCCTAATATTTACTATACAAGATATTTGTCACTGTGTGGACAGAACTATACATACATGTGTGTTTCTTTGAGTGTTTAAGTCTCTAATATAAGGGATTACCTACATAGTTTTTTATGCTTAGGTCAACTCGCTGAAATAAAGAAGGTGAGTCTATCACGGGTTATATGTGACAATAGAGATGGAATAGAGCTGATGGCGCAACCACCAGACGCATTCCTAAGAGCTGATCTGCCGGGGTGAGTTATCCAGAACCTGTATTTTTTTGTATATCTATGAATTGATTTGACTTCTCTGACCTACATGCAAATGAGGCAAATTAAATATAGCTTTTTAAGAGCAGTACCACTGCCTATTTAGAAAAAAGTTGTGAATTGAATCAATTTTTCTAGGTTATTTGAATTATAACTTATATTATATATGTCCTGTTGCTTACATCCGAATAATGATAGTCCTACGAATAATTTTGTCACAGTAACGCAAATTTTGGATTTTTATCCACAAATTACTACACTGCACCTGATTACGTTAGGTTGTATTAGATGAAAATAAAATAGGATATGGTTTAAAGCGAAAACTTATGGATTCCGATTGATAAGTAAATTTCACATAGTTCTAATGCATTTTAGTAACGCGGTCAATAAATAAGAACGTTTTTTCAAGGGATCAGTTCAATTTTAAGCAATTGAAGTTTGTTAGTCAGTTTGTCGTCACGAAATCTAGGTTGAGTTTTAAAATAAACACTAGCCGAGACGTTATTGATTTAGCAAATAAAATAAATAACTAACTTCACATCAATCCGACAGACATTTTAAAGTAGGTTACTCATGTTGGTAAACAAAATTACCGTCACATTATGGAACCTGACCCCTGACCCCTGGATGAAAACCAAAAGTTTGTGCAAGCTTTTGGGTACACATGAGTTGATCGGAAATGAATCTTGTGTCCTATACGACAGGATTGTCATCTCTCATATCATAAGACCATAGTATAGTATTAAGTTAATCATAGCTGTGGACTTATAGTAAGCGCATCACTTAAGAACATCTTGACATGTTTGGCATTTTTTAAATGTACATCAATATAAGTAAAGGGAAATCGCTTTTTATGGGATATCAGTCACGAACGGTTTCAATAAACCTAATCAGAGATGCAAAGCTGCGGACAGATAGTATGGTGATATTATAAGAACGTTATATGGTAGCCTCCGTAGCGCAGTGGGCAAGTAGCCAGCTGTGAAGAGAGAGGCCGCTAGTTCGATCTCCACACTGGGAATATTTGTGGGATCTACAAATATTGTTTGCAAGCCTAGGTGTTTTGGGACCATAATCCATCATAGTTCTTGATACCAACGATACAGGTTTGACTAAGTGTGGGATCTGAGCTATGTGTGTCTGTTAGGTGTAGTTATTCATACTGAATAAATACTTCCAGAAAATATTTATATGTTATATTATTACATTTTTTATTTACAGAAATGCACCAGTTCCCTGTGAGAGTTCGCTCATACCAGCAATGAATTTAAATAAATTTAAGTAACAGTGAAAATGGCAACATAAATGTATTGAACTCCAAGGCTTTTGTAATTTAGAAAAAATATACCATAAATTGTAACACATACCAGTTCAATAAATATTTCTTTTTAACAAAGATCCCAAAAGTTGTAAATTTTTTTGAAATATGCTAATTAGAACTTAAACATAAAAAAATATTCTATTGTAAATGTTTTCGTAGTGTCATCATATTTTCTAAGTTGATGTTTGTGTAATTAAATAGTAGGTTCAATTCTTTTGTTTGTGGATTGTAATTTTGTTCTAGTATTTTCTTCATTATCGTCATCATGTGTGGATAGTTTGAAAGTAGTCAGCAGTCTACTTAGAATTCAATAGAACATGTCTAGTTAACTCATCATCTCACTTTCCTGATTCTTCTTCTATATCTTCTTATACATTCGTTTAAAATTATCAATCATCGCACAAGTCCTCAAGATCTTTTGTTTATTCACAATCATTGATTTTGTCGCAAACTGATCACTTGTTAATGATTTTGCCTGCTTCAACTTTTACGACAAAGTCGTGATTTGTGATATTACGTGGATTGTTTTTGTCATCTCATCGTTGATTTAGTTCGGCACAGATCACGTGACGTCACTGTGATTACTGATTTCTATATTATGACGTCACTGATTCCCATTGGTGCCCGAACAATGGGAATTGGGGACGTGCCTTGTGACGTCACTTGAATTGTGTTCTTAACTAACTTACTTTGGTAAATTACTCTTTTACTTTTCATGAATTGTGTAAATACTGGCTGATTGTTATCTGTATGTTTTAAAGTAAAGGAGTGGTTTAAATTTTAATAATTGTAAAAAGCTTGTTTGTTAATTGATAATTTTTCACTTCTATCTGTTTTCTTTACGTCTATTGAATTTTATTGTAGGCAAGGTAAAGTAAATGTACCTGATTTGATAATTTTTTCCTATAAAAAATCTAAAAATCGGGGGGTTTTTATGGTCGTGCGATAATGGAAAAATACTAAACCAACTATTGCAATCTTTTAAATATTGTAATATTTTAGTTAAAGAAATCAATAGAAGAAATAGTTTAAAGACTATTTACTGTTACAATTTATGTAATATTTGAATAAGTAAAAATAAACTTTATTACCTACTATTCGACAAAATGTTGTCCGCGTCACATTTCTCATTAAGAAAGCAATATAATAAGTTACAAAAGGACAGTACCTGTGTCCCATTCTCTCGTTTACCACGAAAGCCCGCTATAAATGCTCAGTCGCCATTGGTATTTATTTAGTAAATTGGACATTGGAAACTCTACAATAAGGAACTCACTAGTGAAGCATAAATGAGAATAGCGCCATCTAGTACGTAAGTGCGGAACTAAATTGTAAATCATTACCGAGCTGCGGAGTTCATTGTATTAATTTTATTAACATGAAATATAAAATTGTGTTTAAGAAATATTATTTGTAAGTTTATGATTATGGTCACAGATGCAATATGTAAAACAGTAGGTACAGAATGGCAAATGGCAAACAGTTTTATCATTTTAACCATAGATTTAAATGTTTAGCAAGTTTTTAACTGTCCCCGCTATGTTTTAAAGTTTGAGCAAAGCATAGTTAAGTACAGAAACAGAACAGAACGTGTCATTTTATTATTATAAACGAAACATAGTTATTTAATTTTCAATTTAAATATATCAATGATTTTAGTCCAATAGCTTTAAAACTGATTAATTGCATGTGCGCCTACGGTGAAAGAATAATTAAATTAAATTAGAAGATGATTGTGTTTTACTACGCCTATTATATAAATCCTATAATATTTTTAAAATACTGTTTTCTCCCATTCTATACTCAGCACTTTATTATTCATAATTCGTCTAATTTGAGCTCAATTTACTCTGTAACTAAATAATAACAATTCCTCCACGAGATGGCGCTAATTTATATCATCTTATGTTAATTAAAATGATTATGCCTTTGTAATAGTTACTCATAAATTTGATAATACAAGCTAAAACTTAAAAGTAAGGTTTAATTTGGTAGAGCCACGAAGTAAATTTATAAAACAACCCGACAGCGTATATATAACTAAAAAGGGAAAACCAATCAATAAAAAATATTATTATATAATATATTTATAGACCTATAACTGCCTAGGTATTTAATAACTGTGGTTTGACAGATATGAATATATTTTCTCTCTATTCGATTCAATGGAGCCATATTAAATATTATACCATATATCACTTCCGCAACCAAGATGAAATTTAACGACACTTCATATATAGAAGTATGTAAAGCCGTTAAGACTGCAGAGGGTAGAAATAGACACGTGTCTATTTCTACAAACACTCTAAAAACATTACCCCCTTTCTGGAACAGTCGGGTAACAAATGATATCATTGTAATTAGTTTTATTATTTAATTTTCCGTTACTATTCGCCTGCGTCAAATACTACATGCATATACACTCACGCTAGTAGACCCATATTGCACCGAGCTTATTACCCCTATGATGTGTATCTATAATAAACGCGCATATCAGACACCCTTTTTGTCGGGGGTCTAGAGTTGGAGTACGATGTTTGGCCGTTTTGCGGCTTTCTGAGTACTCTGACACTAGAGCCTCGACCGCTTCTTCACCTACTTGGCCATGGCGTAGTGTGAAGAAGCAGCCCGGCATTATTGTATTGAGTGGCGGGGAATAAATTGTCTCTCGCTACTCGATACTCTAATTGGACGACACTACGCTTACCATCAGGTGCAGTGTGGTCACTTTGCCGTACCAGGATAAAAAACCCTAAATCAGTATTTTGTTATTATGAAGCATAAAACACTCAAATCACCAAGTTCACTGACGTGTTGTACAGCCTTAAAACACGTTAAGATTTGAACCCGATAACTATTTTATTACAATTCTAGATTTGAACTCGGGACCTCGCAATCAAAATCTATTCAACGTATTACTATTCTTAATTACGTATTAAAATATAATTCAATAGGTGAATGCATTTCTCTCGCTTTCCGTGTCCTCTGCTTTACGGCTGTGGTAGACGAGCGATTATTAGTCGTTCGATTATTTGTCGTGAATAATTTTGAGGATTTACGTTTTAATAACAATATACAAGGTTAGTCAGAAAAGGTGTACTAAGCCATGCCTACATTAACTATCGCAGATGCTGATTTCTACAGTGAATATGTCATCAGAAAATAACATAATTTTTTATATTTAAATTAAACAATACGCACAACCCTGTCACTCAATGTGTCGGTCACGACTTGGCAGCTAAATACAAATAAGAAAAGCCCCGCGCGACGCCTGTGTCATACCTAACTATGACGTACGGGTATCTGTCCATAATAATATAATAATACTAGCCCTGTAAACATTGTCCCACTGCTGGCCTCGGGCCTCCTCTACTAATGAGAGGGGTTATAGTCTTAGTCTACCACGCTGGCCTAATGCGGGTTGGTAGACTTCACATACCTTCGAAATTCTTATGAGAATTCTGACGTACGCAGGTTTCCTCACGATGTTTTCCTTCGCCGTAAAGCAAGCGATAATTAACATTATACACACATAAATTTAGAAAAGTTAGAGGTGTATGCCATTTGGGTTTCGAACATACGACTTTTGTCTTGACAGTCCGTACCGCAATCAACTAGGCTGTCGCTACTGGCCATGTGTATTTTAAATTCGCGTCATCAACATATTGTAATAGCAGCACATCTGTAGTATTTTTGTCTTAGTAAGTTGTAATTTGTGAGTTGGTGACTAGTTTATTTGCAGAATAGTATAGCGATAATTTATGTCATAGCCTGAACCAGTCACTGTGGCTGAAATCAGCTTGGAAGTCATCATCATCATTATCAATTTATCCCTGGGAATTAAAAGATGCAAATTAAAAGACCATTCGTGACAGACTTCACTTCAATAATTTATAACTGTGACATAAAAACTCTGCCGACTAATAGTCGTAAGTGTGCAGAGGAACTAAAGCAGAGAGTTACTAAGGATTGTATTGACAATGAGATTCATCATTGACTTTATAATGGCACTTGAGATGGTCGCTTTCACCAGCGACTAGCTCGTCCTATTCTATAGGCCTATAGGTTTCACTTGGCATAAGGAAAAACATTAAAGGTCAAACGAAGTGTCGAATCTGTTTTCACTAATCATCTTTTATTGTCAGGATTTTTGTACGGTTCAGGTAGGCTGTAGACAGTTTTCTTCAGAGAGACTTTAGGTGACAACTCAGACCCGAAACAAATATTTGTGGACCAAACAAATAGTTGAGCAGAATCGAACCCGCATCTTGTTTCACAGCCTGCTACTCATATTGCTCTACGAAGGCTCATTGCAGCGATAGCTGGTTGCAGTACGAACTGTCTGACGAAAGTCGTAACTAGCTCAAATGGCATACACCTCTGACTTTTCTAAAGTTACGTATTGTACAGAGTAGTGGAGGCCTAACCCATCTCAATAGTACAGGAAGCCCGTGCCCAGCAGTGGGACAAAGTTTCATTGACAATGGGCTAGTATTATTTTCTATACAGCACTTAAGGGCCTTATTGTGATTGAAACGAAGCTTTGAAGTTCGAAAAGAAATACATAATATAGTATCCATTCTTGTACTTCCTCTTCAGCCTTTAGACGTCCACTGCTGATAGGCCTCATCTATGGGGGGTATTTACGCTCACCCAGGATACTCGCCACGCTTGGCAGGCGGGTTGGCGAGCGCAGGATCCAGCTGGTCACGATTGTAATAATATTTTGGATATAAAAGACATGTATATAAAAAAAAGGATTTTTCTAGTGCCTCGATAGGCAGACGAGCAGACGGGCCACCTGGTGGTAAGTAGTCACCGCCGCCCATAGACTTCACACACACAGCAAAGCCGCTGCCTACCGTTAATTTGTTAGGTACATTAAAATTTTGATGTTCTTGATTTCAGTTTTCTTTATTTTTCATTATCCTTGCATGGCAAAGTGACAACACTCATAGTAAGCGCAGTGCTCTCTAGGTAGAGTGTCGAGTAGCGAGAGACAGATATTACCTCGCTATGTGACACAATCATGAAGGTCTGCTGACTAGCTTCTTCACACTACGCTTCAATGGCCTAGGATCATAGGAACGTGGCCACACGGGGGCACATTGTTTCACAGTTGATGATGCGGCAAAAACACGAATTTTCGAACTCTTGGTTCGGGCCGGGGTGGTAAAGCACCATGAAGCTGTGACTGCGTCCAGCGGGCGTGATTTTAGTATGGAAGGGGAAAGGTGGGATTAGATTTGTTTTGAATGATAACTATTTGAATTATAATATTAAAATTTTAATTTATATTTAATAGTGTAATATCAATCGTGATGTTTGATTTGTGATTCAATACATCTGTTGCACGTTTAGGATTAATTATTTCTTTTTAACTGATATCAAGCCTTCAGGTATGAGTTAAGTTTAATTACTAAGTAATCTATGTCTAAAAATGTTCTTCAGCGCCAAGGAATGTTTATAGTGGCAATTAGGAAATTAAAAGTGAACTGGGAGTGGCGTGCAGTAGTGTCAACTGACTGCAATAAACTTGAATTGCTTAAGACGGTCAGTATAAAACTATTCTGTTAGAGTCTTTGCAGTTTATTATAGATTGCACGTTTAAGTGTTTCAAGTACCTTTAATCATCGGATTGAAAGAAACCTATGATTAAGGGTAATATTTTTGGAAGAAACGGTATACAATCCATAGGGGTATCTTAGTCTATCACACCTTTCTATATTTTGCTATCTCATAGAAAGCGTCCATTTTTCGGAATAAAAAGTAGGCTATGTCATTTCCTGATCCCTAAACTGCTATTATTCAAAAATCAAGTCGATCCCTTGCTCTGTCAAAAACTAAACTATCCCACGGGAACTGTACATTTTCCGGGATAAAAGTCTATGTGCTATTCCAGACTATAATCTATATCTGTGTCAAACTTCAACCAGATCCGTCTCGTTGTAGCGTGATTGAGTAACCAGCATCTATCCATCCATCCAAACATTCGCATTTATAATATTAGTAGGATTACTGGCTATATAATACATAGCATGCAGCAATAGCTTGCAGCAGATAGCCAGCGAAGGGTATGTACTGTCTAGATGGAGTTCGCGAGTTCGACATCTGCAAAGGCATGCATCTTCTAGCTTTTCGAAGTTACGTGTGTATAAATTGTTAATCAACCCTCGCTTTATCGACAGTTCTCTATAAAATGTCGAAGGTAAAGTCTACCAACCGATATTAGGGCAACGTGGTAGACTAAGGCCTAACCCCTCTTACTAGTAAGATGCCTGTCTTCTTGCCTATCAAATACAAGGCTCCTGATATTATTATTTCTTATAATATTATTTATATTATTAATTATAAGAGACTAACCAACTCATATAAATAAAATTGAAGGAAGCAGTTAAGTAGGCCGATATTCTAGAGAGTAATGCTTCTCATTGCTCACCCGAAATACAAGCAGGGGCAATAGGAAAAAAACTCTCCAAAAGAAACAAACGAAACATTCTTAGAATCCAACGCGTTGATATAAAAAAACTGAACGACCTCAAAGTATTTTTAACTCCGCTGACAGTTCCAAAATGAAATCCAAAAAGCGCGCCAAAAAAACAATCCTAACCTGTCAACGGATTTGAATCTTACAATCACAAGATTCATCATGGTGAAGATTGTTTTGGGAAGTTTAAAATTTCCTTTACACCAAAGCAGATGGAATAAAAAGCCACACTGTTGGACATTTTAGAGTGCTTGCAGGCTGCGTTTTGTTTTTAACACTCGATGCAAAAGGAGTGATGTTAGTTAAAATAAGTTCGAATTCCTTGTAGCAATTAAGGCTTGTGGTTGCAGCAAATGTGGATTTAATGCGTTCTTTTATAGCCGATACAATCGATATATGATCATCAGTTGTGTAAACAAATTAATAGCTGTAGATATATTACAATGCTAGGCGCCACACTATAGTCAATTATCTACAACATGAATATCCTAATTGAAATGAAATCGTTTATTGATCACGTAGGCAATTACATAGCTCCTATGACAAGTCAATATATTAAAAAGGAAAAGAATCCACGAATCTACTCCAAATAATTGATTTCAACTGTATGTAATTAATTGATGTAAATGTAACCAATTATTTTTTGCTTTTTAGTTATGTCTGGGTTTTTTTGAAGACGGTTTTATTTTTATTTAAAAAGTAATAATTTATTTTTGCTTTTTAGTGGTACAAATGTAAAATAGGTACGTCGGATAGAGTACCAAGTCATAGAAAAGCAAAATTCGCAGTTTCGTATATTCGCACAACATATTTTTTCAAGTAATTTTGGTTTTAAAACCAAACTACTCAACCGATTTTTATAAAAATTCTATGGAACCAATCTGGAAGTACATTCTTTGTAATAAAAGAAGAATTTGTCAAATCGGTCAGTAAATTATGGAGTTTTTAGGTAACAAACATAAAAAAATACACGTCGAATTGAGAACCTCCTCCTTTTTTTTAAGTCGTTTAAAAAAGGGCCCAGAATGGAACCCTGTGGAACTCCTATTTTTACTGTAGATCCTATTGATGTGACGCCATCTATAGACACTTTTTGTTCCCAACCGGATAATGGGACATTACAAGATCCAGATATGAACCAGAAATTCCATAATCTTTGAGTTTTACAATGAGGGGTCGGTGGTCGACGCACACAAAAGCCTTATAAAGATCACAGAATACTCCAAGAGCATCCTGGTACCCCTCCAAGGCCTCCTACACAATTTTTATTAAAATTGAACTAACTTGTCTTGAGTAGACCGACCCTTTGTAAACCCAAACCCCTTAGGATGCAATTAGAGGATTAGATTAGATTTGGTTAGGATTGATCCTTGAAACCTTGGGTGTATTGACACCATGCTATTGTTTTTAACAGTGAGTGATAATACTGAATGCCCTAATCTCCTGTCCCTTCCTCATTCCCGTTAATCTTCTTTAAGATCCGCAAAGCTACCGTGGTTCTGTCGGTAAAGTGTATTTATAAGTGTTGAAGATTAGGTGAACCACTTGCTTATTGGCTGACTTTAAAGAAAATTATTAGACCTTTCGTTCTTATCTTCTTAATATATAATTATATATAATTCTCGTGTGCGTGTTTTTTTTATATCATAGTCCGACAAACGAGCCAGTGGGTCACCTGATGTTAAGTAATCTGCACCGCCCATGAACATCCACAATACCGAAAGTATCATGTATGCGCTGTCGGCCTTGAAGGACAGGAATAGGGATTAGGGAAGGGATGGGGGAATCTGGGCCTCCAGATATCTGACTTACCACACGAAACGCGACAGTGAACTGTCACTTTACGTTGGTTTACTGTGAGACAGTGGTACTACCCCGGTCGAGCCGGGGCCCATTCATGTTGTAGACAAATATGTCTACAGCGTGGCTCTACCACTTTAAACTACTGAATGCCGTAATCTGCTTTCCCTTCCTCATTCCCGTTAATCTTCTTTAAGATCAGCAAAACAACCGTGGTTCTGTCGGTAAAGTGTATTTATAAGCGTTGAATAGGTGAACCACTTGCTTCTTAGCTGACTTTAAAGAAAATTATTAGGGCTTTCGTTCTTATCTTCTGAAATATATAATTCTCCTGTACGTGTGTTTCTCACGTAACTACTCCAAAACGGCTGGACTGTTTTGGATGAAATTGCGAATATATTTCAGTGGCTTTCTGTATGGTTTGAAAACACAATTGGAGCCGGTAGGTGGCGCTGCTGTCGGTGTGACACTGCTTTTCCCGGCAGGTCGACGTCTGCAAGGCCCTCTAGTATAACTATAAATATCAACTCTTGATTACATTTCCTACGTGGGACAGTCGTATAAACCATTTATAGCACTTTAATATTCAATGCAGCTAGCTAATAAAATAATTTTCATTTCAATATTCTATAAATAGCTTATGGTAATAGGAAGCGTAAATTATTCCTCGTGACACTTTGAACCCATAGAAAATAGTTGGTGTTATTAGTGCTCTTTCTAATGTGTTCTGTGTATTGCCCGATATACCAGGTTTCGCTCCTACCACTGACTGCCTAGGTGGCGCAGTTGTAATTGCGCATGCGTTACGATTGCTGTCCTGAGGTCTCGGGTTCGATCCCCGGGTCAGGTTAAGTGAAATTGGATTTTTCTATCTAGAAATTCTCAGTATTAGCCTGGAGTCCGGAATCTGTGCCCGGTATCGCGGTAGGCTCGCCCCCTATCACATAATGGGACCGAAATTCGCCGAAAAGTGGGTGTACTGGTTACACCTCTGCCTACCCTTTCGGGGATTACAGGCTTGAGTGTATGTGTGTGGAGCTCCTACCACATCATTGGAGGTTATGCTCAATAAATCGTAGCTGCTTTGTTACACTTGTTACAGAGCTTGTATGTGTATGGAGTGAACGGAAGGAGGTGAAGAACTAACTTGATAACTCTGAAGAAACGATTAGTGTTTATGGTAATATAATTTCTTTAGATTAGACAAAATCCATATACTGATATAATAGAATATCTCACTACTTAGACTAGAATAATTCTATTAAAAAATACATAAATAAGCATAAGCACTCATCCCCGAAGTACTCATCGTCGTATGTTCGAAACCCAAGTGGCACACACCTTTGACTTTTCTAAAGTTATGTGTGTATTAAATGTTAATTATCGCTTGCTTTAGCGGTGAAGGAAAACATCGTGAGGAAACCTGCATATCTGAGAATTCTTATACGAATTCCGAAGGTATGTGAAGTCTACCAATCCGCATTAGGCCAGCGTGGTGGCTAAGGCCTAACCCCTCTCATTAGTAGAGGAGGCCCGTGCCCAGCAGTGGGACAATGTTTAATACAGGGCTAGTATGATTATGATGACTCATCCTCGAAGAGGTAAACAGAAATGCAGTTAACACTAACTGCATTTCTGTTTACCGTGGATACACATCCACGGTCCACAAAGCTTATTTCGGTCTCGTTATAGGTGGTGCCTTGATGGTACGCCATATTAGGTACAGATTCAAAGTCTGGGCAATTGATGTCTGATTTTAAAACGAATACCCAAACACACTTTCTGATTGTCTCACCAGGGATTTGACCAGGATCTCATCTGATTCTCAGCTTATGTATGCTGCTATTATGCCAAAGCAATTGAGCTAGCCGATCGAGGTCGCTATAAAGTCAGTATCAATCGTCTCGATCCTAAGCTCATGTGTTAGCTCCCTTCGTCAAATATTCGTATAAGATAAACAGTATGTGACTTACAGCCATTTTTTGGCTGCGGCCTCCAATACCACCAAATTGGTTTGCTCTTACTTTTGCTTCTGGGAAGGTCTCCGACCGCGGATACAGTCGCGCGCACAATATAATAGCGATAGCCTAGCCACTCACGGATCATTCGGACACCGGTGTCCAGTTAAAAACTGGCAATACTCGCCCTTATTGACGTGCGTATTAAGCGTATTTGTAACGTTAATATTATGGAAATAAAGTTGAATTTGGCTTGTATATTACTCACTCTTTTCTGAACACCGGTGTCCTTGATCCGTGAGAGGCTAGTAAGGGAGCGCTTGGAACTAGTTAGACCCAGACTCCTCTGACTTTTCGGAGGGTATTCATAGTTAATTATTCGCTCTACGGTGAAGTAAAACATTGTGAGAAATCTGGAGTACCTGAAGTTACTTTATATGAACCACCTTTATATATCATAGGTTAACGTGATGAAATTATTCCATAGTAAACATTAGTTTACTCACTCTCATTAGTAGACATTGGCCCAGCAATGGTATAAGTATCATACAAAGTTGATTAAATCAATTACATAACGTTTCTTTAGCTATTCGGGCCACGGGCGGACTGTTTATCTATATATAAAATATGTGATTGAATTCCTATATACAAAGTATTTTCAATTTAAAATACAAATTTTCAGCGACAGACAATTGAATTGCTAAGTCAAAGTCTTAGGTATTCAATAAATTAAACATTCCATGAATGTCTTTTTACCTTTCATTCGATATAAAATTGCTGTCTTTCGATGACTAATTTTATCAATTAGTAGCATGTTTGTAGGAGTACATACTTCGTAGCTGTAGCAGTTCTAGGCTTTTACAGCCAAGACCCATTACAGATGCGCAGGAATATTTCCACGCTTAGCGTGTTGTACCGTTTGTATCATGGCGAATGCCCAAAAAATCATTTAATCTTCTCCCATATTCTACCTACCCCACCAGAACCACGCTTACTGGCTTACCTAGCCACCGTTTCGTGCTGCCTACTACCACGGCTCAAACCAGAAGATATACTAATTCATATATTTGAGGCACTATCAAGCTGCAGAACAGTTTGTCAGCCTACTTTTATCCTTTCTATAATACTGGTTTCTTTAAGGGTAACGAGAAGAAGCTACTTTTAGGCTGGCATAATTTTGTCAAGTAGTAAGGGACGGTTTTCTCTCGCTACTTGATAGTCTATCTGGACAGCACTGCGCTTACCATCAGGCGTAGTATGATCACTTTGCCGTGGTAGGATAAAAAAATGTATGGTAGTGGACAGCGAGTTGAATTTGAATTGAAGTATGCTGCTAGATAATGCAAACATATCTAAAAAGTAAACTGTAATACACCAATATAGTAACACTAATTGAGAATCGTTCCAATTATAATCGAGTAATGAATAATTGAACTCCCGTGCTGAATCGATTTGTTGATTAAATAAGTTCAATGACGTATTTAGAGTTGTTCGAAAGTTATCGTTATTTTACCTTTGTAAATAAATATAGTGCGTATAATGCATTAAATTCTAATACTATCAAGCTAAATATTTTTTGAAGTTTAGCCCACATTTGGTAGAGTTATACAAACATTTTGTTGAAGTCGTTTAGAAACGAATGTCACGCATTTTATTTCTTAATTATTTTTGACTAACATCTATTTCAGGCTAGGGGTCATGGCACCCGTAATAATGTTAAATTGATCTCAATCGAGCTTTTTTTGACAATAATCATGCTTTGAGTATGGGATTTCATTTTTTTAGATTTTTTTTCCTGGCAAGGTAAAGTGACCACACATCTGATGGTAAGCTCAGTACCGTCCAGTTAGAGAATATAGCAGGTTACATTAGTAGTTATACCTATATATTATAATTCGATGAACAATAACATCAAATAAATACATCGTAGCATTTTTTTTATCCTGGCACGGCAAAGTGACCAACCACACTCCACCAGATGTAAGTACAGTGCCGTCCAGTTATAGTATCAAGTAGCGAGAGACAATCTATCCCTAGCTACTCAACACAATCATCCGACCTGCTGTGTAGCTTCTTCACACTACGCCTAAAGGACCCAGGATCATAGGAAGGAGGGAACACGGTAGCTGGCAAACTGTTCCACAGCTTGATGATGCGGCCAAAATTCGACTTTGTGAACCTCTTGGTTCAGGCCGAGGTAGTTGATACCACGAAGCTGTGGCTCCACAATCCAGTACGCGTGGTTCTGGTATGGAAGGGAGAGGGTGGGAAAAATCAAAAATCTAAAAAAAGAAAACGAATTAGTAATCACCATTTTATACAGTTTAGAATTTAATTACAGTATGAATTATAATCCAAACCTATTCTAACTATAAATATGCTATTCAAACATATCTCAAAGAATACTAACTTCTATTCCTGGGTTAAACACGATGTCTAATTTCCCGAAATTAAGCAACACAATCACAAGCTTTTTTGTACGTACAAACCGTTTTATGGCAATTGCTCGGTTTGTCAGTGAGTATTGAATTTCGCATTCCACTTTCACTATCTCAAATAAGTTATTTTCTAATTAATAGTTGTACTCTTTTTTTGTAACATTTAACGCTATATAAAAATACTTTTTGTGGTCATGACGATATCTATAGAGCGTTATAAAAAAGAAGACAATACTATCGACAAGGATTATCCTGCTAATATTATAAATGCGAATGTTTGGACGGATGGATGTTTGGTTACTCAATCACTCTTCACAACGGCTTGACGGATCTGGTTGAAATTTGGCACAAAGATAGATTATAGTCTGGAATAGCACATAGGCTTTATCCCGGCAAAATGTATCGTTCCCGTGGGATATTTTAGTTTTCACAGAGCAAAGGATCGACATGATTTTTTGCATAGTGGCAGAAAATGACATAGGCCACTTTTTATCCCGGAAAAATGTACGCATCCTATGGGATAGCAAAATATAGAAAGGTGTAATAACTTTAGATGCATCCATGAATTGTATTCATTTTCTTCCAAAAATAACCTTCTCGCGGGCGGAGCCGCGGGCAACATCTAGTACAAAACAAATGCCATCACAACCTTGTTGCACGCCGTGCAAGTCGACTGCCTAACGGAAGAGATTCGAAAAACGTTTTCGAAATTAGTATTGCGGTAAGATGGATATCTCGGTACCAGCATAAATCTCGGGATTAATTTATATGAGATGGTACGAAATATATTTTTGGAAAGTACCGTAAGGTTGAAAAATGCTTTGTCATATACAGGATTGTGTAAGTGGGTCGATTCGGACATTATGTAGGCTTTAGACATTCCAAGCGAGATGTCCTTACGCCTCTGGACTCGTGAACATTTAGGATCCCCATTTATCATTACCAGCTCGTTTAGTTCTCTACGTTAGATTCGTGTGAGTTCGACTTTATATTCCATGTAAATTATATTCTTAGTTTTGAAATGCACTATGTCATTTGTACAAAACCTTTTTTTTATCCTGGCACGGCAAAGTGACCACACTGCACCTGATGGTAAGCGCAGTGCCGTCCAATACATTATATAGTAGCGAGAGACAATCTGTCCCCTGCTACTCAACACAATCATGCCAGTATGCTTCGTCACACTACGCAATGGACAAGAAGGTAAAGAAGCGAAAACCTTTATAATTCTTAAAAAAATTAGATCAATTTATTTACACTGCATGCAATAATAATCTCTTTCAAATTGTTCCATTCCGTTGCAGTGTTACAGGATTATCCGATTATTTTAAATAAAGAATGTTACTTTTTTCACATTTTTACTTTTTATATTTTTGTTTATGACTTTTGTACGCTACAGTCCAAGTTCAAAGTCAAGGCGCGCCCGTGCTGTTCCATACATGATTTATGGACGCGTGTGTACACATATTACGTGGGTTTCATGACCGAGGTGAGTACTTGTGTGTGGAAAATAGTTTTGTTATGGGGAAAGCGACGTGTTTTTTCCAGTTCACTATTTGTTTTGTCTAGACTTGCGCGTATTATTTTCTGTTATCTAGTCCACTTTGGTCAGGATGGTCATCCTAACCGCTACTGCAAGCCAGCATCCACGATTCATTCACTGTTCGGTGAAGCTCTGCGAGTCTCTGGGGATGAACAAAATCTTTATCCCGAATATTAATCAAATAAAAATAAATCTTGTTGGAAATACTAATTGTCCATATCTATCTGGATAGAGGCAAGTGGAACAAAATGAACTAAAGAGCTATTAAATTCAAGCATAAGGATATTTAGATCCGGAGAAGCAAGACGTAAAGCCCCACGGATGTTATTAAACGGGTCCTACCATACGAGCTGTTAATCCTGATTTCAATAAACAAAGAATATAAGTCAAGTTTTCGCATCTGAAAAAAAAATTGAATCCGTGAACTATAGGTACATTATTTAGATTCAATCAATCTTTTTTTACTCTACTGCCAGTTCATGCAGTTTCGCTAGAGAAGAACGGGAAAGAAAATGTAGCGTTGCTCTTTTCGAACACCGGTTAACAATATTTGATCATACAATTAAAATACGATTTCCATTTAATTACATTATATTACAGTATGATAATTAAGTTGCCTTATTGTAATATTATGAAAAAAAAACTTATAACAAGACGTATTTCCGCACATAACAATAATATAAAATTTCGATTTCTTGAAACAGTTGGTCCTTACTAAAACATCAATATCTAGGCTACATGACAGTTTAGTATTTTATTTTAGTATATAAAATTATTATTACGTGTTTTTAGTATATAAAATTATTTCTCGTGCTGTTCTTCAAACCTGACACCACTAGTTTAACATCCAACTATTGCGACTTGAAGTACCTTATATTGATACAGTGAAAGCGTAAATTGCATGTAATTATTTTGTAATTGATGATACCGAGTGAAATATTCGCAGCATTTTTACATTGATTGCACTTACTTGCGTATATATGGCATACTTGTGCAAGGTGCAATAACCATTTCAGTGTACAGTAAAAAGTTAGAAAATTCTAGCATGTAACATAAGAAAATGTCATAGCGGAACAATACGACACAAACGATTCGTTCAATCAATCAATTTCCGAAGGCGATGCCGTTAAATTTCTGATTACAAGGCAGTTACTCCACTCCGTCACTGGAATTTCAACCTTAAACCATGTTTTATAGAAGTCAAACTATCGGCATAAGCATGGTTAGATTTAATTACTCAGTCGATTTATAAAAACTAACAGATCACTTAAATGACCTGGAACTACACGGAAGAAGGCTTGTACGATGCGCTATTGACATGCGGTAGGACTGTTGATTTTAAACTTTGGTGTTCAATTCGTGCTACTAGACGTCTATTATAACTCAAGTGACATGCGCTAGGGGTGTCACTTTTTGTTTTTCAGTGTTATCCACATACGCCAACAATTCTGTGGAACAGTTTGCCAGCTACCGTGTTCCCTCCTTCCTATGATCCTGGGTCCTTTAGGCGTAATGTGAAGAAGCTAAACAGCAGGCCGGCATGATTGTGTTGAGTAGCGGGGGATAGACTGTCTCTCGCTACTTGATACTCTATCTGGACGGCACTGCGCTTACCATCAGGCGCAGTGTGGTCACTTTGCCGCGCCAGAATAAAAAAAAAACGTGTTGCTCAAATCGCATGCATTATCCCATTAGTATGACTGTTATAATTTTGTATACGATTTCTTGCTATAACCTGTAATGTTTTTTATTTGGTTATGAGTGGTTGTAAATTGATGCCGTTATACATATTGTACGGATTTTTATTACATGGTTTCCCAGAGACTGTTTGCTGGAACTTCGTCTAAGCCAAATTCTCTAAGACATCGACAGCCTTTGTTACTTAGTAGGTTGGTAATGGCTGTGAAATGGGAGGCTGCTAGTTCTATCATCACGCAGAGACAAGTGTTTGTGTGATATATAAATATTTAATTTGGGACTGGGTTTTATGCGAAATATAGGCTTACGTTTGACCACTATCTCGTCTGATGGTAAGTGATGATGTGGTCTACGGAGCACGCTTGCCTAGAAGATACTTATTCACTCTTGACTTGAAGATACCCAGGTTATAATTTTCGGGAAATATAGACTCCGGCAAAGAGTTCCACTCTCTAGCGGTGCGCATGATGAATGTACTAGCAAAACGCTTCGTGCGCACTGGTGGAATATCAACCATGTATCGATGACGCTTCGCCGATATGCATAAAGTCTACACGACTTCAGGATACGATAGTAAAGTAAAGGTATTTTGCTTTGACGACCTGAGTTACACCTATATTATGCTGTCTAATCTAAATGAAGTCAATTTATTTTATTTTAAACATATACAATAATCCAATGTCAATAACTATGGTCCTCTGGTACCCTTTCAACTTACGATTTGCCTCTGAGTAGCATGCGCATAGTGCATTAATGCATGCAATACGCATTGAATGATAGGTCTGAGCATGCATCAAATGCACGGCGACTCGACAGGTATCGGCAAATACTACGTCAAAAACCAAGTCCAAAATGAAAGCCCGAAATTGGGCCTAATAAAGATACACCACTTAAGTATAATATTAGAACTTACAAAAAATGTATTCTATAACAATAAGACACTATGATTGTCTTCTGAAAATATACTACAATGTAAATTTTAATCTACTGTCACGTACAGTATTTTGGGTCTAATTTGTCAGTCATCTTGATCAAATTGTTATTGGATAACTCCTGTATTTATGTTTCAAGACAACTATGAAGACGTAGGAACTGTTTAGAATTGACAATAAGGCAATTTGGTTGGTAAAGAGTTTTTTTAATAATGATTCGATTTGCAATAATCGGTTCAATCGTGGTTCACTGTCGATTATTGAAAATATTTTAACCCGTGGTCTTTCTCCTAGCTGCTGGTGTGACTCCTGACTTATCTTCCTTAAAAACGCTCTGAAAGAAGCTGAGAACCGGACGAAGTGGAAACAGCTCAAACAACTAACAGCGATAGCTACCAAGTACACGACTTTCAGTAATGAAGAATGTAATTAAAAAGATGACGACGACGAAATGGTGCGCTGGTGTTGCGTCCAAGAGCGCCCATTGTACGGTTTTCTAACCCAATCCCAATTTTAAATTGGAATCGAGTGTCAAGAGTAATTCTAATTTAACGGTAGGCAGCGGCTTTGCTGTGCCCTGGCATTGCAGAAGTCTATGGGCGGCGGTGACTACTTACCATCAGGTGGCCCGTCTGCTCGTCTGCCTATCAAGGCACTAAAAAAAAAATACTCCTGGTTAGCAATTCCGAATTTTCTCTAGTTAATTATGTATTCATAGGTCATTAGCGCTCTTTAGCAGTGACGAAAAAATAGTGTGTATCTGAGGTAATAAGTATTTCGAAAGTATGTGAAGATTGTCATTCCCTTTAGTAGAGTTCTATGGTATAAAGGTGCTTTATTAAATTATCATATATTTTTGGAAAAGGGGGATAAGACACTGGTGAAACATTAGCTTCGTTATTAAGTTTTTTTATGAAAAAAGGGGGCAAACGGGCAGGAGGCTCACCTGATGGAAAGTGATCACCGCCGCCCATGAACATCTGCAACACCAGAGGGCTTGCAAATGCGTTGCCGGCCTTTCAGGAAAGAATATGCTCTCTTCTTGAAGGTTCCCAGGTTGTAACGGTTCGGCAATTCCGCCGGCGACAGATGGTTATTAAGTTCATCATTCTCTTTACTAGAGGTCCGAGATGAAAACGCCTTATATTATCATTTCTTTGAAAAGGAGGGATAAGACTCTGACGAAACATATTCTCTGCATCACTAAGGGTCGAAGACGGGTAGAGAATGCTTTAAGCTTCATGTCTACCTTTATAGAAATTTGTATAAGAAGTGTTAATCAATACACCAGCTAAGTTAGGATAGGCAGCGATAGCCTAGTTGGTTGTGGTACGGACTTTCAAAACGAAAGTCGTATGTTCGAAACCCAAGTGGCATACACCTCTGACTTTTCTAAAGTTATGTGTGTATTCAAATGTTAATTATCGCTTGCTTTAACGGTGAAGGAAAACATCGTGAGGAAACCTGCATACCCGAGAATTCTTATAAGAATTTCGAAGGTATGTGAAGTCTACCAACCCGCATTAGGCCAGCGTGGTGGATTAAGGCCTAACCCATCTCATTAGTAGAGGAGGCCCGTGCCCAGCAGTGGGACAATGTTTAATACAGGGCTAGTATTATTATTATATATTGTAAAATGAACACACCACATTTTTAATTTGACTACAACATTTTTTTTATTTGTGAACCAATAAGTCAATTCATTAGACAATTTAGTTGAGAGGTCCCAATAATGTATTTTAATGTTATATACCATTTTCAATGATATGTAAAGACTTTCGAAAGATTCTCTATAAATTGCGATTGTATGATATTGAAATCGAGATCTTTATCTGGTTTGTCTCGTCAGACGAATATTAGCTAGTAATAAGTAAAAGTTTTTTAATTCATAAAAAGTACACCGACTTCAATGAAAAACAAATTATACGTCTCTATAAAATTTGAACGTTTCCCTTGATTTTTCTGAGATCCCATCATCAGATCCTGACTTGGTGCCAATGGAACCACCTGGGATGTATACCCTTTTAAACAAAAAAAGAATTTCTCGAATCGGTCCAGGCGTCTTCGAGTAATCAGGTAACATACATAAAAAAAAAGATTCCGACGAATTGTTAACCTCCTCCTTTTTTGAAGTCGGTTAAAAATAGAATTAATTGGACTAATAGAAATAGTATTCCTTATCAAATGTTTTAATGCACTCCTGATCTATTTCATAATTTTGATTCAAAGTCGTCTTGCAATCGTTAAAATGTTATTAAACTCGCCTGTTGCTGTAGAATTAAATAACGATTTATAAATCACAATTTTAATTAAATAATGCCATAACACTAACAACGTAACAAATTAAAGTAACTGGCTGTTTGCTTTTCGTTAATCTTTTTTTAAAATAATCGAAAAAAGAATTATAATCTAACCAGTACCAGATACACAATACATGAAATAAAACCTCAGATGAACAAAGCAAAAACAAGTTGGACAAAGGATCTCGTCCGGTAATGGGAACCTAAGGGCTAGTACACAGACCTTTTAGTATCCACTGCTGGCCATTAACCGTGCGGTCTAAATATAGATCTAACATCTTCAGACTTGCCTAGCCAGACTCGAAGATAGATTGCCTAGATTATCGTTGGCCTGGCGCCTGTTGCGTGAAATGTACTCGTTTAATTATGATCCGAGATGTAATTTACAGTGAAATGGAACGTTAACGAGTCGAGGGAAGTGAAAGCTTGCTGCCTGATGGATAAGTGTAGAAAATTCCTAAATATATATAATTATTTGAGCTGACCTGGAATTAAACAACGGTTGTGTTGTGTAGTAGAAGGCGTTCTGCGTGAACAGGAAGGTTGTACATGATACTGGATGATTTTTTATGAAAAGACTAGATGACTAGGTAATTTTTGGAAGAAAAGATATACAATCCATGGAGGCATCTTACACCTTTCTATCCTTTTTTTTTCTCGCAATTAAAATAGCCCATATTAATTAGTGATAATGTAGCATTCAAATGGTGAAAGAATTTTTAAAATCGGTCCAGTAGTTTTTGAGCCAATTCGTTAAAAACAGACATACAAAACTCCTCTCTTTATAATATTAGTATAGATTTAAATGTCGTAACAAAATTTACATGTAAATGATGTTGAAGTGAAAACTTCGTTAGGCACATTGGGCACTTTTGGGATGAGGAAAAAGCTCGCGTGACTATCACGCTCAGATTATTTTACTTTGACATAAGCACGCCTAAAAAGTTCTATAATAATTGACAAGCAATCATAAACAAAAATACTAATTCATGAAGGCTGTTTCAAAATTGAATACAGTAACTCCAAAGTGTTAAGTTTTCACTTCTCTCGGCAGTTCCATGACTTCTTCTGCTTTCTTGTGCTTATGATGTAACCTCAATTTAACAATTATTTTCAATCATGAATATTCATCAAGGTATTTTTTTTTTGTAAAATAATTAAACCCGATTCTAAGTAAACCAGCCCTGCATTAAACACTGTCAAACTACGAGGCAAAATGACATTCAATTATTTTGTTTATCGGATCTTTTATAACAAATTTACATTGGTTTCTTTTAATTTTTTAAAACAACTGTCCCACTGGGTTACGACTCTCCTCTACTCATGAGAGGGGTAAGGTCTTAGTCCTCGCTGGCCCAATGCAAGTTAGCAGATACCTTCCAAAATTTTAAAACTATCTTACACTAACTATAAGCCACTGATTATATTAATTTACAATTCAGTTTATATTCAGAATTTCTTTAGTATACTTCGTTTTAGAAACTTGTAAACAGACTCGTATAGATTTTCTATAAAAAATTATAAATCGTCTTTGCAGGCAGGTAACATTTTCTATCTAATATGTACGTATATATAAAATACAGATAATTAATAAAACATTACCGACATGTCTTTGTAATTTAAAATTTCTTATAACACACACAATTAATAGGTATGTAATTCTATCCACATACCTTACATATACGAGTGGTAAATGTGACAAAACGAGCGCCTAATGCAGCCAGTTTATTCTATTTACAAAAATATTCTAAGCACATTCCAAAACCACAAACTTTCTTCCAATGATTAAAAACATCGTTTCATTACATCATACAGGTAATTGAATGCTGTTCTCAGTATTCATTTTGTACCAAGATTCTTAGCCTCTGCCGTGTCTGTAGATTGTAGGTGCGTGTGCCCCGACGGCCGCGGGTGGCGAACCGTTCAGTCCGCGCGGATTCGCAAGAGACGCAGCGCGACTCTCACGGCCGGTGTGAAGGACTCTTAGTGCCATAGTTCTTAATTCAAAAATGGTTTGCAAAATAGCGCCGGAGTTGCGTGAGTATTCGTTTTTTGTGAAAGTGTAATTTTATTTTTGCTAAAATTGTATTTTAGTATTGTTGTCAATTAAATGTTTTTGTGACTGAAAATATATAATTTAATTATGTATTTATATATATATTTTGAGTGCTAGTATCGAAATTACGAGTGTAAATAAATAAAATAGTTGTTTAATTATAACTCAAAATAACTATTGCTGTTTTTAATATAATTCAAAATTAGAATGTTGAAGGCGAATTTTCATCTTTTTAATTGATTGGCATTTTTAAAGGAGATATAACAATTTATATTATTGTGTTAAACTGACGTAACTATCAACATATTTGACTGAATCATTTGTTTAATTTATTTCTTTACAAAACGTAACCCAATTCGCAAAGCTACAATGGCTCAAACACAACAGTGACAATAATGTTTTCATTACAATGTACTTCCGATACATGTCAAATGCAGGCGAACATTGGCATCATACCACGTTTCAGGTTTCACGTTTCACGCGTATTCAGTGAGTAAATTTTTAAAATGGTAAAGCCGCATTGAAAAATAAAGAATTTCGAAGCTGTGTGAAGTCTATCAAACCGCATCAGGCCAGCTTGGAGGACTAAGGTTTAACCCTCATTAAATAAATTCACACATATTTGACCCCAAACGATGGACTATGTTCCCACAACACCCAGACCCAAATGTGTATGTCACACAAAACATTTGTCTTGGCGCGGGAATCGAACCCACGGCCTCTCGTTTCACAGCTTCTCGCCCGCTGCGCCACGGAGGTTGGCAAGTAGTAGGTCTGTGCCGAGCAATGGGAGAGTGTTAATACAGGGCTGGTATTATTGAAGCCATAGTAGACAATTTTGTCTATAGTCTGACAAGCCCGGTTGGACTGATGTAGTACCACTGTCGTAGAGAAAACCGACCTGATGTCACTTGTGAGTTTTGTCGGTAGATGCGATGTCCATACGTATCATTCCCCTTCTCAATCTTCTTCCTTTAAAGTTGGTGACACACTCAAAATTCTTCTGTGGATGTGCATAAGCAGGTTACTTACAATGAGATGACTCACCTGCCCGTTTAGTGCCTATACAAAGAAATTGCAATAGCTAGATCGAAAATTATTTGCGAGGATTTTTTTAATATACCAACGGGTCTGGGATTTGAATTTGTGTCCGATATGCGATGCCATCATGGAAAATTGATGAAATATCTTTAAATAAGTGGGTTCACTAGTTAAATAAATACACCCAACAGTCACACACATAGTCCTGACCAGACACCAGGTGAAACTTATTGTGGGTATCAATAAATTCTTGGAACTACGATCCCACAACACCCAGACCTGAAACCAATATTTGTGAAGATTACAAAAATTTGATGAAGTGTGGGGTTCGAAAACGTGTCCTCTCGTTTCACAGACGTCTAAGACATGTAGGCGATGAATTGCAATTGCATCTACTCTTTTGGCTTGAAATTATGCGACTTTAACATTGAATCTTGATGATAAGATTTGCCAGCTACCGTGTTCCCTCCTTTCTATGATCCTGGGTCCTTTAGGCGTAGTGTGAAGTAGCTACACAGCAGGCCGTCATGATTGTTTAGTAGCGAGGGATTGATTGTCGCTACTTGATACTTTAACTGGACGGCACTGCACTTACCATCAGGTTGTTCACTTTGCCGTGCCAGGATAAAAAAAAAATCTCCACTCAGATAATTCAAATATACACCAAAAAACTACTCATTCCCGTCGAGACCGATAGAAATTTGTTTTTCCGCTGTTTACCAAACCATGCGTTGTTATCACAAGCAAACTCCGCTCACAATGTACTACAGCATAAAACTGCTATAAACCTAACATTCCTAAGTTTATGCTTGAATAACTTGATGTGATTGAATGATTACTTAAGTTTGACGTTATCCTGGAATTGTTGTCTGTTATAATAATAGAATGAGCGTAGCTATAAAACCTAGAAGAAGACAGAAGTCTAAACTCAATGTTGTTCAGAATGATAATTATATTTTGAGATAATTTATTATATTTAAGGACATATCCAATTTTTATGACGCCGAATAAATGCAGTAACAGTTTGTTATTTAGTTTATTTAAAAAAAGAAGTAAATTATGACGAATCATTTGAGTTTTTTTATTCTAAAACTTAGAGTTGCTAGGAGTCGTAATTTGTATCCGATATGGCGATAGGCTTGCCACCTTGTGGCTTACTTCCCAATAAGTTTAGCAAAACGTAGTTATTGCACCTCTACTTACCCCTGGAGTACAGGCGTAAGTTTATGTACCTATGTATGTACACATTCATATGTAATTTTTGTCACCTTTCGTTTGTCAAAAATCCAATAATAGTTAGCCCTAGTTATTAAAATATTGTCACATAATCTTCAAGACGCATACGACCTAATATGGACGGAATTTTAAAACTGATCTGATTATTGCATAGTCCGACAAACGAGCCTGTGGGTCACCTGATGTTAAGTGATTTCCACCGCCTATGAACATCCTCAATACCGAAAGTATCATGCATGCGCTGTCGGCCTTAAAGGACAGAAATAGTGATTAGGGAAGGGAAGGGGGAATCTGGGCCTCCGGATATCTCACTTACCATACGAAACGCGACAGTAAACTGTCACTTTACGTTGGTTTTCTGTGAGACAGTGGTACTACCCCGGTCGAGCCGGCCCATTCATGCTGTAGACAAATATGTCTACAGCGTGGCTCTACCACTATAAATTAATAATTGTTTTTAATTGTTTTAGCCAATCGACTGGATAGAAAAGACTCAACACAAGAGGTGGCTGATTATGAAACAGCTTTGGATGCAGCCGGTATGTTTATTTTACACTATTATACAATACATTGTTTATAATACTCACCTTTATGTTTACGTTTGATATATTGATTACTTTCAATACGGCCCTTACGATGTGACCGTGGGAGTCCAGACAACATCAGCTTGGTACTCATGCATCCAGATTTTTTTATGCGGAGAACTGTCGAGGCAGTGCGTCCTGACAAGTGCCACGGTGCGCGTTCCGTACACAGGTGTTGTCGGGTCACGGATGTTTCGCTTCGTTCCTGTGTCGGATAGGAAAAGAGGAGTCTGCCGTGTGGCACCATTGTGGTAGCTGTCGAAATTACACGGCCCAATATACCCTTGAGGAGTATCCAATCTGGGATGAAGAGCGCAGCGCTCTCAGATCAGCTGTCAATGGAGACCTTTCTCTGCCTGTGGATTGGGGACTTTGAAGAATTCCACCACAGTATACCCTGCCTGTGGTAAGAGGTGACTAAAAGGGACCACGGGGGTCGCGTCTGCACAACGGGGGATGTGCGGCCTTTATATTTATATAAATAAAGATTATTTCATGGTGCGACCCTGAGACGGGTGGCGGCGCGAAACATCGTGCTGCTGCTGTAGAATGTAAAGGCACCGCGCAGGGATGGTTCTGGCAGCAGTCCAGAGTATACTCAGGATCCCCCGGGATCGTCCAGTGTTTAGTCGGTACACCGGCGTAGGAAAACTGGTTAGGATTCCGATCTAGTAGTACTTCGGGTGAATTGGGTCGCAAGATCGGTGAGTCCGGCATAACCATCTCTCCTCCCCCGAGGACCAGAAGGTATCCGTAAGATTGATTTTTGGAAATAAAGGAAGAACCGCCTCAAGTAAAATCTACCAAGGAAATAAAACTGTCAGTACAACTAAGCATAAAGCAATCGGTTACAGTGCAATTAACTAATTAACTTTTGCACACAATTAAACTAAAGTAACGGACACTGACGACTTGTTTTTATTAGATAATTGTGTGTCAGTTCGATTTACCGGTGTCTTGAGAAGTGACGTCATATTCTGGGATCATATTAGATGGTAGTCGGAGTAAATGCTTTGGAAAAGAGCTCTGTTTCCAAACGACAACTTATAGGTGGTTTTCTAAGTGTGTTATGATAATCACTTACCATCTGGACCACCTGGCACCAACACCTGGGGACATGTTGACAAAGCCAGGAAGATTAATTTTATAGATATTAATGCCTTTTGGTAGCCACAAAATTATTTTTTTAAATAACCAATAGCAATTTTTTCTGCCAAATGACGTCACGCATTCTGAAATCGTCTAGAACAAAACTCATAGTTAAATACAACCTGGGTTATTCAATTTAGTTATTTCAGTATTTTTTATTCATTTTAACGTTTATCTTTTAATGATTAAAGTTCTCGTAACACTGTTTTCATTTAATTTGTTAGTATTTATTTATTTATTTATTATGGACCATCAACGTAGATTACAATATTAACCTTATAACTAAACATGTGTAGTGCATTTTACTTATTGCATCTTTAATAATAGATGGTCTCAGCATGACTAAAAAAGAAACACAGATATCATATAAAAAAAAAAGCTAAACATAAGGATTATTACAATTTCAATTTAAAATTTCAATTTACAATTTCAATTTGCAATTTCAATTTACAATTTCAATTTACAATTTCAATTTACAATATACAATTTCAATTTCAATTTCAATTTATAATTTCGATTTACAATTTTAATTTTAATTTTAATTTACATCATTTTTTATGTTGCATGTTATATGTTATAAATATTTATTTATTTACACTTTTTAAATGTTGGAAGAATGTATGAGGACTGTTGGTTAATAAATCTAATTCCTTAACATCACCAGAATATTTATTATATAATTTTGATAATCAGATCAGTATCAGTAATCAGAATCAAATTCATTGTTGGTAATGAAGTCAACATTTAATCCGATGCAGCACTAACATCATTGAAATATTTGAAGTGAAATAAGAGAATGTTAAATAAATTTTTTGCGCGACGTCATAATATCTTTAAAAAATCACATAACATTTCTCAAAAACAGTATTGTTAATTTTTTTATTTAAATTATTACTTCATTTGTATAGTAGTAATCATTTGAATCGTAGTAATTTGTATGAAAATGTTAATTATGAAATTCGATATTTCTTGTCGTTAATATGCGCTGCTACAATAATTTATCAACTGCCCCGGTGGCGCAGTTGTAATTGCGCATGCGTTACGACTGCTGTGCTGAGGTCTCGGGTTCGATCCCCGGGTCGGGTAAAGTGATATTGGGTTTTCTATCTAAAAATTCCTCAGTATTAGCCCGGAGTCTGGAAAATGTGCCCGGTATGGCGATAGGCTCGCCCCCTATCACATTATGGGACCGAAATTCGGCGAAAAGTGGGTGTACTAGTTACACCTCTGCCTACCCCTTCGGGGATTACAGGCGTGAGTGTATGTGTGTGTGTGTGTACAATAATTTATTTAGCAAGCAGATAGCGTCCAATCAAACTTTTTCATTGGAGCTTACAGCAGCCCGGCTAGCTCAGTCGGTAGAGCATAAGACTCTTAATCTCAGGGTCGTGGGTTCGAGCCCCACGTTAGGCGACTTTTTAGCATGTGCGTAAATCATCCTAAATTTTATATTTGAATAATCATAGTTTTTGTAAGATCACCTTATTAAACATTTGTGCCTACAAAAACATCAAATATTTTGACCTATTTGTGCACGCCTTGCTTTAACCACGCAGACTGTTACAGTAAGGACCGACTGCTTTAAGAAATCGAGATTTTTATCACTATCACGACGGTCATGTGTGGCACTAGGTCTTGTAATGAGTTCTATTTCACAATATTTCAATAAGGCAACTTAACATACATTGAGCTGCTCTAATCTAAGGTAATTAAACTTAAATCGTATATATTATACTAGGTGTTGCTCGCGGCTCCGCCCGCGTGGAGGTCATGTTTGGGAGAAAAAGTATACAATACAAAATACGGATTTTCATACAAACTTTCATTCCCTATTTTACCCCCTTAGGGGCGGAATTTCCAAAAATCCTGAAACATATATTTTTTATTTTTAACTAAAATGCCAAATACAAATTTTCATGAATTTAACTTCAAAAATGAAGGATTTTCATACAAACTTTCATCCCTTATTTTACCCCCTTAGGGGTGGTATTTCCAAAAACCCTTCCTTAGTGGATGCCTACGTGATAAAAGGTACCTACTGTCAAAATTTCAAGTCTCTAACCCCAGCCGTTTAGGCTGTGCGTTGATCGATCAGTCAGTCAGTCAGTCAGTCAGTCAGTCAGTCAGTCAGTTTCTTCTTTTATATATACAGATGACCTATGATTATAATTATATGACCAAATATTGTTAACCGATGTGAAAAGAACAACGCTATAGTTTCTTGCCCGTTCTTCTCTAGCGAGACTGCATTCCGAACTGGCGGTAGAGTGAAAAAATTGACTGAATCTAAATGATGTATAACATTTGATTGATTCAATAAATATTTGATTTGATTTGATTTAAGTGCGGGGGATTATAAATATGTATAGCACCTCACGATTTACTTTACTTTAGTTTATTTGTCTGGAAGGTTTAGCAGAACTGAGGAGATTTAATGCCAATCAAATAACTGATACTGAAATAGCAGCGATAGCCTAGTTGGTTGCGGTACGGACTGCCAAGACGAAAGTCGTATGTTCGAAACCCAAGTGGCATACACCTCTGACTTTTCTAAAGTTATGTGTGTATTAAATGTTAATTATCGCTTGCTTTAACGGTGAAGGAAAACATCGTGAGGAAACCTGCATACCTGAGAATTCTTATAAGAATTTCGAAGGTATGTGAAGTCTACCAATCCGCATTAGGCCAGCGTGGTGGACTAAGGCCTAACCCCTCTCATTAGTAGAGGAGGCCCGTGTCCAGCAGTGGGACAATGTTTAATACAGGGCTAGTATTATTATTATAAATACCTGATCTTCTAAAAAAGGCAAATCATGAGTACCTTCGACCGTTGAAAATGTATCAATGTGTAAGAGGCGAAATAAGTGTGTCAGCATCGTAGTTTCTGCCACTCAATAGTCTCTGCCTGTCCCCAGGGGTTGGTGCGCATGTGTTACTGTATTATTATGTTGTTAATTAGAGATGAAATAAATAAAACACTTCCCTTTACCAGCTCATCGCACATTTTATTATTTATTTAATATACCTAGTCAGGTCATAAATTCTGTCACATGTTTAATATAAAATAATTGAAACAAGTTTATTCATTATGTAACCATTTATATACCAAAATGAACTTAACAAAACATAGATTCTTATGACACTAAAGTGTATTCAAAATGACCTCCGTGATTTTGAATACAGGCCTTCAATCTGCGCGGCCAGTTGTCTATCGTAGCACGAACGAGGTCCATGTCAATATGGGCGGCTGCCTTAATCAAGGATGTCTTGAGTGACTCCAAATTGGGACGAGGCTTTGAGCACGCCTTTTCCTCCAAGTGTTGCCATATCTTGTAATCTAACGGATTCAAATCTGGACTGGAGGAGGGCCAGTCTTCGTGCCGGATGAAGTCGATTTCACGCGCCGCCAGCCAGTCTTGTGTGCTCTTCGCTCTATGAGCTGGCGCCGAATCTTGTTGGAATACCCAGTGCCTGTTATTGAACATGGTATGAGAAACAGGTTCCACAAGGTTCGTCAGGACTGTATTTTGATACACAACTGCATTCGTTTTTACACCTTTCTCACAAAAATGTACTTCTGTTAAGCCCCAATAAGAAACTCCCAACCATACCATGAGCGAGGATGGAAAATGACCTCGTTGGAAACGCGGAATATGGTTGCTCGCTTCTTCACTACTGTGTGCGTACACCTTATCATTTTGTTTGTTGTAGCTCTCTTCAACGGTAAAAATTTTTTCATCTGAAAAAAGAATTTCCCGATATTTTTTTCCCGCGTACCGCTTCAACAAAGCGCGGCATCTCTTCAGTCTCAGGTCCATTAGACGAGCATTCAAACGATGTCCTGTTTTTCTTCGATATGCCCGAAGCCCTAAGTCTTCATTTAACACCCTTTTCACCGTGGTTCTGCTTAGCCCCATCTGAAGGGCCAACAGTTTCTGCTTACGTTTGGGATTTCTTTGAATTCGCGCCTTCACAGCTTTTATCACTGCTGGAGTCCTAACAGACCGAGGGCGACCACTTCTTGACCTGTCATCTACACTAGAGTCTTCATTGTATCGTTTGATGGTACGATAGACAAATCTTTTGGTTATATTCAAATTTTTCAGTATGTCAAAAATTTGAATTGGTGCGTAACCGCAACGATGCAACGCAATTACTGCAACACGGTCTTATTTAAGCGTCCACTCCATATTTAAAAATGAGTAAAATTCTAAAAAGTATACATTTTTATTTTCATGAACAATTTGAAATTCGAATTCAATAAACTTTTTTGTGGCCAGCATTCTAAAATAAAAGTTTTTACTGTGTGACAATACTTATGACCTGACTAGGTATATCCTATTCACCGATGTTCAAAATACTGGTTTAATTCGTCCTAAGCAATTTCTGAAGTGTTTAGATTCCTGCGAATAATATTAATGACTCATTTTAAGACATTTCATGCATATATCCATACTAATACTATAAATGCGAAAGTAACTCTGTTTGTTTGTTTGTTACCTCTTCAGGACTAAACGGCTTAACGGATTGCAATGAAATTTGGTAAGGGAATAGATTATATCCTGGAGAAGGACATAGGCATCTTTTTTCTAAAAAAACAACCTAGAAAGGGGTCAAATAGGAGTTCAAAATTTGTATGGGAAATCCATAATTCCTCCACTTAGGGATCTGTAAATTCATATTTAGGCTTTTGGTAGGAAATAAAGAAATATGGGTTTCAACATTTTTGAAAAATCATCCCTAAAAGGGGCAAAGTGAGGTTAAACATATGGGGTATTCTTTAGATGCAATCTCGAGATTCAGGCACAACACCTACAATCGCTACAGGTGCCTCAGTGCAGAAGAAAACTCCTTGGATTGTATTCTTCTGCTCCCGAATATAACCTCCACGCAGGCGGAGCCGCGAGCAACAGCTAGTTTCCTATAATTTACTTGTTGGGCAACGTTTCTAGAATTACTTTCTTGAAGCATTAAGTAACAGGCTATAAGACATGTGTTTGATCGTTAAAATACCATACTTAGTGAAATATGCTTATAATTTAATCGATTCCTGTACTTTCTAAAATAGGTATATTTATTCTTAAAAATAATTAGCACTAAGTAAATAATGGTCTCCTCTCGTAAAATAGTAAAAACAAAGGAAATATAAACATAAATCTAGGACATAATGCCTATTTAAAAGCAACAATAAAGATCATATCAGAAAAAGGAAGTTTATGACGAAGTAATTAAAGGTTTTACAAATAATGGATTCCAATTCTTAAGCTGGTGGTAGGATTCATATATATTCCGGATAGCGACCACCGTACACAGGGTGTAAAAGCCGCCTTTTTGTCACTAGAGATGGGGTACGATGTTTGTCCGTGTTGTGGCCTTCTGGATACTCTGGTACTAGACCCTCGACCGCTTCTTCACCTCGTTGCCGTAGTGTGAAGAAGCTACAAAGCAGGCCGGCATGATTTTGTCGGCATAGATTGTTTCCCGCCACTTGATACTCTAACTGGACGGTACTGCGCTTACCTTCAGGTGCAGTGTGGTCACTTTGCCAGGATAAGAAAAGCAATCCGCCCTGTGGAATGGGGGCGTTTGAATTCCACCATGGTAACCCCTTTTTTTTTTGTCGCGGGGAAAGCGTTTTATTACTGCCGCCCGCTCCGGAGGGAAGCAGATTAAGAATAAAACGGGTATGCTGGACTAGCCGGTCTTACGACCCAGCATCCCCCCTCACACGGATGATGGCTATCCGTGCTGCCGCTGGGCCGAGTCCCTAACCCCTATGTACACCCCACCCGACACTACCAGCTAAAACCCCGCGGTGGCCTTCTTCGGCGCTTGCGGAGCGATTCCGGGGTATTCTAAGGAGTGCTACAATTGCAGCCGGAATCGCCCCTGCGCGGTACTGCGTAGCAGCCCATCTCCATGGAGGGCTAAGGAGCCCCCGCGCACCGAACAACGACAGCTAACGAGGCCTTACCACCCGCGCTGCCGTCCATCTCGGGATCGGACGATGCCCCTCAATTGGGAGTGCATCGATACGGGCTGACAGCCCTCCACTGCGCGCCCGCGACCCCCGATGGCCCCAATTAGTCGCCTCGTACGACAGGCAGGGGTTACCGTGGTGAAATTCTCAAAACGCCCCCATTCCACAGGGCGGGAGACGCCAGTCAGTCGTCCACCCGGCGCCTCCTACGTCTTCTCTGGCGGCGGGAGGGATCATTTTGTTCCCGATCCCTCTCGGCACTCTCCTTCTGCGAGATGACGCTCTCGCAGAAGTGGGCCACCGCACGCCAGGACCTCCAGCTGGTGACCATGGACGACACCACGGCCGGCAGCGAGAGGTCTCCTCCGACGACTGCTCTGAGAGCGCTGCGCTGTTCGTCCCAGGCTGGGCACTACTCCAACGTATGTTGGGCCGTGTCCTCGCGGCAGTTGCCACAGTGGTGGCACGCGGCGGACACCTCCTTTCCGATCCGACACAGGAACGACCCGAAACACCCATGGTCCGTTAATACCTGTGTCAGTCGGAACGTAGGCGCCCCGTGGCGCCTATCTAGCCATCTCACCATGGTAACCCCTGCCTGTTGTACGAGGCGACTAATCGGGGGTCGCGGGCGCGCAGCGGAGGGCTGTCAGCCCGTATCGATGGATTTCCAAATTCGGAGCATCGTGCGACCCCGAGATGGACGGCAGCGCGGGTGGTAAGGCCTCGTTCGCTGTCGTTGTTCGGTGCGCGGGGGCTCCTTAGCCCTCCATGGAGATGGGCTGCTACGCAGCACGGCGCAGGGGCGATGCCGGCTGCAATTCTAGCACTCCTTAGAATACCCCGGGATCGCTCCGCAAGCGCCGAAGAAGGCCACCGCGGGGATTTAACTGGTAGTGTCGGGTGGGGTGTACATAGGGGTTAGGGACTCGGCCCAGCGGCAGCACGGATAGCCATCATCCGTGCGAGGGGGATGCTGGGTCGTAAGACCGGCTAGTCCAGCATACCCGTTTTATTCTTAATCCGCTTCCCTCCGGAGAGGGCGACAGTAATAAAACGCTTTCCCCGCGACAAAAAAAAGGATAAGAAAAGCAATACTTCAGTTCATCACAATATAATTTCAGTGTATCTGTTACTATGATACTCAAATTTCAATCGGAATGTCTGTGGTGCGTTATGCCTGTAATGTAATAAAAAAGACAATTTAAATGTAGACTGAATCATCTGAATACATTGAACGAAAAGACCACTATCCCTTAATGAATCGTTTGATGAATTTAGCTAATACTTGCAGGTTATGGAAGATTCAGCCGCAGTGCCCTGGGCGCTTGCGTGTGCGCCTTCTTCGCATCAGGCGTGGAGAACTGCGCCATGTCGTACGTCCTTCCTGCAGCGAGGTGTGAACTCCAGCTGTCTACCTACCAGGCTGGACTCATCAACATGGCTTTTATGAGTGGTGAGTATCTGAGAAGACATTTTAAGCAAGAAAGGAGAAGATGTGTAACCAGTACAGCCACTTTTCGCCAAATTTCGGTCCTATAATGTGATAGGGCGCGAGCCTGTCGCCATACTGGACAGATTCCAGACTCAGAGCTGATACTGAGAATTTCTATATAGAAAAACCGAATATCGCTTATCCCGACCCGGGGATCGAACCCGAGACCTAAGCTCTGCAACATTACAACTGCGCCACCGAGGCAGTCAAGAAATCCTTTACAGTGGTAGAACCAAGTTGTACCCAGTTCTGTATAGTAAGGGCCCAGTTGACCCGGATCAGATCCCTCAACAAACTGGTATGACGATCTTGCAGTTGTTGTAGTAATATTTCTAGAGATCCAATATCTCATAACCAATCCATTCTCTATATCTTTATTGACGGGTAACCTATAAATGGGTATTCGTGGGTAATAGAAATACTATTCAGAATAGCATTGTACTATGATTATGATCCTACACATGATATTAAGTTTCAAAGTTTAAATTCACTGAAATCAATTTTCAACTGGAAAATAACAGTGTTTACATACTTGACTGCAGATATTTGAAAGCAATGGCTATCTGTATATTTAAAAGAAGAAACTGACTGACTGACTGACTGACTGACTGACTGATCGATCAACGCACAGCCTAAACGGCTGGGGTTAGAGACTTGAAATTTTGTCAGTAGGTACCTTTTATGACGTAGGCATCCGCTAAGGAAGGGTTTTTGGATATACCACCCCTAAGGGGGTAAAATAGGGGATGAAAGTTTGTATGGAAATCCGTCATTTTTGAAGTTAAATTCATGAAAATTAGTATTTAGCCTTTCAGTTAAAAATAAATGTTTCTGGATTTTTGGAAATTCCGCCTCTAAGGGGGTAAAATAGGGGAAGAAAGTTTGTATGAAAATCTGTCATTTTTGCAGTTAAACGCATGAAATTTGGTATTTGGGCTTACAGTTAAAAATTAAAAACACATATTTCAGGGTTTTTGGAAATTCCACCCCTAAGGGGGTTAAATAGGGTAAGAAAGTTTGTATGAAAATCCTTCATTTTTGAAGTTAAATGCATGAAAATTGGTATTTTGTAGTGTATACTTTTTGTCTCAAACATGACCACCACGCGGGCGGAGCCGCGAGCAACAGCTAGTCTTCTATAAGGCGTCAAAAGTATCTGCCATAACACGTGTTATAATAATATTGTAAAATACCCATCAATTTCGTAGAAAACAATAGCTTAACTCATTTGTTTACATGTAAGGAAATAACACGTTGATGAGAAAATTCTTTGTCAACTTGTTGAAGGAAGCCGAGTTTTAGGCCCATTATGGTATTTCAGTTACCAATTATGACCTAGTTGCTAATGTTAATAATGGTTTCAGTTTAATTTGACGTCTTATGGATTCACACATCATGTGACATAATGATACGAAAGGAAGTAATGTGGGTTTTACTTGGTCGATTTCGGCTTACCCAGGCATCAATTGGACTCTCAAATATGTTTACAATTTTCATATCGCATGCGACTAGGTTTTTGTTGATGAAAATGAGCTGATAACCTGATAATAATTCCTGTGTACATTTATAATGTCAGGGGATGCGTTGCAGTCGTTCAACGCTAATGATTCAGTCAATGTTGCAATATTTCCAAAAGTCAAACCACGCCTAAGCTGAGTTCAGTTTGGGAAATATGATATGCACTATAGTCTTGTAATTTACGCACGGTATGCACGTGTTTTACTGCTTTTTGCATAGTGTCATAAATGTTTAGTGATATCCAAGAATTGAAGACAATGATCAAATATTTTGTAATTATATTATTATTAATGGACATACAAGGCACCCTGCCTGCCAGCCTGTCTGCTAAATTTAGCTCCTGTACGCACTAAACATTTCGCCCAAATGTTATCATGCGAACTGTAAAACAATAGAACTATCTAAGAGCGTCTTCATTTCCAGATCATAAATTTGATGTTTTCAAGTCATGAGTGACCTTCCCTTACCTCGACCTTCTAGACAAGCAGGTGCCGTCCTAGACTGCTTCGTCACGATCAGGTGCGATAGCGGTCAGATACTAGATCTAGATTATAAAAACTTGCATAATTATTGGAACGAAGTTCCTTACGGCAGGCTTGGAGAGATAGGGATTTTGCGGCGTGACCGAACTGAAAAATATGTGATAGTAAAAAGCGTGGAAAAAAGTGCGTGGAATAAAAGCGTTAAATGAGACAATCGCATACACAATTAGTTCCTGGGATTTTGCTGCGCGACAATAGTGACGTCCAGTTAGAGTGGCAAGTAGTGACGTCCAGTTAGAGTGGCAAGTAGTGACGTCCAGTTAGAGTGGCAAGTAGTGACGTCCAGTTAGAGTAGCAAGTGATGACGTCCAGTTAGAGTGGCAAGTAGTGACGTCCAGTTAGAGTAGCAAGTAGTGACGTCCAGTTAGAGTGGCAAGTAGTGACGTCCAGTTAGAGTGGCAAGTAGTGACGTCCAGTTAGAGTGGCAAATAGTGACGTCCAGTTAGAGTGGCAAGTAGTGACGTCCAGTTAGAGTGGCAAGTAGTGACGTCCAATTAGAGTGGCAAGTAGTGACGTCCAGTTAGAGTAGCAAGTGATGACATCCATTTAGAGTAGCAAGTAGTGACGTCCAGTTAGAGTGGCAAGTAGTGACGTCCAGTTAGAGTGGCAAGTAGTGACGTTCAGTTAGAGTGGCAAGTAGTGACGTCCAGTTAGAGGGGCAAGTAGTGACGTCCAATTAGAGTAGCAAGTGATGACGTCCAGTTAGAGTGGCAAGTAGTGACGTCCAGTTAGAGTGGCAAGTAGTGACGTCCAGTTAGAGTAGCAAGTAGTGACGTCCAGTTAGAATGGCAAGTAGTGACGTCCAGTTAGAGTGGCAAGTAGTGACGTACAGTTAGAGTGGCAAGTAGTGACGTCCAGTTAGAGTAGCAAGTGTTGACGTCCAGTTAGAGTAGCAAGTGATGACGTCCAGTTAGAGTGGCAAGTAGTGACGTCCAGTTAGAGTGGCAAGTAGTGACGTCCAGTTAGAGTGGCAAGTAGTGACATCCATTTAGAGTGGCAAGTAGTGACGTCCAGTTAGAGTAGCAAGTGATGACATCCATTTAGAGTAGCAAGTAGTGACGTCCAGTTAGAGTGGCAAGTAGTGACGTCCAGTTAGAGTGGCAAGTAGTGACGTCCAGTTAGAGTGGCAAGTAGTGATGTCCAAATTGAGCACGATTTTTTTTTGCAATTTGTGTCGATTCTACATTAACCGAAGGAACTTCGTTCGTACCTGGTGTCCCACGACACCATTTATTTTTTATATTTTATAACACATGAGATAAGTGTTGTAGAACTTGATTCAAATACAATTATGATGTATTTGGACCTCCATGGAAGTAACACTTATGTGTAAAACGGTGGAAATAGGTACAAATTAGAAGACTAACTACTTTTGGATACTTGGGCATCTTTTCATCGTTCCTTTTGCAAAACGGAGCTTAAGGAGCGGTTAAGGAGATTTTCAAAACAGTGTTAATAGTTTTTATTCCTTTTGTAAGACCGCGCATACTTTACTCATAATATTTTGAACTTGATGTTACTTTCTATTCAGGTAAAATCCCCGATTCAACTCTAAACGGGTGAACCCGTGGTAGAATCAGGGACTCAAGACAACGTAAAATATTTATATAACAAAATATACAGTGTCTCTAATGGTTGAGTGAGAAACTAAATTTGGTACAATAAGAACGAAACATTCCATACATAAAAACAACGCTACAACGCTGGCGACTTCGCTTACCTATCGTAACTTTTGACAAACTCATAATAATATTTTAATGAGATAAAAATATAACGTGGTTTAGAAGTGGTGACAACATTCGCCCCATATTTGATGGTACTAATAGAAAACTATCAACTTTATAAGGGATGGTTAGCGTGTACCAGCCAAATGATTGTCAGTATGGCGCCATGTTTGATATGTTATAGATTTGTTTAACGTGGTTGTTGTTTGGGTAGACAGAGATGATTACACCAACTCGTCAATGGGTTTTTCGTCGATTCCTGTAATTTTTTTTTAATTCTAGACCCTCGACCGCTTCTTCATCTTCTTGCCCATGGCGTAGTATGAAGAAGCAGGCCGGCATGATTGTGTTGAGTAGCGGGGATAAATCGCCTCTCGCTACTCGATACTCTAATTGGACCGCACTGCGCTTACCATCAGGTGCAGTGTGGTCACTTTGCCGTGCCAGTATAAAAAAATATTATACACTCGATCTTACCTATATGGTTATTATTTCAGAGTATACTTAATAATAATGAAATATTTTATTTGTGCCTCAGTGGCGCAGTTGTTGCGTTACGACTGCTGTGGTTGGTCTCGGATTCAATCCCGGGTCGGGTAAGGTGATATTGGGTTTATTCTATTTAGAAATACTCAGTGTCTATCCGGATTATAGAATTGAGCCCGGTATGGCGATAGGCTAGTCCCTATCACATTATGGGCCCGAAATTAGGCGAAAAGTGTACTGGTTACACCACTGCCTATCCCTTCGGGGATTACAGGCGTGAGTGTATATGTTAAAAAAATTTACATATTTTATTTGTAAGTACATTGACCTTGGGAGTGACGTCAGTGACGTCGATTTGTCGCGTCCATAAGGTCTGCCGGAAATTATCGGCCAAAACACATCATTTTAATTTATATTTCCCTGCAGGTGGCGTTGCTAGTGCATTCTTCTGGGGTATAGTTGGCGATGTGTATGGAAGGAAGAACACCCTCAGTTTGACCTTACTTCTTGACGCCGCTGTCACCTTGGCGCAGAGTACTGTCTCTGACTACAGACTGCTGTTAGCTGCTAGAACTATCAATGGGTTTGTCATCGGTAAGTAGCTGGAACGTGCTTTGCTGATTAAGTTTTACTCATATTTATATTCAGTAGGATGAAAAAACGGGAACGATACTGAGTTATTATATTAGCTTTTGTCTGTGACTTCGCTTAACTATTCATTTTTTTAAACTACGTCCCCGTTGGGAAAATATGACACAAAACTACCAAAGAGCCAAAAAAATCTCTTGATCCGATCGCGAACAAACTTTACAGGATCACCCTATAAGCTATCTGAAGATTGCCTAAAAATTTCATCAAAATCGCTCCAGACGTGTTGAGTCCACATTGCATAATACACAAATCGATTTTTTATACATAGGTTAATTTTATCCTGGCACGGCAAAGTGACCACACTGCACCTGATGGTAAGTGCAGTGCCGTCCAGTTATAGTAACAAGTAGCGAGTGATACTCTATCCCTCGCTACTCAACACAATCATGCCGGCCTGCTGTGTAGCTTCTGAAAAGTACGCTACTGAGTGTTGTTGTATTAGAATAATAAGAGTTACCTTATTATATTTTTATATAATAAATATATATAAGTTGGATAAAAAAAACACTCATATATACGCTTTGTACTGTGGGTATCAAGACCTTATAAACTTGCGGATTAATATAACGTATATAGGCAAGAAAATAATATTCAATTAGCTTATAGGTAGGTTATCCCATCCTCTCCTTTCCATAACAGAACCACGCGTACTGGCTTGCGGAGCCACAGCTTCGTGGTGTCTACTACCCCGGCCCGAACCAAGAGGTTCGCAAATTCGTATTTTTGCCGCACCATCAAGCTGTGGAACAGTTTGCCAGCTACCGTGTTCCCTCCCTCCTATGATCCTAGGTCCTTTAGGCGTAATGTGAAGAAGCTAAACAGCAGGCCGGCATGATTGTGTTGAGTAGCGGGAGATAGACTGTCTCTCGCTACTTGATACTCTATCTGGACGGCACTGCGCTTACCATCAGGTGCAGTGTGGTCACTTTGCCGCGCCAGAATAAAAAAAAAAAAGGTAATTTACTTACTTGCCACTAAGCCCGGCTAGCTCAGTCGGTAGAGCATGAGACACTTAATCTCAGGGTCGTGGGTTCGAGCCCCACGTTGGGCGAAAATTTTTGTAATACTTTTTACATCAATAAAGAAGCCGCGATAGCCTAGATGGACGTGGTACGGGTCGCCGAGACCAATGTCGTAGGTTCGATATGAAATGAAATGAAATCGTTTATTGATCATGTAGGCAATTACATAGCTCTTATGACAAGTCGGTACATTAAAAAAAAGTAAAGAAATTTAAGAAAAGGATATCAGCTTATGTATACATAACATACATAGCATCATCAATACACTAGCAATCAATTTATTCATTTATAAGGTGTTTATAATTTTTATTTTTAATGTTATTCAAAGAAATACCAGTCTAATATAAATATTTTTAAATGGGTTTGATATGGACCATGGGTATTTCCGAGACGTCGCACGTTTTAAAATCTACCACCGGATCCAAACGCGACCCCGCCTGAGAAGACCCGGCGAAACAAACTCAGCGGGCTTACATTACCGCTGGATACTACGCGGCGCGACCCAGTCCTGAGACAATCCAGCGAATCAAACTCAGCGGGCTTGTTTTTGGTCCGGTTCATTATTTCTAGTAGATGACCTGTCACATATTAATTGCCATTTTATTGTTTTATATTTTATACGCGATCGGTCGTCATAGTTTATTATTTGTTATATTTTAAGTGTATTCAATATTACGACATGTAATTTATTAATATTTTATAAATTTAGTTAATATTTTATTTTATTTCTACAACTAACATTGTGTAACTACTAACTGTGATACTAGCTTAAAATGGCATGCCCCTCTGACTTATTTAAAGTTCCGTGTGTATTCATTGTTAATTATCGCTTGCTTTAACGCTGAAGAATATCGTGAGGAAACTGGTATACGTAATAATTCTCCTGATAAGTCTACCGACCTGCATTAGGCCAGCGTTGCGGACTAAGGACTAACACCTCCTATTAGTAGAGAGATCCGTGCCCAGCAGTGGGACAGAGTAAAATCCAGGGCTGATACTAGTTATCTTTATTTTATAAATCAAAAGGCAGTAAAACTTAATCTCAGTATAAAGACAGCCTCCGTGGCGCAGTAGGCGAGTAGCCGGCTGTGAAATGTAAGGCCGTGGGTTCGATTCCCACACGAGATAAATGTTTGTGTGACAGATAGATATTTGTGTCGGGTCTGGGTGTTGTGAGACCGAAAGACTCTCTTTATGATACCCACGACATAAGGCTCGTATCTTAGTATTGGTTCGGGGCTATGTGTGTGACTGGTAGGTGTTATTTATTATTTATTTATTTGGTTATTTATTTATTACTAGATGTTGTTCGCGGCTCCGCCCGCATGGAGGTTATTTTTGGAAGGAAAGGTATACAATCCATGGAGGCATCTTAAACTATTACACCTTTCTATATTTTGCTATCCCATAGGATGCGTGCATTTTCCGGGATAAAAAGTGGCATTATGCAAAAAATCATGTCGATGCCTTGCTCTGTGAAAAACTAAACTATCCCACGGGAACTATACATTTTTCCGGGATAAAAGTAGCCTATGTGCTATTCCAGACTATATCTGTGCCAAATTTCAACCAGATCCGTTCAGCCGTTGTAGCGTGAAAGAGTAACAAACATCCATCCATCCATACTTACAAACTTTCGCGTTTATAATATTAGTAGGATTAAATTAGTTACATGTACAAGAACAATTTATTTTATTGTTTTTTTTTAGTGCCTCGATAGGCAGACGAGCAGACGGGCCACCTGATGGTAAGTAGTCACCGCCGCCCATAGACTTCTGCAATACCAGGGCACAGCAAAGCCGCTGCCTACCGTTATGTATATTGTAGTTACTGAACACTGGTTTGGATTATTGGCAAGATATTTTATATTTTTTAGGTGGTCCAGCTACTCTCGTGTTCTCATACTTGTCTGACCTGGTTGGAGAGAAGAAGCGGCAGTTGTATTTGAGTATAGTTGGAATGAGCTTCGTGGCCGCATGGGTTCTATTACCAGGTAAGGAAAGTTCTAAATATTTGTATTAAATACATACATGTAAGAAAGCGAACTGATTCGGTGGCGCAGTTGTAATTGTGCATGCAATACGACTGATGTGCTGAGGTCTCGGGTTCGATCCCCGGGTCGGGTAAAGTGATATTGGGTTTTTCTGTATAGAAATTCTCAGTATTAGCCCGGAGTCTGGAATCAGTGCCCGGTATGGCGATAGGATCGCCCCTATCACATTATGGTACTAAAATTCGGCGAAAAGTCGGTGTACTGGTTACACCTATGCCTACCCCTTCCGGATTACAGGCGTGAGTGTATGTGTGTGTGAAATACGGTTTTATATAACAGTGTATGAATAGTTCGCAGTAGGATGATTATTTTGGTCCGTGAATATTAGAAACTATGAGAGACTTTCGGTCTCACAGATTCGAAACGTCTACCTCGGTACGGGAATCAGCCTGCGTTCAGTTTCCACATCACCCTCTACGCCACGGTAGCTGTCAAATGTGAGGATTAAGATTCTTTGGTATTCACTAGAAATCTAGATTTTGTGTCTAGATAAAGTAAATGCAGATAAGCGAATCGATTAGAGAGTGGGATCGCTTAATGAATAAGACATCAGCGGCAGAGTTGTGGGTTCGAAACCCGGCATATGCAATGAGATTTTTCGAAAGTTGCATATCTTCACATACCTACACATATATTGACTCGTTAAATTTGCGTAATAATAGGTGATGTTAAACAGGGAATCGAACTTAGGCTTTGTTGAATTTAGAGGAAACCATAAAGAACTTCTTCGAAAATCTTTCGTAATTACGACGATATGAAATAAATAAATAATAATAAATGTTTTAAACACAATAACTGTTACTACCTATGTCCGTTTATAGACTTTGAAACGATGTGATTTGTTTACTTGTAGATTAAAACAATTTGCATAGTTAAAATTGTACTTTGAAGTGCCGGATTTTGATAACGTGACAAACTTGAATTTTTGAACTTAAAATAACAAATTGAATTAAAGTTGATACCTCTAGAATAGATAGAAATTACCCATTATTCAAAAAACGGACATTGACACATAGATAGACAAACTGATAGACAATAAAGCTACTCTAGGCTTTAGCTTTTTGTCATACGGAACCCTAATGCTCATATGGCCAAGTTACACAGCCAATAATTCGGGGTCAGTAGAACTAAAGTTTAAATCTAGCAACGGTACATAAGCTGAGACCCATAACTACTAACTGTACTTGGAGTTGCAAATTAGAGGTCAGTGTCACTTAGAGTTATGTACACTACGAGTGTTGGTTTGTTTTCTTGAGGTCGCTTGCAATTTCATTTCGGTCTTGTTAGTAGCAGTGTATAGGAGAAACTGGGCACTCTTGAATATCCTATTAAAGTAGCACATTGGAAACACATAAAATCAAAATCAAATATTAATTGAATCCATGATATGTTATACATTATTTAGATTCAGTACATTTTTACTGTACCGCCAGTTCGGAATTCAGTTTTGCTAGAGAAGAACGGATAAGAAACTCTGGCGTTGCTCAAAAGAGCAACGAAAACGTTGTTCGAAAACGAACACTGGTTAACAATATTTGGTCATACAATTAATATACGATTTAAGTTTAATTACATTAGATTAGAACAGCTCAATATATGTTAATTAAGTTTAATTTGTCTAAAATTTGTACCCGGTATGGTTTTAGACTCGCCCCTTATCACATCCTAGGACGGAAATAAGTTCGGCTGTATCCACACCAAATCCACTCTCCACCAAATAACAACAATTAATTTTAGTCAATCTCTGGACACGTCAGCATGGTAAAATTAGCATTATATAAAAGTCACTGACATAGATAAACTGCCTGCCTCGGTGGCGCAGTTGTAATTGCGCATGCGTTACGACTGCTGTACTGAGGTCTCGGGTTCGATCCCCGGTTCGGGTAAAGTGATATTGGGTTTTTCTACCTAGAAATACTCAGTATTAACCCGGAGTCTGGAATGGTGCCCGGTGTGGCGATAGGCTCGCCCCCTATCACATTATGGGACCGAAATTCGGCGAAAAGTGGGTGTACTGGTTACACCTCTGCCTGCCCCTTCGGATTACAGGCGTGAGTGTATATGTATGTATGTACATAGATAAACTGTACTGAATCATTTCCTCAAAAAAGTTTTTTAATTTCCAAAAGTACACCGACTTCAAAGAAAAACAAATGCGTCCCTATAAAATTTGAGGGTTGCCCTCGATTTTCCTGACTTGGTGCCAATGGGACCCACCTGGGAAGTATACCCTTTTAAACAAAAAAATAATTTCTCGAATCGGTCCAGGCGTCTTCGAGTAATCGGGGAACATACATAAAAAAAGATTCCGATGAATTTAGAGCCTTCTCCTTTTTTTTTAAGTCGGTTAAAAAGGGAAATTTTATTTAACCTGGTGTTTATTAATGGAAGATATCCAATTTATTTCAGCACTCGCCTGGTTGGTAATACCATTCAAGCTTCCGGACTACCCTACCCTGCTGCCGATATCCTCCTGGAGACTGTTCCTGGCATTGGGAAGTCTCCCAGCGTTCATAGCTGGCGTCTGGGTGCTGTACTTACCAGAGAGCCCGCGACTACTCTTAGACACAAACAGAGGGGAAAGAGCATTGAAATTAATGGAGTATATTCATAGGACAAATTTTGGAGAAGATGCAGTTTTTAAGGTATCTATTAAATCATTAAACAATTAAACCTTATTAAAACATCTACAAGGTGTTTCCTTGCTGGTACAGGCAGTGCCACGAACAGAAAGGGATGGAGATGTATCGCAAAAGCCGCAACTGAGCTAGCTACACTACTAAGAATATTTTTTTTACTTTGAATATGTGTAAGGCATATTTCCAAAAGTGAACTAACACAGTTTGATTATGATGATGAAGTAGTAAGTTGTTAATGAAAATATAGACGTTAGAAATCAGTGTAATTGATACTGTGTAGTAAATGAGGTAATTTTAACAACGTTAGTCAATAAATACTTGGTTTTATCGTTATTTCTCTAAGACGAGCTAGTTTCAATGGGTAAAGAGACCTTTTCAAATACTCTGTATCGTTTGGGACACGATTTAGATAGCGTAGACGCGTACAGAATCATACAAGACAATTCAAATCATGTGATGTTCAGCCACATCGTTTCCTGAATCCAATTCTTACCAAACGGGTGCTCTTATTCGAAGTAAATCAGGATGTTGCTTTATCCGATACATTAGCCACGTTTCAGGCTCTTTAAAACTAGATATATCATTTCTACCATTAAATATTTTTTTGCAGATAAAGAAGCTGATCCCAGATAACATATTCGTGGCAAAAACTCTAAATGGAGATGAGAACAGAACTAAGGAGTTGTTCATGAGTGTTCTGAAAGACCTGAGGGTGTTCGTTTCAAAGAGTTACATCATGAAATCTTCCCTAATACTGTTTGTTTTCTTCGCAAACATGTCTGCGTGAGTATTTTACTTTGTACTGTAAGTATATAAGAAAATTTCCTTCCATAATTTCTTCGAGAGAACCAGAATAGAAGGTTCTGAGATACATTTTTATTCAGGTCAATAATATTTGTTTTGTAAATGTTTGGGTATTGCTGGACCGAAGCATTTTTAGTTCCTACTATACTTCGCTTAATAGACTTGTGTTTTAATTTGGTGTATGGAAAAGCTTGTGTGGCTTAGTGTATATATTTAGAAATCGACTCAAAGAAGGTTTTGTATTCAATCATGATATACAAGTATCTCACTAACGTGGTTAACATTGAATGTTTGTGTCTAAAATATATTAAGTTATATATGAAGTTGATTATTATTAATTGATAACTAGTATTATTTCAACTGGGTCACTTATATGATCTAGTGACGGCATATGCCAACTTTTGAGGTCCTCGGCTCGAAATTTATGATTATTATCTTATAAATTATGTAATCTTTGAATTCTTAACATCGTTTTTATTGATATTATAAAAAACGATGTTAAGAATTCATTAATACTGATTGAATGAAGCTCTTGATGGATCTTAATCATACAATTTCAGTGGTTTTGGATTGAACATGTGGATACCAGAACTACTTCTTCGCATGCAAGGAAGAGAATGCAAGCTCGCAGCTGCCAACAGAATTAGTAATGCCACAGCCTCCAACACCACGGTAGCTTGGAAGGAGCTGACCAAACTGTATGATAGTTACGCCAAGCCTGAGCCAATTGTAGGATATAATGATAGTAATTTCGGACATGATAGAAGAGATGATACTTGTGATGCTACTATGGATACGGAGGTAAGTGATATTGTAACTGTGGTGAATGTAATAGATAACACTACTAATAATGAAGTAAACCAATGAAACTCTGTAATGATACGTCACGATTGGAAATTACATACCCCCACTATACCCAACACTGAAAACTGTAAATTACACAAAAAAGTAGCAAATAATAATAATTTCTTACATGAACGTTAAAAGTTCATCAATTTTGGTAGACCAGTATCGACATCGACAGAGTATTTGGAAATATCCCTCACCCTACGAACTGCAAACTACGACTTTTTCGCAGTATTACTTTAAGTTAACCTGACCACTTATGTTGTAAACAGAACTGTCTACAAAATTACATAGAATACCTATTTTCCTAATGATTCAATAACACAATGCGATTTCCTTCTTAGGTGTTCACATCAGGTCTTATAGTCGGAGCTTGCTGTGTTCTCGGCAACTTTGCTTGCGCCATCCTCTGCGCCAGAGGAGGGGCGCGAGGAGTGAAGAGAGCAGCTGCAGCTTGCGCAGGTGCTTGCGCTCTCGCTTGCGCCTGCCTCGCTGCAAGCGCATGCGCCTGCTCAAACTCTAACATGATGGCAGTGGCAGCCGCTGCAGCGCTGAATGCTGCGTCGCTGAATGGCAATGTGCTGCTGATAAGGTTGTTGCTAAACGCGCTCCCAGCGAAGCTGAGGTTAGTTAATGTTCTTTTATAAAGTAAACGAACAATTTCATCAATTTATTGTAAGTGGTCTCCAACTGACATGAATCCACAATGAGAAAACTGGTAGACTGTAAGTGGTCTCCAACTGACATGAATCCACAATGAGAAAACTGGTAGACTGCTGACCTTTCTCGATGGGAATGTATGTATTTTCACATTCTAGTGCTTATAATAGTATATAATACAAGTGTTCGCGTTTATAGCATTTAATGTAAGCTATTATAGCTACATACACCACCTGCCAGTAGAACACATATTGTTGCACTTGCACTTTCTTCGACTAGTCGAAAAAATTTGTACACACATCACATCACAATGGCTCAACTCGCTGACATCCAAATTGTGCAGACAAAGCTTGAGGAGTCCTTCATGAAAAAAATGGCTGAGCTTGAAGCGCAGTTGCAGACCGGAGGGCAAGCCAAGGATACAGTTGCACGGGTTGCTGAGGAGTTTCGGACGTTTCGAGAGCTTATGCTGAACATGCTCAGATTGCTTCGTCAGCAGATCTCAGAATGTGTCAATATGGTTGACAACATAGAGACTAGACACCGGCGGAAATCTCTCCTCTTCCTTGGTGTTGCTGAGACCGAGAAAGAGGACTGCACTCCTACTATTCTTGGAATTATCCACAAATCGATGGCGTTAACCGAAATCTCGGCTTCCACTATCAAGGTGTGCCATCGGATCGGGGCCCCAAATAAAGAACATCACCGGCCCATTCTTGTGAGGTTTGCTGATGTCGATTACAGATCTGCTGTCTGGAGGGCTAAGACAAAGCTGAAGGGTTCGTCGGTATCCGTAAAGGAGTTCCTGACGAGGGCTCGACAGTTCGTTTTTGCTCAAGCTCGACAACACTTCGGTATGCGATCATGCTGGACCCAAGACGGCATCATTATTATAAAAGTCGCCGACGGAAGTCGCTTCAAGGTCGTAACAACGGAGGACTTGAATACGTTGATGGTGAAATACCCCAAGGCGTCCGTAAGTTCCGTTTCATCAATCGCTAATAGTGGAACTTGTTCTGGAGGTACTTTAAGTACCTTATTCAAGACGCGTAGACACTAACTTTTCTGTGTCGGGAATAACTTATGTAATTGATGTGTTTTAAATATTATTATAACATTAGATATTATTCCTTGCACACTTTGTTTGTAACTAAATTGTGGATGTCGAGTGATTTGTTATTGTTTGTTGTTTTACCCTCATTACTGCAATTTTTATTTTTATTTGTTACTTGTCAAAGTGTCTTTTACGTTTTATGAGTGCTAACTAAATGACTATCATGTTGAAGTTAGAAACTCACTTTTTTATTTTGTCAAATCAAATCAAACCATTTATTTCGTAAATTAGTCATTAATTTGTAAATGCATAGTAACATAACGTAGGCAAAAGCTTATGTTGTGTTATTTTATATTACCTTCTAATTTCTTTTGTATGTGTTACAGCTGGCGGGTGGTGCAGAGTGCAGTACTTAGTTAATTTTTTTAAATAATTCTGTTTATATTTTATTATTTATTATAATTATAATATTATATTTATTTTATTAATATTTTGTTATGACATCTGATGATGAATCTTATTATTCTGCTTTTGAATGCCAATCCAGTGATGACAGTTTCGCTTCAATGGCTGAGGGGCTCGGTGATTTAGTGCAGCAAACATTCAATCAGCAAGCTCGCCATCTTTTAAACGTTTGTCACATAAATGCACAGAGCATCCCCAGCCACTACTGCGACTTGTTGGAGACTTTCACCAACGCTAACGTGCACGCAGTTCTGATTTCAGAGACCTGGCTCAAACCTCATCATCTTTCCGCTACTTACCCTCTCTCCGACTTTATCCTTATTAGGAACGATCGTCTCGGTAAGAGAGGGGGTGGGGTGGCTATTTATCTTCGAAGTCACCTGCATTATAAAATCGTTGCTTCGTCTTCTCCTACTTATTCTGCAACTGCAGAGTATCTTTTTCTTGAGGTTTGTGTCAAGGGAGCAAAAACCATACTTGGTGTTGTGTATTGTCCCCCTTCTGCTGATTACTTCTCCAGTATCGAATCAGTTCTGGAATCTTTAGGGTCCGAATATGTGCACCACATCATCATGGGAGATTTGAACACTAATCTTCTTACTCCCCATTGCCCTCGTTCCTATAAACTCCTTGAATTAGTCAAGTCTACCAAATTACACATTTTACCGCTGCAAGCCACTCATCAGAATATAAATGCAGACGACACCTGGCTTGACCTAATTCTTACATCTACTCCATCCCTTGTTTCTTCCCATGGCCAATTTCCCGCTCCCGGATTTTCCCATCATGACCTTTTATACCTATCTTACTTTCTAAAACCCCCTAAAACCACACCTAGGGTGTTGCACGTGCGATCTTTTGGACGCATGGACTTAGCAAAATTAAGTAAAGACGCCGTCAAGCTTGACTGGAGTCCGCTGACATCAGCTACTTCTTTGGACGAAAAAGTACGTATTTTTAATACAACTCTGTTAACACTTTATGATCTCCATGCACCCATTAGGAAAACGAAACTGAAGCGTCTTCCTGCGCCGTGGATGAATAGGGGTGTTCGGATGGCAATGAGACGTAGGAACCGGGCTTTTTGTAAATTTAAAAGGAATCGCTGTGATGAAAATTGGAATCTTTATAAGAATGCAAGGAATCGATGCAACCAGATGATACGTAATGCCAAACGCCGACACATTCATGATAATATTTCCTCTTCTTCCCCTGCTAATATTTGGAAGTTCCTTAGGACTCTAGGTATTGGCAAACAGATAAATTCACATATCCAGAGTGGCATAAGTATGGACGATATTAATAAACATTTTACAACGACTACTCCATTGAACTGTCAAATCAAATGTCGTACTCTGGATTACATAGCTGGCCTCTCTGGGCCTGATATTGATGTCTTTCATTTTTCTCCAGTGTCTTCGGACGAGATCAAAAAGATAATCCTATCGATTAAATCCAATGCTGTAGGCTGTGACAACATCAGTCGCCGTATGATCATTGAAATTCTTGACTATCTCCTCCCAGTTATTTGCCACATGGTAAATTTTTCTTTTAATACTGGCTATTTCCCATCTCTGTGGAGGAAAGCCTACGTCACTCCCCTTCCTAAAATCCCTAATCCATCTTGTCCTAGCCATTTTCGACCTATTTCGATTCTCCCATTCCTTTCCAAGGTGCTTGAGGCTTGTGCTCACAAACAGCTGTCGAGTTTTGTTTACCGCAATAACCTTTTAAACTCTCTTCAGTCTGGTTTTAGACCTGGTCATAGCACAGTCACCGCTCTCCTTAAAGTGACTGGCGATATAAGGGCAGGCATGGATGATACCAAAGTCACTGTGTTGGCTTTGGTTGATTTTTCTAACGCCTTCAATACCGTCAGTCACGATATCCTATTATCCATCCTTTCCCATCTAATGATCTCTTCGAAAACACTGGAATGGTTCTCACCTTATCTTCGAGGGCGCCAGCAGTCGGTACGCCTTGACGAGACTTCTTCGTGTTGGCGTGATCTTGACTCTGGTGTACCTCAAGGCGGTATTCTATCTCCTTTATTATTTTCTATATTCATTAATCTTATAACTCAGGACCTTCAGTGTGCGTATCATCTGTATGCCGATGACTTGCAGATTTATTCACAAGCTAGCGTCGATTGTGTTTCCTATGCTATAGACAGAGTAAATAGTGATCTGGCATATATAAAGAGCTGGTCTGATTCTTTTGGTCTTTCTGTGAACCCAGGCAAATGCCAAGCCATAATTGTGGGCAGCCCAAGAATGACGCGTAGACTGGACCCTATGACTATTCCATCTGTCTTTTTTGATGGCTCCGTCATACCTTGGTCTGATAGTGTAAAGGACCTTGGGTTGCATATTGACTCCAACCTGAACTGGCGTACTCAAGTCACTCATGTTTCTAAGAAAGTCACCGGTACCCTGCGTGCTTTATATCGTCTAAAGAATTTTCTCCCTTCCAATACAAAAGCGATGCTCGTGCAAACCCTTATCATCCCTATCATTGACTATGGTGATGTGTGCTATTTTGACCTGAATGCAGATCTTCTCAACAAATTAGACCGTCTTCTTAATAACTGCATTCGATTCATTTACAATCTTCGCAAGTATGACCATGTGTCTTCTTTTCGTTCGAATCTTAAGTGGTTACCTATTCGCGAGCGCCGAAATTTACGTGCACTCACTACTCTCTTCTCTATTCTAAAGTCTTCTACAACGCCTTCGTATTTATCTCCTTACTTTCAATATCTCCATTCCACCCACGATAGAAACTTACGTTCTTCAAATAATCAACTTCTACTTTGTCCTTCTCACAGTTCCGACTTCGTTCATTCTTCTTTTTCTGTGCAATGTGTTCTTCTATGGAACGCGCTCCCGCTCGAAATTAGACTGACTGTAAATCGTTGTACGTTTAAGTTGAAGGTCCGACAATTGCTTTTAAACATATTGGCAGAATCATCACAGCAGGAATAATTATTTAGTTTTATGTATATATTTTTTATAATTATTTATATTATATTTATATAGACTTATTATATTTATATGTGTAAGTTTTATTCTGTTATAGTATATGTGTAGATATTGATTAATATATTCTTCTAACGTAGAATTCAATTTTAGCACCTACCTTCTTGTATCTCTGCACTACCTCAGGTTGACTGGCAGAGAATGCCTCCGGCATTAAGTCCGCCTATACTTAAATGTATAAAGTGTGTTAAATAAATAAATGTAGATTAAAGGCAGGATGATAATATCTCGGGCTACTAAACAAAGTACAAGAACTGTTTTCCTAAAGGTTGGCATTATTGACAATATTCTTTTGAATTCTGTTAGATAAACCCAAAACCGAAATGATACGCAACACCTTCAAAATCGTTAAATATTTTGTCTTCCTCTTGAAGATGGATCAAGATAATAATGATGATTGAACTTAAAGATTTAATTATTGTTTACAGTGGACTTGGCGTTTGCTGGGGTGCATGGTGGGGCAGGGCTGGTGGTGTGGCATCCAACCTAGCGGTTGGAGTTCTGCTGGATTTCTCGTGTCCAGCGCCTTTCATAGCTGTTGCAGCTTTATTAGCACGTGAGTTTACCATATAATTTTTGTAAGCTCAGAAATCTATGTGGGGAGTAGTTTTAATTTCAAATTACATTAACCCCCTAAATGAATCAAGTATAGTGAATTAGCTCTAAAACATCACCTTGTTAGAAAATAGACAGAAAAAGGACAGACATAACTTAGAAAAATATTAAGACCAATATGTTATTGTTACTATTTAAGACCGCCTGGATAGGGATGACTGTACACATTGCAAAAAACCACCATACCAGCTCGTTCTAAATTCAGCCGTGTCCAGTTACTTAAAGCCGGCACTATTCTTGCGACCATCAGAGATACAATTACAATTAGTGTATTTTTTGAAATACACTAATATTATCTAAAGTTTGAATATACACCCAGCTGTACCAAGATCTGATTAATAACAACTTTAATGGCTTTTCATCTTTTCAGTATCAATCGGTGGTATAATGGTAATTAAGCTAGAAGATAACAAAGAAGAAACAATCCAAAAAGAAGAACTTGATCAAGAAAGTGGAACAGAAAAGAATTTGGGTCTAGATAGATACATATCGACGTATATGTAATTTAAATATTAGAGCAAATTACTCAGTGCTATGCACAATTTATAATTTGAGAAATTATGTAACAGAATACTCTGGAAGCATTCCTGTTTGTAAAGCTTTTATTTATTGGTAGTGATTGTAACTACACAGGTACTGCCTGGATTCTGACGGCAACAGCAAAATCAAACCATAGATAAGACACATTTAGATAGCTTATACTATTGTATAATTCCTAGCCATGCATTGTATGGTATATCAAATCTTGACAAAGTACGTTGGAAGCTATCGAAAGCTGAAAGTTCTCGAAAAGCCAATAATCCATAAGTTGAAGTTGGCAGAACACTGGATGTCGAAATCCAGCAATTTGTGAAAGTTTTTGACCTAGTGATTACTGTGAAGAAGCGAGAACACGGAGACGACCTTCAGAAGATAGAGAAGTTCTAGCTACGAAATGGGAAACTCTCACGAATTGGGTTATGCGGATAAACAAAATAATTAAGATGTTTAGATTTGTTTTCGTCTTCATCTTGATTTGGTGTAAGCCGTCTCGGATCGAGTTTTCAATCAATTCCACATTTGACGTCTTGATTGAATATACCCATGGAACTGCTTCCATATGGATAGTCACAGTAATATGTGTAATCCTATGAATTAGATTAAGAGCAGACGATGACAAATCTATTGACTATAATATAGGGGCCTCAACACATTATGACGTCGATATTCCTGCTGGCTGGTGGTAGGATATTCATATCGGCCCGGATAGCGACCATCGTGCACGTGTAAAACCCGTCATAGTGGCACACGCAAGTGTGTCGTGTTCCGGGGTCAGCCAGTGAACAGCCGGTTTTTGTCTAGACTTAGGGTACGATGTTTAGCCGTGTTGAGGCCTGAGTACTCTGACACTAGACCCTCGACCGCTTACTTCACGTCCTTGCCCCAGCGTAGTGTGAAGAAGCTAGACAGCAGGCCGGCATGATTGTGTGTAGTAGCGAGGTATAGATTGTCTCTCGCTACTTGATACTTTAACTGGACGGCACTGCGCTTGTTATCAGGTGCAGTGTGGTTACGCTGCGTTTACGTGTTGATAGGGCGAGGCCCTAAAAATGAGAAATCGGAATAAATTAGGATAATGTAAAACGAGCCATTGTAGTTTAAGTATAGGATGTAAGATCTCGTATTTTTATATTTATGTTAGAATAGGTATGTTAAAAGCCATATCAAAATCAGCCTTTATTTACTCCACAACTACTTTGTTCCAATTTATACAATGTACAAACTAAAGTGAATTAAAGACAATATTCAGAAAATAATAAACTATGAAAGCAAGCGTAAATATTATACAAGTAGTAATAATTGTCTGACGATGAAAAATAATCATTTGTAGCTTTGAAACATTTGGTATTTTATCTTTGGTCATTTGGACCAATGTGGTTCAATAAAAAACTTTATTTTACTTTAAAATTTATTCAAAACTTGTGTAGAAATATATGATACCTAATTAACTATATAAAAAATAAAACATTCCATCAATTACAACACTGTGATCAAACATGTATAGATTTAGATAATGCTTAAAACAATTTTTTATATACATAAATAAATTGGTTATTTATTTAATAAAGTCATTTGTGTCATTTTTAACCCTATCTTTAAACAAAGGTTTTCGCTAATTGACGTATCCATACTAATACTATAAATGTGAAAGTAACTCTGTTTGTTTGTTTGTTACCTCTTCACGACTAAACGGCTGAACGGATTGTAATGAAATATGGTAAGGGAATAGATTATATCCTGGAGAAGGACATAGGCTATCTTTTTTCTCATAAAACAACCTTGAAAGGGGTATTCTTTAGATGCAATCTCAAGATTCAGGCACAACACCTGAGAGGCTGGACAATCGCTACAGGTGCCTCAGTGCAGAAGACAGCTCCTTGGATTGTATACTTCTGCTCCCGAATATAAACTCCACGCAGGCGGAGCTGCAAGCAATAGCTAGTTCCTTATATTTATCAGCCTCCATGGCGCTGCGGGCGAGTAGCCAGCTGTGAGACAAGAGGCAGTGGGTTCGATCCCCGGACCGAGACCGATGTTTGTGTGATTCAAAAATATTTGTTTCAGGTCTGGGCGTTGTGGGTCTGTAGTCCCTCGTAGTTCTTCATACCCACGATACAGGTTTGACCTAGTGTGGGCTCAGAACTATGTGTGTGACGGTTGGGTGTATTGTTATTAATTGACCTATCTTCCTACTGGAAAAAATTATTACAATCAAACGTTTTATGTCTGATTCTTTTTTGTGGATATCTTCCTTGTTCTTGAAGACAAGACTATTAGAGGGGAAGAGAGGTTTTATAATAGATTAGATAGGGGATTAAAGTAAGGGATTAACGATTTTATTACTTTATGTGACAGTAACTTTTCCATGATTACTAAGTAATATTACGTTAATTATTTACGATGCTAGCCTAGTGTTTTGGAACGAACAAACTATTACTCACTAATAATGTTATAATCTAATAAGCTCCTTACAATTTATGCTACCTTGGTATTTACTACTACAAAACTCTCGAAGGATTGTTAATTGACATAAAAAACTACTCCATTTTGGCCAATTATTTTATTGTTGTAATACTAGCAAATACATTATTTGCTAAATAAATCTTTATTTCTTTTAGAACTTGCGGGAGAAAAACCACAAGTTCTTCTTAATACAATACTATATTATGATTTTTTTTTATTTCATGTCTCTTTATCATGTTTTTTTTATACAAAATAGAAGGCAAAGGTTCTCCACCACGCAGCCTTGTCTAACGTTATTTTTCAAATCTGGGCTGAAATCGAAAAGACTTCTTCTTTTATTTATTTGACAAGTCAGAGAAACCATGTCAAAAGACTAAGCTATGCCTGTGGTTTTATCAGAAATGAACGACTTTATAACTACTAGTACTTATATAATGGAAAAAATCACAGATAATTTATACAGAAAAGTACTAAATCACACAGCATTTGATTTCGTCTCTGGTAATTTGTCTGGTGGTAGAAACCATGCTGCTACTACGCTACCTGTAAAAGAAATATATCAATATTATAATATGACCGCATAGGAACTAGTTGCACCATGTCTCCTTAACCTAACACCATGGAGGTCCAATTCTGCTAAATTTGGTAGGGACCAAATTTCTTTCCCCTAATCACTTCCAAGGCATTCAGGTTACTTCTGGTAATATAATAGCTGTGGTGATGACTTACAATCAAATGCTCTAATTTATTATTATTTTCTGAAAAGGCTCTGGATTTGGTGCTACATATGGCTAATATACGAGTTCTTTAAAAGCTAATACTAACTTTAGACACTGTAATAACTAGGTGACCAAGCCCCGCTAGGCGTTTATTTTTTTCGGAATGATAATTATTTAGATGAACTTTAATAGAAAAATCTTATCTAAATACAATATTTCATCCAAATCGTTAGAGCCGTTTCCGAGATACGTGAAATATATACGAGAATTTGGTAGTTTAAAGTTATAAGATTTTAATTAAATCGTTATAATTATTATAAACTTACTGAACACCAACAATGACCAGAGGTAGAATGTGCCTTGGCAGTAATTGAATAACAGACTGCCCACCAAATTAATGCCTACAAACGCGCAGCTACGTCCGACCATTATACTAAGGCAGGTCGCCATTCCTCTGAAAAAAAAGGACAAGATGGTAAAACAGAATACTATATAAGGATTTTTAGAGATTCTGAAAATAAAGACTATCTATGTGACTGTCAATGTCTTTGGTACAGCAACTGTAAAGCGGTATATTATAGTAACGAGAACGAAGGGTAACGGGAAAAGAAGGAAAGGTCCTGCCTTTTCACCGGTTTTCGCAGAGAACAATTATGATGGTGAAACTTATAAACATAAGTACATAAAAACTTAAAAAAACAACTTCAAAACGAGAATCGCACAGCGTTTGTCTATTAAAGAGATTTTCCATTTTTCTCTCACATCTAGTCATAGGACTTTATTAAGTTGATATACTACCACGCTTGAAACCTATCAATTATAAGAAGAAAGTCAAAGTGATATTCAACAGAGTTTTTTTTATTCCGGTGCGGCAAAGTGACCACACTGCACCTGATGGTAAGCGCAGTGCCGTCCAGATTGAGTATCAAGTAGCGAGAGACAGTCCATCCTCCGCTACTCAACACAATCATGTCGGCCTGCTGTTTAGCTTCATATTTATAGATATTCATAATACTCTAGTCTCCACAAAATTCATGGTGCCAGATTGACACATGTTACTATAAAAGAACATCTATGCCTTAATACTAATAGTTAAACTCACCTATAAGAAGTAGGATATAGATCTACAAAATACGAAGCCAGAATCCCCATAGCAAGGCAAGTGCTGGTGAAGATGACGAAGAAAATCACACTAGATATGGTCTCCGGCGTGAGATTTAGCATAACGCCGGCCAAAGCCGAGGCGGATAAGACTGTCAAGAGTACGACCTTCCGTCTGTTCGGGAGATAGGATATGACGAAGTTCAGGAAGGAAAATATGAACTGGGATATGATGAGGGTATAGATGACGTTATCTTCTACATTTCCTCGGCATACATGTGTTGTCTGAAATCAAAATTCCAATTATGGACAGAAAATGAGATTTTGTGTCACCAAATTATTTATTTAGTAAAACAAGCCACTAGGGGCACTTTTTACATGTCAGGATTATATTCAAATCTAACTGGTGCAGGTTCGGAGAAACCCACTGGTTTGAGGAGAAGAACCAACAAACTTGGCTGTAGGTCTTTTGTATACTTTTGCCTTTTATCTTACTGTAATGCTGTAGCGATTACGTTTGATTATGTAACCAAATCATATAGTAAGGTGCCTACCTTATAGTTGTAAACATTTGGTTATATTAGCATCATAACCGTTGTAGATGGCGATTTGATAGGTAGTGCTTTAAATTAGTTGTTAATTTTGAATTGTTTTAAGGATCATATTTCAACCTTAGCAGCTAAAATCTTTATACATAATTAAAGTTAAGAATACTCACAACAGAAGAAGAATTTGATGAACCTTGGATAGGAGGATAGGCTGTCATCAAAGAGCAGATATTGCCCTCATCAGCATTATTCGACTCCATTGATATTCTAACCAGATTCAGGATCTGTGGCAGCCACATTAGGAAGCTGTTGTTCCTGTAAAGCAAGAAGTATGTATTTTAATAATAAATTTTATATATTGGCAAAGTTTTCCTAAAATGTAAACACTAAACGAGTGAAAACGCTACGAAAATTGTTAAAAAGTTTGTTACTAATAAAGCCAAAAGGGCTTGATTTAACAAAGCTGACGTATTCTATTAAACACTGTTTAGGATGAGTTGGTATGTAGGTACATCCAGTTGTTCATAACAAGACGATATAATGTATGGAACAATGTTGAAGCCATTGCCCTTTTATGCTAAGCTGTATGGACCATATTAAAATGCAGGTGAATATGAAATTTGATGGGACTCGATTAGATTTTAACTAAAAATTGTGAATTACATTTAGCCAGCTAATAAGGCTAATAGACTTTTACACATACACTTTCATTACACATAGCCCTACTCAGTTGTTGCCAATTGTAAGGCAAAGGTATAATAATTAGTGTTAAAATGGCTTGCCTTCATATTCTGCATACAGTAAAACCAGCTAGTAGCCAACTTTGTGCATGAATCGATGGGAAATACTATTGTCGCGCAGAACATCAGCTGGAAATAGCAGTTTAGTTATAATGACTTTACCAAAATCCTTACAGAGGCTTCTCCCCAATAAACCCCAATAAAGGCATCAACAATTCCTCTGACACTTCAAAGGCGGAGGTGGCTAGTTTCTATCACTTGGTCTGCTTGCTTATTTACCGGTAATTTCCAACACGAGGAGACTGCTCTTTATACAACTGCATTCTTATTTATTATTTCTACATGAAGCATCTCTAATAACTAAACAAATACTTTCATTTAAATATAAGCATATAAAACCTTCTCACGTGATGTACACGACGCCGACAATGTAGTAAAGTTGGAGACTTCGTCGAAGGTATGGCGCTCGGAAGAGCGGGGCACTCTGTTCCACAATAGCTCGAAGGACTGACATCGGCTTCTTGATTGTCTCGTCTTCTAGTATTAGTGATGTAATCTGGAATATATTGACGATGCTTTATTGAGTTTTTATTGTAAGGGTTATACCACTGACTCGCAGAAAACGGACGATTACTGCCTGTTATGTTTCGTGCAGCGAAATTTCTAGAGGCCTAAATCTTCTTCCCTTTCTTAATTTTCCATTCCTTTAGATTGGCAACGCACACATGATTCTTCTGGTGTTGTGGGTGTTTACGTGTAGAGAAGACCAATTACGAGTATCCGATCCATTTGTTCTATTACCAGCCCTTGCTATGAAAAAAATACAAGGCTGGTAGGTTAACTAGGCTAGAGATTACATTCTCTTTCTAATCGGTCCAGTTATTTTTCAATTGCTCTTCTCCTTGCCCGTCCCGAAGATCACGATTCCTCTACTTTCTATTTCAGATTTTACATTATTAGCTTTTTCCAGCCCAGTTCTTATCGTAGCACACATACCAGCATTTGACGGTTGTTCGTAAGTTCTCTCGTCAATTAACTAATTATTTACTCACCATGTTGAACTTCCATCAGTATTTTGACTTATTAAAAGATCAATACAGGTTTTATTAATCATTAAACCAGTTATAACATAACTTACCCTCAATTCCTTCTTTGTACCCCTATTATTAACAGCGTGGATCTTTTTCAAAACTTCTAAGGCTTCTTCTTTTCGCCCACAGTTAAACAGGAACTTTGGGGATTCGTAAAAAAAGTAAATGGCTATTGCTCCAAGTCCAGAAGGCAAAGCTAAGACAACTATCAGCACCCTCCAGGGTCGGTAGACAATACCCAATAACGGGACGTCGATTTCTATGTCCAATTTCAGAGTAGGGTACGCAAGTACTGAAAAATACAGATGAAACGTTATGATTGAAATAACAAAGCTGAGGACTTGGATTGACTAAAGAGGTTTCTAAATTCCATATGCATAGGCTTTGGTTTTTATTCATGCGCATGGCCGTAGGGTAATTTAAAGCAGGAATACACGAGGGCATAGTGTAAGCTATGTAGCCTACCCTAGAAATATTATTGCACCCAAAGAATCAGGGACTACACTCGACTATTTAATTATACACTGTTGAATTTGAAGTACCAGAAATATTAAAGACAGTTACGAAAAAGTCTGCTTTCCATTAATTGCTCTATGAAGACTTTTAAATGCTAATTACAACATATTTCAAGTGTATTCCTGGCTGTTCGTCTGTTCTGGCAAGTCGCATTCTAGAGTCAGTTGGTGAATATCCACCTACTTTAAGCTGGCACAATTCTTAACAGTAGAGACCGGCAAATAAGGATACCGCCCATGAACAACATTATTAACAGACCAATCATCATATTTTGCTTGCTCTGTTGTTACCATCAGATGCAACTTGCAGTATTAATATAAAGGACTACAATAAAGATAACTTTACAATAGAGGCTACAAATTAATACTAACTTGCTCCTGTAGCTGGGGACAGCAGTAGAAGACAAGTCATCAGGAGCATATATTTGCTTCTCACTTGTTGGACACATGACTCGCCCACCAATGTATAGGTAGCGGAGTTGGCTGAACACGAACTGCAAAATTAACCATTTTCAAACATAGAGGCTCAAATTTAAATTGAACAATTGCGATAAGATGAAGGAGTGCAATAAAAAGAAATCGTACTGCTTTGGTTTACCTAGAAATTGTGACGTATGTTATGTTATGACAATTAACGTGGCGCAGTGTGCAAGTATTATATCTGTAATATGACAGGCTGCGTGTACGATCCACAAATATTTGCTTGAGATCTGGGTGTTGAGGAGTTCTTGATACTCATTAGGTATACAAATTTGGCCGAAGTTGGAAAATTATATGTTTTATTTATTCTGGCACGGCAAAGCTTACCTGTGGTAAGCTCAGTACCGTCCAATTAGAGTATCCAGTAGCGAGAGACAATCTATCCTCCGATACTCAACACAATCATACCGTATTGCTTCTTCACATTACGCCATGGACAAGAATATTTTGTAATTTATTAACGCCTATTTCAATTGATATAGCAAAATTGCAGATAAGGAAAACTTCTAATGTTTCAATAAAGGCGTTTTCAACGGGTTTGCTATGATTTTGATGATGATATGGTCGCTTTTTATAAATGAATTTACATTATTTCTAATGTTTCATTGCATTTATAGGCGTTTATTATCGCCTTATTGGTCGAGTGGCAGCCTGTATAAGTTAAGTCGTAGGTCCAAATCTCAGGACCGCCGATCGCAATTTGTGTTTGTATTTTTAATTCTCAAAATGAATTGTCTGAGATTGGACTTAACGTTTATTTAATTATTTTTATAAACATAACTGTTCAACAATCGTCTTCCCAATCCAATAAAACTGACCTACAGTACAAGGTGAGTGGTATTTTGTATTAAAACAATCAATAATACAAAGGGTTCAGTTCAGTTCAGGGTACAATCAATATTGGATTTTTCTACCATGGCATTTAAATCAACTGATTTAGACGATTCTACTATCGTAGAGCGTTTCCAGCGTTTCCACGCTGTTAATAGTGTAAATAGTAGGTAATAGCTAAGAATAGTGTAAACTGAAAACTTTATAAAATAATCAAATGAAAGCCTATCTTTGTAGACATTTATACAAATTACATAGTAAGAATTAAATAATCCATAGCAGCCTGTGAATTGTCTACGACGAAACGGTCGGGCAGTATGTAAACAGTGTAGACTTTAAGGTGGTGCGATTGCTCCGAGCGCATTGATAGGAGGGAGAGGGACGCCGAAATCAAATGAATGAGCAGAACCTTGCTATGTCAAGTGCAGCAGACTCCACTGTGCTTGCAGACACACGCGGATATTTGGTAGGTATATCTTCTAATGTATAAGGATAAGCAACTGCATAGTATAGGAACACTAAGGTTTTGGATTTAGATAGGCACCACATTGAGGTCGCGCACCACCATATGATAGGGCTGCTACTGGCTTTATAGAAATTAGCATTAGACCTATGTACAATTACTTCTTAAGACTTTATGACCTTGACGATTTGAACGCTGACCATTCCATACGAACAGTGACCAAAGTGGAAATTTCGGGCCTCCGAACTCCAGCGTTTCTATGTTTTTTATTTCCATTTTTGTTAGTAAATTTAAAAGTGTCTAGACCCCTCTAGTAAGAATGCCATAACATTTCTTTTAGTATAAGATACACGTGAATAGAATTATTATTTTTTTTTATATAATTTTCCTTTAACATTACTACTTTTTTATATTTTTCATATTAATTGATGACACAGAAATTCTGTTAATACTGTAAGTATCTTAATGAAACCATACTTAACATATATTTAATAGCGATTGGGTCAGCGGACCTCTAAGAAATATCTTGGAACCGGACATAACATCACTATTTGCAAAACGGCCGACCTTAATTTAGCAATATGTACAAACGAACTCTTGTTTCCCACCCGATACGATATACTTAAAGCTTCCATTAGAATTTATTGACAATAATTAACCTTCACGTCTTTATATTAGCTCAACAAACGCATGACTTGTTTTGATTGGAGGAATGATAAAGAGTTTCATTTAAAAATCAAGACGCCGTTTAATATAGTTTTTGCGCGCAGCTTTGCATGCGTGCTTACGTTTATCGGCACCGTATGGGACCCTGCTCTAGAGCAATGGTACCCAAAGTGGTCTATATCGACCCTTGGGGCTCGACTACCTATGAGGGGTTCATGTGAGCGAATTAATTATGGTTTATGGGATATAATCGGGGTCCACACCTCCTACCTAAACCTCACTAAATTTATGCCAAATATTGAAATTTTTATATCAAAGCACCATCCCCCCCCATTCTTCATTCATCCCCCCACTAGAAAATTTTTATTTATTGATTTTATGTAATACATCGGTACTTAATTTTATTTTGGTATGTTTTAATTTCGGTTTCTTCTGCATCTCGCTACAGTTATAGCCTATTGATTATTTTTCAAAAATACAATATTTGCTAAGCAGGGGGTCTATCCAAAACCGAAAAACATGGCAAGGGGTCTAAGAGACAAAACGTTTGGGGAACTCTGCTGTATAGAATAAATAAGTACACGCAACACTATGAAAATATTTTGACAGCACGAGAATCAAAAATCAAAATCAAAACTAAATATTTATTGAATCCATGAAAAGCTATACTTTATTTGCATTGAGTCAATCTTTTTTACTCTACTGCCAGTTCGGAATGCAGTTTTGCTAGAGAAGAACGGGCGAGAAACTGTAGTGTTGCTCCTTTCGAACAATGATTAACAATATTTGGTCATAGAATTAATAATTAGAACCCATAACCATATATTTCTGGGATAAAATATCTAAATGCACAAATCGCATTAAATCTCTTGCGTAGCTTAAAATACATTTGCGGATGCTGTTCCTTTATTAGACTAGTTAAAAAATACAATAGTAAAAAGTCACTCACAAGATAACCGACAGGAATTTCGCCAAGCCCAAAAACAGCCAATGGGAAGACAGACTGCCAACACAAGCCAAAATGAAGGACATCATCAGCGGCATTACTAGCGCAAACTTTCTTCCTTTTGTATCAGAAACATATCCCCAGACGTAGGAAACCAGTAGTATTCCTGAAAAAAAAAACAAATATTTATTGAATCTGTAGAATGTATACATTATTTAGATTTAGAAATTTTTTTACTCTACCACCAATTCAAAAGCTGATCTGAAATAAAATATTTACTATTGTCTTTATTTATACCCTTTGTGGGTAGACGACCATGTGGTCTACATGATAGAATTAAGTCAACAGTTCTCATAGATATGGAATGCCAGAATACAGATCATCAATCCCAAAGGTTAAGTGTGTTTTGCGGGGTCGTGATCACCTGATCAGGTTACTTATTATGAAACCTTTTTAGAATAAACCAATGATAACATTTTCGGACTTACCGACAAAAGGCAATGAACTTAGTATCCCAGTCTGCCTAACAGTGAGATTTAGGTCACACGCAGCCGCTACCACTAGGCTGAATCCAAACAGGTCCACTCCTATAGCCAGTAGAATTAGAGAACAGGTAATTGCTAGAAGATAGTTGTATAGACCGTTACCTGCAACAAAATACGGTTCTATAAATCCAGAAGAATATTTTGGAAGTGGCACGAAAAAAACTATACCGGGTGTTGCAGAAGGGGGGTACTAACGAAAGCACCATGTATAGTCAGTGATTAGAAACTTATTAGCAAGGTTAAAAAACGAAAATTTTGTTTTTTTTCTTGTAATTTTTGTAGCACCATCTTAAAATGTGATTGTTACTTTTCATACTCTTGATAAAGCGTCCACCAGCCATATTAGTTTGCTAGTATTTATCATTGGCTTCAGGGACCATAAAATGCATAATTTCAAATTACAGTTACTTAGCGAAGATGAAGTTTACGAGATTTTCATATTTGTTGATAATTTACTAATCCAACTCTATGGTGCTTTCACTAGTACCTCCCTTTGGAACACCTGTATAATAGTTATTAATTCATAGTTATAATATATAAAACTACCTACCACCTACCTAACCACTATGCCGAAAATCATGTCGATCCCTTTCTAATAAAAAAAAACAAAAGACTATCCCATGGGAACCGTAAATTTTTCCGTAATAATAAGTAGCCTATCATTAGCGCGATTCAATGATCTGACAGTATTCTAAATTTCAGGAGGTTGATTGGACCTACAGACAGACAAAAATATATACGTTTTCAGAATCCGGATCATTCAGCCATAAAATGAACATTTCACGCAGTTTCGGGTATTATACTCAAATAATAAATGTACAGACGCTACAGATTTATAGATATGTACAATGTTTAGTTACAAAATCTATCTGCAATAGAATAAACAGTTTAATAAGTCTTCCATCTCATTTCTACATTACGATCCTCACAAAATGCAATAACACTGATAGAAGCTAGAAAACCAATTTTTGATGGAACTGATAACAGTCTTACATCACCTATGAGCAGTGTGGAGTAAGTTGTACTGACAGTTCAATCAATTTAAAAAGCGGTGGGCGAAATCGTTTGCAGACTAAACATGAAGAGTGTTTGCAGATTTATTCATATTATTTATTGTGGAATGGTTAACATAGTTACCGATACAGTTTCAAAAACATCCAAGATTTAAAATTTGTATATGAATTGGATTTATAATAAAATCACTGTGTCGTGACTGAGATTATTCTGAAGGTCATGTGCAAAAGTAGTAGGTACTGCATAAAGAAACGGTATTTGTTTGACTATTAAATGGCGTTTACAATCCAGCATAACTATTATATTGGACGAGTTTAAGTTTGAGTAACGATTTTCAGGTATATGTTTTGAGTGCTTTACACCTGGCTTCTCCAATAGCCCTATAGTGCATTATTTTCTCCACCATTTTGCTATGCATGGAAATGGAAATGTATTTCCAACTCCTCCCTATTTTTCTGCTTGATTATTATAATTAGCGTATAATATCAGATTCCAATCTCTTAAGCCTTTGGTAGCTCGGAAGCTACTGTATTAAGAAAAATGAATGTCACTACCTATACTGGCTTACAGTGGTGATTGTGTTGATAGTCTCTTCAAACTTATTATTGACTTCTGCTTAATGACTATTCTTAACCTTATCACCTTCCTTTCCTTTATCACCAGATTTAACAAAGCCTAGTTTCTGCATTTATAAAGTTTAATGTGTTTATTATCTAAACAAATTGTTATATTTTAAGTATCCCTCACTAGATGGAACTAAACTGGACGTTTCGTCATCGATCTTTTATCCTAAACCTTTGAAAAATTCCCAAAAATATCTAAATACTTTTTGATTCGATCGAAGCCTAGTAAGGACCCACTAACGAAATAAGTATCAGATTTAATATTGCCGTTTCTCTAAACGCGATCTCCTCAAACATCAAAGCAATAAAGATCGATCATTAATCTAACACAATTCATCCGACCTTGGACAATTTTGGTCCCTAATTCAAACTCATTGAGCGCTGAAACATATTTATCAAGACAACAAATATTCCATAGTGAAGTTCGCAACAGTCTTAATAGATACAAGAGTAGATCTAATATTAGAGAAGAACAGAGGTGATTACTAGTATTTGAATATTAAAGCTTCGGTGTTTTTTTAAAGCCTTCTCAAATCGGTGGCGAATAAATTATTATAATAATAAGGTTGAAGGAAGGGGACTGCTAGTTAGCATTTGGATAATAAACTGACCGTAAAACTCCTTTAAAAATTGCAGAAAATAATTACTGAAATTATCCTTATACTCTAAGTCTTTGATAGATTTGTTGTGACACCTGAAAATTTGACCAAACAAATATTTATTATTCTGGCTCGGCAATGTGATCACACTGCACCTCATTGTAAGTGCAGTGCCGTCAAATTAGAGTATCAAGTAGCGAGAGACAATCTGTCCATCTTCACACTACGTCTAAAAGACCCAGGATCATAGGAAGGAGGGAACACGGTAGTTAACAAACTGTTCCACAGTTGGAAGGTGCGGCGAAAATACGAATTTGCGAACCTCTTGGTACAGGACGGGGTAGTAGACTCCACGAAGCTGTGGCTTCGAAAAATCAGATTATTTTGAGAAAAAATATGGGGGGAACATACATCAAAAAATAAATATACGCCTCGCATTGAGAAGCTCCTCTTTTTCACTTCAGTTAAAGTAATATTTGCAGCAACACGTCGACAATGAGACAATAATATATTTACTAAGAATGTCGATGAACATGCGTTTGTCAGTAACGGGTAAGCACATACATTCAATTAAATAATCGATAACATACACGAATTGATTAACGTAAATTAGTCCAGATATAAATTTGTGATTCGTTTATGAAGCCTCACAAAAGTTCGAATAATGTTGCGAACCTTTAAACTTGATACAATCAAACCAAACGAGATTGAAAAGACAATGCCAAAATTAGAATCAAAATCTGTATATATAAAAAAAGAAACTGACTGACTGATTGACTGACTGACTGACTGACTGACTGATCGATCAACGCACAGCCTAAACGGCTGGGGTTAGAGACTTGAAATTTTGACAGTAGGTACCTTTTATCACGTAGGCATCCACTAAGGAAGGGTTTTTGGAAATACCACCCCTAAGGGGGTAAAATAGGGGATGAAAGTTTGTATGAAAATCCGTCATTTTTGAAGTTAAATTCATGAAAATTAGTATTTGGCATTTTAGTTAAAAATAAAAAATATATGTTTCAGGATTTTTGGAAATTCCGCCCCTAAGGGGGTAAAATAGGGGATGAAAGTTTGTATGAAAATCCGTCATTTTTAAGTTAAACGCATGAATATTGGTATTTTGTATTGTATACTTTTTCTCCCAAACATGACCTCCACGCGGGCGGAGCCGCGAGCAACATCTAGTTATGAATAAATCTTATGCTCTAGTACACAGTATTTTCATATTAAACATTACCAGTTCTATTAAGTGCTTCTTCGAAAGGTACCGGTGCGTCTTCTGATTTTCCGTTCTCGTCCATTGTCAACACAGAACATACAGACGTGCGAGATCTCTAATTTACAAAACCGTACTGAATCATTCAGTCTGAATGAAAGCTGTGCCATGTGAGTTTATAGCACCGTGCGTACGATCGGATGAAAAACCGCTGAAGGAAAATCTATATTTATTCAAGTATTTATATGTTCAATTCAACTACATAATATATTTTTAATCATAATCATGGTAGCAGCGAGAGCCTGGTTGTTAGCGGGCTGTCGAGACGAAAGTTTCGTATGAACGAAACCAGCCCAAATAGTATATGTGTATTCATTGTTAAATATCGCTTGCTTCACGCTGAAGGAAAACATCGTGAGGAAACGTGCATACCTGAGAATTCTCATAAAAATTCGAAGGTAAGTAAAGTCTTAGCATTAGGCCAGCGTGGTGGAATAAAGCCTATCGTTAGTAGAAGAGGCCCGTGCCAAGCAGTGCGACCCTGTTTATACCGGGCTAGTATTAATGTGTTATTATTATAATCATGGAAGCTTACGAATGTACAAATCGTGATAATTACGTCCTGTTCCAACATTTTTTTTAAATAAAATAATACATACATATACACTCACGCCCGCATCCCATGGGGGTAGGCAGAGACTATTGACTGCCACAAGCTACGATCCTGACACACTTCTTTCGCCTCTTCCACAGTCATACATCTTCTCATACATTTTAGACGGTTGGAGGTACTTCTGATTTGCCCTTTTAGGAGAAGATCGTTTATTTGATAAAATAATAACAAAAAATATATGATGTACATCCTAAAAACGGATATATTCACATTTTCATTACATTAACAAAAAACATAACCCCTTTGCTTCGCCGTAGGTAATGAGAATAAAGGAACAAATATCATCATAGGCTGGTTTGCGCGGTAACAAACAGCTAATAATCTAAAGATATCCTTTACGATCTTTGTAAGATGATTCAACTTCCGCGATATTTTTTTTTATCCTGGCACGGCATTGTGACCACACTGCACCTAATGGTAAAAGCCGAATTAGAATATCGAGCAGTGAGAGACAATCTATCCCCGATATATATATAATACATAGTTAGAAATATTATGAATACAATCTGCATTAGACTAAAAGGGACGCATTATTCACTTTTAAACCATTTATTTGCCACAGTACATAAAATAAAACATAGAAGGTACAAGTAAAATAGCAATATATATGTGGCGAGGGGCTAATCCAGTGTATACACTGTTTTTCAGTTGGCTCCTCGCAACTTTCTACGACAACAGGTTAAGAGTGCGCGCAGGTATAGGTAAAATACACACAAAATAAATATAAATAAAACAATACTAGTACATTCGAACGACAATAAAATAAAAATACAGAAAATCGGACAGATTTAAAAAAAACTGATCTTACATGTAATATAACAGCCAAAAAAAATTAATTGTAATAATACTAACGGTTGCGGTACGGACTGCCAAGACGAAAGTCGTATGTTCGAAACCCAAGTGGCATACACCTCAGACTTTTCTAAAGTTACGTGTATATTAAATGTTAATTATCGCTTGCTTTAACGGTGAAGGAAAACATCGTGAGGAAACCTGCATATCTGAGAATTCTTATACGAATTTCGAAGGTATGTGAAGTCTATCAACCCGCATTAGGCCAGCGTGGTGGACTAAGGCCTAACCCCTCTCATTAGTAGAGGAGGCCCGTGCCCAGCAGTGGGATAATGTTTAATACAGGGCTAGTATTACTTTATTAATACTAACATGCCAAATTTAATAATAATAATAACAACAACAACAATATGACAGCTTAAAAATAAGATTAAGCATAGGTACATAGAAGAAGACTCGCATAATTAGGAAAACTAAGTTTGGTACTATATTCGTAGCTTGACACAGATAGGAAATAAAATATAAACATACATATATAGTTATCAAAAAATTACTATCGAATATATTGGGTTTATGAAACCTAGCGTTTTTCTGTCCCAATATACGCTGCTCTAAATACAACTAATAAAAATTTCATGATAAAGACGTAAGTACAACTTTATTTCGTGTACATGGATAATTCTTTATACATGTATATACTGGCGGTATGAGGGAAGCATTCAATGTATACGGAAATAGAAATGTCTTCAAAACACGATGGCACCTTGCCAATCAGGAACGACTATAGGGTTTTCTTTTGCGAGTTTAGTTATATTTTCTTTTTCATTTCAAGGTCAGACCCATGACAGTGATTGTGAATTACCTTCTAAATCTTCGAATAATATAACGAGTATTTATAACCGACTTCAAAAAGAGAATGATGATATTGTCTTTCATAAGTATGTTAGACAATATCATCATTATCATCAATAGAGCAGCGATAGCCTAGTTGGTTGCGGTACGGACTGCCGAGACGCAAGTCGTAGGTTCGAAACCCAAGTGGCATACACCTCTGACTTTTCTGAAGTTATGTGTGTATTAAAATGTTAATTATCGCTTGCTTTAACGGTGAAGGAAACCTGCATATCTGAGATTTTTTCGAAGGTATGAGAAGTCTGCCAACCCGCATTAGGCCAGCGTGGTGGACTACGGCCTAACCCCTCTCATTAGTAGAGGAGGCCCGTGCCCAGCAGTGGGACAATGTTTAATACAGGGCTAGTATTATTTTATTATTATTATTAAGTATGTTAGACGATATCTCTACCAAATATGGACAAATTATAATGATTATTTATGTATTTTATGATTTCTTCGAGGATGTTTTAAACAGACGGGCACGAGGGAAAATATAGTAATTTTTCAATAAATATCAACAAATGCAATTCGAGTTATGAAGTCTTCCTAAGGTTTAGTCATTATGTTACACATAAAGTTAGAAAGTAATTTAGTGACGAATAAAAAATATTTATTTAGACAGCGTCCGTGGCGCAACGGGGAAGTAGCCGGCTGTGAAACAAGGGGCCGGGGGTTCGATTCCGGCACCGAGACAGATTTTATATTTATGTGTATTTATTTATTGATATCCTTGTAGTCATCCATCGAACACGATTCCTAGGTTATGGATTTATTCATTTCCCATTGTAGAAGACTAAATCACAATGGCCTATTATGGAGACGATATAATTATAACTAATCAGCAAAGTTTCGAAGATTTTAGCGTCCCATGACAGTCACCAGAATAATTCCCCTTCTATAATGGGATGCATACTGACAGGCCCCGGGACGCTGCCTTATGACTTTTAATTCTGTGTTCGGTGTTCACAATACAAATGGGTACAAACATGCATCATCCGACGAGCATCTGTATTGCACGTAGCTTATTTTTTTTTTGGGATAACACACTCCACAGCTCCCTCTGATGTTATTCAAAGGCTTTGTAAACAACTATTTGAATTGCATACTTTTATTAAAAGAAACGCACGTAGCTTAGTTCAAGTCTGTTCCAGAATGTAGAGCGTAGAAGTGGTACCACAATACAGTGGCTCGTTTCAATATGTCAGGTCTCAGGGTAAGCTGAAGCCATAGCTACTTCGGACAGATATGGTTCTCATAGGCGCAGCGTCACTACGATCGACCCATTTCTGGGCTGTAATGCACTAAACTGTCAATCCACTGTATATTCAAGTGTACTGCACGCTGTACGTCTACAGTATTAATAAACAGTACGTCTAACATTAATGAGCCGGATGGACTGGGTTAGCACCACTGTTTCTGAGAAAAATGTAAAGAAGCTTGTTTTGTGGTAAACAAGATGATTATTCCAGCGCCTAGTGTTGTGTCTGCGCAACACTCACGATGAAAGATTGCTATTACTAAATATTAAGGCGTTGTATTTATTTGTAAGTATAAATTGTGCAGAAGATAACTGATAAGTAATAACATATCAATCAATATATTAGTCTCCGTAGCTGGCTGTGAAAGGCAGTGGGTTCGTTTCCCGCAGCGAGAATTTTTTTGGGGGACCGTAGTCCCTCGTAGTTGTTGATACCCACGATACAGGTTTTACCTAGTGTGGGGTAAGAACTATATGTACGACTGTTAGGTGTATTTATTTATGTTGTATTTAATATACAATAATATTGACTGCCTTGGTAGCGCAGTTGTAATTGCGCATGCGTTACAACCGCTGTGCTGAGGTCTCGGGTTCGATCCCCGGGTCGGGTAGTGATATTGGGTTTTTCTATCTAGAAATTCTTAGTATTAGCCCGGAGTCTGGAACCTGTGCCCGGTATGGCGATAGGCTCGCCCCCAATCACATTATGGGACCGAAATTCAGCGAAAAGTGGGTGTACTGGTTACACCTCTGCCTACCCCTTCGGGGATTATAGGCGTGAGTGTATATGTATAAGTATACAATAATATTATCGTTCTGGTATTGCCACTTTAGCGATTTCGTTACCAGATTTAGGGGATTTCACACGTCTATGGTAAATAGGCTGCTGCCAAATATGTGATAAGTCCCAATATACATCCTGGATGAGCAGACACAAATGATGGAGTACCTCGGGAGCCAGTAAGTGTAATGTTACTAGGACAATGTTTGGTCAAAACCGGCCTCAGAACGATAATTAATGTTCCATGCTTGTCTCCATGGGAATAATTAGATTGAATGTCTAAACGGAAGGATTCCGAATTTCTAATGGCGCATTGTGGGTTAGAGTAGTTATTTAATCACCATGAAGGAAGTAATGATTTAGGTTCGTCGATCTTAACGTATCGGTAGGTGAATAATGGATTTACGCTGTCGTCTTCATAATGTGTTGTGTTATTCTTTTACTAGAATAATAATAATAATGCTAGCCCTGTATTAAACAATGTCCCAATGCTGGGCACGGGCCTCCTCTACTAGTGAGAGGGGTTAGGCCTTAGTCTACCACGCTGGCCTAATGCGGGTTGGTAGACTTCACATACCTTCGAAATTCGTATAAGAATTCTCAGATATGCAGATTTCCTCACGATGTTTTCCTTCACCGTCAAAGCAAGCGATAATTAACATTTTAATACACACATAACTTGAGAAAAGTCAGAGGTGTATGCCACTTGGGTTGAAGATACGACTTTCGTCTTGGCAGTCCGTACCGCAACCAACTAGGCTATCGCTGCTATTATTAGAATAACTTGCCTCAAAACAATAAATAGGTACATTATTAATAATGCCAGACCTGTATTTAAACTTATCCCATTGCTGGACACAAGTCTCCTCTACTAATAAGAGTTAGGCCTTAGTCCGCCTCGCTAGCCTAATGCGTGTAGGCAGACTTCACATACCTTTGAAATTCTTAAATATGCCAGTTTCCTCAGGATGTTTTCCTTCACCGTTAAAGCAAGCGATAATTAAAAATTACGTACGTAACTCTAGAAAAGTCAGAAATGCCATTTGGGCTGGTATTGAACTTACACCTTTGTCTTGTCAATCCGTACTACTCCCAACTAGGCTATCACTGCTTTATATGAATATTATTAAACTTTTATAAATCTAAAAATTAGATACGTGTGCTTTCGATTTCAATTGTAGTCTAAGACGCTGATGAAAATTACGATATGTGATTTTAGGCTGGACCCAACTATACTCCGAGGTTTAATTTTTATCCTGGCACGGCAAAGTGACCACACTGCACCTGTTGGTAAGTTCAGTGCCGTCCATTGAGAGTATCAAGTAGCGAGAAACAATGTATCCCTCGCTACTCAACACAATCATGCCGGCCTGCTTCTTCACACTACGCCATGGGGCAAGAAGGTGAAGATGCCGGCTAAACATTCTACCGCATTTCTAGACCCTGACAAGAACCGGATGTTTACGGTGTACGGTGGTCACTATCTGGGCGCATATGAATATCCTACCACAAGCAAAAAAAAATATTTGCGTCAACAAACAAATAAATTCTTGAAAAATATAAAATCAAAGTAGTGTTAGGAACATCAACAAAACTATGCAAGATGGATATTTAAAAGGCACAAATACAATGTTTATAATTTATTGATTGATTTACACGGCACTGTTACACATCTCAGTGCTTAATATTAACACACACGCATGTCAGGATTCACTTAAGGCTTCTCTTTATAATTAATCTACCAGCATTACCCTCTAAGCTGAACTACGCGGCCATTGAACTGTTAACAACTACTTACTGCCCCACGAACAAATCACGAATATCCTGGCTATCACCTAGTCTACTTCAAAAGACAACTGAACCAACTGAACCCCGGAGCGCGGAAGGCACTCCGTTTTATATTAAACATTTACTACTCCCACTTTGGTTGTCATTATTAACTACCCCCAACTCGTCTCCTAAATACCTCCGTTATACCTTCGGTATTTCTAATAATAGGAAATATCCTAATAGTTGGTAAATTTTATTTTTGTATAATATGGCCTGTTTTACTTAGGGATTGTTTTCTAATTATAGAATTTTTGGAATCGCATCACTAGTTCTAAAGTTTATCTTTTAATATCTAAACACATAACCTTTTTATAGCATTAGACTGCCGACTTGAAATCGAACCCGGAACCGCACAGTACACAGTCGAAGTTCGTTATACTGTATAAGGCATTTACAGTATTTACATTTACAATTGTTTACCGCATCTAGCTTCCGTGAGAACACAATATATTATCTAAGGAGACAAGTGCGTCAACATTGATAAGTCAGAGTAAATATTTTCATGAACAGAAAGGAATTGCAATTTCTAAGAAGCGTATCGCCTTTTAGCAGACAGACTAGTTGGTTGCGGTACGGCTGTCAAGACGAAAGTCGTATGTTCGAAACCCAAGTGGCATACACCTCTGACTTTTCTAAAATCACGTGTATATATACTCAGCCTGTTGCCGTCCACTGTTGGACGTAGGCCTCCCCAAGTGAACGCTAACCATCCCGGTCTTGGGTAGCCCGCATCCACCCGCTACCCGCCACCTTCTTCAAGTCGTCGGTCCATCGTGCACGTTGGCCTAAACGCGGTCTCCACTCCAACACATGTCTGCTCCATCGGCCATCTGTCCGTCTGCAGACGTGACCAGCCCACTTCCACTTTAGCGTGCTAATTTTGCGAGCAATATCTATGACTTTGGTTCTCTGGCGGATGACTTCATTTCGAACTCTATCCACCAGAGAAACCCCAAGCATTTCCCGCTCCATAGCACGCTGAGCGACTTTAAATTTATGGACCAGTCCATTTGTGAGTGTCCACGTTTCAGCCCCGTAGGTCATTACGGGTAGGACGTACTGGTTAAAAACTCTTGTTTTTAAGCATTGAGGGATCGACGACTCAAACAGGTTACGTAGTTTACCGAATGCCGCCCAGCCCAAACGAATTCTTCTATCTGCCTCTTTCTCGAAGTTGTGCTTGCCTAGTTGGATTATCTGGCCCAAGTATACGTACTCTTGCACAACCTCGAGAATGGCATCACTCACGGCGACGGGTCTCGAGAGGACGTGACCGTTAAACATGACTCTCGTCTTGTCAAGGTTCATCCCGAGACCTATCCGTTTTGAAGAACAGTTAAGGCTGTTCAGCATGTCTTCCAAATCCTGCAGAGTGTCAGAATCACGTGTATATTCATTGTTAATTATCGCTTGCTTTAACGGTGAAGGAAAACATCATGAGGAAACCTGCATATCTGACAATTCACACAAGAATTTCGAAGGCATGGAACACAACCAACCCGCATTAGGCCAGCGTAGTGGACTATGGCCTAACCCCTCTCGTTAGTAGAGGAGTCCCGTGCCCAGCAGTGGGAGACTGTTTAATACACGGCTATTATTATTATTTTAATATATATCGCTTTTTCCATTACTAACGAACAAACGAATTGTAAGAGGACCAACCTCATATTCAATTGACACTGCAAAGGAATGTTGATCGAATACAAAGTCGGTATTCATGTCATTTAGGAATGCGTTTTATATCCTGTCTTTTAATTAAAATTCAATTTCATTGCAATAAAATATCACGATTGACGTATTTCAACTGTGATATTTTTGAGATAAACTTTTATTGAAAATATAAAATTAATTACTTTTTAAATAAAAATAAAACCGCCTTCAAAAAAACCCAGACACAACTAAAAATAATTAGTTACATTTCAATTAATTACATACAATTTAAAGCAATTATTTTTGGAGCCGGTGCCGGTGTTGTTTTCTTTACTTTGAGATTCATAAAAACCAAGTATGGATCTATTTTATATTTTTTTGTATGCCTGATTATTCTGTTTTTTTCCATGTTTTGGCTGGCACCGACGCCAAAAAATCCATTCAAATTTTATGTAATTAATTCTCAGCGTTGTCGGTAAATTGTATGCAAAGATTTTGAGCACACGAGTGATGAATGAAAGTGAAGAAAAAATATGGGATGTACAAGCAGGATTTAGATGAGGAATGGGTTGCACTGATCAAGTCTTTTCCACAAGGTGCATTGTAGAAAAACACTTAGCTAAGTTTAATAGGTGTACTGTGGCTTCGTAGACTTGGAAAAGGCTTATTATCGTGTGCCGAGGGATGAAATGTGGTCAACACTGTCACTGACATATGGGATTGAGAGCCGCCTAGTGAGTGCTTTGAGGTCCTTGTACAAAGACTCAAAAGCCTGTATAAGGGTAAATGGAGCGCATTCAGACTGGTTTAACATTTCAAGAGAGTACGGAGTATGTGTAGAGTCACCCTTGCTGATCGTATGAGGAATAGCGTGATAAGAGATCGTTGTGAGTTGAAGAATGATGTGGTGACTAAGATAGAAAGAGGTATTCTGAGATGGTTTGGCCATATGGAGAGGGTGGATGAAAGGCGATTTATGAAAGGTATTTATCGTGCGAATGTGACTGGAATAGTGGGTAGAGGGCGCCCGAAGAGAACTTATTTCAATCGAATAAACGTCTTTTCCTAAAAGGGCAAATCAGGAGTACCTCCAACAGTCGATAATGTATGAGAAGATGTATGTCCGGTTTTTGTCGGGGGTCTGGAGTTGGGGTACAATGGCCATTTTGCGGCCTTCTTAGTACTCTGACACTAGACCCTCGACCCCTTCTTCACCTTCTTGCTCATGGCGTAGTGTGAAGAAGCAGGCCGGCATGAGAGTGTTGAGTAGCGGGGATAGATCGTCTCTCGCTACTCAGTACTCTATTTGGACCGCACTGCGCTTACCATCAGGTACAGTGCGGTCACTTTGCCGTGCCAGGATAAAAAAAAAAAAAAAAAATAAAATAATATGAATGTGGAAGAGGCGAACGAAGTGTGTCAGGATCGTAGCTTGTGGCAGTCAATAGTCTCTGCCTACCCCCATGGGATACGGGCGTGAGTGTATATATGTAATTAATTTATGTAAATGTAACCAATTATTTTTTGCTTTTTAGTTGTGTCTGGGTTTTTTTGAAGGCGGTTTTATTTTTATTTAAAAAGTAATAATTTTTTTTTTGCTTTTTAGTGGTAAAAATATAAAATAGGTACGTTGGATAGAGTACCTACCAAAAGAAAACACCACTGAAAAAGTCACAGAAAAGCAAAATTCGCATTTTCGTATATTCGGACAACATATTTTTTCAAGTTATTTTGGCTTTAAAACCAAACTACTCAACCGATTTTGATAAAAATTCTATGGGACCATTCTGGAAGTATATTCTCTGTTATAAAAGAAGAATTTTCCAAATGGGTCAATATATAACGGAGTACTGAGGTAATAAACATAAAAAAAATACACGTCGAATTGAGAACCTCCTCCTTTTTTTGAAGTCGGTTAAAAACAGTGTTATTCAATCAGATTCGTTAGTTTACTTCCATGACACATAATATATTAAGCATTTACATTATAAAGTAAAAAATAAGCTTCCAAAGACGAAATCCCAGTTAGCCTTGACAAAAAATATATACGGTAATTACAGAAAAATCACTTATGATTATATAAAAAACAAAAAAAAATAAGTATATTTTATAGCATTTAATTGATAATGTTGTTAATATATTCTGCGTCTCAAATCATGAGCCAATTGTAAAAAAAAAATATAAACCTGTTTTATTTTAAAAACCCCGTGTATACATAATTATTATAATAGATTTTTCATTGTTTAATCCAGGAAGGGTATAATTAACTAATTAAATATTTCCGCATTTACTGGTTGTGATGACATAAATGATAAATTATAACTGTATATTATTTAAATCAATGTGTATGTATAATCCATAAGGCATGCATGGTCTATTGTTCTTTGGACAGCTTCCGTGGCCCAGCAGGTAGCCGGCTATGAAACGAGAGGCCTTGGGTTCGATTCCCACACCAAGACAAATGTTTGTGTGACAGATAAATATCTGTTTCGGGTAAGGGTGTTGTGGGACCGTGGTCCCTCGTAGTTCTTGAAACCTATACAGGTTTTACCTAGGGTCAGGAATATGTGTGGCTGTCTTATTTATATTTATTTAGGAAAAGCGCACCAGTAGCACATGCATTAAAATATTACAGAATATTTTATAAATAAATACAAATTCTGATGCACCTGCTTATTGAAGGTGTGTACAACATTCACAATTTTATTACATTATAATATGAATAACAATTTGTGGTGTACTACAGCAGCCAATAATGAATAAGAGGATATGATAACTAATGATTTTATACAAAATAAAAATAATAATTGCATGACTATTTGGGTTTGTCGAGCAAGTGTGTCAACGCTTCTTTTCGGAACTTGCATTACACCATCCGATACCCTTACTCAAACATCTCCCGAAGAAATTGACGCCATGATAAGAGGTCTTAAAGATAGAAAAGCTCCTGGATACGATGGCATTAGCAATAATGTCATCAAATATCTCCCGGCCCATTTCATTCTTTTACTAGCGAATATATTCAATGTATTTATGCTACATCACTCTTTCCCCGATATATGGAAGAAAGCCATAGTAATAGCTATTCTAAAACCAGGAAAATCTGCCTCAAATCCTACCAGCTACAGATCTAAGTGTCTTCTTAGTAGTCTTGGCAAAATCTACGAACGGGTCCTCTTAAACCGTCTTAGCAGCCATGCTGAAGCCCACAAACTTCTCCTCCTGGATTTATCTCCAACAGGCCACAGATTCTCTAGGAAAATGGTTTCGCAAATGGCGAATTGACGTTAATCCTGAGAAAAGTGCCGCCATTTTCTTTTCTTGGGGCAGCCCCCGAGTTCCAAACGAAATCCGACTATTCAACCGCCCAATTCCTTGGGAAAAAACTGTTTGTTTGTTCTCGATAGTCGTATGACATTCAAAGATCACATTACCCGCGTCCGAAACAAAGCGGCTTTTATTCTTGGCCGCCTTTATCCAATGATTAGAAGCAAAATGTCCCTGCGTAACAAAGTGACTCTATATAAAACCTGTATTATCTCAATTATGACCTATGCCTGTGTTGTATTCGCGCACTCGTCTCCTTCAAACATACATAAAATGCAAACAATTCATAACAGATTTATGCGTAAAGCCACCGGTGCTCCGTGGTATTTGCGGAACTTAGATCTCCACCAAGATCTGGTTACTCACCATAGCTAGATATATGAAAAATTGTCTCGAACAGTACTTTCATAAAGCAACCCGACACAGAAATCCTCTTATTGCAGCTGCCAACTATACCATAACTGGTGAAGCAATCTCCCTCCATCGTCGCCCTAAACATGTTTTGGGAGATACAAATGAATCCATCAGGGTCGCTGTCGAGGCAGCACTGTCCCTGCCCAATGGCAATCACAATTGTATTCTAAACGCACGTCGACGTGAGACTCGCCGATGAGTCCAAGGAACCCGGCCCGGGTATACTCGATACGCTAATGTATCGAGAGGCCCTGTAACTATTCCAAGCGACGCGACGGCTCAATCAAAGGTCTTATAGAAGGCGTCTTTGAGCTAGCCGTTGACAAAAGTTGCTTCTTCTGGCTGGAGCGCCATAAGCGCCGGCCACAATGTTCGGTGAAGCTGTAAAAGCAAGTGCGAGCTAACAGCACAAATCAATACGAAAAAAAAACAAATATGTTAAGAGCATTGTATACGTTGCACATTCTAACTGTGGGAGAATTAAGATCAATGTTGGTATGGACAGTTTTACTATTACTCTACGGGGCTTGTCGTTATTCTTGGCTAATTTTGCCACACGCGTGGCATGAAGAATATCGTCTTCACTCGCGGGGTTATCAACGGTGCTTGATAGTTGTACCATGGTCTTGAATAAGTTCTCAGTTCGATGCTCTGGGATTCCGTTAATTTCCAAATTGCATTCTCTCATGTGTTGCTCAGCTATACAGAGCCTATTGGAAAGATCAGTAACTGATGTATAAACTGATCAGTAACTGATGTAAACTGATTGTAGCAGGATGTTATCCGATTCAAGCTTAGATATAATGGCAGTTTTTGCTTCTACTACGTTCTTAAGGTCTTCACACTGTTTGTTGAAGAACTCCATTACCTCCTTAAAGCTCAACATTTCTTGTTTAATTTCTTTCAGTTCCGTGGTTACATGCTAACTGAGTATATTAGTTAATTCTTGTTTAATATTTATGATGTGTTCTAAGCTTGCGATAGGATCGTGAGAGTTGGATATATTCGGTAACTGTTGCTGCTTGGTTCTGAGAGTCACATTACTGCAATCTGCCGAATCTGTTGTATCACGTAAAGTTGCTAGGTGTGAGCACTTTCATGATTTTTTGCCTTGCTTGTTATTAGAAGCCACGTGTATTGTTTTCTTTTTCTATTTTAAATTTTTATAAATGAAAATAATACTTAGTAATTAATTTGCAATAAAGTTAATTTACTTTTCGTTCAATTTGTTTCTGAATATAATAAGTCTAATAAATCTTTATTTGTTGAGATATCATGTAAAATAGTCTACGATGCGATAAGAGAATAAAATATTTGCGTTGCGTGCGGCATTAACAGCTGTAAGAAAATAATCTATTATTGATTTAAGAATTATTTAACGTTTCTGAAAGCCCCTTACTTACACCCAACAGAGACACACACAGACTCCTCAATAAATACATACATATACACTCACGCCCGTAATCCCCGAAGGGGTAGGCAGAGGTGTAAGTACAACCACTTTTCGTCGAATTTATTACGGTCCCATAATGTGATAGGGGGCGAGCATATCGCCATACCGGGCACAATTCCAGACTCCGGGCTGATACTGAGTATTTCTAAATTAAAAACCCAATATCACTTTACCCGACTCGAGGATCGTAGACCTTAGCACAGCAGTCGTAACGCACGCGCAATTACAACTGCGCCACCCAAGCAGTCTTGCCTCGTCCCTCGCTACTTGATACTGTAACTGGACGGCATTTCACTTACAATCAGGTGCACTGAGTTCACTTTGACATGCCAGGATAAAAAAATAAACTGTCAAAGCTGAGCAACTTCTTATTAACCTCTATTCGCCCTCCCGGGGAATTAGGAACATGATTCATTAATAACTCTGTTGTGTTATAAAGGTATGTAACTATACTTATAAAATTAGTTTGAAAAACGTCAATAAAAAAAATGTTCCAAGAACTTGGCCGAAATAAAAATATAAATAACAAGCTGAAGTGTTTTCGAAAATAAATAGATCACTTTGTTAATTTTCATTATTTTAAATTTTTTTTTATTTACAATGATCTAAAAATATTTTTTAATTAATTGATAACTAGCTAAATAACCATAAAACCCACAAAAACTAATTTTGTCAATGCGTAATCGGAAGTATGAACATATCACAAAGATATTTCTGTAGGCAGTTCAAACTAGTTCAGAATATAAATTAATAAAACAAGTAAGCAGAGTTAAGTTTATAACTTCCTCCGACTAATTAGTTGAGTGCTAATATAATCACATAAATATTTCCGGATATACCTCTGATCCCTTGCAACTATTTTGTTTAATTGTCAATCTATTCAATCTTTTTCTTTGGGCAAAGAACACAGCACCTGATGGTAAGCGCAGTGCCGTCCAGTTAAAGTATCAAGTAGCGAAAAACAATCTATCCCTCGCTACTCAACAAAATCATGCCGGCCATTTTTTTTTTGTCGCGGGGAAAGAGATTTATTACTGCCGCCTGCTCCGGAGGGAAGCGGATTAAGAATAAAACGGGTATGCTGGACTAGCCGGTCTTACGACCCAGCATCCCCCTCGCACGGATGATGGCTATCCGTGCTGCCGCTGGGCCGGGTCCCTAACCCCTATGTACACCCCACGCGACACTACCAGCTAAAACCCCGGGGTGGCCTTCTTCGCCGCTTGCGGAGCGATCCCGGGGTATTCTATGGAGAAAAAAAATCATGCCAGCCTGCTGCGTAGCTTCTTCACACTACGTCATGGGGTAAGCAGGTGAAGAAGCGTTCGAGGATCTAGTGTCAGAGTACTCAGAAGGCCGCAACACAGCCAAACATCATACCCCAACTCTATACTCCAAAAGCCGAATGTATAATGGTCGATCCCGGAACGCGACACACTTGCGTGTGCCACTATGGCGGTTTACACCCTGTGTAGGGTCAAAGGTGGTCGCTATATTACGTGTAACAGGAATAACGCACATCCTCAGACACCCCAATTTAAAAATATTATTACAATCATAATTCATGTATTGAAATTAGACTGCGATGAATATAAATATTGTTTTTTATGAAATTAGTTGTACTAATTTTCGACATAAAGTTCGTAATTTTAATTATTTGATTTTTTAAAGTGTTCTTTTATTATTGCAGTTATAAAAGACTTTATCGCGTCGTGTTATGTTTCAGTTCCTTTGTCTTGAACGTTAAATTAAAGGGTGATTATGATTTACCTGAGTGTTAATTATTTTTGGAAAAAAAATCATCTATTAAAAAAATGTTGATATCGATTCAGTCGCTTATTCTGAACAAACTACTTTCAGAGTGTGCATTTATCATGTTACACGTTGTATAATCTTATGTTTACAGCAGCCAATATAATTTATGTTTGCACGAATATTACACACTGCCTGCCTGACTGCCTTGGTGGCGCAGTTGTAATTGCGCATGCGTTACGACTGCTGTGCTGAGGTCTCGGGTTATCGAACCCGAGACCTCATCTTACCCAATATCATAAACCCAATATCATTTTACCCGATCCGGGGATCGCCCCGGGTCGGGTAAATTGATATTGGGTTTTTCTATCTAGAAATTCTCAGTATTAGCCCGGAGTCTGGAATCTGAGCCCAGTTCGGTTTTGTGTTTTATACTAAAAAATCGTGATAGGGTTCCTATCCTAAAACTCGTTAAAGTATATTTTAAACATTCCTAACAAAATTATAAAAAATGCTGCATAGCGACCGGCCGGGACCTATTGGCCTCCTGTATAGGGTCACAGGGTGGTCTGAGTTGTATAGGGCCACGGGGCGGACTGAGTTCTAAATCGTCACGAAAGGACAGTATAGGTAACGTTTTTACCCTATACATGGTCGATTTTAATTTGTGATGATTAATTTTTTGACTAAGTAATTAATTTGACATACTGGTTGTAATTTTGCATGCCATTCGGGTAATATGGTTGAACTAAAAAAAAATATATTACCACCATGTGTTGTGTGTACATTACCCATATTTGCAAAATAAATATATCTTTATCTTTAAATTTTATTTATTGTAGTTGGATCTACGCAAAAGTAGCTTACAGTGTCTTGAGGTCTAGTTCGTCGTTAGGATTCCGATAGTATACTTTAAGCTAAACTGAGTTAAAAATAGAACTTAACTTAGCATATTTGACTAATTCTACACCACTTCTAAATGCGTACAAGGTTGTTTTTTGTATATCAAACGCCGATGCTAAAATTATTTTAATCTACAAATGCAAATATTTATGAATAATAATGACAATTAAGAGTATTTTTATCTTGCCATTTCCGTCGCCGTAATTAGAGTTTAGATAATTGAATTAAATAAACTCCAAATAGCCACACAGCCTCATACTAGGTCAAACCCGTATCGTGGGTATCAAGAATTACGAGGGATTGCGGTCCTACAACACCCAGACCCGAAACAAATATCTGTCACACAAATATTTGTCTCGGTGCGGGAATCGAACCCGCGGCCTCTGGTTTGAAAGCCGGCTAGCTACACGCCCGACGTTTATTCAAAAATTGCTAAGTGTAAGGCGTTAAACGTACACTCACTATTGAGTTCCATTAAGTAACGATTTTAAGAAAAAAAGAAACTTTACAATAAGATCAGTAAAACAATATGATTCGTATAAAGTACTAGCTGTTGCTCGCGGCTCCGCTTGCGTGGAGGTCGTGATGGGAGAAAAAGTATACAATACAAAATACCAATTTTCATGCGTTTAAAAGGTACTTACTGTCAAAATTTCAAGTCTCTAACCCCAGCCGTTTAGGCTGTGCGTTGATCTATCAGTCAGTCAGTTTCTTCTTTTATATATACAGATAATAGTTATTTTTGTAGGTTTGTGTTTAAAAACAGATGTGAAGTAACGGCTTGTCGAGTTTACTACGATGAGATTCCCGGAGGCCGAAATTCCTTTTTTATCCAAAGGCAAAGTGACCACACAGCACTAGACAGTAAGCGCAGTGCCGTCCAGGTAGCAAGTAGCGATAGGCAATTAACCCTCGCTACGCACAATCATGCCTGCTGTGTGGTTTCTTCACACTACGCTTCGAGGACTCAGGATTATGAAAGGAACAAAGTGTTCCACAACTCGTTTAACTTACGGCACACCTGATGGTAAGCGGTTATCGTAGCCTTTGGGCTATTGCAACACCAGGAGCATCACATGCGCGTTGCCGACCCTTCAAAAACCTGTTTACTCCCTTCTTGAAGAACCCCATACTGTAGTCTCCTTGTATGGAGCCTCTGAAACTTTTAGGGGACAATGACTTCGAATATTGTGGATTTTCATGGACGATACAATTGCCATTAGGTGGTAGCCAGTTTTGCGGCCTCTGCTAAATGACAAAAAAGCAAAGCAACCTTGCTTCATCAACACTGGTTTAAGATAAATAAAAAAAAAAAACAAAACAACCATACGTTGAATAACATTAACATTTAAAATATATAAATCTGCGTCAACGTATGTTGTGTTACATAATTTACCCAAATATTGCGTAATAATATAGTCCTGCTATGTGTTTTGCGTAACCTTAGTACATTTGTAGGAAGGACAGTAAGTATTATAATATGAAAGGCATTTTGCAAACAGTTCCCTGTACATTTTTGGTGTTAGAAATTCAACGTTGTGCATTCAATTTAAACAAATACGGATTATATCGCGGTTTATTTTACTTTACGGTCTTCACACTACGCCATGGGCACGAAGGTGAAGAAGTGGTCTAGTTTCAGAGTACTCGGAAGGTCGCAACGCGGCCAAACATCTTACCCCAACTATAGACCTCCGACAAAATCCAGATGTACACTAGCTATCCCGGAACGCGACACACTTGCGTGGGCCACTATGGCGGGTTTACACCCTGTGTACGGTGTTCGCTATCCGGACGGATATGAATATCCTACCACCAGCTCAGCAATATATACACAGTGAATATTTAATTTAATGTATTTCTAAAGCAATTTATATGTCGATGTAAGCTTTTTGCCCTCCTTCTCCATATAAACTTTAACTATGCCAAATCTCACATTCCTGCGGCACGTAATCTGCTTAAAAAGTTTTCACTTCACGTATTAATACATACATATACACTTACGCCTGTAATCCCCTAAGCGGTAGGCAGAGGTGTAACCAGTACACCCACTTTTCGCCGAACTTCGGTCCCATAATGTGATAGGGGGAGAGCCTATCGCCATACCGGGCACCATTTCAGACTCCGGGCTAATACTGAGACTTTCTAGATAGAAAAACCTAATATCACTTTATCTTCACCGGGATCGAACCCGAGACCTCAGCACAACAGTTGTAACTCATGCGCAATTACAACTGCGCCACCGAGGCAGTCGTATTAATATATAGATTCTTTTGTAACATCAAAACACTTGTGGTAATGAAACAGATAGCGCCTGCGGTTTAGCGTGGTGTATCGAAAACAAGATGTTCTAATTTGAGTTGACATTCGAAATATCTGTTCCTTAATTTGCTTTAAATTGTTTGGGAAAATCCTATTATCCTACTAATATTATAAATACGAATGTTTGGATACATGGAGGTTTGTTACTCAATCACGCTACAACGGCCTGACGGATCTGGTTGAAATTTGGCACAGAGATAAATTATAGTCTGGAATAGCACATAAGCTACTCTTTAACCCGGAAAAATGAACATTCCCGTGGAATAGTTTCGTTTTTCACAGAGTAAGAGACATGGTTTTTTGCGTAGTTGCAGTTTAGGGATCATAAAATGACATAGGCCACTTTTTATTCCGGAAAAATACACGCTTCCTATGGGAATGCGAAATATAGAAAGGTGTAATAGCTTAAAATGCCTCCATGGATTGTACCTATACCTTTTCTTCCACAAGTAAGCTCCACGAGGGCGGACTCAACATCTAGTATGATTATAAATAATTAAATGTGTTAACACTACCACACTGCTGGGCACTAGCCTCCCCTACTAATAGCGTGAGCGACGCTTAATGCGGGTTGGCAAGCGATAATTAACAGTTTTTAGTTTGGTTTCAAACTTACGACTTTCATCAATCCGTACCACTTTGTAGTAGGCTAGAGATGTATTTTTAAGTTTGATCATGAGATTTATATCATCATCATCATCATCATTTCAGCCGAAGGACGTCCACTGCTGGACATAAGCCTCCCCCAAAGAGTGCCACAATGACCGGTCCTGCGCCACCCGCAGAGATTTATATAAATAAAAAATATTTATAACTAAATGTTGCTCCGCCCGCGTGGAGTTTATTTTTCGGCGAAAAGGTATACAATCCATGAAGGCATCCACCTTTCTATATTTTGCTTTCCCATAGGAAGCGTGCATTTTTCCGGGATAAAAAGTGGTCTATGTCATTTAATTATTCCTAAACTGCCAGTATGCAAAAAAACATGTCGATCCCTTGCTCTGTGTAAAACAAACATATCCCACGGAAACCGTAAATTTATCCGGGATAAAACGTAGCCTATGTGCTATTCCAGACTATAATCTATCTCTGTGCTAAATTCCAACCAGATCCGTCCAGCCGTTGTAGCGTGATTGAGTAACAAACATTCATCCATCCAAACATTCGCATTTATATATAATATTAGTAGGATAAGCTATGTGGCGCAGTGCGCGAGTACCCGGTTGTGTAATGATAGCTCGCGGATTCGATTCCCGTATCGAGATAAATGTTTGTGTAATCCTCAAATATTAGTTTAGGGTCTTGTTGTTATGAAACAGTAAGTTATACTATGGACAGGTTAATCTAGTGGGATTAGAACTGTGTGTCGGTTGGGTATGTTTTTGAAGTGAAAACTTCTTTAGGCACGTTGGGCACTTTTGGGATGGTGAAAAAGCACTCGCGTTACCGTCATGCTCAGATTATTTTATTTATTTAAGATGCATAACAGATTATTATTGACTGCCTCGGTGGCGCAGTTGTACGCATGCGTTTACGATTGCTATGCTGAGGTCTCGGGTTATCGAACCCAACATCACTTTACCCGACCCGGGGATCGCCCCGGGTCGGGGAAAGTGATGTTGGGTTTTACTATCCAGAAATTCCCAGTATTAGCCCGGAGTATGGAATCTGTGCCCGTTATGGCGATAGGCTCGCCCCCTATCACATCATGGGACCGAAATTTGGCGAAAAGTGGGTGTACTAGTTACACCTCTGCCCACCCCTTCGGGGATTACAGGCGTGAGTGTATATGAATGTATGTATGTATGCATAACAGATTACAATCATAACAGATCAAAATAATTAATCTAGGACTAGATAGTAATCCAAAACAAAAAGCATCCTTACAAGTTATATTATTAATGTGCGAACTAAGATAATAGTATTATTAACAAAAATAAATAAAATCAGCCGGGATATGTAAGCAAAAACAAAAATAAAAATTTGGAATCTGTATATATAAAAGAAGAAACTGACTGACTGACTGACTGATCGATCAACGCACAGCCAAAACGGCTGGGGTTAGAGACTTGAAATTTTGACAGTAGGTACCTTTTATGACGTAGGCATCCACTAACGAAGGGTTTTTGGAAATACCACCCCTAAGGGGGTGAAATAGGGGATGATAGTTTGTATGAAAATCCTTCATTTTTGAAGTTAAATGCATGAAAATTGGTATTTTGTAGTGTATACTTTTTGTCTCAAACATGACATCCACGCGGGCGGAGCCGCGAGGAACAGTTAGTCAAATTTAAAATAAGACCTTTTCTTTTGACATAAGCACGTCTATGAAGGTCTATAATTATTGACAAGCAATCATAAACAAAAAATGGGAGCGGGTACATATGTACGCGCGTGAGAAGTTATACTTCTTTGGCATCATTAAAAAATAGTTTTTCATTGCATGCGAATATTAATAATTAATATTAATAATATTTTAATTTATATCAATAAATAATACATACGGATAGTTAACCTCAATTATATTGGAGCACTTGAAAAAGTATACAAGCACATTTTTTTCACATTTTTTCATAACGCGCCTAAAGAATTATAACTTCAATGAAAATGCAAGGTTTATCTACCTAGAAGTTACTAGAAATGAAACGGTATCAAATCTCCTTACATTTCATGCCAGCCTGGTACTTAGGGCAACTTCATGTGTTACTTTTGTGTCACGATATGCGCGCGCATCCTAAAATTTCACTCTCATCATTTTTTCATAACGCGCCTAAAGAAGTATAACTTCAAAAAGGCGTCTACTTTATGAATGCTGTTTCAAAAAAGAAAACAGAAATTCCAAAGTTTTCATTTTTCACTTCTGTGCGCAGATCCCATGATTGTCTATGTTTTTTTACAAGTTTACGCACTGATAGGCAGCAAAAATGAATCGATATATCTATAACATACATACACACTTATGAATATAATCCCCAAAGGGGTAGACAGTGGTGTAAAAGTGCACCCACATTTCGGCGAGCTTATAACCGTCCCATAATTTTTATTTTATTTTATTAATTATTTCCATTCTTACAACTACTTTTACAGGGTATCTACCCTAATGCAGTAATATGATTGCAGGCAAACCTATCGCAATTCCGGTCACAATTCCAGATTCCCAGCTGATTATTTCGAGATAGAAAAACCCAATATTACTTTTACCCGACCCGGGATCGATCGATCGATCGGTAATAGGTCTTGTAAAAGTTTATTTTGCTATATTACAATAAGGCAATTTAATTAACACACAAACGGTAGGCAGCGGCTTTGCTGTGCCCTGGCATTGCAGAAGTCTATGGGCGGCGGTGACTACTTACCATCAGGTGGCCCGTCTGCTCGTCTGCCTATCAAGGCACTAAAAAAAAACACAATGAGCTGCTCTAACCATATGTAATCAAATTTGATTAATTAATTGTATATTCATTGTATGACCAAATATTGTTAACCGGTGTTCGAAAACAGCAACGCCAGAGTTTGTCCGTTCTTCTCTAGCGAAACTGCATTCCGAACTGGCGGTAGAGAAAAAAAATTACTGAATCAAAATAATGTATAACATATTACGGATTACAACTACATGCGATACCGAGGCAGTATATCTATCTATACGTATATATACCTAACATACTATCTAAATAAAACACTAAGTACCGATCGTTATAAATATGGTAAGTCGGGTCGAAAGAGCTCGAACGTTGACCGATAGCACGCGTTTACTTTACAGTTAATCTGTGTTCATTCTAATAGTTTTATAGGAATGTCGTATAAAGTAAATAAGCCAGACGGGCTGCTTTTTTAATTGGTTTAAATTAGGGATGTTATGGATCTCCGTAACCGTAACCGAAACTATCGGATATCCGAAATAAAATTCTATCCGTAACCGTAACCGAATCTGATATAAAAGTTTCAAATAATTTCGGATAGGGACGGAGTCTAAATGGGACACGTTATGACTGGGTTTTGTTTTTGACGTACTAGGCGCGCGCGTACCTCCATGCATTTTTTATATTTAGTTCTATTGCTTAGACATGACCAGGCAGTCATTTACTCTTGTGGGATTACATTTACTTACATAAAATAGTACCAAATCTGTATATAGATATAAAAGAAGATACTGACTGACTGATCGATCAACGCACAGCCTAAACGGCTGGGGTTAGAGACTTGAAATTTTGACAGTAGGTACCTTTTATTACGTAGGCATCCACTAAGGAAGGATTTTTGAAATCCCATCCCTAAGGTGGTAAAATAGCGGAAAAAAGTTTGTATGAAAATCCGACATTTTGAAGTTAAACGCATGAAAATTGGTATTTTGCCTCTCAGTTAAAAATAAAACATATACATTTCAGTATTTTTGCAAATTCCACCCCTAAAGCAGAAAAATAGGGGATGAAAACACCTTGATGCAGCGCGTTTATAGTGCATACATGATATGTATGTTAAACCCCTGTTCCCTTAGGTGGTAAACTTAAATAGATAAAAAATATATATATATATTCAAAACATAATATTTAATGTGCTATTTATTGTAATTTCTATGTGTAATATAATTTATTAAGCATGTCGTCGTCACCTGTAATTAAGGCAACATTTAGCCTAAGAATGCCTTAATGAAATGTATATTTTGTAATAATGTATCATGTTGGTGATCCTAAAATAAATTAATAAATAAAAGTTTTTATGAAAATCCATCATTTTTGAAATTAAACGCGTGAAAATTGGTAATTTGTATTGTATACTTTTTCACCCAAACATGACCTCCACGCGGGTGGAGCCGCGAGCAACAGCTAGTCATAAATAGTTAATAAAGCTGTATGTATTTTACTTTTACAATTTCTTCTAAAGCTAATATCCATAACTGAAACTAGCGGATAATCTGAAATAGGTAATTTCATATCCGTAACCGTATCCGAAACCGATATAATATTATCACACATCCGTATCCACGTCCAGATCCGGAATTTCAAATCCATAACATCTCTAGTTTAAACTTCAAACGCATTACCTTTTATGGCTTTAAAATTTACTATCAGTTGTAGGAATTTACTGCACAAACCTATTAAGGGATATAATTTAACACATGTGATATCTTAATTGAACAAGAGTTCAAAGAATGGAAATTCAGCAAATTATGAGTGATGACAGACGGCTGTAAAACGGGAGGCTGTGGGTTCGATTCCCGCACCGAGACAAATGTTAACGTGACAGACAGATATTTGTTTCGGGTCTGGGTGTTGTGGGACCGTCGTCCCTCATAGATACCCACGATACAGGATTACCTAGTGAGGGATCAGAACTACGTGTGTGGCTGCTGGGTGTATTTATTTATTACAGGAGAATTTAGTTTTTGTGTATTTAAAATAATATATTCATTCTTAATTGGATGTCTCCGGCGACATTTATTTATTATCAAATGGGGAAACTGGTATTTATTGCGTAATATTTAATGATAAAAATACCAATTTATTTCTTTAAACCGTTTTTATTTATTTATTTATAATTAATTACACGAAAGCGTACAGTAGGAATATACCAAGACGCTTAAGTGTAAGAATTTGTGTAGGTACTATGTAGAAATAACAACTTTTAATTAAAAATTTAAACAATTCAATAAAAACAAATTATAATATAATATAATAATACTAGCCCTGTATTAAATATTGTCCCACTGCTGGGCACGGGCCTCCTCTACTAATGAGAGGGGTTAGGCCTTAGTCCTCCACGCTGGCCTAATGCGGGTTGGCAGACTTCTCATACCTTCGAAAAATTCTCAGATATGCAGGTTTCCTCACGATGTTTTCCTTCACCGTTAAAGCAAGCGATAATTAACATTTTAATACACACATAACTTTAGAAAAGTCAGAGGTGTATGCCACTTGGGTTTCGAACCTACGACTTTCGTCTTGGCAGTCCGTACCGCAACCGACTAGGCTATCGCTGCTACCTGCTTTTTAAAAACAAATTAAAAATCAAATAAAAATAATACACAAACAAGCATTCTTTTGTGTGATACGACTACTGTCAACGAATATTTCGGCATCTGATCTACTCTCAAGATATGCATTTAACAAAGCTATAGTTTTAGCAGTAGGATTGTTAGTTAAGTGCCAAGTAGATGGACCAGTGAGCAGTGAGTTGTATAGTGATGACGTGGCTTTGTTTTTGACAATCAACCCATAATTGGATAATATGTATACAAAGCGAAAGGCTAAGAACATTAATTTATTTATTGATTGATTTATTTTGACCACATTTAAAGTATTAGTTATACAATATTTACATACATATACACTCACGCCTGTAATCCCCGAAGGGTTAGGCAGAGGTGTAACCAGTACACCCACTTTTCGCCGAATTTCAGTTCCATAATGTGAAAGGGGGCGAGCCTATCGCCATACCGGGCACAGATTCCAGAGTCCGGGCTAATACCGAGAATTTCTAGATCGAAAAACCCAATATCACTTTACCCGACCCGGGGATCGAACCCGAGACCTCAGCACAGCAGCAGTCGTAACGCATGCGCAATTACAACTGCGCCACCGAGGCAGTATACAATATTTATTATTGCATTTACTCTTTGCTTTTGAAGAATAATTTAAATACGTCATTAGCAATCAAATAATTTATTAGTTTTTATGATATTGCTACAATATCTATGTACATATACATACACTCACGCCTGTAATCCCCGAAGGGGTAGCAGAGGTGTAACCAGTACACCCACTTTTCGCCGAATTTATTACGGTCCCATAATGTGATAGGGGGAGAGTATAACTCCATACCAGGCTCAATTCCAGACTCCAGGCTGATACTGAGTATTTCTAAATAGAAAAACCCAATATCCCAATATTTACCCGACCCGGGAATCGAACCCGTAAGTAGTCGAAACGCATACGAAATTACAACTGCACTACCGAAGCAGGCTATATAGCCTATAATACCTATGAATATTGACTTAAAATTTAAAACAAATTAAAATTTCTTCTGGTTTTATACTAGTATAAATTCAAGCAGCAAACAAATGATAAACATTTATATTCAATAATTGTTAGTTTATAAATGCAAAAATCATCCTACTTTCTATTATTACATTAAAATTAGAACGAAAGTTAGAATTTTTGTCTACTTTGTTCGACAGTGATAAACTAATGTTATGTTAATTTATTAAATATAACACGGTTTGTGATAAATTTTCCTTCGCTCGTTAAAAGTCTGAGATTTTAATGGTTTAACGAGTAAATATTATAATTTTATTATTTATACATACATACATACTTCAGTGAGTGGCGTGAGTGTATATTTATCTCACGTCCGTATCCCATGGGGGTAGGCAGAGACTATTGAGTGCCAATTAATACGATCCTGACACACATTTTTTATGGAAAAAGGGGGCAAACGTGCAGGAAGCTCACCTGATGGAAAGTGATCACCACTGCCCATGAACATCTGCAACACCAGAGGGCTTGCAAATGCGTTGCCGGAGGTACTTCTGATTTGCCCTTTTAGGAGAAGATCGTTTATCTGATTCGTAAACGTTCTCCTTGGGCGCCCTCTACCCAGTCTTCCAGTCACATTCGCACGATAAATATCTTTCGTAAATCGCCTTTCATCCATCCTCTCCATATGGCCAAACCACCTCAGCATACCTCTTTCTATCTTTATTTTATATTTTTCCATTTTTAAGTTCCTGGACTATGTGTGTCCATGACTGTTGGGCATTATTAATTAATAATAATAAGATTATATTTAAATCAAACAAATAAGTTTGAATAAATGTATTTTATTATCTGCTTATCGGGTATAAAGCGACCTTTTGACTGGTCATTATGCTAAAGTTGCGTCACGGTTGATTGTTTTTATTCAATGTGAAGGACTCTTTAAAACATAATAGATATCATTTAAAAATAGAACATGGTAATAGATAAATGAGGTGGATTAAAATCCTATAAAAATCAATGATAGTTTTTAAGTTGTGGATTCAGATTTAAGCTATTGTTTACCTTACTCTAGTTAGTGGTCATGTTTCTTATAATGGTAAGTGTACATCCGCTTTTTATCGAGCGTCTATAATTGGGGTACGATGTTGGCCGTTTTGCGGCCTTCTGAGTACTCTGACACCGCTGGACCGCTTCTTTGCCTCTTGCCCATGGCGTAGTGTGAAGAAGCAGGCCGGCATGATTGTGTTGAGTAGCGAGGGATAGATTGTCACGCGCTACTCGATATTCTAATTGAACGGAACTGCGCTTACCATCAGGTGTAGTGTGGTCACTTTTCCGTGCCAGGATAAAAAAAAAGTCAGAGGTGTATGCCATTAGAGTAGGGTTACCAACCCCGAAATTAAAATACCAGGATTTTTAGTTTTTGAAGTTAGAAAAACCAGGACAATTCAATTTAAAAACAGGACGCACCTTTTGCGAGCCGAGACAAACCCGCCATCGTTATCGTACATAGCCCGTCTATCGTTGATACCTTACATTAGTCCAGACTCCAGAACAACAACAATTCTTAGGTCCATATTACAGAACGACACTCAAGTGTCGTTTGATCTCCGATCATCCAGAACTAGTTATAAGTACAGATCAAAACTCAAGCATTAGATCCTATTACAGAACGTGATTTAAATCAAACTCAAATATGTTCTCGTTTACAATATTTTGTGATAACTAGACTATTCTCAAAAATAAAACTTTACAAAAGTTTAAGTCATTATAATAATACTTTTTGTCTCCAATTACTAATTACTGTAGACTGGTGAAAACGCCGTCTAGTGCCATGAATACAAAGCAGCCTAAACTCTTTATACTTTCGATCAACAACGGAGTAATCATCTGATCACCCTGAACAGGGTGCGGCGGTTTGTCACGCCTGGTCAGCTCTACCGCTTATACAAAGCGCAGGTGCGGCCAGGAATGGAATACTGCTCGCACCTCTGGGACGGTTCCGCAAGGTACCTTCTTGATGCCTTGGGTTGGTTGCAGCGGCGGGCCATTGGCGGGCATTGTGGATGATGCAGATGTGAGTAATAGCCTGGAGCCGCTACAGCTACGTAGGGATATTTCCTCGCTTAGCGTGTTCTACCGTCTGTATCATGGCGAATGCTCTGAAAAATTGTTTAATCAAATCAAATCAAATCATTTATTTTGTAAATTAGGCCACTATGGGCACTTTTTACATGTCATAATAATGTTAAGGTCTACTGGTGCTTCGGAAATGCCCACTGGTCTGAGAAGAAGCACCAAGAAACTCAGCCGTAGGTCTTTTGTAACTTGTCATTACAATTTACATTAGAAAATAATTTACATTATAAAAAACATACATCCTTAAACAAGTCACATTCACATGAAACAAAAAAAACGGTACGGTACATGTTAATACAAGGCAGAGTCGTAAATGAGGCTATACAACCTGTTATTTATTTTCTCTAACTAACAATCAATGAGCAATCCAGGTAGACCAGTCCACACAAGCAGCACCCGTTCACGAGTATGACGCATGTGCCAGCCATCGGCCTCCTCAACCATGACACAGGGAAGTGACCGACCCGGCACATAACGCCGCCGCAAGCACAGACCCTTAAGCGAGCATGACATACCTTAATCGCGTCAAAGAATGATAGAGATACAAATTCACAAGAAAATAGCTTTAAAAAAACAAGAAGCCAAGACTATTACGACTCCGGCGTCCTGTGATCTTATCCCATCCTCTCCCTTCTATACCAGAACCACGCGTACTGGCTTGCGGAGCCAAAGCTTCGTGGTGTCTACTACCCCGGCCTGAACCAAGAGGTTCGCAAATTCGTATTTTTGCCGCACCATCAAGCTGTGGAACAGTTTTCCAGCTACCGTGTTCCCTCCCTCCTCTGATCCTGGGTCCTTTAGGCGTAATGTGAAGAAGCTAAACAGCAGGCCGGCATGTGTTGAGTAGCGGGGGATAGACTGTCTCTCGCTACTTGATACTTTATCTGGGAGGCAGTGCGCTTACCATCAGGTGCAGTGTGGTCACTTTGCCGCGCCAGAATAAAAAAAAATTACTTCGAAGAATTTATTGAAAAATAAAATTATCACTGATGTATTAAAAATATAAAAACAATAATTTTAGTACTAAGTAAAAAAGAATATCTAATAATAAATAAAGAATGGTAATAGTAGTATAATAAACCTTAATATCAAAAATATTAATTATTTCTGAAGAATTCGACTTCTGACTTATTGTCCTCGACGAACATTGTAACGTTAATCTTTACTTAAGACTGCTCTTGACCATTTTTACGTAAACTAAGATCAAATCGATACTTAGGTTACGATCTCGTATCAAGTATTGTTCAATAATAAGAACTAGACTAGAATAAGAGAACTTAAAACTAGATTCATCAATCATTACTCACTTGAGTACTGATTGATGAATCTAGTTTTATGTATAAATGAAAGACTCAAGTACAGATTTAAAATTATTACTTTTTAAATAAAAATAAAACCGCCATAAAAAAAACCCAGACAACTAAAAAGCAAAAAACGGTATCCTTACATTTCTGCTAGCCTGGTACTTAGGAAAACTTCAGAGGTGTTACTTTTGTGTCACGCGCATCTTAAAATTTAAATCTCATCATTTTGTCATAACGCGCCGAATATTTCGCTTCAATAAAGAAGTATGTGTATAACTTCAAAAATAATTGGTTACGTAACCAACAATTCATTACATACAATTTAAATAAATTATTTTTGGAGTCGGTGCCGGTGTTTTCTTTACTTTTAGATTCATAAAAACCAAGTATGGATCTATTTTATATTTTTTTGTATGCACGATTATTCTGTGTTTTCCATTTTTTGGCTGGCACCGAGATAACTATCTCTCGGTACTCGATACCATCATGATGGCTTGCTAAAGAGCTTTTAAACCAAAGTTCTAAACCTTCTAAAGTCATTACTCCGCTGAAATTTGCTGTTTATACTACGTGTAACGGGAATAACGCACATCCTCAGACACCCCAATTTAAAAATATTTTTACAATTATAATTCATGTATTGAAATTAGACTGCGATGAATATAAATTTCTTTTTATGAAATTAGTTGTACTAATTTTCGACATAAAGTTCGTAATTTTAATTATTTGATTTTTTAAAGTGTTCGTTTATTATTGCATTTAGAAAAGACTTTACCGCATCGAGTTATGTTTCAGTTTCGTTTGTCTTGAACGTTAAATTAAATGGTGACTATTATTTACCTGAGTGTTAATTATTTTTGGAAAAAAAATCGTCTATTAAAATATTGTTGATATCGATTCAGTCGCTTATTCGGAACAAAGTACTTTCAGAGTTTGCATTAATCATGTTACATATTGTATAGTTAATACTAGTTGTGAAACTGCTCCTGCTCTTAGTCCACCACGCTGCCCTGCGAGTTGGTAGACTTCACAGACCTTTGAAATTCGTACGAGAATTCTCAGGCATGCAGGTTTCCGCACGATGTTTTCCTTCACCGTTAAACCAAGCGATAATTAACAATGAATATAAAATCGCTTAAATTACAATATAAAAACGTGAAACCAAATTACTCTATCGGATAAATAATTTCTAGTTTGGTTGAACCGGGAAGTGTTTTATTGATCCGGTATTGACAGACTTCGTAGCGCCGCGCCGCGGCTTTGCAACAAGAGGCTGCGAGTTCGATTCCTGCACCGAGTCAAATGTTTGTGTAGTTCACAAACATTTATTTCTAGTTTGGGTGTTCTGGGACCGTAGTTCTTGATACCCACGATACAGGTTTGCGTGTGCCACTATGGCGGGTTTTACACCCTGTGTACTGTCGATATGAATATCAGTCAGGACTATATGTGTGACTGTTAGGTGTATTAATTTATTTATAGTTTATGATAGGTATTCATTTTTTTTTAATTTCGCACGGCAATGTGACCACACTGAACCTTATAGTAAGCGCAGTAGCGAGAGACAATCTATCCCCGGCTACTCAACATAATCATGGCGGCCTACTTCTTTACGCTACGCCATAGGCAAGAAGCTGAAGAAGCGGTCGAGGGTCTAGTGTCAGATGATGTCTATTGGTGAATATAAGTTTGTCAACTGTAGACGAAGTTAACAAGACGAAGAAATTGACTGACAAATCTAAAAAAAATAACAAAGCATCAATATGAATCGTTCAGTTCACTCACTGCGATAAGGTGTGATGGGTGGATAGCTGGTGGGCCTAGTGGTTAGCGACTGCCTTTGAGGTCATTGGTCGTGGGTTTCTGTTGGGGATAATTAAAGACTTGATAGATTTAAGAACAGTTGAGTATATTAGCGAGAACAGATTACACATGTACAACGGCAATAAAGGCGCGAACAGAGACAAAAAGAAACAACGGCGGGTTTTTTGTTTTGTTTTGCGTTATGGCTTCCACGCAATTTCGCGAAACGGCGGGATAAATCATAAAGTATAAACTGATAAGGGTTCGTTCAGAAATACAATATATAGATTTATATTTATATTTCTTCAGTTTCATCTCCACCTAGAACCAGCCTTATCTGTCGAACTACGACATTTTGCGTATCTGTCCGTATATTTACAGTACGAGTATATAGTTATGGTGTTATACTTAATTAACTGGAATGCACAGTATACAAGTTATTTACTTGTAAAATCTGATGCTAAATTGAATTTAATCTTATCATTGTTATATTTTCATTTGGTAAACCTTTTGTAAGTATTAATTAATTTTAAATACGAAGTCGTCTCGATGTCGCTGAATTTAGAATAACCTGTTTGTCATTGACTCATTCAAAGAGACATAATTACAGTATTTAAATAAACTCATTTTACATGTTAACTTTGGTTCCTGGTTTACATAATAAATAAATAACACCCAACAGTCACACACATAGCCCCGACCCCACACTAAGATACGAGTTTTGTGTTGTGGGTTTCTGGGACTACGAGAGGCTTTCGGTCTCACAACACCCAGACCCCGGACACAAATATCTGTCTGTCACACAAACATTTGTCCCGGTGTGGGAATCGAACCCACGGCTTCATTTCACAGCCGGCTACTCGCCAACTGCGCCACGGAGACTGTCAAATAATGACATAATGATTAAAAATACGCCTATACAGGACGGTCGATCGACAGCCTCTCGGGAAGAGAACTTATAAATAAAATATGTAACAATAAATGGTTGACACACTCCCGCCCCGTAGTGAGTGAGTAGAGGGCTAACGAGTAGCGGGTTCGATCTCAAGAGACAAATGGACGTGAGATACATAATTTTCTCGGGTCTGGATGTAAGACCGAACATTTTGTCAGGGGTCTAAAGTTGGGGTACGATGTTTGGCCGTCTACTCTGAACACTCTGAAACTAGACACTCAACCTCTTCTTCACCTTCTTGCCCGCGGCTAGTGTGAAGAAGCAGGCCGGCATGGTTGATTAGCGAGGGATAGATTGTCTCTCGCTACTCTAATTGGACGGCACTGCGGTTACCGTCAGGTGCAGGGTGGTCACTTTGCCGTGCCAGGATAAAAAAAAATCGTAGTTCCCGATAGCCATGACACAAGATTCGTATCGTATTGTGAGGTCAGAACTATGTGTATGACTGTTTGGTGTTATTAATTATAAATAACGCTTGTGTGCTGTCCCACTGCTGGGCATGGGCCTCTTCTCACAAATGAAAGGGGTAAGGTCTTAGTCTACCAAGCTCGCTTAGTGCGGGTTAGACTTCACGTACTTATGGTGAAATTTCAGGTATGCAGGTTTTCTCACGATGTTTTCATTCACCGTTCAAGTATCCAATAATTAACAATAAATACACGGAGCTCTGAAAGTTCGGAGGGCAATTAGACATTGTTTACTTAACTTGTACAAAGCTAATAAATATTTAGTAAAATAAGTAATTAGGTGTATTTTCCTTGTATGGATATTAGCTTCAAGCATAAAGTCAAAACAATATTAATAAGTCACACACTACGTTTTAAAATTAATACTTGTTAATGCAGAAAAGATCCAAACATTTTTTATGAAATTGAGTTCAATACATAGCCATACTATTCACATCAAGTTTCATATGTGCACTAAAGATCCAGACAGTTTGATGACATTTGCCTAAAAAAAACTTATCATGTTTTATTAATAATAATAGGCCCTGTATTAAACATTGTCCCACTGCTGGGCACGGGCCTCCTCTACTAATGAGAGGGGTTAGGCCTTAGTCCACCACGCTGGCCTAATGCGGGTTGGCAGACTTCTCATACCTTCGAAAAAATCTCAGATATGCAGGTTTCCTCACAATGTTTTTCCTTCACCGTTAAAGCAAGCGATAATTAACATTTTAATACACACATAACTTTAGAAAAGTCAAAAGTGTATTGCCACTTGGGTTTCGAACCTACGACTTTCGTCTTGGCAGTCCGTACCGCAACCAACTAGGCTAATCGCTATGTTTTATTACCTACCTAATTTTCGATTAGTTACTGCATACTATTATTTTAAAATTGTCAAATTTTAAACTGCATTCACTCAAAAGTATGAAAACGTCAGTTGGATCTTTTCTGCTTAACAGGGTCCCATTATCCTCGCTATATTCAGGCCAGGAGGGTTACTCTTGACACTCGATTCCAATTTAAAACTAGGATTGGGTTCGAAAACTATACAATTAACACTCTTGAACGCAACACCAGCGCACGACTTAACAGCATACGGCGGAATTTTTAGTAACTAAATGAAATAGAGTATTTACGATCGCTAGTTGGTAAATATTCTATAACATTTATTTGAGTGAGTTAGAGTTCCAATATCTTCTAGATTGGAATTGAAACTGTATCGAGTTCGAGATTGAAATTGATTTCTAGAGTAGCCTACAGCTCAATAAGCAGTCGACGTAGGCAATAGTTTAGCTAATGCATTTTGTAAAAGTCTATGCTCTTTGTTTTTCATAAGTTACTTCAGCAAATACCAATGATTGCTCAAGAGTGTCCGCAGATCGTGATCAGTTGTCATTAAGGCTGTACCTCACGCCATTAACCTTGACGATTTGAACGCCGACGGACCCATAAAACACGAACCCAGAATCTCTATCGTGGGATCATCTGTGATGTCAGGTGTATTATTGCCCGCTGGAATTCGAACCTACTCAAACTATTGCCAAGATCATTTTTTTTTATCCTTGCACGGCAAAGTGACTGATGACACGACACCTGATGGTAAGCGCAGTGCCGCCCAATTATTGTATCGAGTAGCGAGAGAATCTATTCCCCGCTACTCAACACAATCATGCCGGCCTGCTTCTTCACACTACGCCATGGGCAAGAAGGTGAAGAAGCGGTCGCGAGTCTAGTGTCAGAATACTCAGAAGGCTGCAAAACGGCCAAACATTGTGCCTCAATTCTAGCCCCCAACAAAAACCGGATGTACACTGGCTAATCCCGGAACGCGACACACTCGCGTGTGCCACTATGGCGGGTTATACACCCTGTGTACGGTAATCGCGGATATGAATATCCAACCACCAATTAATGTGAAATAAAAAAACAAAGCATGAACTGTCTAGCAGAGATATGACCGTTAATATCTTGTGACATGTTTATATCATTTTCATAAATTACTACAACAATCTTTACATAACTATTTCCTACACTACATAAATTATAAACACATGGAATAAAAACCACTATCGCAATCGTGTGGTATTGTGCCGCCCGTCTATTCTCTATTTTAAACCGGCAGTGCGTGCCGTTTTCCCGTCCAGTGTAGACGCGCGCAGCCCAAATGAGCAGCTATAAATGACTCCAAATTGATGTCATAAGTGGGACGACTTTTAATTGGCTGTGTAAATAGAACCCGCAAGTGCTGTGACAATGCCGGAAGAAAATAGGTCCGATGTGGAAAAAAGTTCGGGTAAAGTCAACGAGATGACTTTCGAAGAAGCTTTCGAAATGACCGGTGAGCTTTTTTCTATGGTCCTTTGTTTGGCGTCGTTTTGAAGCTTTTATTGTTCAATACGTGTAGTTTTTGAATGCAAGAAAGAATGATGGAGACGAACATATGAAATTGGATAAAATTGGTTTTTATAAACACATTTTTTTTCAATTGAACGTATTTTATAGCATATAAGTATACATACCATTTATACTAATTATTGTTAAGAAGCACGAGAAATGTTGGCAAATTAAACACGTGTATAGCTCATGACGCCAGCGGCTTAAAAATATAGGTCGTGGCATAAAAATGTTTTGGTTACAATTTGTTTGCGTGCTATCTTGTGGTTTCTGATACGGACCGAAATAATTTATTTGCTGAATTTGATCGTTAATGTTTCTATGGTAGCAGACGTAGGCTTATCGGTAAATCCTCCGTTCAAATCCCGAGAAATCGATTTTTTTGCCATTTATATCCCTAAATAGATTCAATACATATGTTTTTTAATCATATTATCAATTTAGGAAATGGGTCTAAATCGCATTATTTATGAATTTACTTTATTTCTATTTTTTTTTTGTATAATATGTATACGAATCGCAAAGTCTAAAAACCTCAAATAAGTCACATTTAAATATAAAATATTAAATTATAATTACAAATATGTTTATTACAACAAAAGTTACCCGGGTATAAAAATGACAATCTGTGTTTTAATTTTCTAAAAACAAAACATGAGAACAAAAAATTTATCAATACATTCCGGTAATTCCGTGAAAATTTATGACCGATGTGCCAATAGGCACGTCGCTTATCACATGAGATGATAAAAAGTTTTTTAACTCATAAAAAGTACAACGACTTCAATAAAAAAAACTAATTACGCGTCCCTATAAAATTTGAGGGTTGCCCTCGATTTTTCTGAGATCCCATCATCAGATCCTGACTTCCCATCATCAGATCCTGACTTGGTGCCAATGGGACCACCTGGAAAGTATACCCTTTTAAACAAAAAAAGAATTTCTCGAATCGGTCCAGGCGTCTTCGAGTAATAACGAACATACATAAAAAAAGATTCCGACGAATTGAGAACCTCCTCCTTTTTTGAAGTCTGTTAAAAATCAGCGATCTGTGGGTTCAGTTGCATCTCTACTTACCCCTTCGTATACAAACATGAATATACAGAGTGTTCTATAAAGGTGGTACTAATTAATTCTCTATTAATAAAGTTGGTCATTAGTAACTTTTCGATAAAGCTAAAAAAAAAATTCTCAGTATTTTGTAGCGCCATCATAAAATAGTATTAAAAATAACTATAATACAAGTATGTATTAAACATTGTCCCACTGCTGGGTACTGGCCTCCTCCACTAATGCGAGGGGTAAGGCCTTAGTCCACCACGCTGGCCTGATGCGGGTTGGTTGATTTCCCATACATAGATTTGAAATTCGGATAAGAATTCTCAGGTATGCAGGTTTCCTCACGATGTTTTCCTTTCCCCGACCATAAAATATAATTATGACTTTCAAAAGATCTGTTAAATTGTCAATCGTTTATCTATGCATAAAACATACTTATACATATTTATTTTTCAATAATTGTAAAATTAATGATTATATATAAATTTCAAATTCCAACTACTCAGTTGATGAGGCTTACGGGCTCCATATTTACGGATAAGTTATCATTCACCATACATTAATATTGTATTCTGTATATATAAAAGAAGAAACTGACTGACTGATCGATCAACGCACAGCCCAAACGGCTAGGGATAGAGACTTGAAATTTTGACAGTAGATACCTTTTATGACGTAGGCATCCACTAAGGAAGGGTTGGAAATACCACCCCTAAGGGGGTAAAATAGGGGATGAAAGTTTGTATGAAAATCCGTCAATTTTGAAGTTCAACGCATGAAAGTTGATATTTTGTATTGTATACTTTTCTCCCAAACACAACTTCCACGCGGGCGGAGCCGCGAGCAACAGCTAGTATTCTATATACCAACTTTCTGCAACAGCCTGTACCCCTACTAGCATTTGCTAGCGGCTTAGCCCGCGTTGGTGTTATTTTTGAAAGAAAAGGTATAAAATCCATGAAGTCATCTTATGGTATCACATCTTTCTATATTTTGCTATCCTATAGGAACCGTGCATTTCTCCGCGATTAAATGTAGCCTATGTAATTCTCTGACCTCGAAACGTGGTAGTTTATGCAAAAATCATGTCAATCCCTAGCTCTGTGAAATACAACAACAAATATATCCCACGGGAACCGTACATTTTTCCGGGATAAAAAGAAGCCTATGTGCTATTCTCTGTGCCAAATTTCAACCAGATCCGTCCAGCCGTTGTAGCGTGATTCAGTAACAAACATCCATCCATCCATCCAAACATTCGCATTTATAATATTAGTAGGATTAGTAGTTTAATACAATTTTAATACATTTCAGCAGTGTCGTTCTTTTATGCGTTCGTTTAAAGTACTCTTTACTCCTGGCCGCTGCAAATATAGTTTATATTTATAAGTGCGAAGCTACACGCTGTCACAACGCATGGAATGGTGAATGAAGAATTCCAATCTCTGATAATCGAAACAGTTCGTAATAGTTCAGAACTAGTTGATGCTCGCGGCTCCGCCCGCGTGGTGATCATGTTTGGGAGAAAAAGTATAGAATAGAAAATACCAATTTTCATGCGTTTAACCTAAAAAATGACGGATTTTCACTTCAAACTTTCATCCCCTATTTTACCCCCTTAGGGATGGTATTTCCAAAAACTCTTCCTTAGTGGATACCTACGTCATAAAATATACCTACTGTTAAAATGTCAAGTTTCTAACTCCTCTAACCCCAGCCGTTTAGCTTAACTTTCATTCGTAGGAGTCTCCCCGGGAGTCAAATTCCTATTTTTGAAAAACCACGATAGTTTTAAATTTAACCAAAAAATAAAATAAAAATCCTAAATTAATATAAAAAGTTAAAAAATAGAACAGCTGTTAGCCGCGGCTTCGCTCGCATGATGGTTACCACCAAATATATATTTACCAAAAAAGGAGCCTAGACCACTCAGGGATAATACACCTTCTAATAGTGAAAGAATTTTCTAAATCGGATCAGTAGTACTGGAGATTACCCCGAACATCCAAACATACAAACTTTACCTCTTTGTTATTATTTTTTTTATCCTGGCACGGCAAAGAGACCACACTGCACCTAATGGTAAGCCCAGAGCCGTCCAATTAGAGTATCGAGTAACAAGAGACCATCTATCCCCCACAACTCAACATGCATTTTCACAGTACGCCATAGGCAAGAAGGTGAAGAAGCAGTCGAGGGTCTAGTGACAGAGTACTCAGAAGGCCGCAAAACGGCCAAACATCGTACCCCAACTCTAGACCCCCGACAAAAACTGAATGTATTACTTGCTGATCCCGGAACGCGACACACTTGATGTGATAGGGGGCGAGCCTTTCGCCATACCGGGCACAGATTCCAGACTCCAGGCTAATACTGAGAATTTCTAGATAGAAAAACCCAATACCACTTTACCCGTCCCGGTGATCGAACCCGAGACCTCAACAAAGCAGTCGTAACGCATGCGCAATTACAACTGCGCCACCGAGGCAGTCACGCAAATATAAATAGATGTTTATAAACATATTAGTATAGATTCAATCAGATTTAATTAAAGTAGTGTTTCATTTCTTGCATGCCATACCGGAATGCATCAGAGTCCCCAAATTAGCGCAGTGCCATACGATATTTTATAATTGAACTGGTATTGCTTTTCTTTATGAGCTTCATCATCATCAGATCCTAATCTAATAGGCAAATTATTTTTAATGTTAATATATACAAAGTAATTATAATTAGCAATGTCAGCTGTCACTATGTCGAGGGTATTAGATGATGCGTTAATTAACCAGATAAATAGCTTATCTCGTAGCTTAACCGCTCTCTTCTTCGTGTAAGGTAAAAACATTGGAACAAATAATTATAAATAAATCATTTAGTACTAAGTACTTGGATAATATATTTATAACAATAAAATAATATATTTCAGTCTTTGATCGATTGTCCTCTGCTTCTGACTAAAATTTATTTAAATGTACCATTTAGGCATTCGCGACGTAAGAATCTTCTGTCTCACTGCTTGCACGAACAAATTACAGAGCCAATAGCTTCATGTTGCGATCTGCTAAGGCTTTCAACGATCTACCTCATAATATAGATCTATTTTATTCTAATGTCACATTTGCGAGAAGTGCGTTAACTAAGAGCTTTGTTGAGGTTCATGGTGACTAACTAATTTTTTTTTATCTATTTGCTAAATACTCGGCATTAATTGCAATGGCATTCTCTTTTTATTTTTTTGTTTAAATTTTTTTTAATTATATTTAAGTTTGTGATTTTGGTAAACTTTTAAGATAAGATACCAAGACTAATATTGATTTACTTTGTATAATATCTCCGGTGGCTCGTAATTGGCTTATATTTTGTATTCATTTCGTCATATATTTGTCTGTTATCAATAGCTGTGAGCCATCCAAATAAAATAAAATAACAATATATGATTTATAAGTTAACGTTTGCAAAGATGATCAAAATCTTTGCTTCGATGCGGGAGTCAAAGTTTTAGACTACTCAAATGATACTGTTACAAGCGTCCTACTACAAAACTTAATAATAATAATACTAGCCTTGAATGAAACATTGTCCCACTGCTGGGCCGGGCGTCCTCTACTAATGAGAGGGATAAGGCCTCAGTCCACCACGCTGGCCTAATGCGGGTTAGTAGATTTCACGTACCTTCGAAATTCTTAATTCTTAGGTATTAGGTTTCCTCACGATGTTTTCCTTCACCGTGAAGCAAACGACAATTAACAATGAAAATACATGTAACTTTAGAAAAGTCAAAGGTGTACGCCATGTGGACTGGTTTTGAACACACGACTTTCGTCTAGACAGTCCGTACCGACATCAACTTGGCTAAAATATTTAGTTTTTTAGTTACACCTAGAATCACCTATATAGTTTTGGTCCGTGCTAGGTCTTATCACAAATTTTAAAAATTATCTCTGTGCAGAAATCGAACCTACGACCTCTGGCTTGTCAATCGCCACGGAGTTTGTCAAATTTTCTTTATGAAATGGCATGCATAATGGTATAATTAAATTATTTTATGACCTAGATCATAATATTATTGTCAAAAATATTAATATGAAATATTGTCAAATGTAATACTTAGCGACTAGCGAGGTATAGATTGTCTCTCGCTACTTGATACTTTAATTGGACGGCGCGGCACTGCGTTTACCATCAGGTTCAGCGTGGTCACATTGCCGTGAGCATACAAGTGAGCATACACATCAAGCAGCGATAGCCTCGTTGGTTGCGGTACGGACTGTCAAGACGAAAGTCGTAGGTTCGAAACCCAAGTGGCATACACCTCTGACTTTTCTAAAGTTATGTGTGTATTAAAATGTTAATTATCGCTTGCTTTAACAGTTAAGGAAAACATCGTGAGGAAACCTGCATATCTGAGAGTTTTTCGAAGGTATGAGAAGTCTGCCAACCCGCATTAGGCCAGCGTGGTGGACTAAGGCTTAACCCCTCTCATTAGTAGAGGAGGCCCGTGCCCAGCAGTGGGACAATGTTTAATACAGGGCTAGTATTATATTATATTATTATACATTGCCGTGGCAAGATATAAAAAAACACCAGTAGAGTATTTAATGTTTTATAAATTGAGGTGTAAAAGTACCCATAGTGGGCGTTTTGCAGTTAACCTTTTGAATTTCAATTTTGTTCTAATAATTTATAGTTCACGATTATTGATACATATAAAACTATTTCAGCTACCATTGCGGACGATCTAACTGTACTTTATGTTGTGAATAACTAATAGGACATGTCAAGACCAAAATTGACAAATATAACATAGTATAAAAGCCCATTTGTAACTAATATTATGAGTCACTTTTGCTTTTTAATAAAAAAAGTAATTTAAGTTTTTCGTATTTTATTAAACTGAATTTTTACTATGAATTATCTAAATGTATGCACTAGTAAACGCGTAAACAAAGATCGTTCCACGATGAACAAAGATATCGAGTTAAAGAGGATCAAATATACATGCAAAAAACTTTTGAAGTCGTTATAATTAAAATTCATAGACATTTGCTACTTTAATTTTAGTGGAATAAAGTTTAAAATTTAGTGGCAATCATAGAAGGCATCACAGATTCATAACACATAAATTCGAAAAAGTCATGTTTAATGAATGAGAGTGTCTTACGACAGATCCGATAAAGCCTATTGTAGAAATGAAGAGGCCCCTTTTTGCCCCCTTACAAGAGCCCCTGCTGGATACGCCTATGCTAATTCAAAACTTGAACAACAAGTTATCTTCCATTCGCGAAGATCATGGATGTTTCTACGTTGTATACTATATAGCTTAATATTTATATAACAAAAAAAATGTTTTGTGTTGGAACTGGTTTCTTTCTAATACGACGACCGCTGCGCCATGGGCAAGTAGATAGTAGTTTTTCATCGTAGTATCGAGCAGCGAGAGATAGACTGTCTCTCGCTACTCTAACTTGACGGCACTGCGCTCACCATCAGGTGTAGTGTGGTCACTTCGTCGTGCAGATTAAATAAAAAATCTATGTATCTTGGGGGTTTTTGTAACATTGCACCATGTCAGCCCCATCATATCCTAAACATTATCGTATGTTATTAATAAATATGATGATTTATATCATTATTAAATGAAAGTGATATTGGGTTTTCTATTTACAAATATATAATAATAATATATTGTTGAAAAATTCGTTTCAAATATTTGTTTTAAATATTGGTATGGACAAAAATGGGTGCGTAGTGGGAACATGTGCTATGATGAAGCGACGGTGGGGTCCAGCTGAAAATCAGTGCTGTTTTTCAGCAGCGTATACTGAGCTGGTGCCCCTTCCACCGCACATGTTGCAGCAAATCGCTAAATTATACATACATACATACATATACACTCACGCCTGTAATCCCCGAAGGGGTAGGCAGAGGTGTAATCAGTACACCCACTTTTCGCCGAATTTCGGTCCCATAATGTGATAGGGGGCGAGCCTATCGCCACACCGGGCACCATTCCAGACTCCGGGTTAATACTGAGTATTTGTAGGTAGAAAAACCCAATATCACTTTACCCGACCCGGGGATCGAACCCGAGACCTCAGCACAGCAATCGTAACGCATGCGCAATTACAACTACGCCACCGAGGCAGTCTATCGCTAAATTATGTAATTAGATATTAGATAAATTTTTTCGTTTCTGTATTGTGTGTGTGGAAAAATAAATGGTTTAAATGGTTATATCTCCCTCGCACAACTGCACAGTAACAGCCATTCTGAGAGGTGACGTCACGGCATCATGCATTTGCTGTCATTTTAGTCCATTGAAATGTCACATTTTTTAGGCCTTACCTTGCGTTTTTTAGAGGACGCAATTTTATTTTTTTAATGTGTAGGGGGGTAAGTGTAAAGCTAAAACCAAGTTTGTGGGGTCGCCACCCTTGTCCCACGGCCACCATCTTGAAAATAGGGGTTGAAACGGTTTTTACGATATATCTCTTAAACTATTTATCCGATAAAAAAAAATTGTTAACATTTTTTGTTGCAAATTAAATTCTCTATAACTTTAGTCCAGTAACTTTTTGTCGTAGAACTATAAATAATTATAAACTATAAAATATTCAGATATCGAGAAAAAAATATATATTTTTCGATATAACTTTTTATTTATCATTTTACGAAAAAATGATATAAAACCATTTTTGTAGATCGTTTTTTAAGGAACAACTTTTATAGGCAACATTTTTTCATTAAGTCAATAACTAAGGTTTTACAGCGCTCCGAAGTGAGTATTATTTTTCAGTACTCTTAACTATACATACCTAGTCAGGTCATAAATTCTGTCACATGTTTAATATAAAATAATTGAAACAAGTTTATTCATTATGTAACCATTTATATACCAAAATGAACTTAACAAAACATAGATTCTTATGACACTAAAGTTTATTCAAAATGACCTCCGTGATTTTGAATACAGGCCTTCAATCGCGCGGCCAGTTGTCTATCGCAGCACGAACGAGGTCCATGTCAATATCGGCGGCTGCCTTAATCAAGGATGTCTTGAGTGACTCCAAATTGGGATGAGGCTTTGAGCACGCCTTTTCCTCCAAGTGTTGCCATATCTTGTAATCTAAAGGATTCAAATCTGGACTGGAGGAGGGCCAGTCTTCGTGCCGGATGAAGTCGATTTCACGCGCCGCCAGCCAGTCTTGTGTGCTCTTCGCTCTATGAGCTGGCGCCGAATCTTGTTGGAATACCCAGTGCCTGTTATTGAACATGGTATGAGAAACAGGTTCCACAAGGTTCGTCAGGACTGTATTTTGATACACAGCTGCATTCGTTTTTACACCTTTCTCACAAAAATGTACCTCTGTTAAGCCCCAATAAGAAACTCCCAACCATACCATGAGCGAGGATGGAAAATGACCTCGTTGGACACGCGGAATACGGTTGCTCGCTTCTTCACCACTGTGTGCGTACACCTTATCATTTTGTTTGTTGTAGCTCTCTTCTACGGTAAAATTTATTTCATCTGAAAAAAGAATTTCCCGATATTTTTTTCCCGCGTACCGCTTCAACAAAGCGCGGCATCTCTTCAGTCTCAGGTCCATAAGACGAGCATTCAAACGATGTCCTGTTTTTCTTCGATATGCCCGAAGCCCTAAGTCTTCATTTAACACCCTTTTCACCGTGGTTCTGCTTAACCCCATCTGAAGGGCCAACAGTTTCTGCTTACGTTTGGGATTTCTTTGAATTCGCGCCTTCACAGCTTTTATCACTGCTGGAGTCCTAACAGACCGAGGGCGACCACTTCTTGATCTGACACTGAGTCTTCATTGTATCGTTTGATGGTACGATAAACGAATCTTTTGGTTATATTCAAATTTTTCAGTATGTCAAAAATTTGAATTGGCGCGTAACCGCAACGATGCAACGCAATTACTGCAACACGGTCTTCTTTAAGCGTCCACTCCATATTTAAAAATGAGTAAAATTCTAAAAAGTATACATTTTTATTTTCATGAACAATTTGAAATTCGAATTTAATAAACTTTTTTGTGGCCAGCATTCTAAAATAAAAGTTTTTACTGTGTGACAATACTTATGAGCTGACTGTGTATATTATACGTGGGTACTAATAATGTGTCATCAGTTATTATTTTTTTTTATTTTGTTATTATAATTCTTTTAATTAGTAATTTTGCAATATTATTAATTATTAATTATTGACTCTTTTCCCCACCACCCACGAGGTAGAGTCTGGCGAAATTTATAAAATTTATAAAGAAAGTTTTGTTTAAATTTTACATATTTATTTTCAACATTGTTTGACTGCCTCGGTGGCGCAGTTGTAATTGCGTTAGGACTGCTGTGCTGAGGTCTCGGGTTCCATCCCCGGGTCGGGTAAAGTGATATTGGGTTTTTCTATCTAGAAATTCTCAATATTAGCCTTATCTGGAAACCTGTGCCCGGTATGGCGATAGGCTCGCCCCCTATCACATTATGGGACCGAAATTTGGCGATTGGGTTTACTGGTTACACCTCTGCCTACCCCTTCGTGGATTACAGGCGTGAGTGTATATGTATTTGTTTGTTTAGAGGTAGGCAGTTTAATTGCAGTGTTTAAGGTGTAATTTTTGCATACGTACATAATATTTTATACTCATGATTTGGGCACAAATTTTTGAGTGCAATCTAGACTAGAATTACTAACTCTGTTTATTTTATTTTTTTAAGATTTGAATGGCATCTAATTTACTTATTTTGGTTCGGATTCATAAAACTATTTCGGTAATAGGTATAAGGAAATGTAAATTCAGTGTAAACTCTATATAGCGACACTGAAGGGACTGTGCATTTTATGGCGTTATAGAGAGTTGTCGTTAAATGGAGAGAAGAAACATCAGAATTAGAAAAATAAAAAGTTTATTTCTGACTATTGTTAGTAGTTATGTGCATAAAAAAGAATGTTATTTGAACGCTATTGAGTATAGTCTGTTATTTTTGTCTGACGTCTTTTGCTGCACCAGTAATTTTGTTGTATTTTTTTAGTTATTTTATTAATATCTAGCAATACTGAGGCATCTTGGTTATAAAGGAAATATTTTTCCAATAATTTTGCTGCTTCCAGAGCTTCTTTAATGCTCGGCGGAAGCTCAGGCTCATCCGTCTCATCTTCTTCATCACCTTGTTCTTGATCCTCAGTTTTTCTCACTGAATCCAAAATTTCTTCGTCTGTGAGTGAAGCCGTTGTAAGCAGGCGGTCGTCCACTTCAATGTAGGTTTGAAGATTTACCGTATTTCCTGCCATGTTGAATTGTTGAATCCACTCAGTTAATGGAAGGTCGTCGTCGCTTTCAAACTCAGATTCTGTTTCCACCTCATCACTCGTAGAATTGGTACAAAGTCCAGCATGTCGAAAAGAGTGCTGTATAGTTGTGGGTGTCACTTCTTCCCAGGCTTTAGATAAAAAATTTACTGCATGCAGCATATTAACAGAAGTTTTACCCTCAGATTCGACTAGCTCCATCAATAATTTCCTTCTGTAGTGACCCTTGAGGCTTTTAATCACACTCTGGTCCATTGGCTGTAAGACACTAGTCGTATTTGGAGGAAGAAATGCCAACTCTATGTTTTGAAGGTTTGATATAAAAGGGTGGGCAGGGCAGTTGTCAACAAGAAGTAAAATTTTTCGTCCCTTTAATTCTGCATCCCACTTTCGCACTTCTTCTTCAAAAAGTTGACTGGTCATCCAAGCTGATTTATTAGCTTTATACGTCACTGGCAATTTTTTGATGTTCTTAAAACAGCGCGGATTTTTCGATTTGCCTATTATTAGTAGCTTTTTTTTCTCTGTGCCATCCATATTAGCAGCCACAAGCACCGTAATACGTTCCTTGGAAAGCTTTCCTCCCACACACTTTTCCCCTTTAAATTTCAGAGTTTTATCTGGAGTCAACTTATAGAAAATTCCTGCTTCATCAGCATTGAAAATGTCACTTGGGGCGTATTTTTCTATGAATTTTGACCACACTCTGTTAATCCAATCATGAGTCACATTTGTATCAACACTTCGTGCTTCCCCACTTATTTTACCATAGTTGATATGATGACGCTGCTTGAATTTTCCGAGCCATCCTTCTGATGCTTTGAAAGAAGTTAAACCAAGTTCAGCAGCAAAATTCTCCGCCTTAGCTTTCACGAGCGGCCCCGAGATAGGCATATTATTCTGGCGCTGTCGATGAAACCATGATAGTACAGCTTTATCCAAATCTTCGTATATAGGTTTCTTTAATTTTTTGGAAGATTTTCCCTCGCCCGCAGCGTGGAGGATTTTTTCTTTATTTTTCCATATTGTGGACACGGTAGAGCGACTAAATCCAAAGCGTTTGCCAACATCACTTATCTTCTCTCCCGTTTCTATTGCGCGTATCAGTAAAACTTTTTCGTCAATACACAGTGATTTTCTTTTAGTAGCCATGTTTACAGTTTGCAAGTTTGTGAGCAACTAAGAATATGATAAGGTATAGATAATCCATGACTCCTAGTTATGAATCATGGTCAATAACAGTCTACACGTGCAAGCAATCCCAATTTGTAAACAAAAGAATGAATTTCTTAGAAAGTTCGGTATGCATGATGCCGACAGTCGAGTTTATTGCGGGCTAGGATAATAAAGCGACAATAGATCGTACACAGCTGCGCAGTTTTTACTAATTTTAGCAACTTAATTGTTGTCGTTATTGAGAGTGGGTGTAATGCTATATAGAGTGAAACATTGTATGAAAAACAAGCTAAACCAACCAAAGCCAAATGATTTCGACGCTTAAGAGAGTTTGTCGTTAAATAGAGTGACGTTACATGGAGTTTACACTGTTGTTAGAAAAAATAATGAATAAATTCATATAACTACCCCATATATATTTGCTATGTCTTTTTCTTTCTATTTGATTATCAGAAATTCACGATCCAGGCTTACAGAAGCTACCGTAGATGTGTTGATATATAGTCTCTACCTTAGTAACAAGTAAATTTTCTTGCAGGTCACGGCAAATTCAACCACTACGTACTCTTTACATGTGGTCTGATAATGCTGAACGTTTCTATGGAGTCAGTTGGTATGAGTTACGCGATCACAGCTGCGGAGTGCGAGCTGCAGTTGACCAGCAAGCATAAGGGGCTGGTGAATGCAGCCGCTTTTATTGGTAAGAGACTTGACATAAACTTTATGGTGTCTACTACCCCGGCCCGAACCAAGAGGTTCCAAATTCGTATTTTTGCCCACCATCAAGTTGTGGAACAGTTCGCCAGCTACCGTGTTCCCACCTTCCTATGATCCTGGGTCCTTAGTAGTGTGAAGAAGCTACAAAGCCGGCATGATTGTATTGAGTAGTGAGGGATAGTTTGTCCCAAAAAAAAACATCATGAAATTCCTGGCCAACCTTTCCTCAAACTCGTAATTGCTGGAGATCTCTAAGGTCGTGTTATTTCAACTGTAGTCAATAGTCAATTGTCAGTTGAAGTCATTTTTATAGTCTTAAATAAGGTACAGTTTTTTACCAATAGTCAGATTATTGTAAATTTTTTAACAAACAGCTTCTACCCGCGACTACGTCAGCGTTGATTGAGTTTAAATATAATTTTTTATATACACCTCGTAAGGAAAATATGAAGAAGAAGATCGAGCTCAGTGGCGCATCTTGGGAGAGGCCTACGTCCAGCAGTGGACTGACCCCGGCTGATGATGATGATGATGAAGGAAAATATGACACAAAATTATCAAAAGCCACAAAACTTCTGTTGATCCGATCGCTTCACGGGATTTTCCTCTGGGCTAATCGCAACCTTGCCTGAAAATTTCATTATGGCTGCAACCGTTTTGGAGCCCATAGGGAACATACATTAGACACATCGATTTTCTATAGATAGTCACAATAAGTGTGACTGAGTTTTTTTTTATACTATAGTCCGACAAACGAGCCAGTGGATCACCTGATGTTAAGTGATCTCCACCGCACATGAACATCCACAATACCGAAAGTATCATGTATGCGTTGTCGGCCTTAAAGGACAGGAATAGGGATTAGGGAAGGGAAGGGGGAATCTGGGCCTCCGGTTATCTCACTTACCATACGAAACGCGACAGTAAACTGTCACTTTACGTTGGTTTTCTGTGAGACAGTGGTACTACCCCGGTCGAGCCGGCGCATTCATGCTGTAGACAAATATGTCTACAGCGTGGCTCTACCACTTCTAAAGTTGGAATCATGGGTTGATGATGAACCATTTTTAACCATAAATTATGATAATAATTTTTATTCAAATGATGTTGATATGTCCAAATTATAGTTAGTTATAAGGCTGTTTAAATTGCATGGATGTTTGTAACTATAATTGTTGTGACACTTGGCATGAGTTTGACATTTCTAGTATACATATGAATAAGCTGGTGTTTACAATGTGGTTACGACAAAATAAATAAATAAATGAATAAGTTAAAGTTTTTTAATTCATAAAAAGTACACCGACTTCAATAAAAAACAAATTATGCGTTACTATAAAATTTGAGGTTTGCCCTAGATTTTTCTGAGATCCCATCATCAGATCCTGACTTGGTGCCAATGGGACCACCTGGAAAGTATAACCTTTCAAACAAAAAAAGAATTTCTCGAATCGGTCCAGGCGTCTTCGAGTAATCGGGTAACATACATAAAAAAAAAGATTCCGACGAATTGTTAACCTCCTCCTTTTTTGAAGTCGGTTAATTAAAAAGGATTTTAGTTTTAACGCGTTCTTTCGTTAAGGCTGTGCCCCAATGACCTTGGCGATTTAAGCCGTGACCGTATGGTCTTGTTATTTACATTTATATTTTTTTACCAACGTTGTATATTTACGCAGACTAGTTTTTTGGAATGTTACAACATTTCTTTTCAGTAAAAGGCACACGTAAGTAGGATTCGTAGTTAACAAATAACCTGAATCATCTTTTTAAGATTTTTTCCTTATCACAATAGAAAATGTATTAAGGCCGAAAGTTTTGCAATGATGAAATATTTAACGTATATTTTTAGCACTTGGGTCAGCGGAATTTACAGGAGTCTCAGCAGTTTTTTAGTTGCGCAACGTACAGAAACCTAGTTTGTACAATGTCTTCATTACAATTATTTACCAGTAGTCAATATTTTACGTCAGTTTGGTAATAATAAGGATAAACACATGTCATACACTGGTATTTACCAGTTTTTCCTGGCACGGTTATAAACAATCTTGCCTCGGTGGCACAGTTGTAATTGCGCATGCGTTACGACTGCTGCGCTGAGTTCTCGGGTTCGATCCCCGGGTTGTAAAGTGATATTGGATTTTCTATTTAGAAATACTCAGTGTCAGCTCGGAGTCTGGAATTGTGCCCGGTATGACGATAGGCGCACCGTATCACATCATGGGACGGTAACAATCACGGCTAAATGTGGGTGTACTGGTTACACGTCTGCCTACCCCTTTGGATTACAGGTGTGAGTGTGTACGAGGCGACTAATTGGGGCCATCGGGGGTCGCGGGCGCGCAGCGGAGGGCTGTCAGCCCGTATCGATGCACTCCCAAATTCGGGGCATCGTGCGACCCCGAGATGGACGGCAGCGCGGGTGGTAAGGCCTCGTTCGCTGTCGTTGCTCGGTGCGCGGGGGCTCCTTAGCCTCCCACGGAGATGGGCCCGTACAGGGCACCGCGCAGGGGCGACTCCGGCTGCAATTCTAGCACTCCTTAGAATACCCCGGGATCGCTCCGCAAGCGCCGAAGAAGACCACCGCGGGGTTTTAGCTGGTAGTGTCGGGTGGGGTGTACATAGGGGTTAGGGACTCGGCCCAGCGGCAGCACGGATAGCCATCATCCGTGCGAGCGGGATGCTGGGTCGTAAGACCGGCTAGTCCAGCATACCCGTTTTATTCTTAATCCGCTTCCCTCCGGAGCGGGCGGCAGTAATAAAACGCTTTCCCCGCGACAAAAAATTCCCATCTTTTGATTTCTCCGGCGGCTCTGGAATGGTTCTCATCTTATCTTCAGGGTCGCCAGCAGTCGGTGCGTCTCGACGAATTGGTGCGATATCGACTCTGGAGTCCCTCAAGGCGGCATACTTTCTCCATTGTTATTTTCTATATTTATTAACCTCATTGCTCAAAATCTTCAGTGTGCGTATCATTTGTATGCCGATGACTTGCAAATTTATTCTCGGGCTGGAGTCGATTGTGTGGCCACTGCCGTGGACAGGGTGAACAGAGACCTGGAATATATTAAAAGTTGGTCTGACAGTTTCGGTCTGTCGGTGAATCCCACGAAATGTCAAGCAATAATTTTGGGTAGTTCCAGGTTGATTACTAGACTGGGCGCCACGGAGATTCCGGGTATTATATTTGATGGCACAGTCATTCCTTGGAGCCCTAGTGTCAAGGACCTTGGGTTACACATCGATTCCACCCTGAGCTGGCGGTTCCAAGTAAACTCTGTCAGTCAGAGAGTTACCGGTACTCTTCGTGCTCTTTATCGCCTAAAGAATTTCCTACCAGCTAAAACCAAGACTATGCTTGTGCAAGCCTTAATCCTCCCGATAATCGACTATGGTGATGTCTGCTATTTTGATCTGAATGCAGATCAACTCAACAAACTTGACCGACTTCTCAATAACTGCATTCGATTTATTTTTAATCTTCGCAAATATGACCACGTTTCTTCCTATCGTTCGCAATTAAAATGGCTACCTATTCGCCAGCGACGATCTATGCGAGCTCTTACTACTCTCTTTACTTTACTTACGTCCCCTACCCCTCCCTCTTACTTATCTTCTCACTTTATCTATCTTAGTGACAGTCACGATAGAAACCTTCGTTCATCTAGCAACCTTCTTCTTAAGTGCCCCCCTCACAGCTCTGACTTCACTCACTCTTCTTTCGCCATTCAATCTATACTTCTTTGGAATTCACTCCCCCTTGAAATCAGGTCGTGCACCACCAAGTTGGCTTTCAAGTGGAGACTTCGGCATTTACTCCTGGACAGAGTTGCGGAATCATCTCATTAATTCTTAGTATATTTATTTTATAGTATGTACCTATATGTATATGTGTATGCATTTATATATCTTATTGTCAAAATTATTATATTTATTAAGTATATATCCAAGTATTTATGTATGTACATGCTTATTTGCTAAGTGTTTTTTTTTTATTATTATCTTTATGCACCTACACTGCTTAGCTCTGCACCACCTTAAGGTTGACTGGGAGAGAATGCCTTTGGCATTAAGTCCGCCTTTATACCCTGTATATAAAGTGTAAATAAATAAATAAATAATAAAAAAAAAACAAAAAAAAAAAAAGGTGTGAGTGTTTATGTATTCGACAAAGAACTATAATAAACCTCTTGATTTACTTACCTGACGTATTTCTATATACGAAATTCAAAATCGTCACGCCAACGTTTTTCTTTGTTGTATAAAAGCCATTTTTCGTACTGGGTCGACGAACACCTATGAACTTGAATAATGGAAATCCACTAGAAGAAGTCACTGTGACAAGTTCGCTACGGTTATCGCCATAGATATAGACCTAAACAGAGATCGCAAGTACTACAATTTGTATGGAAATAACTGTGTCATAATCTTAGTTCATAACTTATGTTCAGCAGTGGAAAATTCTTAAGTAAAAAATCCAGTAAAAAAGACCGTTTTTTTTGTTTGGTCATAGGAACTTTTTTATTTGTGTTATTAATTGTTTTCTTATAGTGTTATTTAGTTCTAATTCTTATATTACTGCATACTTATAGAGTGCGACTATATCATGCATAACTTTATTATAAGAGTCTTAAAGAATCACAGTCGAATTGATTTTAATCAATGACAACAACAATGGTAGATTACTTTTTAAATAAAAATAAAACCACCTTCAAAAAAACCCAGACACAACTAAAAAGCAAAAAATAATTGCTTACATTATCAATTATCAATATCAATTAATAACATACAATTTAAATCAATTATTTTTGGAGTCGGTGCCGGTGTTGTTTTCTTTACTTTTAGATTCATAAAAACGCGCTGCAGTCGTTGTAGCGCTGCTTGCCCGGGCAAGACGACGTCTGCCGGGCCCGCTATTATTGCTATATATTTTTTCATTTTTGCCCAACTACCTTTACCGACTTCGGTTCTATACGACTAAAGTCATAATGCAAGCAGTTGTATGCCGAATTTACGGCAAAGCATGGCGAATTTACTCAATATTTTATAAGACCACTGTACCTATGCTTACAGATATACAAATTTTAATACGATTTGAATAAACGCACATTTTTTTTATTTTTTATTTTTTTATTGCCTTGATAGGCAGACGAGCAGACGGGCCGCCTGATGGTAAGTAGTCACCGCCGCCCATAGACTTCTGCAATGCCAGGGCACAGCAAAGCGGGGTGCGAAGTCAGGAAACCTCCACGTGGTGCACCCTGGGCAACGGCGGTCACGTTGACCGACGGCCGATATCCTGACAAAAGGTGGTTGACGGTTGTCGCTTGTTGCGGCGGCCTTCAATCAGAAGTCCGTGCTCATTTATTGAGCTACTCCCGAGTTCTGTCTCGGGAGTGTCGGCGGGCTCGGTGTGCGCTTACCCCGCCGCCGAGCGGGCAGTAGGGGGGACGCTCTTTCCTGCTGTCACCGTCGTAAATCGTAATCTGGTCTGGAGGTCTGTGGTCATGTCTCGCGCTCCGACTGGACCGAGGGTCTTGGCTTAACCGCCCGGGCCGCGAGGTAGAAAACCTCTATAAAAAGTCACCCCGAATCCCAAGCGGCGGCGCACCGTGAGGGGATGCATGGCCGATGGGTAGTTCGGTCTCTAGTGCGAACCCCGGCGGGGAACGTGCTGAACCCCGTGCAGAATTTGCTTACCCAGGTACAGGGGGCACTGCCTGGGCGGACCGTTTATATCCCCCATAATCGTGGGACTAAAAATGAAAAAAAATTTAAAAACCAAAAACAAAAACCAAGATGAAGTGGGGAAGGTGTCTATCCCGGGGGACGATAGTGACCCTGGGAAGACGGACGACGATGGGCTTCAGCCCAAGGAGAAGATTGTCGGGGCTGCTTTAGTGGTCTCGGCTCCCGAGACCAAGGCCGGGACGAGCGGCATGATGACGCGCTCAAAGAGGGCGCTAAGAGCTCGACAGCTGGACGCATCTGCAAGCGACAGCGACTTCGAACCGGCGCAAAAAGTTATTGCTGTCTCAGTGAGTCCAGCTGTGGTGTCTGACGAAGACACCACGCCGATGGACGTATCTGGTGACCGTGACTGGCGCTTGCAGATGTCAGCCATCATCCGGGATGTGGCACACAAGTCCCGCAATATTAATGGGACAGAGCAGCGGAGGCTTAACCTCGCAGCCAAAGAGCTGTCGGAGAGGGCCGAGGAGTCAGCCTCCGCAGAAGTGGCCAGGTTGGAGGCCGAAAAGGTGGCAATGGCCCAGGAAATTGCCGCCCTCAAGGCCTCCCTTGCGGCCCAGCAGAGGTCCTTGGAGGAGTTGATGGCGACTGTCCAAGAGTTAAAAGGACAGTCGCAGCCGGCAGTCCAAATTGGAGGTGTTTCTGGGGGGGAGGACAGCTTCAAGAGTTTTGAGCGCCGATTTTTAAACATTTTGGACGCGCGCTTGAGCGATATATCCTCGAGGCTGCCCCCAGAACCCATCATGCGGCCCCCATTGGCTGCTGATAGGAGTCGAGTTCAGGCACCGCCTGCCGTCGCTGGGCCATCAAAGGCCCCACCAGTTGCTGCCGGTCCACCGGTTACTCCGAAGGGAAAGGGGCTGGGCAAGGGAAAGAGTAATGCCCAGCCCGCCCCTGTTGATGTTTCCCGTCCCCGACATGCGCCTCTCGTAGTCACTGTGCCAGCGGCACCGTCGACATCTGAGGTGTTCCAAAATCCCCCTCCGCGTAATTCCCGAAGGGGGGGCAAGAGGGGCAATAAAGTAAAAAATAGGAGCAGCACTCCCGCCGCTCAACCGCCCAGAGAGCCGCGGCCACTACCCCCCGCTCCTGCAACCATGGAGGAGGGGTGGAACATGGTAGCCAAGAAGGGAAAAAAAAATCCCCAGCCCGTGTCGAGTGCTGCGGCGGCCTCACCGCCGCAGCAGCGCTGGCCTGAGCCGCGAATACATTTACCCCGCAAAGCAGCCGTTACTTTAACGGTTATGCCAGAGGGGTTAGCGCGGGGCGTTACATACGCCTACGTATTGCGGCAGGTCCAGCAATCCGTGGATCTGGCCGGCCTCGGCATTGCTGAGACTCGGGCGCGCCTAATGGCGACGGGCGGGTACCTGTACGAGGTACCCGGCCCAGAATCTGAAGAGAGGGCCGACTCCCTTGCCGATAAAGTCAGGGAGGTATTCCGCGGGACGGAACTGGCGGACGACGTACGCGTTTCCCGCCCGTTCAAAGCCGCGGAACTGCGAATATCCGGGTTGGACGCCTCAGCCGACCCGGAAATAATAGCAACGGCCCTCGCAAGAGCTGGGGATAGCCCCAACGAAAGTTTTAAGGTCGGGGAGATCCGCCCCGACCGGTCGGGCCTTGGTGAGGCGTGGGTGCGGTGCCCCGCCAAGGTTGCTGACAAGATCCTAAAATCGGGCCGAGTGCTGATCGGCTGGGTAGCTGCACGCGTCCAGCTCCTTGAGCCGAGGCCAATGCGGTGCTACCGCTGCCTGCACAAGGGACATGTGCGGGTGCGGTGCACTGAAGCGTGTGACCGCAGCGGTATTTGCTACCGCTGCGGTAAACTGGGCCACAAGGCCAAGGAGTGCTCCGCGGAGCCGCATTGCGCAGTCTGCGCAGATGCTGGTAAACCCGCGGGGCACCAGGTGGGCGCCAAGGCATGCGTCACCTCCTCCCGCCCTCGCCGCGTAAATCGTGGCCGAGGGACGGGGGTTGTGACCCAGCCGACAGCGCTCCCCGTAGAGGAGCAAATGGAGATCGCCCATTAATATGGCGCAACGTTTCCTCCAGGCGAACATTAATCACTGCGCCAGAGCCCAGGACCTGCTAGTCCAGAGCATGGCGCAGTGGTCGATACAAGTGGCTGTGGTCGCCGAGCCTTATTTTGTTCCCCCCAGGGAAGACTGGGCAGGGGACCTTAACGGTTTGGTGGCCGTCATCACTCGGGGCGCCGCCGGCTCCCCACCCTTCGAAAAAGTAGCGAAGGGGTCGGGATGTGTGGCGGTTCTGTTGGGGGGGGTCTGGATTGTGGGTGTGTATTTCTCCCCCAATAGATCCCTGGCCGAGTTCGAGCACTTTCTCACTCGGCTGGGGGCCCTGGTGGTGCAAGGCAGTCAGCCTCGCCCCGTTCTCGTTGCCGGCGACTTCAACGCCAAGTCTCTGGCTTGGGGTTCGTCGGTCACCAGCAGGCGTGGCGAGGCCCTGGAGGAATGGGCGATCTCGGCCAACCTGGCCGTCGTGAATCGCGGGTCGGTTAACACGTGCGTGCGGCATAATGGCGGATCGGTGGTGGACCTCACGTTCGCCACCCCAGCTATTGCCCGCCGTGTCCGTGACTGGAGAGTTCTGGTGGACGAGGAGACGTTGTCGGATCACCGATACATTCGGTTCGACGTCGCCTTGTCCCCTAACACCCAGTCCAGTGGAGGACCGACCGGCCCGCGGTCGGACGGCCCGCGTTGGTCAGCAAAACGCCTCGACGTGGAGGCCCTGAAGGAGGCCGCTCTGGCCCAGGCGTGGCTCCCTGCACCGGAAGCACCGATGCAGGTCGAGCAGGAGGCGGCGTGGTTCGGGGCAGCGATGTCGCGCGTCTGTGACGCGGCCATGCCCCGAGTTCGACGTCTTCCCGAGAAGCGCCAGGTGTTCTGGTGGTCTGCGGAACTCACGCGGTTACGTATCTCTTGCGTGGCCGCCCTCCGTCGTCTCGCCAGGCACCGTCGTCGCCGAATCCGTCTTCCCGGCGACGAGGACCAGGAGCGGTTGCTTCACGGCCTCCACAGGGAGGCTAAGAGAGCGCTGCGCGTGGCAATGGCTAGGGCAAAGTCTGCAGCTCAGGAGGAGTTCCGGGGAACTCTCGATAACGACCCTTGGGGGCGTCCATATCGCGTGGCGATGAGGAGATATCGCCCGTGGGCGCCCCCACTGACGCAGAGTCTCCGGGGCGACCTAGTCGAAGAGGTCGTCGCAGCTTTGTTCCCTGCCACTGAAGATGTCACTCCACCACCGATGGCGTCACATCCATCGACGCCATCGTCGTTGAGTTCGGCAAGGGTTATTCCGGAGGTTTCGCCCGAAGAATTTCGGGCGGTGGTGCTTCGGCTGCGGGGCAAGAAAACAGCCCCGGGTCTCGACGGTATCCCCGGACGTGCGTGGGTGTTAGCCGTCGAGCATCTGGGGACTAGGCTCCGTGGCCTGTTCTCCGCGTGCCTGGAGCAGGGCCGTTTTCCGTCTCAGTGGAAAACTGGGAAGTTGGTCCTGCTCAAGAAGGAGGGGCGGCCCGCAGAGTCGCCATCGGCCTACCGGCCCATCGTGTTGCTCGACGAGGTCTGTAAGCTCTTCGAGCGTATCATTCACGCTCGCCTCGTCGAGCATCTTGAAGGGGTCGGGCCGGACCTGGCACAGTGCCAGTACGGGTTCCGGCAAGGCCGATCGACAGTACACGCGATTTTGCGGGTCAAGGCACAAGCGGAGGATGCAGTGGCTCGGGGTGAAGTGGTGGTGGCGGTGTCTCTAGACATCGCCAACGCGTTTAACACCCTGCCCTGGGCCTGCATACTGGAAGCACTGCGGTACCACGTGGTGCCACCGTATCTCCGGCGTCTGGTGCGCTCGTATCTCTCAGACAGGTACATAGTGTATCCAGGCGCCGACAGGTGGCACCGAAGAGCAATGGCCTGCGGTGTTCCACAGGGTTCAGTCTTGGGCCCTCTCCTGTGGAACATCGGCTACGATTGGGTGCTCCGTGGTACCAATCCCGGAGGCGTCGCTGTCGTCTGTTATGCAGACGACACGCTAGTAACAGCGACAGCCAGGTCTTTCCAGGAGGCCACCCTGCTCGCCTCGTTCGCAACCGAACAGGTGGTGGGCAGGATTCGGCGACTGGGCCTTAAGGTGGCCCTGAACAAAACCGAGGCCCTTTACTTTCACGGTCCTCGGATTCGGCCACCTTTAATGCCCCACATCAATGTGGAGGGGGTGCGGATTCCCATCGGCTGTACAATGAAGTACTTGGGGTTGATTTTGGACAGCCGGTGGGATTTCCGTGCCCATTTCAAGGAGTTGTCGCCGAAATTGGTGCGGGCGGCGGGCGCGCTCGGACGCCTGCTGCCGAACCTGGAGGGACCTAATAGCCCTTGCCGAAGTTTATACGCTGGAGTCGTGCGGTCAATGGCCCTGTACGGATGTCCCGTATGGGCCGAGTCCCTGAAAGCCCGCTGCGTCGCCTTGCTGCGCAAACCGCAGCGTTTGTTGGCGCAGCGAATAGTAAGGGGCTACCGCACGGTCTCCCACGAGGCGGCCTGCGTATTGGCCGGCACCCTCCCTTGGGAGTTGGACGCAAAACTCCTCTCGTCCGCGTTCTTCTGGCGGGAGGAGGCGTCCAGCCGCCGTCAGGTGAGACTGGCCCCGAGGGAGATTGCAGCCCGGTTTCGCAGAACCGCTGTGGAGGAGTGGCATACCAGGCTGGAAAGCCCAAGTGCGGGCTTGAGGACAGTCGCGGCAGTGCGTCCTATCCTAAAGAGATGGCTAGACAGGCGCCACGGTGCGCCAACTTTCCGGCTGACGCAGGTACTGACGGACCACGGGTGTTTCGGTTCGTTCCTGTGTCGGATCGGAAAGGAGGTGTCTGCCGTGTGCCACCATTGTGGCAACTGCCGCGAGGACACGGCCCAACACACGTTGGAGGAGTGCCCAGCCTGGGACGAAGAGCGCAGCGCTCTCAGAGCAGTCGTCGGAGGAGACCTCTCGCTGCCGGCCGTGGTGTCGTCCATGGTCGCCAGACGGAGGTCCTGGCGTGCGGTGGCCCACTTCTGCGAGAACGTCATCTCGCAGAAGGAGAGTGCTGAGAGGGATCGGGAACGATATGATCCCTCCCGCCGCCAGAGAAGACGTAGGAGGCGCCGGGTGGACGACTGACCGGCGTCTCCCGCCCTGTGGAATGGGGGCGTTTGAATTCCACCACGGTAACCCCTGCCTGTCGTACGAGGCGACTAATAGGGGCCATCGGGGGTCGCGGGCGCGCAGCGGAGGGCTGTCAGCCCGTATCGATGCACTCCCAAATTCGGAGCATCGTGCGACCCCGAGATGGACGGCAGCGCAGGTGGTAAGGCCTCGTTCGCTGTCGTTGTTCGGTGCGCGGGGGCTCCTTAGCCCTCCATGGAGATGGGCTGCTACGCAGCACCGCGCAGGGGCGATTCCGGCTGCAATTCTAGCACTCCTTAGAATACCCCGGGATCGCTCCGTAAGCGCCGAAGAAGGCCACCGCGGGGTTTTAGCTGGTAGTGTCGGGTGGGTTGTATATAGGGGTTAGGGACTCGGCCCAGCGGCAGCACGGATAGCCATCATCCGTGCGAGGGGGATGTTGGGTCGTAAGACCGGCTAGTCCAGCATACCCGTTTTATTCTTAATCCGCTTCCCTCCGGAGCGGGCGGCAGTAATAAAACGCTTTCCCCGCGACAACAAAAAAAAAAAAAAAAAAAAGGGCACAGCAAAGCCGCTGCCTACCGTTAATGTACATTTGAACGTAGTTTGTATCCAGTACACCCACATTTCGCCGAATTTATCACGGTCCCATAATGTGGTAGGGGACGAGCCTATCGCCATACCGAGCTCAATTCCAGACTCCGGGCTGATGCTAAGTATTTCTAAATAGAAAAACTCATCACTTTACCCGACCCAGGAATCGCACCCGATACCTCAGTAGTCATAACGCATGCGTACTACAAGTGCGACACCGAGGTAGCGTGTCAAGTATGGGCTACTGAATTGATTTCATTCATTATTAAATAGGCAGTTTTTTTTTCGCACACGCGCATAACATATCTGTTTACCAGAGATGAGCGAGTTGCCCTCAGGGTCCAGCGGGCGATACCATTCCCACAGGTTGAGCCCGACGCGGAACACCGCTGCGCGTATTTTGTTGCATGTCTTACATACATCAGCTAATCGTACTATCTGTAATGACAAGTGTAGTTCCATAATGATGACTATATATTTTTAAACAAGTGGTCATAAATTGTAGTCAATTTCGCTTATAGTATTAATGGTTCGACGTGACAATATACCAGAGAATATTGACATCTAATAGTCACACACATAGTTCTGATCCCACACTAGGTCAAACCTGTATCATGGGTATTAAGAACTACGAGGAACTACGGCCCCACAACATCGAGACCCGTAACATATATCTATCTGTCACACAAATGGATATTTGTTACCATTGCACCATGTTGAAGCCGTTGCTGGTGGTAGGTTATCATATCCACCCGGATAGCAACCACAGTACACAGGGTGTAAAACCCGCCATAGTGGCACACGCAAGTGTGTTGCGTTCCAGGACCAGCCAGTGTACATCCGGTTTTTGTCGGGGTCTAAAGTTGGAGTACGATGTTAGGCCGTGTTGCGGCCTTCTGAGTACTCTGACGCTAGACCCTCGATCTTCATCTCTTTGCCCCATGGCGTAAATACAGCAAGAAAACAAATCCGTTATCAAATAAAACATATCAAGGAAAATAAAGTTTTTGACAAAAACAGTTTTAAATACATAAGTTATCAGTACACAGTAACAGTACAGTGCAATCTCAATGTATGTACTGGGATTTTTCTTTGTGTTTGTTCTTGTAAATTGCTGTATCAAAGTATATCTTTAGAAACACAATCAATGTATAGGAAGGCATATACACGTGAACAACAGATTACAACACTGACGGCACGATTGCACTGCTCATCATTACGACTTCAGTTACCTGAACTATTATGACTACACATACTCATGCTGTTAATCCTCAAAAGAATAGGCAGAGATGTAGCCAGTACACCGACAATTCGCTTATTACCGTCCCATGGTGTGATAGGAGTCGCGCCTATTGCCATAGCTGGTACAATTCCATTTGATTCTGAGTACTTCGTGATAGGAAAACCCACAGAACATAGAAAGAAAACCCAATATCATTGAAATGAAACAAATTTTACGGATTCTATTGAAATCATGAGACATGGAGTTGTTAACGGTGGGCACTGAGGTGCGTAACTATGATCATTAAAGTGATCAATATAGTGGCGATCATCGTTTATGTGCCGTTTAAGGTATCCACCTTAAATAGTACTCTGAAGTGTTTCTAAATATAGCCTATAATAATCAGTGATCAAATGGTGAAAGAATTTTTAAAATCGGTCCAGTACTTTTTGAGCCAATTCGTTACAAACATACTTACATACAAATCTTTCCTCTTTATAATATTAATATAGATTTAAAACAACTTTGGAATTGACGCAAACTTGTACCGTCGTCCATATATTCCTGGTCATTCTCCTTTTTAACCGACTTCAAAAAAGGAGGAGGTTAACAATTCGTCGGAATCTTTTTTTTTATGTATGTTATCCGATTACTCGAAGACGCCTGGACCGATTAGAGAAATTCTTTTTTTGTTTCAAAGGGTATACTTCCCAGGTGGTCCCATTGGCACCAAGTCAGGATCTGATGATGGGATCTCATAAAAATCGAGAGCAACCCTCAAATTTTAAAGGGACGCATGGTTTGTTTTTTATTGAAGTCGGTGTATTTTTTATGAATAAAAAACTTTTATATTGAGTAGTTTGAATATCTATAACGGAGGTTCTACAATTTTAGTGTTTATACGTATAGATAAAAATACTTAATAACTAAAGTCTTAATTGACTAGGGTTGAAACAACAGGGCCGTGATAACATTTTTTTTCAAAACAGTCACACATAGCCCCGATCCCGAACTAAGCTACGAGTCTTGTGTCGTCTGTATCAGGGACTACGAGAGACTTTCGGTCTAAACACCCAGACCCCGGACACAAATATCTGTCTGTCACACAAACATATTAGTCCCGGTGTGGGATTCGAACCCACGGCCTCCCGTTTCATAGCCGGCTAGTCGCCTTCTGCGCCACGGAGGCTGTCAAAACGTTACAAAAACATTATATTTACAGGTATTATAAGCACATCGTTCCTATGGGGGTACCTTGGCGACAAGCTAGGTCGGCGAGCGGTCATGCTGCCGTCCATAGTGGCTTCAGCAGTGTTTTCTGTCGCCTCCTCCTTCTCTACTAATGTATGGATGCTGTTAGTCTTGAGGATACTCACAGGATGCTTGTAAGTACCCACATTTTTTTTCCACGGTAACCTGGCACACCGCACCTGATGGTAAGTGCAGTGCCGTCCAATTAGAGTATCGAGTAGCGAGAAACAATATATCCCCCGCACTTGTCTAAGTTGCAGAATATGTCTATCCCCCGCACTTGTCCAATTTGCAGAATATGTCTTTTCGAAGAGTTCTCTTCAACACTTGCTCAAGTGCACTACCAATTTTAGAAGGCTTCCATTGGCTTACACTATTATTAGAATTATTGATAAAATAGTCGCGGACAAATGTGTTACAATGGATACCTTCTCACGTTGGTCTGGAGGGAAATGAGGTAGTCGACCGGCCAGCAAATGAAGCTGTGTCGGATGGAGAACCTTTCATCTGTTTGCCTTGGTACACTGAGCTTCTACCTATAGTTAGGCGTACATGTTTTGAGTACTGGTCAGAATATTTTGACAAAATATCTTTAACAAAAGGAATTTGGTACGAGGTAATTCAGCCATCACTGACTCGTTCCCTGTGGTTCAGCGTGAGTGGGATTACTCGACCAGAGGTCGTGACGGCTTTGAGACTCCGATCTGGTCATGTCCCGCTCAACAGTTTTGCTTTTATGATGTGCCAAGTAAACTCGCCTAATTGCTCCGTATGTGGAATAGTAGAGGATGCGCATCATATTTTATATGAGTGCAGCCGTTCTGAGACACAGAGACGGCATGCCTTCGGAGAAAGAAAGCATCATTATATAATAGCATTCTGGCCTCCCCGGTCTCCGATGAGGCTAAATTGCTTTATAAAATAATAGATAAGGCACTAAAATTACATTCACTTAGTATGTTGTGTTATTTATGTATAAGCTTATTTTGTCACAGTATGTATACAATAATGGGGGTGACATTTTCATGCTTGAAAAAACCTCAAAATGAAAAAAAAAAAAAAAAGAATATGTTTTTTACCTTTGTCTTTCATTATTTGTCTTGGCTATCGAGGGTATTGGACAATTAATATTTCCAACCCTATAATTGTATTTGATTAATTTCGTTGCGGGATAAAAGACAGTTAAGAATTCCCAGAGACTCGCCGAGTTTCATTACTCGGTGTCGAAAAAATGCGTGTCATTGTCGATTCTGGCTAAACGAGTTACGATGGCATGTGGACGGGACAGTCTTGAATGTCGTTTTCTTCCCGAAGTTTTGCCTTTTTTTTTACTTCGCTAGTTCATCTATTTTTTCAACTTCTTGATACGAGCTGGTCGCTCATAGTCTTGTACGACCAACCATCCAGATGTTTAATAAATAAAATACACACACCAATCACACATAGTTCTGACCCAACACTAGGTAAAAGCTGTATCGTGGGTATCAATAACTACGAAGGATTACGGTCCCACAACACCCAGATCCGAAACAAATATCTGTCTGTCTGGTTTCAGCGCCACGGAGGCTGAAAATAACAAAATATTCCATGATGCTACATAGCGCTCATAAGCAGCGATAGCCTAGTTAGTTGCGGTACGGACTGTCAAGACGAAAGTCGTATGTTTAAAACCCAAATGGCATACACCTCTGACTTTTCTAAAAAGTTACATGTGTATTAATTGTCAATTATCGCTTGCTTTAACGGTGAAGGAAAACATCGTGAGGAAACCTGCATACCTTGTGGTGGACTAAGCCCTAACCCCTCTCATTAGTAGTGGAGGCCCGTGCCCAGTAGTGGGACAATGTTTAATACAGGGCTAGTATTATTATACACAGCGCTTATCACCTCAAGACGTAAATCATCGGTTGTCTTGGTTTTAGCGTTAGTAAGCGCAGTTGGCAGTCGCCACGGAGGCAATTGCAATTATAAAAATCAAAGCAACTAGTCCGTATTCATAATTTAAAAATGCGTTTTTTACGTCCACAAAATAACAACATAACCTGATGGTAAAAAGCCTATAACCTTGTTATATACTATATATGCCAGTAGACCTTAACATTATTATGACATGTAAAAAGTGCCCATAGTGGCCTAATTTACAAAATAAATGATTTGATTTGATTTGATATAAACAGGCTATAAAACAGATTTTGTATCTGTCTCAAACTTTTGGGCGACTGACGTCAGCTTTTCAGTTCGAATATCACACAAATTTAATTACTCACACTGGATGTGAAATCCAAGACTTTACAATGTTTTAGTTTGAAATAACAGACCAATTATAATTTATGAATGTTCATTAATTCATACACAATCCTGAAAATTTAAGTATCAGGATCTACGAGGTACTTTTACGCAAGCTTATATTATCATATATTATTCTTTTTGTTTTAGGGCATCAGCATCCAGTGCAACAGTATACGCCTACTTGGGCGAGCTGCACATAAGTTCGAAGAGAGCAGCTGCCATAGCGTGGGGATCTGCATTTATCTCTTTCTCCTTTATCATATTACCAGGTAACATTATAGCCAATAAACATTCGACTTACTATGTCTTAATCGATCTAATCGAATACATTGTACACAGGGTGTAAAACCCGCCATAGTGCCACACGCAAGTGTGTCGCGTTCCGGGATCAGCCCGTGTACATCCGGTTTTTGTCAGGGGTCTAGAGTTGGGGTACGATGTTTGGTCGTTTTGCGGCCTTCTGAGTACTCTGTCACTAGACCCTCGACCGATTTTTCACCTTCTTCCCCATGGCCTAGTATGAAGAAGCAGGCCGGCATGCTTGTGTTGATTAGCGAGGGATAGATTGCCTTTCGCTTCTCGATACTTTAATTATTGAACGGCACTGCGCTTACCTTCAAGTGCAGTGTGGTCACTTTGCCGTGCCAGGATAAAAAAAAACATTTTATCTTGTTTGTTACATAATTACAAAATGATTTCGAAGAACATTTTAATTATACACGCAGACGAAGTTAATTTACATAAATAGTTAGTTGATAGTGGTAGAGCCACGCTGAAGACATTTTTGTCTACAGCATGAATGGGCCGGCTCGACCGGGGTAGTACCACTATCTCACAAAAAACTAACGTAAAGTTTATATCAGATATCCGGAGGCTCAGATTTCCCGTTCCCTTCCCTAATCCCTATTCCTGTCTTTTAAGGCCGACAGCGCATACGTGATACTTTTGGTATTGTGGATGTTCATGGGCGGTGGAGATCACTTAACATCAGGTGACCCACTGGCTCGTTTTTCGATGATATAAAAAAATCGTTATAACCTATTTTAACAAGGCAACTGATTTTAAAAGATATTTGGTCAATATGTGACGGAGTAAATAAGCCTCCGTGTACTTAAATAGTGTTAAAAAGCAACCTTGAGAACCTATTAGCATGTGACACTGAACGACCAAAATAGATAGTTTAAAATTTGCACAACATATTAATGGGTTATAAAATCTATAGGAAGTTTGTTTGCGCATGCAATAATGCATCACAACTTTACATTAATTATGTATTTCCTCTAATATTATTTAAATATATATCATACTCGTGTTATGTTTTAATGAGTCAATTAATTTAATCAACTATTCGTTGTCAGATAAACGTTAAAATGAATTATATATAGACAAATCATTGAAGTTAATTATGATAAATGTGCAGCCGGTTTTGATAATATTGTCTCTAATTATTTTTCAATTCGCTTACAATGTTATACTGTGTGACGCAATTCTCATTTCCTTCGAGATAATCACGAACAGGATTCTGCCGAGTGATTTTTATTAAAAATTTCGAATTTCAAAGCTTTAATCAAAGCAAACTTCAAAATTATATTTATTCGAAGGACATGCTACTGTAACTATTGTAATTATAATCGAGCCGTATGATCAGGGCCATGCCATTGAACATTTCGTCACTTTCGACTGAACTAACAAATGGGTAGTAAGTTTTAAGCAAGTTTCACAGTACGGCTATTAATATGTAAAACCTACGTGCTGGGCACAGGTTTCCTCTTCTAGTGAAAAGAATTGCGCCTTACACAGAGACTTAACGCTGGTTGTAAGATTTCACTTATCTTTATTCTCAAGTGTGCAAGTTTCCTCACAATATTTGCTTTCACCGTTAAAACAGCTGATAACAACGACTACACACGTAACTTGAGATAGGTCAGAGGTGTACGCCGTATGTCGAACCTACGAGTTTTGTCTCGACAGTCCTTACCAGTCCCAATTAGGCTGTCACTGCTTCTTTTAAGTAGGTATAGAAAATTGTATAAACTAGTTTAAACCATTTTGATAATATCTACGTATCCTAAGTAAGTACACAACATTTCACAATATGTTTGACGCGAGTTATGGTTCGTATTCAAGATGTACGTTACGAACAGTCTCCAGTTGAAGCAGGTCAAATGGATAACCATCGAGATATGTCGTAACCAATAATAGAATCCAGAATAGCTCAACTTTATTTTAATCGTAAAAAAACTAATTTTTTTTTTTTTTATATATTTTGAATTGCATTACGTGGAATTTTATTAAAACGAATAATATGCGAATGACATAATGATATTAATTCAAAACGTAACTAAATTTAAATACTATTAAAGAAATATAATGGTGGTTAGTTATATATTTGATGACAAGCAAATTTTTTTTTATACTGGCACGGCAAAGTGACCACACTGCACCTGATGGTAAGCGCAGTGCGGTCCAATTAGAGTATCGAGTAGCGAGAGGCGATCTAAATCTCCCGCTTCTCAACACAATCATGCCGGCCTGCTTCTTCACACTACGCCATGGGCAAGAAGGTGAAGGAGTGGTAGAGGGTCTAGTGTCAGAGTACTCAGAAAGCCGCAAAATGGCCAAACATCGTACCCCAACTCTAGACTCCCGACAGAAACCGGATATACACTGGCTGATCCCGGAACGCGACACACTTGCGTGTGCCACTATGGCGGGTTTTACACCCTGTGTACGGTGGTCGCTATCCGGGCGGATATGAATATCCTACCACCAGCCAAATGCCATCCATGCTAAATTATGTACGATTTCTTAATAAAATATATCGTTTTTTATAAATAATTAATTCTAATTCTGTGCTGCCTTGTAATTAAATTCATAGCTGTCATTGATTGTTTGTATAAGCATGTTTTCAAAGCGCTTTGATTTCAAGTGAATTATAAAAGCTTTGCTGTATATAACTAGCTGTTGCTCGCGGCTCCACCCGCGTGGAGGTTATTTTCGGGGGCAGAAGTATACAATCCAAGGCGTACATTTTTTCTAGTAATTAAAATAGCCTATATTAATCAGTGATAATAATTCAAATGGTGAAAGAATATTTAAAATCGGTCCAGTACTTTTTGAGCCAATTCGTTACAAACATACTTACAATTTTTTCTTCTTTATAATATTATATAGTACCTATAGATGAAATGCATTTAATTTATTTGAGTCATTGGTATGATTTTATCTCGCTACAGGAATCGAACTCCGTTAAGTTTAACTGGTCTCCAAACCATCTCCTCACAGCCCAATATTTACACACTATACTTTTCATTGTTTCCACAAATGCCCATATGCAAAAACGTTAAAAAAATCTCTCCGCGTTAGTTTCTGTGATCGGTCAGTTTTTGTTTAATGCCAATTGGACCAATGACGTAAGCATACATTTACGCGTGCAAAGAGTTTTTTTAAATACAGGTGTAATATAAGTATTGCTACCTGAGACTATTTGAATACCGAACAGCTGCTGGTGTGTTTAAAATTAGATGTTACTGTATATTCTTAAAAGCTTTTATTTAACATTCAATGTTTGTTTAGGTTTTGCAACAGAATTTTGAACCGGTTGTTTTAGCCAGAATAGACTGAAATTTGTTATTCATAAACCTGATTACAATGCAATATTATGACGCTTGTTGGACCTGATGCTGCTGCCAAGGCTAACTGCAGACACCTTAACTCCTCAAAAGCTTACAGCAGTGATATCGTGACAGGCCGTTACATTTGTCTTGACGAATACTCTTTATTCATTCACTACTTACTACTATAAATCACTATGTTTTTTCTTATTAGAGAATTTAAATGGAATCTAGTTAAAAAATATAATACATATACACTCACGCCTGTTACCCCCAAAGGGGTAGGTACAAGTGTAATCAGTACACCCACTTTTCGCCGAATTTATTACGGTCCCATAATGTGATAGGGGGCGAGCCTAACGCCATACCAGGCGCAAATCCAGACTCCGGGCTAATACTGAGTATTTTTAAATAGAAAAACCCAATATCACTTTACCCGCGATCTCAGGCAGGCAGGAGAGTCAGTCAAAATCAGTTAAAAACAAATAATATCTGCCTTCACAATATTCATAGCATTGGAAATATGTCACATGCGTATAAGGATCAAGCGAATAAACAAACAATATTTTATACTATTTGGAAATAACAGGCATACTTAAATATATTTTAGATAATAAAATTGGAGTTGCAGGCCACTAAATGCTAATCGAATGTGGTAAACAAAATTTATGTTGATTCAAATTTTCCCCTTTTTATGTCTTCTGTTGTTTTATTTAAACAAATATATTTATGTTATGTACAAAAATGGATGAAATTTTATTGGAGTTTGCATTTTTATACCTATCCTGAAGGCTGATTGCAAACTAATCATGAACTTTTGTATTTTAGACATTTATGCGTTTCTAACATCAATGGCCGGCTAGAAACGTACCTTTCTAATTCGAATTATTTTATGACGTTTTTTATTTTTAAATTTCGAATTGCTGTGTTTTTTTTTTGAAACAGCATACTTGAAGTAATTTGTTTATATTTGCTTGTCAATAGTTACGCGCCTTTTCCCCATCCCAAAACTGCCTAACGAGAGTAAAGAAGATTTCACTTCAAAAAAATATATTTAATTTCAATGGTAGATATAGCAGCGATAGCCTAGATGGTTGCGGTACGGACTGTCAAGACGAAAGTCGTAGGTTCGGAACCCAAGTGGCATACACCTCTGACTTTACTAAAGTTTAGTATGTATTAAAATGCTAATTATCGCTTGCTTTAACGGTGAAGGAAAACATCGTGAGGAAACCTGCATATCTGAGAGTTTTTCGAAGGTATGAGAAGTCTGCCAACCCGCATTAGGCCAGTGTGGTGGACTAAGGCCTAACCCCTCACATTAGTAGAGGAGGCCCGTGCCCAGCAGTGGGACAATGTTTAATACAGGGCTAGTATTATTATAATTTCAATGGCTCTCAAAATAGGCGACCCTGTATCTTGAGAAACATTCTAATTGTATATTATGGCTTCATCGTTATTTTATGGTTTTACCAATGTCGAGCGTAAATAGCGTGTCAAATCATTTTTTTATGTGATGCCTTTTGCCCCCAGATGCACTGTAAAAAATTTACTCTTTTTCAGGTCTAGCCTGGGTAATAATTCCTGGCCAGTGGTCTTTCACCTACGGCTGCATCCAGGTCGTACCCTGGCGCGCCTTCATATGGAGCTGGTGTGTGCCAGGGTTGGTGGCTGCTGCGATGCTGTTGTTTCTTCCAGAAAGTCCAAAGTATCTGTTAGCATCAAAAGGCCCAGAGGCAGCCCTGCCAGTATTGGCTAAAATGTATGAATGGAATCATGGGCGTAAGGATAAATACCCAGTAAGTTAATTTAAATTATATATTAAGATTGTTCGATGTCAGCAAAATGTGACCAAAATATATATACCAGGCCTGTATTAAGCTTGTCCCACAGCTGGGCATAGGCCACCTCTACTAATGAGAGGGATTAGGCTTTAGTCCTCCGTGCTAGCCTAATGCGTGTAGTTAGATTTGAAATTCTATGAGAATTCTCAGGTTTGCAGGTTTCCTCACTATGTTTCCTTCACCGTTAAAGCAAGCAATGATTAACAATGAATACACACGTAACTTTAGAAAAGTCCCATATGCCATTTGGGCTGGTTTCGAACGTACGACTTTCGTCTTCACCGTCCGGACTCCCTAACAGGCTTATCACTGTTAGCAATATATATTTTAGAAAAGCCCTACGATCACAAATCAAATAGATCGAAGACACGGTAATGTTATGTATATAACATGACCGTGTCGAGGTATGTCGCGTGTTGTCAATATGATAACCTGATGATAAGGTGCCCGTTTCAACATTTAAAACTGACCAATAACCAACGGGATAAAAGGAATGAACGCAGGTGACGTGGGGATCTTTTTCTTTACGATTCGCCATCAATAAACATCTAGAACATCATATTCATTAATTTATATATAAACATACACACACACATACACATACACTCACGCCTGTAATCCCCGAAGGGGTAGGCAGAGGTGTAACTAGTACACCCACTTTTCGCCGAATTTCGGTCCCATAATGTGATAGGGGGCGAGCCTATCGCCATACCGGGCACATTTTCCAGACTCCGGGCTAATACTGAAGAATTTCTAGATAGAAAAACCCAATATCACTTTACCCGACCCGGGGATCGAACCCGAGACCTCAGCACAGCAGTCGTAACGCATGCGCAATTACAACTGCGCCACCGAGGCAGTCATATATAAACATAGCTTTGTCTAATCTTTATATACAACGTCCATTAATTGACTGCCTCGGTGGCGCAGTTGTAATTGCACATGCGACGTTACGACTGCTGTGCTGAGGTCTTGGGTTCGATCCCCGGGTCGGGTAAAGTGATATTGGGTTTTTCTACCTAGAAATACTCAGTATTAACCCGGAGTCTGGAATGGGGCCCGGTGTGGCGATAGGCTCGCCCCCTATCACATTATGGGACCGAAATTCGGCGAAAAGTGGGTGTACCGGTTACACCTCTGCCTACCCCTTCGGGGATTACAGGCGTGAGTGTATATGTATGTATGTCCATTAATTAATAATAAAGTATGGGTTAGCATAGTTAGCCATCAGATGCATCGCCACATCTCGTCACCTCGACTTTCTATTAGCAACATTATACTATTCATATTTGTTACCCTAGTGGCAACTTAAACGGCGTGAGACCCTGGACTCGAATCCGAAGTAGGTCATTGTGGGTGGTATCATTTGGCAATATACATACGGCCTTTGGGAAATTCTGTGATAAAATAAAACTAAATTGGAAATAAAATACATAATAAAATAAACATTGCCATAAAAGTGGGCAATTGGTATTTCCAACTCCTTATATTTTTATCATGATGGAACTAGTTCTAAGCTTATAAATGCGAATGTTTGGATGGAATATGGATGCATGTTTGTTGCTCAATCACGCCAGAACGGCTGGACGGATCTTGTTGAAATTTGGCACAGAGATAGATTATAGTCTGGAATAGCACATAGGCTACTTTTTATCCCAGAAATATTTGTAGTTCCTGTGGTATAGTTCAGTTTTTAACAGAGCAAGGGATGGACATGATTTTTTGTATAGTGGCAGTTAAGGGATCAGAAAATGACATAGACTACTTTTTATTCATATAGGGATAGCATAATATAAAAAGATGTAATAGCTTGAGATGTCTCCATGGGTTTTATACCTTTTCTTTCGAACACAACTACCACGCAGGCGAAGCCGCGAGCAAAAGCTAGTATATTATAAAGATGTTTTGTATCATAGGTGGAAAAGATTGCAAACACAAATGGAGATTTGAATAAGTCTGGGTCGGGCTTCGTAGGGGCTGTGAAGAATATTGCTCTGATGTTCAAGCCACCTTTACTGCGCTGCGTTATTATCTCACACGTGTCCATGTTCGCTGTGTTTATGCTGTAAGTACCAGTTTTATCTATGATTATATTCCGGGCTGAAAATAATAAAAAAAATAGAGGTTAGACTTTGAGCATGCTAGCCGGATATTTAAAAAATACCATGTGCTATGCAGTGAATAGCAATTTAAACTTAAAATATATTACATCTAACTTATTTTGTGCTATTGTCATCCATAGCAATAACAACACGCATGAAAAATAGCGTTCGAATTTCAAAATGTGCGCTGAAATTTAGAATATACAAACTATATAGCACTTTTTTTATTTGCGAACACCTATACACTAAAAATCACACCATTAAAGATTTGATTTGATTTATAGCTAGCGATATTATACGATATTATAGCGATATACGGTACCAAAAAATATATAAAACCATATAGGTAGTACAAATTTGGTTTCAATTTATCGATTTTGTAATTAATTCGCATAAAACATATTACATAACTGTTTCTGACAAGATAAAAATTTAAATAATTTTACACGTCATGTGACCTGACTTGGTATTTAAAAATATTTTATAAAAAAAAAACATTTATGTAAACTGGTTTTTTGAATGTTACACGCATTAAGAACCAAATTTTACGTCTTATTTCTACATAAAGCCGAGACTATCATGCAAAGATATTTTTAAACAAATAAAAGTTTATTCAAAATATATGCAAAAATATTATATACTTGAGCTAATTTATTGAAAACTGTACATGCACGTTCAAGTTAAATTTGATCACTCCAGAGGAAAAATAAGGGTAGTTCTACTTATACGGTACTCCCATACTTACTGATTGTCTACGCCCTTTACCGATAGAATTTTAATAGAATAGTTATTAATAATTCATAATAACGTTCTATATTTAAAAAGGTATAAAATGCATTTGACAATTTCAATTCGTAACCTCGATTTCGATTTTGGCTCACATTTCTTATCGAATATCTTTCGCTTTGGTTACACGTGTAAAACATTGAAAATATTATGCATTTATGCATAGATTTATAAAACAAAAAAAACATTATATTCTTTTATAAAGACCGGCGCAACCACATGCATGCCTCGACCTGATCACTTTTATCTCTAAATATATTAATAAAGTCCCTGTTTATTAAAATACCCCGGGTATCTTATAAAATATTTTCGGGTAGATTAATAAGTTATAGACGAGCGGGGTGAGGGTTTACAATAAAAGACAGCGCTTTGACATACCAGAGCCCGATTGGTGCCCAGTTCAAGTAATCCTGCTGGTGGTAGGATATTCATATCCACCCGGATAGCGACCGCCGTACACAGGGTGTAAAACCCGACATAGTGCACACGCAAGTGTGTAGCGTTAGGCGAGCAGCCAGTGTACATCCGGATTTTGTCGGGGGTCTAGAGTCGGGTACGATGTTTGGCCGTTTTGCGGCCTTCTAAGTACTCTGACACTAGACCCTCGACAGCTTCTTCATCTTCTTGCCCATGGCGTAGTGTAAAAAAGCAGGCCGTCATGATTGTGTTGAGTAGCGGGGGATAGATTGTCTCTCGCTACTCTAAATGGACGGCGCTTACCATCAGGTGCAGTGAAGTCACTTTGAAAATCTGATTGCAGTTCAATTAGTATGTGTGTTCATTAGTTTTTCCTAACAATATAATATTTTTAGGTCAAGCGGATTATACGTGTGGGTTCCAGACATTCTGAACAACATCCTGCGCAACGATGGAGACCAGATCAGCATCTGCCAGATAATCTCTGACAAATTTGTTAACGCTTCTGTGAGTGTACTACAGCGCAAAAATTTAACCATTTCTTTTTATCCTTGCACGGCAAAGTGAGAACACTACATCTGATGGTAAGCGCAGCGTCTACTTAGAGTAATGAGCTATAACTCAATGAATAATACTAGCCCTGTATTAGACATTGTCCCGCTGCCGGGCACGGGCCTCCTCTACTAATGAGAGGGTAAGGCCTTAGTTCACCACGCTAGCAGAATGTTGGCAGATTTCACAAATCCAAAATTTAGAATTCTCAGCTGTGCAGGTTTCCTCACAATGTTTTAAGCAAGCGATAATTAACAATGAATACACACGTAACTTGGAAAAAGGAGTATGCCATTTGGGTCTGTTTCGAACCAATGTTTCTCGACTTGGCATTCCGTACCACTTCCAACTATTCTATACTTCCACTTCCAGGCATGAATAATATGCATTGAATTAAGGTGTAAAACAACCAATATGAGGTCGTAAATAATTAAGGGATATTATTATTTTTAAATTATTTAAGTAAAAACCCTTAAAACTTCTCAAAAAGTGAAAGAACTTTCGTAGTTCTGTCAATTTTTATGAAACAGGGCAACATATTTAAGGGTGTCTTTAATTTGTTGCCCTGTTTGTTTCATGGAGTCCAATGACCTAATGTACTGCTAATTCGTAAAAAAACGCTATATTTTATTTCAGTTTCGATAAAATATCCATAACTAATAAAATGGCCGAAATAATTCTCATTCTGTGGTTTTTTGGATTTTTTTAATGTTAAATAAAGCACCATAAAGTTTAAACTTGCTGAAATATAACACTCATTTTTTTAATGATCATAAATATTCATGTCTAGAACTCGTTTTAAATGACATTTATATAAAAGAGTATAGATAATTAAAAATGGAAAATGATAAATCGTGTCTATTTTTTATATTATTGTATTTTTATTATTTTATGTTAATATTGTAGTGACTTTTAGTTTGTAGACTGCGTCGGTAGCGCAGTAATTACACATGCGTTACAACTGCTGTGCTGAGGTCTCGGGTTCGGGTCGGGTCGGGTAAAGTGTTATTGGGTTTTTCTATCTAGAAATTCTCAGTATTAGTACGGAGTCTTGAATTGTGCCCGGTATGGCGATAGGCTCGCCCCCTATCAATTTATGGGACCGTTATAAATTCGGAGACAAGTGAGTGTACTGGTTAACCCTCTGCCTACCCCTTCAGGGATTACAGGCGTGAGTGTATATGTATGTATATGTAATTTTAGTACCAGTAGACCTTAACATTAGTGGCCTAATTTAAAAAATAAATGATTTGATTTTGCAGTGGAGGAAATACGCAAAATATCATAACATACAATAACGATTTATTAATAGTAATAATAATACTAGCCCTGTATTAAACAATGTCCCACTGCTGGGCACGGGCCTCCTCAACTTATGAGAGGGGTTAGGCCTTAGTCCACCACGCTGGCCTAATGCGGGTTGGTAGACTTCACATACCTTCGAAATCCTTATGAGAATTCTCAGGTATGCAGGTTTCCTCACGATGTTTTCCTTCGCCGTTAAAGCAAACGACAATTAACATTTAATACACACATAACTTTTAGAAAAGTCAGAGGTGTATGCCACTTGGGTTTCGAACATACGACTTACGTCTTGACAGTCCGTACCGCAACCAACTAGGCTCTCGCTGCTTATTATTAATAGTATATTAAATACAATATCAGATATCCATATTGATCGAGCAATAAATTACCCTTGTAACAAACACCTATTGCGCAATATTAGAAAATATCTTCCTAATATTATTAGAAAGGCTCCATGGCGCATTGGGTGAGTAGGTAACCGACGTGAGCACGCGGGTTCGATTCCCGCACCGAGATAACTGTTTGTGGGATCTACAAATATTTGTCTCGGATCTGGGTGTCATGAGACCATAGTCCCTGTTAGTTGTTGATACCTACAATACAGTATTCAGTGGTCTCCCATTTTTTTTTTAAATAATTTAACGCCCTTGGAAAGAGGTCCTTTAGGCCATGGTCTCCCATAGATTTACGTAGTGTACAGTTAATAATGTATTGTTACGCTTGCATTTGACGCTTGAAGCGATAACAAAATCTCCAATTTTAGAGCCCGCCATACTAATAAACAAAATACCACCCATCTTCTATTTTTTATTTGGTGTTGGATTATACAATATGTAACATGATTAATGCACACTCTGAAAGTAGTTTGTTCAGAATAAGCGACTGAATCGATATCAACAATTTTTAATAGACGTTTTTTTTCCCGAAAATAATTAATACTCAGGTAAATAATAGTATCCCTTTAATTTAACGTTCAAGACAAACGAAACTGAAACATAACTCGATGCGATGAAGTCTTTTCTAAATGCAATAATAAACGAACTAAGTAAAAGTTTTTTATTCATAAAAAATACACCGACTTCAATAAAAAAACAAACTGGTTTCTTATATTTACGCGAATATTATACATTGGAATAAAACGAAATTTACGGATTATATCGCGGTTTATTTTACTTTTTTAACCTGACGTTTCGAAGACTTTGCAGCCTTCATGGTCACGGGGGAGACTGAGTTGTATGTCATCTCGAAAGTGTAGTGCAGTGTTTCTACCCTCAATGTAGTTGATATTACATTTTTATTTTGATGTAGTCCGATCTACGCAGAAAGAGCTCACAGTGTCATGAGGTCTGGCAGTTGGTCTTTTGGGTTCCGATTTAATTAAATGTATAATTGGATCCCAGGCTGGTGCTAGCTTCCAACCATCTTCTCTATTGAAATTAGGATGTTTTTTAATTTCAATAGCCTCGCGGATCATCCTAGGTAGGAATCGGTGTTCTTTGGCAAGGATTTGTGGTTTATCAAATCGAAGATAATGTTTGGAGCCTTTTTCTGAATGTTCAGCAACTGCAGACTTCGTAGAGCGTCGGTGTTTCACGTCAGCTATATGTTCTTTTACGCGGGTCCCTACATTTCTTTTCGTTTGACCTATATAGGAGAGACCCCAGTCGCAATCTATTTTATATATGCCTGGTTCCTGTAGGGGTACATGACATTTGACAGGTGGTAAAAATTGACTAATTTTCTTGGGCGGCTTGAAGTAAGTTTTGATAGAAGATTGGCTATGTACTGAAGCGGGCTTCAGTACATAGCCAATCCAATTAAATCGGAACCCAAAAGACCAACTGCCAGACCTCATGACACTGTGAGCTCTTTCTGCGTAGATCGGACTACATCAAAATAAAAATGTAATATCAACTACATTGAGGGTAGAAACACTGCACTACACTTTCGAGATGACATACAACTCAGTCTCCCCCGTGACCATGAAGGCTGCAAAGTCTTCGAAACGTCGGGTTAAAAAAGTAAAATAAACCGCGATATAATCCGTAAATTTCGTTTTATTCCAATAAAAAAACAAACCATGCGTCCCTTTAAAATTTGAGGGTTGCTCTCGATTTTTATGAGATCCCATCATCAGATCCTGACTTGGTGCCAATGGGACCACCTGGGAAGTATACCCTTTGAAACAAAAAAAGAATTTCTCTAATCGGTCCAGGCGTCTTCGAGTAATCGGGTAACATACATAAAAAAAAAGATTCCGACGAATTGTTAACCTCCTCCTTTTTTGAAGTCGGTTAAAAATTACGAACTTTATGTCGAAAATGAGTAGGTATAGCTAATTTCATAAAAAACAATATTTATATTCATGGCAGTCTAATTTCAATACATGAATTATGGTTGTAATAATATTTTAAATTGGGGTGTCTGAGGATGTGCGTTATTCCCGTTACACGTATATATTTTCCTAATATTATATTAATTTTTTTACCTTCATGTATTTTATTTCACAATTTTTGTTACACTCTGCACTACCCAGGGTAAACTGGTAGATAATGCCCATTCCAACTTTAAAATAGAAAAATAATCTATTACTTAATCTATGTAAGTATGTAATAAAATTAAAAATGTAGTGTAGACTTTCAAACCGGAATTTTTAGTTTAAAAAAGATTATTTTAAAGCAGAATTGACGTCAGTAGATGGAAATATATTTCTCATTACGCCTCTATTCTTTCTACGATATTTGGAAACTTAATTACATATTTTATATAATAATATACAAAATTAAACATTAGTAAGTATCTATACATCTCACTCTTAAATTATTCATCTATTTTTTTCTCAGTTATCGTCGAAGAATGCGTGTCAGGCTGAAGTCTCTGTAGCGGTGTTTCCAATCTCGATGGGCATGGGGGCCGTGTTTGCGGTCGTGTATCTGGCCATTGGAGTCTTCATAAACAGAATCGGGAGGAAAACTTTGTATTGTACGTATTTGGAAACCTATTTTTATGAAATGAAAAAGCAAAGGTTCTCGAGCACGAATACACCCAACAGTCACACACATAGTTCTGACCCCACACTAGGTCAAATCTGTATCGTGGGTATTAAGAACTATGAGAGACTACGGTCCCACAACACCCAATTTGTCGTTATAATAACAATAATAATACTAGCCCTGTATTAAACATTGTCCCACTGTTGGGCACGGGCCTCCGCTACTAATCAGAGGCCTAATGCCTTAGTCCACCACGCTGGCCTAGTGCGGGTTGGTAGACTTCACATACCTTCGAAATTCTTATGAGAATTCTCAGGTATGCAGGCTTCCTCACGATGTGGGGTAAGAAAAAGATGTTTTTTTTTTACTGGCAGGCAAAGTGACACTGCACCTGATGGTAAACGCAGTGCCGTCCAATTAGAGCATCGAGTAGCGAGAGACAATCTATCCCCCGCCACTGAACATAATCATGCCCGCCCGCTTCTTCACACTACACCATGGGCAAGAAGGTGAAGAAGCGGTCGAGGGTCTAGTGTCAGAGTACCCAGAAGGCCGCAAAACCCCAACTCTAGAACCCCGACAAAAACCAGATGTACACCGGCTGATCCCGGAACGCGACACACTTCCGTGTGCCACTATGGGTTTTACACCCTGTGTACGGTCGTCGCTATCCGTGCGTATATGATATCCTCCCACAAGTATTTACTACGGGTGTTTTGTTTCAGGTGGTATTATGTGTGTATGTGGTGTGGCGACTATTGGAGCAGCGTTTGTTCCCCACGGTGGTGCAGCCACTGCTCTGCTCATCCTCTGCCTGTGTTCAGGATGTGCAGCATCAATCCTCGCTGCGATCGCTGTTGACGTCTTCCCTACCAGTTTGCGGTAAACTATCCTATACTTATAATTTGGTTTCTATAATTTTCTATAATTTGACAGCCTCGGTGGCGCAGTTGTAATTGCGCATGCGTTACGACTACTATGCTGAGGTCGCGGGTTCGATCCCCGGGTCGGGTAAAGTAATATTGAGTTTTTCTATCTAGAAATTCTCAGTATCATCCCGGAGTCTGGAATCTGTGCCCAGAATGGCGATAGGCTCGCCGCCTATCACATTATGGGACCGAAATTCTGCCAAACGTGTATTGGTTACATCTCTGCCTACCCCTTCGGGGATTACAGGCGTGAGTGTATATATATATGTACGTATGTATAATTTGGTTTCGTTGCATAAAAAAGTTAAGCATCCGCAGGGACTCATCGAGACTGCTCTGTGTGGATAAATGCGTGCCATTGTCGATCCTGGCTAAACAGGAGTTACAATGGTGGGTGTGTGGATAGTCTATGTATCCTATATACAATTCAATTTCCATCACCCTGTCTGCACCTTATTGTGAACCAGTCGCGGTCGCACTTTCGCCCTCCCCTTACTATTTTAACTTATAAACTACTTCTATTAAAGATATTTATAATGTTTAAAATCATAATAAGAGGCTCAGCATACTGTGAGATTTCCCGCCAAAACTCTATCAGTGTTACAAAACCAGAGAGAATTAGTTAGAAAGGGCAAACTAAGAAGTACCATAAATAAGGATAAAATATTTTACCGCCTCGGTGGCGTAGTTGTAATTGCGTACGCGGTACGGCTGTTATGCTGAGGTTCCGGGCTCGATCCCAGCCGGGCAAGTGGTACTGGGTTTTTCTGTCACGAATTATTTAGTATTAGCCCGGAGTCTGGGATTGTGCTCAGTATGGCGATAGTCAAGCCTCCTATCATGAGACGGTAATAAGCTCGGCGAATTGTGGGTATTCTGGTTACACGCCTAACTCTTCGGGGATTACACGCGACAGTGCTTATAACATATTTAAAGGCCTAGTTTCAAACAATATTAAACCTTAGAGAGAAAAACTAAACTATGGAATACTTTGACAGCCTCCGTGGTGCAGTTGGCGGGCTGTGAAACGAGAGGCCGTGGGTTCGATTACCACACCGGGACAAATGTTTGTGTGGCAGACAGATATTTGTGTCCGGGGTCTGGGTGTTGTAAGACCGTGCGTCTCTCTAGGTCCCCGATACCCACAACACAAGACTCTTATCTTAGTGTGGGGTCAGTGCTATGTGTGTGACTGTTGGGTGTTATTTATTTTTCTACATATAACCTCAAATTTCAATTACTTTTTTTCTTTTAGTGCAATGGCGATGTGCATGATGTACATGGTGGGTCGCTTGGGAGCGGCCTTGGGTTCAAATCTGCTCGGAATAACCCTGGACTTGCACTGTCACATGGCTTTCACTGGCGTCGGAGTGTTTATTGCTGGTAAAACATTTATTAATAAATATGATATACTATAAATATAAGTTCTGTAATTTCTTCAATAATGAAAAAATGAAAAAATTATTTATTAAAATATACAACACATAACAACATTACAAAATAAAAGATCATACAGAATAAAGTGAAATAAGTTGTACATTAGCCCGATGCTTATCTAAGATGTTTGACCGTGGTCCCCCACTAGGCAAGCCTGTATCGGGGGCCCCAAGGATACGATAAATACAGTCTCAGGTTAAACCACTCGCACGAGCTATCATTCTATCATGCAGTTGCTCCATACAATCAAATTATATAATTTAAAATATTAAATAAAATAAAATAAAGCCAAACTTAAAAACCTAAATAAAACTAAACTTATACAGGTAGGTAATTCGCTCTCAACCACATTATGTATATACTTTGTGTTAACACAATTTAGTCATCAACAATTCCGTTTCCTCGTAAGTAAGATTTAGCAACTTGTCTTGTAATTTTATTTTCGCTTCTGGAACGGAACAAACCCTAATGTCACATAATTTATTGATATTATTGTAAACATACGTGGATATGAATGGATGAAATCGCTTAGCAAACGTAGTAGAAACAAGTGGTAGTGGAAGTTTAAATTGTCTTCGCTTTATCATATTTGAATAGTCAGCGGATAGCAACACTGTTTTGTGTACGAATAATGTTGTGGTGAGTATGAACAGTTGACGCACACTTAAAAGTTTTATTTCCCTATAGAGAGCGGTGGTTGAGTACATCCGCGGCTTTTTTATCATTGTTTTAAGAACCCCTCTCTGTGCGCGTTCTAGCTGCAGCATGTGGGTTTTGGCAGCGCCACCCCATGTAGGTAAGCAGTAACTAAGTAGGGACTGTGTTAATGCAAAGTATGTTGTTTTCAGTGTTGTTATAGATGCAACATCACGAAGTTGTCTCATAATATTTATTGTTTTCCTGACTCTATTTGAAATAAAACTAATGTGCTGTTGGAATTTTAGCTTTTCATCTATCAAAATCCCTAGGTATTTAACAACTTCTGATCTGTTTAGATAGTCGCACGTGCAAACTTCATTGGATACGTATGTCGAGTTACATGTGTGCATTCTAAGCTTCAAGGATGATGGAGGTGCTGATAAAGAAGTTTTATAGAAGCATATGTAACTAGTTTTCTTAATATTTAAAGTTAGAAGGTTGTTATTTAACCAGGTGGAGACATTGATCATACCTCTTTCAGCATCATTTGAAACTTTTTCCCAGGAATCGCCATGAAAAAGTATAGTAGTGTCGTCGGCATAACAGATGATTTCAGCATTATTGAGTGCTAAGTTGTGAATGTCATCCATGTATATATTAAATAGAGTAGGTCCCAGTATGCTGCCTTGTGGGACACCAAAAGAAATGCTATAATAAATGAGGACTTCCCAAAAACCGGTTTTTGTCGGGGTCTAGAGTTGAGGTACGATGTTTGGCCGTTTTGCGGCCTTCTGAGTACCTACTCTGACACTAGACCCTCGACCGCTTCTTCACCTTCTTCCACATGGCGTAGTGTGAAGAAGCAGGCCGGCATGATTGTGTTGAGTAGCGGGGAATGGATTGTCTCTCGCTACTCGATACACTAATTGGATGGCACTGCGCTTACCATCAAGTGCAGTCACTTTGCCATTGCCAGGATAAAAAAAACATTAGAAAGCTCATAAAAAAGCTACATATATACACGGGTCTTTAAAATTCCAATTATTGTTTAAATTCATTTTAACCGAAACTTCACTTTAACTTTAATCTAGGCTGTATAGAAATTGCTTCCCTTATCAATCGGAATTTAAAAGCGCGTTAATTTATAAAAGAAATTATCGTAGTTCTTTTTAATACCTCTGTATTCATATTGATATTCATAAAATTAATATCGCATAAAAAAGGCAATTAAGGGCCGTAAAAAAATCAATTCCAGTTACATGACATGTTATCTTCCAGGTATTATTTTATTTCTTATAGTCGCAAATAAACACATTAAACCCGTTATCTATAATTACAGGACATCGAGATAATTTTTATAAGTAGGTTGGTAATACCAAAGACAAGATTTAGATATAGTTCGTACATGGTGGATAAATTTAATTACAATTATAAATAAATAAAAATTCAGTGATTGTGTCAAGTAGCAAGGTATAGTTAGTATCTCGCTACTCGATACTCTAACTGGACGACACTGCGTTTACCATCAGGTGCAGTTTAGTCACTTTGCCGTGCCTGGATAAAAAATCGGTTTGCATACGGATTTAGGCGTTTTTTTTTTTAAAAAAGCTCAAATTTTTGAAATTTATAAGCATCACAAGTTATAATGATTTTATTAATTCACTCAATAGTTTTTAGTATTTTTTCTGAAAAACAAAACATTAAAACTCTATGTAAATGGAGTTAAAATCCATCAATTATTAATTTAATTCAATAATGAATATTTATTTTACAGGCTCTTCAGCTTTGATGTTGTTCTGGCCAAAACCGGAGAAAGTGCGGACAGAAATGGAACAACAAGGATTTTCGTATTAGATGTATGCATTTAACTAAAATAACCCATAAGACTGATACAATTACGTTCGTAATTGTTAGTGTTTGATCCATTTGTTTGTACTTTGTACCTAATATGAACTTTACTATTTTTACACAAAAATGCTTTTTATTTACCACCATCTATCATTCATTTAGTATTTCTCGAATTGCTAAGTGAAAAAGTTTATCTTAGCGCCATCTATAAATGCATGTAAGAAATACATCATCGGAGAGTATGAGAATTAGTTAATAGTTTGATCAATAGATGGCGCTAAAATAACTACAAAGTAGAACCCGATTAATTTACATGACAAAATAGTCAGCGCCTCTAACGGTTATGTGGAGCTAGCGATTTCGTTTACCTTTTTTTTTTAGTGCCTCGATAGGCAGACGAGCAGACGGGCCACCTGATGGTAAGTAGTCACCGCCGCCCATAGACTTCTGCAATACCAGGGCACAGCAAAGCCGCTGCCTACCGTTACCTATTGTAACTTTTTGACAAAATGTCATGGTTGAGCTAGACTACAGATCATCCTACTCTCCTAATATTATAAACGCGAATGTTTAGATGGATGGGTGGATGGATGTTTGTTACTCAATCACGCCACAACGGCTTGACGCATCTGACTGAAATTTAGCACAGACATAGATTATATATAGTCTGGAATAGAGTTTTATTTTTCGCAGAGCCAGGGATCGACATGATTTCTTGCACAGTGGTTGTTTACGGATCAGAGAATCACAAAGGCGACTTTTAACCCAGAAAAATGTACGGTTCCCGCCGGATAGTTCTTTGTTTTCACAGATCAAGGAATCAATATGATTTTTTGCATAGTGGTAGTTTAGGGGTTAGAAAATGACATAGGCTACTTTTATCCCGGAATAATACACACTTCCTATGGTATTGCAAAATGTAGAAAGGTGTAATAGCTTAACGTGCCTCCGTGGATTCTATACCTTTTCTTTCAAAAATAACCTCCACGAGGGCGGAGCCGCGGGCAACAGCTAGTTTTATTATATATGTGCGAGCCTAGTATAAAGTAAAGTAAGTAAAATTTGGGAATTGGTAGAGCCACGCTGTAGACATATTTGTCTACAGCATGAATGGGCCGGCTCGACCGGGGTAGTACCACTGTCTCACAGAAAACCAACGTATAGTGACAGTTTACTGTCGCGTTTCGTATGGTAAGTGAGATAACCGGCCCAGATTCCCCCTTCCCTTCCCTAATCCCTATTCCTGTCCTTAAAGGCCGACAACGCATACATGATACTTTCTGTATTGTGGATGTTCATGAGCGGTGGAGATCACTTAACATCAGGTGACCCACAGGCTCGTTTGTCGGATTATACTATAAAAAAACGGTCACCACATACTTATAGTTAGGTACTTACTATAAAACAATTTGAATACCAATAGGGTTGCTAATCAAGATCAAACTACCTACCATTCTTAAAACTATACTGTATAGAGCTAAATAAGTAAAGATAAAAACTATAAAGAAACCGAACCTCGTTACCTCTAAATGCATGTCCTATCCCCTAATTTTCGTTCTTACCCCATTTCACACCCTTTTTTGCTAAATCGCAAAGGGTTGAGGTGACAAATGTCGCATCATTATTTAGTGATCGAGATAATGTCATTCTGATTGTATTATTACAGGGCATCCTTCGTTGACACCTTGATGAGGTCTTATAACAAAAAATAACGGCACAGTTCAAAGTTAGACACGATTTAAAGATCAGAAATGTAACTAGCTGTTGGTAAGATATTCATATCCGCCCGGATAGCGACCACCGTACACAGGGTGTAAAATCCGCCATAGTGGCACACGCAAGTATGTCGTGTTCCGGGGTCAGCCAGTGTACATCCAGTTTTTGTCGGGAATCTAGAGTTGGGGTACGATGTTTGAATACTCTGAAACTAGACCCTCGATCGCTTCTTCACCTTATTACCTATGGCGTAGTGTGAAGAAGCAGGCTGGTATGATTGTGTTGAGTAGTGGCGCGTAGATCGTCTCTTGCTACTCGATACTCTAATCGGACGGCACTGCGCTTACCAACAGGTGCAGTGTGGTCACTATGCCGTGCCAGGATAAAATAACTACTTCAAGTACTATGCGAGACCATACGTAATGCGCAAGTGTAAAGTGATTGATGATTTAGTTAATAGGCATATTATATTATGGAAAGGCAGACTGAAGTACAGGCGAAACAAAGAGCTTAAAAAAAAAAATACATAATAAAATTGGCAGTGTGTCGACAAAAGTTAAGACACATCCACATACCTATACACATACACTCACACTTGTAATACCCGTAGGTAGGCAGAGGTGTAACCAGTAAACCCACAGCCGAATTTCGGTCCCATAATGTGATAGGGGCGAGCCTATCGCCATACTGGACACAGATTCCAGACTCCAAGCTGATACTGAGAATTTCTAGATAGAAAAACCCAATATCACTTTACCTGACCGGGGATCCGAGACCTCAGCAGTCGTAACGCATTGCGCATGGCAATTGCAAGTGCCACCGAGGCAGTCAAAAGTTATGACTATGAAATAATTAGATATTTCTAGAATTATCAAATTAATTCTAGTATCAAAAATTTATATTTGTACTCTGATTCAAATTGGTCTCGTTTCAATTTTGTTGATGGAGGATCACTCTAATGATTAACATATACATAAATATTTATAGCTACAGAGATACTTTTTTTTTTTTTCCCGCGGGGAAAATACATCTTACGGATACTTTCTGGTCCTCGGGGGAGGAGAGATGGTTATGCCGGACTCACCGACCTTCCGACCCAGTTCGCCCGAAGGACTGCTAGATCGGGACCCTAACCAATTTTCCTACGCCGGTATACCGACTAAAAACCCCGCGGTAGCCTTCTGCAGCACATGTGGGACAATCCCGGGGGATTCTGAGTGTGCTCTGCTACAGATATACTGCTACTCATAAGATTTTACTGAACCAAAAACCACCCAACGCGTCTAAGGAAATTCTCACTTCAAAACCATATTCTAGGTGGATAATTATATCATAGGACATGCTATCAAGCTTTTAGCCAGGGATTAGTTGTTTGAATCACAAATTTTATATAGAACAATTTAAAGATATTTATATCAGAAAATTCCTTCACAATCCGAAACGTTGCGATAAAATATTTTATGACGAAATAATAGCCTTGATCTTGTAAAAAAAATATCAAATTATTAGACACAAAAACTGTGGTCCGCAGCAGGTAGCGCCGTGGGTTTGGTAGTTTGAGGATTGGCGTAGTGAAAAAAGTTTATAAACAAAAATAGTTTTCCTAGTAATAGGAATATCGTTAAATTATTATTATTATTTTATCATTGACTTGTCTAACTACCTATACCTATCGCATATATTTTTCCTAATTTATTTAAATTTTTGTGTGTTTATGCAAAAGCCTTCGTATTCATACGTTATTTTTTATTATTTACAACAATATGTTACGTTACCTATTGTCGACAGAATTGTATACATCACTAAAAAGTAGGGAAGTTAGAAGTCATTTAAATCTGGTGGAAGGCGTAGTTGTCAAATGACAGAAAAGGATGACGTATATGATTCATGACGTCACCACAAAATGGTCGTTACAGCGCTAGCGTGCGAGGGAGTTAGTGCGATGTACTCACTATTCACGTTCATATCAGAATTTAAAATAATCGTGGCCGCATTTTATTAAAGTTTCCAAAAAAAGTTTTAATTGTATTATTTTGGATTGCATATTATAATAATACAAGCCCTGTATTAAACATTGTCCCACTGCTGGGCACGGGCCTCCTCTACTAATGAGAGGGGTTAGGCCTTAGTCCACCACGCTGGCCTAACGCGGGTTGGTAGACTTCACATACCTTCGAAATTTGTATAAGAATTCGATTGCATATTAAAATGTCATAATTATATATAGTACCTAAACCAGCATATTGTCATCACACTATTTGACCATCTTGTTAGGAACATCAACAAAACTATGCAAGATGGATATTTAAAAGGCACAAATACAATGTTTATAATTTATTGATTGATCTACACGGCACTGTTACACATCTCAGTGCTTAATATTAACACACACGCATGTCAGGATTCACTTAAGGCTTCTCTTTATAATTACTCTACCAGCATTACCCTTTTAAACTGAACAACGCCATTGAACCATTTACAATTACTTACTGCCCCGCGAACGAACCACGAATGTTCTCACTACCAACTCATTGCTACACCACTAGTCTTCTGAACTGAACACCGGAGCGCGGAAGGCACTCTGTTTTATATTAAACATTTACTGCTCCCACTTTGGTTCTCATTATTAACTACCCCCAACTAGTCTCCTAAATACCTCCGTTATACCTTCGGTATTTCTAATAGTAAATACTCTAATAATCTATCAATTTATTTTCGTTTAGTAAAGTAAGTATGTGTGCACTAACATAAACACTAGAATACGACTAAAAAAGAAATATCGGTAACTTATTTTTAATGCAAATGTCAACCCCATGGTTAAATTCCATAACGCACATGTTAGAATAACGGTTAACGGATGGGCTAATTAAAGTACAATGGTCGACTCTACACCCTCAAACCCTCCCCTATATCATTTGATAGCTAAGGTCAAACTGTGGGGTAAGTATGTATGTTACGGTGAAAGAAAAAATAATATCTATAAAAAAAATTGGTATGTATATCACTTAACTACTTGAGTATCAAGTTTTTTTTTTTTTTTTTTTTATCCTGGCACGGCAAAGTGACCGCACTGTACCTGATGGTAAGCGCAGTGCGGTCCAAATAGAGTACTGAGTAGCGAGAGACGATCTATCCCCGCTACTCAACACACTCATGCCGGCCTGCTTCTTCACACTACGCCATGAGCAAGAAGGTGAAGAAGGGGTCGAGGGTCTAGTGTCAGAGTGTCTAGTGTTAGTGTTCAATTAAAAAATAATTGTTATAATTACTTTTAGGGTTTGATCAATATTTATTATTTAGTTTCCTACATACTGCCTTGGTGGCGCAGTTGTAATTGCGCATGCGTTTGCGACTGGTATGCTGAGGTCTCGGGTTCGATCCCCGGGTCGGGTAAAGTGATGTTGGGTTTTTCTATCTAGAAATTCCCAGTATTAGCCCGGAGTCTGGAATCTGTGCCCGGTATGGCGATAGGCTCGCCCCCTATCACATCATGGGACCGAAATTTGGCGAAAAGTGGGTGAACTTACACATCTGCCCACCCCTTCGGGGATTACAGGTGTGAGTGTATATGTATGATTCCTATATAAACCGGCATTCGAAGCTGCGCAACCTAATACTGTAACTTACGCTGCCATTAGAATAAATTATAGTCTAAGAAAACACGCTTGAATAGAAAGCTGATCAAAAAGTAGAAAAAATCAGATTAATTTGTTTACAGTAAAAAAGCGTGGGGTGGTCTTGAATGTGGTAAAAATTACGTTGAAAGATTCCGTTACATACATACAGGTGAAGCTAATATAATGCGTATAAAATAGGTCTATTTTTGCGTTATACTGTGGCATATTAGACGCCAAGAAGTTACATTTTCAAATTTAAATTTGAAAACTTTTTGAAATTGTAAATATGGAATCTCGTCTATTGCATTTAATGTTGACGAGTCAAAATGTTTATTGGATCAGATGACCAGGCCAATGTATAAAAACAGTGGGCAACGGCACACGTGGGTAATTGCCCTCAGGTGGGCGTGACACGTGGGCTAACCGTAAGGCCATATGTCACCGACACGGGTTTGAATCTACGCGGAAACAGTTTTTTCAGTTATTATTTGCTGCTTCTAGATAATTCGTCGTTTTCAAAGTTGTAAGTAGAACTTAGATTCTTTTTTCAAATGTGGAAAAATTATCAACGATTGAGGTGTTATATTTTTTAGTACAAAGTATCTTCTGACACCGTTTCCAGCCAATACCTAATGGTTATAACAAATTATTTATTCATAAAAAGTACACCGACTTCAATAAAAAACAAATCATGCGTCCCTTTAAAATTTGAGGGTTGCTTTCGATTTTTATGAGATCCCATCATCAGATCCTGACTTGGTGCCAATGGGACCACCTGGGAAGTATACCCTTTTAAACAAAAAAAGAATTTCTCGAATCGGTCCAGGCGTCTTCGAGTAATCGGGTAACATACATAAAAAAAAAGATTCCGACGAATTGTTAACCTCCTCCTTTTTTGAATTCGGTTAAAAAGCGAGCGCATTTTTACTCTAAAAAATCCAATTTGTATCCTGTGTATAAGAAAAAGTCTACTTTGAATTTAGTTAACTTTTATTGTCGCATCATGTTATAATAATTGTTAGATGAAAGACTGTCTATAGTACCTACTGATTTGGAAATTCTGATCTTGGACACTGGGGTGTACCAGATGATCATGTCATACTCGTGAACGGGTGCTGCTTGTGTGGACTGGTCTACCTGGATTGCTCATTGATTGTTAGTTAGAGAAAATAAATAACAGGTTGTATAGCCTCGTTTACGACTCTGCCTTGTATTAACATGTATAGGTAGCGTATTTTTTTTTGTTTTATGTGAATGTGACTTGTTTAAGAATGTATGTATTTTATATGTTAATTATTTTATAATGTAAATTGTAATGACAAATTACAAAAGACCTACGGCTGAGTTTCTTGGTGCTTCTTCTCAGACCAGTGGGCATTTCCGAAGCACCAGTAAACCTTAACATTATTATGACATGTAAAAAGTGCCCATAGTGGCCTAATTTACAAAATAAATGATTTGATTTGATCCTTTAGTAATATTCTAAAAAGGTTTTTTTTTATAATTACGGTAACACCTAGACACATAAATCATCTGTCAGTAAACGCTTTTACATACACAGACATGGCTTTCGCCTTTTGACTTATAGAAACCAGAGAAGAATAAAACTTTAAATTTTAGCTCAGATTTGAAAAGAAATAACGACAGACAAGGCTGCGTGGTGGAGAACCTTTGCCTTCTCTTTTATATTAAAAATTTTATACAAAAACTGTTTTATTTGAGTTAGCTTCGTACTTACCACTCCGTCTCGGCATTCCATACCACTGCCAAATAGTCTCAATAGTTCTCAATTTATTGTATTACATACATATACATATACACTCACGCCTCTAATCCCCGAAGGGGTAGGCAGAGGTGTAACCAATGCAGCCACTTTTCGCCGAATTTATTTCGGTCCCATAATGTAATAGGGGGAGAGTATCGCCATACCGGGCACAAATTCCAGACTCCGGGGTAATACTGAGAATTTCTAGATAGAAAAACCCAATATCACTTTACCCGACCCGGGGATCGAGCCCGAGACCTCAGCATAGCAGTCGTAACTCATGCGCAATTACAACTGCGCCACTGAGGCGATTGTATTATAATATTTATTAAACGGTATTTAAATATCCCTAATCAACTGCCTTATGACACTAAATTCCTAAGGGAGCATCTGTTGCGATCATTATCTGGCAATGAGCTGGTAACGCACACATGTATAGTCATGGTCAGTAAGCACATTTACATATCAACGGTATAGCACGCTGACATCAAAGTAGCCGCACGACATTTTGGAACTTCGTTGGAGGTTTCATTGTTATTTGGCTTATTTTATCGCCTTACTGTGTGTGACAGCGTAAATACTACATCTTTTTTTTTATTGCATAGTCCGACAAACGAGCATGTGGGTCACCTGATGTTAAGTGATCTCCGCCGCCCATGAACATCCACAATACCGAAAGTATCATGTATGCACTGTCGGCCTTAAAGGACAGGAATAGGGATTAGGGAACGGAAGGGGGAATCTGGGCCTCCGGATATCTCACTTACCATACGAAACGCGACAGTAAACTGTCACTTTACGTTGGTTTTCTGTGAGACAGTGGTACTACGCCGGTCGAGCCGGCCCATTCATGCTGCAGACAAATATGTCTACAGCGTAGCTCTACCACTATGAAATCATTAAAATTATTTTAAAAAAGTTTTGGAGCTACAGCTTAGTGTTGTCTACTACGGCTCAAACAAAGAGGATCGCAAATGCGTATGTTTGCCACATCAAGCGGTGCGACAGTTTGCTGGCCCACGTTTTCGCTCCTTCCTATGGTCCTGGGTGCTTTAAGCGAAGCTTTTTTTATTCTGGGACGGCAAAGTGACCACACTGCAAATGATGGTAAATGCAGTGCCGTCAAATTAGAGTATTATCAATTAGATAATCTATCCCTCGCTACTCAACACAATCATGCCGGCCTGCTGTGTAGCTTCTTCACTCTACGCTTAAAGGACCCAGGATCCATGACCCAAGAGTGTGAAGATGCTACTTAGCAGGCCGGCAAGATTCCCAGCGGCTGCCCGGATAGCCATCATCCGGGCGAGGGGGATGCTGGGTCGTAAGACCGGCTAGTCCAGCATAACCGTTTTATTCTTATTCCGCTTCCCCCCGAAGCGGGCGGTAGTAATAAAACGCTTTCCCCGCGACAATTTTTCTTGTGTCAAGTAGGAATAGTTGTCTCACGCTATTTGATACACTATATGGACGGTTCTGCGCTTACCATTAGGTGCAGTGTGGTCACTTAAACAGCATAGAAAAAATACATAATGAAACTGTCTTCTGCCGGTTGCTGTTATGGATATATGTGGAATAGTAGTAACAAGAGATCCATGAATATTTGTTTCTAGTCTGGGCGTTGTGAGGCCGAAAGTTTCTCGTAGTAAGACCCCCATAACATAGAACTCGTATCTTATTGTGGGGTGCCTATGTGTGTGAATGTCGGGTGTTATTTATTTATTCTTTACATCTAGTTCCAAATTCTCCCACGCGGTACAAAGTCAAGTACTGAGGAGTAGAATAATTGGCCAGATCGTGGGAACAGCGCCACCTGTCTGTCCGTCTGTCTGTGTGTCTTACGCCTTTCCCATAAGGCACGATCACTCACCGTGACAACCCTCAACCCCTTGGTAATTTCAATTATTTTACCATTAAAATGTATACCTAAATATAAACCGATGTTTTTTTATATATATTTTATGTCAAAATATGCTACAAGAAATATCCTTTTTAGTTGTCCATGTGGAAAGAGTAAGGAAACGAGATCAAAATGTGTAAGCTAATGTCGTAACTGACTGAACAAAAATCAAACTCAAACGTCCTTTAAATTTATTAAAATTAGATTTATTGTATTAAATGAAATCAAATATTTATTGAATCCATGAAATGCTATATATTATTTACATTCAGTCAGCGATCTATACCTATGTACTACGTACTAGATGCGGCGACCAGAACAAACATTTTGTTCCACCGAGTTGAGGTGTATACTCCACACCGACGTTAGTATGCTTCATGCCACCTACGAATGCACATCAGTTAATTTTAGTTATTTGTAGCGACATTCCCGAACAAATCTGCCTTAAATTGATTTACAGTGAAACTGTTAATAGTAAATAAGGTAAATAACATAATTTCATAACGTTTAGAACGTAATATTAATAAATATCAATTAATTTCAATTTTGAATACGGGAAGTCTATATTTCAAAACAAATTCAATATAGTTTGTCCCGTTTTAGCGCGCGGAAAGTCCCGTTCGAGAGACAGTGACGGCAGTTTTACTTCCAAATAGTTCTTAGCAAAATGATAGATGGCATTAGTGGGCGGACAAGGTTATCGGAACATCTTTTTTCTTCGACATTTCGTGTCTATAGAATATAAGTCAGTGGATTCAGTCAATCTTTTTTTACTCTACCGCCAGTGCAGAGTGCAGTTTCGCTAGAGAAAAGCGGGCAAGAAACTCTAGCGTTTCTCTTTTTGAATACCAGTTAACAATGTTTGGACATATAAGTAATATACGGTATTAATTTGATTACATTATATGAGAGCATGTATTTATTTTAATTAACTGTAGTAATATTGTAAAATAAAACATATTAAAAGACCTATTGCCACACATGACCGTCGTGAGAGTGATGAAAATCTCGATTTTTTGAAGCAGTTGGTCCTCACAATCTAGAGTCTTTAAGTTTTATAGTAGGTATCTTACTTTATTTGTTACCGTCAATTGTATATGACAGCCTTCGTGGCGTAGCAGGTGAGCAGCCGTTTACAGAGGAGAGGCGTGGGCTCGATTTCAGCACTGAGACAAATGTTTGAGTGAAAGAGAGATTTTTGTCGCCTATCTAGGTGTTATGGGACCGTAGTCCCTCATAGTTCTTGATACCCACGATACAGGTTTAACCTAGTGTGGGGTCAGAACTATATGTATGACTGTAGGATGTAATTATTTATAAACTTGTAAATAGAAATTCAACTTTTTGACTCAAGTTTCCCCATATTTTAAATCAAAGGCGTAATTAAAAAAGGAAAAAGAAGCATTTTTCTCACCGTTAAATCAACAGAGCCGCAATCAAGGCCTTGTCGGGGCCCAGGCCCGCTACCGTCATAAACAGACTGTAATCGATTAAACAAACATCCGCCGGAATGGTCGGCTTCGCGCCATAAATCATCCTTCGGTGATTGGGTCGGCCAAAGAAGTTTATGCAGAACCGATAGTATTCATAAAAGTCTTATGACTGAACTTTGATAGCGTCTAACTACTCTTTCGAGGCCGCCGAATACTTAGGATAACTTGATATTAATAATAACACACCCAACAGCCACACACACAGTACTGCCTCCACACTAGGTCAAACCTTTATCATGTTGTCTCTCGCTACTTGATAATCTAAGTGGATGGCACAGTGATTACCATCAGGTAAAGTGTTGGTCACTTTGTCGTGCCCGTTTTGACCATTATTATATAAGCTATAGCTAAACTATATAAGCTCACACACACACACTCATACACTCACGCCTATAATCCCCGGAGGGGCAGGCGGAGGTTAACCAGTACACCCACTTTTCGTCGAATTTCGGTCCCATGGTGTGATAGGGGGAACCTATCGCCATACCGGGCACAGATTCCAGTCTCCAGGCTAATACTGAGAATATCTAGAATTTAGAATTTAACGAAGCTATAGGTACGTTATTATAAATTATTATTCTACTAAACTTTGACTGATCGATACCTTTCATACAAATATTAGGTACAATATGACTTCTTACATAAAGTCAGTTCTATATTTATAATCTATGGTAAACTCGGGCGCATCATTTTGCCAGCTCAATCAAAACTCGTGCTATACCGACAGTTTCGGGAACACCGACTCTTTTTATTTATTCCTAACATTTTGTTGATTTTATTACCACACCACCACTTAGAAGAAACAATTTAGAAGTGGTCGATATTAATTTAGTGTTTTATGGGGAATGTCTTAATTTTGATATTGTATTTGTTTAAACCTTTATACACACAATATGTGTAGTGATAATAAACCTCCTCTACTAATTAGAGGAGTTAGGCCGTAGTCCACCACGCTTATCTAATGCAGGTTATAGACTATACATACCTCTGACATTCTTATGAGAATTATCAAGTATGTATGTTTCCCCACAATTTTTTTTTCACCGTTTGACCAACATGAGTAAAGACAGACTTAATGCCATAAGATATTCTTCAGTATTGGTAAGTCTATGCCTGCACACACTCGACAAAGTGGGGTATATAACTCGCTAAAAAGAATATTAGTAAGAATTTTATACCGATCAAATAAATGAATTGCTCGCATATCAGGGGTACCTTTAACCGTCGAAAATGTTTGATAAAAAGTTTTTTATTCATAAAAAGTACACCGACTTCAATAAAAAAACAAATTATCCGACACTATAAAATGTTAGGGTTTCCCTTGATTTTTCTGAGATCCTATCATCAGATCCTGACATGGTGCCAATGGGACCACATGGGAAGTATACCCTTTTAAACAAAAAAAGAATTTCTCGAATCGGTCCAGGCGTCTTCGAGTAATCAGGTAACATACATAAAAAAAAAGATACCGACGAATTGTTAACCTTCTCCTTTTTTGAAGTCGGTTAATAAATAGGAAGAGGCGAAATAAGTGTGTCATAATCGTAGCTTGTGATACTCAATAGTCTCTGGCTATCCCCATGGGGTACAGGTGTGAGTGTATATACATAATAAAGAACCAAAGTGATTATTCACAGCAGCAAGTACTTAGTAGGTCTTGCCTATGCGAGTCCGACTGGCTACCACCGCTTTGTATATTTCTGCCGCCAAGCAATGCACTGTTTTGTTATAGTATAAAACACGTAAGAACAAGAAATTAATGGGTATTTTGTGACTTAACATACGTCTCAGGGTTATGAGTGACTTTGGCAGTACTTTGTAATTCAAGATTTTGACTAGTATTGCTACTAGTGGTATCGCCTACCACATGGCTAGCTACCAGCTCCTCTGTCTATAAGCAAAAATAAAAAAAAACTTTATTAAAAAACTTGAATCCTATTAATAAATATGTTCTGTAACTTCAATGCAATTTTAAATGCACGTTTAAAACATGAAATCTAAGCGGCCAGATGATATAAGCGTGGTAATTTTTTCCATCATAATGCCTTAATGCTATAATACCATAAACCTTAACGCCAAGCAATATTTTTTTGTAAAAACAAAATCTTTTTGACGCCCACTGTTGGTTTTACATTATTACTTAATCTTCCCCCGTTTGGATATCATTAAAAAAGGTAAAAATGGCGCCAAAATATGGCGGGCCGGCGGATCAATTTTATTTTATGTTTTTATTGATATTGCTGCTGTTTGGTTCACTGTTGAGTTTAATTTAAATATTATTCAAAGAATTGTAGCAATTTGGAATAAGCCACTTGTATCTCTAAAGGGCTTCATCACGATTTTATCTCCGAAAAGGTAGCCAGTAACTAGACATTGTTATATTATCTAACCTACTACGCATTATTATATAATACATAACTCTGTGTATCCATATTGTAATTTCATAATATTTTATTATATAATTATGTTATGAAGCAGCGATAGCCTAGTTGGTTGCGGTACCGACTGTCAAGACGAAAGTCGTATGTTCGAAACCCAAGTGGCATACACCTCTGACTTTTCTAAAGTTATGTGTGTATTAATAATTAAGTAATTATCGCTTGCTTTAACGGTGAAGGAAATCTGCAACCTGGGAATTCTTATAAGAATTTCGAAGGTATGTGAAGTCTACCAACCCGCATTAGGCCAGCGTGGTGGACGAGGGCCTAAGCCCTCTCATTAGTGGAGGACGCCCGTGCCCAGCAGTGGGACAATATTTGATACAGGGCTAGTATAGCTAGTATTATTATTATTAAAGATAATTATGTTATACATACGCACTCACGCCTGTAATCCCCCAAGGGCTAGGCAGAGGTTAAACAAGTACACCTACATTGCACTGAGCTTATTACTGTCCCATGATGTGATATGAGGCGAAATCGCCATACTGATACTGAGTCTCGTGATAGAAAAACCCAATATCACTTACCCAACCCGGAGATCGTTACAGTAGTTGTAACGGGGCAGGCAGATACATGAATAGAATCTAAAATAAATTTCTTTATTTATTTGTGAGCCTCATCAATAGCTGCATTTGAAAAACACGTCGATGGCTGTTTTTATGATTTCCTGGAATTGTTAACAAAATTACATCAAAACAAACAAACAAAAAACAATATAATTCATTATTTTTACACGCCAGCGAAATTCGTACCGAAATGTCTATAATCGGGTAACGATCCCGCACCCGATAATCTTAGTAATCACCTTGTTCTAAATTGTGTTAGAAAAAACTTGTCGATACAATTTTTGGCAAAAAATATGTTTTCCAATAAAAATTGGGTAGGAATGGAAAGGAATGTTTGCGTGTTTGTTCATAGCAACTAGATGGTGTAGTAGACGTAAAGGTTGCTAGATGTATTTTTCCTAGAGCACCTGGGAGACAAACCTCAATAACTTTGTAAAACTTTTAAAAAGCCTTGATGTCGCATTTAGAGGCTGCGATTTGTAGGGGCAACGAGATTTTTTACCTCTTGCCGAAATAATGGTAATTATAGATAGATAGATAACACTTTATTGCACACCAACATAACAAATTACAAACAAGAAACCTTAAAACTAGACAATATTACAAAAGGCGGTCTTCAAAAGGATTATGTGTTTTTATATAATAACTAGCTGTTGCTCGCGGCTCCGCCCGCGTGGAGGTCATGTTTGGGAGTAAAAGTATATTATACAAAATACGAATTTTCATGCGTTTACTTAAAATATGAAGGATTTTCATACAAACTTTCATCCCCTATTTTTTTTTATTAGTGATGATTTAAAAAAAAATGTGACACACTTATTTCTTTATTTCCTACCAAAAGCCTAAATATGAATTTCCAGATCCCTTGGTCTAGGATTTATTGATTTCCCATACATATTTTGAACTCCTATTTGACCCCTTTCAAGGTTGTTTTTTGAGAAAAAAGATAGCTTACGTCCTCCTCAAAGATATATTCTAGCTCCTTGCCAAATTTCATCAGAATCTGGTCAGCCGTTTAGTCGTGAAAACCTTTTCAACAAACAAACAAACAAACAGAGTTACTTTCGCATTTATAGTATTAGTATGGATAATTGTGTGCATATAAATAGATTAGACTGCCTCGGTGGCGCAGTTGTAATTGCGCATGCGTTACGTCTGCTGTGCTGAGGTCTCGGGTTCGATCCCCGGTCGGATAAATGGATGATGGGTTTTTCTATCTAGAAATTCTCAGTATTCGCCCGGAGAATCTATGCCCAGTATGGCGTTAGGCTCGCCCCTATCACATTATGGGAGCGAAATTCGGCGAAAAGTGGTTGTACTGGTAACACCTCTGCCTATCCCTTCGGGGATTACAGGCGTGAGTATGTGTGTGTGATATAAATAGATATAGAATGTTAGCTAATACGCCATTGTGACACAAATCACAAATCAAATCAAACGGTAGGCAGCGGCTCTGCTGTACCCTGGCATTGCAGAAGTCTATGGGCGGCGGTGACTACTTACCATCAGGTGGCCCGTGTGCTCGTCTGCCTATTCAGGTATTAAAAAAAAAACAATAATATTTCCAAGCTCTCAAACAGATTGCTAGTTCGACCTATAATCATTTCAGAATGCAAATAATATTTAAAACTCAAAAATAGGTGATTTGGAGTAGTAATTACAAACAATATTAAAACAGACACAGCAAAAAACAAAAAGGAAACCGCAAAACTAATATGACAAAATAGACAATAAGATTTGCAAGTCACTGCTATGTAACTAATAAACATAAAAAAATTCTTTGTCGCAAACCGCAATGATTTTAAACAAATTACCTGTTAATATTTGCTAAAAACATAGTCTTTAATCTCTGCCACACAAGGTACAATTTCAAACACATTTATCAAATCTCGACCCTTGAAAAAATGCCTAGTTGTAATTTTATTGATTTTCGATTCCGAACTCTATATTAAAGGCATAAGAATGTTTCAGCGTTAATTTAAAACAAATAGAAATTCTGTCATCGAAAAAATAGATCATAGCGGAAGGGCAGTTATTATAACAAATATTAGTTTCCGAAACCACAAATTATGTTGACGATTTTTTTTTTGTTTTTAAATGCTACCTGTATTTGGACCTTCACGCTACATTTTGCAAAATGTTGTAGACATTACTTTAATCGCGTTATGGGTAAAAAATCAATACTAGGTATGTATTTTGATACCTTAATAATACTAGCCCTGTATTAAATCTTTGTCCCACTGCTGGGCACGGGCCTCCTCTACTAATGAGAGGGGTTAGGCCTTAGTCCACCACATTAGCCTATTGCCGGTTGGTAGACTTCACATACCTTCGAAATTCCTTTGAGAATTCTCAGGTATGCAGGTTTCCTCAACATGTTTTTCTTTACCGTTAAAGCAAGCGATAATTTTTTTTTTTTTATATCATAAAACCGATCATAAGTCCGACAAACGAGCCTGTGGGTCACCTGATGTTTTTTTTTTTTTTTTTTTTTTTGGGGGGAACACCCCCCTCTGCTCCCTCTGATACTTATTCAGAGAATTGTAAACACCTAGTTGAATTCACATGCCTTTAATAAATGAAATGCGAACTCTAAAAAAAAAACGATTGAAGGTGTTCATCAAAAAATAAAATCAAAATATACTGAATCTAAATTCTCTAAAATATAACAGTTTTCATCCGACAACTACTACACTGTAAAATCCCCTATGTGTATTAAGCAGTCTGACATCCATACGACTCTTTACATGGATACACATAGGTTCGTTAATTATTATACATTTTCAAAATAAAATCCTAATATAGCACGTCATTCTCACTTAAAAACACAGTAAAACACATTCCTTGGCGACTAAGTTCCTATAATATCATATTATATTGCATAGTCGCCCCTATCTATTTATTCTTATCTATACATTTACGTGCTATATCCCTACAGTATGTTAAAAATTTACGTCTTACGTCACCGGTCTCCAGCATGCCGCTCAGGTTTTCCTTACATAATTTTACGTTACAATCGCTTTCGAGTTTCATGCGTTGATACAGATATACTGGGCATTCGGTCAACACGTGTAAAACGTCTTCTTTGGCCTCTGGGTCACAGATGCACGAGGGGCTCTCCTTGCACTTGAAGCGATTCAAGTACTCAGAGAATCCCCCGTGCCCCGTAAACACTTGAGTGAGGACCGGGTCCACAGGCATCTTTCTGACTATGCTGTACGCTTTCCTTGCGTCTGGGAAAAACAGCTTCGTTACCGACGCTGTTTCTCCAGCCCTATAGCGCTCATCCCACTCGTCAATGGACTCCTGACGGATATATCGCTTGACGAATGAGATGGGGCAACGGTCGTAATCGGGCTTCCGCTTCAGCGCAGTGGCTGCAGCCTTCGCGAGTTCGTCTGCGCGCTCATTTCCCACACACCCCACGTGCGCCTTCACCCAAAAGAGGTTAACGGTTTTTCCGCACGTAACGGTCTCACTTAACAGGTTGTTAATGCCAAATGCTATGGGGTGGAGGGAAACTCCGCTCGCGACCGACTCAAGCGCGGCTCTCGAGTCACAAAAGATGCTGTATTGTCGTTTGTCGTGTCTCAGGGCCATTTGCACCGCCTTTTGCAGAGCCAACAATTCCGCCTGGTAAACGGTACAGAACGATTCCAGCTTTAGTTTGGTGGCTTTCGTTTCGGCATCGCCGTCCCATAAGGACACCGATGCTCCGACTTGGCCACCAATCTTGCTGCCGTCCGTGAACACCTTGACGGTGTTTGCAGCCTGTAGGTTCAGTTCTGCATCGTTCACCACGCATTCGAATTTCAATGCTCTGCGTCCAGCTGGATGTCGTAAGTTGGCAAAGGGCACAGGACTTTCCACATCCCGGTCCCCCACCACTCGCCGAGTGTGTCCTTTTTTCACTTCGTAAAGAAGCGCCGCTTCTCGGACACGAATGTCTAGCGGGAGGATCCCAGCAAGCAGTAGGGCCGAGTTTAGCGAAACTGTCCTGTAGCCCTTCACCATCTTTTGTGCAAAACCTCGTTGAACCGCTGCAAGCTTCTTTGTGATGCCTATCTTTTTGCTTGCAGGCGCCCATGCACTGGCCGCGTATAATATGGTAGGTTCAACGACTGCCGTGTACAACGTTTTTACTACCTCAGGTCCCAGCCCCCACTGCACCTTTGCAGCGGTTGCCAATCTTCTGTAGAAGCCTATGGCTTTCCTACAGACTTCCGAAACGTGCGTGTTGAATGTTAACTTATCATCCACAGTCAGGCCCAGTATTTTAATGTCTTTGGACAGGCCTATGTCGACGCCGCCCATGCGCAGGATTGGTGAGTCGTACTTGAGTCGTCGTGTTACGACCATGGCCTTCGTCTTTTTTGGGGCGAATCTCAGCTTGTTCCTGACTCCCCAATCATGCACATACGCTAATGCATCGTTGGCCTGTCTCTGTATTTTCAACGTTTCGTCACCATGAAACACTAACACTACATCGTCGGCAAAGGCTTGACAATAGTCACCCCGTTTTGCAAGCTCCTTTAGCAGTGGGTCGAGGAGCAAGTTCCACATGATAGGACCACCAATAGATCCTTGAACACATCCCTTGGTGGTCCCTCTCGCGTGTTCTACCCCGGCGTAGCGAACTTTAACTTTCCGGCTCTCGAAGTAGCTATCCACTATCCGCCTTAGATTTTTCGGACATCCTTCCTCAAACAGTCTGACTCTAATCGCTGGCCACCAAGCACTGTCAAAGGCTCCCTCTATATCCAGTGAGATTATTGTGATAATCTTTTTCTCACTCAATTTACTCCGGATGTGCTGGAGTAGGGTATAGAGGGAGTCTTCCGTGCCTCTTTGGGGCATAAAGCCAAACTGTCGAGTACTCATCCTAGGTAGTAGATGCCACTTCACTCTTCCCACCACTATTTTCTCCAGAATCTTCCCCATCACTGGCAACAAGCCTATCGGTCTATAGGACTTGACGTCTGTGTAGTCCTCCTTCCCGGGTTTCCGGAGGACTACGACCGTGGCCTCCTTCCAGATGGTCGGGAAGTGGCCCAATTCGAGGCATTTGTTGGCCAGTGATAGGAACAACTCCGGATCCTTAAGGATAGCCTGTTTGCAGATGTCGGATGTTAGACCATCTGCACCGGGGGCTTTTTTGGGGTTAAAGCTGTTCGCCGCCACAAGAATTTCATCCAGGGTAAATGCCGGGTCCCGATAACCATTATCCATACCGACATTTACGCTATCGGCTTTAACCCTTATCCGCTGGTGTTCTGCGTTGTCGTCTTCTACCCGATCCTCAGGGTAGAAGACCTCCGCCAGCACCTTTGCCGATTCCTCTGGACTGAGGATATTTCCATCTTTCTTCAGGGGGAGATCCTCAGTTCTTTTCGTCACTCTACCTATCGCTCTATAGATGCCGTCCCAAACGGTTTCTTTATCTTGTCTTCCGCAGAAAGCCTTCCAGCTGTCATTTTGGGCCTTTTTAGCTTCTGTCTCATACTCTTCCTTTGCTCTCAGGTACTCGTCGACGACAAACTGTCTGCGGACTGGGGCTGCACAGCGGATCCTTCTCCTCCTGGTGACCATGGCCCTTTTCAATGAGGCGATTTTGTCAGACCACCATGGAATAGTAGGTTTTCTGTTGTTTTTGAATTTTGGCATGCTGTCTTTACAGCTTTTCTGAACGATTTTAGTGTATTCTTCTACTATTCCGTCTATTTCTATTTTGTTTGTTATATTATCTTGTGTTTATTAAATTTTGCATCTACTGTTAATTGGGAGAATTTGTTACCAAATGCTCCCCAATTAGCTTTATTTGTATTAAAAATCCGAGTGGTTCTGCTTATGGCAATATGCTGTAATTTACCGAAATTGATGTTAAATAATATGGTGTTGTGATCTGAACTTACGATGCCTTCATTGACCCGCCAATCGTTCACCTGGCCGAGAAGATCCTCCGTGCATAGAGTTATGTCCACGAAGCTTTGATATCGCTTCCCACCTCTTACGGTGTCAAATGTCGGGACGTCGCTGTCGTTGAGCACCTGAAGGCCCCACTCGCCTATGGCTTCTGCGAGATCCTCACCCCTTCGGTCAGTGACCGCACTACCCCACCACATGCTCTTAGCGTTGAAATCTCCGCCGATGAGTATGTTGGTGGGACCTAGTTCGCCAACAATTACCCCCAGTTGTTCCAGGTATGGCCCTATGGGTTTATCCGGTTCAAAATAGAGAGAGACCACAGCGACCTCTCGGTTTCCAGCATAGATTTTCACCACTGAGATGTTGGGCGTGGTGAATTTTGGACATGGCGTGACTTTGATGTTATCGTCAAATACCACAATAGCAGACTTTACTGTGGTATTGTCCATGCCTGTATACTGGAAAATCCTCGTGCCACCGTAGTCCCTAACCCTACCTTGAGCTCCCACGTACGGCTCCTGGAGTAGAGCGAACACCATTTTTCTACTCGCGGCCTCCAGCATAAGCTCCTGAGTAGCAAGCTGCTTCCTCTGGAGGTTAGCCTGAGCCACGAGCAGTGGCCGTGCTCTTTCTGGGGGATCATTATGCTCACTTACCCTGGGAACAACCTCAGCAATACGCAACCGCCGTTCTCGCCAGGGCATCCCACTTCCTTCTCACCGGACATTCGCTGCTAAAAGCATTATGGTCGGCTCTGCCCAGACCAGACCTGACGCAATTGCAGCACGTCGGGGGTGCTTGCGCAACCAATTTGGCGCAATCCTTCTTAAGGTGCGCACCCCCGCAGTGACTGCACGTATCCTCCCGATCCGCGCAGAACCGCCTCCCGTGGCCATATCCGAGGCAACGCGAACACTGGACGAGAGGGGACTGATCTTCCACTTTAACACGTTGGACGTCTATATGCGCCAACCCGTGTTGGGTGAGTCTCTTCCAGAGCTCCGGAGAGACTTGCAGCACTACGTGCGACGTGAGCGCGTTCCTCGCACCTTTCCGGTATTTCACGGATACACGTGCGTTCTCCCCGCTCACGTCCCCAAACAGGTGGCGGTTTTGCGACCTGAGTGCGCCGAGGATCTCTTCGTCCGTGTTGTGGCTCAGGACGTTCCTTAAGATCACAAGTGGGTCCTTATTTCGGACATCTTCCACTGTGAGACGTCCTCCCCCTTTCTTTATCCTCTCTTTAATCTTGTCCAGTTCCTCTCTCTTATTACATCCTAAAATTACCTTCCGGTCCTTAGCCTTCCTTATCCTGTCGATCTGTAGACCTTCTTCTTTAGCATTGACCGTCTTCCTTATCTGCTCAAAGACCTGCTCACCGGTCTGGTTCTGGTCCACCGAGGAAATGACTACAGAGTGCATTGCACTCTGTTCAGGTCTTGGCCTCGGTGGCCCGGTAAGCACGCTGGCGTAGCTCGGTCTTTGACTCCAGTCTTCCCTCTGTTTTTTCATTTCTTCAGTCAACGCTAGCATCTCTATCTTATTCTTCTTCAGCAACTCGCTGTGCTCATCTATCTTTCTGATAAGATCTTCTGCACAGCGATTCTTCTTTTCTTCCTCGGCGCTTCCCCTTCTGTCCTGTTTTTCTTCTGTTGCTTCCACTTCTTTGTATTTCCGCCCTTCCTCAGCCTCCTTCACTAATTTGAATAGCCTATCTGTGGCGTTCAAGACCTCCGTCTTAATTTCAGTTTTTAAGTTGCGGCTGTTGCTGATCTGCAGCTTGACCCGCATTAGGCACGCCTTTGCTTCGGCGGTGCGGGTTACGTAAGCAGGTGCTACCTGCGCCGCTTGCGGAGATCCTACTGGCGCGCTGGTCCCGCCAGTCGCCTTCTTCGCCGGGCCCGATCCCGAACTCTTGCCTTCCGGCTGCGTTAACGGGGTCCTCTGCCGCGCAGGCCCTGCCCGCACCGGTTCTGCAGATTTCTCAATCTGCGACTCGATGCTAAGCCTGGCCTGCGCAACTTTGGTACCGCTCGCCTCCTTTGGGCTGGTCTCCTCGGGAGATTCGCTCCGGCGAACGTTCCGGCGTTCAGTCTCCTTGGCGGGGGTTCTGAACCCGAACATTTTGTTGAAGGGGTGGAGGGCGGTAAGATAGATGCCTCGGTCTAGGATAAGGTACTTGAGGGTGTATATAGCCCTCAAGTATGATACACTAGAAAAACTTGATGGAGCTGGAAACTCGGTGTTACTATAAAAATTTTGTTGTCGGAGCCTATCAGAGAGATGCGTCAAAGTTATAAAATTAAAAATTTAAAAAATTTAAATATTAAAATATTAACTTGCAGGTGTATGAGGCCTGCAAGTTGTCAAAAGTCTAATAAAATTCCCCACAGGGGAAGGTCTTATAATAAAAATTTTAAAAACTATAAGTTTTTTAAAAACACCACTGCGAGTGTACAGGCTCACAGTGGTTATGGTCTTATATCTAATTTAAAATGTCGTCAAATTTTAAAACTTATAACTAATTTTAAAATGTCTGTTCCAGGTCGACTGTGCGGAGCGTCGGGCTATCGAAGTGAGTAGGATCGAAGGCCTAAATGTGTACTTTAAAAAGAGCCCAAACACGGGTCTCTTAGTCCAGTTTTTCGGGAAGTTGGGTCGAGGGGGGGTGAGGTACCCGAAACCGGGGGGAGGGGGGGGGGATATCACAGATTTGAGGGGGTGAAGGAGGGGGGGGGTAAAAAAAGAGGGGGGGGGTAAAAATTTAGGGGGGGTCCAAATGTTGGAAAGTGGAAAAAGGTAAGGAAACTGGACTGGATGTCGGCCTTCGTTTCTCACGCTCGTCACGGGTGTGACGTCACCGGGGGGTCTGGTGGAATTGGTTCTGGTTGTTAAAGACACTTCCAGAACCTTCGAGGATGGATGGTATTTCTCGAAACTTTCCACCGAATGCAAGCCCGGCCGATGACGTATGTTGTTTACTCCAACGAGCGTGGGAACCTCCCGATGCTCCGACGCGTTTCTATACACACAGACGAACAGAAACACACACAACAATGAAAAATATGACGCAAAAGACGTCGGTCGTGGCGCTGCGAAGTCTTTTTGGGATTTACTCTATGTTGGTATTTTGCTCGCCAAAAATCGAATACTTCGGAACTCGAAATTATTCTTTGTCCTCAGTAAGCGGGATGATATTACCCTTAAGGTCTAACAAATTTGCTAGGACCTTAAAGATCGCTTTCGACCCCTGCAAGCATTCAAAAAGGGACCAAATTTTTTCAATCCCAAAAAAAGTTATAAAATTCGCAACTTACAATTTTTACAAAAATAAAATATGCAGTCAGGGTGTGGTTATCCCTCTTTGTCAGCTGGTGTAAGCCGCTCCCTCCTGGGAAGTCAGCTCTGGCTTTTGAGCCGCGAGGTGAAAACACACTTTTAGTCGTATCTCCCTGACTATGCACTTTAAAAATACACAACCTTTGCCTAAGAGTGGCTTCAGGTAACGTCCTCAATGAGGCGTCATAAAAACACTATGTAGCCGCTTTGGAACCGGCAGCGTTTTCACTTTTGTCACAAAAATTTCTCACTTTTGGGGTTATCGCCCAGTGAAAACGCTCTAACTCGGCCAAATTAGCCCCGAACTTTCCCGGCGTTTGCACGTAGTGACACTGTCACTAAGGTCTTACACTGTGCAAACTTTCGCGCACTTCCACGAACTTTTTCCCGACTTTCCGATTTTTACGTGTTAAAACTCGCGAAAAACACTTGGAACGGGGGAAAAACGATGCGCTCACGGGTACGGATGGCTCGCGACTGGTCACCTGATGTTAAGTGATCTCCACCGCCCATGAACATCCACAGTACCGAAAGTATCACGTATGCGCTGTCGGCCTTGAAGGACAGGAATAGGGATTAGGGAAGGGAAGAGGGAATCTGGGCCTCCGGATATCTCACTTACCATACGAAACGCGACAGTGAACTGTCACTTTACGTTGGTTTTCTGTGAGACAGTGGTACTACCCCGGTCAAGCCGGCCCATTCATGCTGTAGACAAATAATCTACAGCGTGGCTCTACCACTTTAAGTTTTTAATTTTCTAATTAACAAAGAATACACACATAACTTTAGAAAAGTCAGAGGTGTATGCCACTTGGGTTCCGAACATACGACTTTCGTCTTGACAGTCCGTATCACAACCAACTAGGCTATCGCTGCTTCCTTATTTTGATACCTTAATTAAATTATTATTTTTTTGATTTTTTTTTCTCAATTTCCAACTAAAACTAAAACAACTTTGGTCGGAAAAAATAAATGAAATAAAAGAATCGTCAATTTAAGTAAAACTTTAAAACCGAATTCTAAATTCAAATGAGTGCATTTGTTAAAATCCGTTGATTCATATTTTTGTAAATCACTACACTTGTAGTTTATTAGACTTCTGATCAATATGATAATAACATTTTGGAACCATCATAACATGGTTTTCTGGTCCTGACAGCGGTCTGGGCGCAAAAATAATAGTCTCTTCGAGAGGATCATCAAATACTTAGCCAAAAAAACCTTGTTGAGTGTGTATTAGATATAAAACTGTGTCACTGAAATGCTGAAAATATACTTTTAAAAACTAAGACATCATATGATTTATCTGTAAGTCCAAGATTTGCAAAGTCTTAATTGAAGTTGGGATTTTTGTTTACCAAGCATTAAATATGAATAAGTTTGGATTTTTTTATTCTTAATCTTAATTATTAACTGATTTGGGACTTTGTTTAACATTAGAATTTAAAATGTGTAATTCTACGAACACGCAACAGGCCAGCTTCGTTCCCATACAAGGCTGATAATATTATTATTAAGACTTAATTATTAATTAATTTCGGATTTTAGAGTCACTCACTAGGTGAGTCTGGTTACGAATTGGGGGGAATTCATAAGCCACTTTTGGTTATAGTTAGTGGTCAAAACTATTTGCAGTCCTGGCCGTTATTTTCATCAATCAAGTCTACAGAGAAACTGTGATTTTTGTTATATCGAAAGATTGAATATTTTGAAACAATGAAACATTTTCTAGTCATTTTGGGAGCTCTGGCAGACTGCAATGTCCGCGAGGACACGGTAAATCATATGATACAACACGAATGCATTCACCACACAAAACAAAATAATTTCAAGGACCATTCCCCGTTACTAAATACAGGGTGTTTCGAAAGAGTTTACAAAAAATAAAGCCCTATTCAAGTCGAAAGGTTCTTTGATCTGTGGTTGCGTGATCTTTTCATGGATGGCAATTCAATAAGTAATACGTTATTAGTACCTGCCACAAGGGCACCGTGCCTCCCATAATGTTAAGGTCACAGTCTTTTGTGAGGTCCATACGTTCTCCCGGGAGTGATATTGTGTTTGTCCATACTGATGTATAGGTTCGTACGAATATTTTTTATTACAGAGGTCGAAGCTAGTGACAATACGGTATTATGGCGGGTAGAGGTATAAGGAGAACACTCTCTGTGTATGAAAAAGTGTTCATTGAAAAGCAATCAATTAGGGGGGCCATTGTGGCAAGTGGTGTAATTTCAAAGATAAAGCCAAAAGTTATTAGAGTATGATAGTGACTCAGCACACTTCTCTTCGTTGACAACTGAGACAGCCTCCGTGGCGCAATGCGAGTAGTCGGCTGTAAAAAGAGAGGCCGTGGGTTCAATTCCAACACCGGGACAAATGTTTAACAGACATATATTTGTGTCGGGTCTGGGTATTTTGAGACCGAAAGTCTCTCCTAGTCCCTGATATCCACGACACAAGACTTGTATCTTAGGGTTACATGTGTGACTGTTGGGTGTTATTTATTTATTTATCTTCTACATGCATATCATGCCACTTGCTATGCTAGCGCTATTTTGATGGATTTTTGAGTTGTGTGATTTGCTGCTTACACTTGGACCCATTTTCAACTAGTCCCTCTTATAAGACAGTTCTCCTTCTACTCTACCCTCCACAGGTAATATCTACTACAGACAAAAAAATAAACGCGTTTCCTGCTTAAAGGAAACAAATAGTTGCGACTAGTTGCGAAGATGAGGTATTAGCGCCTCTTGAAATCTCTTTAGATTAATAAAAAAAAAACCTATTCACTCATTCACGCCATTATAGCATTTAGCCAAGAACGACAATAGCATATCTGGCACGATATTTTTTACTAGCTGCTGCTCGCGGCTTCGCCCGCGTGGAGGTCATGTTTGGGAGAAAAAGTATACAATACGTAATACCAATTTTCATGCGTTTAACTTCAACTTTTCATATTTTCATACAAACTTTTAATACCCCTTTAGGGATGGAATTTCCAAAAACCCTTCCTTAGTGGATGCCTACGTCATAAAAGCTACCTACTGTCAAAATTTCAAGTCTCTTACCCCAGCCGTTTTGGCTGTGCGTTGATCGATCAGTCAGTCAGTTTCTTCTTTTATATATACAGATTATTTCAAACGATAAATTACGACTGAAACCTGTGATCGAAAATTTATAATATAAAAGTAAGTAAGTTAGAAGTCAACGTTGATACAAAATAATCTTGCGGCAATATATTTGAAAACAATGCCGTGAGTAATATTAACTTTGTTTAAGTCTAATTATTATACCAACCCGCATTAGGCCAGCGTGGTGGACTAAGGGCACTAAGGCCTAACCACTCTCATTAGTAGAGGAGGCCCGTGCCTAGTGGGACAATGTTTAATACAGGGCTAGTATTATTAAGTCTAATTATCTATAGGAATTAGGCGTTATAATATATGTATTATTAATTAATAAACAAACTTGACCCATGTAATTGTCATTTTACATACCTAGTTTATTTTTGCCAATTGTACTACAAATAGTAAAAGGTTTAAAAGACACATCTACCTCAAAAGGTGAAGTGTCTTTTAAACCTTTTAGGGTTCATCCAATTTTGCAACTTTGTAATGTTCATTTACGCAAGTACATAAAAGTTTTTTATTCCTAAAAATTACACCGACTTCAATAAAAAACAAATCATGCGTCCTTTTAAAATTTGAGGGTTGCCCTCGATTTTTATGAGATCCCATCATCAGATCCTGACTTGGTGCCAATGGGACCACATGGGAAGTATACCCTTTGAAAAAAAAAAAGTTTTTCTCGAATCGGTCCAGGCGTCTTCGGGTAATCGGGTAACATACATAAAAAAAAAGATTCCGACGAATTGTTAACCTCCTCCTTTTTTGAAGTCGGTTAAAAAGGATTGTACGGTTAGAAAAATAAACAACCCCCTATTCTTGTAAAACGTTGAAAAAATTCTATTATAAATTAATAAAAGGTTTTCATAACTACAAATGATGTGTGCATTTTAATATTTTGCTAGACAGAGAGCAAACTGATACAAATGACGTCACTTGTAAGTAGGACATAAAATTTAATACCGACACTCCCTTTGCGGGAAAGGGACAAAGTATCCCTTTCTAATCAAAAACTTATATCGTAACTATATTAGCCAATTTAAAAAGAACTTCAGTATACGTATCCGATTTACATAATTATATTCTTTACTGCTTATTCCAAACAAGTCTGTTATATTTTACAAATCAAACACCTGTCCTGTGGCTAATTTTGGCATTGGATTGGACTGAATAATATAAATAATAATTTAATCTATCTTTATTTGCATTGTTGTTTGATTGCTTTATTATTACTTATCTTACTAATATTATAAACTAGCTGTTGCTCGCGGCTCCGCCCGCGTGGATGTCATGTTTGGGAGAAAAAGTATACAATACAAAATACCAATATTCAGGCGTTGAACTTAAAAATGACGGATTTTCATACAAACTTTCATTCCTTATTTTACCCCCTTAGGGGCGGAATTTCCAAAAATCCTGAAACATATAATTTGTATTTTTAACTAAAATGCCAAATACTAATTTTCATGAATTTAACTTCAAAAATGACGGATTTTCATACAAACTTTCATCCCCTATTTTACCCCCTTAGGGGTGGTATTTCTAAAAACCCTTCCTTAGTGGATGCCTACGTGATAAAAGGTACCTACTGTCAAAATTTCAAGTCTCTAACCCCAGCCGTTTAGGCTGTGCGTTGATCGATCAGTCAGTCAGTCAGTTTCTTCTTTTATATATACAGATACTAATGTTTGGATGTTTGTTACTTATCAATGATTTGTTCAATTACGCCCGAACGGCTGAACGGATCTGGTTGCAATTTGGCACAGAGGTTGATAATAATCTGGAATAGCACGGAAGCTTCTTTTTATCCCGGAAAATACACGGTTCCTATGAGATATCAAAATGTAGAAAGTGGGTAATAGCTTAAGATGACTCCATGACTTTATAACTTTTCTTTCAAAAATAACTACAACGCGAGCGGAGCAGCGGGCAACAGCTAGTATTATAAATGCGAATGTTAATTGTTTGTTACTTTACTCGCTTAAGAGGCTCATTAAAGTAAAATTTGGAATGACTGTATGGCTGACAAAGCTGGCAGAAAAAGTATTTGCAAGTAAGAAAAAGTTTAGTAGTTTTCCAAGCCATAGCGCAACATGGCTGAGAACAGAAAAAAGTGGAAAAGGAAGACGGGTGCCCCGCAAAAGGACATACAATAGGCTGATGAAAAAGAAAATAGTTGTATGTACTTTTTTATTGTAAAGGATACAATCCTCTATAGTTTTGATAAACGTAACGTATGGGAAGCTGCGGGAACAGTTAAAAAAAATTACATAAAATCAAACACACGCGTGTTTCCATGTCAGCAATCATATTCAAATATCTTCGAGCAACTGTTCTAATCATGCCAGTCCAAACATAATCTTTTGTTTATAAAACTTCCTTTTTAATTTACGTGCAATCAAAAAATAAACGCAAACACGGTGTGAATTACGCCTCGCGGCTAAAATCATCACTTTCGTTCTCGAAACAATCGTGATTTTGATGGTTTGGTGTGTTTTGTTATTAAAATAATTGATAATGATGTATAATTTTTAGTCGATTTTGTATCTTTGTTTATACTAAATATAAAATATCTTTGAATACTTGTGATGGGTCTAAAAGAGGAATGGACTGTCTAAACAGTGCGAAATTAGTAATAAATATAAAAAACAACGAAAGTTGACTGTGTTTTTTGTTAATTTCTTTTTTTTATAAAAAGAAGGCAAATGTTCTCCACTATACTGACTGTTTCTTCTCTTTTTCTATGGCTACAAGCACTGAGTTGCTGTGCTACACCAACGACAAAAATGCGAGGGTCAACTCCAAATCACAATCAATCAATAATCAAATCACGCCGCAACTGTACTAGAAACTTCTATGGAGCAGGCAACACGAAAATATACATTACACCGTTTTATATAACTTGGCAATTTGTTGTTATAAATAAACACTTAATTAGCAAAAAGCCACAATGTTTAACATTAATATTCAAAGAAACACGAGTTTTGGTAATTAATATCAATTTCCCGCCATTAACTCATGGTTCTTATTTAGTACAGAAGTACCAGTAGAAACTTTCTATCTATTAATGATTTATTTGATTGACTGCAAATTAACATCTTTTAGGCGTAGTGTGAAGAAGCAGGCCGCCATGATTGTGTTGAGTAGCGAGGGATAAATTGTCTCTAGCTACTTGATACTCTCACTGTACGGCACTGCACTAACGATAAGGTGCAGTATGGTCACATAGCTGTGCCAGGATAAAAAAGAAAAAGTTCCTGTAACTTAATTGCTTAATAAACATTTTATGGCGTTTTTTTAAACTCTCCTCATTATTAGGTAAGCCTGTGTTTTGTAGTACAGAGTGTGTTACAGGGCTGATAAATTGTTAGACAGCTTAACGCCTTACTACACTCCACGATTAGTTATCTTTTGGTATAGGGAACATAAAAGCTATCCTTAGTTTTAATACGACTAACAATAGTGGAATATCAATATTTATATCTTTATTACTTTGTGAAATGCAAAGGTAGCACAAAAATACAGCCTTGTCTTAATTATGACATTATCTTTAAATAGGTAACGTAAACGGTACGCAGCGGTTTTGCTGTGCCCTGGCATTGCAGAAGTCTATGGGCGGCGGTGACTAATTACCATCAGGTGGCCCGTCTGCTCGTCTGCCTATCGGGCACAAAAAAAAAATAGTGAAATAGCAAATCTGACAGAGCATACTATAAATAACATAAACGGCTTTCAGTCAGAATATCTCTACAATTATACCAATATTTAAAGTAGCGTGCTGCGTGCATCAAAAACTTTGTCTAAAAATATTAATTTGAAAACTATATCTTATGTTGATTGCACCCTTAGAACGGATTATTGATTTTTTTACTCAATAATGAATACTGATCCTATAACATTTGCCTGGAGCATATTGCGTGCATACAACTATCATAGCTAATGTGATTTAAAGGGCTCTTAGCGCTATTAGAAGTTTCCTAAGTAATCTGTATATATAAAAGAAAAAACTGACTGACTGGCTGATCGATCAACGCACAGCCTAAACGGCTGGGGTAAGAGACTTGAAATTTTGACAGTAGGTACCTTTTTTTTTTTTTTCGTTTTTCCCTTGTAATGGGAAGGCAAAGGGTTCCAGCCCATACAGCCTCGTCAAACGTGTATAAAGATATGTTGTCTTTTTCCCAGTGAGGCCTAAGCCAAGTCTTCAATTTTATCTTTCAATATAGGTTTTTTTTTTCAATAAGGCCTAAGCCAAGTCTTATTTATTTTTACAATATATGTTTTTTTTTTCCTAAGGCCTAAGCCAAGTCTTCGTTATATTTCGTTTATCCAATTTTTATTTAATTCTCCGGCCGAAGCCACGTCACTTCCTTATATATCCGTTATCTCACTTCAATCAAGCCATTTATTTATTCCTTTATCAAAAGAATTTATCATGAATTCTCCGGCCGAAGCCACGTCTCTTATTCCCGCCATTCTCCATTCATTTCCGATAGGTTTCTTATGTTGTTCAAATAATGTCTTCAGTATAAAATTTTCACTCTTCAATAACTAGGCTTTAATTAAGCCATTTATTTATTCATTGTCGTCACATTTCACTGATTTTACACTCGGTTCACATTTACAAACGACGGAAAGCGCGGGAACGTCTTTTCTCACTTAGACGTTCCCGCGCTCCACTCAGCAGCTATCAAGTAGGTACCTTTTATGACGTAGGCATCCACTAAGGAAGAGTTTTTGGATATAACACCCCTAAGGGGGTAAAATAGGGGATGAAAGTTTAGTGAAATGTTTATGAAAGTTAGAAAGTTATGTGTGTATGAAAATGTTAATTATCGCTTGCTTTAACGGTGAAGGAAAACGTCGTGAGGAAACCTGCATATCTAAGAATTTTTCGAAGCCATGGGAAGTCTACCAACCCACATTAGGCCAGCGTGGTGGACTAAGGCCTAACCTCTCTCATTAGTAGAGGAGGCCCGTGCCCAGCAGTGGGACAATGTTTAATACAGGGCTAGTATTGTTATTATTTTATTATAAACTTTATTTAAATGAAAATTAAAATGAAACAATAAAAATAACAATTCGTTTAACTAAATTAAAAATATAGATAACAAGCCTTATTGTTATATAATAAAACAAAAAATACATTTATTTGTTAATCCACATTATTAGATACAGAGCAATGATCTAAACTTATGTAAGACATTTTTTCAGCGTAGTTATTGTTATTTTTATACATTTTAAGTATACTAATAGTATAAAGTAAATCTGTATATATAAAAGAAGAAACTGACTGACTGACTGACTGATCGATCAACGCACAGCCTAAACGGCTGGGGTTAGAGACTTGAAATTTTGACAGTAGGTACCTTTTATGACGTAGGCATCCACTAAGGAAGAGTTTTTGGATATACCACCCCTAAGGAGGCAAAATAGGGGATGAAAATTTGTATGATAATCCGTCATTTTTGAAGTTAAATTCATGAAAATTAGTATTTGGCCTTTTAGTTAAAAATAAAAATATATGTTTCTGGATTTTTGGAATTTCCGCCTCTAAGGGGGTAAAATAGGGGATGAAAGATTGTATGAAAATCCGTAATTTTTTAGTTAAACGCATGATTATTTTGCATTGTATACTTTTTCTCCCAAACATGACCTCCACGCGGGCGGAGCCGCGAGCAACAACTAGTAAACAATAAATATTATGAAGTAGGATTGAAGTCTCTTTTATAGTAACCTAATAAACAATTATAGACTACCAGGTAGACAAATAAAGAGAAAAAAAGCAGTTATAGACAGCAGTGATAAAATCTAATTATATTATTTTAGAAATTATACAGAAATAATGATGCCAAGGCAGTATAGACTGTGTTTCATAAAAGATAAAAAAAGGATCAAAAATGTTTCTTTTTCCTTTTTTGAAAACATCTTATAAATGACTTTATATTTAATATTTAGTGCTATTACACTGTCATTAATTCATAGGGTCAGTTTTATTCAAAATACATCTTTAATTCTTGCCAGTTGGCACTAACGCGGTCAATTTTTTCCCAAATACAAAGCAGCGATAGCCTAGTTGGTTGCGGTACGGACTGTCAAGACGAAAGTCGTAGGTTCGAAACCCAAGTGGCATACACCTCTGACTTTTCTAAAGTTATGTGTGTATTAAAATGTTAATTATCGCTTGCTTTAACAGTGAAGGAAAACATCATGAGGAAACCTGCATATCTGAGATTTTTTCGAAGGTATGAGAAGTCTGCCAACCCGCATTAGGCCAGCGTGGTGGACTAAGGCCTAACCCCTCTCATTAGTAGAGGAGGCCCGTGCCCAGCAGTGGGACAATGTTTAATACAGGGCTAATATTATTATTTATTATTACAAAGTTTTCTGTGAATCATTTTTTTTCTTTCAGTTTTAACCGCAACAATGTTATTCATAATTACTAAAAAAACATGTTTTCTTTATTCGGTGACCCGGTAGAAAAGCTGAATGGAATCCTTCAATGTAGTGAATACTAAATTACGTATAATCTGTTCTTTCAAAGGCTGAAAGAAAGGTTTGCAAACATATATTTGCGGTTGCGAAAGAAAATTTTAAGCAAAAATTTACCTTGGGTGACTAAATTTAAAGGTTATTAAAAATATCCTTGAAAAACTAAGTTTGTTTTTAGCAAATTTACAATATTGTTGGCTTTGTGATGATCATAATATTCAAGGTAAAAAGCTTTATTCGTGAAACATAAGACCTACTGCTATTGTAGCATATATAGCTAAGAATTCGGTCAAATTTAATGGTGTTCCTGAAAAGGCATAAACTGGGTCTGCCCTTGAACAACATAAATCAATACTAACTTATGCAATCATAGAGATAAAGTATCATGGGTTCGAAATCCAAACGCGTCTTTATTGTTAACCAAGTTCAAAAAAGGAGTCTTCACTTTATTCAAAACAGTAGCTAGACATAAGGAAGAAAGGTATAATAGATCTAAATTTATACACAAACTGAAAAACACAAAATCGAGCAACGGCAAAGGAACCACAGTACACCTGATGCTAATCGAAGAGCCGTCCAGATAGAATATCAAGTAGCGAGAGACAACTATCTCTATTTGACACAATGCCGACCTGCTGAGCTTCTTCACACTACGCTTAAAGAATCCTTGTTGTTTATTGAACATAATATGACCACAATTTGCACCATTTGTCAGGTATTTTTGGGGGTCTAGAGTTGGGGTACAATGTTGGCCATTTTGCGGCCTTATAAAAGCAAAGCAAGTAGCAAGAGACAATATATCCCCTGCTACTCAACACAATCATGCCGGCTTTTTCACACTATGCCATGGGCAAGAAGGTGATGAAGTGGTCGAGGGTCTAGAGTCAAATTACTCAGAACGCCACTGCTCTACTACGTTCTCATTTATTTGTCATGAAATTTAATAAAAAAAATCACGACATATTGGCCAAAGCTTGAAAATACATCACATCTGCATTTAAATTTGTTCATCTATTATTGAGTGTACAAACACACAGATAAAAGGCAAAGTCGAATGTAATACTGCATTGACCTTTCAAGACGTTTTTTTTAAGAATTCGACAGAGAAACATAGGATAATAGGAAACGTTAGAATATAGTATTTCTAAATGCAGAAAAACTGCAATTTTAAACCACACATGATGACAAAAATGACGGAAACCATAGATCATAGAGCACGGAAGTCCACCATATTGGTTCGTCAAATGCTCTATTAGACAGACATCAGTTTAATGTAATTACAGGGCGGCAGATAGGAAGCTGTTAAGTTTGACGCCTGTGGTTGACTTTTTAGATTGTGATGGCAGTTCTACCTGGGTGGTAGAATATATAAGATAACTTCCACGCAGGTGTAGCCGCAGGCAACAGCTAGTCATAAAAAATATAAGAATGAATTGGAAATATATAAGTGGCTGATTCCTTTTTGGTCTAGTATAATCTAGTGCTTTATTTTTCGTTTACTTTTTGTAAATAATACATTCAACAGTCATAATCCAGAATGCGCACAAAAATATAAGTCTAGTCTTGAATCAGGGACTAAGAAAAAAACTGTACGACCAAATCAAAACAAACTCAAACCTGAGACAAACTTTTGTTGAACACTCATTTGTTTTGGTGCGGGAATCGAACCCACGGCCTCTAATCCTCAGCCGCCTATTCGTCCCTGTTCCGAAAGGTTGTTATAAATCATTTCACAAAATACCCCTTCAATATGGATATATCATACCCTTATCGATAACTCATAAATTGCAAATTATTAATATTCATGAATTGACTACCGGTTGTTTTACGTCTTTATTAAATTATTGTATATTAAATTATGTTAATATTAACAACATAATATTAGGGGCCACACACTGAGATACCCCTATTGTTTTCTCAAATTTGATGATGATCACGTAATTTATCTGCATAATTTTTAAACGCTATAAGGTAACGTGGTTTCACTTATTTAGGACGTAACCAATAAAATGTTTGTGTGTATAATCTTCAGAGGTGTACTTAGTGCATCCACACTTCATTGTGTACTTCCGTCCTATGATATGATGAGGGGAGAACTCATCGCTACATCATCTTATGCAAGTTCTTTCTGTGTTATTATTTTCAATTGCTTTACCTCAAAAACGTAGCTACATCTGGACTAAATACGCTGTAATTAACTAAATAATAGTGAGCTTAATTTGTGAATTCATCTGACATCATAGCATGAACTACACTATTGTAAGGCTAACATAACGAGCACATTTTAGAGCCCATTTAAACTGCTAGACAGTCGTAGACCCAAATTTTGGTAGAGGCTAAATGTTGATCTAATACGACGGACTCTTCAGGGGCCCCGCGGACATTTTTTTTTATCCTGGCACGGCAAAGTGACTACACCTAATGGTCAGTGCAGTGCCCTAGTTACGAGTATCTAGTAGCGAGAGACAATCTATCGCCCGTTACTCAACACAATCATGCCGGTCTGCTTCTTCACACTACGCCATGGGCAAGAAGGTGAAGAAGCGATCAAGGGTCGAGTGTCAGAGCACTAACTCTAGACCCTGCCACTTTAATATATAGAGGTTTCCACCGCCAGGTCGATTGACGGCTCATTCAGTATGCTCATTAAATTGATCTAGCACTTATACTCAATGTTAAAAATATTTGTCTTTATTCTCCAGTTCGTATTTATAAATATATACACCCAACAGTCATAAAATAGTTCTGAACTCACACTAGGTCAAGCCTGTATCGTTGGTATCAAGAACTACGAAGGACTACTCTCTAGTACTCCCACAACACCCACACCCGAAACTAATATCAGTCTGTGGCGCGAAAAATTATCTCCGTGCGGGAATCCAACCCACGGCATCTCGTTTCACAGCCGGCTACTCGCCTGCTGCGCCACTGGCTGTCAAAATAGACCGATTATTGAATTTGGCCATAACTAAGTTAGATCGTAGTGCTGTTAACTATTGATAAGTAGAGACCTGTTTTATAGAAAATTATACCGAGTCAGAGACTATCCTGCCCACACACCCGCCATTGTAACTCCTATCTAATTATACGGGTTCAGCCAAAATCCCATAAGAGGAGCAGAGAACAAACCTTATAGATTACAAGTTGATAGATTTTGTATCTAAAATCGGAAGTGAGCCCCCGGAAAGACCCACGTCTAACGGTAACCCTTGCTAACCGTATACTGTTACTTTGGCCCTTGTTTTTTTTGTGTTGATACAATTTTTCACAGTCAACTTGTCGTGGTATACAGTTACTGTTTTTCTGTCTGTACCTATTAGACACATATTAAAACTCTTGGCTTAAAAAAAATAATATAACTTTAATTAGGAATATTAAATCAGTGGTGATAAGAAAAATCTATGCAATTATAACGAATATGATAGATAATTACAAAATCTGTATATATAAAAGAAGAAGCTGACTGACTGACTGACTGACTGACTGACTGATCGATCAACGCACAGCCTAAACGGCTGGGGTTAGAGACTTGAAATTTTGACAGTAGGTACCTTTTATGACGTAGGCATCCACTAAGGAAGGGTTTTTGGAAATACCACCCCTAAGGTGGTAAAATAGGGGATGAAAGTTTGTATGAAAATGCGTACATTTTTGAAGTTAAACGCACGAAAATTGGTATTTCGCCTTTTAGTTAAAAACAAAAAATATATATTTCAGGATTTTTCGAAATTCTACCCCTAAAGGGGTAAAATAGGGGTTGAAAGTTTGTATGAACATCCGTCATTTTTCTCCCAAATATGGTCTCCACGCGGGCGGAGCCGCGAGCAACAGCTATAAAACATACAATAATAATTATTTACATCCCTGAAGTTATAGAATTATACGCAGTATAATTTTGTCTACCTCATGAATGGTCCTATTCTGCAGCGCACAAAACTTATAGAGTGGTCCTTACACATGCATATTGTGGCAGAATTATTTATATTTCTTGAGTTGTCAAGGGACGATATGCAACTAAGATCTAAGATTTATAAACCTAACTGCGTTCTAGAAAGTGACTTTGAAATTAACTAACCAAAGCTACATTTGCTAAGTCAAAATAATTATCATATGAAGAGGCTGCAGCTTGCTTTATGTTAACTTGACTTCAGATTGCTTAGTTTCTGTAATGGCGCCACTATTTACTTTGTATTAAGATGTTATGGAACTAGACCCTCAACTGTCGTTGTATTGTTATGGTCAAGATACATTATGTTATTGAATATATTGGACTGGACTGGACTGGACTGGACTGGACTGGACTGCACTGGACTGGACTGCCTCGGTGGCGCAGTTGTAATTGCGCATGCGTTACGACTGCTGTGCTGAGGTCTCGGGTTTGATCCCCGGGTAGGGTAAAGTGATATTGGGTTTTTCTATCTAGAAATTCCTCAGTCTTAGCCCGGAGTCTGGAAAATGTGCCCGGTATGGCGATAGGCTCGCCCCCTATCACATTATGGGACCGAAATTGGGCGAAAAGTGGGTGTACTAGTTACACCTCTGCCTACCCCTTCGGGGATTACAGGCGTTAGTGTATGTGTGTGTGTGTGAATATATTGTATGAATAGCAACATGAATAGTCAAACACATATTTTTGACCCTCACTAGGTCAAACCTGTATCGTGGTTATCAACTACGGTCCCACAATACCTGGACTCGCGACGAATCTTACTTTCTACTAATATTATGAATGCGAATGTATCGATGGATGGATAGACGTTTGTTACTCGATCACACTACAACGACTGGACGGATCTGGTTGAAATTTGGCATAGCGATTAATTAGTCTGGAATAGCACATAGGCTACTTTTTATCCTGAAAAAATGTACAGTTCCCATGGGATAGTTTAGCTTTTTACAGAGCCAGCGATCTACATGACTTTTTGCATAGTGGCAGTTTAGCGATCAGAAAATAACATAGGCCAACATATCCCGGAAAAATGCAGGCTTCCTATGGGATAACAAAATATAGAAAGGTGAAATAGCTTAAGATGCCTCCATGGATTGTATACATTTTCTTCCAAAAATAACCTTCACGCGGGCGGATCCACTGGCAACATCTAGTTGGCCATATTTTATGAGTAATAAAATAATAATAATAATAATACATTACCAGTGACACAAACTGACCCCACACTAGGCCAAACCTGTATCGTGGGTATCAAGAACTACGGTAGTCCGGTCCTAAAACACCTGCACTCATGATATATAAATAATACTAGCCCTGTATTAAACATTGTCCCACTGCTGGGCACGGGCCTCCTCTACTAATGAGAGGGGTTAGGCCTTAGTCCACCACGCTGGCCTAATGCGGGTTGGCAGACTTCTCATACCTTCGAAAAATTCTCAGATATGCAGGTTTCCTCACGATGTTTTCCTTCACCGTTAAAGCAAGCGATAATTAACATTTTATTAATACACACATAACTTTAGAAAGTCAGAGGTGTATGCCACTTGCGTTTCGAACCTACGACTTTCGTCTTGGCAGTCCGTACCGCAACCAACTAGGCTATCGCTGCTTTTTTACACTCGCGATAAATATATTTTTTTTAAATAATAAAGATTTATTTCAACATTTTTGGATCTACGTAATGTCCGAGACGTGGATTAAAATGACATTTATTACATACTGTGTCTCTTTCGTTAATCAAGCAAAACAATATCATTTATTATAGTTATTCGTTCTTAAAAAAATTATCCATCCTTAAAAAAGTCAGCACAAAAAAATACTTTTTTACTATTATAATTTTGTTTCTATTCCCATACCGCTACAGGGTACATCGGACCCCACACCATTTTTTATGGTTCGCGAAATCCGAGCCGTGTTCTCGGGTTAAATGACGCATGAAATTGTAGTAAAAAACTGCTCACTTGACCTGAGCTAAGAGAAGATAATATTTAGACATTGGTTCTATCGACCGAGAGATGTGGAAACGTGTTAGGGTTAGAATCTCTTATCGCGTAGTAATAGAATAGTGTTTTGATCGGTGGAAAGTGAATAAAATCATTTTTAATGTCAATTCAAATATTTTTAACATAATTTCAATTGAATAAGAATAGAGCTGAACTTACCTTAAAATATATAAAATGAAAAAAGTACTCAGCAAAAAACGTAATATTTTATTCGACATTTTGAAAGATTCATTTTTTTATGAAAATCACAGTGCTTATTTTACCGCTCATTCGTTTGATTTAAATAATCACATTAGTCTTCAAATTAATATTCAATTAATAAATAATGACCCATACGTAAGGAAAATCCCCCATAAAACAAATAGAAAAAAGCTCTACAGACTGATAAAATGCTAATGTATAAGTCGATGATTTATTCTGTTAAGATATGCCTCATGCTAGGACCAGGCGGCCTATAACCACCTCTTAGAGCACTATTACAATGCGAATTCATGGATGGTTTGAACGCAGACCCCCATACAAACAGTGGTTGAAGGCTTCGGGAACTTGAGTTACAGCAATTTTATCTGTTATTTTTTTGTTGAGAAAGTTCAAAATGTAGCTAGACCCATTTTATAGGAAGTCATAATACTTCTTTCAGTATACACGGGAACAGGCATCGTAATTTTCATTAAAATTCGATACCATCTACTTTTCCAATATGTTCTACATAATTCTAAGCTAATTTAATTAGCTTCCTATGGTAGTATTTAGTACTTTTTAGTTCTCGATAGGCAGACGAGCAGACGGGCCACCTGATGGTAAGTAGACACCGCCGCCCATAGACTTCTGCAATGCCAGTGCACAGCAAAGCCGCTGCCTACTGTTACCTGTAGTATAAGATATATTGTGATACTTTTCTGTGTTCCTTAAATAAATAAAAAAAATAGGAAAACTTAAAGAATATTAAGACACAAAGTTACATAATGTGTTTTCATTCATATTTAACATATATATTTTATATAACGAATGGTTAAGCAGACTTCTCAGGAACTTCCTGAAGCTCGACGTATTTATAAAATGGGACAGACAGCCTTCATAATGCCCTGAAATCTGTAACACTACCGGTGTTTCAATACAAGAATATATATTTACTCTATACGCCAAACAAAAACGGACCCATCAAGTACACAGATATTAAACGGTGAAATGACAGGCCCTGTGTTTGACTCCCGCACCGACACGAATGTTTTTAAGACAGACAGATATTTGTTTCGGGTCTGGGTATTGTGGGAGCGTAGTCCCTCGTAGTTGTTGATGCCCACGATAGAGATTTGACATAGTGTGGGGTCAGAACTATGTGTCTCACTGTTGGGTGTATTTTTTATGATTAACGCATAGCAAAGATCTTGTATTACTGCACCTGATGGTTAGCGAGAGTTAGAGTTAGTTAGAGTATCAAGTAGCGAGAGACAGTCTATCCCTCGCTACTCAACACAATCATGCCGGCTTGCTGTTTAGCTTCTTCAGACTACGCCTAAAGGAACCAGGATAATAGGAAGGAGGGAACGGTAGCTGGCAATCTGTTCCACAGCTTGATTGTGCGGCAAAAATACGACATATACATCTTACATCTTACTTATATCTTACATGTATTACATACAGAAGTGATTAATACTGAAAATGAACTATTTCTAATGATATTAAATAAATTACTTAAAATTTATCAAAATTTCCGCGCGATGAGCGGACCACCATGTGAATGGAGATACTTACAAGGCGGTGCAAATTAAATCGGATAAGATAAACGGCAACGCGCATGTGATACTCCTGGTGTTGCAGGCGTCCATAGGCTACGGTAACCGCTTACCATCAGGCGGGCCGTAAGCTTGTTTGCCACCAACGTGGTGTAAAAAAAAACAATAATTAATGTAAGAAAATTTAACACCGTTTTGACACTGATGTTTTGTATATACATGGTGTTTTCTGTATCTAAACTGACATGTTGATGCCAGAGACCCCAAGCTAGAGATATTTAATATGTATGACCTCAAGATAGAACTTATTCTAATTAGCTGTGACACTTGAGCATACGTGGAATTTATTTTAAGATTCTTTGAATAACTAAATAACATCAGCCCTGCATACACTGTCCCATTGCTTGCACGGGCCTGATCTACTAATCACAAAGAATAAATTTTCCCAATATTTGCAACATTTTTCATTGCTGCTCTGCTCCTATCGGCCATAGCGTGATGTTATATAGCCTATAGCGTTTCTCGATAAATGAGCTATCCATCATTAATAGAATTTTTCAAATCGTACCAGTAGTTCCTGAGATTAGCGCGTTCAAACAAACGCTCTTCAGCTTTATAATATAAAATAAAATAATAAAGTATAGATAAATACACACAACAGTTCAAAGTACTGGGTCTATAGTAAAATACGTGCCGTTGATATTAGGAACGAAGAGACTTAAGTTCCTACAACAAAAGACTCGAAACAAATACACAGCTGGGTACTGACCCCCTGCGCCACAATACTTATACACCGATTCTGCTCTAGTACAACTTTCATTACTCAAAAAATGCCACATCCAAAAATACATCGTTCCACAAGGCCACCAACGTGTAGTCTTAAGTTTCAGCTGAAGTGGGCATATATCCCGGTGGGTCACGGACCCACGGTGTCAAGTGCCGCCCGGTTTGCGGGTCAACGTGAACACCAGGAATCCGAAATCACGGCCTGTATGTTCCTTTGGGAGATTTGGGAATTTTTCGGGTCATTACAAATTGCATTGAGTTTTTTTGGAACTAGCTTTGACCACACTAGATCAAATCTGTATCGTGGGCATCAAGAACTACACGGTACTACACTCCCATGACATTTAGACCTGAAACAAATATTTTTGGATCTTATAAACACTTGTCACGGTCCGGTGTCGAACCGATAGCCTCTCGTTTCAGAACCGGCCACTCAACCGCTGTGCCACGCCAAATATATTACATCTTTGCATATTACAGCTTTGATACAAATATTTGCCTTGTTACGGGAATTGAACTCGAGTCTTTTGTTTTAAATCAGGCACGATTCCCGACAGAAGCGGTGAATGGGAAATAGACGAACTTCTAAAAAATATTCGGTTTATGTTAAATTTACTTGATACTATTAGTATACTTAAAATGTATAAAAATAACAATAACAATGTTTTTTTTTACATAAATAGTCTTGCGTTTGACCACTATCTCGCCTGATGGTAAGTGATGCTGTGGTCTACGGTGGAGCACGCTTGCCTAGAAGATACCTATTCACTCTTGACTTAAACATACCCAGTTTATAATTTTCGGGAAATATAGACTCCGGCAAAGAGTTCCACTCTCTAGCGGTGCGCATGATAAATGTACTAGGAAAACGCTTCGTGCGCGCTGGTGGAATATCAACCATGTATCGATGACGCTTCGCCGAGTCTCTTGTCTTACATAAGCTGAGATCATTGCTCTGTAATAATGTGGATTAACAAATACATGTATTTTTTGTTTTATTATATAACAATAAGGCTTGTTATCTATATTTTTAATTTAGTTATACGAATTGTTATTTTTATTGTTTCATTTTAATTTTCATCTAAATAAAGTTTATATTTCAATTATTTTCTTACATTTTACACATAATATTGTATAATTTACTGAGGGCTGTAGTCGTTTTTTATTATTGGAACTTTATTGATGGAGGAGTTAGCTGTAAGTATCTATAATAATTTAATACCAAGATATAATAAAACAAATATAGATATGAAAATACCAGTGCCATCTAGTTAAAAATAATAGTTTTGTAAAATAATATTTAATGATCCTATCTTACAGAAGAAACGCTTGTATTGGAATTTACTTGCATACAAATTTATTACTGAACTGAAATTTTAATGAAATTAACTTTGATATTTATAGCAACCCAAAAAATACAAAACAATGTTATTGATACGACTATCAACAATTATTTACAATATGCCTTACAATCAACAATGCATTTCGTAATACACCCGCTCACCTATTGTGGTAGGTCTAAAATCCACCGAGTCAAACAAACCCGAATAATGTGCGAGTCAAAACTCTATCAAACTCATTGGCACACGCATGGCCTAAGGTAGGAAATAATTAATGATGATTGGCCCCAAATTACCCCCTATTCCCCGTCCCTTTCGCACGACGACCCCGTTTTTTTATCGCGAAACTGGAAGCTATATAAAAGGAACAGGTAGGCCGTAACACCAATCCCCCGCGGGACGTTTTACTGTACGCACGCCGCACGCTATCTATCGCTATGACTGCCGAAACTTACGGACACCGTTTGGTATACGAGAAAGATATCTTCACCAATGACGTGATGCTGGAGTACACTACTGAAGACTGCTATATGGCGTGGCCAAGGTCTCCCGACTCCGGCCGCTCTAGCCTGGAACCCACACCGTCCATCGATGGAAGTGTCACCCAGGATTCAGCGCACATCGCGTACCGAGGTCTGTCTGGAGACATCCTGGAAGACAGTGCTGAGGATAATGATATTTTGGATGGAGGCAAACGAAGAGGACGCGCGACCAGTGCTGCTGTTTTGAGGAGACGTCGGCTGGCAGCTAACGCTCGAGAAAGACGAAGAATGCAGAATTTGAATAAGGCGTTTGATCGACTCCGTGGGCACCTACCTTCTCTCGGTGCTGATCGTCAACTGTCGAAGTATGAGACCCTGCAGATGGCCCAGACGTACATAGCAGCACTTTACGAACTCCTGCAGTAAATAAACAATTGCCATTGTGTATTGCCAAATTTGAAGTGTCTACAGGGATATTTATTATAAATTTTAGTAAAAATTCTCATCAGGTTACCGTTACCGTTTATGAATGTGTTTAATTTTAGGTAATATTTTCATCACCCGCGGTTTTGAGTTACTTGTATCGTGTTGCAGATTTACGCTTACTTTTTATTTAGTGCAGTGACAATTTTTAAAACCAGTAAGTCTGTAATGAGACTTTGATATTTTTTTTGAAATTATGAGATTAATAAAGACTTTATTGTCTGTTACCACCGATTAGCGTTACACTATTTATAAGTTTTTTAGGCTTTTAAAAAAGTTTTTAATTGTATATATTTGTGAAAATACTCAGTGTAATCCGTCCTGCCGTTAATGTTTAGTTTTTAAGTTCAAATCATCTTACCAACGAAAGTATTATGCTCGAAACATTCCTTATAATAATGTGTATTCTGTAGTTACGACTCTATCTACCCCACTAGGGTGAATGCTTGAAAAGTTGTTAAACCACTAGTAAGTAGAAGTAGACATACGTGTAAAGTTTAGTATACAAATGTTTTATTTTTGTAAATATATGATGTTTGAAAAATTATGCGCTTTTTTGTCATTTCTTAATTATATGTATTAACGATCTTTTTCTTCTTACAAATATTTTAACATGAATATGGAAAAAACTCATTCAATTTTCTATTGATGAAATTAAACCTGAAGTGTGTTTGGAGAATACACAGCAATAACATTCGTATTAAAACACTTTTTACAACCATTTTTGTATGATTAAAGTCAAACTATTTCAAAAATAGTTCGATCCAATTGGTTCGGCTGATGTCAATTTTAATCCCATATAAGAATTTTCCTCGTCGCTATTGCTATGACGAGGATAATCATTATTTGTTAGTTAATTGGATCGAACTATTTTTGAAATAGTTTGACTAATTTTCCAATAGTTTAACTATGTAAAGTTCGGGGATCAAAAATACTATTCTACATTAAATAAATATCAACTAACATGCCCTGACTGACTTTACAAACTATTTATTACACAAAAACTTTATTTTTATACAATACATTTAGTACATATACATCTTACAGATATTTTAAATAAAATTTCCACAATATTTCACCAAAAATGTTTATTACATAATGGTAATCAATGTGATTTATCGTTCCATTTATTCTAAATGCAGGTATTTAAAAACAGCTTTCGTCTGCAGATCCACTTGGATAATGAGGTATGTTGGTAATCTAGAACTTCATAATATAAGTACAAAGAAAATAAGAAATCATAAAAATATATTCCTCGGCTCAAGAATCGAACCCGCTACCGGAAATAGGTTTGTTACAACAAACACAGTCTTTCAATAAATAAGTACAACGAAGATTTTAAATTAAGTTTCTTCAGCTAAATTCTCTGTCGGGACAAATATATGCCATATTTTTAGTTTAAAACAAAAAGTTTATCAATATCGATCTAGTAATTTTTGAATGATACTGGTATAACAACAAACACACATTTACAGTCAGAATATAATTGGTAAATTCATAATTATCCAAGGTTAGTTTGTGCAAGTTTCATAAAAGTATTTTATATTGGTATATTGTTTTGAATAGCTCATATAAATATAATTTTACATAATTTCTGTGTGTCATTGTATCTAACATATTCGTTCCTCTATTGTTGCGATATCTGATTATAATGAAACTTTGGTATGTTGTAATTATAACGACCGCGAAAGTTTCTAAAATCGAATAAGTACAAAGTAAGACGTTACAAAGCTTGCAGGGTATTACTTAGTTTAAAATAAATGATATTGTTCTCTAGATATTCGTAAGACGTTCTATAATTTTGACTCTAACTGCCGTACTCAAAGCGCTTCGTTAAAGCAAAGTTAAGGATCAATTAGTTAATCGTTGCTCTTAAATAGCTCGGAGGAGCTAGTCCAGCTGCAGAAGACTGACATCTATTTCAGGTAGGATTTTATGCCTAACAGGTATTTCGCATCGGGTTTTATTTTTGGGGTTTTTGATCTTCTATATGGGTTATTAACAAAGCCCATCCTCATATCGGATGAGACTATAAAACAGAGCTCTCAATTTACCCTCGTTGGCAAGCATCTGTACCAGCTTCTTTTTTATTCTGGCATGACAGAGTATCCACACTGCACCTGATGGTAAGCACAGTCTAAGTGGAGTCAAGTAGAAAAAACTATCCCTCACTACTCGAAACAATCTTGCCCACTTGCTGAGTAGCTTCTTCACACTACGACAGCTTCTACACATTCCACAGTGTGTAAATATTACACACACATACACTCACGCCTGTAATCCCCGAAGGGGTAGGCCGAGGTGTAACAAGAAGGTACACCACCTTTTCGCCGTATTTCAGTCCCATAATGTAATAGGGGACGAGCCTATCGCCATACCGGGCACAGAATCAAGACTCCGGGCTAATACTGAGAATTTCTAGATAGAAAAAATCATATCACTTTACCCGACTCGGGGATCGAACCGGAGACCTCAGCACATCAGTCGTAACGCATGCGCTGTTACATAGCGCCACCGAGGCAGTCTGTGTGTGAAATTACTGGGCTTTGTGAGCCTTAATAATATTATCCCAAGGTCACGAGCGTAGTGTAGTTTCATGACTTGAACGTGGATGATGCCACTTTATTGGTCGGTAAATATCGTTAGGCAATCGTTTCAAGTTAAAAGCAGCGATAGCCTAGTTGGTTCATGTTGGTTCATGAAAATCGTATGTTCGAAACCCAAGTGATATACACCTCTGACTTTTCTAAAGTTACGTGTGTATTAAATGTTTATTATCGCTTGCTTTAACGATGATGGAAAGCATCGTGAAGAAACCGGCGTACCTGAGAATTCTCATAAAAATTTCGAAGGTGTGTGAAGTCTACCAACCTGCATTAGACCAGCTTGGTGGACTAAAGTCTAACACCTCTCATTAGTAGAGGAGGCCCGTGCCCAGTAGTGGGACCATTAATACAGGGCGACTAGTATTAAGTTATAATCGTTTAAAAAAAATGGTCAAGATGACCCCATTTAAATGTAACAATAGGCATCAGGTCCTACAAGGTCCCTGTCAGGGGCAGTTACCCCATTGACAGAACAATCAGTCAGTATGCAAATTTAGCAGATGTGCTTTAAGCTGCCTATTTTGTTTGCGTACTGCAAACGCATTACCAAGGGATTATCGCCTTTATGTCGTAAACGCTAAGGTTCTTACAAACTTGGGGTAGGCTTAAAAAGGCAAACTCATCATAAAAATAACTTGGTATATTAAAGTGTTTTTAAGCGATTATACGACTTGTGTCTTGGATAATAAGGGAGTTACTAAATTGGGGTAGGTTACAACGTCAATTCCGCGTTGGCGTAGGGTGCTTGGGATTTAAGTAATCTTTTATTTTTATCTAGTTTTTAACGTAATTTCGTAGATCATTTTGTTAGCGTTTTTGTTTCAAACATACATACATATATTTACACTGGGTAACTAGTACAGCCACATTTAACCCAGCTTATTACCGTCCCATGATGTGATAGGGGGCGAGCCGATCGCCATACCGGCCACAATTTTGGACTCCGGGCTAATACTGAGCATTTCGTGATACAAAAACCCAAAATCACTTTATCCGAACCGGGGATCGAACCCGAGGCCGGACATAGCAATCGTCGTACCGCGTGCGTAATTACAACTACGCCACCGAGGGTAATATATAAAAGATTTAATTTAATAAAAGTGGCTCAATGCGGGTTGGTAGACTTTACATATATTCTAAATTCTTATTTAGAATTCTCAGGTATGTAGGTTTCCTCACGATGTTTTCCTCCACCGTTAAAGCGAGCGATAATGAACACACATAAAACATAGAAAATTCAGAGATGTATGCTATGAAGGTTGGTTTTGAATCCACAGCTTTGTATCGCTAACTGATAGCATATCACTGATTTTTATAGTTAACAACTAAGCAATAAAAATATTAAAGAGAAACAACTGTGTAAGAAAAAAAAACTAAACTCTATATAGAGTTTGTATTTCTTTGCAACATACATAAAAACTCTTGAAAATCATTACCCTCGTGTCTAGGGCAGTGTGATAAAAGAGCATACCAGCCAGCTATAGAAATTAAATTTAAAATTTATCTATCCCACATAATTCCAATCCACGTAAATGGCTCATAAAATTCCATTTTAACGTATCTTTACAACAATTAATATAATAAATACGTTTAAAGACCGGCGTATTATTACACATTATAATCACGGGTTCCGTACGAAATTTGACAGCTCTTCGCGCGAACTAACGTATTAATTCTTCCTGCTGTCAAACTTGACAGCTCCGATGTGCCACGTCATACGCGATTTTAGCTCTCATCCATACGTCTTGTTAATTGGGAGCTGCGCTGTGAGAAATTTAGGAGGGACATTGATATTACGGTTGATTTGGCCTTTTGTTCTCTTGTGTATGGTTGGTAAAACTTGCGTAACTTGTAGAGGGTAGACAGTGACCACAGTTATTTCATTGTAGTCACTAAATAGCACAAATTAAAAACTGTGGATAAGCGCAACACTTGAGAATCACTGGAAATTTCAGTCTAACCAGTATATAAGGACACTTATATATTTTTCAGCGTTTAGAATATCTTTTAATATTTTCCATCGTAAAGTCTTTTAAACAAGAGTTTACATCTTTTAATCGTCTCCTCTTAAACATCGTCTGTCATAACATCAAGTCATTGCTTTCCATATTCAAACATAAACATTCGAAACTGCCTGTCATAATTTTAAAAAAATATTACCACAATGTACTACATAAATCCTTGTGGTTTGCATATCACATTACGGTACTCCAAACTCGTAATAGAGCAATCACAGCTTTGTAGAGCGCATGCGCACAACTCTATGAATATGAATGAGCTGATTGGACAAGCTGCGACCAATCACCGCGCTGTACCAACTACGAAATAAGCTTTGATGTATGTACGTGGGTTATACGCGCAATAACGAATTGTCGAAGTTTGTATCAAGGTTATATACGTCAAGAGCTTTTCGTAACTAGTTTACAATTTACTTTGTAAAACTTTATAGTATAAGCTACCGTTTTGGAATGATCGATGTATAAAAAGTACACCGACTTCAACAAAAAACAAATTATGCGTCACTATAAAATTTGTTTTTCTTTGATTTTTCTGAGATCCCATCATCAGATCCTGACTTGGTGCCAATGGGACCACCTGGGAAGTATACCCTTTTAAACACAAAAAGAATTTCTCAAATCGGTCCAGGCGTCTTCGAGTAATCGGGTAACATACATAAAAAAAAAGATTCCGACGAATTGTTAACCTCATCCTTTTTTGAAGTCGGTTAATAAAAAATGGAGCAACAACTCTGAATATGAATTAAAGGTATTTTTTTTATCTAATGAAATCATGCGATCAGTCGTGTCGACTATAAGCAGATGAGACGTAGTAATAAGCCAGGTTGGGCGTTGCTCAGCAGAGCAAACCCTTCATTTTGTGTAGTCGACGTTATAGCCGACTATCGCAAACATATATCGCCACCTTTTTAAACTAAACTCGTATCTTTGCCGCACCGTCAAGCTGTGGAATAGTTTGCCCGCTTCTGTGTTCGCTCCTTCCTATGATCCTGGCTCCTTTAGACGTACTGTGAAGAAGCCACTCAGCAGACCGGAATGATTGTGTCGAATAGCGAGGAATTGTTGTCTCTCGCTACTTGATACTCTAACTGGACAGCACTGCGCACCATCAGATGCAGTGTGGTGATACGCCGCGGATTCAAATAAATAGTTTTTCTTTGTTACTGCTACTGGACTAAACTGACAACGTCTTATTCTCTATGACCGTTGTCTAAGCGCAAAAGATATAATATATGAACATATCATTAAGGTTAGACAGCTTACGAATTTCCTAAGTAAAATGAATGTTAATTTAGTGCAAATAAAAATTTGTATTGTCGTAAAATCTAGAGTAAATAAAACGTGGACACTTTTGTGACGATTATGTGAATTTTGTACCTTCAAGGTTCTCATCAAAGCTTATATCTAAGCTGACATCTCAAAATTATAGTGTTGAATTCTTCGAGATTGTTCCAAATTATGTTGTTACATTAATTCCAGAGGTGTTAAATGTATCAGTAATTAAAACATTCACGCGTCAAGGGTTGATACGGGGTTGATGGATCACAAAAAATTATAAATTCTTTCTTAATAGCAAAGAATGTGTTTTCGTTTGTGATGTCATATCTTAAGTAAGAGACCTACTTAAGCTATGACATCACACTTTTCCATAGAAATATTGGATTTAGCAGAACCTCTCTGCTGACTTTTCCATAGAGCATTTGGGTTTTTCAAAACCTACTGAGAAATCGCTGCTCTACCGACCAATAAAAATTATCATACATGCAAAGCCGTAAGCAAAAGTAAAGAGATTTGTTTCAAATATACACCCAACAGTCACACGTATAAGTCACCTGTATCGTGGGTAACAAGAACTACCCGGGACTACGGTCCCACAACGGACCCGAAACAAACATCTGTCACTCCAACATTTGTCTCGTTGCGGGAATCGAACCCACGGCCTCACGTTTTACAAGCGGCTATTCACCCACTGCGCCACGGAGGCTGTGTATGTTCAGTATCCTATACCGTGCGATACCCAACAATATTAACGATCGACTAAGTCCAAAAAAATGACCGTAGCACAATTACGCTCCGAAGGTCGAAGTGGAATTAAACCAATCTCGTATAGTTTAACGCACAGACAGACATGAAGACAACGGATGTACTGCAATTACTACGTCAGATGAACTTTTGCAAGTAAAAGTAATTAGATCGAATTGTTGGAGTTTATCTTGAAGGATTAAGAAAGTGAATTTAGTGGGATCTTGAGTTCGGTTAGGGATTGAGTATTAAAATAAAATAAAAATCTTTATTCATCATGTAGGCATATAAAAGCTTATGACAGGTCAAAATACAAATAGAAATTCACCATACGGAATGAGTAATTATGGTTAGTGGCGTAGGAACTTGGAATCTACCATCAAGTGAGTGAGTTAAATATTATTTTTAAATAGTAATGAACCTTATTGTTGTTAAAAGTGGTGTTTTACAAAATAGATGAACGAGAGATATCTAAGAGCACGTCAGAGAAATTCGTAAACAGAGTCTTTTTTTTAGTGCCTCCATAGGCAGACGAGCACACGGGCCACCTGATGGTAAGTAGTCACTGCCACCCATACTACTTACTACAATTGATTAGAAAATCCAACAAGACACCACTATTTACTTGACAGCTTTAAGTTTTAATTTCTGCCGACAATCCCAAATACTGTTTATACGTAGTAAGAATATCCAAAATCATATGGTATAAGTACCTTATGAAAATTTGCCTCTGTGGCGCAGTGGGCGAGCTGTGAAACCAGAGGCCGTGGGTTCGATTTCCGCACCGAGACAAATGTTTGTGTGGCAGACAGATATTTGTTTCGAGTCTTGTTGTGGGACCATAGTCCTTCGTAGTTCTTGATACCCACGATACAGGTTTACCTAGTGTGGGGTCAGAACTATATGCGTGGCTGTTAGGTGCATTTATTTATAATCTATGATAAAAAGTTTTAAAATCATAGAACTTTCGTAATTAACAAAACTAAATAATGATATAAAAGCTACACCCACACGGTAGCCAAAATGAAATATTACATCTTCATCAAAATTAATATCAGAGGAAGAAGGTGGAGCCGGGTCCATCAATATTTGTAGTTAAAAATATTTCGGAGATACCAAAAAACACAGTTATAATAAGTATTAATATAGTAAGTATTAAACGAGGATTAAGTTGAAATAGATTGCAACTCAATTAACGGATGAATTATTTTTTCAATAAATTAACTTAATTTTAAGTTGAGGGAGTGTTTTTTTTTATAGTGGCCAGTATCAGTTATAGCAAGATTTCGGTTTCTTTCACAGTGTGTTGATTTTGAAGCAGCAACCGAGGTTTCTGAACGTTATTAAAGCTAGTTTATGGTAGCACTGTACATGACAACTATCTATTACATAATAACATTATTATTATTTAAAATTGTATCATTATATTTTTTCTTCTTTGTCAATAAAATTATTTATTAGATGTAATTATAATTTTTAATAGGGTAATTTTTTTTAGAGCCTCCGAATTAATCTAGGTGATGTTTTTTTTGTATACACAATTCTTAATTTAGGATAATCTTTTTTTAATAATTTCTTAGGTAAGTTGTGATTTCAATTTCTTATGCTCGTTTAGTGCAAAAAGGCATAAGAAACTGATTATTTACAACCACATATCACCTGTCAACGCTGCATCAAACGAAAAATAATCTTAGAAAACAATCTATGATATGTCTCTACTATAATTTATTGCATATAAATAAAGAATAAAAATTACAACGATACAAATCTCCTTTGAGTATCCGAATAAAACGAAGTATAAAAAATAACCGAAACGAAAGAGACACCGCCGTACGGGCGATAGAGACGGCGACATTCGCGTACTTCTTCCGGTTGCACAGGCGCAGGTGACACGAAATTTATTCCGAATTTGAAAACCGAAAGATATTTTATATCGAAATGATTCAAACGGCTTTTTAATGTGGACATCCTTTAGTTAAACCACCGTTGACAGTAGAATATTTGTCGCTCGTATTGGATAAAAAAACAGTATTTGATTTATGTGAAAATAATACGCTGACTATTGTGAACCGCGGAGCCTGGACATAGATTATAATGTGGCAGATAGAGGAGTCACCTGATATTTTATGTTAAAAACTATTTTAAATATTACTTTGACAATTTAGAGAAAAACTGTGTGTTTAAAATTAGCAAATAAATTTATTTGTTTTTTTTTCTTGGGTATACTCATACCTATTCATCTTACAATCAGTGATTTGTTAACTGCAAAACATAGTTCTTCATCCAGTGATGCTCGCAATGTCTCTCAGGTAGTCAGTCGATATTCGCAAAAAGCCTTCTAATTTATATTACAACAATAATACCAGTTATACACTGTCTCACTACTGGGCATATTTCTCTTCTATTAATGAGATGGGTTTTTCATACTTCAAACGGCTTAATTAAAAATTCTATGATAAATAGCACCTATCAGTTTCCAACATTGTTCTGACCCTATATTAAGATACAAGGATTTTTGGCTTGTAGGAGAAAGTCTCGGTCTTACACCCAGACCCGAAACAAATATTCGAGGATCATCTGAATTTTAACCTGAAATTCCATCCACACCACCTTGGTGTTCAACGTTCCACTACAGCGCGATTTTTATGGCATTTTCTGCCTCGCACAACCACTCTGTGTAACCAGCTGCCGCCGGCGATCTTTCCGAACTATTACGACCTGGGAACCTTTAAGAAGAGGACTTGTTCTTTCCTGAAGGGCCGGCAACACATTTGCAAGTCCTCTGATGTTGCTGATGTTCATGGGCGGCGGTGATCACTTTCCATCAGGTGAGTCTACTGTCTGTTTGCCTTCTTTTCCATAAAAAAATCTAACACGTGTCTCGGTGCGGGGATCGAACCCGCGGCTTCTCGTTTGACAACAGGCTACTCAGCTACTGCACCACGGAGGCTGTCAATTACCTAAGGTACACTTTGTGATATACCTCTATACCAGTGAAAACAGGTTCTAATGCTCAGAGATATGTCACTCCTACAAAACTTAATCTTTGTTCTATAAATCAAGATATCGCGGTGCGTCGGCGACACTTTCAGATTCGTGCCTCCGAGCTCCGTCGTAAATCTCATATTAATATAGATGCCAAACTTGATCGATATCAAGGCGTTTTCTCACAATGTTTCACTAAGTTTTTTCACTTAAAACAAAATCTTTTCTGCTAACATCAGGATTAGGAAGAATTGGGAGACCAAAATATTAAACATTTTTTTATTTATTTTCATGGCTAATTAAATCTACTCACACTTTTTTTTATTTGTTGGGTTTTGTCTAGCTACAACTTTTTTAACCTAATATTGTATAGAATATATACATACTCGCACTCACGCTTGCAGTCCCGGACCAGGTAGGCAGAGATGTAACTATTACCCCACATTCCGACGAACTTATTAATGTCCCATGGTGTGATAGCGGTCGATTGTATCACACGTAGGCACAATTCAAGAATCCAGGCTCATACTCAGTATCTCGTGATAGAAAAATATCATTTTTACCCGACCCGGGGATCGAACCCGAGACCTCAGCACGACAGTACCGCGTACGCAATTCCAACTGCGCCACCGAGGCGGTCTTTTATAGGTAGCATTAAAAAAAACAAACATTATTAACATGATTTCTTACTTAGGATTCTAACAAAAACTCACACCCCACGGCGCTGTCGGCTTCTTAGGTAGAAAACTCATATTAATAACCTATAAAATACCAAATATTAGCATAAATAATATATTCATATTAATATCTCCACGGCTGACAAATTAAAAGTACTTAAGGGGTTATAAAACGCATCCCTTTTTATATGGAAATATCTCGAACAATGGACATCGATTTTATGACTTGTAATAAATTTTATTCGATAAAGAATTATACAATCAGTAATAGTTAATGAAAATTCCTCATGATCAAATCTGTTTTTTTATTTATTTTTTTACTTAAATAGGCTTGCGTTTGACCACTATCACGCCTGATGGTAAGTGATGATGTGGTCTACGGTGGAGCACGCTTGCCTAGAATATACATATTCACTCTTGACTTAAAGATACCCAGATTATAATTTTCGGGAAATATAGACTCCAGCAAATAGTTCCATTCTCTAGCGGTGCGCATGATAAATGTACTAGCAAAACGCTTTGTGCGTGCTGGTGGATTTTTTTCAATATTGTACCGACGTTTGTGAATTCATACTATCAAGATATCTGTATAATGGTATTTCGTAATGTAATATGGTAGTTTCCTGTTTTATAGGTTTTATACGCCATAAATAGTGCGGCAAAGACACTCTTATGTGAAAACCGGATGAAAATTAATTGACTATATTTTTTTGATAAAAAAAAGGAAAAGCATGTGCGCCGTGGGAATATCTGTCGTACTCGTACGACTGTACTATACTAGACATTTCGAATTGTGACGTCATAAATCACGTCGTGGATCCTTTTCTGTCATTCGACTATCACTCCTTCTAAATTTGAATGACTTAAGTATTTTTTTTTATACTACGTGTAACAGGAATAACGCACATCCTCAGACACCCCAATTTAAAATATTATTACAACCATAATTCATGTATTGAAATTAGACTGCGATGAATATAAATATTGTTTTTTATGAAATTAGTTGTACTAATTTTCTACATAAAGTTCGTAATTTTAATTATTTTAATATATTATATATATGTGTTCGTTTATTATTACATTTATAAAAGACTTTATCGCATCGAGTTATGTCTCATGTTAAATATTTTTGGAAAAAAAATCGTCTATTAAAAAAATGTTGATATCGATTCAGTCGCTTATTATGAACAAATTACTTTCAGAGTGTGCATTAATCATGTTACATGTTGTATAAGCTTTTAGATAAAATTTTTTTTTTAATAAAATAATAAAAAATAACATACCATATTCGTATTAGTTACAAAATTAAAATTTATTGTTATAAATTTTTCTCATATTTTAATGATAAGCCCTTTCTTTATAAAACGCGTCTAGTGAACATATAATTTCCAAAATCCACTCCTGGAACACATATCAATATTATTTTAATACAAGTATATTCCCAATAACTTAGGATACAATATAAATTTAAACCAGGGATGAAACTTGTTTTATTGCATATAAACTATAGTCCGCGACTCTGTCTGTGTGAATGTCGTGTGTGAAAATTCTTAAAATTTTGTAGATTTTTTTATCGAGATTATGCTTACGAATGTCGAATAGACACCTACATAGTATACATATATATAAGCCTTATATTAGCTTGACCTTGATTATCTATTTATCTTTATGTAATGGAATCTTTCAACGTAATTTTCACCGCTTTCAAGACATACGATCTACTTGAAAATTTGCACACGTATCAAGGACCCATGACAATATAATATTTTCATAACTTTTGCCTCTAAGATCACCAGGATAATAAAAAATATGATCGTTTTAGATCATGTGGTCTTGATTTGAAATCGAGTCCTTTAATTTTAAGTATTTTGATGCTGTTTTGAGACTAAAAAGTAGGAAATAAATTATAGTGTACTAAAAAAACACGCTTTAATGGTTATTTAAACTAAAAATTTGAAAATATTTATTAAATATGAAGAGCTCTTTCTACATCTATAGTGATATAAAATTTACAGGTTTATTATAAATACAGTGTTTTTAAATTATAATTTATTAACTTTAATCTTTACAGACAGACTTTATATGTAGAGAGTAAACCTGCGCAGGCGCAGGAAGCTCGCTGATCGATGGGCGTAATCTTTGGACAAATTCCCGCTTCCGGATCATGTAAATTATGTTTAAATATATTTTATTGTTAAACGAGCATGAGAACTCCTTGACCGGTATATAAACTGCATTATGTATTCTTTACACGGACCTATTTACTTATTTTTTTGATTTTCCACTATAAAGACAAAGGTATTTAAGCGCCTACAGCCAGTTTGCTGTGAGACTATATTATTTATATTTCCCGTAGTATGACAATGGAAAATTCATACTAGTTGTATGCGTGTGTTGTATGTATGTATTAGCGGTTTAATATTTTAAGAACACCCAACAGTCACCCACTTGGTCCTGACCCCACACTAATATACGAGTCTTATATCGTGAGTGGCAACCCAAGTGGCACACACCTCTGACTTTTCTAAAGTTATGTGTGTATTAAATGTTAATTATCGCTTGCTTTAACGGTGAAGGAAAACATCGTGAGGAAACCTGCATATCTTAGAATTCTTATACGAATTTCGAAGGTATGTGAAGTCTACCAACCCGCATTAGGCCAGCGTGGTAGACTAAGCCCCTCTCATTAGTAGAGGAGGCCCGTACCCAGCATTGGGACAATGTTTAATACAGGGCTTGTATTATTATATCGTGAGTATCTGAAAGACTTTCAGCCTTGCAACTCCCAAACCCGAAACAAATATATAGGGATCTTACAAACATTTGTATTAGTGCGGGGATCAAACCCGTGGCCTCTCGTTTCACAGGCAGCCATTGTGCCACGGATGCTGTCAGTTTGATATATATATTAGTTTGTTACTGGACAAAGGAAATGATATCCTTAAGACGTGGTCTGATTTGTCCAGCAATTACTTGTTTTTTTACAAAGTAGATAAGACACGAGGGTGCTCTTTAATGGAATTCCAGCATTAAAGTCTTTAGTATTCTTTAAGTAAACATAAACTTTATTTGAAGAAAATATCCGAGCATTCCAAAAAATCTCTAATTAGCTTATTTATTAATATTTACACAAATAAAATCGGCTAAGGAACCAAAAAGGAAGAAACAAAAAATTTATTTAATCCAACTAATTTTCAACCAAAGCTATCCAGTGGTATAAACAAACGATCAAACATTTCAACATAATTGAATATTTTTAAGTTATGCATTAAAACGAAGAAAAAATATATACACGTATCAATAGAACCTCATTTTTGCGTCGGTTGAAAACAGTTATAAAATCTAGACTATCCCGTCTGACAGGCAAAACCAAGTTGAGAACTGCATATCCAATATAACTACATGTCTTAATAGAGATTAATTTATCGAATCCGATGCAAATGACCTGTTATAAGTATGGGTTTTAAATCATAACCATTTCGGTAATTTGATATGAAATAATCAAAATGAAGCGGTAGCACGAATGCTAAAGGCGGGTATTTTGGATATATTGATAATAATAATACTAGCCCTGTATTAAACATTGTCCCACTGCTGGGCACGGGCCTCCTCTACTAATGAGAGGGCTTAGGCCTTATGATATATTGATAATGACGAAAAATCTCTATAATCTATGAATATGCCGGTGGTAGGATATTCATATCCCCCCGGATAAGGACCACCGTACAGCTGTCATTTTTTTTTTAGTGCCTCGATAGGCAGACGAGCAGACGGGCCACCTGGATGGTAAGCAGTCACCGCCGCCCATAGACTTCTGCAATACCAGGGCACAGCAAAGCCGCTGCCTACCGTTAAGTGTCAACCACAGTCTACATCCGGTTTTTATTGGGGGCCCTGAGTTGGGGTACGATGTTTGACTGTTTTGCGGCCTCGACCGCTTCTTCTCCTCCTTTGCCCCATGGCGTAGTATGAAGAAGCTACACAACAGGCCGGCATGATTGTGTTGAGTAGCGGGAGATCTCGCTACTCGATACTTTAATTGGACGGCACTGCGCTTAAAACAAAAATGTACGAGATGAATAGGAAAATATGTAGTCGCTGCTGTGATATGATTTTTTATCGTTTGTACAGTGGTCCAAGGGCACAATGTCAAACGAGCCCTGTATCACGAATCGAGCGCCTTAACGGTTGAATTAATGTAACAATATTATAAGCGGATTTCTAAGGCGATTGGGTGGTCTCCGCAATTTGCCGACCTATGCTTGTCATGAATTTTATTGGCTGAATGCATAGAGCAGAACGTATACAGAGAATACATTTTCATGGCGATATTGTAAAACTTAGACTATTTTTTAACCAGGTTTATATGATCAAATAAAACTAGTTTAACAGATTTTGTGGCAGTATTTTTATTGTTGTACGGCAAAGTGACCACTCTGTCCAGTTAGAGTATCAAGTAGCGAGAGACAACTATACCTCGCTACTTGATGCCGGCCTGCTTCTTCACTCTACACCTAAAGTCCTATAGGTATACCAGCTGATACAAAGACAATAAGCATACGTTTTAAGATAAGGCACCTTACTTTTAGAATAACAATTTTTTTAAGGCCGTTTATAAGTGACAGAGATCAATTACTCCCACGTGACTCACTAGATCGTTTGCTGACCTTTATTAAAAATAAAAACATAATCTCTACATCGCCCTACTCTACATGCTAAGTGATAGAGCCGACACGCGTGCTACCGACCAGCTTCGGATAAACGACGCTTGGGGCACCCAGCCAGAGCACGCGGCACAGCCTTTATACGTAATAGAGATTTTAGTTTATTTATATTGCATAATTCTAATAATGATAGCACAGTTGGAAGAGATAGATACACCCAAGATAAAATCCGCGGGTTTGCATCCCAGGTTGATTTCAAATACACACGCATTCAATAGGTAATTCACGCAGGGGTAGAAAAACAAAAAAAATGCGCACAAACATTTAGTGCAGGGATCGAACCCGTGACTTTTCATTTTATGTTTGGGTACTCATATGCTGAGTCACGGAGCTGTCCTAAGAATTTAAAAATCCACTCTTGGTCAGTGCAAGGTAATTTAATGGCTTAAGTATTTGATATAAATAAATACTTTAATTTAATAAACTAGCGACCGACCCGGCTTCGCACGGGTGTAAATTCGATTTCACAATTGCGAACTACTTAATAACAAGAAAATATTTAGTTGATAAATTTAAAAAACCTTTTTCATGAGGTTTTTTTGTGTGTTTTATGGCTTAACCTACGTAAGCCATGAAAATAATTTTTATGGCAATTTGGTTCCTAAATATCTTTATTATTTACACATTTTTTTTATAGCATAGTCCGACAAACGAGCCAGTGGGTCACCTGATCTTAAGGGATCTCCACATCCACAATACCAAAAGTGTCATGTATGCGCTGTTGGCCTCAAAAGGACAGGAATAGGGATTAGGGAAGGGAAGGGGGAATCTGGGCCTCCGGATATCTCACTTGCTATACGAAACGCGACAGTAAACTGTACTTTACGTTGGTTTTCTGTGAGACAGTGGTACTACCCCGGTCGAGCCGGCCCATTCATGCCGTAGACAAATATGTCTACAGAGTGGGTCTACCACTTCTACCACGACATTTTAATTAGGACTATACATATAAACCTTCCGGAAACAAATATCTACATGATGTAGATGGTGAAAACCGTTTCAAAATTGCGTGGTTGAGAAGGAGATAGCGATCAAACAGACAGACAGAGAGAAATAAATGTATATTTAATAATAATGTTACTGAATGTCATGAAAGCTCATGGAACAACATTGGTTATAACCTTCCTATACATCATTTCATAAGACCAGGAAAATACTTCAGCTGTAAAACTAAAGAGGTTGTAATCCTAAAACGATTAACCACATTCGTGTTAAGGTTTAATATAAGAAAGCTCTGATATTTGGTGTTAGACTCGCCACTGCAGTGTACAAAAAAAGCTCGCTCGTGTACACTTGCAACTCTGTCTCCCCTTCGATACAAAATGTTTATGTATATAGCTTTGTTAGAAATAACAACAACATAATAAGCACATGGGTACTTAGGATTAATTTATTATCGCTTTCTTTATCCGCATACTATAATCATTAAGGTAGAAAGTGGATAATTTACAACACAATTGAATAAATCACAGCTTCCTTTGTATTGTTTGATATTACAGAAAAACGAAAAGAAAATACTTTCACAGGAACAAGTCGGGCAAGGAAATCAGCGAGTAATACAAACTTATGCAATTAATATGCAATTTTATTAATTATTTTATTGATAACCAGCTGTTGCTCGCGACTCCGCCCGCGTGGAGGTCATGTTTGGGACCAAAAATATACAATACAAAATACCAATTTTCATGCGTTTAACTTAAAAAATGACGGATTTTCATACAAACTTTCATCCCCTATTTTACCCCCTTAGGGGTGGTATTTCCAAAAACCCTTCCTTAGTGGTATCCACGTCATAAAAGGTACCTACTGTCTAAATTTCAAGTCTCTAACCCCAGCCGTTTAGGCTGTGCGTTGATCGATCAGTCAGTCAGTCAGTCAGTTTCTTCTTTTATATATACAGATTAAATACATCCCACAGTCACCCACATAATCCTGACCCCACACTAGGTCAAACATATACCATGTGTATCAAGAACTACGAGAGACTATGATACCACAACACCCATATTGGAAACAAATATCATTCTAGAACACAAACATTTGTCTCGGTGCGGGAATCTAACCCATGGCCTCTTATTTCACAGTCGGCTACTCGCCCGCTGACCCAAGAAGGCTGTCAATACGTTGTTGAATGCATTTCTCAACAATCACTATGAGATGTATGTACTTAGTATAAGGAACATTGTTATATAAAGACTTGTTGACTGCCTTGGTGGCGCAGTTGTAATTGCGCATGCGTTACAACCGCTGTGCTGAGGTCTCGGGTTCGATCCCCGGGTCGGGTAAAGTGATATTGGGTTTTTCTATCTAGAAATTCTCAGTATCAGCCCGGAGTCTGGAACCTGTGCCCGGTATGGCGATAGGCTCGCCCCCTATCACATTATAGGACCGAAATTCGGCGAAAAGTGGGTGTACTGGTTACACCTCTGCCTACCCCTTCGGGGATTATAGGCGTGAGTGGGTGTATGTTATATAAAGGATTGCTTATGTTAATAAATACTAGTATGTAACCAGACTTCGTTGTGTTTCAATCCTCCGCCAGTTCCAACCTTTACACTATCCTCTGTAACTCACCAGAAAAGTAAATGTATGTTTTAAGTCCAACCACTTAGTGATTATTTTTTATAATAGCATAAATGGACTCGTCCTGGCGGTAGCACTCTTCACAGAAACTGATAGAAAGATTGGGCATAGAGAGATGGCGAATTCGCTGATGTGTAACCGACGATGAAGAGAAAGGAGATTTTTCTAAGATTAGCAGTATGTTTTCACATTGTGGATAATAGTAGAGAATAGAGTTCATATGACCCATCTATTCGTTTGCACCTACTATATAAATTAACAATACGCTATAATTTAACCACCTTAAATAGGCCAATAGTTCTGTACAAAAATGTAAACTTAGATATTTGGTTTTAGATATTGAGAAAAATTTAATTACAGGTATTTTTATGGCCACAACGAAACCGCAGCTTTCGCCAGTAATATACTTTATATAAGAGTAATTGTATGAATAAATAACTGGACTGCTGTATGTGAAATACTCCTATCTGTTTTCACATAATAAAAGTAGAGTTGAGACGATTTTATTAATTATTCTAATACATAAAACTTAATTTGAAGGAATTTTATAAATCTGATGACTTATTATGCCTTACCCGAATTTACGGTAAAACTTAGGAGGCCAACATCAATAGACAAATTATAAATCTGACAAATCCCTCTCCACAATATAAAACAATTTGGAGGGAAAACTTGAAAGGTTTGTCCATTGGCTTGAAATTTCACTTTTAAATGATGATTTTAACACCTCTAACGAAAAGGGCAGGTAGACTTTGAACTAGTACACTGACAGTTCAAGCTTATTTCCTACGGTGGACCTAACGACCCATCGAGTCCAAATTCGAATCCCAATTAATTTTAGTAATTTTGAATTACTAAAATTAATTGAAACTTAAACACGAAATGTGAATATTTTTCGAACTATTATGTTCGAGACAAAGTGGGAGTCGAACCTACGGCCTCACGTTATACAGCCACTCGCCCGCTGCACACTCACGCTGTCTCATTTGTTTCTCGGCCAAAGTAAACCACGGTCAGGGGTTTTGTCGAGGGTCTATAGTTGGGGTACGATGTTTGGCCCTATCGCAGCCTTCTGAGTACTCTGACACTAGACCCTCGACCGCTTCTTCAACTCCTTGCCCCATGGCGTAGTTTGAAGAAGCAGGCCGACAGTACTGGTTTGAGTAGTGAGGGATAGATTGTTTCTCGCTACGTGATACTCTCACTGGACGGCATTGCGCTTACCATCAGATGCAGTGTGGTCACTTTGCCGTGCCAGACAACAAAAAACACCAAGTAGATAAATCAGGCGAAAATTTTAATATTATATGATAACCCCCTAAACCACCAATAAATGCTTCCTTAATCTTGAAACCTGTCTGTCAATCACCCTGCTTCAATGACGGTGTTTTGACAGCCAACAATGGGTCGAGTGCGGTCACATTAGCCAAACAAAGGCCATGATCACTGGGCTTGCGCTTTGTGTCGCTAATCGACGGAAGAATCGGCTCTTTTTAACGTCACGCGATGCTTTGAGCTGGTAAGAAGTTGTACGTTTGAATTAACAATAGTGTTCCGTGATTTGAGGTTCATTTAATATAGTTTCTTTTTTATCCTGGCTGAGAAAAGTGACCACACTGCACCTGATGGTAAGCGCAGTGCCTTCCAGTTAGGGTATCAAGTAGCGAGCAACAATCTATCCCTCGCTACTCAACACAATCATGCCGGCCTGCTGTGTAGCTTCTTCACACTACGCCATCGCCATGGGGCAAGGAGGTGAAGAAGCGGTCAAGGTCGAGTATAGATTTTTATACATGTTTGCTTAATTCTTCTGAACTATGCAACGAATTACGATTTTACTTTAGTTAGGAGAATTTCTTCTAGAAATATTTATGTATTTATACTTTATAGCATTTTTTGAAACCTAGAAAGAAATATACGTTTTGAAAGGATGGAGTCTACAAAACAAAAAGCAAGGGTTTACAATTTACATGGGTTACTCTGGCTAAATCATATGAGATACATCAAAATAATTCACTAAATATTTGTTGGTTTTTCCGCGAAAAGTGGGTGTACTAGTCACACACCTCTGCCTACCCCTTCGGGGATTACAAGCGTTAGTATAATCCCCGATAACACTCACTTGATAGGTATTGATAATACATATGTACCTATGTATGTATGTATTATCAATTTTTCAAATAGAAAATGTATTCACTTATTTTTATTATATAGAAATATCCAATATTGTGTTATTTAGCGGGAAACAAGGATTACTTTTTTCGAATAATTGAAGTAATGTGCATGGCAATAAGAAGAAATATGGAAATTTTTGGAAATACGATAATTATTAGGCCAACGACATGTTCTTATCTATTATATCTGCCTTAAGTTTGACTCGCGGTAATCGTGCGAAGCCGAGGTGAATTACTAATTCATTTATTATAGAGTTTTAGCAATACTTTACTTACTAAAATATATAAAGAATTTTACCAACCCAGACTAGAACAGCGATTACGAAATCTTGATCTGTGGATCAAACCCAGGTGTACGCGATAAGCGCTAGCGGCGCGGCGAGCGGAACAGACACCTGCGCACGCGCCGATGACACGAGCCAAACTAGTGATGTACCACTCGGTATCGATTGATGTGTGAAATGTTTATATAATGTTATTTCTAAAGGCCTATCTACCCGTTGTAGAATGATGAGATGATGATGATGAGTCCTTTCTACGTGTTTAAAATCTGTGTTAGGTAATTCTAGCCAGGTGACAGGTAATAGGGTAGTTTCCTGTGTTTAATTTTGTAAATTATTCTCTACGCAATCGAATATAATAGGCAAAAGAAACTGTTTTGCGAAAACAGAATCAAAATTGCTTGAAAAATGAGGTCACAATATTTATTTTAAATATTGGTATGAGCAAATACTGACAGGCATAAGCGAAAACGGTGGCGTATTGGGAACATATCGCTATCTCCCTCGCACAACGGTACAGTACAGGCGATTCATAGTACCGTGACGTCACGGTATCAGATATGCATCCTTGTACTGTTATTTGACAACTACCCCTTCCAGCAGATTTGAGTGGTGTCTAATTTACTTATTTTTGTTCGGATTCATGAAATTCTTTCGATAATAGGTTTTAGATAATGTAAATTGTTGATTAAATTAATAAAAAAAATCGAGTCAACTACCCTATTATTTTGTTTATTAGGTCACATCTAATAATTTTATTTTAATTAATATTTCTTTAGTTGATTGGGTAGGGTATTACAAGTGTGAATTCAATGTGAACAATATTCAAATTCAACCAATATTATACTCAATATGCCATCTAATGCATAAAATGTAAAATAAACATTGAACGAGGATGGACCTAACCCCTCTCATTGCCCAGCAGTGGGACAATGTTTAATACAGGGTTATTATCGTATTATATTAGGTTAATGAGCCTGTGCTAGAGTTTATCGATCAAATTAAAACTAACTTGAAGAATAATTTTAAAAAATTGCTTTACTAAAGTTTAACACTGACTTTGACTGCCTCGGTGGCGCAGTTGTAATTGCGCATGCGTTACGATTGCTGTGCTGAGGTCTCGGGTTCGATCCCCGGGTCGGGTAAAGTGATATTGGGTTTTTCTACCTAGAAATACTCAGTATTAACCCGGAGTCTGGAATGGTGCCCGGTGTGGCGATAGGCTCGCCCCCTATCACATTATGGGACCGAAATTCGGCGAAAAGTGGGTGTACTGGTTACACCTCTGCCTACCTCTTCGGGGATTACAGGCGTGAGTGTATATGTAAAGTTTAACACATCAATTTTCCTTCAACCTGTAGATAATATAAGAAAGACTTATTACACTTGTTTAAAGCACAAGTCAACAAGAATATTTTTATCGACTCAGTCCCATCACTACATCACCCTACGATCGCGAGGGAAGATACCCCATAGTTGCGTACACGGCGCAGAGCGCGTGCCACCTTTTTCATCTTTAACACTTGCAACGAACCTTAACCGATTCATCATTCAATCACCAACCATATTCCCCGCGCATAAGGTACAATTTGCAATAGCAAGTTTACAGTAAAGAGAATATAATAATTGTTTCGGAAAGGTAATGTTTTGTTAATTTGAATACAGGGGTTGTTGGCAGGGGTGAGGGTTGTGCGCACGCGCCGAATGGAATTTAATTACTTAGAACTAATTCACGTATATATGAGAATTCGTTGTAAGCAAATTAAGTGTAACGGTGTGTTTTGGACGGTATAAATAAATATTTAAATAAAGAGCGAAAAAGTAACCTCCAATGGTTTTGTAACGAGAAAAGAGTATACCAAAATATGTTTTCTAGTAACGAACGAGCAATTACGTGACATTAGTGGAATAGCTATTTTTTAGGCTCGTCGCCATTAAACTTAAAGAAGAAGAAACGAGCAATTTTGACACCTGGTGGTAGGTAATCTACCATGACCTTTTCCTTATCATGGCAGGGCAAAGCAACCACACTGCACCTCATGGTAAGTGCAGTGCCGTCCAGATAGAGTATCAAGTAGCGAGAGTCATCTGTTGTAATTGCGCATGCGTTACAACTGCTGTGCTGAGGTCTCGGGTTCAATCCCCGAGTCCGCTACACGACACAATCAAGCCTGTCTGCTGAGTAGCTTCTTCACACTACGCTTAAAGAACCCAGGATAATAGTAAGGTCTTCATTTTAAGGTCATAGGAGATACACATGTACGGAAGAGGCGTCCTACACATCTCTAGCTCGTCATTTTTGTAGCGGTGTCTTAAGGACCAAGTTTCACCACCATAGAAGAAAATTGGACCGAACAGTTCATCAGAGATATCATTGGAAATAGATCTGAAGATAATTGTCTTCAGTACCAGTTATATTTGCAGTTTGATGGTACGGCGACTATACGAACACCCACAGACTAAATTATCCACGTTGTGAATAGTATTAATTTTTAGAGTAAATTTTTAAGTTTTCATTGTACTTATTTTATATACATACATACATACATACATACTGCCTCGGTGGCGCAGTTGTAATTGCGCATGCGTTTACGACTGCTATGCTGAGGTCTCGGGTTCGATCCCCGGGTCGGGTAAAGTGATGTTGGGTTTTTCTATCCAGAAATTCCCAGTATTAGCCCGGAGTCTGGAATCTATGGCGATAGGCTATCACATCATGGGACCGAAATTTGGCGAAAAGTACTAGTTACACCTCTGCCAACCCCTTCGGGGATTACAGGTGTGAGTGTATATGTACTTATTTTATTTTACAGTTTTTTGTGTTGGTACACTAGTGCATGTAAACGCCAATACAATAGCAAAATCGAATTGTGCCGATAATCTTTAAGTTTATCGACGCGTCTATGATTGCTATACCACTGTGACGTCTAAACCAAGTGTCATGGAGTTTTGACACTGCCACAACACCGGGACCTGACGGGCACGTTTTCAGTGGAGCGTCGTGGTTTAGGCATTAAGTAGATCTAGTAGTTCATATTTTTTATTATCTTGTAATTACTACCGAGTATATTGATTCAGTTGAAGACTTGTGGTTTAATAATCCTCGCCTATCCACATCTATATCAAACGGAAGTATCTACTCGTCCAAAGGCATTCGTAGAAAAGAAGATCGTCTACAAATTTTGTTTATTTCTTCTCTTCATCAGATTTCCACGAAGTTTATGTGGGTCCACAGCACTTAACATAGCACACAGCGGATAAACTTTACAAAATAAAAGATTATTCATGGAAAATTGTATATATTTAGCAAAAAAATTGTATATACAACTACCTAAATAATGAATTAAATACGAGTAACAGTGAACCGTTCTTTAAATTATCGTTGATTCAATTGAGTCTTGCCAGTCATTACATGCACTATTCGATTCGCTGACAATATGGTTGGTAAATAAACATGAAATTGAAAGGGATGCTACCCCTAGTTATGTGCAGAAGCAATGAGCTGTTACTAATGTGTCCACACCCCTAACACACATGTTGAAATGTATTTAATATTTATTGTATATCACCCCTACTTGATGTCGCTAAAATACATTTTTCAGTTGTTATCTTGACTCTACATTGCTTCTTATAATTATAAAGCCAATTTTCGCAAATAATAATAATAATACCAACATTCACACACATGACACCACACACGACCAAACCTGTATTTTAAATCTACTACGAAGGACTACGGCCTCACAAAACCCAAGCCGAATCAGTTCAGCGGTTTCTGAATTCCCATAAAAAATTACATACTCTATTTCATCCATTAAGGGTTATTTAAAAAATATATAGGTCCGTCCACGGGGATAAATATTATATTCTCATACAATTCATCAAAATTTTATCATTTAAACGTAAAAACTTAACCGACAGACAGAGTTACTCTCACATTTATTATATTAGTGTGGTGTCAGAACTATGTGTGTGACTGTTGGGTGTATTTATTTATTATTTACATACATATACACTAACACCTACAATCCCCGAGGGGGTAGGCAGAGGTGTAACCAGTACACCCACTTTTCGCCGAATTTTGGTCCCATAATGTGATAGGGGGCGAGCCTATCGCCATACCGGGCACAGATTGCAGACCCCGGTCTAACGTTGAGAATTTCTGGATAGAAATACCCAATATCACTTTACCCGACCCGGGGATCGAACCCGAGACCTCAGCACAGTAGTAACGCATGCAATAAATTTTATTATTTATATTATTTTTTTTTTAGTGCCTGGATAGGCAGACGAGCAGACGGGCCACCTGATGGTAAGTAGTCACCGCCGCCCATAGACTTCTGCAATGCCAGAGCACAGCAGAGCCGCTGCCTACCGTTTAACCGGTCGGTAAACGTTTACCGGTCCAATAATACCAAACTCCGAGATCAAATTATCTCCGTAACTACTGTATCATGGTATTATTGACAGGGATGACACGTGGGCTAGTTAATTTCATATTGGCCACGCGATGAGCTTGCGGAGGGGTGACCAGCCTCCCTCAATAACAGCCAATATCGGAATTGGCTTTTAGTTATCGAGGGATTCGACCCTCTTTGAAGCTAATTGGTTGTTAATGTGAAACACAAGCTATAACCTTACATCAGGCACCGGTCTCCACAGTTTTATGTAATATCTATGTCATCTTTATCTTAGATATCTTAACTATGGTGGAATTAAATTATTATTATTACTAGGGCACAAATCATCCTTTTTTTTTTTTTTTTTTTTGTTGTCGCGGGGAAAGCGTTTTATTACTGCCGCCCGCTCCGGAGGGAAGCGGATTAAGAATAAAACGGGTATGCTGGACTAGCCGGTCTTACGACCCAGCATCCCCCTCGCACGGATGATGGCTATCCGTGCTGCCGCTGGGCCGAGTCCCTAACCCCTATATACAACCCACCCGACACTACCAGCTAAAACCCCGCGGTGGCCTTCTTCGGCGCTTACGGAGCGATCCCGGGGTATTCTAAGGAGTGCTAGAATTGCAGCCGGAATCGCCCCTGCGCGGTGCTGCGTAGCAGCCCATCTCCATGGAGGGCTAAGGAGCCCCCGCGCACCGAACAACGACAGCGAACGAGGCCTTACCACATGCGCTGCCGTCCATCTCGGGGTCGCACGATGCTCCGAATTTGGGAGTGCATCGATACGGGCTGACAGCCCTCCGCTGCGCGCCCGCGACCCCCGATGGCCCCTATTAGTCGCCTCGTACGACAGGCAGGGGTTACCGTGGTGGAATTCAAATGCCCCCATTCCACAGGGCGGGAGACGCCGGTCAGTCGTCCACCCGGCGGCTCCTACGTCTTCTCTGGCGGCGGGAGGGATCGTTTCGTTCCCGATCCCTCTCAGCACTCTCCTTCTGCAAGATGACGTTCTCGCAGAAGTGGGCCACCGCACGCCAGGACCTCCGGCTGGCTACCATGGACGACACCACGGCTGGCAGCGAGAGGTCTCCTCCGACGACTGCTCTGAGAGCGCTGCGCTCTTCGTCCCAGGCTGGGCACTCCTCCAACGTATGTTGGGCCGTGTCCTCGCGGCAGTTGCCACAGTGGTGGCACACGGCGGACACCTCCTTTCCGATCCGACACAGGAACGAACCGAAACACCCATGGTCCGTTAATACCTGCGTCAGTCGGAACGTAGGCGCCCCGTGGCGCCTGTCTAGCCATCTCTTTAGGACAGGACGCACTGCTGCGACAGTCCTCAAGCCCGCAGTCGGGCTCTCCAGCCTGGAATGCCACTCCTCCACGGCGGTTCTGCGAAACCGGGCCGCAATCTCCCTCGGGGCCAGTCTCTCCTGACGGTGGCTGGACGCCTCCTCCCGCCAGAAGAACGCTGACGAGAGGAGTTTGGCGTCCAATTCCCAAGGGAGTGTACCGGCCAATACGCAGGCCGCCTCGTGGGAGACCGTGCGGTAGCCCCTTACTAGTCGCTGCGCCACCAGACGCTGCGGTTTGCGCAGCAGGGCGACGCAGCGGGCGTTCAGAGACGCGGCCCAGACGGGACATCCGTACAGGGCCATCGACCGCACGACTCCGGCGTATAAACTTCGGCAAGGGTTATTTGGTCCCTCCAGGTTTGGTAGCAGGCGTCCGAGCGCGCCCGCCACCCGCACCAATTTCGGCGACAACTCCTCGAAATGGGCACGGAAATCCCATCGGCTGCTCAGAATTAATCCCAAGTACTTCATTTTGCAGCCGATGGGAATCTGCACCCCCTCCATAAAGATGTGGGGCCTATAAGGTGGCCGAACCCGAGGCCCGTGAAAGCAAAGGGCCTCGGTTTTGTTGAGGGCCACCTTAAGGCCCAGTCGCCGAATCCTGCCCACCACCTGTTCGGTTGCGAACGAAGCGAGCAGGGTGGCCTCCTGGAAAGACCTGGCCGTCGCTGTCAATAGTGTGTCGTCTGCGTAACAGACGACAGCGACGCCTCGAGGGTTGGTACCACGGAGAACCCAATCGTATCCGATGTTCCACAGGAGAGGGCCCAGGACTGAGCCCTGTGGAACACCGCAGGCCATCGCTCTACGGTGCCACCTGTCGGCGCCTGGATACACTATGTACCTATCTGATAGATACGAGCGCACCAGACGCCGGAGATACTGTGGCACCACATGGTACCGCAGTGCTTCCAGTATGCAGGCCCAGGGCATTGTGTTGAACGCGTTGGCGATGTCTAAAGACACCGCCACCACCACTTCACCCCGAGCCACTGCAACCTCCGCTTGTGCCTTGACCCGCAAAATCGCGTGTACTGTCGATCGGCCTTGCCGGAACCCATACTGGCATTGTGCCAGGTCCGGCCCGACCCCTTCAAGATGCTCGACGAGGCGAGCGTGAATGATACGCTCGAAGAGCTTGCAGACCTCGTCAAGCAACACGATGGGCCGGTAGGCCGATGGCGACTCTGCAGGCCGCCCTTCTTTCTTAAGCAGGACCAACTTCCCAGTTTTCCACTGCGACGGAAAATGGCCCTGCTCGAGACACGCGGAGAACAGGCCACGGAGCCTAGTCCCCAGATGCTCGACGGCTAACACCCACGCACGTCCGGGGATACCGTCGAGACCCGGGGCTGTTTTCTTGCCCCGCAGCCGAAGCACTACCGCCCGAAATTCCTCGGGCGAAACCTCCGAAATAACCCTTGCCGAACTCAACGACGATGGCGTCAATGGACGTGACGCCATCGGTGGGGGAGTGACATCTTCTGTGGCAGGGAACAAAGCTGCGACGACCTCTCCGACAAGGTCGCCCCGGAGACTCTGCGTCAGTGGGGGCGCCCATGGGCGATATCTCCTCATCGCGACGCGATATGGACGCCCCCACGGGTCGTTATCGAGAGTACCCCGGAACTCCTCCTGAGCTGCAGACTTTGCCCTAGATATAGCCACGCGCAGCGCTCTCTTAGCCTCCCTGTGGAGGCCATGAAGTAACCGCTCCTGGTCCTCGTCGCCGGGAAGACGGATCCGACGACGACGGTGCCTGGCGAGACGACGAAGGGCGGCCACGCAGGTGACACGTAACCGCGCGAGTTCCGCCGACCACCAGAACACTTGGCGCTTTTGAGGAAGACGTCGGACTCGGGGCATGGCCGCGTCACAGACGCGCGACATCGCTGCCCCAAACCACGCCGCCTCCTGCTCGACCTGCATCGGTGCCTCCGGTGCAGGGAGCCACGCCTGGGCCAGTGCAGCCTCCTTCAGGGCCTCGACATCGAGGCGTTTTACTGACCAACGCGGGCCGTCCGACCGCGGGCCAGTCGGTTCTCCACTGGACTGGGGGTTAGGGGACAAGGCGACGTCGAACCGAATGTATCGGTGATCCGACAACGTCTCCTCGTCCACCAGAACTCTCCAGTCACGGACACGGCGGGCAATAGCTGGGGTGGCGAACGTGAGGTCCACCACCGATCCGCCATTATGCCGCACGCACGTGTTGACCGACCCGCGATTCACGACGGCCAGGTTGGCCGAGATCGCCCATTCCTCCAGGGCCTCGCCGCGCCTGCTGGTGACCGACGAACCCCAAGCCCGAGACTTGGCGTTGAAGTCGCCGGCAACGAGAACGGGGCGAGGCTGACTGCCTTGTACCACCAGGGCTCCTAGCCGAGTGAGAAAGTGCTCGAACTCGGCCAAGGATCTATTGGGGGAGAAATACACGCCCACAATCCAGACCCCCCCCAACAGAACCGCCACACATCCCGACCCCTTCGCTACTTTTTCGAAGGGTGGGGAGCCGGCGGCGCCCCGAGTGATAACGGCCACCAAACCGTTAAGGTCCCCTGCCCAGTCTTCCCTGGGGGGAACAAAATAAGGCTCGGCGACCACAGCCACTTGTATCGACCACTGCGCCATGCTCTGGACTAGCAGGTCCTGGGCCCTGGCGCAGTGATTAATGTTCGCCTGGAGGAAACGTTGCGCCATATTAATGGGCGATCTCCATCTGCTCCTCTACGGGGGGTGCTGTCGGCTGGGTCACAACCCCCGTCCCCCGACCACGATTTGCGTGACGAGGGCGGGAGGAGGCGACACATGCCTTTGCGCCCACCTGGTGCCCCGCGGGTTTACCAGCATCTGCGCAAACTGCGCAATGCGGCTCCGCGGAGCACTCCTTGGCCTTGTGGCCCAGTTTACCGCAGCGGTAGCATACGCCACTGCGGTCACACTCTTCGGTGCACCGCACCCGCACATGTCCCTTGTACAGGCAGCGGTAGCACCGCATGGGCCTCGGCTCAAGGAGCTGGACGCGTGCAGCTACCCAGCCGATCAGCACTCGGCCCGACTTTAAAATTTTGTCGGCAACCTTGGCGGGGCACCGCACCCACGCCGCACCAAGGCCCGACCGGTCGGGGCGGATCTCCCCGACCTTAAAACTTGCACTCAGGCTATCCCCAGCCCTTGCGAGGGCCGTTGCTACTATTTCCGGGTCAGCTGAGGCGTCCAACCCGGATATTCGCAATTCCGCGGCCTTGAACGGGCGGGAAACGCGTACGTCGTCCGCCAGTTCCGTCCCGCGGAATACTTCCCTGACTTTATCGGCCAGGGAGTCGGCCTTCTTTTCAGATTCCGGACCGGGTACCTCGTATAAGTACCCGCCCGTCGCCATTAGGCGCGCCCGAGTCTCAGCAATGCCGAGGCCGGCCAGATCCACGGACTGCTGGACCTGCCGCAATACGTAGGCGTATGTGACGCCCCGAGCTAACCCCTCCGGCGTAACCGTTAGAGTTACGGCTGCCTTGCGGGGTAAATGTATTCGCGGCTCAGGCCGGCGCTGCTGCGGCGGTGCGGCCACCGCAGCACCCGACACGGGCTGGGGATTTTTCTTTTTTCCCTTCTTGGCCACAATGTTCCACCCCTCCTCCATCGATGCCGGAGCGGGGGGTAGTGGCCGCGGTTCTCTGGGCTGTTGGGCAGCGGGAGTGCTGCTCCTATTTTTGACTTTATTTCCCCTCTTGCCCCCCCTTCGGGAATAACGCTGAGAGGGACTGGGGGACGCCTCTGATGTCGACGGTACCTCTAGCTCAGCGATTACGAGAGGCGCATGTCGAGGACGGGGAGCATCAACAGGGGCGGGCTGTGTGGGCTGGGCATTACTCTTGCCCTTGCCCAGCCCCTTTCCCTTCGGGGTAACCGGTGGACCAGCAGCAACTGGTGAGGCCTTTGATAGCCCAGCGACGGCAGGCGATGCCTGAGCTCTACTCTTATCAGCAGCCAATGGGGGCCGCATGATGGGTTCTGGGGGCAGCCTCGAGGTTATATTGCTGAAGCGCGCGTCCAAGATGTTTAAAAAACGGCGCTCAAACTGCTTGAAGCGGTCTTCCTCCCCAGAAACGCCTCCAATTTGGACTGCCGGCTGTGACTGTCCTTTTAGCTCTTGGACAGTCGCCATCAACTCCTCCAGGGACCTCTGTTGGGCCGCAAGAGAGGCCTTGAGGACGGCAATTTCCTGAGCCATTGCCACCTTTTCGTTCTGTAACCTGGCCACCTCTGCGGAGGCTGACTCATCGGCCCTCTCCGACAGCTCTTTGGCCGCGAGGTTTAGCCTGCGTTGCTCGGTCCCTTTAATATTTCGGGACCGTGCCACGTCCCGTATGATGGCTGATATCTGCAAGCGCCAGTCACGGTCATCAGATACTTCCATCGGCGTGGTGTCTTCGTCAGACACCACAGCCGGACTTACTGACACAGCAAGAATTTTTTGTGCTGGTTCGACGTCACTGTCGCTTGCAGATGCGTCCAGCAGTCGAGCTCTTAACGCCCTCTTTGAGCGCGTCATCATTCCACTCGTCCCGGCTTTGGCCTCGGGAGCCGAGACCACTAAAGCGGCCCCTACAATTGTCTCTTTGGGCTTAAGCCCAGCGTCGTCCGTCTTCCCAGGGTCACTATCGTCCCCCGGGATAGACACCTTCCCCACTACATCTAAGTTTTGTTTTTGAGATATTTTTTTCATTTTTAGTCCCACGATTATGGGGGATATAAACGGTCCGCCCAGGCAGTGCCCCCTGTACCTGGGTAAGCAAATTCTGCACGGGGTTCAGCACGTTCCCCGCCGGGGTTCGCACTAGAGACCGAACTACCCATCGGCCATGCATCCCCTCACGGTGCGCCGCCGCTTGGGATTCGGGGTGACTTTTTATAGAGGTTTTCTACCTCGCGGCCCGGGCGGTTAAGCCAAGACCCTCGGTCCAGTCGGAGCGCGAGACATGACCACAGACCTCCAGACCAGATTACGATTTACGACGGTGACAGCAGGAAAGAGCGTCCCCCCTACTGCCCGCTCGGCGGCGGGGTAAGCGCACACCGAGCCCGCCGACACTCCCGAGACAGAACTCGGGAGTAGCTCAATAAATGAGCACGGACTTCTGATTGAAGGCCGCCGCAACAAGCGACAACCGTCAACCACCTTTTGTCAGGATATCGGCCGTCGGTCAACGTGACCGCCGTTGCCCAGGGTGCACCACGTGGAGGTTTCCTGACTTCGCACCCCAGGGCACAAATCATCCTATAAATGCGTGCACATGGCGGATTATTCGCGACTGATTGTAAGTATTTAACTTAATATATATAATTCTTCAGCTGGGTTCCTGGTTCCTGTCGGTGTGACGCTGCTTTTCCAGGCGACGTCTACCGGGCCCACTAGTGTTGAATATAAAATTGTTTACTACCTTATTATAGTGACGTGTCAGCATATTTAGGATTGCAATCTGTATATATAAAAGAAGAAACTGACTGACATATCAACGCACAGCCTAAACGGCTGCGGTTAGAGACTTGAAATTTTGACAGTATGAACCTTTTATGACGTAGGCATCCACTAAGGAAAGGTTTTTGGAAATCACACCTCTAACGGGGTAAAATAGGCGATGAAAGTTTGTTGCAAATCAGTCATTTTTGAAGTTAAATTCATGCTGGGCTTATGTTATGGTGCATTGCATTATCTCTGTGACGATTGAATTTGGGCCTAGTGTCAGTAAATTATTAATTTGATCAATATTTTGCCTAACAACCAATTATCAGGACAATGGACACGCTAAACCAATAGCTATTTACTATCAGAGATTTTCAACATTTGGTGCTACCGACTGAAAAATAAAAAGTTATCGTGGCAAGATGACACGCGCTTTAAGGAAATAATAAATCAAAAGTAGTGGTTGAATGTGTATGGATAGATGGGCAAAAACTACCACCGAGTGGGTGTACCTTCTGACCGGTGGCGTGGTAGGCCTAGGAAGAGATGGCGGGACGACTTAGACGCCTTTGAAACTACGTGGCCAGAAAAAGCACACAATAGGGATCAGTGGAAGAAAAACCTTTGCCCAACAGTGGTACACAATATGTTAACAAAAAGTTGTTTTAGACTTCTTTATAACAGATTGGTAGTACAATAAGCGGTTAGTTTTCGAGTAGGCATAAAAAATGAATGTATGCACAGATTAGTTCATCGTAAGTAACCTGTTTATTATATCTTATCACTGTACATTTCAAAGCCAAAGCTACGTGTTTAAGTATTTATGGAAAATGTTGAGCGCTTCTGGCCGCGAGCCCATAAACAGTACCGACTCTTCAAACATTGTTCTCGACTCGCGCTGAAAATATAAACAGATGAGTTAAGGGGAAGCTGTTGTTGGCCAGCTCTCACGTGCAGCGAGCGAGTTATCACAAAGATAGAAACTAATAAAGTAGTTTCCTGTATTTGATTTTGTACAGCATTTGATGTAAAACTGAAAAAATACAAAAAAGCACTTATGGGAAAATGGAATCAAAAATGAGATAGCAATTATTATTTTAAGCATGTGCTCACTATCTCCCTGATACGACGGCACCGTAATGGCTATTCTGCGAGGTGACGTCATTACTCATGTCATGTCTTTGATAGTGGTAGAGTCACGCTGTAGACATATTTGTCTACAGCATGAATGGGCCGGCTCGACCGGGGTAGTACCACTGTCTCACAGAAAAAAAACGTAAAGTGACAGTTTACTGTCGCGTTTCGTATAGTAAGTGAGATATCCGGAGGCCCACATTCCCCCTTCCCTTCCCTAATCCCTATTCCTGTCCTTTAAGGCCGCCAGCGCATACATGATACTTTCAGTATTGTGTATGTTCATGGGCGGTGGAGATTAACATCAAGACTTCACATCAGGTGACCCACCGGCTCATTTGTCGGACTATGCTATAAAAAAAAGCCTCCGTGGCGCAGCGGGCGAGTAGCCGGTTGTGAAACGAGAGGCCGTAGGTTCGATTCCCACACCAAGACAAATGTTTGTGTGACAGACAGATATTTGTTTCGGGTCTGGGTGTTGTGGGACCGTAGCCCCTCGTAATTCTTGATACCCACAATTCAGGTTTTACCTAGTGTGAGGTCAGTACTATGTGATGTAACTATTGGGTCTATTATTATATGAAAAAGTTGGCAAACGGTAAATACAGTTTTGTGTACAGCACGAATGGACTGGATCTACCGAATTACTATCATTGCCTCCCAGAAAACTGATGAAGGTAACAGTTTATTCCAGAATTTCAACAACCATTCCTTTCCTTAAGAAATCTTCCACGATTTTTCTGGAAGTGTTTATGGAAGATGGATACTTTGAAGTGAATACTTCTTTAGGCATACCTATTGGGCACGTTTGAAATTGAATTCGCGTGATCGTCTAGCTCAGATTATTTTACTTTTGACATAAGCACGCCTATGTTCTATAATTATTGACAAACGACCATAAACAAAAAATGTTACTAGTTCATGGACGCTGTTTCGTAAAAGAACACAGTAATTCCAAAGCTTTAAGAATTCCTTTCTAACTGCCTTTTTTTAATACTGGCACGGCAAAGACCACACTGCTAAAAAGAGAGTTTAAATATTACTTTTAGATATTCTGAAACCCACCCTTAACATCCGCCAAAACAAACAGGGCAGCCGCGATGCGATTTCATTTGTCCCTGGCCCGTCATCAGCTAAGTCAATACCTATTGTTCCCAAAAATTGCGCAGGACGCTAGCTCCCGCAATTTTAGCCTTTGGAAGTATAATTTCGTGGCATTATTTTTCGTTTTTCGAGCGGCGATAGCCTAGTTTGAAATGGTATAGACTGGCGAGACAAAAGTCTCTGGTTCGAAATTAATTGGCATAAACCTCTGACTTTTCGTTACGTGCGGTTTTTTTTATACTAGCACCGCGAAGTGACCACACTGCACCTGATGGTAAGCGCAGTGCGGTCCAATTAGAGTATCGAGTAGCGAGAAACAATCTATCCCCCGCTACTCAACACAATCATGCCAGCCTGCTTCTTCACACTACGCCATGGGCAAGAAGGTGAAGGAGCGGTCGAGGGTATAGACCCTCAATAGTGTCAAGACAATAGTGTCACAGTACTCAGAAGGCCGCAAAACGGCCAAACATCTTACCCCAATTCTAGACCCCCGACAAAAACCAGATGTACACTGGTTGATCCCGGAACCCGGAATGTGTACGGTGGTCGTTATCTGGGCGGATGTGAGTATCCTACCACCAGCTGTTTTCATTATTAATTATCGCTTTTTTTTCGTGGCAGCCAAAATGACCACACTGCACCTAATGGTTAGCGCAGTGCCGTCCAGTTACAGTATCAAGTATCGGGAAATAATGCTTTCTTAAACGGTGAAAGAAAACCTCGCGAGGGAATCTATATACTCGAAAATTATAATAGAAATGGTAGCGCTGCTTAATAGATCTTAGTTACTAGATAATGTTTCATTAGTGCAGCCCGCTCCGGATGGAAGCGGAATAAGAATATGCAAAACGGTTATGCAAAACTAGCCGCTCCTACGACCCAGCATCCCCCTCGCCAGGATGATGGCTATCCGTGCTGCCGCTGGGCCGAGTCCCTACCGCCTATGTACACCCCACCCGACACTACCAGCTAAAACCCCGCGGTCGCCTTCTTTGGCACTTACGGAGCGATTTCAGGGTATTCTAAGGGTCACATCTCCGTCCTGATATTTTAAAACAGAAGGTCTTTTCACTCGAACTTTGCATATAATTATTTAACAAAGTACATACATACATATACACTCACGCCTGTAATCCCCGAAGGGGTAGGCAGAGGTGTAACCAGTACACCCACTTTTCGCCGAATTTCGGTCCCATAATGTGATAGGGGGCGAGCCTATCGCCATACCGGGCACAAATTCCAGACTCCGGGCTAATACTGAGGAATTTCTAGATAGAAAAACCCAATATCACTTTACCCGACCCGGGGATCGAACCCGAGACCTCAGCACAGCAGTCGTAACGCATGCGCAATTACAACTGCGCCACCGAGGCAGTTATTTAACAAAGTGTTATATTTTTTGTTATGACAGCAGCTAAGTGTGACTGAGTGGACTCGACCGGGGACTCATACCTCAGACCACACGTTGTAATTTTATTGCCGCCGGCAGTTAATGCTGTAATCATTATACATGGACATAAAATCCACACGCTAACGAGATGCTATGGTTTATACATGATGTTTTTTTTTAACTAAATCCCTGGAAAATTTAAGGCCCAACTGATCTTCCTCCACAATAGAGAAGTGGCTTAGAAGGCTGGAGAACCCAAATTCTTTAAGATCTTTACCCAGTGGCTTTTGAGACAGTACGGTGTGTCAATTCCGCAGGACACAAGTCCTGTCGAACCACGGAGGTTTCAGTTGATTCCTGACCGGATGGGAAATATTTACTGTGAATGATTGCAATTAGCACGAGGATACAACCAATATACTCATCAGGACAGCCTGAGAAGAAGAGAGCAGTGCTATCAGAATAAGCGCCAATAGAGATCTTCGTCTATCGAATGTGGTAGCCTCCTTTTATTAAATACCGATTATACCGACGATTAGTCTGTACGAGTATGGAGTAGCGAGAGACAATCTATCCCCTGCTACTCAACACAATTATGCTTGTTCACACTACGCCATGGGCAAGCAGGTGAAGAAGCGGTCGAGGGTCTAGTGTCAGAGTACTCAGAAGGCTGAAAAACGGCCAAACATCGTACCCCAACTCTAGACACCCGACAAAAACCGGAAGTACACTAGCTGATGCCGGAACGTGTGCGTGTGCCACTATGGCGAGTTTTACACCCTGTGTATGGTGCTGTCCTGTCGCTATCCGAGCGGATATGAATATTCTACCACCAGAAAAGTAGTATTTAATAGTAGCTCTATTTATATATAAATAAAAATTAAATGTTTTTCTTTGGTAAGGGCATAATTTGCAACGACTAATTAAGCTTAAATTCTTATACATGTACTAACATTAAATATTACATCACATAGTTCACGATAGGTAACAATCAAGTCTGCCTAATTTCGAAATAACGCGACAGTCTTAAATTTTATAGTAAAACTTTGACAGTAGTTAAAATGTCTGTTAAAACGGAACACCCCGAGCAAAATTAGCAAATCATCGCCAAAATTGACAGGTGAGAAAAAAGTTTCACGCGCAAAGGTAAATCATTGCGCAAATAATTAAGGGCAGGAAGTCGCGTGCCAATTACCTGGTCAGACCAGTTAAGTGTTTAAACTTAACAACATATTGTTTAATGCCTAATTTAGTTTAATATGTACGTCGAAACAGATTTGACTGTTAAAGTATTAAATACTTTTGTTATTATATATTTACCGGCAAGCGGGCGAGTAGCCGGTTATGAAACGAGATGCCGCGTTCAAAACAATTGTAGTCTAAATTGTCTTTTTCTACTTGATACTCTAACTGGACGGCATTGCCATGACGACATACAACTCAGTCTGTCCCGTGACCATGAAGGCCGCGAAGCCTTCGAAACGTCGGCTTAAAAAAGTAAAATAAACCCTGACATAATCCGTAAAATTCGTTTTATTTCAACGTGTAATAGTCGCGTAAACATAATTAACAAATCATAAATGTTATTCTTTTAATTAACTAAAATTGCTAATTACAAACCTCCACCAATAAAAAAATACCACCAATTTTTTTAAACACCCAACAGTCACACACATAGCCCCGAACCCACACTAAGATACGAGTCTTGTGTTGTGGGATCAGGGACTACGAGAGACATTCGGTCTCACAACACCCAACACAAACATTTGTCCCGGTGTGGGAATCGAACCCACTGCCCCTCGTTTCACAGCCGGCTACTCGCCAACTGCGCCACGGAGGCTATTATGTTATTCAGGAATACTCCAACGAAACGACAATTATCCAATTTTCGGCTACCAAACTGACTGGTATTACCTCATTGAGTTGAAAATCATGAGTCACTTCACACGAAGCCCTAAAGCCACGGCACTTTGTTTCTACTAATGAAATTATTTATCACGTCGCGTCGTATCGCCTAAAAGGACATTTATTTTGACACTCTGGAATGTAAATGATGTAAAATTGCGAAATTCCGACATCAAACGAGGTAATTGTATACTATGCGCTGTTTAGTCGCGTTTCAAGTCTAATTTAAGTCATTTGTCGTGTCAAATCTTAAAATGTTATCTTTAAGTTACCGTGGTTGCAATATTTTATTTTCCATATTTTTTCTAAGATTGTAAGTGGCAAAAAGACTACTTCTATAGATGTGCTTCATACTGTGCTGAGCATAGTAAAAATTCAACTTCATTGTGATAATGACTAACAGACTTAATTGACAATTATACAATAATAATTTTGTTGAAAATAATGTTATCTTTTTACATGTCCTTCTTTAAACGAGGCTTAAGAGTATTCCTTCAACAGTAGGCAGCGGCTTTGCTGTGCCTTGGCATTGCAGAAGTCTATGGTGAGCGGTGTCTACTTACCATCAGGTGGCCCGTCTGCTCGTCTGCCTATTGAGGCACCAAAAAAAATGTCTTCAGCTTAAATACAAATTTTTGAAAAGATTAATGTGTCATAAATTTATTAGAACTTATTATATAGTTATGAACCTACTTTTATTAACTAAATAACAACCTGAACAGTGTTTATGTCTAATAATACGATTCAGATCAAAGTATTTTTAAACACGTGCTACATACGACATGTGTAGTCGCCATCTTGAAAAAATGGCGTCATGTGGCGGGAAAAAACACGTAAATGATAGAGGAAGTGATTTTACGCGGACAATAATAATATATAAAACATTCTTTATACATGGTGATTTGTTATTTTTTGAGACGAAAAAAATGTCTACAGGTTGTTTGAGAAAGTAGTGATTTAAAGACATATTATTGGTTTCGGTAATCTGTGAAAACGTTTAAATAGATTTTTAGTAATTCATATTTTTGCCGCCATCAAACTGTGGAACATTTTGCCAGCTACCGTGTTCCCGCCTTCCTATGATCCGTGGTCCTTTAGGCGTGGTGAGAAGAAGCTACACAGCAGGCCGGCATAAGTGTGTTGAGTAGCGCAGGATATATTTTCCCTCGCTACCTGATACTCTAAGTGGACGACACGGTGCTTACCATCAGGTGATGTGTAGTCACTTTTCCGTGGTAGAAAAAAAACCTGATTCAGTCATGATCAGTGAAAATCGCTGACAATCAGATAGCCCACTTATTTGTTTAATTACCTAACCCTATGAAAATAGTCATAATCCTATAAAAATAATAAATAGCATAAACTTAAGTACAGCAGAGAAACTATTTTTCAATAAAAGTCAAGTGTGGAGCTTTGTGCATATTTTACCTTCAAACACAAAATTATTAAATTTATTTTCAGCGTATATCATTTAGTATTTACGGACTGCGGACGAAAGTCGCAGGTTTTAAACCAGCCCTAATGGCATACAACTCTGACTTTTCTAAGTTACTTGGGTATTGATGGTAAATCATCGCTTGCTTTATTTAATAAGATGAGATAATTCTGAATTTTAAATAAGAATAACAAAGATATATGGAGTCCACCAATCCACATTAGGCCAGCTGAGACCTCATTATAAGAGCCCGTGACCAGCAGTCTATTTTATTATAAAGGGCTAGAAAATCTAGTTAAATAAATATTTGTACCTCTTATCTTTATTTAGATTTTCATCGAAATACAATTTTTATATCATGGCATGGCAAAGTGACCACACTACACCTGATGGTAAGCGCAGTGCCGTCCAATTAGAGTAGCGAGAAACAATCTATCCCCCGCTACTCAACACAATCATGCCGGCCTGCTTCTTCACACTACGCCACGGGCAAGAAGCGGTCGAGGGTCCAGTGTCAGAGTACTCAGAAGGCCGCAAAACGGCCAAACATCGTACTCCAACTCTAGACCCCCGACAAAAATCTAATTCTAAAACATATAATCTACAAAACACTAAATATAAATATAAATTGTAACCATAAGTTGAGAACATCCTGTATCACAACTTTCTTTAAGGATGTATTAATTTATATAATTGTTACCCCTTTGGGATGTTTGGCCATATGTCTGTCTACCTTCTGATTAGATGGGTCGGGATCAGTTTAATTCTCAATTTGTTTTCATTGTTGTTTATGTGTTTCCAGTTGTCTAGCTTCCGGTGTGAGGTGGAATTAGTTTGAAAATGTATTATTAATTCATTGTATTAAGGCGGATTTCCGATGGTGTCAATCGTCACATACAAGCTTTAGAGAAGCGTCAGTCATTTCATCTTCGTGGTTGTACCTTATAGTACCAGGGATACGACCCTTATGCCCCGAAGAGCACCTCCGCAGTGTTTTAAGTTGGTACTCCCAGCGTAGGGTTTTAAGAAGAGTAGTCCTACGGTAGGCAGCGGCTCTGCTATGCGCTGGCATTGCAGAAGTCTATGGGCGGCGGTGATTACTTACCATCAGGTGGCCCGTTTGCTCGTCTGCCAATCCAGGCACTAAAAATAAAAAAAATAAAATAAAAAGAAGGGTTTAGACAGTTTAGGAACTCGGCTCAGCCATCGTCCGGATATTAACGTCTCTCCTTAAAAACTCAATTTTGGTTCGTAAGACTGCTTAGCCCAACGTAACCGTCCCGTCTCCCCTCGGACGCTATCGCTATAAAACGATATTCCCGCGACAAAAAAAATGTATACTAACAAGCATAGAGTCTAAAAAGTTACGTAATCATCAGAAACTTGCTTTTAATTATAAACATTTTGCTTTCGATAAGTATATCAGAACGTAATTAATTTAGTCAACATAAATTTATATGTGCAATACAGAGGCTGCTATGTAGGACGTCAATTTGTTGATAGAACGTATCACGAAGACTGAGAGGGACTGATAAATGCAGTCAAAGTTGATCTCCGTGGTACAGCGAGCGAGCATCAAACGAGGTCGCGAGTTCGATCCTCCACCAAGACAAATGCTCGTTGGCAGTTCGTCTCAAGCGAAACTACATTCCGAACTTGTAATAAATGTAATACAAGCCCTGTATTAAACATTGTCCCACTGCTGGGCACGGGCCTCCTCTACTAATCAGAGGGGTTAGGCCTTAGTCCACCACGCGACCTAATGCGGGTTGGTAGACTTCACATACCTTCGAAATTCGTATAAGATTTCTCAGATATGCAGGATTCCTCACGATGTTTTCCTTCACCGTTAAAGCAAGCGATAATTAACATTTAATACACACATAACTTTAGAAAAGTCAGAGGTGTATGCCACTTGGGTTTCGAACATACGACTTTCGTCTTGACAGTCCGTACCGCAACCAACTAGGCTATCGCTGCTTATATCGCTCGCTATTCCGAACTTGCGATAGAATAAAAAGATTGTCAAAATAATGTGTAACATTATATGGATTCGATAAATATTTTGTTTTTGATTGAGGTAACAAATTTAATCCGCAATAAATATACCAAACCAGACCTCCCAAAGAGTTTCCCATGTTTCGTATCATAGTTTATGCAAAATGTACTATAATCGTACTTTTAGGCGTTAAGTCTTCGAAAACGTATAGACAATAGAGCCGTCGCAACGGGGCGCCTAAACCCTTTTTTCTTTTTAATATTACAACTTTATTATTCAGTTAATAGAATTTAAAATCCTGTGTGTTTATATTACTGTTTTTGTGTTTCTATGTCATTTAGTAAACGTTTTATTTTAATGAGACCTCGATGTTGGCAAATTAATTTAGTTTTTTAATCGTTCATAATAGAACAGTTATTTTATAACTTATAGGGCCACCATGGTAGAACCAACAAGATTAAATTTCCCTATAGACATCATTATATATTTTCATAAAGTTTTTTGAAATACTCAGAAAACATTTCGCTTTAGTAACAAAATCCAACACAATAATAACAAAGACGGTTAAAAAACAAAATGGCGTTAAAACAGAAATCATATTTGATAATAGAATTAATTCACTGACACGACAAAGGAGTCCAACTGTCTCACGTTAACACAGACAATGCAACGTTTTGCCGCTAAAATAGATTGGCATTCAAAATTAGAACAATTTATTGAATAAAACATTGTAACGGCAATCTATTTCCGCACCAAACATTTTGAATTTCGAAATTCAACCCTAAATTGATCATGACAGGGTACAAATAGACGTGAAAATTTAAAAAACCCCGCTGAGTAAAAGAGTGCAACGCAAAAAATCACTTATTGTTTACCAAGTGGTGTTTGGTGGTCGCATTGTGTGGTACTTTTTGATTTATTGTATCAAATGATGTGAAACTATATCAAAGATGGAGTAAATCAAAAGGTTCTGAAGGGTGCGTCTAAAGAATCAGAAAACGCTATTAAGAGCTCCACAATCAAAATAAGAGATAATAGCATAAAATTTGGGACCAAACCAGAATTACCTCTATTACGCGGAAGTTAGGTAGAATTAGTTACTTTACGGTATTACCTTCCATCAATTACCCCTTAATTTTGAATCGCCTCACTGGAATGATCACTTCATATACTAACATTCTTCTTCTTCTTTTAGGTTAATGGCGACGAGCATAAAAATATTCTAACATTGTTTAGTTATTGAAGACTACTGACAGACTATTACCTGCTCCACACATTAGAGTCATATTACAAGATAATTGACAGACTCCTTGCGCAACGGGCTATTAGCCGGCTGTGAACTGAAATGCCGTGGGTTCGATCTCGCACCGAGACAAATACTTGTGTGACAGATAAATATTTGTTTCTGGTCTGTGTGTTGTGGGACCGTAGTCCCTTGTAGTTTTTGAATACAGATTTGACCTAGTGTGGAGTCAGAACTATGTGTGTGACTGTTGGGTGTATTTATTTATTAATAACCTATTGTTTTCGCAACGCTCCGTGTGTCTTGCCCAATGTGTGGAACAGGCTTTTGAGTTATGCTACAGACGTACCGCGACTCGTTTCTACAGCGACATGCATGTTTTATAATGACTGTGCAAAATTCCCAACACAGAAAGAATTCTAAATTTAAATTTTAACGATATCAAAATAATTTAACATCGAAAGCAGACTACAAAAAAAATTATACTGTTGCAGTTGGTCAAGATCTACGGTAGCAAATTAAAAAGGTCCACTCCATCACAAGTGTTATATTAACAGACGTCAAGTGGTTTTACACGTTCGATTTTTAAATAAATATTTAGAATACACTTTTTATATCAGAGGCCAACAAGCAAATTACCTGATGGTAAGTAACCTTCATCACCCATTCAATACCAGAAGAGTCATGGAAAAGCATAGAGATAAGAAAAGAGGTTTAATCCTAGAATATCACTAGCCTTATATGATGCAACACTAAATGAATTTCTGCAAGACAATGATACTAGCCGAATCGAACCGGCCTTATACTAAAGATTAAATTGTCTACAGGGTAGCTCTATTACGTCCTATGTTTTATTAATAACATCACACGTGTCATAGTAAACGATGATCTAAACAAGGCAATGCCAGATGGCACTGCAGCATTCTGGAAATTAGATGAAGTTGTGCAATATTACAACAAAGATTCATCAGTTTTAAAGACTACATTCGATCATAGAACCAAACTCATTACACTAGATGAAAACTACATAGATATTTATTTATTTATTTTAATGGGTTCACAAACAGTTGTTACACTAATTTGCAATACAAAATACATTTACTACATAACTAAACTAAGTGCACAACATAAAAAAGTGAACACTTCATACAAATAAAGAGAACAAGCTACCTAAAAGTACAAAAGAAATACCACAATATTACCATTCATATACGATATAGATAAAGTATATGCATAGCATACAATTTCATGATAATGTTAAGCATTTCCGAGACGTTTTAATTGCTTTTTAAATTCAAATAGACTTGTGCCAAACAGATCTATCTTATTGGAGTTTTGATTATAGATACTACATAATCTTGAGATAGGCGAATTTGACCCAAATACAGTTTTCCGAAATGGTGGACTTAGGAGTTTCATAGGACACTTAGGAAATCGGTGTGGAACTTTGAATTTTTATATATTAATTTTAATATATTATTGTAAATTGATAGTCTGTTATTTTGTAAATCATAATCTCTAGGACTGCTGATCTGGCCGTCTACTCTGGAACACAATTCCGATCGATCGGTATTGGATTTGTGAGATTTCGTATTCTGAGTGTAATTCTAGCGCCATATTATTTCATTGTTGTATAACCATTCATATGATAATCTTAATTCCAATTACTGCATATTAATGGCCACACAATATGTAAATAATATGGCGCTCAAGAGCACGAAATATCTCCAATCCAATACCGATCGATCAGCTAGTCTACTCTGTAACACAATTCCGATCGATCGGTATTGGATTTGTGAGATTTCGTATTCTGAGTGCGACCCTACTGCTTATATATATATATATATATATATATATATATATATATATATATATATATATATTTTATTCTAGCGCGGCAAAGTGACCACACTGCACCTGATGGTAAGCGCAGTGCCGTCCAGATAGAGTATCAAGTAGCGAGAGACAATCTATCCCCCGCTACTCAACACAATCATGCCGGCCTGCTGTTTAGCTTCTTCACACTACGCCTAAAGGACCCAGGAGCATAGGAAGGAGGGAACACGGTAGCTGGCAAACTGTTCCACAGCTTGATGGTGCGGCAAAAATACGAGTTTGCGAACCTCTTGGTTCGGGCCGGGGTAGTAGACACCACGATATTATTTTAATATTGCATAACAATTCATATGATAATCTTAATTCCAATTACTGCATATTAATGGTTGCACAATATGGAAATAATATGCCGATAAAGAGTACGAAATCTCTCAAATCCAATACCGATCGATCGGAATTGTGTTCAAGAGTATACTGGCTGATCTTAATTTCTTTTTCCATAATAGAAAGTATTACTTCCATGTGGTTTGGATTTTTTTCATCATAATGAAATAGAGTTTTAGTAAGGTATTTTATGTGGGCAGAGTCGTAAGCTATTTGGTAATACGGCTTCACGGACAAATAACAAATCCAAAATTCCCTTACATTGGGTAAATTTAGTTCGAAACTCATTTGCAGTGTTAGGATCTGTCACATCGTAATTAAGTCATCAGGTAGACTCGTTAGTCTTTTCATAGTCACGGCACCCCATAGGTGGTTTTTTACCACCCACACTTTTTACCACTTGAACAAGTTGCAAGTCAGTGTCGGCGCGCCAAAAGGAGCTTCCTTCCCACAGTTTTTTTTACGATTTGGAGATCTTTGGTGAAATGTTATTATAAGTTTATTTCCTCTTCAATCATTCTTGATATTAATAAAGAAAGAAAAAATTATATTCTCATAAATGAGCACAACATATTATGCTGACAAACTTAATGTACTGCCAAGAATATTAGGTGAGTATACAAAATACTTGCACCGAGCATGTCGCGTCGTAGCTGTGATAGGTGAGGCATAGTCGGTTCTAGGTATATTTTAACTATTTCCCCTATTATTAATTCCGCTATGGCTGGAATAAATTTTGGTTTGGTTGGGCTATCCTGACCTAATACGAAATTAAAGCCTTTTTCTGAATATAAGGATATTGGCCAAATTAGAGCGATAGTCTTAAACCAGTAATTCACATCATAATGTATTTCCTTAGTTTATGGATTTACTGTAATAGTTTGAAGCTCACGAATCACTAATAATTGGAAAATTGTACTGAACCAAATGGCCGTAAGAACTAACCACGCTTGCCTATCTAGTATGTACATTTGGGTGGCCACTTTTTAATTTATTTACGCGAATATTTCCCTCTCTTTTTGTTATAATGATAAAAAGAGACCCATAATAGTCTCACGACAGATATTTCACCTCGGGTCATAACTTAATTTATTTAATATCGCAAGGGATGAGTTGAGGCTTTTAATTTCTTCATATTGAGTGTGACGAAAGGGTAGTGGCCGTTTTGGCGCCTAGTAATCCGCCATTTTGTCGCTCCGAGCTTCCATTTTGGCATTTCATAACCTATTATTGTGATTTAGGTTAATAAAAATGCGTTTTTGTACTGCTTCTTATAGGTGGTCGAGTTTTTATGACTTTTTAATAAAAATGTGTTAGATTTTAATGAAATTGTTTTGATGTTCATTCGTTGACAGCACACATGGATGGATTTGAAGAGGAACTATGAAGTGGAGCTATAGCAGTTGTCTCTAGTAATTGTTTTTTACTGGACTCCATACGTTTTCATACGCCATAATTGCGGCTTAATTTGGCATAAGCGGATAACTATGGATCGTATCAGAGAATCACAAAATCTTCTAATATAAAACTAATACCGGAACTCGCTGGATACTGGCTGTTTCTAACAGGTCGGTCTGGAAATCTTTAGGGAATGCCTATGTTCAGCAGTGAACGTCCAAAGGCTGAAGAAGAAGAAGATTAACAGCAGCAGTAGACTATATATATCCAACTTACCAATCATCATATCAGTCAACTCATATCACTGTGGACTTCCAAAGGCTGATGAAGAAGCATTAATTAGCATTATGCTTAATTTTTTAGTCACATAGGTAACTTTTTCGAACAACTGTTTTATAATACATACATATGTGTCCCTTAAAGGGCACGCCTATTACCATATCGGGCTCAATTCCAGACTGAGTATTTCTATATAGAAAAACCTAATATCACCTTACCCGACCCCGGATCGAACCCGAGACCTCAGCACAGCAGTCGTGACGCATACGCAATTACAAATGCGCCACCGAGGCGTGAATGGCTTCTAAATAAAATGTTTTTGAACGGATTATAATTATTAATTGAATTTAATATTAAAAGTATCATGTCTATGTACGGTATTACCTATTTGGTTCTATACTATGTTTTGCTGGTGGTAGGTCATATCCGCCCGGATAGCGACCACCGTACACAGGGTGTAAAACCCGCCATAGTGGCACACGTAAGTATGTCGCGTACCGGGATCAGCCAGTGTACATCCGGTTTTTCTCGGGGGTCTAGAGTTGGAGTACAATATTTGGCCATTTTGCGGCCTTCTGAGTACTCTGACAATAGACCCTCGACCGTTTCTTCACCTTCTTGCCCATGGCGTAGTGTGAAGAAGCAGGCCGGCATATTTGTGTTGAGTAGCAGGGGATATATCGTCTCGCACTACTCGATATTCTAATTGGACCGCACTGCGCTTACCATCAGGTGCAGTGCGGTAACTTTGCCGTGCCAGGATAAAAAAAAAAAAGGCTGATGAAGAAGCATTATGCTTAATTTTTTAGTCACATAGGTAACTTTTTCGAACAACTGTTTTATAATACATACATATGTGTCCCTTAAAGGGCAAGCCTATCACCATATCGGGCTCAATTCCAGACTGAGTATTTCTATATAGAAAAACCTAATATCACCTTACCCGACCCCGGATCGAACCCGAGACCTCAGTACAGCAGTCGTGACGCATAGGCAATTACAAATGCGCCACCGAGGCGTGAATGTCTTCTAAATTAAATGTTTTTGAACGGATTATAAAATATTAATTGAATATAAAATAAAAAGTATCATGTCTATGTACGGTATTTCCTAAGTTAGTTCTATACTATATCGATGTCTGACTTGCACGAAGCCACATTGGATCCTTAGTTAAGTAATAAACCACTTAAAGGATGTGTTTTATTTAAATTTCGTAGAATTTCCTGATATCATTACGAGCATGAGAAACTGATGCCGGGAGTCAGTTTGTGCTCAGGTGCTTCGAGATGGTCAAGCTTGGGGCACACTTAGAGTGAAAAAACGAATCTCACCAGCCTTATTAATATAACTTTTTAATATTAAATAATAATATAATAATACAAGCCCTGTATTAAACACTATCCCACTGCTGGGCACGGGCCTCTTCTACTAACGAGGGGTATTTAAATATGATATGTGTCAAAAAGGAATAAATTGTATAGAAAACTTTGGATACTGTTTGTATGCAGATACTAAATTTCTCAGTTTTACTCTTCAAAGATTCCTTCTTACACTTTCTACATAAGTGGTAGCATTCATAGGCTGACAAGATCACGCTGGTGCAGGTGGTAGGATATTCATATATTTTTTTTACTATAAATTGGCTTGCGTTTGACCACTATCTCGCCTGATGGTAAGTGATGATGTGGTCTCCGGTGGAGCACCACCATATTCATATCCACCCGGATAGCGAGCACCGGACACGTCAGTGTACATCTAGTTTTGTCGGGGGTTTATATGTTTGACCGTGTAGCGTCCTTCTGAGTACTCTGACACTAGACCCTCGACCGCTTCTTCACCTCCTTTGGAGTAGTGGGAAGAAGCTACACAGCAGGCCAGCATGATTGTGTTGGGTAGCGAGGGATAGATTGTTTATCGCTACTTAATACTCTAACTGGACGACACTTAACATCAGGTGCCAACATAAGAAATATATACACATATATTCCCAGCCAAATAATTTGGTTTTCTATTCTAGACTTGTTCGTTATATTGCACCTATGAGTTATTTTTCAAATTATCTAACTATAAGTGTACCAACAACCTAAACGACCGGATAATGACGCGGAACTCTTCCTCAAAGTGAGCAGTTTTTATATTATGTTAATGATTTTTAACATTGAAAAAGTACGGAAAAAAAAGATTCTCACAGTATGAGAAACTTGGGAGGAAGTTGTATGATAATCTGGTTATGGTTGCTTTATATTCATTTATCTGTTGTTTTGTTGATATTAATCGAAAAGTAGTAAAGTATGAAAGTTACCAAACACTTTCATTTCGATCCTTAGTCATTTCCTTTATAAATTTTTTTCTTTTTGCGTATTTATTTTTGTCTTGTTATTATAGCATAAGCGTATAAAGTACAAAGTATTTCTATCATTCTGGTACACTCTTAGAGTGTTAAATACGTTAAGGGTACACTGAACATAATTATTATATCTATTACGTTATAAAAATGTATTGTTATTAGTAATATTGCTTTAGAATGTTTTGTCTTGTGGCTCATGCTGTGATTGCTTGTAATCAGAGTTGCAATTTCAAAAGATACTATTATTGTATTTATCAGTAGATTTTAAGTATTATTGTAAACTCCGTAAGCAATCCTAAAACAATAAAATAAAATAAAATAAAAATAAACACAACGTTAATAATTCTATGACCTTCAGCTGCTTTACAAAACAATCGAATGATATTCTGAATTTAGAATCCATACTAATACTATAAATGCGAAAGTAACTCTGTTTGTTACCTCTTCACGACTAAACGGCTGAACGGATTGTAATGAAATTTGGTAAGGGAATAGATTATATCCTGGAGAAGGACATAGGCTACCTTTTTTCTCAAAAAACAACCTTGAAAGGGGTCAAATAGGAGTCAAAATTTGTATGGGAAAACCATAAGATCTGTAAATTCATATTTAGGCTTTTGGTAGGAAATAAAGAAATACGGTTTTCAACGTTTTTGAAAAATTATCCCTAAAAGGGGCAACGTGAGATCAAACTTATGGGGTATTCTTTAGATGCAATCTCAAGATTCAGGCACAACACCTGAGAGGCTGGACAATCGCTACAGGTGCCTCAGTGCAGAAGACAACTCCTTGGATTGTATACTTCTGCTCCCGAATATAACCACCACGCAGGCGGAGCCGCGAGCAACAGCTAGTATTAAATAAATAACAGCCAACAGTCACACACATAGCCCCGATCCCACACTAAGATACGAGTCTTGTGTGGGGATCAGGGAGTACGAGAGACTTTCGGTCTCACTACACCCAGACCCTGGATAACTATAGATATCTGTCTGTCACAAACATTTGTCCCGGTGTGGGAATCGAACCCATGGCCTTTCGTTTCACAGCCGGCTACTCGCTGAGCCACAGAGGGTGTCATATAGGCTGTTGTATATTATAGTGTAAAATTTTTCACACCACGCGTCTCTTAATTTTAATTAAAATGACCAGTACATTTAAATGACTATTGCCTACTGGCATGGCATAATAGTAAACAAACAATTTCACAAATATATTTTTATACTGGCACGGCAAAGTGACCACACTGCGTCTGATCGTAAGCGCAGTGTCATCCAATTAGTTAGAGTATCAAGTAGCGAAAGACAGTCTATTCTTCGCTACTCAACACAATCATGCCTGCTATGTAGCTCCTTCATACTACGCCTAAAGGACCCAGGATCATAGGAAACAGGACACGGCTGCTGGCAACTGTTCCTCAGCTTGATGGTGCGGCAAAGATACAAATTTGTGAACAATATGTCAACGTAAAAAAATCTTGTCTGCAAATATACTTACTTCTGAAACCATTTTTATTACTGGCATATGAACTGAAAAACGACAAAGGTAAATCAGGGTCTAATAAACTATATTGTGTTGGAGATTTACACACACACACACATACACTCACGCCTGTAATCCCCGAAGGGGTAGGCAGAGGTGTAACTAGTACACCCACTTTTCGCCGAATTTCGGTCCCATAATGTGATAGGGGGCGAGCCTATCGCCATACTGGGCACATTTTCCAGACTCCGGGCTAATACTGAGGCATTTCTAGATAGAAAAACCCAATATCACTTTACCCGACCCGGGGATCGAACTCGAGACCTCAGCACAGCAGCCGTAACGCATGCGCAATTACAACTGCGCCACCGAAGCAGTCATTAAATCAAATCAAATCAAATCATTTATTTTGTAAATTAGGCCACTAGGGGCACTTTTTACATGTCAGGTTTAAGTTTATCTACCGGTGCTTCGGAAATGCCCACTGGTCTGAGAAGAAGCACCAAGAAACTCAGCCGTAGGTCTTTTGTATTTTCATCATAACATATAATATTCATTTAAAATTAATAACAATACTAGAAGTATTACACTTAAGTTCCATACATAATTATAGAACAAAAAAACTGTTTAAGATTGATATACGTGTAAATACAAGGCATAGACTAAGTAAGTGACGCTATACAAGTTAATTAATTAGCTTAAACTAACAATCAATGAGCAATCCGGGCAGACCAGTCCACGCGAGCAGCACCCGTTCACGAGTATGACGCATGTGCCAGCCATCGGCCTCCTCAACCATGATACAGGGAAGTGACCGACCCGGCACATAACGCCGCCGCAAGCATAGACATTTAAGCGAGCATGACATACCCTAATCGCATCAAAGAATGAGAGAAAATAAATGAATATGCGACACAAAAGCTTTATAAAAAGCCAAGACTATTAAACTCAGCCATCCTGTAAAAGCCATGTACATCAATCCGTCAAAAACAAAACATTCTATAAAATAAGCAATATAAAATATAATACAATAAATCAATGTCAATTATTGAGTTGTGTATTTAGCTAAGCGACCACTGTTTTTTATCATTTAAATATTCCAATATATTGTAATAAGCCCTTTTTGATAGAAATATATTTCTATCAAAGATCTAGATTATATTAGGCATCATTATTGTTGGAGATTTAATTATGTTTTTTAACTAATTGATATATTGCTCAGTAAGTACTTGTGATTGTGCATCAGGAACCACGAAAGATACAATATTCAGAATCGAAACAAATATTGATAGATGACATCAATTCATCACACCTCCTTTCGTGACAGCCGGGTTTACTGCATCTGTAAAAAAAAGACTTGTTAAACAGTGTTGAGGAATAGTTTTTCCTGCGCAGTAGGCTAGTGGGTGACCAGTAATCAATGGACACGTATGGCTTCGGCCACACGGGCGCCAGACATTACACACCTCATTAGCGATGCCACCTTTTTGTTTCAACCACCATGTTATGGTAATGTGGTCAAAATAAAGGTAATTCGTGAATTAAAAATATATTTAATAGAATCCAAGGGCTTTATAAGTGATAATAACTAAGGAATATATGGTTCTGAAGAAAGTAGGTCGCGACTCAAGTAAGATCAGAAACCGATTTTAAGTAGCGTCTTTTGGAATTAAATATTGCTTTCGATTAGCAGGGTGTACACGGGTAGATGGAAAGATATAGAAAGTTTTTTTTTAAATCTAAAACAACATATGAAGATCTTTGTTGATTATTTTATTAAACACATTTGTAATTTTCTCATTTCAATAACTCACCTTGTGATGAAGAAATTTACAAACATGTGCTAGATTTTTGCAATATTCGTCAACAGAATGTAGAGACTCCGAAACATCAGACTTTTCTACAGGATGGTTTGGTCCTGCAAACAGTTAGCAGTTTCTTATTTCTTAGGGTTTATAAACTTAAGCCATCTTCTTCTTGACTTGGCAGTCAATGTTCGCATTGAACCGGCCACAATGTTTTGAAAAGTTATCTATCTATACTTTAATAAAGTTGAAGAGTGGTACATTTTTTGTACACTTTGTGTGGTACATTAAATATTTTTCCAAAAATTTTATTTTAACGTATTATATTATCGCTATAGACCCCAAAACAATTGTTTTTTGGAATTATTGTCTGTCTGTCTGACAAGGCATCACGTCCAAAGTACTGTATTACAACAAAAGAATGTATATCATAGAGAGTATTTCGAGGTAACATTTGGTCTTTATTTCATTTAAATCGGTGCATTCAATCAAAAGTTATACCTGTTTGAACAAATATCTGTATTATGCAAAAAGTAGTTGTGAGAAATGAAATGAATTTATAAATAGTTGAAGCCAACTTCCACGCGGGCGGAGCCGCAGGCAACAGCTAGTTAAAAATATATAAAATAAAACACCTTACAGTAATGATTATTATTAGTTATTAAATATTAACATTATACAAACGCGTGAACGGATACTATCCTTACCTGTATCCAACTCTGTTCCTACTTGGCTGTCTTGGATACAATTCTCTTCAGGTTCGGCGTCAAATGCAAAAAATCTTGATTGTTTATAAAACCATCCACAATCAAATAGATGTACCAGACCTACATAATCAGCTTTTTCGCATTTTTGTGCCTGATAATTACTGCAGAACTCGTAACCATTCGTTATTCTCAGTACCGCACGGTAGAACTGTTGCTAGAGCAATGTCTCCGCTGCCTCGCACCCTCAAGATGCTCAACAGTTTCCTGGACTCAAAACCAGAGTGTGACATATTTGCGAGTGACAGACGTATATTTTTGCTAGAATGCCTGAGGTTTTGTGAGTACGATGTATGAATGTTACGTTTAATTATTAAATACTGTGTATTTTAATGTTATCAATCAATACAATCAAATTAATTAAACTTCAATAAATATAATGTAATATCTGTGAATAGTGTAAGTGGTGTTTGTACCGTTCTATTCAATAAATTAATTTTGACGACACCTTTGTATATGTAAAAATATAACATCAAACTAAAACTGCGTTATACATATGCCATGAATTTAACTAAATCGTTTATTAAAAAAATTACCCGTCCGATACCATTTTAATTTGATCTCTTCTTCACTGCTTCAGAGAAATGTAGCCTCTGGGAAAAAGCATAATGTCATCGCTTGACCCACATCTGCCTTAAAGTTCACACGAAAAAACTGAAAAAATACCTGCGCAATCACGTGTAATTATAATCAGCTGAGATTTTAAACATTAAAAAACCTAAACATCTGTTGACTTTCCGCCATCTTGGGAGAAAAATAAGCGAAAGGCGGGAAAAATAACAGTTGGTACGAGTCGACCGCAATAGCGTCTGTTTTGCGGCTTCGATACATTTGGCGCATGCGTACTAACAGGTGGCACACGATTGGATGACAGTAGTTTGGTAAAATACTATACTTTATTTCATATTGGGCTTCGTAACTTGACAGCGTCCCATATGATTTACACTTAGAGTAGGCAACCAAACTCTAAGGATTTACAGTATAAATTAACAGTTTCATTGCCAGGTGTTAGAAGAATAAGTAAAAAAATATTTTTAAGTTAAACGGTTTAATTGAAAAAAGATATGTTTTGCGTAGTGTACAGTATGCTACGAGTCAAGACCTTTCATTTGATACCCATATTTAGGGGGTTGTGAAAAAATATGTAATCCGCCATTATGTGACGGCAGCCATCTTGGATTTACAATGTTGCTGAATTTATTAAATTGTATTGTATTTTATTTGTGTCAGAACTAAAGGTGAGTCAAAGTACCAGATCAATCTGTCAACAGGAAGAAGGTATTTTTTTTAAATAATTTAATACAAACAAATAAACAAAAAACAACCAGGACAAGCTAAATAAAACCGTTTAAAAATAATAGATTTTACAAATAGTAGAATTTCGACAATCTTTGTTTGACTATAGTCTAAGCTCTATCATCAGTAGAAAAACTCGTACTGTTATACGCATTACAGAGATGGTATTATTATTATTTAGTTCAGAGAATAGCAGGACAGCAGAGCAATAAGTATCTGGGTGGATGACGCCATATTAACGCCATGAAGAAAAGTAGTGATAAGTGAGTGACCTTTGAAATATGTATATACGTATCTTAGAGTGTTATAATTTATTGTTTCTAATTGTAACAGTTTTTAATTGTTACTTATCGCTTGCTTTAACAGTGAAGGAAAACATCGTGAGGAAACCTGCATACCTGAGAATTTTCATAAGAATTTCGAAGGTATGTGAAATCTACCAACCCGCATTAGGCCAGCGTGGTGGACTAAAGCCTAACCCCTCTCATTAGTAGAGGACGCCCGTGCCCAGCATTGGGACAACATACAGTGCTAGTATTATTATTATAGTTTACATTTCGTCTAATATCTAGTTTTACATTTTTTTTTATTATTTGTCTCATTGGTGTGTAGCATGTTGTATCCATCTATTATGGGAGACACAATGAAAATTTACTTGTATTTAAATGTAAAATTTTACAAGCTAATATAATTAGTCTCTGTTCATGGTCCTAAATAAATAAATCTATATCAACAGCTTCACTGCTTGTGGATAAAATGCGTGCCATTGTCAATCCAAGCTTACTGGAGTCACCGTGTGTCAGGGGGTGTGTCATCGGTGTGAAGCTTAACTCCAAGCTGTAATTTCACGACGGTTTTTAGTGCGACATTGGTATTAACCAGGTAGAACCGGGCGATTACTATATATCTAAATTAATTCAATACATAAATCTAAATAAAATAGTTCATGCAGGTAATAAGCGAATACACAGACAATTTGCACGACTGTCTAAAATATCCTCCGTGGCGCAGGTGGCGAGTCGACGGCTGTAAAACGAGAGGCCGTGGGTTCGATTCCCACACCAGGACAAATGTTTGTGTGACAGATATTTGTGTCCAGGGTCTGGGTGTTGTGAGACCAAAAGTCTCTTGTAGTCCCTGATACCCACAACACAAGACTCGTATCTTAGTGTGGGGTCGGGGCTAAGTGTGTGATTGTTGGGTGTTATTTATTATTAAATATAATCCATACATACGTACTCATGCCTATGATCACCGAAGGGGTAGGCAAAGGTGTAACCACTACAGCCACATTTCGCCGAGCTTATTACCGGCCTATAATGTGATAGGGAACGAGTCTATCGCCATACCGTGCACAGTTCTAGACTCCGAGATGATACTGAGTATGTCGTGGTAGAAACCGAATATTACTTTAACTCAACCCGGGGATTGAACCCGAGACATCAGCACAGCAGTCGTACCGCGTACGCAATTACAACTGCGCCAACGAGTCTACACTAAAACATAAATCACACAGACAAAAAAGAAATGAAATAAAAAAATAGAATCAAATGGGATATATTGGTGAAATCGGGTGCAAGGTTCATTCAAGTCGATCTTTGAATACACGTAGAAAGCCATTACTGTAACCCCCATATGATCCTTAACGCGGTGTAAATAATCGAGGGATAAGTTTCAAAAGGGCGTGTCTAATTGGGACTTCCCATAATTTCCTAACAAGGTTTCACAGAGCCGGAAGTTGGTAGAATTTGTAAGATATCACGTTTCCGGTAAGTCTATGTACCACCACAATATGACGTCGCTGTAATGATGTTGATATTTGCAAAATATTTATTTTATTATACAGTAATGGTTCCGTATTTAACTCTGGCCATTAGCCATTGCTTCCGAAATTGAGAAGCACAATTACAATATATTACTTATACACGATAGAAGTAAAATCTCTTCGAAAAGATTATTAAACGGTGCTCAGTTTTTTTTTGGTAATAAACAATTTAAAGATATTATATGAAACTCTTTACGAAATAAAATACAGTTTATTGTTGGGGAAATAGCGAATTTACAAGCAGGTGCATGATTGCCTTATTCTATACACAATGTACTGTAGAATAAAGAAACTAAATACGTATTGTCGCAATTATAACCCCTTCATTATACCTAGCCTGTCCTAAAACTGGGCACGGGCCTCCTCTACTAATGAGAGGGGTTAAGCCTCAATGCACGCTGGTCAATTGCGGGTTGGTAGACTAAACTAAATAATTATAAAGAATACACACGTAACTTTATAAAAGTCAGAGGTGTCCATTTAGACTGGTGTCGAACCTAGGACTATCGCCTTGCCAGTCCGTACCAAGTAGGTATAGCTGCTTTTTTGTAATAGCACACTCCAATATTTAACTATCTTCTATAAAACTATCTTATCCTATGACTCTGGGTCCTTTAGGCGTAGTATGACGAAGCTACCCAGCAGTTGTCTCTCGCTACTTGATACTCTATCTGGACGACATTGCGCATACCATCAGGTGCAATGTGGTCACTTTGCGTGCCAGAACATAAGAAAGTATTTTGCATTCATCGATATTATACTTGATAATAAGATGCGCGACTGAAGACCGCAACATGCCCGTTTTCAATATCTGTAATTTATTTACTAGTATCAAAACTACGAGACACAGTAGTTATTAACAATATTTTACATCTCACCGGAGTGAAGACCGGACGTTCGCCGGACACTGCACGCGCCAGTGAACCAGACACGTTCCGGGAAGACCTTGCAAAAACATTGCTCATAATACAATATAATAACAATGTGTCTTCAAATGACATTCAGTGTGGGACTTGGATGTAATAAAAGATGGGGAAAGTATTTTTTTAAAATGTTACAAATATATTTTATACAAGAAATTGTCAGCCTCAAATTACATCTGAATTTAATCAAGCCTAACTACTTTTAAAGAGCCATTATTGAGTGCTATCCTACTCATACAAAAAGCTGTTAAAACGGAGGTTTCGAGTGCCCGAGTTGCAGTTTTTTTTTTATATTTTAGCTTGGTAAGGAACTCTGAAAATACAGCTGGACCTATTATAGGAGAACACTGCTTTTATGGCACACACGTGAATAGAATAAGTTAAAAAACAATTTTAATAAAACCCGGTACAATAAATTGTTAAGATTTTCAGCAAAATTTGACTCTTATAGAAACTCTGTTAAGAGTTAAAAAAATTAAATGTTTCCCTAATGAACCCATATTCTACATCTATTTTTATACAGCGACAGGGTTAGCAGATTTCATATTTTGGAACTTGACGTAATTATTTTTAAATTTACGCGAATATTTTTTTTTTGTGCCTGGATAGGCAGACGAGCAGACGAGCCACCTGATAGTAAGTCGTCACAGCCGCCCATAGACTTCTGCAATGCCAAAGCATAGCAGAGCCGCTGCCTACCGAAGGCGTATTTATTACAATGTAAGTACCTATTATAGGTACATACATTGTAATAAATACGCTCTTCCTGCGTAGATCGGACTACAAAAAATAAAAAATGTAATATCAACTATATGGAGGGTAGAAACATTGCACTATACTTTCGTGACGACACACAACTCAGTCTCCTCCGTGACCATGAAGGCTGTAAAGTCTTCGAAACGTCGGGTTAAAAAGGTAAAATAAACCGCAATGTAATCCGTAAAATTCCTTTTACTTCAATGTAATTTTTACAATTTTTCGTTGTACAAATTATAAAAATTACGTCAATTTCCAAAATATGATGCTTTTTGACCCTATTGCAGCAAGTGTGAAGTCATTCTATGTTTCGCTTAGTCCTTCTTCCAGTCATAGTGGCAGAAAGCCTGTTTCATTCGCCAGCTCAATTACTCGTACATAAATAAAAAGCAGTGCGCCAATCTTCATCTCTAAGCTGCTAGTTAAAACGTGGCGACATGCGGTTCTTGCCAAATTACCCATATTTGTGTCGTAAGATATAATTTTCGGCTTTCGGTTCCGCTCAAATGCGCCTCCTAATTCAATTATACTAATGCTGCAAAAAATCGGACAAATGGACCTTGGCTATTTTGGAGAATTATCCCGATATTTAATAATTTACAGGCCGGCATGATTATGTCGAGTAGCGAGGAATAGTTAATCGGTACTTGATCACTTGGCACTGCGATGTGACCCCACACTGCACCTGATAATAAGTGTAATGCCGTCGACTTAGAATATCAAGTAGCGAGAAACGATCTAGAAACTATGCGTTTTTTTATAGTATAGTCCGACAAACGAGCCAGTGGGTCACCTGATGTTAAGTGATCTCCACCGCCCATGAACATCCACAATACCGAAGGTATCATGTATGCGTTGTCGGCCTTAAAGGACAGGAATAGGGATTAGGGAAGGGAAGGGGGAATCTGGGCCTCCGGTTATCTCACTTACCATACGAAACGCGACAGTAAACTGTCACTTTACGTTGGTTTTCTGTGAGACAGTGGTACTACCCCGGTCGAGCCGGCCCATTCATGCTGTAGACAAATATGTCTACAGCGTGGCTCTAAAACTTCCACGTCGCTACTCAAAACAATCATACCGGCCTGCTGTGTAGCTTCTTCACACTACGCTATGGGGCAAGGTGGTGACTTTTGCACTCTTATAATTGAAACTGAAAGTGACTCTTTTTAAATCATAACAGCTTATGAAGACACCACCAAAATACGTCAGCAACCATTTCATTAGTCGCAATTTTAATGCCGGCCACACTGATGGTTCTCTCGTTAACAAGGCTTCAAAACCGCTGATGACAATTTGATGACGAGGTATTGCAAAAACCAGGGCACTAATAGAATTAAATTTCACACAAATTAGGGATAATGTGGTATCAAATAATATACTGTATTAAGGACTTCCTGGTTCTATTGTGGTTGCATTTTAAATTTAATATCTTGAAATTTATAGAAATTATTTACCACAGAAAATATATTAAATTGCCTCCATAGCGCAGTTTTAATTGCGTAAGTGGTACGACTACACTGCTGTGGTCTCGGGTTCGATCCCTGGATCGGTGTTTCTGTTACGAACTACTCGGTATCAGCCCAGAGTTTGGAATTGGGCCCGGTTTGACGATAGGCTCGTCCCGTATCACATCATGAGATGGTAATAAGCTTGGCCAATTTTGGGTGTACTGGTAATTCCACTGCCTACCCCTTCGGAGATTACACGTATGTGTATGTGTTGATAACAAAAAAATAATATATTACTATCGTTAGTTATTAAATATGCAAAAATTATTAAAACTAACGTATAAACGAACATCTAATCCAATCACGTGCTAAAATAATGGTATAAATTTTTTGCGACATAATTAAATAAATAAATAACACCCAACAGTCACACACATAGCCTCGACCCCACACTAAGATACGAGTCTTGTGTTGTGGGTATCAGGGACAACGAGAGACGCACGGTCTCACAACACCCAGACCCCGGACACAAATATCTGTCTTTCACACAAACATTTGTCCCGGTGTGGGAATCGAACCCACGGCCTCTCGTTTCACAGCCGGCTACTCGCCAACTGCGCCACGGAGGCTGTCAATTCAAATACGCACATAATTTCGTCCAGTGTAATCTAAGCCAAAATACCCGATGAAACGGTCATCCAACTGGACCGTGCCATAACGACATTCCTAATCAAGTCCGAAAAAATTCAACCCTTAGCGCACAAAGGGTCCGCGAGGCCCATCGATTTAGTTTTTACCACACGCGCGATTCCAAATAAAATCATAAATTTTAACATGACCGACGACGGTGGCAAAAAATCACACCTATGTCATATCCAGACGCCGCGGGCGTGGTGAACTCGATTTATGGCTACATTTTGTATGGGTATTTTCGAGAGCATTTTACAGAGTTGTAAAATTGAAATTGATGCACTGTGCATACAGTTTACGTGCTTACCACATTTGGTGAAATGCTGCATCGGGCTACACTGTACTCGCGGATATATAAAACATATAAGTGCGTAAGTCAAACGCGAATTGGCGGATCACAAATTTGAAGAATAACTAAATGTAAGTAGCTAGTAATAGTATTTAAGTAGGGTTAGTGTTTATTCCAATTGGTTTCATTGTAATAATTATGACACTTACTCTTTTATTTATTCAGTTGTTCCTAAACACCAATTATAATTGCGAAAAAAGTTTATATAAAAGTCTATAATTTACTGTTATTTTTTTGCACTGGCTTTTCCTGACACGGAAAACTGACTGCAACATACCTAATGGTAAGAGCAGTGCCATCCAGTTAGAGTGTCAAGTGACGAGAGGCTATCTCGCTCCTCGAAACAAACGCCGGTCTGCTGAGTAGCTACACGCCTTAAGAACTCAGGATTAGAAGGAGGGACCACGTGGGCCGGCAAACTGTTCCAAAACTTAATGAAGATACGAATTTGTGAACCTCTTGGTTCGAGCCGGGGTAAAAGACACCTCAAAGTTACTTTATACTAGTTAGTTGTAATAATTTACTGTCCTATTATTTTTACTATTGTTTTTATACTATTGTAATTTATTATATTTATATGGGTACAATGGCCATTTTGGGGCCTTCTTAGTACTCTGACACTAGACCCTCGACCCCTTCTTCACCTTCTTGCCCATGGCGTAGTGTGAAGAAACAGGCCGGCATGAGTGTGTTGAGTAGTGGGGGATAGATCGTCTCTCGCTACTCAGTACTCTATTTGGACCGCACTGCGCTTACCATCAGGTACAGTGCGGTCACTTTGCCGTGCCAGGATAAAAAAAAAACCTATTCTATAGGAGAAAATCCTTTTAATTCCGGGTAACAAATTACTATCGGTGTTGATCTTTTTAATATACTTTTGATATGAATTAACAAGTATAAAACTTGAAGCCACAATATGAACAAGTGATTCACATGTATTTATGTCGGGCGTTTGAATTTATTTATTGTACTACTCCTTGTATTGTATTGAGTTTGTAGCAATGACGAAAGAAATTATTAGGTTTTTTCGTCATTGGTTTTTAGCAGTTAACTAATTTCAAAACAATAAGATATAAAGCAAAGCCCATTAAAATACTACTGATATAAAGTGTAATCTGTCAAAAGATGATGTTTTGTATGAAATTAAAATTAAAGGATATATTGTGAGTGACCTTGTATTTTTCCTAAAAGTCCACATTTATATGCGATTAACACAGACAATTAGCCACCAAAGTAGCACATTTATCTACCACAATGCCAATCATTGTAAGTTTAAAATTGAAAGCGAAATCGGGGGTGGGTGATACCCGCCCATGCATGTACAGGGTTAGAAAAAATCGCATATTTTGATCCCGCGACCGCATAATGGACGGTTGCAGTTTAAAACCCATAATTAAAAGTTAATTACTACATCTATATGGGGTAATCGATGACCACGGATACGTATGATGTTCTATTTTGTGCTTTGTTACTGTCTATGTTGGAATTTAGAAGGTTTTTTTCGTAACATTCTGACGTATTTAATCTATCTATATCTATACTTATAATAAATCTGTAGAGAGGTCAATTCTGTACATGAAATATATTTCCAAAATAACTATCAGCGGGTGATTAGTGATCGATACTGACGCCAAAAATGCAATCAGTAAAATTTTTGTCTGTCTGTCTGTATGTTCGTTATAGAAACAAAAACCACTCGACGGATTTCAACAAAACTTGGTACAATTGTTCTTCATACTCCTGGGCAGGTTATAGTATACTTTTCATCACGCTACGATCAATAGGAGCAGAGCAGTGAAGGGAAATGTTGAGAAAACAGGAGAACTTACTCCATTTTTTAAGATTCCGTCGCGTGTGCAGCCTTAATAGTTAAAGCTACACATAAATCATGTATGACGGATATGTTCTCCTTAAAATTATATAAAAAATATTCCACGACAGCAAATGTCTATATTTCATGGTTGACTCACAATAACACGTGTAACTCCCGATAGCTTAGCAGTTCAGAGATTTCTGATTATATTTGTCTACTCTTACGTTTATAACTAAACTACTGGCAGTAGAGAGCTGAAATTTGGCCTGTGTGTTTGTTGGGAGGAATAGGCTACCACTAAGAGAGGATTATTGGAAATTCCCTCCCAACGGGGAGAAAAGGGGGATAAATTGTTTTTTTCCGGAAGTCATTATTCCACGCGGACGAAGAATTAACTAAACTTCTATTTCCCTACTACCTTATGTACACCCAACCGGACACTACCAGACAAAACCCGGCGGTGGCCTTCTTCGACACTTACGGAGTGATCCCGGGGTATTATAAGGAGTGCTAGAAGTTTAAGATAGGAGTTGTGCCTGTCTAGCCATCTAGACAGTCACAACACCTGAGATTCAGGACGATCGCTATAGGTGTCTCAGTGCAGAAGACAACTCCTTGCATTGATACTTCTGCTCCCGAAAATAACCTCCACGGGGGCGGAGCCGCGAGCAACAGCTAGTTAATAATATAATAATACTAGCCCTGTATTAAACATTGTCCCACTACTGGGCACGAGCCTCTTCTACTTATGAGAGGGGTTAGGCCTTATTCCACCACGCTGGACTAATGCGGGTTGACAGACTTCACATACCTCCGAAATTCTCAGGTATGCAGGTTTCCTCACGATGTTTACCTTCACCGTTAAAGCGACCGATAATTTACATTTAATAGAAACGTTAATTTAGAAAAGTCAAAGGTGTATGCCATTTGGGTTTCGAACATACGACAGTCCGTACCACAACCAACTAGGCTATCGCTGCTATTTAACTTTAACGTATTTAATTGCGTATTAAATATTTTAAAGATTATTTTGTCTAGTAGCTTTAGCAACGTAGAGTCTACTTAAGATGAAGTATGACGACGATGGTACGTGCATAGCATTATCAGTAACTTGTTCTCAAAATATGTCACCATCCACCAAACTACTATAGCCATTGTTTTCAGTAATGTATTAACTAAAGCTCGGGTTAACACGTTAGGTACAGTTTGTCTCGGTAGGGGGTTCGATCTTTATTTATTTACTCTTTATTGCACATTTCAATAATATAAATAAAGAGATATTTACACAATAAAAGTCCAAATGGCGGTCTTATCGCCCTAGGCAATTTCTTACAGACAACCATGGGATGGATATACGAAAAGGAGAAAGAGAGGGCAGTCTAAAGTATAAAGGATAAAACATCTTTGTACTGCAGAAAATATTTAAAAAAAAAAACATATTGGCTATATTTATTTATTGTGTAGGGCACAATCCTCCAGGGTACAGAACTAAATAATATTGTCTGTTTTTCTTCTCTTTTTACGTAAATCACAATTCGTTAATTTAATCAATAAAAAGATGGTGAAATTATTTAATCAGGAAAAAGATATTCAATCTTCCAATGTTTTTTTAGGTACTTGGCCACTTAACTATTTAGTCGTTAATCAGGAAGCAAACTAACAGAAACAGTGACCATTGTCTCCATTGAAATAGTCACATAAAAATAGATTTATTACCCTTTAACTATCGATAAACGCTTAACAAAATGGTCAAGGGCCATAATTTCTGCGACAATAGCTCTAAGGGGTGATGTGGAAGCCCTTTACCTTACACACCACTTAAAAATCAACCCAAATACTTAAGAAATAGAGTCGCTTTTTAAAATACAATGAAGATACCTTTGGCCAATGTGAAAACGTAACGTCATTTGAAAATAGCTCGTAATGTGGTAATTTTAAAGACCAAATTTTATAAAATGATCAGTTTTTTGGGATGTTTTAAATCTGGTTGAATTTGGGTAAGAAATTAACACTAGGGGTGTTAAATTATTGTAGTTGGTGACAATGCTTTGAGCCACCGAAACTAGAGTGGACATCTTCATGATGCTTATCTTTTGATTAGGAAGCTCACACTTTCTCTTTAAATAGTAAATGACACTTCAAATTACGACCTTAATAAGATTCGCAAAAAGTATTTTTCCAACAGCTCGAAGTGAATGTATGAATATACTTAATATGTCATAAATAATTGTTCAATTTATTATATAACTAGATGTTGCTCGCGGCTCCGCCCGTGTGGAGGTTATTTTTGGAAGGAAAGGTATACAATCCATGGAGGCATCTTAAGCTATTACACCTTTCTATATTTTGCTATCCCATAGGATGCGTGCATTTTTCCGGGATATAAAGTGGCATATGTCATTTTCTGATCCCTAAACCACCACTACTCATAAAATCATGTCGATCCCTTGCTCTGTGAAAATTTAACTATCCCACGGGAACTGCACATTTTTCCGGGATAAAAATTAGCCTATGTGCTATTCCAGACTATAATCTATCTCTGTGCCAAATTTCAACCAGATCCGTCCAGCCGTTGTAGCGTGTTTGAGTAACAAACATCCATCGATCCATCCATCTATACTTTCGCATTTATAGTATTAGTAGGATACTAGAGGACCCGGCAGACGTTGTCCTGCCCTGAAAATTGAAGAACCATATTTCAGCGCCACCTAAAAGGTCCAATTGTGTTTTCAACCCATCCAGGAACCCATTGAAAATATACACACCAAATTTCATCCAAATCGGTCCAGCCGTTTAGGAGGAGTTAGGTGACAAACACACGTACCTGCAGAAGAATTACCTATACATATTAAGATTATATTGGCCGGCATGATATGATAATGATGTTGTTGATGTTACGCAAAGAATAATACCAAATACTGACCAAATTGCTTAACCTTCTAGAAAGTGCAACAAAGAATAGCTTGCAATTAAAATTAATAAACATTTGTCTGGTGGTAGGATATTCATATCCGCCCGGATAGCGACCACCGTACACAGGGTGTAAAACCCTCCATAGTGGCATCCGCAAGTGTGTCGCGTTCCGGGATCAGCCAGTGTACATCCGGTTTTTATCAGGGGTCTAGAGTTAGGGTACGATGTTTGGCCATTTTGCGGCCTTCTGAGTATTCTGACAATAGACATTCGACCGCTTCTTCACCTCCTTGCCCATGGCGTAGTGTGAAGAAGCAAGAAAGAGAAGGGGATAGATCGTCTCTCGCTACTCGATACTCTAATTGGACCGCACTGCGCTTACCATGAGATGCATTGTGGTCACTTTGCCGAGCCAGGACAAAAAACATACATGTAAAAATGACCGAAAAACTCAGTATATTAAAGCTCAGTCACTTGTACTATAACATTTCCAAAACAGAATTATGTAGTGTTACGTTATCAAAAATCTCGCCCGGGGCACGCCATAAACATCACAAAGCAAAAGGGAGCGGAACAAATGTTTTTTACAAAAGTTATTAAAACAAATTAATGTCACAGTTTAAGGTGAAAAAGTTTGACGAAATTTATTAGTTTCCTAGCTAATAAAATTAGTTATCTTCTATCTTAATGGGTGTAGTGAATTACTGCCTACTACCGCACCGATTGCTTGAAGATATACTTTAACTGCAAATCTAATTGCGAAAAAAGATTGTATAGCATTTCCGAAGTGATAGATCCATATTGTAGATAAATGTCTAGACACTGTAGTTAATTTTGTCTTATAATACACAGCTTATACACTAACGATTGACATAAGTGAAATAAAATTATGAAAATAATATTCTGACAAACCAGTAGCATATTTAAGTGGCAACAGTGGCCCGAACCAAGAGGTTCGCAAATTCCTATTTTTGCCGCACCATCAAGCTGTGGAACAGTTTGCCAGCTACCGTGTTCCCTCCCTCCTATGATCCTGGGTCCTTTAGGCGTAACGTGAAGAAGCTAAACAGCAGGCCGGCATGATTGTGTTGAGTAGCGGGGGATAGACTGTCTCTCGCTACTTGATACTCTATCTGGACGGCACTGCGCTTACCATCAGGTGCAGTGTGGTCACTTTGCCGTGCCAGAATAAAAAAAAAGAATTTATTAAAATGTATGGCGATTCGTAACATCAAAATATTATTCGAGGCCACACAAGTGAAGCCGTAAAACATAAGTGAAGTGGGGGCGGTGCACTAGAGATCTGCCCCTTAGAGACGCCAGTTAAAATGATATACACACCACAATTGTATTATTGTCTGTAATATAAATTGATTTCGAGTAATATCTAGCTATTTATATATTGTCATAATACTAGAGCTATTGCTTGTGACGTCGGACACCGCATTTCAATAAAATGTCATTATCATATCAGCCCTGTATTATACACCACTGCTAAACACTGTTCCTCTACCAATGAGAAGGGTTAGGCCATACCACGCTGGTCTAATGCGGGTTGTCCTACCTATGAAAATTCGCAGGTATGCAGGTTTCCTCACGAGATTTTCCAATATTTTTTTATTGCCTGGGTAGGCACACGAGCAGACGGGCCACCTGATGGTAAGTAGTCACCGCCGCCGATTCCTGCAATGCCAGGGCTCAGCAAAGCCGCTGCCTACCGCAGCAAAGCCGCTGCCTACTTTCAAAGCTAAGCGATAATAATGAATACACCTTTTTAGAATAATCAGAGGTCTATGTAATTTTACTATTCTTTCACCTGCGACTTCGTATCCTTATCGTTGCTTAATTCTTTTGTTAATAGTATATTAAAAATAAAAATGGTGACACATATTAAGCTGTACACACTTCAATAAACACTATTACTATATTTTATTCGATTTTAAAATACATTGTATTCTTCACAAAGTACTAAGTAAACAGTGCGATCGTGCCTAATTTGACCCACAGTTTAGGATCAATGTATCAAACACGAAAACTAGTTATTTGATCAATAACATGAAAGCTAGTTAATTTAAAAAATAAATATACGTCCCTTATGTCCGAGAGGATGTGCGCACGAGTCTGCCATATGTCGCACCCTCGGTTTAAGGGGAGGAAGGGTGGAGAAGGATTACGTTTTTTTGGTTATGAAATCCATCCATTTGTTTATGAATACCGTGAAAAATTATTCGATACGAAGTGACTTTTAACCTAAATAGATTATGTAGGTATGTTTATATGATTAACAGTTGTTTTGGGGGCTGTGAAAGAATTACGTAAGCACTAAAGAGGGGCGAGGGTCTTTGCTTTGCTTCATCTTGATGATATGAGATAGCGAATGGCGATTACATCAGTTATATTTATTTATTGACTTTTAGATTTTTATTGAAAAGACCAGAAGATTCTGATTTAAAGGTATAATATAGCAATCCTACTTGTCTATGCTTAAAAAATTATAGATGTTTATGTCATAAACTTTGTCAGTTATACCAATGCTTACGTTACGTAAGTGTGGGGGGAGGTATAAGGACTTTGCTTACATTTTCTGACAAGGGGGTGGAAGGGGTTGAAAACTAAAATTACGTAATACTTGAATGACCCCTTGGTGCTGTGATTTAATTTGTTTTTTTTTATATATTTAATATTTCTGCAGTTTTTGATACGATTTTGCGAACAGCACCAAAAATTTTGCAACGACGGTACGACTGCTGCGCTGAGGTTTTAATCCCCGGGATCGCCATTTTTCTACCACGTATTATATACGTAGCATCAGCGCGGAGTGTGCAATTGTGTCCGGTATGGCGACAGGCTCGCACCCTATCACATCCTGGGACGATAAATCAGCGAAATGTGTATGTACTGGTACATTTTTTTATTTATCTAAATTTTCATCGATATGAAATTTATTAATATTTCCTCTTATATACCCTAACTACATTCAATGGCTAAGAAAATAAACTATGTATGCATTTGAATGCTTAATATAAACATGAAAAAACACAAATTCACCCATAATCCATATGTTGTTTCCCGATTATCGTCCCAATATCCTGTCCCTAGTCTCTTCTGTATTGACTCGAAATTCGCGCCGAAGCCTACCCTACTTCCTGCGCACGTGGCCACAGCACGCGCAACCAGCCTTTTTTGCGACTACACATACAAATGATAGCACTACCGACTAATGAATCCAATTCGCATCCCTTTCTAACAACAACACAGGTATAAACGTGTGAAAAAGACGTAAGGTATGACAGTTGGCATCGTATAGCGTCTGCCGCTACCATATGTTGCTTGAGGTTTGGGAAATTACCCGCCATGTTGTTTAAAATGGCGATTTTTGAGTCGGACCGTTTTGTCTATTCATTACGATAAACTCAAGGATGGCACGCGATGTTCCGGCTGTATGCCGTGTGGCCTTTGCAAATATTGGATTTAAGAAAGTTGGTAATTAGCAACAAAGGTGCTTGTCATTTTACCTTCAAAGGAGATGGGCGTCTGCTTTTTTTTTCATACAATCTATTACAATATTTGTATAGAGACCGACAAACGAGCTGGCTTACATGATGTAAATGATCTTAAACGCCCATGGACACCTAAAATTCCCGAAGAACCATGGGTATGCTGTCGGCTTTAAAGAGAAATGAGGATTGAATAAAAGAGAGGGAACGTAGCCTTCGAAACCCACTAATGGTACAAAACACAATCAAGCTGCTACTTCAAATTAATTTGATGGTACTAACCCAATCAAGTCGGGGAAACTTACTAAATAAATAGAAAATCTGAATCGCACTTGATTAACAAAGCCTAATTTTAAAATCACAGGTTTGACACTCAATATTCTTATTGGATGGATGGAGCAGACATGTGTTTGAGTGGAGACCGCGTTTAGGCAAACGTAGTGTGAGACGCCCTGCTGCACGATGGACCGACGACTTGAGAAAGGTGGCGGGTAGCGGGTGTATGCGGGCTACCCAAGACCGGGATGGTTGGCGTTCACTTGAGGAGGCCTACGTCCAACAGTGGACGGCAACAGGCAGAAAATGAAATTACCCCTGGATACAAACGCGACAAAAACTTGTAAAATATTTCTTTGTAGGTAGGTACCAGTCGACCGAAGAGTGATAGTCGTAAGCAACGTTTTTCTAGGACAGTGTAAAAATATTTGTTTTTATAAAAGTCTATCTTATTTGCTAGAATAATCTTTATTACAATTAAAATAAGACAAAAACAACCCTAAGTCAATTTCGAATAATTTCAACGCACGAATGATTACACTAAGCACGAAATTACCGAAGACTCGTGCCAACAGTTATTGATTAAAAAAAAAGAAATTGTTTGTAAATCAATAATTGGATAATAATGTTTTAAACCCCCAAAAACCGTTGCGGTTGGGGCGAAATATTTCTCCTTTACTATTTAATTTTAATAAGCAGTGAGTGGTATGAGACAGTGGTAAATACCCAGTCGACCCAGCTCATTAATACTGTACACAAATTCTACATGACTCTACCAATTAAATAAATAAAAGCATAAATACTATCGTTTTAAACGAGTTACAATTGACTCATTAAAATCCTATAATATTCTTCGAAAATCCAGAACACCAAAAAACACAAAACCAACAAAAAAGGTCGTCAAATGTGATCAAATAGACCGACCTCTTTAATTTCCATAAATCTAAGCGCGAACTAAATATAGTTTGGCTAAATGGTCACTTAACCCTTCAAGATGGCGGCAGTTTCAAAGCACAAAAGGGACAATCATACCGAGTGATACAGTATTTTCATATACGTACAGAAAACGATGATATAAATAAATAAATACATCATAGAACTTTCACATTACGAAGGCAATCTGTGGGTACACTAGTTAGAACACTGTCTGTCACTTTAGGGATATCTAGATACAACTATGCGCAAGCAACGAACGAACATCTGGATATATCTGGATAATCTATAACGTGTTTAAATGTTGTATTGTAATAATTATAATTCACTTCAATAGTGCCGAAAAAATCATGAGGATTCTTTATATAGTATGACTACTTGTTGCTCGGGGCTCCGCCCCCGTGGAGGTTATTTTCGGGAGCAGAAGTATCAATGCGAGGAGTTGTCTTCTGCACTACATATTGCCTATAGCGCTCCTCGATAAATGGGCTATCCAACACTAAAAGATTTTTTCAATTCGAATCAGTAGTTCCTGAGATTAGCCCGTTCAAATAAACAAACAAACAAACAAACTCTTCAGCTTTATATAATAGTATAGATTATAATGCCTATGATTAATAAGACAAAGTATTTGGTATTGTAGCTAAAGTAAATTGACATAATATTAGTAAATAGCATTAGAAACTAGAAGGCAAAGCAAGCAACAGCAAAATTATTATCTACCAAACTTGTTAGTTCATCATTAATGCCTTACAGTTTTCAAATCATAACCTAATATAACATTTAATGGCACAAATCATTCAAGGAAAATACTAAATTACCATCGTAATTTCACAAAACTGCTTAACGGTTGTCGATACATTTAAAAACATCGTAAACTTTAACATAATGCTGACCCATTTTGGTCATTACCAGATACTTTAATCCGATGCCGATGAAGTCATTCCGAAGCAAAAATCCCTTGTTTGTTTAGCATTAAATATTATAATAGGGGTCTAAACGATGCGTCCTGGGTAAATAAAGGGTTGAATTTATCGGGTTAACATATGGGCGGCTTTTTGATAAACAGTGATTGTTGGTTTTTAAGAGGTGCCTAATTTTCGTCACTTCCCGAGGTAGTGCATGCTAAAATAAACACTTCTACTTTAGAAATAAGAATATGAATTATTAAGATTTGGGAAGACATTGCATTAGGACTAGTCTCAGTGGACTAAGACTTAACCCCTCTCATTAGTAAGGCAGAACCATGGCTACCTGTAAGACAATGTTTTTACAGGACTGGTATTATTATAAGTTTGACAGCCCCCGTAGCGTACCGTGCGAACAGCTGACAGTGAAACGAGAAGCCCAGGGTTCGATCCCCGCAGTATACTTGTTGTATTATCCACAAATATTTGTTTGTCTCAGTCTAAGGGGGACTGTAGTTCCTCGTAGTTCTTGATAACCACGACACAGGTGACCTAGGGTTCAGGACTATGTGTATGACTGTTAGGTTTTTTAATATTTTTTTTTAAACGTGAAAACTTAAATTCATATATTATATATTTATTATATTTAAGTGGAAACTTTATAGATTTATGTATTTTTCAATGATGTTACCTAGTTAATAAGAATTTAAAATATTGTATGTTTCCTATAGAAATAAAATAATTGGCGAAGCCTCACTGTAAACAGTTTTGTCAGCATGAATAGGACGGCTAGACCAGAGTAGTTTAGCCTGTCTCACAGAAATAGTGACGTCAAGTGGCAATTTGCTGTTGCGGTTATATGGCTAGGGAAATTTGATTTGCAGATATCCAAATACTTCACTCCCTTCCTAATTACTACAGTAACGTCCCAGGTATGCTCGTTTGCCGACTACAAAAAAAAATACAAATGAAAATATGTGAAACTAACAGCGATTTTTTTAACACCGATCCACTGACCTATATCATAATATGTGATAAGTCAAAAATTCGCAAAAATCAATCACGCGCTCCGGTAGCGATGTTCCGACGTCCCGCGGTGACCGACGCGGGCTACCGCGGAGTCGTCAGCAAAAACCAGAGCGATTCGCAAAAAATATGACAGATCTCACTTTCGTTGCGCTTTCGATGCCGAATTTTTCACGCCCACTCTTCTCGAGCTCCCATGGTCAACTAATAAAGTAATAAGCAATTTCACATTCCAAAACATGATACATACATATACACTCACGCCTGTAATCCCCGAAGGGGTAGGCAGAGGCGTAACCTTTACACCCACTTTTCGCCGAATTATCGGTCGGATAATGTGATAGGGGACGAGTCTATCGCCATACCGGTCACAGGTTCTAGACTCCGGGATAATTCTGAGAATTTCTATATAGAAAAACCCAATATCACTTTACCCGACCCGGGGATCGAACCCTCAGTGCAGCAGTCGCATACGTAATTACAACGGCACCACCGAGGCAGTCAAACATGATATTTATAATTTATAGGAACGAAGACGTCACTCTCACGACGGTCATGTGCAGCACTAGGTCTTGTAATAAGTTTTATTTCACAATATAACATACAATGAGGCAACTTAATTAACATACATTGAGCTGCTCTAATGAATTGTAATCAATCTTAAATCGTATATTAATTGTATGACTAAATATTGTTAACCGGTGTTCGAAAAGAGCAACGCTAGAGTTTCTTGCCCGTTCTTCTCAGGCGAAACTGCCGGTACCGAACGGTTCCAAACTGGCAGTAAAGTAAACAAACATTGATTGGATTTAAATAATGTATAGCATTTCATGGATTCAATAAATATTAGATTTAGATTTTTTTGGAAAAAGACAATTTTCCGTAAAGAAGGCTCACAATGCAGTTACTATATTTTTTTTTATCCTGGTACGGCAAGGTGACCACACTGCAACTGATGTTAAGCGCAGTGCCGTGCAATTATTGTATCGAGTAGCGAGAGACAATCTATCCCCCGCTATTCAACACAATCTCGCCGGCCTGCTTCTTCACACTACGCCATGGCCAAGAAGGTGAAGAAGCGGTCGAAGATCTAGTGTCAGAATACTCAGAAGGCCGCAAAACGGCCAAACATTGTACCTCAATTCTAGACCCCTGACAAAAAATATAATATAATAAATATATAATAATCTTTATCGATAACTCTTTATTGAACAGAATCAGTAGCTCAATAACTTTTCTCACGTATATTCACTAGCGACAAAGTGAAATATAACAAAATATACAGCACCTCTAGCGATTACACGAGAAACTAAATTTGATACTATAAGAACGAAACATTCCATACACAAAAAAACTGCTACGCTAGCGACTTCGTTTACCTATCATAACTTTATGACATAAACTTATGGTTGGGCTACTGTAGCTCAAGAACAATCCCTCAAACTGTAGTAACTACGGCGTGGTGTGTCTTTGGTGTAGAGACACGGTCCAAGGTTCGAAATAAAAGAAGACACGTCAAGACAGTTTAGGTTGCCATTTGAGTAGTATTTACGGTAGGCACCGGCTCTGCTGTGCCCTGGCATTGCAGAAGTCTATGGGCGGCGGTGACTACTTACCATCAGGTGGCTCGTCTGCCTATAAAGGCACTAAAATTAGTGTCACAGAGTATAAAATATTACAATTACGTAAATACATACAAATGCTGACACAAAATATTATAATTACACACTATACTTACACAATACAACGGTCTTTATTGTTGACCGATATTTGTCACATCACATCCAGACCTATATAATAGGTATATTGTTTTTCATGGAGGCAGTTTACATCTGATAATGAGGAACAGTAGTAAAATATCAAGCTAAGTAAAAAATTTTGTCTATCAATTAAGTAGACATTATGTAGTCACACGACAATCAAAATTATTTTTATTAGAAGTAGATTGTAAATATTATTACATATTTGACTCACAAAAAACTTTTTACTGTGGAACTACGAGAAATGCAGCCTTCTTAATCATTATGCAAAACAGTCAGTCTGTCGAAACAAGTTTCTTCTTCTTCTTCTTGCTTTAATGGCCTCTGCGGAGGAACAACTCCACAATTTTGCCAATGTCACGTAATAAAAATATTAACTAAGTAAATAAAATTTATGTGATGATGATGATTGATGACATGATCAGTAATTTATACAAACGTGAATAAGCGTTGATTGTCACACATCACGATGATGGCTTAATCATAACATCCTGATGGTTACTGTGAGAAATGTAATAAAGAAATTATCCTCAATCTTTTATTCGGCGAATTATTTACTCTGTATATTACACGTCGTTAGCAGAGCGGGAAACAAATAAATGATACAGAATGAATAAGTTAATATTTCAAAAAATGACTATTCAATGAAGGTGTTTTCAAGAATTAATTATAAAACTTTGTGTATCGTGAAAATTTGTGATTTGCTTTGTAAATAAATAATTTACTAAGCTGTATAATTTATAAAATACTAGCTGTTGTTCGCGGCTCCGCCCGCGTGGAGGTTATCTTATACTCTTTATAAAATATATTTTTTTCTTGCGATTAAAGTAGCCTTTTTGTAGTACTTTTTGAACCAATTTGTTACAAACATTCTTACATACAAATCTTTCCTCTTTATGATAATAGTATAGATTATTTCTCAAGTATTAAAATTTCTAATTTATAACTAAAGGTCGCAATAATAATAAAAAATAATAGAATCTATCCAACTATTGGATCTTATGAAACAAGGATTTAAATAAAATCTAAACAAGTAATCTTTCAGCTACTTTTAAAACACGCGTTATATCCAAACACAGATCATCATCCATCTTAATCCCGAAATTAAGTCAAAAACTCAACATGAGTCTATCGAAAAAAACCTCCCGAATCAATTGACAATAAAAATCATTTTTTCACAACCGACCGCGGATAATGAAACCGCGGGGGTTGGATTTCGTAAATTAATTTGGATTCATACAATGGCACCCAACGGCTCACCTCCGCACAAAGAATGACATTTAAAAAATGGTTCTCAAAAATGCAGTTCTCGCACTTACGCCGCTTCTGACACGGGCTACCGAATTCAATAATTACATTTCTACAATTTTGTGTTCAAGTGTGACGGGAATAATGCCAGGAAAAAACATATTCTACATTAATTAATCGAAAATTGACTGCCTTGGTGGCGCAGTTGTAATTGCGCATGCGTTACAACCGCTGTGCAGAGGTCTCTGGTTCGAACCCCGGGTCGGGTAAAGGGATATTGGGTTTTTCTATCTAGAAATTCTCAGTATTAGCCCGGAGTCTGGAACCTGTGCCCGGTATGGCGATAGGCTCGCCCCCTATCACATTATGGGACCGAAATTTGGCGAGAAGTTGGTGTACTGGTTACACCTCTGCCTACGGGGATTATAGGCGTGAGTGTATATGTATATGTATGTATGTATGTAATTAATCGAATTACTTGTTACATAGCTTTATTCTTATCTACTTTTGTACTCAATTTGTGTTTATAAAAAACAACAAGTTTTCAGTTTCTACTTTTGGATTTATGAGTAATATTCTTCAATGTTTGGTCTGCAGTCTGTAAAACGTTGTTTTGCCAAACATACATTTAATGCAGACTTGTAAAGTGGAAGTGAGATGTGTAAGGCCGATTTTAATACTTTTTGCTCAGGTTTTTTGATGAAAGATTGAAAATCTGAACAAAAAAGTTTTAAAACCGTGTCTTATTTCGTACAAATCAGTATAATACCAATGAATACTCTTTGATATTAACTGTATTCAAGACTTGAACAAACCTTATTGTAAAAACAGTATCAAAGAGAATTATAAATCTATAATATATATTATACTAAATCTATGTATAATACTACCAAAGAGCATTATAATACTACTGAAAAATACTACTCAAAACAGAATACTCATTGAATGTCACGGTGTCATTAAAACCAAAGAGTATTATACTATATACGGAAAACTGAAAATCAATACAAAAATTATAAAATAAATATGTTGTGAAATATATTTTAAAAAAGCTCGTACCGTATAAAAGACTGACGGATGCTGAAAAATTATGATTTAAATGCATTGAATTGTAAGTAAATACTGGGTGAAGACGCAAGACTAGTTGAATTTTTTTACAATCTTATATTCTTGCAGAGAGAACCATGGCTGCTGTAGCCCGGAGTAATGGTAAAGGCAGACTAATTTCCAACATGATGGGCGCCACCGATAGTCAGGGCGATAGAACGGACCAGAATCCAGCAACCAACCCAGACTTGTTCACGAGGAAAATCTCCGAGTCTTCGGAACAGGTTGAGACTACACTCCACTAATGATCTTGACAGTTTGACCACTAACAGCCTTATACAAACACCGGTTGAAGATGAAGTCTCGAGATTTATTGTCTTTTTAACCGACTTCAAAAAAGGAGGAGGTTAACAATTCGTCGGAATCTTTTTTTTATGTATGTTACCTGATTACTCGAAGACGCCTGGACCGATTCGAGAAATTCTTTTTTTGTTTAAAAGGGTATACTTCCCAGGTGGTCCCATTGACACAAAGTCAGGATATGAAAAATCAGGGGCAACCCTCAAATTTTATAGTGACGCATAATTTGTTTTTTATTGAAGTCGGTGTACTTTTTATGAAAAAAAAAGTTTTGTTGTTAGGAAATTTGGATATGTGGCTAAAATCGTTTCATCATATAAGATACACGTAGTAGATTACCAGACGATGTGTATTAAAGATCGGTACTGTCTATTTTTTAAGATATATTGTATGTAATTTCAAAACACTTGTAGAAATTCTATTCAGACAGAGTGTCGTAATGAATCCATACTTCACATATGTTTTTTATATGGTGATTGTTTCACATTTCTCAGGAATTTCTTGGAACACCAGGTAATTTTCACGTTTTGGGCAACGAATTTTATAGTTTTTATCACTACTCGTCAGTTACGCTCGTACAGTCCAAAATGTAATCAAGCGTTTGTAACAACTTTTGGGGATCGCTAGATATATGCTGCGTGTCGTGACTGGATGTAAACAGGCTGACCGCGGAATCAACATTTCTTGCAGTGCGAGGATCAAATCGGCGGCCTCTTGTTTCTCAGTTACTCACCCACTGCGCTCTCAGCCATGTTAATTTTAAGTAGGCTACAAATTTAAAATTGTCACATAATTTTCTATGATACCGGAATATTGGTTTTGTTATAGTTAAATATATAAAGTATTGTCTCATTGGTTTAGAGGCTACGTACCTACCTACATAGACCGAGAAACCAACACGCTATTCGAGTCCCAGCGGGCTCAGCATAACATGAAATATCTCATGAAAATTGTGGGGATCTTTACAAACTTTATTTTTAGTCTAAATTTAGTATTATACCAACATGTAAATATGCGCGCATACACCTCTGACTTTTCTAAAGTTATGTGTGTATTAAAATGTTAATTATCGCTTGCTTTAACGGTGAAGGAAAACATCGTGAGGAAACCTGCATATCTGAGAGTTTTTCGAAGGTATGAGAAGTCTGCCAACCCTCATTAGGCCAGCGTGGTGGACTACGGCCTAACCCCTCTCATTAGTAGAGGAGGCCCGTGCCCAGCAGTGGGACTATGTTTAATACAGGGCTAGTATTATTATTATTGTTTAAATATGCGCGCGTAAGAAACTATTCGGAGATATTTCATGCGAAGATGAAAAATGCTATGGTTAAATAATCATTTGTATAATCTCTACTCCTATTTTAAAATGTGGAAACATCTTTTAGGTGTTGTCTTCGTCTTCTTACATAGCCAGCGATGTGAGCGACCTGAGTGGAGACGTGGACCGCTGGATGAATGGCTCCAACTCTTCAACACCTGCTAGACCCACCGGAGTTCTGGACAGGTAAACTCTTCTACCAATCCCACTTCAAATAAGGTTTCTAAAAGATGCCCATTCCTAAAAGATTTTACATACACGCCTGTAATCCCCGAAGGGTTAGGCAGATCTGCAACCAGTACACCCACTTTTCGCCGATCTTCGGTCCCATAATAGGATAGGAGGCGAGCCTATCGCCATACTGGGCACAGGGTCCAGACTCCGGGCTAATACTGAGAGTTTTTGATAGAAAACCCCAATATTCATTTCTTTACCCGACCCGGGGATCTAACCCGAGACCTCAGCACAGCAGTTGTAACGCATACGCAATTACAACTGCGCCACCGAGGCAGTCAAGCAGTGTAAAAGACTTTACATTATTAATAACGGTCATCTGATGTATGCAAGATTATCTCAAGCAAACTATCTTTGAAAACTCACAGGAAAGAACATCCGACCTAGTAATCGATCCCAGGATATTCTTCATTTGCAGTTTAGTGTATCTAGACAAAGACATACATACATATACACTCACGCCTGTAATCCCCGAAGGGGTGGGCAGAGGTGTAACTAGTACACCCACTTTTCGCCAAATTTCGGTCCCATGATGTGATAGGGGGCGAGCCTATCGCCATACCGGGCACAGATTCCAGACTCCGGGCTAATATTGGGAATTTCTGGATAGAAAAACCCAACATCACTTTACCCGACCCGGGGATCAAACCCGAGACCTCAGCATAGCAGTCGTAAACGCATGCGCAATTACAACTACGCCACCGAGGCAGTCAAAGAACAAAGACGCCTATTTGGTTAAAATTAAACATAATAAGCACATATTTGGTGTATGAACTTGAAATGGAATTATCGGCATCCCTGGACACAAGCTTTGCTATTAAATGGTACTAACAATCACCATACATATTGTGGAGTCAGCTCTCATTAACCACGTAAAGATATTCGACAAGGTCCTGGGTTCAAATACCAAAGCGTGCAATCACAATAAGTAGGTATTTGACTTTTCGATTCGAAAAAGCATTCGGAGACTGAATTTGAGTCCGATGTGGCGATAATCAAGGAATCAGTTCACTAAACCCTGTTGTACTATTAACATGTTCCTACCCGTTTGAGGATAGAGTCGAGAGTATTATTTATCTCTCATTGACTAAGTAGAACTGTAATTTTAAATGCCTCGGTGGCGCAGTTGTATTTGCGCATGCGTTACGACTGCTATGCTGAGGTTTGGGGTTGGGTCCCCGAGTCGCTTAAAGTGATATTGGCTTTTTCTATCTAGAAATTCTTAGTATTAGCCCGGAGTCTGGAATTTGTGCCCGGCATGGCGATAGGCTCGCGCCCTTTCACATTATGGGACCGAAATTCGGCAAAAAGTGGGTGTACTGGTTACACCTCTGCCTAACATGGGGAATACAGACGGGAGTGTATATGTATGTAATTTTAAATCAAACTTTTAAGTCGTATTATTTTAATCAACGTAATTTTAGGGCGCGCGTAGCTCAGCGGTCTACGGTGACATCGACCAGTGCAACACAAAGCCTATGGTATCTGGCCGCCATGATTCTGCCCCTGTTCAGCGTGCACAACTGCGTGATGACCCTGAGATGCACGCACAGGTAAAACTCCATCCAAATGGCCTTCGTGGCGTGGCGAGGAGCTGGTTGTGAAAAGAGAGGCCGTGGGTTCGATTGCCGCACCTAGACAAATGTTGGTGTGACAAACAGATATTTGTTTCTTCTGGTCTGGTTTTTTTTAGTGCCTGGATAGGCAGACGAGCAGACGGGCCACCTGATGGTAAGTAGTCACGCCGCCCATAGACTTCTGCAATGCCAGAGCACAGCAGAGCCGCTGCCTACCGGAATGCCGGCTGCCTGGGTGCTGTGGGACTGTAGTTCTCGTAGATTTACTCACGGTGCAGGTTTAAGTTTCACCCAGTATGGGGTCAGGACTATGTGTGTGACTGTTGGGTGTTTTTATTATTAATTTATATATCCTCCATCCTTCTTCCCCCAACGTTGAGAAGGTAACCTTTATATGTTTTTTCCCTGAGGAAAAATATTCCATATTTTAACCAAAAATGGAACATCGATAGAATATTATGTTGGTCAGAAAGGAAATGCCAGTGCCATCTATCTGTACAAACAATTAACTTATAATTCAATTTATTATAAATATTTCGGAGTCCGTCTGTCACAGACGTTGTATATTGTGAAGTGGATATGAATGGGTTACCTAAGTCAATAACGAAGCAATCGTACATGTGTTGGCAAGTTTGAAGAAACGCGACAGACAGACGAAGAGTTATAGTGCTTGTCGAGTATCTGGAAGGATTTTGTCATATTCTATTAACGCCATCTATTGACGCAACCGAAGAACGAATACAGTTTGGACTAAACTTTGTTAGTTTGTTATAATTCAGTACTTTAATACTAGATGTCTCGAATATAAAAATAATTTCATTATAATTTTTATGACGGCCAAACTCCTAAAAATACATATTTTAGAGATAATTTTTACTAGAATGCAGGGACGATATAACAACTAACAAATGGCAACACTAATCAGAACTTTGAATTACCAAAATAGGGTTGCGATGGGCCTCTGGAGCATAAGATATTCATAGTTCCTATATTTCCACATTACATGATTACAGTATTTCATGGATTTATTTCATGAATAGAACCCCATAAAAGGGCTCCCAAAAATTTTTGGTATTAAGTTGAATTAATACCGGTGTCATTGATTGTCCATCGTAACATGCATAACACAGCTAGAACGTGACACATTGTCACTTAAAAGTCGTCAGAATTATATACAGGTAACGGAGAATCTTGCCATCGTGATCTTATAAAATGTATGATCCATACAACGACATCTATCTGGATTTTATAACAGAAAGTAAAGAATATTACCATGGTTTTCTACGGGGACAATTTATGTTAATAAATATTTAATAAATAATTTTTAAGTTTAAAATTATGCGCCTAGTGACTTATAGCAGTTTATGTTTAGATATTTTGCTATAAAAATTTTGCTAGGCGCCTTGTCGCAAAAGCGCATGCTAATATAATTCCATGAATACGAAAGCCCGCTAGATTCCCTTCACCAGCTTAAATTCACTCTGTTGTTTCTTTACATTTTTCTATATTAATGTACAGGCTTTATTTATTTAGAAAATCACACCAGTAGCACATGCATTAAAATATTACAAAAATATGTAAATATGTTGAACGTGTATACAACATTCACAATTTTATTACATTATAATATGAATAACAATTTTGATATACTACAGCAGACGATCTGTATAATATATAAAAGAAGACACTGACTGACTCACTGATGGACCAACGCACAGCCAAAACGGTTGGGGTTAAAGACCTGAAATTTTGACAGTAGGTACCTTTTATGACGTAGACATCCTCTAAGGAAGGGTTTTTGGAAATTCCACAACTAAGGGGGTAAAATAGGGGAAGAAAGTTTGTATGAAAATCCGTAATTTTTGCAGTTAAACGCATGAAAAATGGTAAATAGCCTTTTAGTTAAAAATTAAAAAATATGTAATGTATTTTAGGATTTTTGGAAATTCCACCCCTAAGAGGGTAAAATAGACTTAGATAAAAACTTACTTAAATAGCCTAGAAAAACTTTTTCACTTGTCTAATTTATTTGACTTTTATTTATTTACACAACACTTACAAAATATATAATAAAATCTAATTATTAGAGAATACTAGATTTGCTCCGGGTATCAATATGAAATGACCAACCATACTAAAAAAACACGACCTTTTTTTTCTAGATATATTACGTCATTTTACCTATCATTTTTGCAGTTATACGCATGAAAATTAGTATTTGGCATTTCAATAAAAAATAAAAAATGTGAGTTTCAGGATTTTTGGAAATTCCACCCCTAAGAGGGTAAAATAGGAGGAGAAAGTTTGTATGAAAATCTGTCATTTTTGAAGTTAAACGCATAAAAATTGGCATTTGGTCTTTTAGTTAAAAAAATATATATTGTATTTCGGAATTTTTGGAAATTCCACCTCTAACAGGGTAAAATAGGGGAAGAAAGTTTGTATAACACTCCGACATTTTTGAACTTAAATGCATAAAAATTGGTATTTGGCCTTTCAGTTAATAATAAAAGATTAATTTCAGTATTTTTGGGAGTAAAATAGGGGATGAAAGTATATATGAAAATCTGCTATTTTTAAAGTTAAGCGCATGAAAATTTGTATTTTGTATGTATACGTTTTCTTCCAAAACATGACCTCCACGCGGGCGGAGCCGCGAGCAACAGCTAGTAATGAATAAAGAGCATATGATAACTAATTATTGTATACAAAATAAAAATAATAATAACATCACTATTTGGGTTTGTCGAGCAATTTTATTTTATTAGCGGTTTAATGCTTAATTTCAGTACCTTGGTGAATACAGCGGCAGTTTTCGTTCAACATATAACCAGGATGTGTTCCCGGGCGAAGGCCCGTATCCAGAGACTTGCTCGAGACAGGTTCGCCAGCGAAGTGTTTGCTGCGACACTGGACGTTATCCTCGTAGTATACGCCTTAGGTTTCCTGTTCCTTTCTATGTACCAGGCTACTATAATTGGATAAATCAGGCGTATTGGTAACAAAACATTTTTTGTGAATGAATTTTATAATACAATTTGTAAATATTTTAAATAGTTTTATTGAATAAAATAAATAAATACACCCAACGGTCACACATAGTTCTGACCCCACACTAGGTATACTGTATCGTGGGTATCAACAACGAGGGACTACGGCACCCAGGCCCGAAACAAATATCTGTTTGTTACACAAACAATCGTCTCGGTGTGGGAATCGAACCTACGGCCTCTCGTTTCACAGATGGCTACTCGCCCGCTGCGCCACGGAGGCTGTCAAATATTAATATGTAGGTATAGAACAAACGTCACTGCAACTTAAGAGATACGTATTTAAGGTCTATCACATATATGTTATTTTGATAAAATTATCTCGATGACTAACACGGGAATTATGATATATGAGACATTAAAAAATCTAATAAAATACACACATTTCAGGAGAAATGATGTATTTTTCAACCGTAAAATAAAGGCCAATGAGTCAATAAATAAAAAACATATAATTTCGAAATCATTTGTTGGGTATAACAATGTCTCTTAAGATTAATAGCAATTTGTATAAATTTACGGTGTCCGTATGAACTGAGGAGCCACTCCTGATTTTTAAAGGAGTCTCATACCATTATTTAGTAGCAAATCAGGTGATTTTGTAGGCGAAATTCTGGAATTTGTAGTAAAATATATCAAAAGTTATAGCAATGTAAAAGTGGCTCCTCAAACTAAATGTTTAGACTGAGGAGCCACCTTGTATCTCGAAAAGTAGTAGACGTACATTTATGAAATTTTTGTATGATTTAGTAGTCATTGTGTATAGTATTTACTAAAAATATGGGTCCACTACAATTACTATAGGCATTGGTATGGCTCCGCAATTGCTAAATATATAAGAACACGAGTTTCTGTGAAAGTGATCGGTCAATCGGCGTATTTGACTTAATGATAATTTAGTAGTATGTGTGTTCTAATTTGTAGCATAGGAATTAAATATAAACACTGAGCGAATTTGGAAAATCAGCGTATTTTATTTGGCTCCTCAATCCAGACGTTTTGCAAATAAATAATTGACTGTACGTACCTCAGATCACAACGGATTCGTAAGCTAGTTACACCAATATTTAGTAGAAATTTCTACTAAATAAGTACATACATTTCAACGCTCTACATATTCGGAAACGGAGACAGTAAATACTTTCGTAATTTTTTGTAAAATTCACCATTAAGGGTGACCATGTTACCTATGAGTTAAACCAGGATAACTAGTAGTTGAATATTAGTTTAAAAAAATAAATGAAGTACTGTAGTATTGTTTGTTGGATTTGTAGTATTGAATTTATTAAGTATATTTTTTTGCGTTAACGAAATGAAACCGTTTCCTATAAACGGTCAACTAGTTGAAAGACCAGTTGACTGGTTTGCAGAAACGTTCACAGATCTATACGTTAATTTCCCATTTTTTTTGTCTGTCGTTGATTCAACGACGTTGAATGAAACAGGTTGATAAATTCAACTAGTTTAACTGTGCGCCCGTTTTGTTCGCGTTTGTTGTTGATTCAACGACGTTGAATGAAAGAGGTTGATAAATTCAACTATACTCTGATTTTTAATTAGGCAGACTAAAGTGACAGCTGCGATCGACCTTTTCTTTTTTGAATGTTGCGAACGTAGAGCATAATGCTGTAGTATGGCCGATTATGAATGATTCATCGACCAGCCGTGACATGAACTTTCGATTTATTTTTACTCTTGTTGTTATTAAATATTTTATAAGAAATCAGGTTATAGGAGAGAAATAAAATAAGAGATGTGAATTACTATCACTTGTATTTCATGTATGGGAATGTAACAAAGAAAGGCTACGTCTGTAGTCTAGCACGACAAAATATGTATAATAAATAAAGGGATATAGACATTTTTAAATAATACACTCTTCTATATTCTATTGACATAAATCATCAAGACTATGTGACCAGTACAATTACCAATAGATTAATTTTTGCATCTACAAAGTCTAGGGAACAAGGGAAAAATAGTGTTTACTTTAAATTCAATATTTTTTTGTCTTAGATGTTATACATCAATAGAAGCGTAATTTAATATTCATTTTAATTTTGCAATTTAATAAAGGGCTTGTTAGTGACAAAATAAAAATTTATTACAAAAAACTAACATAGTACTGGAACCAAAAAAAAAACACACTCATCACCAGCCTTGCGGTGTGTGCACGTGCATTATTATGCATGAACATGAAAGTTTGGCCGAGTTGCTGTCGATGAGGGATGACCATAGAGTGCACAATCTCGTCACGGTATTTCTCCGCATTTAAATTGCCTCGTATCCAAACGAGATCTGTTCTTCCACCTAGGCGAATTCCGGCCCAAACCATTATTGTTCCGCCTTGATAAGGATGAACTACCGGAGGATTCTGGAGTCAACTCTGGCGACTAGGAACTCACCAAACACGCACTCTCCTTGAATAGAGATGAAATCCGAATCGAGACTCATTCGAAAACAGAACATGAGCCCACTGATTGTTGGTCCATCGCAAATGTGTGTTAGCCCACAATAAACGATGACCTGGTGTATCTGGTCAATATATTAATACATGTACTCAAATCTGGTCAAGTACATAACATTACGTACATTAAACACCCAATAAGATTGCGACAAGAAGCATTATACTCACTATTTATATTTGAAGCTTCATAATCAAGTTTATTTTCTAAGGGAGTACTTATAGGGTTGCAATTGGACATACTAAACTTATCCAATATTGTGTTAATGTAAACACTTTGGTCTAATGTGATTTTATCATAATATCTAGTTATTTTAATACTAATAAATAAATTTATTTCATTTAAATCATGCATTGTACTCATAAGATAACTTTTAAATGAATTTATTTTATGAATATATTAAAATAAAACATACTAAAACCAAATCATCTACATATAGCAGCACATAAATATTTTTACCAATATCAATATTATCTAAAACATATATACACCGATCCACTAATAAGTTTTGAAACCCCTTTTCTTTCTATAAGAGACTGCTCAAATATCTCGCACCAATATCTAGCTGTTTTAACCCATATAAGGCTTTATTTAATTTAGACATAATTATTTTTATGAACAACACCTTCGGGAACTCTTATATAAATTTCTTCTTTTAGTACACAAAATAAAAGCAGTTTTAAAATCCATGTGAAGCGTTTGTATTACATCACTGAGGCAAGCCGATTGACAGGCATGGCGAGGCTCTGGCTGTGAGTCTCGACATACCCAAGGCGTTTGATAGGGTCTGGCATTGTGGCCTTCTCTAAAAGCTAAGCGAATACGGTCTGCCCGACAACATGCGCAAGTAGATTTCCAGGTTTCTCCATGAGCGAAGTATACGTGTCCTCGTTGATGGACACGCTTCGTAGCTCATGTCAGTAAATGCTGGAGTACCACAAGGCTCTGTGCATTTGCAGTTCATGAGCGTTATTGCTGCAAGTCTCCTGGTTACCGGATGGATACTGAGAGTAGATGCGAGGATCTTGTCATTGAGCTCAACATGACCTTGGATCTCATTTTAACATGGGGTATCAGAAATTGCGTTTGGTTTAAAGTCAACAAAACTCAGGTGTGCTAGTTCTCCTGCAACAAATCCCCGTTTTCAACCAATACCAGCACCGACCAACCAATACTCATTCATTCTTTTAATTATGCCGAAATTAACTACTGAATTAAAACATAAAAAATACACATTATATACTATTTTCATGTTGTCGGTCTTATTCTTTTCAAAAATAATATTCAACTACTAGTTATCCTGGTTTAACTCATAGGTAACATGGTCACCCTTAATGGTGAATTTTACAATAAATCATGAAAGTATTTACTGTCTCCGTTTCCGAATATGTAGAGCGCTGAAATGTATGTACTTATTTAGTAGACATTTCTACTAAATATTGGTGTATCTAGCTTACGAATCCGTTGTGATCTGAGGTACGTACAGTCAATTATTTATTTGCAAAACGTCTGGATTGAGGAGCCAAATGAAATACGTTGATTTTCCAAATTCGCTCAGTGTTTATATTTAATTCCTATGCTACAAATTAGAACACACTTACTACTAAATTATCATTAAGTCAAATATGCCGATTGACCGATCACTTTCACAGAAACTCGTGTTCTTATATATTTAGCAATTGCGGAGCCATACCAATGCCTATAGTAATTGTAGTGGACCCATATTTTAAGTAGATACTATACACAATGACTACTAAATCATACAAAAATTTCATAAATGTACGTCTACTACTTTTCGAGATACAAGGTGGCTCCTCAGTCTAAACATTTAGTTTGAGGAGCCACTTTTACATTGCTATAACTTTTGATATATTTTACTACAAATTCCAGAATTTCGCCTACAAAATCACCTGATTTGCTACTAAATAATGGTATGAGACTCCTTTAAAAATCAGGAGTGGCTCCTCAGTTCATACGGACATAATTTACGTACATTCATAACTTCCTGCGTAAAATAATTGTGACAATTGTGTAAACAGCCCTGTTGAAATCATCTGATTTTCAGGACGTGACTAACGCTTGTTCATAGGTTTTAGTGATAACTAACATAACGTTACCTACAGACAAGTTCACAAACAATTTCTCGTTATTTGATGTAGAATCCTTCTGGTTGAAAAAGAATTTCTCGAATCGGTCCAGCCGGTCGACTTTTGAACACAATTCCGATCGATCGGTATTGGATTTGTGAGATTTCGTATTCTGAGTGCGATCCTAGCGCCATATTATTTCAATATTGTATAACCATTCATATGATAATCTTAATTCCAATTACTGTATATTAATGGCTACACAATATTGAAATAATATGGCGCTCAAGAGCACGAAATCTTTCAAATCCAATACTGATGGATCGGAATTGTGTTCAAGAGTAGACCGGCAGGTCGAGTACAGGAGAACATACATAAAAAAAGATGCCGACGAATTGAATACCTGTTCCTTTTTGAAGTCGGTTAAAAAGTCAAAGATCTTCTTCTTTATCGTTCACTAATGAAGATCGTGACCATGTATGATTTGTCTCCATTTGCTTCAGTTGTAGACAGTCTATCCCCCGCTCCTGAAAACAATCATGCCGGCCTACTTCTTCACACTATGCCATGAGCAACAAGGTGAAGAAGTAGTCGAGGGTCTTGTGTCAGAGTACTCAGAAGGCCGCAAAATGGCCCTGAAGTGTTTCCCCTGCATCTGTCCCACGATCAACTGCTTCTCCAACTCATGCATATGTGTTCGCATTATATGTCCAAAGAAGCTTAGTTGACGTTCTCAGCATAGAGCGGTAAGTTGTTTTTTATGTTTAGCTATTGTAAAATCAACTCGTTTGTCTTCATGGCAAGTCAAAGATATGTGATATATAAATCATTTTCACGAACAGTAACTTGCATATACTTTTATCCTGGCACAAATTGACCATACTGCACACGATGGTAAGCGCAGTGCCGTCCAGTTAGAGTATCAAGTAGCGAGAGACAACTATACCTCACTACTTAACACAATAATGCCGGCCTTTTTTTTTTTTTTTTTGTTGTCGCGGGGAAAGCATTTTATTACTACCGCCCGCTCCGGGGGGAAGCGGAATAAGAATAAAACGGTTATGCTGGACTAGCCGGTCTTACGACCCAGCATCCCCCTCGCCCGGATGATGGCTATCCGGGCAGCCGCTGGGCCGAGTCCCTACCCCCTATGTACACCCCACCTGACACTACCAGCTAAAACCCCGCGGTTGCCTTCTTCGGCGCTTACGGAGCGATCCCGGGGTATTCTAAGGAGTGCTAGAATTGCTGCCGGAACCGCCCCTGCGCGGTGCTGCGTAGCAGCCCATCTCCATGGGAGGGCTTAGGAGCCCCCGCGCACCGACCAACGACAGCGAACGAGGCCTTACCACACGCGCTGCCGTCCATCTCGGGGTCGCACGATGCTCCGAAACTGGGAGTGCATCGATTCGGGCTGACAGCCCCCCGCTGCTAGCCCGCGACCCCCGATGGCCCCTATTAGTCGCCTCGTACGACAGGCAGGGGTTTACAATAATGCCGGCCTGCTGTGTAGCCTCTTCACCTTCTTCTACTTAAGGCAAGGAGGCGAAGAAGCGGTCGAGGGTCTTCTGTCAGAGTACTCAGAAGGCCGCAACACGGACAAACATCGATGGAACAACAAAACATTATCCAATTCGTTACAGCTGTAGTATATACGTGCTCCAACGAAGTGACATAAAATTAGATTTATAAGTAACGATAACAAAGTATGTAGATGACATAATCTGCCTACAATGTAAGTGTAACTGGCAAAATGGGTGCCAGTTGTCAATCCTACAATTTTTATAGGATAAGTCCTGTAAATAATCGCTAACGTGATAGTGAAAGGCTAGCATGCTCACAATAAAACAAATAGTACTGCTCTTAACCCTGAGACAGAAAAGAAGAAATTATCAAATCAAATATTTATTGAATCCATGAAATGCTTTACTTTGCTTTAATAATTTAGATTCAGTCACAAAATAGACGGGTATTCGATTTTTGGTAAAATAATAGATGAATTATACCGAACGGCCTTTGGCATTGAAGACACCTACCACCTAATGAAATATTAAAGCATATAAATAAATAACACCCAAACGTCACACACATAGCCCCGACCCCACACTATACGAGTCTTGTATCGTGGGTATAAGGGACAGAGACAGGGACCCAGACCCGACACAAATATTTGTCTGTCACACAAACATTTGTCCCGGTGCTGGAATCGAACCCACAGCCACTCATTTCACAGCTGGCTACTCGCCTGCTGCGCCACGGAGGCTGTCAAGAAGGTATAAGGGTATTGCTCGTGACTTTACCTTCATGATAATCAATAGCTCCGCTTCTGCGAACACTAATGTGATGTCAAATAACCTTCCTCAATAAATCGGCTAAAAATATATTTTCTTTAATTGAGACCTGTAGTTTAACAGATTATCGCGTTCAAACAACAATATTTTCAGTTTTATAATATTAATTTAGATGTAAGTATATGTCACCTGACTATAAGAGAGTATGATGATGATGACTTTTTTTTTATATCATAGTCCAACAAACGAGCCAGTGGGTCACCTGATGTTAAGTGATCTCCACCACCCATGAACATCCACAATACCGAAAGTATCATGTATGCGCTCTCGGCCTCAAAGGACAGGAATAGGGATTAGGGAAGGGAAGGGGGAATCTGGGCCTCCGGATATCTCACTTACCATACGAAATGCGACAGTAAACTGTCACTTTACGTTGGTTTTCTGTGAGACAGTAGTACTACCCCGGTCGAGCCGGCCCATTCATACTGTAGACAAATATGTCTACAGCGTGGCTATACCACTTCAAAAAACAATGACCAATGAAATGAAAAACAATGCCTCGGTGGCGCAGTTTTAATTGCGCATGCGTTACGACTGCTGTGCTGAGGTCTCGGGTTCGATCCCCGGGTCGGGTAAAGTAATATTGGGTTTTTCTATCCCGAAATTCTCAGTATTAGCCCGGAGTCTGGAATTTGTATTGGGTATGACGATAGGCTCGCCCCCTATAACATTGTGGGACCAAAATAAATTCGGCGAAAAGTTGGTGTACCGGTTGCACCTCTGCCTACCCCTTCGGCGATTACAGGCTTGAGTGTATATATGAATGTACTATAAGAGATTAGTGCCCACACGCCCCACACCTATAATATTATTGAAATTGTAGGTTCGTTTTAAAGGGTGGTAGGAGAAAAGACTTACCAGGTCTTATACCACAAGGACAATACATACCATAATAAGAAACTCAAAGTTCTTCTCGTGAATTTTCTAACAGTAGCTCAAACAAGAATTTTTTTTATTTATACCTATAGTTAGCGACAGCGAAAAATATTTCTGCTCCTCAAGCGGTTACGTGAGGAAATAAATTTAGTACTATAAGGACGCATCAATCCATACATAAAAACAACGTTACAACGTTAGCGACTTCGGTTAGCTATAGTAACTTTTTGACATTGACTTATATTCTATAGGCACGAACTGTCGAAGAAAAAAGTTGTTCCAAAAACCTTGTCCGCCCACTAATCCCATCTATTCATTTTACTAGGAACTGTTTGGAAGTTATAACTCCCGTCACTTTCTCTCGAAAGGGACTTTCGCGCGCCAAAACGGGACAAACTATATAATGAATTTTGCTGTGAAATATAGACTTCCCGTATTCAGAATTGAAATTAATTAATATTTATTGATATTACGTTCTAAACGTTATGAAATTATGTTATTTACCTTATATACTATTAACAGTTTCACTGTAAATCAATTTAAGGCAGATTTGTTCGGGAATGTCGCTACAAATAACTAAAATTAACTGGTGTGCATTCGTAGGTGGCATGAAGCATACTAACGTCGGTGCAGTATATACACCGTGACTCGGTGGAACATAATGTTTGTTCTGGTCGCCGCATCTAGTACGTAGTACATATAGATCGCTGCTTTCTGACATAAATTCATAGTTGATCTACAGGACTATCATTAAATCCATACCTCTAGAAACATGCGACGTCACTAAAAATCAAGATAGCAAAAGATTATTGCAGTTTACTGCAATAACTCCCTGAAAATATATGCTGAATCGTGACCGTTAAATCATCAGAGTAATTTGACATGATGTAAGGCATGCCTTCACGTGCGTTAAGATAAATAACAAACAGACGCGGCATATATTACATAACGCCGAGTCACTGATAAATATGGAAATGGGTGCCCGCCAATAATTTGCTCTTGAGACGAATTTGCTATTATCAGTAGAAATAGTGATTCATTTTTTACATAATAAATGCAGTTTTGTTTTACATAGCTCGCGATAATATAGCCTAAGGAAATAGAAACGGACAGCCAAGAAGGATTCTACGATAACAAGACATGCATTTTATAAAAGGATTCAACTAGAAAATTAAGAATTCTTCAACAATAGGGTAGTTTCCTGTGTTATGTATATTATTTCAAAAGCAAATCTGCATTGAATCCGTAAAATATTATAAATTTATTAGATTCAGTAATTTTTTTTATTCTACCGCCAGTTCGGAACGCAGTTTCGCTAGAGAAGAACGGTCAAGAAACTCTAGCGTTGCTCTTTTCGAACACCGGTTAACAATATTTGGTCATACAATTAAAATGCTATTTAAATTTTAGTGTAGATCCTCGTATTTAGTGTAGTTTATTTATTATTATTCGTAGTTAGAATTTGTATAACGTAATTTATTTATGAACATAAAAATATTTATATTACAATAAATTTTTGCCTAAAAATATCGAAAATTAAACCCATTTGTTAATTTATATCTAATAATTTAAGATTTTCAAGAAACAAATATGTAAAAATAAAGCATTTTGTCATGTGACATGAAACACAGGTCAGTCATGCATGACGTCACCGTTCGAAACATGTAAAACGCTGAGCCAAACGTCTATTAGTTTTGCGGATGGTCACGTCACACGAGCCATGACAGTTGGTAGCGTTTTGGTGGAAAAATAAAGTTGGTTTATAAAAATGCAAATTAAACCTTGAAAAGTGATGTTTTATGTTTATTAATGGTAATATTTTATTAATATAGCCCATGAAGAATAAAATAAAACGGCTTCCCAAAACAGTCAACTAGCTTATTTATTTACAGCTTCCTACGAATTAAAATTCATTGTAAAGTTGTCTCTACTGAAGTCTGCAGTTTAAGAGGCCATACGCGGAAGTGCATAGACGTTTTATGTATAATAATTATGATCATTATCACTTATCGTTTTATTGGTTTAGTGGCAATGTAATTCACCATTGAGATCAAGTCCTGAGTTCGATTGCCAGGTCAGGCACAATTGTTCACGAGTTTTTATATAACTGCGAAGGGTAATAACGTCTTTCGAATGTTTTTCAATTTTTTGTCTGTTTAGCCCTTTGAGTATGGTTACCTACTCTAAGTTTTAGCCCTATGATTTAGCCCAACCGGCTTTATAGGTTTTATTTTAAGACTTTGATATTGTTTGACATAGTAGGATGACATAGCGCCATATTGAATATAAAAAGAGCGGGAATACGAGTATCAAGTAAAGTAAATATCAACATAAGTTTCAAGTCGAAACTAGTAAATACCCAAGTCCAAAATATAAAAATATGCATTAAAATACTTCTAAAGTTGCGAAAATTACTATTGTTAATTATTTGTACTGCATCAATAAAACAAAAAATAATAATAAAAAGAACCTAATTATATAAAAATTATTGACTGAAAAGAGAATCAATTCAAGAATTAACTTTTAACTCTTGAACTTTTTTGTGGGGGTCTAGAGTTGGGGTACGATGTTTGGCCGTTTTGCAGCCTTCTGAGTGCTCTGACAGTAGATCCTCGACCGCTTCTTCACCTTCTTGCCCATGGCGTAGTGTGAAGAAGCAGGCCGGCATGATTGTGTTGAGTAGCGGGGGATAGACTGTCTCTCGCTACTCGATACTCTAATTGGACCGCACTCCGCTTACCATCAGGTGCAGTGTGGTCACTTTGCCGTGCCAATGTATAAAAAAAGTAGTTTTATATGAATATTATCAATTAATTCTCATTTTATTATAACCCTAGAAGGATCGCTTGACTGAGTGGCCGCCTCGCCGCCTCTGTATTAGCCGTATCAAAACCAAACAACTTGAATTACAAACTACTTTAGTACCAGTCATTCTCCCGTTCGGATCCGCGCTGCAATTTAAACGCATCAGAACTGCATCAAGTAAGCCACCGTGTACACGAGGGCAGGTGTCAGCCGTGAGCCGATATCGCTCAGTGCAATATGTTCGCGCGGATAGTCACCGCGTTTCTGGCGCTGCTTGCGTCCGCGACATGCGCGGCACGATCGCAGGTTTGCTTTTTAAATTGTTTTTTTTAATTGTGTAATGCAAAGGAAAATTGTACTCGAGGAATATTTGAAATTATTTTTGTTAAGATTGTGTGAATTTAACATAAGGTAAAATTATAAAAATAATAATTATAGTGCTGTAGATTAATATGGAATTTATTCATGTTGGCAAATAATCAACGACGCTTTATGGGAATTGCGGTAAGGCAGAATATTTTTAATAATAATAAAAAAATAAATAATAATCAGTCTATCAAAATTATAATAGACGTACATTTGAATACAAATAAAACATTAATGGTAAACGGTGACGCAATTGTAATTGCCCATGGTCTCGGGTTCGATCCCCTGTTCGGGTAAAGTGAAATTGTGTTTTTATATAGAAATACATACTCAGTATCAGCCCGGAGTCTGGAATTGAGCAAGGTATGGCTATAGGCTCGCCCCCTATCACATTATGGGATCGTAATAAATTTGTCAAAAAATAGGTGTACTGGTTTTACCTCTGCCTACCCCTTCGGGGATTACATGCTTGAGTGTATATGTTTATGTATGTATGTAAAACATTAATTAATATAATATAATAAATATATTACTCGAATACCCGAAAATATTCATATAAAAAATATGCTTTTAAATTTACTGCTGACTTGCTTATCGTTCATTCTGTGATAATATGGTAGTAAAATTTATTTTGAACTATTTTATATTTTTGTAATCGCCACTAGATAACCCAGATCACCTGTTGACACTACAAATTGACAGTTATTATACAACATTTAAGGTCACGAATACATGTGACACCAGTGATCGTTAAAAAATAGAGGTGCCGCGGGGTTTCGTGAAAATCCCGCTTCTCCGATCGAGCCGACTCGTGTACTTATAAATAAATACTTAATACATCTAAATAGACGATCAAATAAAAAAACAATATCACGATCGATCGCGTGTAAAATCTACATTTTATATAAGTTGACAAAATATTCACTGCAATTTCCCCTCTGTTTTCAAGCCTAGTTTAAAAAAATATTAAGTTTATTTTGAATTCCTTTGAATAAAAAATAAAATAAAACAACTAAATTAAATAATTACAACTTTATTGATTTATAAATAGACAAAATATTCAGTGCCATTTTCAAGCCTAGATTAAAAAAATACATACATACATATACACTCACGCCTATAATCCCCGAAGGGGTAGGCAGAGGTGTAACCAGTACACCCACTTTTCGCCGAATTTTGGTCCCATAATGTGATAGGGGGCGAGCCTATCGCCATACCGGGCACAGGTTTCAGACTCCGGGCTAATACTGAGAATTTCTAGATAGAAAAACCCAATATCACTTTACCCGACCCGGGGATCGAACCCGAGACCTCAGCACATCGGTTGTAACGCATGCGCAGTTACAACTGCGCCACCAAGGCAGTTTAAAAAAATATTACTTTTATTTTGAATTCCTCTGAATACAAATTAGAATAAACACAAAAAATTATTACAACTAAATTAAAGAATTACTATTGATACCCCTCTTATTAGTAGAGGAGGCCCGTGCCCAGCAGTGGAACAATGTTTAATACAGGGCTAGTATTATTATTATGATATGCTTTCAGTGTTTTATAACATACAGACTTGTTATTTATAAGATTGCATTTATATATTTTAAATCAGGCTATAGAGCGGTTTTAAGTATAAAACTGACTTACATGAAAATCGTAAACTGAAATCAAAATAAACTCACGCGTATAAAAAAACAGTAATCATGCTCTTTGATATGCTTTGATTTCTCGTGGATTTCTCTATTCGTGATTGGTTAGTTTTGGCGCCAAATTGCCCCAAATGATTGGCAATCAATAGTCTCTGCCTACCCCCATGGGATACGGGCGTGAGTGTATATGTATGTATGAGGTTTAAACAATCACTATTGTCAATCAGCACATCATCAGAATAGTTACCAAAAATGTCAAAATATAAATATTTTCACCATGAGAAATGATAAATTTTTACACGTGTAATGAAAAGCAAATAATAAATATTTCTTATATGAGTCAACGCCTTGAAATCATTTACAAAATGATGACTCACATCCTGATATCTGAAATCGATTGTTTTATATTAATTCATACATTATTTCATTTATTGTTTTCGGGGATATTATAAGATCATTTCTCTAAAGCAGTGGTAGTTGAGAGTGGTACGGTTTGTCGAGACGAAAGTCGTAGGTTCGAAATCAGCCGGATAACATACGCCACTGACTTTCCTAAAGTTCAGTATGTATTCATTGTTAACTATCGTATGCTATGAAACATGGCGAGGAAACCTGCATAATGGTTTCTTATGTATACGCGAATATTGTAGGCAGCGGCTCTGCTGTGATCTGGCATTGCAGAAGTCTATGGAAGGCGGTGACTACTTACCATCAGGTGGCCCGTCTTAGTTCTAAATTAGTTTCATATCAATGAAACCTGCATAGCTGAGAATACTCATAAGAATTTCAAAGGTATGTGAAATCACCAACCCGCATTAGGCCAGCATGGTGGACTAAAGCCTGACCCCTCTCATTAGTGTCGGAGGGCCGTACCCAGCAGTATGACAAGTTTAATACAAGGCTGGTATTATAGTAATGCCACCCCTCTCTTCAACATAACCATTTACACATTTAAAGTTGTTATTTTACGGTACGGTAACACAGCATTATCCATTTTCTTTGCAATGTAAATCCTACTGTGTCATAGTTAAAGCATCCATCTTATAATTTGCACAAATACAGAAGTTTATACATTGTTGATTGATAAGAAATACTCATCAATAATAGTCAATGAATTTCTTACTGGTTTAAAATCAGGCCGGCATGATTATGTTGAGTAGCGAGGGATAGACTGTCTCTTGCTACTTGATACTCTATCTGGACGGCACTGCGCTTACCATCAGGTGCAGTGTGGTCACTTTGCCGCGCCAGAATAAAAAAAAATGCTTTTAAATAGATCTTCATCTTGCTTAAACGATGTCTGATTTAATCTTCATTCTACATTTATGCATCCATACTCACGCACGCCTGTAATCTCCGAAAGGCAGAGGTGTAGCAACTACACCCACGTTACGCCGAGCACCAGGGCACTCCGGGCTGATACCGAGTATTTCGTGGCAGAAAAACCCACTTTAACCCGACCCGGGGATAGAAACCGAGACTTCAGCACAGCAGTCGTACCACGTGCATTGCGTTAATACTTTTTTGTTCAGACGTTTATAAAGCTTTAGAGACTTCATGGTCAGCATGCAATCGTGTAAACATTACCATTATCTAGATAAAAGATTTTTCTAATAAGCAAAAGTTTTTTAATTCATAAAAAGTACACCGACTTCAATCAAAAACAAATTACGCGTCCGTATAAAATTTGAGGGTTGCCCTCGACTTTTCTGAGATCCCATCATCATCCTGAGTTGGTGCACATGGGATCACCTGGGAAGTATATCCTTTTAAACAAAAAAAGAATTTCTCGAATCGGTCCAGGCGTCTTCGAGTAATCGGGGAACACACATAAAAAAAAAGATTCCGAGGAATTGAGAACCTCCTTCCTCCTTTTTTTGAAGTCGATTAAATTTAGGTATTGCTATTCTGTCATTGCTTTCTATTAGTCAGAAAAATAGCACGTAAACTTACCATTCACATAAACGTTGACAATATTTTCACAATATTTCAATGACACGGCCTGAATATTCAGCGTATTTTAAACGTGTGTCACGGATGCGTGTACGCACATGTTCATGATAGCGGTGTTCGTACCTTGTTTTGACACGCTGTTTGTACGTTTGTTTATCTGGCAACGGTAATTATGACGTGACAACAATACTATAAATGTTTGGAATGTCATACATGCTCGGTAAAGACCACTCCATTTTGAACTTCACTGCTTTTAAAATAGAGTAGTTTTAAAATAGACACGTGATAGCTTATCTGCTATCAATCAGTAACGTCTTAAAACTGATATAAGGGAATTAGCGTTTAACAATAAAACAGCAGTATAACTTATACTTAACTTACGTCTAGGGATGATGAGCAGTGCAGTACCATGCAGTATAATTAAATTAAAATTCGGAAGGATTTGCTGGTTATAGGCAGATATGACTCTTACTAGTCCTGTTATATTGATGAAAAATTAATCAAAATACCTGAAAGAATTAGCTCGCAATAGGAACTCACAATAGGCAACACCACATAAGTTAAACATTAAATTTTTCACGTCAACGATATCACCTGAAATCTATTAATGAACAGTAGGACAGTATTTACTCAGACTATTTACTCACCGAACAATCTACAAGGCTGTAATAGAAATAAATAGTAATTGCCATTGGCAGATGAAAAAAACAAAAACGACTAAATATGTCTGTAAACTAGCTGTCCCTACGAACTCCGTTTCGCCTTAAGAATGTCTTTGTCCCAGTCCGTCGATCCCGTGGGATGAAATTTTCCGGAATAAAAAGTAGCTCATGTTACTCCGGGAATGATGTAGCTTTCTTTTTTTATTTATTTATTAAAGACACATTACAGAATATAATCACAGGAAAAATAAAATAAACAGACTTAGTGATTATAATAATCTAGATTGCACTCCAAAATTTGTGCCCAAATCATGAGTATAAAATATTAATGTACGTACGCAAAGATTACACCTTAAACAATTAAACTGCCTACTTTAAAAAAATATATAAATAATATACATATATATATATATGTATATATATATATATATTTATAGCATAATCCGACAAACGATCCAGTAGATCATCTGATGTTAAGTGATCTCCACCGCCCATGAACATCCACAATACCGAAAGTTTCATGTATGCGCTATCGGCCTTAAAGGACAGGAATAGGGATTAGGGATGGGAAGGGGGAATCTGGGCCTCCGGATATCTCACTTACCATACGAAACGCGACAGTAAACTGTCACTTCACGTTGGTTTTCTATGAGACAGTGGTACTACCCCGGTCGAGCCGGCCCATTCATGCTGTAGACAAATATGTCTTCAGCGTGGCTCTACCACTTCTAAATAATAATATACTGTTGGGTACTATTTATTATTTATATGAAGATTCCAAAAAAAACTATGCATGTTATATTATGCGTTTATCATAGTGCTGATCCGCGATCGTGGGTATCATGAACTACGAGGGACTATTGTTCTAATTAATTTTTCAATAGGTGAAAGAACTTTTTTAATCGGTTAAGTAGTTTATGAGTTTATCCATTACAAACAAAAAATCAAATCTTTCCTGTTTACAATATTAGTTATTTTAATTTAAAAAGGCTCATTGTTGCAATATGGCAACTACTGCGCTGAACTCTTAAGTAAAAGGTTAAAAAATGTAATGTAATACAACCCTTTTTTGTTGTCACGGGGAAAGCGTTTTATTACTGCCGCCCGCTCCTGGGGGAAGCGGAATAAGAATAAACGGGTATGCTGGACTAGCCGGTCTTACGATCCAGCATCTCCCTCGCCCGGATGATGGCTATCCGTGCTGCCGCTGGGCCGAGTCCCTACCCCATATGTACACCCCAACCGATACTACCAGCTAAAACCCCGCGGTGGCCTTCTTTGGCGCTTACGGAGCGATCCCGGGGTATTCTAAGGAATTGTAATACAACCCTAAGGTATTAACAAGGTTTTAATCGTAATAATTAGTTTGAGTTGAAGAATTTCCTTTACAAGCAGTTTAAATACATGTGTCGTTTTATTACAGAACATTTGATATATAAATATTTATATTTACACGCAACAGTCACACACACAGTTCTGATCCCACACTAGGTCAATGTATCGTGGTTATCAAGAACTACGAGGGACTACGATCCCACAACACCCAGACCCGAAACAAATATCTGTCTACTACACAAACATTTAATTCAGTGCGAGATCGAACCCACGGCCTCTTGTTTCACGATAGCCTAGTCGCCCGCTGCGCCACGGAGGCTGTCTATTCTAAAATAAAGCAGGAAATGTTTAAAGACAGAGAATAATTGTTTTAATTTGTCTTGTTATAGCTATCACGTGTGTCCTATAAAATAATTGCTGTGTCCTAAACAAATGAAACTACATTTCAGCGTTTCTTATAAAACTGCTAGTCTGCACTTACTTTGAGATCACCTAAGTCATGCTTAGCTCATTATGCACCGTCATGAAAATATTTACGAAGATATTTAGCTAATATGAAGTTGACATTAAAAATAAGGCCATGATTATCTCGACTGTAGTCAATTTGAACTAGTTTAAAAAAAAAGAAGACTGCCTCGCTGGCGTAGTTGTCATTGCGTACGCGGCATGACTGCTGTGCTGAGGTCTCGGGTTCGATCCACGGGTCAGGTAAAGTGATATAGGATTTTTCTACCCCAAAATGTCCAGTATTAATCCGGAGTCTAGAATTGCCTGGTATCGCGATAGGCTCGCCTCCTATTACTTCATGGAACAGTGATAAGATCGGCGAAATATGGGTGTACTAGTTACACCTCTGCCTACCCCTTCGGGGATTATTATATGTTAATAACTTATTATATTATGTTAATAACCCAATCCAACATATACACATATATTGCGTTGGGTTATTAACATATTTCTAAATATTATGTTTTGAAAAGACGTACATGAAAATCTAGGATAGGATTAATACACCCAACAATCACACACAGTTCTGACCCCACACTAGGTATAAAACCTCTATCGTGGGTATCATACGAGAGACTACGGTCCCACAACACCCCGACCCGAAACATATGTCTGTCTGTCACACAAACATTTGTCTCGGTGCGGGAATCGAACCCACGGCCTCTCGTTTCACAACCGGCTACTCGCCCGCCGCGAGTGGTTGCCTGTGGGGGTGGAATGTGTCTTTGACAAACAGAAACCGTGCAAAGCCAGTTCAGTTTCGAGCTAAGTTGAAACAAAATATGATGATTTGTCATTCACTCTTAATACACTCCGTTTCAAAATACCTTATTTACATGCCATCAAACAATACCAGACGATTTCATTTTATCGTTGACTCGCACCCAACTCAGTTTTACACAAAACGTCATGTTCTAAAGCTATTTTATGATTTCCTTTGTGACATCAAGTAATGAATTAGTCGTAACTAGTTTACGGCTGGCTGTATGGTCCAATTGCACGTGTTTAGAACATTAAAAATTTGCACAGCTTTGATATTCGGCCGTGGCCTAATAATTAGGTTTGTTGAAAACTCTTAATTTTCTGAAAAAATGTGTTAACATAGAAAATGTGTAAAATATGACTGTCCAGAACGGTAGATTGCTGGTTTGTACAATAATCGGGTTTCAGTTTGTAAAAACAAACTTTATTTGTTAATGGTCGTTACAACAAACTTTTATCGTTAACTTAGTCTTAATCGGCATAACACACCTACTATCACAAAAATTGCAAACGAATTGATTTCACGCGGACCATTTGTGCAAATGACGTCCTTAGGCATGCCAACAAAATTGGCTGATATAGAACCAGATCTCGTAGAAGCCGCATGGGTTTTTACTGTAATTGATATTCATTTGATAATATAGATAAAATAAGAACTGTTTTAAGTCAGGATTTGTCACTAGAACACAGAACAGAACATCTGATGTTGCAATTTATACTGTTACTAAAACAAAAACAGCAGCTTTTAAACGTTTGATATACGTTGACGATTCTACTCGATATAAAGAGTTCATAGATAATAGTAATCACGCAATATCAACTGACATACATCATAGTCTTCCAACTCTATAAGAATAAGCTGAATGATGGATAAATATAGTAGATAACCTAGTTGAGCGTGATACGGACTGTAGAGACAACATTTGCTGTTTCAAAACCTCCCTAAATTGCATACACCTCTGACTTTCTGAACTTACATGTCATTGGCATAATTATCGAAATTTGTTACTCTTTTTCGGAAAAATTTACAAGAGAATAAACAATACAGTTTGTTTAATTTACAAGAGAATAAACAATACAGTTTGTTTAATTTACAAGAGAATAAACAATACAGTTTGTTTAATTTACAAGAGAATAAACAATACAGTTTGTTTAATTTACAAGAGAATAAACAATACAGTTTGTTTAATTTACAAGAGAATAAACAATACAGTTTGTTTAATTTACAAGAGAATAAACAATACAGTTTGTTTAATTTACAAGAGAATAAACAATACAGTTTGTTTAATTTACAAGAGAATAAACAATACAGTTTGTTTAATTTACAAGAGAATAAACAATACAGTTTGTTTAATTTACAAGAGAATAAACAATACAGTTTGTTTAATTTACAAGAGAATAAACAATACAGTTTGTTTAATTTACAAGAGAATAAACAATACAGTTTGTTTAATTTACAAGAGAATAAACAATACAGTTTGTTTAATTTACAAGAGAATAAACAATACAGTTTGTTTAATTTATAAGAGAATAAACAATACAGTTTGTTTAATTTACAAGAGAATAAACAATACAGTTTGTTTAATTTACAAGAGAATAAACAATACAGTTTGTTTAATTTACAAGAGAATAAACAATACAGTTTGTTTAATTTACAAGAGAATAAACAATACAGTTTGTTTAATTTACAAGAGAAAAAACAATACAGTTTGTTTAATTTACAAGAGAATAAACAATACAGTTTGTTTAATTTTTAACTGACTTTAAAAAAAGGAGGAGGTTAACAATTCGTCGGAATCTTTTTTTTTATGTATGTTACCTGATTACTCGAAGACGCCTGGACCGATTCGAGAAATTCTGTTTTTGTTCAAAAGTGTATACTTCCCAGGTGGTCCCATTGGCACCAAGTCAGGATCTGATGATGGGATCTCAGAAAAATCAAGGGCAAATCAAATGTTATAGTGACGCATAAATTGTTTTTTATTGAAGTCGGTGTACTTTTTATAGACATACTACTAGATTGATTCACGTATTTTTATTACATACATACATATACACTCACGCCCGTAATCCCCGAAGGGGTAGGCAGAGGTGCAACCATACTGTGATGAACCCATAATGTGATGGGGGCGAGCCTATCGCCATACCGGGCACAGGTTCCAGACTCCGGGCTAATACTGAGAATTTCTAGATAGAAAAACCCAATATCACTTTACCCGACCCGGGGATCGAACCCGAGACCTCAGCAAGGCAGCAGCCGTAACGCATGCGCAATTACAACTGCGCCACCGAGGCAGTCGAGTAGTTTTATTGTTCATAAATATTCCATTTCCATTCGAATAGTTGTGAAATGTGCATTGATGGCATTAAAAACCAATATCGGATTTTTTGGAGTTACGAATTTTTATAATTGAGCCAACGTTGTGTATTCATTGTTTAATTATCCCTAGCTTTAACGATGATATATTTATAACGATATTCTAGCTTTAATGATAATTTAATTTTGAAAGTGGTAGAGCCACGCTGTAGGCATATTTGTCTACAGCATGAATGGGCCGGCTCGACCGGGGTAGTACCACTGTCTCACAGAAAACCAACGTAAAGTGACAGTTTACTGTCGCGTTTCGTATGGTAAGTGAGATATCCGGAGGCCCAGATTCCCCCTTCCCTTCCCTAATCCCTATTCCTGTCCTTTAAGGCCGACAGCGCATACATGACACTTTCGGTGTTGTGGATGTTCATGGGCGGTGGAGATCACTTAACATCAGGTGACCCACTGGCTCGTTTGTCGGACTATAATATAAAAAAAAAAAAAAAAAAAAAATGAAGGAACACGTCGTGAGAAAACTTGCATACCTGAGAATTCTCATAAGAATTTAAAAGTATGTGAAGTCTAACGTGGACTGGTCACTAGGACTATAGCCTAACCCCTCTCATTAGTGAGAGATCCGTGCCTTACTTAGGACAGTGTATAATATAGTGTAGAATGCAGAGCTAGCTGCTTAATTATAATTAATAATAATAATTATTATTGATACTGACACTTTTATTAATAATTGGTTGGTGCTGGGATATAACTAAAACATATCGATTCAGAGCAGGACTACACTATGGAGACTAATGAAAATAAAATTTTAAACAAACATTCCAGACCAAGTGACCGTGTTAACATTTCACCTAATTACATAATTTTACGATGGTATTAACAAAATATTTAGTTTGCGACGTGGGCGCAATGGATACCAAGGTTACATTTTAGTTGCGAGACTGGAATCATATTTACCTGAAAATATTTTTAAGTATATATCTTTAGCGATAGCCTAGTTGGTTGCGGTACGGACTGTCAAGACGAAAGTCGTAGGTTCGAAACCCAAGTGGCATACACCTCTGACTTTTCTAAAGTTATGTGTGTATTAAAATGTTAATTATCGCTTGCTTTAACGGTGAAGGAAAACACCGTGAGGAACCCTGCATATCTGAGAGTTTTTCGAAGGTATGAGAAGTCTGCCAACCCGCATTAGGCCAGCGTGGTGGACTAAGGCCTAACCCCTCTCATTAGTAGAGGAGGCCCGTGCCCAGCAGTGGGACAATGTTTAATACAGGGCTAGTATTATTATTATTATATATCTTTATGTTAGATAATTTAGATAACCTGATATCACGATTGACTGTATTGACTTTATGTTCAATAAGACAATTAGAGATATTTATGTTAGTAAGAAGGAATCTATAATAATTTGAAGATTTAATCTTCCTGCACAAATTTAAAAGTCCCCGCTGAGAAAGATTTTTGTAATGATTCTTCGAGGAGGTGGATGATCATTGCTACCCTTGAATATTGAAAATAGAGAGAGTTTTGGAGGGGTATTCTTACATTTTTTGATCGTGAAAGATATAATAGCAAAATTCAGCGGCTTTGCTGTGCCCTGGCATTGCAGAAGTCTATGGGCGGCGGTGACTACTTACCATCAGGTGGCCCGTCTGCTCGTCTGCCTACCGAGGCACTAAAAAAAAATTAACTTTATAACACTATGGTACCACCATTGTAGGACATTGGCCTTTCCAAGTTAGCACCAACCATCCCAGTCTTAGGCAATTTAAGCCCAACATCCAATACACTCTTGAAGTCGCTCCGTCGTGCAACAGGGCACCCAACACTACGTCTGCTTAAACGTAGTCTCCGCTCCATATGTCTCCTTCAACGATGATTAGAATAGACCCACGTTGTAGATAAAATGCCAAGTAACAGCTTCCTGTAGCGTTTCGTATAGTGATTGACAGTTCTGTAGTCTCAAATCCCCTTCTCCAATTCTCATTTCTTTCCTTAATAGCCGACAAACGCAACCTTGGTTCTTCTAGTCCTCAGAGAGTTTATTACCCACTAGCTCGGTTACCGACATGGGCGTGCTAAATCGCAGCATATTTCATTAATCATACTATCTTATGTTTCAGGATGCTGTGATATGGGTAGATGTGGCTAAACGCGGTCCGACCCTCACAGACGAAGTCCCTCCAGAAAATATAAAGCAGCGCTACACTCCAGACCTGGTAGACGAGCTCCAATCTGTCAAGGCTGACACAATTCTACTGTACACTGAATATACAGGAAAGGCTGGATCAGATCTCAAGACATTCCTCACCAACGTTACAAATTACGTTGATTTAGCTGTCAAAGATGTCGGAGTTGATATTTACGATGATGTAAGTACTGGTTTTATTACAAATTTTACTGTAATAACTGTCAAAACACTAGGTAACGTCTTAAGTGTAAGAGCTTGTCTGGGCATGTAACACTAGCTTATTATTACTTGCATGGCAAGAACTTAGAACATTAGAGCCACTGAAATTACAGAGCATTATGGAATGCAAAAGCAAGACCAGGGATAAAAAGTGCAGTGCAGTACAATATAGTTTGTTAATCAATAATTTGATTTATATTCGCTTTTGAACAGTTATCATTTGGGTATAAAGTGATGGATAGTACCACAATTAAAAACTGATTATATTACTTATAAATTGAAATAATTCTCTCAATTTTGGTGATGAAACAGGAAAAACGATCGTCTACTTTCTTGCTCGGGGCAAACAATTAAAAAGGTTTTAGTAATACATTTTGAAAGTGTGTTTACTGACTTGTTTGAACTGCGCTAAGCTGCATTCTATCACGGCGTATTACGATTACAAAGCAATGCATCTGCTATTTTGCATCTATAAATTAAACATCGGCGTGTTGTAATCTGAGATCTACTGCTTTCAAGTTTCCTTTGTAGGTTTTGAATGTATTGTTCGAATTTTAGTCGAATCAGCTTCGTTCTATTTTATAACATAACAATACATTTAATGTCAAGCATATCGCTTTATTGTATGAGTACTTAATTTTCACATGCGTGTTTTTCTCGATAATCTATCAACAACATAACACATTAATACAGGGCGCAATATGCTATCAGCCTTGGTTTTTACCCGACTACGTTAGTAGGAAGGTTATATTTTTACCTACCTTTTCTCTGTCATATTAGTCTATTGATTATTTAGGACCATTCAACGGCCATAGGTATAACTTGTACCTTATTCTCTAGGATCTATGGCTTTAGTTATGTAATGATCAACTTTTATATTTCGTTGGAAGCGTCTCTGAATCATACTTTTGTTTTTGTAAAGTAAGCTACTTTGGCATTAGGCAGTTCATATACAAGTTTAATTTTGGTCAATTTTATTCCTCGGTTTTGATATATAATGAATGTGATGCTAGAATCTATTATTAACGAAATATGACAACATTCATAAATTGATATAAAACGAAATTTACGGATTCTATCGCGGTTTATTTTACTTTTTTAACCTTTTTTATCCCGACGTTTCGAAAGCTTTACAGCCTTCATGGTCACGGGGCGGACTGAGTTGTATGTCGTCACGCAAGTATAGTGCAATGTTTCTACCCTCCACATAGTTGTTGTTTTTTAATTTTTTATTTATTGTAGTCCGATCTAAACTCAGTTCGCCCCGTGACCATGAAGACTGTAAAGCTTTCTAAACATCGGGTTAAAAAAGTAAAATAAACCGCGATAGAATCCGTAAATTTCGTTTTATTTCAATGTGTAAATATTTGCGTAAACATAAGAAACCATTATAACATTTATAAAACTTTCAGCGGTTGAAATTATATACGCATATTTTGGTCTTTTCATTCATAATTCAAACCGTATTCGATCTCTTACAATAATAAACTATTACAATCACTCCACGGAATGTGTTAACCGTGAACTTGTAACAAAGTTGCTTGTTTACAGTTTTGGTGTGTGTTGTTTTACATTTCACCGCCATGACGTGAGAAATGTGTTATCATGTGTATTTTTAGTCAAAATCTCGAAATAACTGCACGGAAGTGTTTGTTTACACAGTTCATAAAGCAACCAAATTATAAGCTCACATTATTTGTTAACGTCATGGTAATTTTCATTAAGTATTGTGATCTGTTGTAAACAATATGATTAAGACTTCATATTATTTTCGTGAAGTTTTTGGCTGAATTGATTTACAAATATACATTTTTATTCTAACAATGAATGTAACAGAAATTTCCAGATATCGGTTGAAAGGCAATTAACGTTAAAGTAACCCCCACTACTCAACACAATCATGCCGGCTTGCTTCTTCACACTACGTGTGCAAGAAGATGAAAAAGTGGTCGCGGGTCCAGTGTCAGAGTATTCAGGAGCCCGCAAAACGGCCAAACATCGTACCCAACTCTAGCCCCGGACAAAAAACGGATGTACACTGGCTGATCCCGGAACGCCACACCCTTCGTGTGCCACTATGACGGGTTTTACACCCTGTGTACGGTGGTCGCTAACAGTGATTTTACAGCGATTATCGCTGAAACAATCACTTTTATTAAAATAGAAGTGACATTGTCGAAAATGTATATATTTATAAATGTTGAGGAGGCGAAAAAAGTCAGGATCGCAGTTTGTGGTATACATCAGTCACTGTCTACACCCAAAGGATGCAGGCGTGAGTGTGTATGTATGTAAGCTAGAATATAAAGGAGTGAGGGAGCTTCAATAGGAAATCGGTAGCTCCGAGGACGGATCCGCGTGCAAGTGTTAGTAAATTATTATATAAATAATTTAGTTTATTGTTTTGCATGTGGATAGTGCAGATACCAGATGGAATGCACTCAAAAACGATAATATCAAGAAGTGTTCCCGAATGACATAATGTCTTTTGGCTCACTCCATGCCACCAGACGTCAGTGATACTTACACCATGATTTTAATAGTTTTGGGACAATTTCCTATTTATTCCAGAACACTAAGGTGCAAGGGAAATATACACGGCCTTAAACGATAGCAATGGGGATTGAGTAGGCAATTTAAACCTCCCAAAATATCACTATCCGTACAACACGTTGGTTGGCTAACAGTGGCTATAATCCTGTACAGCTGGTAGATTCCTGATGTAGACAAACCCATTTACCAGTAGAGCCATCGTGACTTTCTAAAATATTTTAAGACTATAACATAGACTCAAACGTAAAGTTACGAGAAATTCCAAAGAACCAAACTCTATAAAAATTGTTTATGTTTTAGTTAAAAATCTTTATCTTATTTTCAGCATAATTTTCTTGGGCACGTTAATTTAACAATACTGAATATTGTGTAAATTTTGTAGATTGATTTATTATTTGGGAAAAGGGAATCAACAAAAAGCCTCATGACCTTAATCTTAAATCTAAATTAAATATTATCCTTGAAACGTCATTTTAATCTCCTGCACGAACTAGAAACTTCTTAGGATACTGACGGATATAAATTAAAAAATCCTGGAAGATTTAAAGGCAACGTCACAATACTGGGATGTGACGTCGCGTGCATTGGTGCACTTGTTACCTTGACTCAGTTCGAAACCGTTGAAGGTTGATACAATCACAACGCTCCAGGTAATGCCAATAGATTATGGATAATGCGTTAATAGACTTCGTGGTGTAGCCAAGTAGTCAGCTCTGGAACAAACGGCAGCGGTTTCACTCAGCACGGAAGCTAAATGTTTCCATCCAAAAGCATTTATTCCTCTATTTCAGCCTCCGTGGCAGGCGAAAAGTCGGCTGTGAAACGAGAGGCCGCTATGTCGATTCCCGCACCCAGACAAATATTTTTGTGAAAGACAGATTTGTTTCAGTTCTGGGTTTTATGGGACCGTAGTCCTTGATAGCCACGCTACAGATTTGGCTATGTGTGGGATCACGACTGTGTGTGTGACTGTTCAGTACATTAAATAAATAATACATTTCGGACACAATACTTAGGTAAGGACTATTACCAGGCTGGCTACACCATATGGTAAACATAACGACAGTTCCAAGCGTCGATCTAGGAGAGAATCCCCTGAATTCAAACTTCCCTCATACCAGTATATAGGTAATACTCAGATCTCGATCCTATAATCCTAGGATTGACACTGGCTGGATATTTCTGACAGTTGGCTGAATTTATGCAATAACTGTAGAATGTGAAATGTACAGTCTCGAGTTACTGAACAGCGCGCTCGAAGTCAACATCAGAGCACATGTTCCCGTGTTCCATAAATATTGCGTATCTGATTGCCTGGTTTCTGATGCCTATGACGCAGCATCTTCGATTTTTTAGGTAGCACCGTCAAATGAGCATAAGATGAAAAGTGGTCTGATAAATGTAACTTAGCTAGTGTTTCCCCCATGTACACCCACGTATTTCAGTTGTAGGTACTCGTATTTTCAAGTTAATATTGTCCCACTTTATTTAGCTTCTAAAAACCCATCGTGGTTTTTAGACGCTAAATAAAGTTAGACGCTAAATTTCCCGGTCTGGCTATCGAGCCAGACCGGTACGACACATGTCTCAGCTCAACTCAGCTCTGTAGGGCACGATTAACGGTAGGCAGCGGCGTTACTGTGCCCTGGTATTGCAGAGGTCTATGGGCGGCGGTGACTACTTACCATCAGGTGGCCCGTCTGCTCGTCTGCCTACCGGGGCACTAAAAAAAACCACATCTAATTTTATGAATTGTTTGTTATATTATTAATTGTTCTGCTTTAACGAAGGAGAATAAAGTAAGAAAAATTACATACTTTTTTAAAAGATTGTCGAATGTATGTAATGTCCACTAACTAGGCATTTGGCCAGTGTTTTGGATAAAGCCTAAGACCTTATTACGTGACCTCATAATAGGTAAACGACCGAAGACCTCATAATAAAAGGTATAATAATTTATCTTCTTGAGTGTTACGGGTCTATAACTTTAACAATAACTAAATATTTCCTCAATTTTCCGAAGAGCATAAAATCAGGAAATGCTTATTTAAAGCATCATTATATTGCGGTTTTATTTAAAGACGAGCAATAAATGTTTGTTGGACAATATGACAGTCAAGGACACGACGTTATTGTGGTAATAAACATACGTCAACGTATTCAACGGTAGGCAGCGGCTTTACTGTGCCTTGGCATTGCAGAAGTCTATAGGCGGCGGTGACTTCTTAGCATCAGGTGGCCCGTCCGCTCATCTCCCTATGCAGGAGCTAAAAAAAATTTGCGTGGAAAAATGCTGACCGCATATTCTGGTGGTACCATCCACGTTAAACGTGGTGGTACCCACGTTAAACCAAAAACATTTCTGGAGGGTGAGGCTATGCATAGAGATATATTTAAGGGATCGAAGAACCGTCAACACGTAGTACTCCATCTGGGATCAGATACTGATTTGTCTGGTTTCCAATAATAACTAAACATATTAAATACTAAACTTCGTATGATTTATTATATTAAGCACTTCCAGTTTATCTCGCATTTATATTATCAAATTAAGAAATGGATCTTAGTCGCGCAATATTTTAATTGTATAAATACCACAATTGAGTAGTCCACTTGCAAACCACTTTATGTTAATGACACAATTAGTTGAGAAAACTGAAAAAATCGTTTACCCTTATAGTTAAGAAATAAAAGTGCATTAAATTAGCGTATTATTTAAGTATAGAACATATGAAATTGATTTATGTTAAGGAATAAAATCACTGTTCATTAGGATTCATTTAATTTGCATTTTAATATTAAACATAGAGAGTTTTGCAAAAGTACTTTAAACATAAATAGTTTTGCAGTCTTATTCAATCAACATAGGCAGTTTTGAAACAATTTCATGTTAAAATGTGTGTTTCTATCATAGATATCTTAAGAAATTACAAATTTAATCTATTACTAACTGTTGCTCGCGGCTCCACCCGCATTGTAGTTATTTTGGAAACAAAAAGTTAAAAAATCCACAGTCATTTTAAACTATTACATCTTTCTATATTTTGCTGTCCCATAGAAACCGTGCATTTTTCTGGGCTAAAATAGACTACCTCGGTGGCGCAGTGGTATTTTTTTTATCCTGGCACGGCATAGTGACCACACTGCACCTGATGGTAAGCGCAGTGCGGTCCAATTAGAGTATCGAATAGCGAGAGATGATCTATCACCGCTACTCAACACAGTCATGCCAGCCTGCTTCTTTACACTACGCCATGGGCAAGAAGGTGAAGAAGCTTTTGTCAGAGAACTCAGAAGTCCGCAAAACGGCCAAACATCGTACCCCAACTCTAGACCCCCGAGAAACACCGGATGTACACTGGCTGATCCCGGAACGACACACTTGCGTGTGCCACTATGGCGGGTTTTTCTATCTAGAAATTCTCAGTATTAGCCCGGAGTTTAGAATTTGTGCCCGGTATGGCGATAGGCTCGCCCCCTATCACATTATGGGACAGAAAAATTCGGCGAAAAGTGGGTGTACTGGTTACACCTCTGCCTAACTCTTCGGGGAATACAGGCGTGAGTGTATATGTAATGTAAAATCTGTCCCGCGGGAACTGTAAATTTTCCAGGATAAAAAGTAGCCTAGGTCATTCTCTAATCCCTAAACTACCACTTTGCAAATATTCATGTCGATTCCTAACACTGTAAAAAACAAAAAACTATCCCGCGGGAACCGTACATTTTTCCGGGATAAAAAGTAGCTTATCATTTGCGCGATCGAATGATCTAAATGTATTCTAAATTTCAGGATGATTGGTCAAGCCGTTTTTGAGTTAAACCCGGACATACAGACAGACAGACAATGCGTTATGGTCCAAGATAGCGGATTTTGCACGAGTCACTACGCAACTTAGCGTTGTATGCAAGTTAACAGTAACTTAGAGATTTTTGAAAGTGGACTGTCGATCGGCATAGCGACTTTTGCAAGAGTATTGAGTTTTCTATTCCATTTTATTCCTAACATAACGAGTTTTGACTGAATATGTTAAAAACAGACGTTAATATTTTAAATCTTCAACCCATTGCCGCCATTGGCAAAAAAAAATTTTTTTTAACATAACGTGGTTTGCAAGTGGCCTACTCAATTATTTCCCGACGTTTCGACCGAGTTGCATCGCCTGTGGTCACGGGCTGACACTTAATTTTATAATATGTATTCAAATAGCGAGAGTCTAATAATATTTGTTCCAAATTTGCCGGATAATGTTTCCAATTATTCTTTCTCTAACAACCTTATTTAGATTATTACGAACATTTGAAAATATATATATCGATCTCACGTGATATCATACCAACGAACAGGATTTAATTTTTATTTATGCAGCTATAAATTGACAAGCGATCGTCTGATGATCTGCACTAGGAAAGTACAACGAGTTCTTCAACAGTGCAACTTTATGGATAGTTTTGACTACAGCATAATATGCTGAATCGACCAGAACAGTACTGCTGGCTCACAGAAAACCTATGTAAAATAACTATTACTACGGCATTTCATTCAGTTCGTTCATTTCCACCACCCCACGCCTAACTTTCTTTAGTTTCCTTTTTCTTGGTTTTTATCAGCCGGTCTTTTCTTTTAACCTAGACTACAATTCTTGTTCTTTTGTATTCTTCTTCACTACCGTCCCCCTTTCACAGCCCGTCCTGTTTTATCTTTGCCTACCGGGCTGTGGCATTTATTCCGAAGATTCATAGCCGTTGATTTGTTTATTATTTTTGATGATATTTTTTTTGTGTTTTCACCGGTTAGAAATGCGATTAATATCCCCACATAAATATTTATTTGAAGTCTGCAACGAAACCACAATTCCTTTGGTGACAGTTGATTTGCTTGCGCTATTAAATACTATGCCGTATGTTAAAGCGGATATGGTTCACTGGTTACTTGCCAATTGTTTTATGGATATTAAAACGCGTATATTTTCGGTCATGATGCGGACAGATGGTGACCGTGCCAAAGGCGGATGGATAGAAAGGGCGCGGTATTTTTAGACGATAAATCTCTATAGTAAGGTAGCGTATGACATCATGAAATTATTAATTGCGACTATTAATAAATAGCTGCCTCTAGTCATATGGTTCCGTAGCTAAATAGCAAGAATGAAAAGTGGTAGATATACGCTGTAGACACATTTTTACAGCATGGAGGCCTCCTAGACCGTGTTATTCCGCCATTGTCTCAGAAAATTAACAGGAAATAACAAGCTTGCTTATTGCGTTTCCTACGGTAAGTGAGATTTTGTCATTCCCTCAATGCTGATGACGGTAGCCGTAACAGGCTGAGGCATTAGAGACCCCCCATCTAGTTCTTTTCTGGTCTATTCTGTCTATACTGATTTGCTCAGATTTATATGTTTAAGCTCTTGCGGCTTTCTTGCAGCTTTGAACTGGACTTATTAAAATTAATTGTATTAAGTATTTATATTTATTGTGAAATAGTTTTTAAAATAGCTACGTCGGTGTTTCTTGCCTGTTCTCTGACTAAGCTGCCTCTGAACTGGTAGTAACGATAAGTAAATGATAGAATCAAAATAATGTATATCATTTTAAAGACCCAATAAACATTTTTATCAGCAGATCAAACAATCAGCTAATATTATCATCTTGCTTAAACAATGGTTCATTTTTAATTTTTCACAGCTAACTTAACGTATCTCCATACATTTCATTTTATTTATAATTAATTTCGTTGCCTTTAAAAATCAAATTAGTTATACCAAAGGCGCGCCGAGTTTCATTGATGTCATCCGAATGCAATCAACCCTGGCTTACAGGAGTGACGGGTGCAGACGAGATAGGATCTACCGTATAGCTGCAGTATTATGCAGCTGCATTCATCTCACGACCTTCAGTGAGATCATGGTTGCTACTAATGTTATCCATTCATGCTACATTTAATTCAGTTTTATGTTTGACGTCACCTTCAAACGGTGACTTATTTCGGGAGGTAATAATCTATGGTCTAAACAAATTGTTAATGATGTAATACATTGTAATTTTATAGTATGTTCAAATATAATAAACAAATGTAAAACGCATTCGGTTCGGATTCATGAGGGAATGGATATGAGACCAACGAAATAGATACACAAGGCATATGGATGGAAGAGCTGATAGATAATCCGCACCAAAATTATGTCAGTAAAATTACCTCCTTCAAGGACAGGTCACAGGAGTGCTCTAAACCTACTACACAAAGAGATTAATTAAAGAAGATGAAGCTGAAGTGGTATGTTAGATTGGTGCAAAGTGGAAATCTATAGTTTCTGCCCATCCCTTTGCGATTAAGATGTGTTTTTTATGTATGTAAATATATATTTATCGCTTGTAATTTACTAGCGTCTCGCCTGAACTTCTCTTGTTTTCTGTGAGTCAATCTTAGATAGACAGAAGTAATCACAGACATTTCTGTGGATCTTTTTAAGATACCCAATGCCATAGTAAGTATTGCGATGTATCATAATGTGTAGTGGACATTCGAAAACACTTTGTGGGAGGATACCTGATATATATTTTCCTCCAATTGGGTTTTCTGAAAAATCAAATATGTATTCTGGTCCTATCCTATCTTGGTCCGAAAGTCGCGTTTGCCATAGTGGCACACGCAAGTGTGTCGCGTTCCGGAATCAGCCCATGTACATCCGGTTTTTGTCGAGGGTCTATAGTTGGGGTACGATGGTTTGGCCATTTTGCGGCCTTCTAAGTACTCTGACACTAGACTCTCGACCGCTTCTTTACCTTCTTGCCCATGGCGTAGTGTGAAGAAGCAGGCCGGCATGATTCTGTTGAGTAGCGAGGGATAGATTGTCTCTCGCTAGTCGATACTCTAATTGGACTGGCACTTACCATCAGGTGCAGTGTGGTCACTTTGCTGTCACAGGATAAAAAAAAAGATTATAATATAATTGTATTTGACAGCACTGGATATCATCAAAATGTTGTCACTTTAGAGTCAGGATAACAATGACGTCTTTACAGGGGCACTGTCGCGCGATATTCGACAACCGCCTTCATAAGATCGAAGTGGATGCTCAGAAAGCGGCCAGCTTCAGTGCTGACAATCATCACAAGTTCCTCTTGGGGCATATGGTGGTGTTCCGCATCCATCTTAATAAGGTAACCATTTTTTTAACCAACTATAAAAAAATCATGAATTTTTCTAATTAAATATCTGCTGGAAGTGTCCAACGTCATTAAATACCTTCAGTTCAAAGGAACTTTTTAGGAAACGAGAGGATGGGGTGATTGATAAATTATATTTTACTTAAATATAAGCTCGTCTTTGTAAACCTGGGGTAGTATGTATAACTACTGTGTCCGTGATAAGCGCAACTTTTATGTGATCAAAGATAGGTAATTTCCATTTGGGTTACGAAATCCAACATCAGCAATACGTGTGAGTATTCGAATGGAAAAGGTACTCAATGACAAAAATGTATGATGTTCAACCAACAAGTCGATTCGTAAATGTATGTTGCTCAACTAATCATCGATTCGTGGGTATTGTTTTTTTTTTTTTTTTATTTCATAGTCCGACAAACGAGCCAGTGTGTCACCTGATGTTAAGTGATCTCCACCGCCCATGAACATCCACAATACCGAAAGTAGCATGTATGCGCTGTCGGCCTTAAAGGACAGGAATAGGGATTACAGAAGGGAAGGGGGAATCTGGGCCTCCGGATATCTCACTTACCATACGAAACGCGACAATAAACTGTCACTTTACGTTGGTTTTCTGTGAGACTGTGGTACTACCCCGGTCGAGCCGGCCCATTCATGCTGTAGACAAATATGTCTACAGCGTGGCTCTACCACTTACATTGTACAGAGCGACAGGTATACCTGCTGTCGCTCTATACACTATGCTGAAAGATTTAAGCATTAAATAACTGACAGCCTCCGTGGCGCAGCGGGCGAGTAGCCGGCTGTGAAACGAGAAGCCGTGGGTTCGTTTCCCACACCGAGACAAATGTTTGTGTCATAGACAGATAGTTGTATCAGGTCTGGGTGTTGTAGTCCCTCGTAATTCTTGATACCCACAATACAGGTTTTCCCTAGTGTGGGGTCAGAACTATGTATGTTACTGTTGGGTGCAAAAAAAACTATTAAATTAATTGTATGTTAACAGAGCGAAGACTACATAAAAAAATGTGACAAAGCTGAAAAGAGCTGCGGTGAACTCTGTCAGGTATGTATGTCAAATCATACTCCTTCCTCTTTCCTTGTTCCTTGTTCTAATGAAACACCCATCAGTCATGCATGAAGTCACCGTTCTAAACATATATGAAACGCTGAGCCAAACGTCTATTAGTTTGGCTCACGTCACACGAGAGGCCATGACAGTTGGTAACGTTTTGGTGGGAAAAATAAAGTAGGTTTATAAAAATACTAATTAAATCGTGAAAACTGTTTTATATGTTTTATGTTAATTAATGATAATATTATAATAATATAGATCATGGAGAATAATATAAACCGGTCTTCTAAAAACAGTCAATTAGCCTATTACCCTAAAAATACACTTTTTAGCAGCTTCCCAAATTCTGGTCCTGTCACTCACCCATCGTTAATTCCAGGCCACGTCCCGAGCAAAACGCTGGCGTCGCATGGCAGTCGAGGAGATCCATCGGGTCCAGGACGACTTACAGCACTCCCGCCGTTCCTACAGGGACCTTGTGAACCACGCGCGTCGAAGACTGAACCACCTTCGAAAGCAGATTACATTGAGGGCACAGGACGCAGTGTTCGAATACCAGGAGTGCATAAGGAGAGGCTAAATAATATGACGAGATTACCAGAAATACCTAACATAATTTAAGCTTGGTCGCAAATCTATTGAAAACCCCAAGATGAGCCTGTCAAGGGCGAGGTCTACGAAATGTTTAATACAGAACCTTACAATTGTTGAAATTCTCATACGAGGTGCGAATAAGAGAGATTAGTGATCCAAACAAAGCAATACGATTAATAAATGCACTTAATGAAGCTAATATTAGTATATCCATTGATGGTTGGATCATCTGATGATATATAGGAAATCGGCCATTCATTGCTGATCATCATCATCCACAGCCTGTAGAATCCCACTGCTGGGTATAGGCCTCATGCATGTTATGCCACATGCCACGGTCCTGATCCAGTCTCATCCAGATTCGACCACCCATCTTAACGAGGTCGTCAACCCATCTTACTGCTGGATGGCCTACGCTCCGCTTTCCTTATCTTGGCCGAGACAAGGAAAGCGCATTCCTGATGCTTTAGCTTTATTCTTTTAATGCAAATACACAGATATAATACAAAAGTTATATATTGAAGGTATTTATGGTGCTTGATCGCTCGTATGACCATAACCAAAGACGAATGTCACGAGTGTAGATTTGTTGATAGTTAAATTATGTGCCATTTGCGTACCGTGTTGTACTCGGAGCGGGTTGCGTCTGCATTTTCTTACACAAGGTTTCCTTTCCTTCCCATGAGAGTGCCTTATTTAGATCTTTGTGTATCCTGTTGCTTTGGACCGGTGTTGGATTACTTACTATACAGACCGGCAAAGAAGGAAAGAAAATAACCTACGAGGATATTAGGGTAGTTGACAGTAAGTGAAAACCTATTTTGTTATTTATAAAAGATTTTAGCCTAAAAATATCGAAAATTAAACCAATTTGTTAATTTATATGTGATTATTTGATATTTTCAAGAAACAAATATGTAAAAATAGAGCATTTTGTCACTTGACATGAAACATCCATCAGTCATGCATGACGTCATCGTTCGAAACTTATATAAAACGCTGAGCCAAACGTCTATTAGTTTTGAGGATGGTCACGTCACACGAGAGGCAATGACAGGTTTCAGGTTACACCTCTGCGTACCCCTTCGGGGATTACAGGCGTGAGTGTATGTGTGTATAGTCAGTTTATAAATATGCAAATTAAATCTTGAAAACTTATGTTTTATGTTTATTAATGATAATATTTTGTTAATATAGACCATGAAGAATAAAAGTATAATTAAATTTGTGTACATGGATCGTTGGTACTCATTGGTACAAGTACAACACGGCTCATTCGGTTAAAACTAGATATTAATAATTTATTTGTATTTAAATTTGGATGACATGTGATTCGGTGCATGATGAACGAAATATGATAAAAAAAAATGTAATTTTAAATATAATTACTGTGATAGTCAAAATGTTTGATCCCTTTTCATCTGAGAAGAGATATGGGTAATCATATTAGTAATTGGTGTGTAAATAATAATTGCGTATTCAGTTGTAGTTATGATTTGAAATACATGTTACCCCGCAATGCTATAGGCTATAGGCTATGCTATTTTTTATATTGATAAAAGTGATATTTTACTAAGAATTCGACTTTCACGCAATCGGAACTGCTCATAAGCAGTGGATAATGCAAACATTGCACGGTTGCTAGTAGTTTTTTAAATAAATATTCTTATGTAAAGTAGCTGCTTAGCCATAAAGAAAAGAGAACGCACTATATTATTAGGATTAAAGAAAAAACGGAGGGTAGACTCTATGCATTCGTTTTGTCAATATAAAAAAATGAATAAAGAAAGATGTTGTATGTGAATTCGTTTTTCAAAAATAGTCTTCTCAGATGAAATGTGAGTGTGTTTATTGTTGTGTATAACATAGGTTTAATAAAACGTATAAATAGTACAATATTGTTGTTTTTAATGCATTAAACTGATTTTATATGGACGTAACACAGGGTGTTTGTACTTACATAATATTTTATTAAATAAATTTTAACGAATATTGTGTTTTATTATAAAATGTGTTAAGAGAGATCTACTTGAAGTTTAAAGACGTATACCTGAAGAAATGCTTTGAAAACTAGTGAGTGTTAATAGGTGAGTTGTTGATAGGTGAAACTGAAAGATGAGGCCCGCTTACGTACTGCTGTGACTTTTTTGCTTGAAATAGGGTTACTTTTGGTAGAAAAAATCATGCCAGATCGCTAGGTGTAAAATCATGCCCGCTTGCGAAGTCCTGCTAAACCCAGTCGCTCTCCCAGTCGGCTTAGGATCAAAGCAAGACCACTCAGAACTTTGAATAATGCCCAACAATTTCATTGACTTCAACCTCCAAAATGGGACCGACAGTGACTATACTCCACTACATGACGGCAAAAATATTAGAACGATGGTATCTGCCCAGAAAAAAAAGTGCGGTGATTGGAAAATCTCAATTTACTGTACTCAGCGCAACATCAAGCTGGGACTTTGTTAGTTTTCATCCCAGCACGGCAACGTGACAACACTGCACCTGATGGTAAGCGCAGTACCGTCCAATTAGAGTATCGAGAGACAATCTATCCCCCGCTACTCAACACAATCATGCCGGCCTGCTTCTTCACACTACGACATGGGCAAGAAGGTGAAGAAGCGGTTGAGGGTCTAGTGTCCAGAGTACTCAGAAGGAGGGTCTAGTGTCATATAATAATGTAATATATAACATTCCCGTGCAATAGCAGCGATAGCCTAGTTGGTTGCGGTACGGACTGCCAAGACGAAAGTCGTATGTTCGAAACCCAAGTGGCATACACCTCTGACTTTTCTAAAGTTATTTGTGTATTAAAATTATTAATTATCGCTTGCTTTAACGGTGAAGGAAAACATCGTGAGGAAACCTGCATATCTGAGAATTTTTCGAAGGTATGAGAAGTCTGCCAACCCGCATTAGGCCAACGTGGTGGACTACGGCCTAACCCCTCTCATTAGTAGAGGAGGCCCGTGCCCAGCAGTGGGACCATGTTTAATACAGGGCTAGTATTATTATATAACATTCCCGTGCCACGATGTTAGTCCGCGATGAACTACGAAACCGGCCTATCGATTTCAATGAAATGTGTGAATATAGGTATATGTTTGGTTCCAACTATAAAGATATGATTGTTTTGGACCGGATAGGTGGCGCTGTTGTCAAGATATAAAACCTCTTTTTTATTTTTTGGGTGTGTGGTTCTTACATCGTCATCATCATCCAAGTTGCAACTGCCTTTATCATCTGTTGCATTATGAAGGTCAACAGATAAATACTTGTAAATGCAATGATAACTATAGGTTATCTGAATTATGTAGTATAGAGTCACAGGGCGAGATTTGGAAACTAGCTTGTACCCGCGTCTTTGTCCATGTGGGACTTACAATATTATAAAGATTCAAACCAGATAAAGAATTGATTTGTCCACAGCTTATAATAACACTCGGTCTCAGGTTGGGCACTATTATACATGCACTTCTCAAACGTAATTAGATTCCCCGAAATTAGAGCTACTTTCGACCCGGTTATTAAAATTGACATACAGAAAAGTGACGTGGCGTCACAGCTTGGTATCGAGTCTCGTATGTTGAGTGAGATTTCCAGAAATCCAACCGCCATAGATATCCTCATTAAATTTTTTAAAGGCAGCTATGATTCTTCTTGTGTTCATGGACGGTGGGGGTGACTAGCCTTGAATAGACTTGTAAAATTTATTGCACCCCATACGAGTAGAACATTGGCAGACACATTTCCACATTGACCAATTCAGTTCAGTCGGTTGATATACTCCTTAACTTTCTATTTAGAGAGTTACCGAGCTTCATGCTTATTGTTGACATATCTTCCAGCAGGTATTGCATTTATTATTTACTAGATGTTTCGCCCGCGTGGAGGTTATTTTTGGTAGAAAAGGTATACAATACATGGAGGCATCTTAAGCTATTATACCTTTCTATTTTTAGCTATACCATAGGAAGCTTGAGTTTTTCCGGGATAAAACTGGCCTATGTCATTGTCTGATCCCTTAACTGCCACTATGTAAAAAATCATGTCGATCCCTTGCTCTGTGAAAAACTAAAAGTATCCCACGGGAACTGTACATTTTCCGGGATAAAAAGTAGTCTATGTGTTATTCCAGACAGTAATCTATCTCTGTGCCAAATTTTCGCCAGATCCGTCCAGCCGTTGTAGCGTGATTGAGTAACAAACATCCATCTATTCATCCATCCATACAAAGATTCGCATTTATAATATTATATATTTATTATAATTACCGCATGGCATCACAGACGGGAATAATGAAATATTAATAGTTCACATTGATCTTGAGGAATATAAATATAGCAATGGCTACTGCACATGTGGATGGACGCATTCGATCATGGATTTGTTACAATTGTCTTTGTTTATAATACTACTCCAATGTAGCGGTGGTGAGGTAAGTTTAATATTAATTTTCCTATACTAGGAGCTATAAGTGCATGATTAAATAGATATCTTAACATAAGTGCAAATTACAAAGTCACAATGCGTTCAAGTGGGCTAAAGTGCAATAAGAATTATATTTAGTGAGTTTAGTTTTCTAATACCAGTCTAGTATGGAGTATTTCAAAAATGTTGCACTTAGATAAGTTAGGAATAATGCCCTAAAATAAATATTTAGTTTTGCAATTACTATGAATCGGTCCATGCACAAAGAAATTTTTGCTTGTTTTACAAATGTTTGTTTCGTGTCCGAGTGTTACGGGACTGTAGTCCTCGTAGTTGATACCCACGATACAGGACTAAATGTGGTCAGGACTATATGTGTGGCTTTTGGCCGTATTATAATTTATGAAATAAATCTTTAACACAGTGTAACCAGCACCAAGATCTTTGGTATAGTAGTTAAGTAAGAAGCTGTGAAATGTGATTTAAGTGATCATATTATGGATGGATCATATATAATCACATGTTTTGTTTGTTCGTTTTAGAATGTTGTTGTGTTTTGGATCACATGTTCCAAACAACAACAAAATACATATTTTGGATCCGGACATTGCAGATCATAAGCGTATCTACGACATTACAGCTATTTTTATTATTATTTGAAACCGGATTTCAAAACAGTGGAAACAGTGACAGGAAACAGTGGTACTACTCCGGTATTGCCAACCCATTAATTATGTAGATTGTTGGTGTGTTAATAAATTAATCTACAAATTTTTAGACCACAATCCCAATTGACCCAAAACCACAGATACAGTTGTATGAGAACAATCTAAACACCTCAATAAGGTTGGAAAAGAACGACAGAGCGCTGGTAGATGCTTGGGCGGTGGAGTTTCAGGTGAAGAGGGTCAATATCACCACGAAATACAGGTTGCAGATGACCAGGCATAAGGAGCACAGCTTCAAAAGAACTGTTTACAATTTGAAGGTAAATACGTTTCTTGAAATATAAGAACAGCGGTAGCCTAGGGAGAAATACGGACTGTCGATACGAAACTCGTAATTGTTAAATAGATATTTAGGTAAATAAGAAATAGATCAATAATGAAATAGAGACTATCCCGCCCACACACCCGCTATCGTAAATCCTGTTTAGCCAGGATCAACAATGGCACCCAATTTATTCGACACCGAGTAATGAAACTCGGCTAGTCTCTGGGAATGCTTAACTGTCTTATCAATAATAAAATATAAATAATTACATTTTCTTTCACAATGTCTTTTCCGAGAACGAGATAAAAAGTATACTTTATGCTTATCTATACATAAATGAAAACCACATCTAAAATGGTTCAATGGTTGTAGAAGTTAACGTGAACAAACTAAATATATTTAAATAACTGATGATTTCAGTGGGCGGGATGCATAGATCTTCACAATAAAGAAATAAAGAGATCGGAGAGAAATTATTACGATCATGAGACGGATTGTCTGAAAGCATCATCAGCGCTAGACAACGAGAAGAAGCGCAATGTGGATCAGGTCCAGAAAGAGGTACTTTAAACATTAACAAAAGAAGAATTCTCTTCTTTTTTAGTTTAGTACCTTGTACCTAACACAATATTCAATATTATATTTACAAGAACTTCGGTAATATTTTGCTAGTTCAAAATGTTGTGAAAGTAGGAGCTAGCAAGCAACGTTTAGGTACCTACTTCATAACTTCTGTCGTAAATATTACATTTGTGGGAAACGGTATACTTATAAGAGGAAATGAGACAATTACGTGTGAAAAGAAATGACGGAAAAAAGGGAAGGTGAGGGAAAAATGGGGGAAGACGATTAATTGGAAGTTCTCAAATACAAAACAATTAGTATAAACCATATAGAAACACGATTTTATTAAGGAATAAATTTTTTTAATATACCATATTGGATATTCATAGATCATTTGATTTCATTCTTCGGTCATTTGCTTTTTGATTAATTTGAATACACTTTGCGAATGTCCGCTCCTGTACTTGTTCCACTGTATAAACACAAATTTCTATATTTTCTTACAGATTCGCAAGTGGCGGAAGACTTTCAGATATTTAGTCAATTTATGTGATATTAACAATCCTAACGAGAAGGAAGAAGCTGAGAATTGCCTTGTTGAATATGTAAGCATTAATTTTATGTATTCGAGAATAAATATATAAAATAAGTGTTATTTACCTATTTCAAAAATCCCAGAGTAAATATTATCCATTCGCCTCTCCCTACCTTAAAACAACAATTAGTGAGCACTATCTTATTCTAGTTTGATCACTATAGCCAATTACTGAGAAAGGCCATTCAATTCTTCAATATAGTGTCCAAGTTAGATTTCAGGAATTATAGTCAAATTTTACAATAAAACTAACAGTATAACGATCTTAATTAATGGAATAACAAGGAAAAATCAACATACTAACAAGAACTGCATGATTACAGTTGGTAGACTCTACAAACAGAAATTCTTTAGAATTTCTCGGATATGGGTTTCTTGTTTGATTTCACCGTTGAAACAGATCTAACGTAAATACTTTCTTTGAACTTCCTACCTTTTTGCTTCAGATAGAAAGAGACAACTACAGTCAAGTGATCGAAAGGCTGATGATAATCAAATTAGAGGTAGTGGGTGATCTCTACCTGTATTATGTCACATCTGTTACTGATCTTGAAGAGTGCTTGAAAAGACAGCTTTCTCGGTATCTAGACAGGCTGAGATCTATAATGACGATTTTGAAGAAATGTTATAATCTTTGATGTTGTTGTCTTCTTATAATTGATGTTCGCTATTTCACACTTATGTTATTAAATTGATTATGATGATTCTTCCTCATTTAACTTAGAATTACTAGCGGTGCACTGGAGTGCACTCGTTGCGTCTGAAAACCCTTGGGGCACACATAATAGTGTACCATTTTCCAAATTATTTCATTTGGTAAGAAAGCCTCACATGATTATCATAAAGGAAGGAATAATGAGTATTACGCAAAATATCTGGAAGTAAAATAAAAAGCAATTTAGAAACTTAAAAATCCTTTATTATATTTTCGTTGTTTAAATAATACTTTATAAATTGTAAAATATTTACAAATATTCATACTTAGTTTATTTGACTAAGATATAACTCATACCGCACTTACTCACACAATACATTTTATTGTTAAATATTTCTTGCAGTCATTTTGGTCACAGGTTCTCTGGGACTATACCCGTCTATAAACTTGGACACCTTTATTCAAACCTATTCTAGACACACTTCAACATAAAATGCGTTGCACTAACCATAAGTAAATACAGAACATAGAGAATGGACTGAACAATGTCCTCACAAAATTGACCACTTTGTAGAAAGAGACAAACCGACTGTGCGGCCATATATAGCTATTTCTTTTCGCTCCTGCAAGTCTGTGCTATAGACTGCACCATAATGGCTATCCTCGGTAGTGACGTCACTTCTCATATCGTGCTATTTCTGTCATTTGTTAATTATCCCTTCCACTTGATTTAATTGGCTACTTACTTAATTATATTTTAGTTATATTATTTATTCGATAGTAAGTTTTAATGTAACTTGTGTCTGAAAATAGACAATTGTTTTTCAATTCAAAAATTCATGAAATTCTAGAACAAGACAAGCTGGCTGCACCTTCGCTTTCTCTCTCTCACATATTTTCTGCTCGTATTCACTTAATAGCTGGATAGAGGCGCTCAGTCCGTTTTCTATATCTATAATTCTTTTATAGATAAGAACTTGACATTGCCGCTTGTATTTATAATCAAGAAAAACTTTTTACTCGATTAAAGTAATTACTTAAGTAAAGGTTCTGTTTATAGTTAAGAATTCTAACCAAGTAAGAATCTTTTGACGCTTCGATCAACAATACAACTAGATATCGGGTCGGCGCACCAAAAACGTCTCGGCAAATAACAGCTCACTTTCGAAGTGAGCTCTTATTGTTGTTTAGTTCGTTCCAAACAGAGCCAACGTGAACACGTTTCACAATGCCGCAGTGTGTGTTCAAAAATTGCAAAAATAATGCCCGAAAAACAATTTATCAGCCGGAGTGCCTTACTTTCGGTAAGTACATCTAGAATAAGTTATATTTTAAGCTTTATACTAACAATTATTATGAAATTTTGAACAAAATTACCGATTTTAAACCATTGCAATTACATCGCTAAGAATGGATGGCCAAGGTCAGCCAATACACGTGCTAGTTTTGTTCAACAGAACAGTAGATGCTTGGAGTAGATTTGTATTGTAATTTTTTTTATATCTTGTTAGCAGAACTTCTAAATTTATTATCTTACTTTTGTGTCTGTTTGTCGGACTCTCATTAGTTATTTACTTTCAAAAATATCAAACAAATTGCAATAAACTTTCTTCTACATTAGATGAAAGTCCATCTTCTAGTGTTATGCCGCAAATAGTAGGATATATTTCGGGATTTGTTGTCAGTAAATTGGTAAAAACCAACCAGTGTATAAATAACTTGTGTGCAACAGAAAAATAATTCGTTAACAAATTAATAGACTAAAGAGACATGGGAGGATTATTCTATGCCTCTACCGATGTATTTAATATCGGCATGAAAACTGAAAGCGTGATTAGAAATTTTATTCGCGTGAGTGGAGATAAATCTTTACACAAAAAGTATGATAGCAACTTTATGTGTACAATAGTTTTAAAATTATATATTGACAAAAATGTGTTTCCTGGGGGAGAAGAACACAATCACGAAATTACTTTACTCAAATCTGTAGTCGAAACATTTACTAACGTAAGGTTACATTATATATGTAAAAGAAACGGGAGATATAAAACACAAATCAAAACGGCAATTATACAACAAACTCAACCTATTTAAAGGAAATTAATTAAGGTACGCAGAATGTAAAAATCTTCATTGTTGAATTGTTACTAAACATTTAGATTTTTGGTTTGTTAATTGCACTGAACTGTACTTTTATTATGATTAAGAGATGATAAGATTGTAAAAATGATTATAAAGATGTGAAATTTTGTGATATTTTTAATTGTGACATCCAGCGATAGACACTCTGGCCAGCCACTGAAATTACATAGCTTTAAAAAAACAGCAAGCGTACTTACATTCTCTTTACGTTTCACTTCTAGCAAAAATAAATGTATATTAACAAACATAGATGCAACAAACAAAATAAACTTAGTAAATATTTGACGTACACAAGTACTTAAAATGTTATTTTAGAGTTCAATGCGGCTCCATACCTTCTGTAGTAAAATTCAAAGAAGCAAATAGAATCGAAACAAAACGACGTAACTCGCAAGACAATTACAGAAAAAAGCACTTTATTTTTTGCCATCTTAGGTTGATTTCACAATAAATGTTATTTAACCTATGTATTTTCATTTCTATGTAGTTTATTGTTTTGCGATGAATTATCGTAAGTATTTTAAAGATTTGTAACTTTATTACTAGGTACTATGGTTGCGATTACTTTAAACTTAAAACGGCTTTAAAACTTTTATCTCAGTTCGTTAGTAAAAAAATATAGATGTGTAATAGCGCGTGTGTAATAGTGTGTGTGTATTCACGCGGACAGATTTTAGCTTTGATTTTATATGCGACCCGTTATCTAGTTGTATTGTTGATCGAAGTTTTGACGTAAGATTGCTCGGCTAAGCAAGCCTTCTCAAGTATTCCTTGGTCAAGTAGACTTATTTAAGTATTTGCTTGATACGAATCTCTTGTTTATAAATACGAGTGTTACATACAGTGATACACTCATATTTATAATCGAGAATAACTTTTTAATTGAGTAAAAGTCATTACTTAAATAAAGATTATATTGTATAGTTTAGAATTGCTTGACCAAGCATTAGCAACGATTTCCGATACTTGAGTAACGTAATGACTTTGAGTAATTGCTTGAAAAGAAATAATTTCTCGTTTATAAATACGAGTGCAAGTATATTTAAGTGTCTGCGGTAAGTTACGACTTTTCAATTTTAGTGCATGTGGGCGTATTTTAGTAAAATTCATGAATAATCTATTTACATCTTTATTTGATGTGAAGTCATCGAATAAAATATCTAAGTATTTTAATACAATAGGCAGTGATATCGAAGGGTGTAACCAAGCTGTTCTTCGTGACGTTCTCATGTCAAATATTTGCTCCACTCTTATGGTTGGTAAGTTCATGTAAGTCTTTAAACCTTCCTGAATAAATAGGCTTTCAAACGCAAAAAGATTTTATAAAATCTGACTGATAGTTACATAGATTAGCGCGTTCAAACAATCTCTTATGTTTTAATATTGGTATAGATTTAGAAAGATCGTTGTCTTTCGTAGTTTGTTTACTGTATACTGTATATAGTAACTAGATATGAGTCTATAGTAACAGACCAATTAGAGATATGCGCTTCGACAATCTTCGTTTATTTTGGAAATACCCGTGATGATCATGATCATGATGATCATTTTGATTTAACGTAATGTCATAATCTGACATTACGTACCTACTTAAGTTTTTCTTTTTTCAATCATTATGTTGGTTTTCTCAGTGTTCTGAGTAACCTTAAAAGTCTTTTTTTAAGCCTACATGATCAATATTTTATTTTAATAGTTTAATAAAAAAAAACTAAGTCTGCCGAAGTGTATAACTTTAATCGTAGTGCTGTATTTTTCAATTACTTATAAAAATATTTTTCGAAAAAGCTATACTTAATTTTAAGGACGGTCTTAATTCATAAACCAGTGTGACCACTAGTTTCAAATACTGTCATAATATCAAAAAAATCCCAGTAAATATATAAATTTATCACAAAAATATATTTCTTTTGTACAATATTTGCATAAATTACTTATATGGCTGTAAAAATATATTTTATACAAGCTAATTGGCTAAGATTTTTGTGAGATTCATACATTGTTTTTAATCTCATAATAATTTAATTTTGTGTAAACTACTTAAAAAAATTATCACTAAATCTGGACGTTGACAATGTGTTATAAAAAAGCACAAAAGCAAAGGCACCTGTAATTCATGCCTTTAATTCATATTTACATATTAATACATAAATTAAACTTCCCTTACGGCAAACGGAGTGAGCATTAACTACAGTTCTGTCTACCTTTTAGGGATACAAGCGTAAATTCATCATTCATAGTTTTGGGTAATTATATTTCTTTACATTGTTTTTTCTAGTCAGTTATAATGAATATACTTTTAACGTTATATTATTACAACCTTAAGATATATGATATTTCAAATACAATCATTAATATTATATATCCCTAACACATATTTCAACATAATCATGCTAAATTATACACTCAATTATCGGGATTAATACAGGGATGCTGCAAAATATCACAGTATACATCTAACTTATATACCTATTAGGTATATATACAAATACATTAAGTGTTTAATCTAGCATAATAATGACAAAGAAAACAATACATTGGTAACAAATTTACTAGATGCAAAGTGTCATGCAGAGTCCAGACACTTTCATCGTGTACTGTAACACGTAATGTAACATGTATATACAATACGTGTTCAGACTCGGCCTTAAAGTTGATAACACACTGCCAACATGCAGCCATTACCATGTATTTACAATGTATCTTACGTACTCCACTTATTTATATATCTGGAATGAAAAATATATTTTTTATTGCATGTAGAGCCAAATAGCTTTTATCCTGGCACAGCAAAGTGACTATACTGCATAATAGTAAGTGCAGTGCCATCCAGTTAGAGTTCAAGTAGCGAGAGATAATCTATACCTCGTTATTACACACATAGTTCTGACCCCACACTAGGTAAAACCTGTATCGTGGGTATCAAGAACTACTAGGGACTACGGTCCCACAACACCCAGACCCGAAACAAAATATCTGTCTGTCACACAAACATTAGCTGGGTGTGGGAATCGAACCCACAGCCTCTCGTTTCACAGCCGTGTACTTGCCGTGTGATGTAATTAGATAATATTAGTTACCATCATAGTGCAGCGAGTCCTGCCGAGGGCCGCGGCGGAGGCTCCGGCGTGTCTGCACTTGGAGGTTTAAAAGTACTGCCCTGGAAACAAAAAATATAGTTTTTAGGTTATGAAAAACGGTTTCCCGGGTACAAACTTAATTAAAGCTTGTCATGGTGGCGTAAACATGGCAAACATCCAAAACATTGGAAAGCTTACCCGCGTGAAGGTCGATATTTTACTGAAAACCCATTGTATCCCCATAATGAAACTTGTATTCCGGGATAATGTAATGGTGAAAAAAATATAACATACATCTAATAAGTTTAAAGTCTCTTGTCGTTCTTATCTAGTGTAATTGCCTTCTTTCCTGGCGGTAGTGAATTTTATAAATTTAAATAATGTCTAACATCAAAAAAATCGTGTATGCATTTATATGTATATCCCAAAATAATGTAAAAATATCTTAAAAACCTACTCCTTTTTTAAAGTTGCTACCAATACATAACTATGACTGAAACCTCCGCTTCAAACGCTTTTTGTATTAGGCGGTAAGCTCTCAAGTACCCAAAGTCGTTCAAAGTTCAAATAAATATCTGTCCGTTACACAATCATTTTCATCATGCGAGAATCGAACCCACGGCCTCTCGTTTCACTGCCAGAAACTCGCCCACTGCGCCACGCCTTTCATTCTTGATATATTAGTACATAAGACTTTACCTGGAATCCCAAAGCGGCCTCTAGCGGCGTGGGGGAATCCCCACCCAGAGTGGCGTAGTCACCAAACCTCTCCGTCGCACGACTGCCTTGTATCGTCGCATATGTATTGTCAGTCTAAATACAATACAAATAAAAATTCTGAATCTCATATTTTGGAAATCGGTTTGAATGCAATCAAGATAACTATCACTCAATCACAGTTTGCATTGAATTTGTAATATATTTCGTTTTCTACATTATTTACATAGACACACTACACACACATATACACACGACGCCGTGAGCAAGAAGGTGAAGAAGCGGTCGAGGGTCGAGGGTCAGAGTACTCAGAAGACCACAACACGGCCAAACATAGTACTCCAACTCTAAGTGACATTTTCGAGAGCCCTCTTCTCAACCTCCATTATTTTTCTATAAGGCGACGATGTACCCTTGATTGTTCTCGTATTGCGGAATTCATGAACTATGAAAATTACTAACATGGTGACAGACATGGTTTTTAACTGTCCTGTACTAAAGGAAAAATTAAAACCCGACTACTGAAAAATCACGCTCTAAAAAGTATGAAACAAGAATGTAATTAATATTTTATTGTATTTCATACATATTCATAGTGGTGATCAGAGGACAACCGTGATCGTATGTTACTTTGAACAGATGAACATACATGCATACCCTCCCTTTTGCTTCGCCAGAGTCGGGTAAATATGGGGAAATTCCAGGGTTCTAATTCCCATGAACCATCATAAAAATTTACACTTTGTCAATTCTGATTACCCTCATTAGAACCCTGTGATTACCGGCTGACGGACTGCCTAACCTAACCTAACCTAGTCTTAAAACCCTGGCCACAGTACCTGCACAGGCTCAGCCGGCAGCTGGTCCTGCTGGTCTCCGAACACGTTCATGGTCAGCTCTTGCTCCTCATAGGGTCGCAGTTTCGTCTCCAGCCACAGAGGGTTCTCCGTCGTGGACAGTTCCTCCAGGATCCGGCGGCGTGCGAGACTGTCTCCTTTGCTTGACTGCATCGATGGTGGTGGTATTACCCTGGTGGAGAAACATACAGTCACACACATAGTCCTGACCCCACACATGGTCAAACCTGTATCATGAGTATCAACTAAGAGGGACTACGGTCCCACAACACCCAGACCCGAAATATATTTTTATTTGTCATTTTACAATATTTCATATTTTTATTATATTTTCGGAAGTGTCAAGTGTGAGTACTTTTTTTATATTATAATCATTCAAAAATTGCTGGCAACCCTAGCAGCAATGAATGTTATACATTAGATATGGTATTGTAAGTAAAGATTTATTTATAAGATTTATTTATTTTATATTTTTACCCGATTGTAACCTGTTTTGTGTGTAATAAATAAAAAAAAAGATTAGGTAAACCTAATTAACTACCAACATTTACTCACCAATGCTTGAGACAAGCGCACACGACTATGAAAGTGACGATTCCTGTGAACAGCACTATCAGTAGAGCTATAAGAGCTGCTAAAGCTGGATCGAAGCTGTCTGGTGCTGAAAATAAATGAAATTAAATACACATTTGAAAGACATAAAAATACATTCCTTGCGAGGGGTTGAAAATGCAAGATTTTATGGCAAGGACATAAAAAATTATATATATATATATATATATATATATATATATATATATATATTTAATTTATCCAGCTTTTTTATAAAAATAGTGAAATTTGGAATAAGTCCGACTCGTAAACAAAACCTTTACTTAAGTGAGCCGTAGATTTCTGTACACGTCATTGGTTCATTTTTGGCGGCTTACTAAAACTGACCAATCACGTACACAGAAATCAACGAATATAGACAGAAAAAAATTATTGATTTGGTCATCACTTTAGATGACATGACATGTCTCGGCTCGCAAAAGATGCGTCCTGTTTTTAAATTGAATGGTCCTGTTTTTTCTATCTTCAAAACTAAAAATCCTGGTATTAGAATTTCTTGGTTGGCAACCCTAGTCTAAAGTATTACCAAAGGCTCCGCGTTTGCCAGGTATACTAATAAATAAATAATAGTGCCTGGTGCTGATATTCTGCCTAGGCCTTTCACAGCACAGAGAATCAAAATTTCTTACAACACCGTTACCTAATTTAAAAAAACTATCAGAAATTCGATTAACTCTATGAAGATATGAGAAAAAAAAATATTTGAATTGAATAGAAATCCTCAAGATTTTTTGACCTAAAAATTTCACCAAAATAATATACCTTTTGACGTGGCGCTGGCGGCTATGAGCGTCTCCACACCGTACTCTTGGTAGACATCCTTTAGCTCGTCATACTTTGAGTCGATGGTCTCCAGGACCTTCTCCACTGGCAACACCTGGTATGTGGCCGGGTCCACCGCGTGCAGGTGGATCTCACACCTGGATAACCATCCAAGTAAAAAATAAGAATAAATGACATGTGAAATGAAATACGTTTATTTATCAAGCGAAATATGGCCCAATACTATATCAGTCCTGTATTAATCTTGTCCCACTGCTGGACATGGGCTTCGCCGACTATTTGACAGCCTCTGTGGCGCAGTTGGCGAGAAGCCGGCTGTGAAACGAGAGGCCGTGGGTTCGATTTCACACCGGGACAAATGTTTGTGTAATAGACAGATATTTGTGTACGGGGTCCGGGTGTTGTGAGACCGAAAGTCTCTCTAGGTCCCTGATACCCACAACACAAGACTCGTATCTTAGTGTGGGGTCGGGGCTATGTGTGTGACCGTTTTTTTTTTATAAATGATTTACTATATGCAGTACATCATTAAAATTACAATCTAGTCTATGGACTAATAAGTAATTTAAATTTAACCTAAACTTCTAATGAGACTATGCTTAAGAATATGTCCATTAACACTTTTCTTATTGTCTCTATTAAGGGGAAGACACAACATTAATGTGTTCTTTATTAATAGCACTCACTGCACTGTGTTACACTAAATGTTCACAACACTAACTCAAAAGGTTTTGTCCTTTTCAGTCTTCTCACTAGGTCTGTGTTGTCAAGGAGCTGGATCGCCTCGACATTCACATGATGATGAAGTCTGTGTTCATGAGCTTCGGCATACTTCTTTATAACATCAGTTACGAAGTCAACTTTAAAGTCCCGATGGAGGTCTTCATTTCGTATGTACCACGGAGCATTTACAATACCCCTAAGTACTTTGTTTTGGAAACGTTGGATTATTTGGATGTGGCTCTGTTTGGTACAGCCCCATAACTGTATACCATAGGTCCATACCGGCATTAGGACTTGTTTATATAATAGAACTTTGTTGTATACTGACAACGAAGAGTGTTTGCCAAGTAGCCAGTACATCTTTCTGTAGCGAAGTTCCATCTCATCGCGTTTTTTTTGACATGAGCCTTCCAGCGAAGCTTTGCGTCAAGAGTCATACCCAAGTATTTGGCTGTATTTTCGTATGGTATTATATGGCCATTTAAGTACACCGGATGGTAATTTGGGCTTTTATTGGTAAAATTTACATGGACTGATTTGGTTTCATTAATTTTTGGTTTCATTAATTAATTTAATGTGTGTGACTGTTGGGCTTTATTTATTATTATTATTTATTATTCAGAGGGGTTAGGCCTGGCCTACTGCGGGTTGGTAAACTTCACACACCTTTGATTCTAAGGTATAGGTTTTCTCACGAGGTTTCCTTTACCGATAAACCAACAGATAACTGATAATTAACATATACGCAAATCCAAATTAAATGTCTATTTTAAGAATTAGATTTGAGCCTTGTCTCGTAATCCACTTTTCTCTAGGCTTTTACTTAACGTATATAAAGTAGTATGCATTTTCATTGCCCAGTAAGAAATTATGAAGGAACTTTATCGACATAGATCTAACTTACCAATCATCATATCTCCTATCAGCCTGCACTAGAGGCAGCCTCCGTCCTGGTACCAGCAGGGCATTACCAGCGTCCGCCAGTCGTCTCTGAACCCCACTGACTGAAGCAGCACAACTCCGAGACACTACCATTCGGATCAACGCGGACCGGTCGATTATCCAGATCTGTAAATATGAATTAAAGAGTTCATAGCCACAGACGTAAGGTTTAAAAAGACACCGAATGTACTCTAGTACAGAAATCTTGGGCCACACATTGTATATTTCTAACTAGTTATTATTCTGATATATGCTGGACAAAAATAAAATTGTTACACGCCTATAATAAGAAGGAGCAGGCAGAGGTATAACCAGTACACCACTTTTAGCCGAATTCATTACATTCCCATAATGTGATAGCGAACGAGCTTATCGCCATACCGGGATCAATTATTCCAGACTTCGGGCTGATACCATGCCGCTTACCATCAGGTGCAATGCGGTCACTTTGCTGTGCTAGGATAAAAAAAAACTGAGTATTTCTAAATACAAAAATTTAATATCACTTTACCTGACCCTCGGATCGAACCCGACACCTCAGCACAGCAGTCGTAGCGCATGCTCAATTACAACTGCGCCAACGAGGCAGCTGGTGCCCATTATAATGAAAATTGAGTGTAAATAGCAAAACCTGTTCTACTAAATGTCTAAATAATGTCTTGTAATAAGTGTCATAAAAATAATTACTTACATAAACTTGAGCCGTGGCCCGTCTGTGTGGAGGCGCCAGCTCTTGCGCCAGTACATCCAACACGAAGCGGTCCTGCCTGTACTCTGACATGTACGCCGCTGTCATAAGCACCCCTGTATAAACATGGCAATTCTATTATGAAAATATTACTAATAGAACCGCAAAAGAGAGAAAGGGAGAAAGATAGAGAAGAGATTTTTACCCACAGCTAGCAGCCAGCTCGACTGGGCTCAAATGTTTCATAAAAAATGATGTGAAATAACAAGGTGTTGTAAGTGAGATTGATTATTTTTTTGTTCCATTCTCTCTTTTTATAAACAGAAAAAAAATTATAAAAAAGAGGCAAATGTTGCAGTGTTATCTGTCATTATTGCCAAAGACTTAAATCGAGTTTCTCTTCCCAATTCCCATTCCTTTTCTTAAAGGCCGGCAACGCCCCTATGATTCCTTTAATGTTATGGTTTTTAAGATGGAGAGCATTTATCTTATTAGGTTTTTTAGATTAGAAACTACTTGCTAGTAGGACATGGAGGTTTTTGGAGTATTAGATGTTTATCTTGCTTATTGTGTGGCGACCTTGGCAACATATAAAAATATTGTTGTATGTCGTCCAGGAGCTAATATGGCGTAAAAATGCATCACAAACAATGAGCCGAACATTCTTTTATTAGGGTAATATTAACACCAGCCCTGATGGAAAATGGACTGAAATATCTATAACAAGGTTGTTGTAAGGAACAGGCATAGATGTATCCCCGATCCATCGGCCTTATTGCTGTCCCATGATGTGATGATGAAAAACCTGTCACTTCAGGCATAAATTACAACTGGACAATTTATGTGTGATTTTTGAATCAAACCTCACAAATTTCTCAGCCTGTGGACGCTACCATAAGAGCATAATATATATACACTATAACATTTCTTCTGCAATTCCTCAATTATTTTTTGGTAGCGGTCATTCGCCGTGAGATTTATATTAAAAGAATATAAAAAAAAGAACTAACTAACTCTATTAAAAAGAACTCACCATCCTGACTAATATTAAAGGGCGAAGGCACCACACTGCCGCTCGATTGTTCAGCTCCAAATTTATAAAGATGTGAAGCTGCTACCATGTAGACTAGCGTGCCATTCTCTTCGAAGTCAGGATCCTCGGCCACCAGAGAGAGGATCGGTTCGTTTACACGTGCTGTATGCTTAATTCCTAAAAAATATTACGGTTTGTTGTAATTTGGTCGTGGCTTTTATCTATCAGCCGGCCTACCACCACCTCTTAGAGCAGACTTGGTGTAATATTACAATGTGATTTTGCACCATGAATTCGCATTATAATATTACAACAATACTGCTCTAAGAAGAACTAGCGCGGTGGAGCTCCAATTCCGCGCGAGTGACACCCAGCTTAGGCCCCATATGATCGGTTGGGCCATGGGAGGTTGGTGGGAAATGCTCTAATAGGTGGTGGTAGGCCGCCAGGTCACATCAAAGATTTATATTAATTAGTTATGACTGGGGACTAGATGACGTCACACAAGTGGCGCCAAATGGCGAGATTGACTTGATGAATTTTATTAACATAAGATAGAGAAAATATCTATATAATAGGTGTATTTATTATGTTATTTTTATCAAATGGGCTAAATAATTATATTAAAAGGCGTGATAATAATATTAATAAATGTAAAAAATCATCAATCAATAGTGTTCTAAATCCCAAATGATATTTTAAACGATCTTAATCGATATTAAAGCGTTTGTATCCATATCATGAAAACTTTGAATTCATACAATTCAGTTAGGACATTTTCTGGGACAAAAAGTACTTTACTTCATATAGTATTTTTTACATGACATACGAAAATTTATTCACATTTTCAATTTTAAACGACAGCGATAGAGAATCGACCGTTCTATTATATTTTATAGCCAATAAAAGCGCTGATACAAGTCATTTCCAACCAATATTTAAAATAAGCCGTAGATTTATTTCAAATTTTCATTACAATAATGAAAAAAAAACTATATTCAATATCGATATACCGACCTGCATAATACACGTTGGTGATGAACTGCGGTGCATTATCGTTGTCGTCAAGTATCCGCACGTGTACCCTCGCCGCCCCCCCACCTTCCGCACCCCCCGCATCAGACCCGTTCTCCACAGAGTTCAGGATCATGTCCACATGCTCGAGTATAGGGTTGTTACTCGCGTACACGGTAAATGAGTAATCCGTTTGATTCTCCCTAAAAATATCGAAAATAAAAATTCCAATCCAATTTAATTTTATACCAGCAACATTTTTTTTACTGCTTGGCTCAAAGGTAGCAGCGAGAGCCTAGATTGTTGGTACGGACTATCAAAACGAAAGTCGTATGTTCGAAACCCATATGGCATTCACCTCTGACTATTCTAAAGTTACGTGTGTATTAAATGTTAATGATTGCTTGCTATAACGGTGAAGGAAAACGTCGTTAGGAAACCTGCATACCTGACAATTCTCATAAGAATTTCGAAGGTATGTGAAGTCTACCAACCGCATTAGGCCAGCGTGGTGGACTAAGGCCTAATCCCTCTCATTCGTAGAGGAGGTCCGTGCCCAGCAGTGAGACAGTGTTTAATAAAGGGCTAGTATTATTATTGGCTCAAACCTCCCATATTGATGGGAAGAGTAGATAATTTTATTTAGTATAGTTCAAAACCTAGTGTACTATTGAAAAGAGTAACGTCGGTTTCTTGCCCGTTCTTCTCTAGCGAAACTGTATTTTAAACTGGCGATAAATAAAAAAGATTGCCTGAAACCGAATAATGTATTACGTTTTATGTATCCAATAAATATTTTGCACGTTTTAGTACTGTTTGGAATGTTAAAAGCAAAGGTAACATCATTGGCGTGGAGTAAGAGCAGCAGGGTTCGACATCTTCCCATGAAGATGGGCTGTTACGCAGCACCGCGCAGGCGTGGTTCCGGCAGCAATTCTAGCACTCCTTAGAATACCCCGGGATCGCTCCGTAAGCGCCGAAGAAGGCCACCACGGGGTTTTAGCTGGTAGTGTTCGACAGCTTTTGTATAAAAGATCTTATAATATGATAAGTTCGATATTCTAAAGTCAGCCATTGATGCCGTTTTGGAGCAGAACCAAGAAATAAAAAAATCCGTTCAGTATCTCTCCGATAAATACGATGATATTCAGATTAATATGAGTAAACTGCAGCTAGAAAATACGCAAAACATAAAAAAAATAAAAAATTTGGAAACCAAGTTAGAACAATTTGAAAAAAACTCGCGTTCTACATCTATAGAAATACGAAATGTACCCAGATGTGAATCAGAAACTAATGAAAAACTACACGAAATAACAAAAAAAAAAGTTCTGTTGTCAATGTGCCGATCCAGGACTCAGATATCCGTGATGTATTTCGCCTGAAATTAAAAGAAAAACCAGATGGTCCCATAATAGTCACATTCAACTCAACACGTCAAAAAGAAAATATTATAAAAGCAACCCGAAACTACAACAAGAATAACAGTTCAGAAAATAAATTAAGTACCGTAAATCTTAATATTAAAGGAAACTCCAAACCAATCTATGTCAGTGAATCCTTAACCACAAAAGTAAAACATTTACACTACTTAGCACGAATATTTGCGAAGAATTACAACTTTGAAAGCTGCTATACATCCTACGGAAAAGTGTATCTAAGACGTAAAGCTAACGAATCTCGTATAAGGATTGATAGCGAAGAAGCCTTGGAAATTCTAAAAAAGGAGTCCTGACTAGAATATTTATACTTGGAGTTATTATTAGCTTACAAATCTCTTGCATGCCTATATTATAATTGTTATTACATTTATTCATATCATCGCTCGTGCTTTGAAAGATATATACATAATATTACCTTTTACACTCATTTATACACAAACATTTTATATTTCCTTAATACTTATTTTATCTTACTGAATATAAGTTTACATAAAATACATAATACTACATATCACATACTCAACATAAGCAACTACATAAACAAGACATTTTTATTTTTTATGAACGAATTATTTCCCTTTAATTACCGAATAGCAAAAAATATAAGATATTATAAAATAGTTAGATTGTTTTGCTACAATAGAAATAAACTGCCTCGCATAATTAGTCCTGCTGACAAATTCAATTTTAAAATTCAATGAGTTAAATCAAATACATAACGAAATTGATAACATTAAGATAGCTGAATCCACTATATGCACTACTGATGAATGTCAGTCATATCTACCCGACACTAATATATACCTTAAGATATTACAACAGAATATCCGAAGCTTAAAATGTAACATAGATGGGCTATTACCTATTCTTTCTCAGAGTGGTGTGAGCTGGGACTACATTGTCCTTACGGAATGTTGGTTGCTAACAACACCGAATATACCGCACATAGAGGGTTATTTTTACTCTACTAGTACAAATAATAATACCCAAAATGAAGGGGTTATAGTGTATTATAAACAGGATATGTTTACACAAATTGAAGAACCTCAAATTACAAATGCAAATTGTCTTGTCGTAAAACCTAATAAAGATACAGTTATACTTGCTATATATCGCCCTCCTGGGTATAGAGATACAAGCAAATTCATCCAATCATTAAATAATGTACTGTTGAAATATGCATCGAAACAAAACATCGTCGTGATGGGCGATATTAACATAGACATTCGAGAAAATAGTACTGATACAAACGCTTTTCCTTATTTAGACATGTTAGCATATCATGGTATTCAGCCTGCACATTTACTTCCAACCCGTAATCAAACATGTCTAGATCATTACTTATTGAAAACTAAACTTATAGCTCGGTGTCTTGTTCTTCAAACATCTCTGACTGACCACAATAGTGTTGTTCTATTTTTAGCCGTTAGTATAAAAATTAAACCACAAAACATTATAAAAATTTTAAATAACGAAAATTTTAACAACGATTTGCAAAAGGTAGATTTTAACCCCCTGTATTCGATCACGGACATAAATGAGGCTGTAGATTATTTTATTAATGTCCTTCGAAACTTAATTGTACATCATTCTAAAGAGGTCAAAACGTCTCGCAGGAAGACGCTCTTGAAGCCGTGGATGACTCCAGGCATTCTCAAATGCTTAAAAAATCGGGATAATCTATATAAAAAATTAAAAAAGTTACCTAACAATGAAATACTACAGAAAACTTATGGGCGGTATAGAAATTTCTGTTCTACTTTATTAAAAAAATTAAAAAAAGACTACGAAAAATTACAACTACAGAAATCGAGGTATGATAATAAGAAACTATGGAAAACTATAAAAGAGATTACTTACACAGTTAAACCAAAGATAAGTCCGTCTGAACTAATTCAAACACAAAATCCTTTGCAATCCATTAACAATATTAACACTTTTTTTGCCAATGTCGGAAGAAAATTAGCTGATAAGATAAAGAGTAAAAATGCTGAATATGACCGACCTATCATACAAAAATCCAACCCTAAATCTTTTGTTATGTTAACCACCACTAATGACGAAATTAAAACTATAATAAAAAACCTTAAGACTAACTGCGCGATTGGGCTTGATCAGATCCCACCTCATATTTTAAAATCTAATATGGATATTTTAACACCACCAATAACCTATATGTGTAACTTGTCTATCTCCACAGGAATATTCCCTAGAGCGTTAAAGAAATCACGAATCCATCCGATTCTCAAAAATGGCGACAGATACTGTGTCAATAATTACCGCCCCATATCGATTCTGCCCACTTTATCAAAAATCCTAGAACGAGTCATGTATAGCAGGCTTGTTAAATTCTTGGAGGATAGCAAACTTTTATCTTCGGCACAGTATGGATTTAGACCAAAAAAATCCACATCAGATGCTGTAGCTGATCTTACCAATTTTATTGTAACAAATGTGGACAATAAAAAGAAAACGATTGCAATATTCTTGGATTTAGCAAAAGCATTTGACACAGTATCTGTCCCGATTCTAATAAACAAGCTGGAACACCTCGGTGTTAGAGGTCACCAGTTGAAACTTTTTGAAAGTTATTTGACAAATCGTACACAATGTGTAAAAATAGATAACTTTATTAGTGACGAAGTTCCTGTACATTTTGGCGTCCCTCAGGGTAGCATCCTAGGCCCTACATTATTTCTCGCCTACATTAATGACCTGTGTCAATTAGATATTCCGAAGGTAAAGATTGTGTCATATGCTGATGACACAGTCTTACTGTTTACTGGCCAAACATGGGATGAAGTGTTTTCCAACGCGCAGTGCGGCTTTGATAGGGTCACAAACTGGTTAAATAAAAATATCCTGACCCTGAATGTAGAGAAAACAAAATACATTGCATTTTCCCTAAAAAACATTGATACTACGATTTCGAGTTACAGCATAGTTTCGCATTATTGTAATAATTCAAGCGGTCCAAATTGTCAATGTCCTGGGATTCAGAATACTGCGGTCATAAAATACTTAGGCGTCATGATTGACAGTAGATTAAATTTTCAGTGCCATATTGACATTTTAACAGCTCGTATACGCAAATTGATTGTTATCTTTAAAAGTCTTCGGCATGTGGCAGATGAACGGCTGATCACCTCAGTTTACTTAGCGCTTTGTCAATCACTACTCACTTACTGCATTACCTCTTGGGGTGGCGCCGCAAAAACACACCTTATCAAATTGGAAAGAGCTCAAAGGGCCGTTTTGAAAGTGAGTAACTTTCTTCCGTTTTATCACCCTACTGTTGACCTTTATAAACAGGTCAAAGTACTGACCGTGCGTCAGCTGTTTATCCTTCATACTGCTGTTAAACAGCATTCGTTAATAATATATGATTCTGAAAAAAATCGTTCATTGCGTAGAAAAGATAGAATCTGTGAAAGAAAAACCTTTAACACTAGTTTTTCACGTCGTTTCTTCTGTTTTCAAGGTAGTCATCTTTACAATAAATTAAATAAAATTTTGTCTATTTACTCCTATTCTGGAAATAAATGTAAATGTATTCTGAAAGATTGGTTGCAAAAACAAGATTATTCCGTTACAGAAAATCTTCTACTCGTATAAATATAAATAATACTCACGCACACACACACACATACACGAACACACACACACACCTGCATGAACACCTTAGTATAAAACACGAGTTTTTAGTATAAAGCACTTTATGTATCCATTATAATAATAATATAATTCTCCTGTTGTTCCCTAAAAATGTTTTTTTTTTGTATTCAAAATATAAGTATACGTAAACAATATAATAACTTGTAAAACTTAATACCGTGGGGTGAGGACCTGGTGATCTGTATTACAGGTTTTTTGCCCACTTCAGACACCAGCTCCTCACATAAAATAGACTGTGAAATAATAACAAGTAGAATGTTTACTCTATACTGTTTGTAAAAGTCTTTTTGTGAGGAGAAATAAATAAATAAATAAATAAATAATTCTCATAAATACCTTAATTTTAAAACTTGAATATCTTTTACCTTTATTTTTACCCCAACCTCCTTCACTTAAAAGTACTCAAATTTCTCCAACCATTACCACCAAGGGAATTATTAGCTATTATCTATTTCTTGCCTTTTGAAAAAAATGGTTATCCTCACCTATCGAAGCTTATATTAGCCCGAATGATTCCTTGAGTCCTGTCCAAAGTGAAGGCGCCTTCTCGATTGCCTTCCAATATGTGATAGTACACTTTGCCGTTATCGCCGGAGTCTTTGTCTATGGCTTTGACGGTACCTGAAAAAATGGATGTAAGATATTTGATAAATCTTTACTGCTATATATATTTTATTGCATAGGCTGGCGCTAGCAAGTACGTCACCTCATGGTAAATCTCTGCTGCACATGAACACTCATAATACTAGAATAGGCTAGCTGACTGTTTTTGGGAAACCGTTTTATTTTATTCTTCATGGTCTATATTATTCAAATATTAACATTAATAAAGTTAAAACATACGTTTTTAAGATTTAATTAGCATTTTTTTAAACCGACTTTATTTTTCCCACCAAAACACTACCAACTTATGGCCTCTCGTGTGACGTGACCATCCTAACAACTAATAGACGTTTGGCTCAGCTTGATTTGTGTTTCATGTCACCAGATAAAATGCTTTATTTTTACATATTTGTTTCTTGAAAATATTAAATAATCACATATAAAGTAACAAATTGGTTTAATTTTCGATATTTTTAGTCTAAAATATATTTTGTAAAAACAAAATTCTATCATTGTTTCACTTACTGTCAACTACCCTATTCATACTGTAGCCAAATCTATCGACAGCGCTTTTTTAATCCTTATGTTACGGGCGTCCTCACAGAATTATCCTGGTGTGTCCAACTTAAAATCCTAGTTTTTGAAATTTGGTGTTGCTAACCCTATCTTAAAGTGTTAAGCATATGTAATAGTGCAGGTATTTGTTTTATTCCTTACCAATAATTACGCCTGATGGTAAGTTCTCTCTGACGGCGAAGTCGTAAGTGACCTGCGTGAACTGAGGCTCGTTGTCATCTTCATCCACCAGCACCACGGTCAAGAGTCGCAGGCTCTCGAACTGAGCCGGAGAGCCGTGGTCCACTGCCGCTATTACTAACTGAAATTTTAAATTATTTTTTTTTAATCTTGACATGGAGAAGAGTACAAATTTTCTGTGAAACGAGAAGCTTTATGTAGGAACCCTGTATCAAGACTTTTTTTATACAGGCATGGCAAAGTAGTGGCAAAGCACCTGATAGTACGCAGTGTCGTTGTACGGATACGCACATTAATATTTTATATACATAATTACTTGTGATTAAGAGTAAGCGTTGCACGACCTAGTTTTAAGTATGCTATTCCACACATATTGTATCGCATGATTTAAAACAAGTTAGTCGCAATAAATTAATTAATAATTTAACATATTTAATAATAACTTAACGGTCAACACACTAGCGCAGAATCGAAGCGTCGCGACGCGTCATGTTTTTCACCTGTAGCATATTCATCTCTATTATCCTATTATTAAGGTACAAATTTCTGTTATGCAAATATGGAACCGCGCGTACCTTACTCGCGCGCAGTGACGCGTCAGACGCCGACCACACCAGACGTAGTACAGTGCAAGCTTCAGTAATAGCAAGCGTCGACATGCGTTGTAGTTGAAAAACAGGGACACGACGGTTCGACTTTGCACCAGTGTCAGTTGATCCTAAAGGACCCAGGATCATAGGATACACGATATGGTTCATGACGTCACCGCCAGGAATGGCCACGATGCAGTCGTGCGAGACAGATAGATATTCCACTACGCTCACACTTTTGATCATACCAATAATTAATAATAACTCTCATAAGCCATTTTTATCATTATTTCTCCTTCCTTTATTTATAGGGATATTTGTCGCTCGGTTGCCGCTGCTATAAATATATTTCCCAGATAACACCATAGAGTCAGTAATGGCTGAAAAGCAGCGCTTCTTGGCAGTATGGTTTCGGTCAGTTGTAGCTGAGCCATTTCATTTTGACTTGTAAGGTCATAGGTTTTAAAATGTCTGTTATTGTTTTTTCTTCAAATTAATTAGGAAATAATGTTAGTAGGTAATACGGCAATAAACTATTCTTTATCCGTTTTTATGTAATATTTCTGACCTGATACTCCGACTTGAGCTCCCTATCCAGGAATGTCTTGGTCCTCAACTCCCCAGTATCGCTGTCAAGGCTGAACTCCTGCGTTTCCCCCACATTCTGGTTGTCCACCTGCAAGTAGTAGGACACGCGGCCGTTGTCGCCGCTGTCTTCATCCGTCGCTTGTATTGTCGTTATCAGGTAATCGGCTTGGGCTGCGTTCTGGAATTATTGATAGAATGTTATATTCTGGGATAGTGGATGAGCTTCCATCTCAAGTCAATGATATCCAACCCCCAAAAAACACACCCAAGACCAAAGGGAAGCGTCGGTGTATAGTCGATAAAAGAACAGAGTTTCGTAAAAGTAGAACTCTTTCGAAAAGAATCAGACAGAAAGGGAAGGGAAAGAGCAAGGCATTATTTGCCCTCTGTCAATTTGACTGATCAATTAAACACAACAGTAAAGCTCACTTCACATCGTTTTAAAGACAACGGCAATACGATTATAATATTGCTATTCTATTATGCTATGCAATTTCTATGGTCACTCGCTCCCCTCCTCCATAAATTCGGAAGTTCTTTCCGCAGGTACTTGTAATTCAAAATGTTGATTATTGCTACTTTTTATTAGCAGACACTTATCATCAGTTAGTAGGACATAAAATGATACTAATATCACAGCATACGTCGCGCAGAGGGCGAGTAGCCAGCCGTGTAACAAAAAATTGCGTTTTAAACCCCGTACTGCAACTAATACTAGTTGGATCCACAATTTTTTTCTGGTCTACGTGAGTATGTACGTGTAAGAATTCGTGTGCGTGTAAGAATGCGTGTGTGAGTGTGTGCTTGTATGTGTGTGTATACAGTACCTCAGGTATCTCCAGCGTGCGCTGGTCCGGTGGTGGGTGTGTGAACACAGGGCTGTGAGAGTTGACGCTGCGGACGGCGATGTCGACCCTCGCCGTGTCTTGACTGGCTCCATCCCACGCCGCCACCACCAGCTTGTGTGACGAGCCACCTGTCACAGCACGAGCCGCGGAGATGATGCCGCTAGATGGCTCCACCGTGAACGTGCCTAAACAGAGTACACATCAAATTATACACCAAGAGACAGCTTTTGTGCCGCAGAGAGCGAGTAGCCGGTTGTGAAACATGAGGCTGTGGGTTCCATTCCCGTCCTGAGGAAAATGTTTGTGTGACAGACAGATGTTTGTTTCGGGTCTAGGGGTTGTGGGACCGTAGACCATCATAGTTCTTGAAACCTACAACACAGGCTTCATCTAGTGTGGGGTCAAAACTATGTGCTTGTCTGTTGGGTGTATTTATTCAATTGCATTTTTCACACACACCGAACTTGCCCCGACAAGATGACGTGAAAAAGTATCAATGTTGATTAAATATTGTATTTCGATGAGGTCGACACAATGGTAATAAAAAAATTGTACAAACATATATTCGGTTCTAATTATGTCGATGTGGAATATCGATAAACCTTTATATCAATATCCTATATCAGTGTTCTTGAGCATATCCGATGTCACCTCCGGGTATTCTGTGAAAGTAACCAAGTGTTCACTCACCCGGTTCACTCTGCTCCAGAATACTGTATTCGATCTTTCCGTTGACGCCCTCGTCCTTGTCTTCAGCCAGGACCTGGAGTATGGCGGCTGGCGGGTTGAGCTGAAGGTTCTCTGCTATGGTGCTCTTGTACACTTTCTGAGTAAACACTGGCGGGTTGTCGTTTATGTCGATTACTTTCACGTGGATCTGTCGACAAAATGGAATATATTTTTTTTTTTATTATTATTATTTTATTTTTACTTTATACATAAATACACCCAACAATCACACACATAGTTCTGACACCACACTAGGTAAAACCTGTATCGTGGGTATCAAGAACTACGAGAGACTACGTTCCCACAACACCCAGACCCGAAACAAATATCTGTCCGTCACACAAACATTTGTCTCGGTAAGGGAATCGAACCCACGGTCATTCGTTTCACAGCCGGCTTCTCGCCTCTCTCTTCATTCAAGTATCTGTGCTTTGTCACAATTCGATTTAGTAATATCACAATGAAATTTATTAACGATGAATGAAGCGAAACTTGTACAGAATTCTTGAAATGTCTAATCGATACTTTAATATATCGAGATAATCAAATTTAGTAAGGTGTACAACAAAATCGGCACCATTATTGGCCGAGCAGTCGGTGTCAACCGCTCTGCTTTATCACTGGAGTCAAAAGTCTTACAGCCCACGTGGTATCATTTACCACCAATTCTTTTAAATATAACATTGAAGTTAGCCACAGTAGAACTAGAATGAAGTTTTACTTCTAACACACTTACAGGAACACTTGTAGCTCTTCGTATATGCGGTGGTGCATTATCAGTAGCGATGGCACGCAGCCATATATCAGGTGTGGTCTCCCGGTCGATGTCAGCTCCTTCTGCGATAGTCACTACCCCAGTGGTAGGGTCGATGGTAAACAATGACGACAAATCGCCGGAGAGACTATATTGGATCTCGCCATATTCACCTAAGCCATAAAAACATAACATAGTAAATGTACACAAACAGTATGCAGATAAGTGTTACGCTACGGTATCCAAGTAAAGATTCAACTTGTGTTATGGATAACCGCTGCTCACATCTTACTAGGTTAAACTAAGTATGGTAAAAACGTAACGTAAGTATGGTTACGTTTCAATGTCACTACTATAAATGTAAATGTTTGTTCCATAATCACCCCAGAACGGTTGAAAGGATCTGGTTCAAATTTGGGACAGATATATTATAGTCAAGAATACTTTTTATCCCGGAAAAATGTACTGTGTCCGTGGGATAGATTTGTTTTTCACAGAGCAAGAGATCGACATGATTTGTTGCATAGTGGTAATCTAGGAATCAGAGAATGACATAGGCTACTTTTTATCCCGGAAAAATTTACGGTTCCTGTGGGATAGAAAGATGTCTACATTGATTTTATACCTTTCCTTTTAAAAAAGAACTACCACGCGGACGGAGCTAGTAGAGGATAAAACGCATTTGTAAATGTCACGCAGAACACAGGCAATTTTTATTTAATTCATATTCTTGTTTTACTGCCGCCAAGCTTCAGACGTAATGACAAATATGACAATTATCCTCAGAACTCTGCCTTTAAAACAAAAGATTTATTCATCAAAACATTTTGACCTTAAAACAGTCTTACCTTCATCCTTATCAACCGCAGTAACAGTGACTACTTTAGTACCACCAGGCGAGTGTTCCAACACACTGGCGTCATACGCAGTCGCTGCAAACGTCGGCTCTTCATCATTGGCATTAACGACTTCAACAGTTACACCAGCAGATGTTGACAACTGCGGCACGCCGGAGTCGGAAGCGATGACCGTGAAGTTGATGCTGTGGATCTGCTCGTAGTCTACGCGCTGGGTGGATTTTACTACGCCTGTTGGAAGAGTTTAAATAGATACATATACATATATATACACTCACGCCTGTAATCCCGAAGGGGTAGGCAGAGGTGTAACCAGTACACCCCCTTTTCGTCGAATTTATTTCGGTCCCATAATGTGATACCTATGTGGGAGCCTATCGCCGTACCGAGCACAGGTTCCAGACTCCAGGCTAATACTGAGAATTTCTAGATAGAAAATCCCAAATCACTTTACCCGACCCGGGGATCGAACCCGAGACCTCAGCACAGCAGTCGTAACGCATGTGCAATAACAACTGCGCCACCGAGGCAGTCAATAAATAGATAAGTACATTTAACAATGACTGTCTTGTAATGGCCAATGTATTTATAATGGTAGTATATGTTTTCTTCTCTAGTGAGACTGCATTCCGAGACTAGAGTGTAACAATTGACTAAATCTAAATATTATTTGGTATTTCATAAATATTTGATTTAATTATAAATACATAATTTGATATGAATTCTTGTACATTTCCTTTATTTGTGCTCACTTGTCACAAGAGGTATCAAGGTAGTTGAAACGATATTTTGTATGGTTTTAAACAATGAGTTATGTTAGCTAAAGTACTCCCCAAGAACTTTTATAAACCCAAAAAATAACTGAGTTAAAAGCCATTCAAATCAGTAGCTCAACCATGAGTATTTCTCACGTATATTCGTTAGTGACAACGTAAAATATATGACAAAATATACAGCGCCTCTAGCGGTTACGTAGGAAACTAAATGGTACGATAAGAACGAAACATTCCATTAAAAAAACAACTCTACAACGCTACCGACGTATGAGAGAGATTGACAGTTGTATAAAAGAGACAGTGAGATATTTCCACGTCCATTACTCATACCAATATTTAAAATAATAATTACAGCCTTATTCTAAAATCAATTTCGATTCTGTTTAGGTAAATAAATTAAAAACTTTTTTTATTATTAATCCATCTATGTTACAAGAAGAATTTTAAATAGCACAAAAGCGCTTTAGCACTCGCTGAATGAGAAGACTTTTTAATGGACCAACATTTATTTTATTTTCGTTCTTCCACAACTTACCTGTTACATTATCGATCTGGAAGTACGGACTTGGTGGGTGTATAACGTACGAGGAGATGGGCGTCTCCCGGTCTGTGGCCGTGAAAGTGTTCAGCACGGAGCCGATGGGCTGCTCCTCCACCAGCCGCTCCAGGTACGAGGGTTGGGAGAACACGGGCGCGTGCCGGTTCACATCCACTATGGTTATAATTAACTCCCCTGGGAAAAAAAGCAGGCCATTAAAAATATTAGTCATCAAAAAGACTTATAAACAATCTGCTTATACAAATCAAACCAGAAAACAATCAAATTATGTTGTTTGGTATTGAATCTTAATGCTTATTGGCTCATTGGTTAACAACCTGTTCATCTAAATTGGCATTGTTCATTGACACTGGTCTCAGACTTTATTGATATTTAAAATGATGCTGCCATTTTCCATCCGTAGTTCTACCATTTATAAATTCAATAATAAAATTCCTAAAATTGTAGAAATTACACATAATGGAATTTAAATATTGAGTTTTCTACAGAATATATAACAGTTTGATGATTGATTAGTCTTATTAATCTTAATGGGCAAAGACATTACGACTTCCAACCCCGATGAGCCAAGTAATGCTTTGTATAATATACACGCAAAATAACTTTTATAGTGTGAAGTTAGCCACTTCTCTCAACGGCCTACCCTTTAGTCTCTGAATTCGATAGCTGCGATGAAACCCGTTGCTAACTTCAGGTTGGTTTAATTATTACGAGTATTGCAAGGTTTCGATGACAATTTATTTTTAACCTGAGTCTTGAATTTGAATTTAAAAATTGAAGATAAACTCTTGGCGAAATTAAACATATCAGAGTTCTTACTCCTATAAGGATATGACATTAACCAATCTATTACAAATATAGACTGACACTAAGCTAGGTTTATATCAATTGGTTGCTATGGCAACTCATAGCAATTGATTGACTTAAAGCTAGTTTAAAGTTAATTTACTTGTTACTCAACCACGACAGAACGGCTGGACGGATCTGGTTGAAACTTAGCAAAGATATTAGTGTGAAATAGCTGATAGGCTACTTTTTTATCGCGAAAAAGTGCACGGTTACCATGGTATAGCATAGCAATTGAATCCTACAGGAATATGTCCGTGAAAAAGATATTTAGCACATTATTCTCAAGAAGGTTTGACCAAAATTTACACAGTGTCAAAAAATATTAAAAAGTAAGAAAAAAACAAATAAACCCACGAGCTTGTTGCTCAGGGCGTCGGTTCTCACGCATAAATATCAATATTTCCACGAGAATGAAGTCGCGAGTAACAGCTAGTGCCTAATAAGTATAATTGTATTGTATACCATCAGCCTCCTGCAAGGTAGGTGCGGAGGCGTCTGTGACCCTCACTGGTAACGTCAGCACGACGGCCCTGCTCCTATCCAGATGCTGGGACACTACCACCGTGCCGTTTGGCTGGACTGAGAACCACGAGGCGAATATGCCTTCCTCGGATACCTGAGGATACAAGTTGTTGAATAATACACACGCATACGTATACGCCTGCCACCCTTGAAGAAATAGGCAGAGGTGTAATCAGTAAACATTTCGCCAAGCATATTACCCTCCTCATAATGTGATAGAAGAATGCCTATAGCCATACCGTACAATTCCAGACAACGGGCTGATAATGAATTCTTCGTAATACCCTTGCGGAGCCACAGCTTCGTTGTGGCTACTACCCAAGCCCAAATCAAGTGGTCCGTATTTTTACCGCACCATCAAGCTGTGTGCCAGCTACCGTGTTCCATCCTGCCTATGATCCCGGCTCCTTTAGGCGTAGAGTAAAGCTACACTGCAAGCCGGAATAATTTCATTGAGCAACGAGGAATAGTTGTCTCTCGTTACTTGATACTCTAACTGGACGGCTCTACGCTTACCATCAGGTTGTGATGTCTTTGCCGTGCCAGAATAAAAAACTTAAAAAACTAATATCGATTTTAACTGACCTGGGGATTGAACCCGAGACGATCACGCGCATGAATGAATATAGCACTTACCACTTTCCCATTCTTATCGACAGCCTTGATGACGCTATCAGCCAGATGGTAGACCAGTTGGCTACTGTCCACTATATCAGGGTCCGTAGCGAGGAGTGTGTGGACTGGAGTCCCGAATTCAGCGTCAGCAGAGACTTCGGCACGCTGCACCGATGGAGTGAAGTATGGTCGCTTGTCGTTTACATTGATCACATGGACTGTCAGCTCTGTGGTGCCTGTGAGGCTTGGAAGACCTAGGACATGATAAATATGCTAGTGGTTATATTGAACACTATACATAGTGTAGAGACCCACCAGTGATTCGTTCTAGCAGGTCGCATTCTGAGACTAATTGGTATTTATCCAAAACTTCAGGGATGCTTAATTCAGCCATAGTTCAAATTCTATTGGACTGCTTTACGGTAGTCACTTTGACAAAAAAATACACCAGATTCTTATACTCTAATTTATAAAACATTTATAACGGCGTTTTGAACACTTTTGTTATTTTCTTCCCTACGTCAAAAGATTTGAGAGTGAAAGACAGAAAATGGCTTTTTGGTCAAACTTGAGACACATGTGTTTCTAATGAGGAGTAGCGAGTATGCTTCCAGTCTGTACTTTTTTTGCAATTACTCCTTTTATCTGTTTTTGTATGTCAAGTTATAACAAAATAAAGTTTATTTTCTTTTTCTTACTTACAACTTTTCTAAAGTTTCGTGTATTCCATTGTTAATTATCGCTTGTTTTAATGGTGAAGGAAACGTCGTGAGGAACATGCATACTTGACAATTTTCGTAAGAATTTCAAAGGTATGTGAAGTCTACCAACCCGCATTAGGCCAGTGTGGTGGAATAAAGCCTAACCCCTCTCATTAGTGGAGGCCCGTGCCCAGTGGAACAATGTTTAATGCAGGACTTTATTCGTACGAGACGACTAATTGGGGCCATCAGGGGTCACGGGCGTGCAGCGGGGGGCTGTCAGCCCGTATCGATGCTTTCCCAATTTAGGGCTTGTATTTAACTTACCAAGATCAGTAGCGATAATCTGGATCCTGTAAGTGTTTCTCTTATCGTAGTCCAGCTTGGCAGACACTGTCACCACTCCAGTCACATTGTCAATGACGAATGACTCCAGAGCGCCTTTCTGTATGGCGTACTTGATTTCCGCGTTAAGACCACTGTCCAGATCGGTCGCACGCACCGCTGCTACTTCCGTGCCTGTGGAAAAGTCAATATTGACAGCTTTAGCGTAGGCGTGGTTGTAAAACGAGAACAAAATATATATACACTCACGCCTGTAATCCCCGAAGGGGTAGGCAGAGGTGTTAACAGTCCACCCACTTTTCGCCGAATTTATTACGGGCCCATAATCTGACAGGGGGCGAGCCTATCGCCATACCGGGCACAATTCCAGATTCCGGGCTGATACTGATTATTTCTAAATAGAAAAACTCAATATCACTTTACCCGACGCGGGGATCGAACCGGAGACCTCAGGAAAGCAGTCGTAACGCATGTGCAAATACAACTGCGCCACCAAGGCAGTCAATCTCATAAATGACGATAATTTAACTGTATTAAGAATTTATCGACTATCCCGTCATGTCTACTATCAATACTATTATAATCTAAACTATTTGTATGACGGAACTGAAACGTGGTCCCTTACTATGGGCCTCATAAGAAGGCTCAAAGTCACCCAAAGGGCAATGGAGAGGGCTATGCTTGCTCTCTGCGTGATCGCATCAGAAATGAGGCCATCCGCAGAAGAACCAAAGTAACCGATATAGCCCTCCGAATCGCTAAACTTAAGTGGCAGTGGGCGGGGCACATTGCGCGTAGAACCGATGGCCGTTGGGGCGGAAAGGTTCTGGAATGGCGACCACGTACCGGAAGGCGCAAATGGGTAGACCCCCCACAAGGTGGACTGATGACCTGGTAAAAGTCGCGGGAGTCCGCTGGATGCGGGTGGCGCAGGACCGGTCATTGTGGCACTTTTTGGGGGAGGCCTATGTCCAGCAGTGGACCTCCTTCGGCTGACATGATGATGATGATGATTTGTATGACAAATATTACATACCCAAAGGTGCATCTTCAGATATATCAGCGTCATATTTGTCTGTGTCGAAAACTGGCGCGTGGTTGTTGACGTCACGGATCGCGATCTCGACCAGACACGTGGCGTTGTGCACGCCATCTGTGGCCTGTGACAATAAACACATTACTATGGCTATAACATTACATAAGCTACATATATTTTTTTATCCTGGCACGGCAAAGTGACCACACTGCAACTTATGGTGGGCGCAGTGCCGTCCAATTAGAGTATCGAGAGACAATCTATCCCCCGCTACTCAACACAATCATGCCGGCCTGCTTCCTCACACTACGCCATGGGCAAGAAGGTGAAGAAGCGGTCGAGGTTCTAGTGTCAGAGTATTCAGAAGGCCGTAAAATGCCCAAACATCGTACCACAACTCTAGACCCCCGACAATAACCGGATGTACACTGGCTGATCCCGGAACGCGACACACTTGCGTGTGCCACTATGGCGGGTTTTACACCCTGTGTACGGTGCTCGCTATCCGGGTGGATATGAATATCCTACCACCAGCAATTTATCTGACTATTAATATTTATATTTACCAGCACAGTAAGCACGATCTTGTTGTCACCGTCGGGAGCGGTCACTCCTCCAGCATCAGGCACCACGGAGATCTTGCCGCTGGTGCGCTCGATCCAGAACGGTTGGTTCGGCGGGTCGATGATCGAGTACCTCACGTCTGAGGTCACGTCAGCGTCGCGAGCTTGCACCTTGGACATACAGACAACAGTTACATATAAAACAATAGTCGATAACCTTCGTGGTGCAGTTCGTGAGCTATTGTAAGGTAAAGGTTTTTTGGTGCCCGCATCCAGACAAATGTTTGCGTGGGAGATATTCGTTCGGGTTAAGGTGTTATGTGAAGGAGTTTCTCGAAGTTTCTGATAGCAATGACACAGCATTATCGTATCTTAATGCGAGATCAACGCTATAAATATAACTATTGGTTGTTATAAATACATACATAAATACTTGCCCTGATTGACTGACGGATTCATCAACACAGGAGCTTAAGCCGCTGGGGCTACAAACTTGAAATTTTTGCAGTTGACGCTCTTTATATCGTCAGCATCTAACTAATTTAATGTTCTAAGGGGGTAAAATAAGGGAAAACGGTTGAATGAATGTTCGTCATTTTCAAAGTGAGATTTTCGGCATAATTGGCTCCAATAGCGTGAGATATGAGCTCTGACCATTCGTATATCTGGATGACATTATAATTACCACCAAGTGAAATGGTGTGCGGGCAAAAGTAAAAACATATGAAATACACATACCTGCAAGTCAGGCTCGAACTTGACTGTATCCTCGTCGATGGATGCCTTGTAGACTGATGTTTGGAACACGGGCGGGTTATCGTTCGAGTCTGTGAGGGATATCTGTAACGGCACCACTGTCATCTGACCAGCGCCATCATCGTCCGTGGCCTGCAAATAAAACACTTATTTCACGCAATTGAACAATCCAATCTGAAGTTAGCTACGACCGGCAATGGACCTTGTATAGGTTTATTTTGTTGTAGCTTCTTCCTCTATATCTATATTTTGTCGAAGGTCTAGAGTTGGGGTACAATGTTTCGCCGTTTTGCGGCCTACTGAGTACTCTTTTTTTTTTTTTTTTTTTTTTTTTCGCGGGGAAAGCGTTTTATTACTGCCGCCCGCTCCGGAGGGAAGCGGATTAAGAATAAAACGGGTATGCTGGACTAGCCGGTCTTACGACCCAGCATCCCTCGCACGGATGATGGCTATCCGTGCTGCCGCTGGGCCGAGTCCCTAACCCCTATATACAACCCACCCGACACTACCAGCTAAAACCCCGCGGTGGCCTTCTTCGGCGCTTACGGAGCGATCCCGGGGTATTCTAAGGAGTGCTAGAATTGCAGCCGGAATCGCCCCTGCGCGGTGCTGCGTAGCAGCCCATCTCCATGGAGGGCTAAGGAGCCCCCGCGCACCGAACAACGACAGCGAACGAGGCCTGACCCGCGCTGCCGTCCATCTCGGGGTCGCACGATGCTCCGAATTTGGGAGTGCATCGATACGGGCTGACAGCCCTCCGCTGCGCGCCCGCGAACCCCGATGGCCCCTATTAGTCGCCTCGTACGACAGGCAGGGGTTACCGTGGTGGAATTCAAACGCCCCCATTCCACAGGGCGGGAGACGCCGGTCAGTCGTCCACCTGGCGCCTCCTACGTCTTCTCTGGCGGCGGGAGGGATCATATCGTTCCCGATCCCTCTCAGCACTCTCCTTCTGCGAGATGACGTTCTCGCAGAAGTGGGCCACCGCACGCCAGGACCTCCGGCTGGCGACCATGGACGACACCACGGCCGGCAGCGAGAGGTCTCCTCCGACGACTGCTCTGAGAGCGCTGCGCTCTTCGTCCCAGGCTGGGCACTCCTCCAACGTATGTTGGGCCGTGTCTTCGCGGCAGTTGCCACAGTGGTGGCACACGGCGGACACCTCCTTTCCGATCCGACACAGGAACGAACCGAAACACCCATGGTCCGTTAATACCTGTGTCAGTCGGAACGTAGGCGCCCCGTGGCGCCTGTCTAGCCATCTCTTTAGGACAGGACGCACTGCCGCGACAGTCCTCAAGCCCGCAGTCGGGCTCACCAGCCTGGTATGCCACTCCTCCACGGCGGTTCTGCGAAACCGGGCCGCAATCTCCCTCGGGGCCAGTCTCTCCTGACGGCGGCTGGACGCCTCCTCCCGCCAGAGGAACGCTGACGAGAGGAGTTTGGCGTCCAACTCCCAAGGGAGTGTGCCGGCCAATACGCAGGCCGCCTCGTGGGAGACCGTGCGGTAGCCCCTTACTATTCGCTGCGCCACCAAACGCTGCGGTTTGCGCAGCAGGGCGACGCAGCGGGCGTTCAGGGACTCGGCCCATACGGGACATCCGTACAGGGCCATTGACCGCACGACTCCAGCGTATAAACTTCGGCAAGGGCTATTAGGTCCCTCCAGGTTCGAGGCGTCCGAGCGCGCCCGCCGCCCGCACCAATTTCGGCGACAACTCCTTGAAATGGGCACAGAAATCCCACCGGCTGTCCAGAATCAATCCCAAGTACTTCATTTTACAGCCGATGGGAATCCGCACCCCCTCCACACTTATGTGTGGCTCAAAAGGTGGCCGAATCCGAGGCCTGTGAAAACAAAGGGCCTCGGTTTTGTTGAGGGCCACCTTAAGGCCCAGTCGCCGAATCCTGCCCACCACCTGTTCGGTTGCGAACGAGGCGAGCAGGGTGGCCTCCTGGAAAGACCTGGCCGACGCTGTCACTAGTGTGTCGTCCGCGTAACAGACGACAGCGACACCTCGGGGGTAGGTACCACGGAGCACCCAATCGTAGCCGATGTTCCACAACAGAGGGCCCAAGACTGAGCCCTGCGGAACACCGCAGGCCATCGCTCTTCGGTGCCAACCGTTGGCGCCCGGATACACTATGTATCTATCTGAAAGATACGAGTGCACCAGGCGCCGAAGATACGGTGGCACCACGTGGTACCGCAGTGCTTCCATTATGCAGGCCCAGGGTAAAGTGTTAAACGCGTTGGCGATGTCTAGAGACACCGCCACCACCACTTCACCACGAGCCACTGCATCCTCCGCTTGTGCCTTGACCCGCAAAATCGCGTGTATTGTCGATCGGCCCTGCCGGAACCCGTACTGGCATTGTGCCAGGTCCGGCCCGACCCCTTCGAGATGCTCGACGAGGCGAGCGTGAACAATACGCTCGAAAAGCTTGCAGACCTCGTTGAGCAACACAATGGGCCGGTAGGCCGATGGCGACTCTGCGGGCCGCCCCTCCTTCTTGAGCAGGACCAATTTCCCAGTTTTCCACTGAGATGGAAAACGGCCCTGCTCCAGACACGCGGAGAACAGGCCACGGAGCCTAGTACCCAGATGCTCGACGGCTAACACCCATGCACGCCCGGGGATACCGTCGAGACCCGGGGCCGTCTTCTTGCCCCGTAGCCGAAGCACCACCGCCCGAAATTCTTCGGGCGATACCTCCGAAACAACCCTTGCCGAACTTAACGACGATGGCGTCGATAAATGTGACACCATCGCTGGGGGAGTGACATTCACAGTGGCAGGGAACAAAGCTGCGACGACCTCTTCAACTAGATCGCCCCGGAGACTCTGAGTCAGTGGGGGCGCCCATGGGCGATACCGTCTCATCGCCACGCGATATGGACGCCCCCAAGGGTCGTTATCAAGAGTTCCCCGAAACTCCTTCTGAGCTGCAGACTTTGCACTTGCTATTGCCACGCGCAGCGCTCTCTTAGCCTCCCTGTGGAGGCCGTGAAGTAGCCGTTCCTGGTCCTCGTCACCGGGAAGACGGACCCGACGACGACGGTGTCTGGCGAGACGACGAAGGGCGGCAACGCAGGAGACACGTAACCGCATAAGTTCCGCCGACCACCAGAACACCTGGCGCTTCTCGGGAAGACGTCGGACTCGGGGCATGGCCGCGTCACAGACGCGCGACATCGCTGCCCCGAACCACGCCGCCTCCTGCTCGACCTGCATCGGTGCCTCCGGTGCAGGGAGCCACGCCTGGGCCAGTGCGGCCTCCTTCAGGGCCTCAACATCGAGGCGTTTTACCGACCAACGCGGGCCGTCCGACCGCGGGCCAGTCGGTCCTCCACTGGACTGGGGGTTAGGGGATAAGCAGACGTCGAACCGAATGTATCGGTGATCCGACAACGTCTCCTCGTCCACCAGAACTCTCCAGTCACGGACACGGCGGGCAATAGCTGGGGTGGCGAACGTGAGGTCCACCACCGATCCGCCATTATGCCGCACGCACGTGTTAACCGACCCGCGATTCACGACGGCCAGGTTGGCCGAGATCGCCCATTCCTCCAGGGCCTCGCCTCGCCTGCTGGTGACCGACGAACCCCAAGCCAGAGACTTGGCGTTGAAGTCGCCGGCAACGAGAACGGGGCGAGGCTGACTGCCTTGCACCACCAGGGCCCCTAGCCGAGCGAGAAAGTGCTCAAACTCGGCCAGGGATCTATTGGGGGAGAAATACACACCCACAATCCAGACCCCCCCCAACAGAACCGCCACACATCCCGATCCCTTCGCTACTTTTTCGAAGGGTGGGGAGCCGGCGGCGCCCCGAGTGATGACGGCCACCAAACCGTTAAGGTCCCCTGCCCAGTCTTCCCTGGGGGGAACAAAATAAGGCTCGGCGACCACAGCCACTTGTATCGACCACTGCGCCATGCTCTGGACTAGAAGGTCCTGGGCCCTGGCGCAGTGATTAATGTTCGCCTGGAGGAAACGTTGTGCCATATTAATGGGCGATCTCCATCTGCTCTTCACTGGTGCCCGCTGTCGGCTGGGTCACAACCTCCGACCCCCGACCACGATTAACGCGGCGAGGGCGGGAGGAGGCGACGCATGCCTTGGCGCCCACCTGGTGCCCCGCGGGTTTACCGACACCTGCGCAAACTACGCAGTGCGGCTCCGCGGAGCACCCCTTGGCCTTGTGACCCACAATGCCGCAGCGATAGCAAATTTCGCTGCGGTCACACTCATCGGTGCACCGCATCCGCACATGTCCTCTGTGCAGACAACGGTAGCACCGCATAGGCCTCGCCTCCAGGAGCTGGACACGCGCCGACACCCAGCCGATCAAGACTCGGCCCGACTTTAATATTTTGTCGGCGACCTTGGCAGGGCACCGCACCCACGCCGCACCAAGGCCCGACCGGTCGGGGCGGATCTCCCCGACCTTAAAAGTTTCATTGGGGCTATCCCCAGCCTTTGCGAGGGCCGCTGCTACTATTTCCGGGTCGGCTGACGCGTCCAACCCGGATATTCGCAATTCCGCGGCCTTGAACGGACGGGAAACGCGTACGTCGTCCGCCAGTTCCGTTCCGCGGAATACCTCCCTGACTTTATCGGCCAGGGAGTCGGCCCTCTTTTCGGATTCTGGGCCGGGTACATCGTACAGGTACCCGCCCGTCGCCATTAGGCGCGCCCGAGTCTCAGCAATGCCGAGGCCGGCCAGGTCCACGGATTGCTGGACCTGCCGCAATACGTAGGCGTATGTGACGCCCCGCGCTAACCCCTCCGGCGTAACCGTTATTGTAACGGCTGCCTTGCGGGGTAGATTTATTCTCGGCTTCGGCCGGTGCTGCTGCGGCGGTGCGGCCACCGCAGCTATCGGCACGGGCTGGGGATTTTTTCTGGCCCTTCTTGGCAACAACATTCCACCCCTCCTCCATCGATGCAGGAGCGGGAGGTAGTGGCCGCGGTTCTCGGGGTTTCGCAACGGGAGTGCTGCTCCTGTTTTTTATTTTATTTCCCCTCTTTCCCCCCCTTCCGGATTTAGGTTGAGGGGGATTTGGCGACGCCATAGACGTTGACGGTTCCGCCGGCCCAGCGACTACGACAGGCGTAAGTCGGGGTCGGGGAGCGTCAACAGGGGTGGGCTGGGCGTTACTCTTTCCCTTGCCCAGCCCTTTTCCTTTCGTAGTGACCGGTGGACCGGCAGCGACTGATGCGGCCTTTGACGGCCCAGAGACGGCAGGCGTTACCGGAGCTTTAGCCCTATCGGCGGCCAATGGAGGCCGCATGATGGGCTCTGGAGGTAGCCTCGAGTATATATCGCTCAAGCGCGCGTCAATGATATTTAAAAGACGGCGCTCGAACCGTTCGAGGCGGTCCTCCTCTCCAGAAGCGGCTCCAGTTTGGGCCGCTGGCTGTGACTGTCCTTGTATCGCTTGGACAGTCGCCACCATCTGATCCAGGGTCCGCTGTTGGGACGCAAGGGAGGCCTTGAGGACGGCGATTTCCCGAGCCATCGCCGCCTTCTCAGCCTCCAGCCTGCCCACTTCTGCGGAGGCTGACTCCTCAGCCCTCACCAACAGCTCTTTCGCCGCGAGATTCAGCCTCTGCTGCTCCGTCCCTTGAATATTTTGTGCCTTGCTGGCCACGTCCTGGATGATGGCTGACATCTGCAAGCGCCAGTCACGGTCACCAGTTACTTCCATCGGCGTGATATCTTCGTCAGACACCACAGCCGATAGAGCAAGCACTTTTGGCGCCGGTTCATCGTCACTGTCGCTTGCAGATGCGTCCAGTTGCCGAGCTCTTGCCGCCCTCTTCGAGCGCGTCATTACGCCGCTCGTTCCGGTATCCTCCTCAGGAGCTGAGACAGTTGAGGCAGCCTTAGCAGTTGCCTTCTTAGCCTTTCGCCCAGCATCATCCGTCTTCCCAGGGTCACTTTCGTCCCCTGGGATAGACATTTTTTCCCACAGCATCGTCTTTGTTTTTTTTTGTTTTTAAAGATTTCATTGTTAATCCCACGAGTATGGGGGAAATATTCGGTCCACCCAGCCAGAGCCCCCTGTAGCTGGGTAAGCAAATTCTGCACGAGGTTCAGCACGTTCCCCGCCGGGGTTCGCACTAGAGACCGAACTACCCATCGGCCATGCATCCCCTCACGGTGCGCCGCCGCTTGGGATTCGGGGTGACTTTTTATAGAGGTATTCTCCCTCGCGGCCCGGGCGATTAAGCCAAGACCCTCGGTCCAGTGGGAGCGCGAGACATGACCACAGACCTCCTTTTAACTGGATTACGATATACGACGGCGGCAGCAAGAGAGAACTTCCCCCCTACTACCCGCTCGGCGGCGGGGTGAGCGCACACCGAGCCCGCCGACAGTCCCGAGACAGAACTCGAGAGTAGCCCGAGGAAACGAGCCTCTCTGCCAATCGACAGTCGCCACAAAAGGCGACGTCTGTCTACTACCTTTTGTCAGGATATCAGCCGTCGGTCAAAGTGACCGCCGTTGCCCAGGGTGCACCACGTGGAGGTTTCCTGACTTCGCACCCCCTACTGAGTACTCTGACACTAGACCCTCGACCGAAGCGGTTCACCTTCTTGCCGATGGCGTAGTATGAAGAAGCAGGCCGGCATGATTGTGTTGAGTAGCAGGGGATATATTGTCTCTCGCTACTCGATACTCTAGTTGGACGGCACTGCGCTTACCATCAGGTGTAGTGTGAGTCAAGGGATGATGAAGTGACTTTAGTGGCCAAATTATTTTGGGCGTATTATATCAAGTACGTTTTCTCTGAGAGTGAGCGGGGAGAAATTCTGTTAAATGCAGACTACAATTTATGTTTGACTTAGAAAGTGAGGCATCTATACTATAGATACAATGTTGATCTTTTTAAGCAATTGGAACCTTTTGAAGTGATAACTTCTTATGAGAGGGTAAACCGCTTCTTAACGTAACGCGTTACGGCGCCACTCTGTCTGGCTTCTTTATAAATTTCTATTTCTGTCGTTTCATAATCTATGTGCTATATTTTTTTGAAGTGAAACTTCTTTAGACTCGTTATGATTTGATTTGAGTGGGATCGAGTGGGTAAAATATATTTTATAATCAATAATAGATTTTATTAATAACCTTTCCTCACATTATCATATTAATATATATAAAGTTTAAGTAATAACCTAAGCTTTTCTCAAGTTAAACAATTTCAATATTAAATAGTTCAACTTAGAGTAGTTATCACTTCTGTCAAGCGTCCCGAGACGCACACGTTATTTTTTTCATTTGGTTTGGATCCACGCCTGACATGTATACGTCATTATCAAGTTATTTCACTATTTCAACAAGAGTATACTAGCTTTACTAAGCTTTGAACTCATATATTACTAAAGTGTTTTATTTAAATAAAATCAATTGAGACTTTCAAATTTAATGCATTTTTATCGCCCCCAAATAACATATGTCAGTTTTGCATTTGAATAGCCTCAGATCTAGTAGGCATTGGCATATTACTTACCATTACATCATCTATTTGCCATAAAATATGCCTCACCTTATACTGCAGGAAGTAGTCCATTCTGGTCTCATAGTCCAGACACGGAGGCACTCCAGGCGTTGGGCACGGAGCCACCGTGATCGCACCAGTTCTGTTGTCAACCCTGAACAACTCCGCGCCATGTCCAGATAACTGGTAAATTATGCCTTCCGTACCGAACCTGGTGATACAAAGGTGGTTAAAAGGTCTTGATTTTCTTAAACCTTTCTTTTCTACGAAAAAGATCCTTAATTATAAACTCACACTTGTATTTTGTATAGCGATGGTTAATTCCTTAGAACTCTGACTGTTGGTATTCATACTAGTATGGAGCTAGCTCGAGGATCCTATTTTTCATGAGAAAAATCCTAATGATTCCTTTCTTTACGATATCGAATTATTGAAAATTTGCTGGTGGTAAGATATTCATATTTTTCCGGATAGCTCACATCGTATACAGGGTGTAATAACCGCCATAGTGGCTCACACGAGTGTGTCGCGTTCCCGGATCAGTCAGTGTTGATCCAGTTTTTGTCGGGAGTCTAGAGTTGGGGTGCGATGTTTGGCCAATTTGCGGCCTTCTGAGTACTTTCCCATGGCGTAGTCTCAATAACTAGGCCAGCATTATTTATACAAAAAAAGGTTTTTTATTGACTACAAACCACGTGGCTGTCTCCATGTACATTACGGCATGATTTCGGACCTGCAATAGAAACATGCTAGAAATCACCAGTACCTGCCAGTGTCCCTATCAGAGGCTCGCAGAGTCCCGAGCCTGGCCCCTGCTGGCGCCGCCTCAGCCACGCTGGCGAAGTGTGCCGCCTCCGGGAACTGAGGCGCGTTGTCGTTTACATCTACCACGGTCACGGAGACAGACGCCTTGGACCACAGCCGGGGAGTAGTATGGACTTCTTCCGCTATCACCTATAGTATAATAAAAATACTAGCCCTGCATTAAACATTGTTTCACAGAAAGGCGCTCTAGAGTCATTCGTAAGTGACAATGTGACTGTGTCTGCTAAGCTGGACTAAGAGAAACACTTAAAGGATCCAGATTATCGCTAATGATCTTGGTAAGTTGTAATACTAGCCCTGCATAAAACATTGTCCCACTGGACACGGCTTGCTCTGCTAATGAGAGGGGTTAGGCTTATTTCACCACGCTGGTCTAATGCGGGTCGATAGCCGTCACATATACAATCGTATAAGAATTCTAAGGTCCGCAGGTTTTCTCACGATGTTTTCCTTCACCGTTAAAGCGATCGATAATTAACATTGAACACGTAACTTTAGGAAAGTCAGTGGTGTATGCTATTTTACACTGGTTTCGAACATACGGTTTTCTCGGCAGTCCGTACCAATACCAACTAGAAAATTTATTTATTTGCATATAATGGTATTCTTTAATGCTATGTGAAGAATTATGTCATACCAAAAATCTTTGAAAAATAATGTGTAGTGATTAGCATACCTCAAGAATAAATTTCCTCTGATTGGGGTCTTCGTAATCCAGCGTAGAGTTAAGGCGAAGGGTCACTGAGGCACTACCAGTGGCTGTACCCGGTTCCACTATGAACGCACCCAGCTCGTCTGACAGACGCAGACTGAACACTGAGTTTAGACCCTGGAAGCAATGTTTATTGTGAGATAGAGCAGCGGTAGAGCCATCTTTGTCAATATAGATAAGGCTGGGTGGGGTAAATACCAAGTCTCTATCTATCGCAACGAAAAATGTTGAATTTCGTACGGCTATTGAGACTGTCCAACAAATTCCTCTTTCACCCCTTCATCCCCTAGTCCTAAAGATTGTCAAATGTTAAATATCTATACTATATATGATATACCATTCTTATGGCGTTCCATGCCTAAATAAACTAATATATTTTCAACAACAAAGCATCAATAAATTCAGTTTAGTCCTAGAAATGACGTCACAAAATCAATATAACCATAGTCAAGTTTTTTTGTACTTTAATATATATATTTTTTTTTAGTGCCTCGATAGGCAGACGAGCAGACGGGCCACCTGATGGTAAGTAGTCACCGCCGCCCATAGACTTCTGCAATACCAGGGCACAGCAAAGCCGCTGCCTACCATTTCGATACTGACTCACATTTGTCCGGTTGTTTTTTTTATCCTGACAGTAAACGACTTGACCTGACACAGTATAGACATTTTTTTTACAGCCTCCGTGGCGCAGCTGGCGAGTAGTCGGTTGTGAAACGAAACGCAGTGGGTTTGATTCCCGCACCGAAACAAATTTTTGTTTGCCAGACAGATAATTCTTTCAGGTCTAGATGTTGTGGGACCATAGTCCCTCCCAGTTCTTGATACCCACGATTCAGGTTTTTATTTGTCTCATGTGAATGTGACTTGTAGAATTTATTGTTTTATATGTATATAAATTATTTTTATAATGTAATGACAAATTACAAAAGACCTACGGCTGAGTTTCTTGGTGCTTCTTCTCAAACCAGTGGGCATTTCCGAATCACCAGTAGACTATTGCATTATAATGACACGTAAAAAGTGCCCCTAGTGGTCTAATTTACGAAGTAAATGATTTGATTTGATTTTGACTATGTGACTGTTGGGTGTGTGTATTTATAGTATGTTGACTATCTGTATTACTGTCGAAGAGTTAGCCTGAAGTATACGTTTGACCATTTCTTACCACATCAGTATCAGTGACCACCATGTCCAAGTTAGGTAGGGGGGTGCCTATGGGCAGGCTCTCTGGTATCTCCACGCTATACTCCCGCCGGTTGAACCTTGGAGGTTCGTCGTTCACATCCTTGATGGTGACCGTCGCCGTGGCTAGGGATGACGTCAGCGGCGAGATTAATGGCGACCCGTCTACCACTTCTGTTGCCTGCGAAAGAGGAATTAATACAGTGTTGCAAAAATGTACTCAAACGGTAAGCAGCGGCTATGCTTTGCCCTGGCATTGCAGAAGTCTATGAGCGGCGGTGACTACTTACCATCAGGTGGCCCGGTTGCTCGTCTGCCTATCGAGGCACTAAAAAAATGGTAAAGAATAAAAGCCCCATGGAGTTGTTGATTACAAACTTGTCGGTAAAGTAATAATTGAAATTGGATATTTTTATTTTGATTGCCTGATGAATTACTTTTACACCACCTTCTGCCAAGCACTCTCTCCCTTTACTAATGAAAACCTTCAGATCTAAGTCCACCACACTGGCCTAATGTGGGTTAGTGGACGTTACATTGGAAAATATGGAGAACTATCAGATGTGTAGGTTTCCTTAAGATTTACTCCACGACTAAAGCGAACAAACCAAACTTCGTCGTGAAACAAAACAAAAATGTCGTATGTTGGTATCCTGGAGATTGGAATCGAGCTCACTACCTCTGGATAGGAAATTAGTCCCACCTCCCACTAGTGCATCGGCGCGACGCCTTATTATTCCTCTTAGATTTAATAATTATTAGTAATAAGATACTATTTCAAACCGATTTTTATTCAACTTACTCTGATAGTGATATTGAGGGGTGAAGAAGGGTCTTTCAATGCCTCCCTGTCCAAAGGTTTTGCTGTCCGGAGCTCACCAGTAGATCTGTCCAGCAGGAAGAAATCCAAAGGATCTAGAGATAAAACGTATTATAATAATAGCACGTATTACGATAATCTCTAGAAAGGAATAACCAGAAGAGCTATACTTTAAATGAAACGACTGTTCACAGAGAGCTATAGACAGAAATTACTTGCATTTTTACATACTTAATTTTATAATATTTGAGATAACCCAATTATGGCGGCTTTTACCGCTACAATTACAAGAAGGGAAAAGCAAAGGTAAACAAAATAGATCGCGAAATACTCTGTTTTTATGTAACTTGTTTTATATAAATTATTGGAGGATCCGGTTCGAAGGACCAAACTAAAAAATACTCTTACTATTATTGATTTTATCTAATACGGTATTTTTGACTGCTCTCTGTCTGCGTTTCGGGCCTTAGCTGACGTATCCAGGAACCCCATGGGAGCATCTTAAATTTATTTCTTTGTACCCGCTTCGAAGGACCTTAAGTCTCTGTGGTGACTAACTCCAGAACAGCACTTTCAAGTGGAATTTTATCCATGTCCCTGGCTGTTATAGTAATAGCCAGCTATTCCACGGGAGTATCTTAAACTTACTTTTGTATCGAAGGACGAAAAGACTTACTCGTAACTAACTCCAGTACAACATCCCTGGGTTGGGCTCTGTCAGCATCTCTAGCCTTTACAGTCATCACCAGGGTTCCTACGGCAGCATCCTCAGCCAATGCTCCAGTCAGGGTGCCGCTGAACACCGGTGGAGAGTTCTGGACGTCCACCACTTTGATCTCCACGTGGGCTGTCGAGTTTTGGGTTCCATCCTGAAAGATGATAGATGATGATAATAGTAAGAATACACAAATATTAAAAAAACTGTAGCCAATTTATACTTTTTTTGTTTCACTTTAATTACTCTTTGTTACACGAATGCCAAAAATGATGTTTTCAGGGTTTATGTATAAATTTAGACCATCATAACTGATATGACTGAACCGTCTTAGATGTGCGTGTTACCGCTAGAATCCTCATAATTGGTAAAAAAACCATACTGGTTTAATCGGATAATTTAACTTGACTTCAGACCGGTATAATCATTACAATATTCTGACTGCTCCATCAGATGCTGTGCATGATGCAGTCCTTAGCCAAGGGAGGATAATATGACATCGACGAGGTGTCTTGAATTGTTTTTGGTGGTTCTGAATACAATAATTGATTGGACATAAGTTCCAACTAGCGTTATTTACTATGCCACCGATATGAAAACGTCAGTGGTTTATCAGTAGAATGTATTATTGTACGTAATATTGTATGTTTTGTAAATCTTTATGCACCTACGCTATTGCTGCACAACCCTTGCATATAAAAATTTATACTCACAGTAGCGTACAGTTGGAACTGGTAGAACTGCTTGTCATTGTAGTCGAGGGTCCTGCGCAGAACTAGTGCGCCGCTGTACTGGTGGGCGGTTGAGTTCAACGACACCACTTCAAATGTCTCGCACGCTTCGGGCCACTGGAAAGGAAGTACGATGTCATGATTAGTTTTTGTTCGCAACTTTGCATTCGTGATGATGCAAAGATGCATGATTTCGTTTATCTTTATCACCTTCGGAGACAAAATTCTAAAAAAATAACAGATTTTTCAGGTAATTTTCTAAATTTTTCTTCACCTCCTAAACTTATTAATTGATGATAGAACATTTTAATAAAGCAGTCCAGCCGTTCTTAAGTGATGTGCTTACAAACAAACAGCATTTAATTTTCTTTGTATAAAAATTAATTTAATAAAAATAAAATAAAATAAAAATCTTTATTCATCATGTAGGCATATAAAAGCACTTATGACAGGTCAAAATACAAATGGGAATTCTCCATACGGAATGAGTAATCATGGTTAATGGCGTAGGACCTTGGAATCCACCGTCAAGGGCTGATAGGCAGGGATACAACGACGAGGATAGGACTGAAAAAGGAAAAAAGAGGATGATCGGATAATTAAAGGAATCCTAATCTTCGGTAATGGAAGTGACGGGAGATGATGATCAGGAGAAGGGACAGGAACGGGAGAGGAGAAGTTGAAAGGAGACTGGACGGATTTGGAAGGAAAGTAATCCCTAGTCTAGCTAACCTACCAGCCTTTCACTAACTATCTAAGCGATGACGACCCGAAGAAGAAAGGCAGAAAGAAACTCCGGGCTTATTTTTTTCGTCATCAATTGTTATAACTTATTTTTCTCTCATTTTAATAAAATTTTTAAACAACTTGTACCAATATATGGATTAATGCATACATAGCACCGCTAAAACACAAACCTTGATGATAGTATATAAAAAATCAAATTAAGGGGTGTATCATTGCATTAAATCCACATTTACAATGACCATTCATTGGCATATACCTACGATAAGACAATTTACATATAAAAGATAATTTAAAGGCATACTCTTTATAAACTGAACGATCGATCGGTCTTCTATTTTAATTAATTATCGTCACAGAAAGAAAAAATGGTATGGAAATGGAAAAAATGAAAAAAGGTCATTGAACTGAAAGCATTAGAAGGATTCAAAACAAAAATTTCACCTGGTCATTAGGCACGCAGCCGACCTCCAGGTTGTCGCCCACGGAATCCCGATCCTCCACCTGTATATTGTTCAGGATGGTTTTACCCACTTCCTCGTCCTCGGGCACGTCTACTTCGTACGGGTTCTGGGGGACAAAAAACGAATTTTACCTCTAACCGTCGCACATCTTAAGACAGACATAAAAATAGACATTGCAACTACTTTAATCTCTTTGAAACTTCTGTGTGTACCGTGAGTCTCCTTTTTAGTAGCTGCTACCAATGTCTTAAGGGTAATTTAGTGGTATCACCATTTAAAAGATGCAAATCCTGCCTTGCATGCCTTTGAATGACCCTTAAAAAACTTTAGCTCGTGTGACATCCCACTGTATGGCTATGCCTATGCAGACTTGAACAGATTAAAATAAAAATCAATATTCATACACATAACCCGACTTTCGGTTTCACAACACCCAGGGCCTCTAAGTTACGAGTATCGTTCAGGAAATACGGGTAATCTGTTGTCCTGCAACTCCCAAAGCCCCAAGCCCGATAATAATTTATGGACCTCACCAAATGAGCCTTTCGTTTCAAAACTGGATATACCTAGTCAGGTGATAAGTATTGTCACACAGTAAAAACTTTTATTTTAGAATGCTGGCCACAAAAAAGTTTATTGAATTCGAATTTCAAATTGTTCATGAAAATAAAAATGTATACTTTTTAAAATTTTACTCATTTTTAAATATGGAGTGGACGCTTAAAGAAGACCGTGTTGCAGTAATTGCGTTGCATCGTTGCGGTTACGCGCCAATTAAAATTTTTGACATACTGAAAAACTTGAATATAACCAAAAGATTCGTTTATCGTACCATCAAACGATACAATGAAGACTTTAGTGTAGATGACAGGTCAAGAAGTGGTCACCCTCGGTCTGTTAGGACTCCAGCAGTGATAAAAGCTGTGAAGGCGCGAATTCAAAGAAATCCCAAACGTAAGCAGAAACTGTTGGCCCTTCAGATGGGGTTAAGCAGAACCACAGTGAAAAGGGTGTTAAATGAAGACTTAGGGCTTCGGGCATATCGAAGAAAAACAGGACATCGTTTGAATGCTCGTCTAATGGACCTGAGACTGAAGAGATGCCGCCCTTTGTTGAAGCGGTACGCGGGAAAAAAATATCGAGAAATTCTTTTTTCAGATGAAAAAATTTTTACCGTAGAAGAGAGCTACAACAAACAAAATGATAAGGTGTACGCACACAGTAGTGAAGAAGCGAGCAACCGTATTCCGCGTGTCCAACGAGGTCATTTTCCATCCTCGCTCATGGTATGGTTGGGAGTTTCTTATTGGGGCTTAACAGAGGTACATTTTTGTGAGAAAGGTGTAAAAACGAATGCAGTTGTGTATCAAAATACAGTCCTGACGAACCTTGTGGAACCTGTTTCTCATACCATGTTCAATAACAGGCACTGGGTATTCCAACAAGATTCGGCGCCAGCTCATAGAGCGAAGAGCACACAAGACTGGCTGGCGGCGCGTGAAATCGACTTCATCCGGCACGAAGACTGGCCCTCCTCCAATCCAGATTTGAATCCGTTAGATTACAAGATATGGCAACACTTGGAGGAAAAGGCGTGCTCAAAGCCTCATCCCAATTTGGAGTCACTCAAGACATCCTTGATTAAGGCAGCCGCCGATATTGACATGGACCTCGTTCGTGCTGCGATAGACAACTGGCCGCGCAGATTGAAGGCCTGTATTCAAAATCACGGAGGTCATTTTGAATAAACTTTAGTGTCATAAGAATCTATGTTTTGTTAAGTTCATTTTGGTATATAAATGGTTACATAATGAATAAACTTGTTTCAATTATTTTATATTAAACATGTGACAGAATTTATGACCTGACTAGGTATGTACCCAAATTAAGTTGCGATGGTAGCCAGTTATGAAACGGCCGTGGGTACGATTCCCGCACCGAGACAAATGTTTGTGTGATAGACAGGTGTTTGTGTCGGGCCTGGATGTTGTGGGAACATAGTCCCTCGTAGATGTACCCACGGAGTAGGTTTGACATAACGCGTGGTCAGGACTATGTGTGTGACTGTAATATGTATTATTTATTTGCTTGAAGAGGACATACGTAAAACGTTTACTCACATACATATACACTCACGCCTGCAATCCCCGAAGAGGTAGGCAGAGGTGTAACCAGTACACCCACTTTTCGCCGAATTTCGGTCCCATAATGTGATAGAGGACGAGCCTATCACCATGCCGGGCACAGATTCCAGACTCCGGGCTAATACTGAGAATTTCTAGGTAGAAAAACCCAATATCACTTTACCCGATTCGGGGATCGAACCCGAGACCTCAGCACAGTAGTCGTAATGCATGCGCAATTACAACTTCGCCATCGAGGCAGTCACGTTTACTCACATTTTTGAATATAGGCGCGTTGTCATTCTCATCCAGTACTATGACGGTCACAGGTTGGCGCTGGACTAGATTCTGCTTCTTCTCCGGGTCTTCCGCTTCGATAGACACCAGGAACTTTATCGTGTCTTCTTTCTGAAAAAGGAATAAAAATGCATTGGTGAATATGCCGGTATGATTGTCTTGATTAGCGAGGGAGTGATTGTTTCTCGATACTTGAGACTAACTGTATGGCACTGCGATTACCATCAGGTGCAGTGTGGACTTTGTAGTGCCAGGATAAAAAAAACTGACTCCACTGCACCTGACATGCAGTGTGTAGTGTAGTTTGCACATAACAGCATTGAGAATATGGAAGCTATTGGCCGCTCGGTTCTCTACACTCTAACGCCATGGTTCGCAGCTGGCGAGCGTCGCTATTCATACCGACTAGCAAAACTTGGTGCAGGAAGAAGTTGGTGATGCATGGGGAGCAAATGGACAGCAAGGGCCGCAACATCCGACGCAGTAACCGCCACCACAAGGTGCGCACAGCTTGCTTATGACTTTAAGAGTACTATGACGCCTAAAGAAGTCCGAAAGGATAAACGTTGTAAGAGATAGTATCCTTATTGTGTAATAACAGAGATATCCTTTTGTGCAGTCGGGTATTCTAAAATGATTAGCTTAAAATGGGGTTTAGAGACTGCCGTAAAATCACAGAAGTTGCGAATATCATATTCGTCCAAATAATAGGCAAGAATTTTCCCGAGTAACTAGCCTAGAGTTTGATAGTTTAAAACCCACATTGCTGCAAGGCAAACTTACCTCTCTGTCTAATGGTTTATCCAGGGTGACATTGCCAGTCACAGGGTCCACCGAAAAGTTGTCTGTACCCACTAGACTGTATTTTATCTGAAAAAAGAATAAAATTGTAATGTAATAAAATTGGAAAATAAAAACTTTGTTTTATATTAATAATAGATGGCGCTGTTCTACAAAACATCTATTCTGACTTCGTTATTATCAAAGTCCTTAACATAACAGACATAAAACAAAATAGACGACTCATGTGCATCAACCTATATGAAAACCAGACGTGCCATATTTTTCTTGTGACGTTACAAGTGTAGTCACAAAAGCCCTCGAACTTCTTTTGAATTTTACAATACTTTACAGACCGATATGGCATTACTCGTGTATTCGGGTAAAGTATTACGACCAAAATTACAAAAGCCGGACACAAGAACCTCTGTGTAAACAAATAAGAAGTTCAACGAAGTGAATATCACACAAAATAATAACAACACGGTTTATTGTTAGTAGTATTGCCGATGTATTTTTTTATTTGTATTATTATTTTATTAAAGAAGTGTTTTTAAACATTCTGACATTGTAAAAGTTTTTAATATTAGATTTTTAATGACTAATCAATAATTCCCATTATTACGGAAAACTATTTGAGAGGAAAAACCCAAATCACCATTCAGCCACTTGCAAATACAAATTAAATTGGAAGGCCTTCTATGGTAAAATATTGTTGGTTATTTATGTAACATAGAAGGATAAACCTATCATTAATATGACGAACACATACATATTTACAAATATTTTTCTCACTAATTGATTCATCAACACTCATACAAAAAGGTTTGAACACTAAAACCACTACAAAATAAGACTGAAAGTTTTCCAAAATAGCATAATAGGTACAAAATAAATTAACGCCCCTAGTACCCTTGTGCATACATTTAATCTGTGATCTGGTAAACTTCCGTTAGTGTTTGTTTTTATTTTTCTTGTTTTTTTTTCTTGTTAAATTGTTAGTCAGTGGTAAATTTTATTAATGTATTATTCAAAAATATGTTGCATTAGAATTTAAACGTGTTCCTTAAATTTATATCTTGCATCCAGGTACTTTTTTTCGATTAAGTTGTAAATACCTTCAAGAGGTGAACTCAATCGTAGATATCTGCATTGTTATCATATATGTATGTGCTGTGTATTAACCTAATGGTACTTCAAAATAAAATAAAAAATACCGCATTGCTGGACCTATTCATTTTATTTATTTATTTAAAACTTTACATACACAAAATGTATAAAGGCGGACTTAATGCCAGAGGCATTCTGTACCTGTCTACCTACGGGTGATGCAGAGACGAGACAATATGGGTGTACATACAGTACGAAGGAATATATTGAGAATCAGTGTAGACAATATATTAATACATAAATAAATGTACCTAATAAAATATACATAATAAATATACATATACATAAATAATAAATATATAGAACAGAATATATTAGATATGTTAATTAGTAATATAGTATACGTAGACATACACAAAAATATAATAAATAGATATCAGCTAATTTTGACAGATTTATAATGTAATAGATACCTACTGTTCGGTGCAATATTACCGAACACCTTACTTAGCATTTATGCGCGTGGCGAGTTTACTTAAATTGTATAATTAATCATAGAAAAGTCTGTTACGGCATCGGTCGGGTACAGTCATCATAAAATTAACATACATTTTTTTATAACATGTTTACATTTAAGAACAATTGTTTATTTATTTAAACTTCATATACAAAGTTTGTATAAAGGCGGACATAATGCCTGAGGCATTCTCTACCTGTCAACCTTTGGGTTGTGCAGAGAATAGAGAAGTAGGTGTAATAAATATATACACTAACAATACATACATATATAAGTACATACAAACATATACACACATTACATATAAGTACTTACTCCCTAAAAAAAAACTTAATACACACTATACATGCATAAAATAAATGATGATTCAGCAACACTACTAAAAAGTAATTGACGAACTCTCGTTTTAAATGCCAACCGGTTCGTGGATGTCCTAATTTCAAGGGGGAGTGCATTCCAGAGAAGAATCGATTGTATAACAAAAGAAGAGTGGATAAAATCGGAACTATAATTTTGACAGTGGACATTAAATTTTGAACTAACATTACAACCCCTCTCATTAGTAGAGGAGGCCCGTGCCCAGCAGTGGGACAATGTTTAATACAGGGCTAGTATTATTATATTATTATTACAACTCTATCATTTCTAATCACCACACCCTCGCTATCTACTCGTACAAATACTATATACTAATAATAGATTACCATTAGACCATAGACCCTATTGTTTCAACCTATTCTCACGGGCAGCAGCCCTGCTGCCTACCTATGCTCATATACGCCAACAATTTTGTCGTACCAGCCATTACGTTCGAGTATGTGAATTTAAAATGTAAATTATGTTCATAGTACAAAAATCTATTATACACCTAAACCTTCCTCATGAATCATTCCGTCTACTGATGAAAATCCGTTCAGTACTTTTTGAGTCTATCGCGTGCAGACAGGCGCGGCGGTAAACCAATAAACCTAATCATGAAAACAGAATAAAAATGTTAACAATTTCCATTTGTTCGCGATAATCTCTACAATGGATAAACCAATATGGATTTGGTTTTCCCCATGTTAACATTTTGTGTTTGATTCATTTAAATAAAAAAATTCAGTGCATCCTAGGCCACTATGGGCTTGCGCTACATCACATCCCTAAATAACTGACACTTTATCACATACATAAGAACGGGCATAATTCCTCTATAAATTGCACAACAATCAACCCAAAATTTCATCCAGTGGCATCTAGCGGCATTAAAGTTAGCCATTCACTTAAAGATGGTAAATTTTGAACAGATAATACATACATTCACAGGTAAGCCGTCAGGGTCGACTCCTTGCAGTGTATAGACCACTGTGCCGATGGGAGTGCTCTCTGACAACGCCAAGTTGTTCATATCGTGCGTGAACACTGGCAGTCTGTTTGATGATCCTGAGGAAATAAATAATAATAAATAACACCCAACAGTCACACACATAGCTCCGACCCCACACTAAGATACGAGTCTTGTGTTGTGGGTATCAGGGACTACGAGAGAATTACGGTCTCACAACACCAAGACCCCGGACACAAATATCCGTCTATCACCCAAACATTTGTCCCGGTGTGGGAATCGAACCCACGGTCTCTCGTTTCACAGCCGGCTACTCGCCAACTGCGCCACGGAGGCTGTCGAAAGAAACATTAATTTTAATACTTATAAAATAAAACTACATACATATGTACTGTACTCCCTAAAGGGGTAGGCAAAGTTGTAACCAGTACACCCACATCTCGCCGAGCTTATTACCATCACATAATGTGATAGGGGCCGAACCTATCCCCATACCGGGCACAATTCCAGACTCCGGCCTGATATTAAGTATTTCGTGGTAGAAAAAAAAACAATATAATTTAACCAAATCGTTCGCAATTACAACTGCGCCACCAAGACAGTCAAATAAAATTAAAGGCTAGAGTAATACTCAGTGACGAGTTTCCTATGGGAGAGTCTCAAATATACCGGCACGGCAAAGTGACCACACTGCACCTGGTGGTAAGCGCAGTGCGGTCCAATTAGAGTATCGAGTAGCGAGAGGCGATCTATCCCCCGCTACTCAAAACAATCATGCCGGCCTGTTTCTTCACACTACGCCATGGGCAGGAAGGTGAAGAAGCGGTCGAGGGTCTAGTGTCAGAGTACTCAGAAGGCCGCAAATCGGCCAAACATCGTACCCCAACCTAGACCCCCGACAGAAACCGGATGTACACTAGATGAACACAGAACTACATGGATTTGTCTATATCAGCCCCACGGCAGCTTGTGTAAGCACTTTTGTGTTAAAATTTTAAGAAAATTGAAGGCAGTGTGTTATAAGACTTGATAGCTTTTGAAGTGAATAGCAGTGTAATGTTATGGTAGTCTTGTGACAGTATGGACATTGGTAAAGCTTGCCATCAGGAAAGCGGCTTATACTGTCATTCAGAAGAATATATGCTGCTCAGCAGACCAGCATGATTGTGTCGAGTAGCGACGGATGGTTGTCTCCCAGGTGCCGTCACCTGATGATTAACGCAGTGTCCAGGTAAAGTATGCAGTAGTCATAGATAGCGCTTGTTTTAACAGAAAACATCGTGGAAAAACCTGCATACCTAAGAATTCTGAATAAGAGTTTTGTCGGGGGTCTGGAGTTGGGGTATAATGGCCATTTTGCGGCCTTCTTAGTACTCTGACACTTGACCCTCGACCGCTTCTTCACCTTCTTGCCCATGGCGTAGTGTGAGGAAGCAGGCCGGCATGAGTGTGTTGAGTAGCGGGGGATAGATCATCTCTCGCTACTCAGTACTCTATTTGGACCGCACTGCGCTTACTATCAGGTACAGTGCGGTCACTTTGCCGTGCCAGGATAAAAAAAAAAAAAAAAAAAAAAATCTCATAAGAGTTTCAAAGGTTGGTTTTTTTTTTATTTATATTGCATAGTCCGACAAACGAGCCTATGGGTCACCTGATGTTAAGTGATCTCCACCACCCATGAACATCCACAATACCGAAAGTATCATGTATGCGCTGTCGGCCTTAAAGGACAGGTATAGGGATTAGGGAAGCGAAGGGGGAATCTGGGCCTCCGGATATCTCACTTACCATACGAAACGCGAAAGTAAACTGTCACTTTACGTTGGTTTTCTGTGAGACAGTGGTACTACCCCGGTCGAGCCGGCCCATTCATGCTGTAGACAAATATGTCTACAGCGTGGCTCTACCACTGTAATATGGTACTATGGTATATGAATTCTACTAACCCGTAGTAGGCGAGCGTGGTGGACTAAGGCCTAAAATCTCTCATTGGTAGAAGAGGACTCCAGCAGTGGGATAATGTTTAATATAGGACTGTTATTATAAATTATCTATTACTGTAGTAGTATTGCCATCTCACAAGAAAACAAAAGAAGAAAGAGCCGTTACGAGCGATGCTAATTGTGCCAATTATCAGGTCCGCTTCACATAACATTTACTCGAAACTGGCATGAATTTTGAAACACGGTTTATATCTCTATGAATCACATTACAATATCGAAATGTATTGAGCGTGTCGAATTAAGCGAGCTATAGAAATTATTGCTGAGCGCTCCCTGAGAATTAATTAAAATTGCCCAACTTCTTATGACAGCTTCCATAGCGCAGCGGGCGAGTAGTCCTGTGAAACCAGACGCCCTGGGTTCGATCCCCGCCTTAAGATAAGACCGAATAAGAAATGAGGCTATTTGCGCGAAAACCAAAGTCGTCGACATAGCCCAAAGAATAAGCAAGCTGAAGTGGCAATGGGCCGGTCACATTTGTCGTAGAACCGATCACCGCTGGGGCAATAAGGTTCTCGAGTGGAGACCGCGTACAGGTAAACGGAGTGTGGGACGCCCTCCTGCTAGATGGAGCGACGATCTACGCAAGGCTGCAGGCAGACATTGGATGCATAGAACTGAAGATCGGGTTCAATGGCGAACCTTGGGGGAGGCCTATGTCCCTATGAATCCCAGTCCCAGCAGTGGACTGTGGATAGGCTGATGATGATGATGATTAAGATAAATATTTGTGCGAATCACATATATTTGTTCGGGTCTGGGTGTAGTAAGACCGTAGTCCATCGTAGTCCTTGACACCCATGATACAGGTTTGATACTAGTGTAGCGTCGATCTACGTATGTGGCTACTGGTTGTACTTATTTATCGAACGAAAATTTTGGAATAAACACTCAAAGATTCCCAATTTTTTCAATCTTATATTAATTATATATTATAACTTGGACACAAAAACATATTCCAAACAAAAAGTAACGCAGTAGCACCATCAGCAGGTCTGTTTACAGCATGAGTGGATCAGAACTAATCAGTATGTGGTTTTTCAAGAAGGGGGCAAATAGGTTTATGAAGGACCGGCACGCATGTGATGCTCCTGGTGTTGCAAGCGTCCATAGGCCACGGTAACCGCTTACCATAAGGCGGGCCGTAAGCTTGTTTGCCTCCATCCTGGTATAAAAAACATGACCGGGATACTGCCACAGAGTTAGATACAGCTATACTATCACGTTTCGCATGGACAAAGAAATAGCTGACGCCAAAAAAAAGAATACCTTTTTTTTTATTCTGGCACGGCAAAGTGACCGCACTGTACCTGATGGTAAGCGCAGTGCGGTCCAAATAGAGTACTGAGTAGCGAGAGACGATATATCCCCGCTACTCAACACACTCATGCCGGCCTGCTTCTTCACACTACGCCATGGGCAAGAAGGTGAAGAAGGGGTCGAGGGTCTAGTGTCAGATTACTAAGAAGGCCGTAAAATGGCCATTGTACCCCAACTCCAGACCCCCGACAAAAACCGGATGTACACTGGCTGATCCCGGAACGCGACACACTTGCGTGTGCCATTATGGCGGGTTTTTCACCCTGTGTACGGTGGTCGCTATCCGGGCGGATATGAATATCTTACCACCAGTACCACCACCTGATTTATTTTCTCCAAAAAACAACATTTCATAGGCAGTAACGATCATTAACCTACAAGTAACCTATTTACAAATTAGCCACACTATTTGCATCATAAAGACTTCACAGTACCTACCTGTTTGAACGCAGAGAACTGCCCACAGAAGAATATGGTTCCATCGTGTCTCCATCTTTGGTTTTCTGGAATGAAAAATATTATTTGTTTAAAGGTAAACTTTAACACATAAATTGTATTCAACATGTTACATAATAAACGTATACCCAGTGGTCTGTTAAGAAAGGGCTGCTAAATGGATATAATTTTTTTTTTGTAATAGCTGAAATTTTCCCTATAAATTAGAACTAAGTACATTTAAGTTTTTGTTAAAAAATTATTAGAACTAAGCAAATAACGGTCACCCTACGTAAAACAGTCAAAACAAACCAAATTGAAACATAAATGGGAGTGATAAAGCCTTTTAAATGCATCAGAAACGTAATCCGTTATCAAACACCAAACACTCACACACATAGTTCTGACCCCACACTAGGTCAAACCTGTATCGTGGGTATCAACAACTACGAGGAACTACGGTCCCACATCACCCAGACCACCCATTTGTCTCAGAGTGGGAATCGAACCCACGACCTCCCTTTTCACGACTACTCGCCCGCTGGGCCATTGAGGCTGTCAAAATGAATTTTATGTCGAGGGAAATAAGGTATTTAAAAATACAGTTTTGAAAGAAAGAAAATAAATTATATTTGGTCACACAACAACACTTTGGATAACATACATGATAGCGACGATTTTAAAACTTAGCAATTTATTACATACTCTCATTTGATTATGTCAATCTTATTTATTGTTATTTAATTAATTAGGTCATTTTATTTGCTTATTAATTTGTAAAAGAATTTTAAAGGCAATCATAACTTCTTCAGTTTACCAATTTATTGTACATCCACTACTTCCGGATTTTGTTTACATTCGTCTATAAAAGCCGAGTAGGTTGAAATGTGATTCATTCTTACTTTAATATTAGTCGAGTGAACAACTCTGTATTAAAAAGTGAGTGTACCCTACAATTGTGTTTTACTTCCAATGTATACTCCAACATCAGAAGACGGGATGCCTAAAAACGCCCAACCGATTATATCGAGATATTTTAAGGACCATGACGGTGACATTCAACAAAACTCGTCGTGACACTCCACTTTTACGGCAGCCAAATCATCCTAGAAACGATCAGAAAGTACCTGATGATAAAAGACTAGTACTATTTCGACGCCATGTTGAACTTTTGGAACATATGGTATTCAGAAGAAGTAACAACTCAGCTGTGCAAAATATTCGACTCTGCGAAATTTACCTCGCCGAATTCCTGATCCTGATAAACACCAACTTACAATAGAAGAATGGTGCAAGCAAGTAGACTCTCTTATAAACCTCAGAGGATATTCACAACATGATGAAGCCATGCTGAAAGCTGCCAAGCCATGATGAAGGCTTGTCTCAATGGACCTCTCCGAGTTCCACATCTCTACAAATTGGTAATGTATCGGAAAATAAATCTGTATGTACCTACCTACCTCGGTAAGTGTAACATCCAACTTTTACAATAACCATGTTAAGTTACGGCAGAACAGTAATGGAGAATGCCCATTCTTGGTACTGCTTTTTCTCGCGCCTCAAGATAATAATAATATTTAAATTAATTTCTTTATTTTTGTAGTCGTCTGGCAAACAGAATATCTGTGTTCTATGGGGGATTTCTTTTCAAACTTGAATCAGACATATTATTGACTAAAAATGACTACCAGTTTTCATTGACGTAATGATACCTACAGTTTATTTATTTTTTATCATTCATTCGTCCAAACGACAGGACAGGTCAGTCGACCGTACTGCCTAGTCTTACGTTTAAATCTTTATATACCTACAGTTTACACAAAAATTATTATTATTACACAAAAAAACATGGAAACCCGCGTTCCAATTCCAAAAATGTAAACTTTAGATAGTATTTGGATACTTTATAGACTATTTAAAACAACTTTGGAATTGACGCAAACTTGTACCGTGGTCCAAATATTCCTGGTCATTCTCCTTTAGACGAAGTCATTAACACTGTCGTTACGATTACCGAAGTGATATTAGATACTAATTTGCATGTTGTATAAAATTTATCATATGATATGTCAGCGTAGGAACCGATCCTTTACAAATACCGGGAATCAGCATTGAGATTACTGATTATGGAGTTACCTAATCAGCTCAATCCAAATCAATCCTTTGCCACCGATTATTACAGGTTTCACTGATATAACTAAGTTAGAGGTTATCCTTTCAAAACATTCTAAAGCTTTAGGTATTACATCGCGTACTCAAAGAAAACAAGAAAGAGGGCCTTATCGACTATCTCATATATAAAAAAAAAATCAACATTATTGATGACTTAAAGAAGGGTATATTAAGGGATAGCCATTCACATTTTGCCGGTCCAAATCTTTTAGTAAAAAAGAATAATTTAGAATAGAATGTATAGATTTTAGAATAGAACTCTATGCGTACAATACGTAATCACTACCCTTTACCATTAATACAAGACCAAATTGATAGATTAGGTTTCGCTAATTACTTTACTACATTTGTTAAGAATCAGGTTTTCACCAGATACCAATAGAGGAAGAATCCATCGAAAATAATTCATGTTTTACTCTAGATGTACTATAGTCCTCTTAATTTTATTTTATTTTGTTTGGATGGCTCACAACTATCAAACAGAGAAATATATGACGAAATGAACATTACTCGCACGGTTATGCCTAACTCTCTTGTATGTTATTTGAAAAATCGATATCGTGAAACATTTATGACCACAGGTTGAGAGCGTACATTAGTAAAATATAAAAATCTACTTTGGTTCCATGATTCATTTAAAAAAGTACGGTCGTTTTGTAATAATTATTTTAATTTGCAATAATTGACATTGGCGTGGCGCATTAGGTGGGTAGCCGGCTGTGAAACGAGACCGTGGGTTCGATTCCCGCACCGAGACAAATATTTGTGTGACAGATAGACATTTTTTTTTCGGGTCTGGTTGTTGTGGGACCATAGTCCCTCGTAGTTCTTGATACCCACTATACAGGTTTTACCTAGTGTGGGGTCAAAACTATATCAAAAATCAAAATCAAAACAAATCTGTATGTGACTAATCTATATGTGATATCAAAACAATCAAAACTATATGTGACTGTTGGGTGTATTTATTTATTATTTTATCTTTATACTTTTATAATTCTACTATACGTGTGTATATCACAGAACTCCTCCTAAATGGCTGGACCGATTTGAACGTTTTTTTTTGTATGCGTTTGGGTGGCGCCCTGGGTGGTTTAGATTCACAAATCAGCCCGGCAGATGGCGCTGCAGTCGGTGTAGCGCTGCTTTTACGGGCAGGACGACGGCTTCACGGTCCGCTAGTTTAATTGTAAAGTTGGAAAAGACCTCTCGGGAAAACAACTAATAAATCTTTACCCAATAGAAAAAAAAAAAAAAATCTATTCCTTTTCATACAGTTCATATAGCTTTAATAGGTACCGCAGATATAAAAAAAAAGATATTCTATTTGTGTCACATGATAAGAGTACGAATGTTATACTTAATAGTCAACAAGGAATAATAAACCGTGGTGTTCCAAATACCATTTCATATAGGGAACCAGCAATGTCAGGATATAATTTTTTTTTTTCTAGTAACATTGAACACGTTGTGTGCCAAGAGCTAATAGTTAAACCGAGAGACTAATCCGTACTATCATTGAAGGAAAATTTAAGTGTAACATCTGAACATATGCGTTACATTTACATCGCAAAATGAAAGGCAATTGGCTATTCTCCCTTTAGTTACTAATTAAAAAGAAATATTCACTTCAACAACTATCTCTAACTACAATCATTCTGATAGACATCAGATATAAGATGCAACTAACAGAATGACCGAACAAGCAACAAAAAGTGAAAACAAATTAAATTCCAAAACAACCCGCATTTTACCCTTTAAAGTTAACGAATTTGTTTTGTGTGAAGACACTCGGTGGTCTAATAATAAATTGGGTCAACAAAATATAAAACTAGGTGTGAAGTTAAAACTGAATATAAAAAAAAAGATTGTAGTAGTAGCACATGAACATGTACGATCTATTCTTACACCAAACATAGTTTTCTTCTTATGATGACTGTGATAGCGACAATTAAAAAGAGCACAACGTTGTGCCACGTAAAAGAGCACAGTGTTGTGCCACGTAAAAGAGCACAGTGTTGTGCCACGTAAAAGAGCACAGTGTTGTGCCACGTAAAACAGCGCCATGTTGTGCCAAATAAAAGAGCGCCAAGTTGTGCCAAATAAAAGAGCGCCAAGTTGTGCCAAATAAAAGAGCGCCAAGTTGTGCCAAATAAAAGGGCGCCAAGTTGTGCCAAATAAAAGGGCGCCAAGTTGTGCCAAATAAAAGAGCGCCATGTTGTGCCAAATAAAAGAGCGCCAAGTTGTGCCAAATAAAAGAGCGCCAAGTTGTGCCAAATAAAAGAGCGCCAAGTTGTGCCAAATAAAAGAGCGCCATGTTGTGCCAAATAAAAGAGCGCAATTTCGTGCCCATAAAAGAGCACAATGTTTGCCAAAATCGCGGCTTTAAAATTTGTCAGATATAATTAATTATTCAATATCTCTTTTTACAGATCTGAAACTGAAATCTACGCTCAGAGCACGAGCGTTATTGCAGAATGGCCGTGATAGCGACGATTTTAAAACTTAGCAATTTATTACATACTCTCATTTGATTATGTCAATCTTATTTATTGTTATTTAATTAATTAGGTCATTTTATTTGCTTATTAATTTGTAAAAGAATTTTAAAGGCAATCATAACTTCTTCAGTTTACCAATTTATTGTACATCCACTACTTCCGGATTTTGTTTACATTCGTCTATAAAAGCCGAGTAGGTTGAAATGTGATTCATTCTTACTTTAATATTAGTCGAGTGAAGAACTCTGTATTAAAAAGTGAGTGTACCCTACAATTGTGTTTTACTTCCAATGTATACTCCAACATACATATTAAAAAACACAAGGAGTTATACAACAAAAATAAAAAATAAACAATTATAGACCCTAAGTACACCCGCTACTCCTCAATTCGGAACAGCTGTGTCCAAAGTATGACCAAAAAGGCAGTAGGCTCAGCATTTGCCAGGTAGTAAATTATTGCCTGGCGTTAGCATTCTGCCTAGGCCTTACGAATGTCCGTCGGATGCCAACAAAACAGCAACGTACCTACTTACTATACATACACACACACTCACACACGCACATATAGCATATACATATACATACATACAAACATATGCATATCTATATTTATTTACATCTATAACGGTTTCAAATACGTAAGCAATACTTTAGTTGATAATGGTATAATTCATTGTTTTTTTTTTGCACCTGATGGTAAGCGCAGTGCCGTGCAATTAGAGTATCGAGTAGTGCGAAACAATCCATCCCCCGCTCCTCAAGACATTCATGGCGGCCTGCTTCTTCACACTACGCCATTGGCAAGAAGGTGAAGAATCGGTCGAGAGTCTAGTGTCAGAGTACACAGAAGGCTGCAAAACAGCCAAACATGGTACCCAACTCTAGACAGCCGACAAACACCGGATGTGCACTGATTGATCCCGAAACGCGACACACTTGCGCGTGCCACTGTGGCGGTTTTACACACTGTGTACGGTGGTCGCTATCCGGGCGGATATGATATCCTATAACCAGCAAAATGTATTACGATTGTATCCTTATCTTGGGATGTCTGGGGTCTGCGTTATCCTAGTAATATGCAGTATATCACTGAGGTATAAGTTCTATTCTGACATCAACTGTCTCATGTAACGCAATATTACAACATTTGGAACAGCGAAATGTAAGTGACAACAAAAACACAGCACGCAGCGGATAGTTCACACGGGATCACTGATCACTGTAACGCAACGCTTCACAACTGTGAGAAACTGTTTCCACGGACACCGACACGATAAAATAATCTCTATACAGGATGTTGCAAGGGGTACTAATGAAAGCACCACGTCTGTATGTCAAATGTCACGATAAACTTAAAAACTACTGAACAGATTTTCATGCAGTTTTCACCAATAGATAAAGTGAGTAATGATGTAGGTTTAGCTGTATATGATTTTTCATATTGTAGTCGCTAGATGCGTATACTTCTCATCTAGCCACCCGTCCCAATATCGCTTTTAATTGTAAATGTTCACTGTGTATTATTTTTTAGGAAATATGATACAAAATGATAAAAAAGCCAAAAATACTCATTATCTGATCGCTACCAAAACTCGCGGGATCATCCGGAAACACATCGATTTAAAAATATAGATAATCCTAGGAGTATTAATATGAAAAAAGAACCTCAATAACGTTTGAGCTTAAATTTTAATTCATTGAGGTCTAATTTCGATCATAAGCAGCGATAGCCTAGTTGGTTGCGGTACGGACTGTCAAGACGAAAGTCGTATGTTCGAAACCCAAGTGGCATACACCTCTCTCTGACTTTTCTAAGGTTATGTGCGTATTAAATGTTAATTATCGCTTGCTTTAACGGTGAAGGAAAACATCGTGAGGAAACCTGCATAATTGAGAATTCTTATACGAATTTCGAAGGTATGTGAAGTCTACCAATCCGCATTAGGCCAGCGTGGTGGACTAAGGCCCAACCCCTCTCATTAGTAGAGGAGGCCCGTGCCCAGCAGTGGGACAATGTTTAATACAGTATTATTATTTTTATTATAATTTCGGTCACTGGGCGAGCATTAATAATAACTACTCACAACAATCACACACATTCTCCTAACCAGTTAGATATACATACATACATACATACACTCACGCCTGTAATCCCCGAAGGGGTGGGCAGAGGTGTAACTAGTACACCCACTTTTCGCCGTTTTTTTTTTTTTTTTTTAGTGCCTTGATAGGCAGACGAGCAGACGGGCCACCTGATGGTAAGTAGTCACCGCCGCCCATAGACTTCTGCAATGCCAGGGCACAGCAAAGACGCTGCCTACCTTTCGGTCCCATAATGTGATAGGGGGCGAGCCTATCGCCATACCGGGCACAAATTCCAGACTCCGGGCTAATACTGAGAATTTCTAGGTAGAAAAACACAATATCACTTTACCCGACCCGGGGATCGAACCCGAAACCTCAGCACAGCAGTCGTAACGCATGCGCAATTACCACTGCGCCACCGTGCCTCTGATGAGAGTGATCAGAGTCAGCCAGTAAGATATGTTATTATTATTAAGTCATCTTATCAACTACGAAAGACTCTCTCAAAGCACCCATACCTAAAACAATTGTCACATAAACATTTATCTTACTGCGGGAATTAAACCCGCTACCTATCGTTTTACAACCAGCTCGCCCGATAAGCCTCGCAGTCTACCAAAAGTGCGGTAACAATATTCACGACGCACGTTTTACAAACGACTTTGCGGCTTTGTTATCAGTACTTCGTGACGACTTTGATATGTATGACAAAAGTATAGATTGGCTGATACATTTCATACCGCTCTCCTTTGTCTTTAACAAACGAACGCCTTTAAAGTGCATATACTGTACTGTTGAAGTAGTTATTTATACACATAGTGACGTTGTTCATAATATTTCCTACTCAAAATTATAGTAATGTACTGTAGGGTCAAGATTGGGTATCTTAATATTTATAATTCTTCTATACGTGTGTTTGGCACCTAACTCCTCCTAAACGGCTGGACCGATTTGAATGCGTGTATATATCAATGGGTTCCTGGATGGTTTGTCAACACAATTAGACCCGGTATGTGGCGCTGAAATAGGGTTCGAAATTTTTTAGGGCAGGACAACGTCTGCTGGACCCGCTATTATGCTAAAATTAAATGCTGTTCGTTGGTAAACATATCATGTGAGTACGCCTGAGTTGATAAACCTATTTGTTTTCAAGTATTCGTTATAGTTGGAATGAAATAAATAGGAAAAAAAATTAAAAGTTGTCCAATAAATTGGATAATTCACGAAAAAACTAATAGAGTTTTAATGATTTTTAGTCTACTAAGTATCGATACACGTTATCACGAAAACGAAGCTACGGCAAAAATACTTACACTAACATTTCTCCAAGCTTATTACAGTCCCATGATGTGATAGTTGGCGAGCCTATCGCCATACCACAATTCCAGACTCCGCACTGATACTGAGTATTTCGTGTAAATACCAATATCACTATTTCCCGAGCCGAGGATCGAACCTGAGATCTCAGCACAGCTACCGCGTACGCAATTACAACTCCACCATCAAGGCAGACAATGAGAGTATTGTGTGTTTAAGTATCTGAAACTACCATTCAGATTTAATTTTCATAATCTATTTATTTATATTTAGCAGCGATAGCCTAGTTGGTTGCGGTACGGACTGCCAAGACGAAAGTCGTATGTTCGAAACCCAAGTGGCATACACCTCTGACTTTTCTAAAGTAATGTGTGTATTAAAATGTTAATTATCGCCTGCATACCTGAGAATTCTTATAAGAATTTCGAAGGTATGTGAAGTCTACCAACCCGCATTAGGCCAGCGTGGTGGACTAAGGCCTAACCCCTCTCATTAGTAGAGGAGGCCCGTGCCCAGCAGTGGGACAATGTTTATTACAGGGCTAGTATTATTATATTATTATAATCTATTTATTGTAGTCTATCTAACATCACGCAAACGTAGCAACGGCGCTAGCTAACAGCTAGTCACATAATAAATACACCGAACAGTCACACACATAATCCCGACCCCACACTAGGTGAAACCCGTGACGTGGGTATCAAGAATACTATCATCTACGGTCCCACAAAACACAGACCCGAAACAAATATCTGAAGATCTCACAAACATACATGGGATCTCAGAAAAATCTAATTTTATAGCGACGCACAATGCGCTTTTTGTTGAAGTCGGTGGAATTTTTTATGCCTAAATTTTTTATCTGAAAGTTATTTTGAAAAATGCTAACGTCAGTCGTGTGTTGCGTGTTATGAGGTCTATCTCGTGGCCGTGGAAACACGCCACAGAGCGAGGCAATCATGACGTAACACAAGACGTGACGCGTTGCCTAACCGCTCCTTGTATTGTTCTCGAGTCTCCGAGCTCGTGCCAGATGCCGTGCGTGAACAATTGCCTGCAGATTTGACAAGTAGAAAAATCTTAATGAGGCGCTTGCGAAGGTCTTTTTGCAATTACAAATCCATACTAATGTTATAAAATGTGAGAAACTCTGTCTGTTACATTTCCACGGGTTATATATCGAACCGATTTTGATGAAATTTTGTATGAGGATACCTTTAAACTGGAGGACAGATATCGAGTACTTTATGTTTTTTAACCGACTTCAAAAATAGGAGGAGGTTCTCAATTCGTCAGTTTTTTTGTATGTATGTTCCTCGATAACTCGAAGACGCCTGGACCGATTCGAGAAATTCTTTTTTTGTTTAAAAGGGTATACTTCCCAGGTGGTCCGCTTGGCACCAAGTCAGGATCTGATTATGTATCTCAGAAAAATCGAGGGCAAAATCAAATCAAATTTTGTAGGAACGCATAATTTGTTTTTTATTGATATCGGTGTACTTTTTATGAATTAAAAACTTTTTCGAAGAAAACTCTCAATGGATGAATGAAATACCAGGCTGCTGGAATGCTGGAAGACCAGGCTTAACTAATTAGTACATAAATACACCCAACAGTAACACACATAGTCCTGACCCCACACTAGTTCAAACCTGTACCGTGGGTAGCAAGAACACCCAGTGTACCAGAACACCCAGACCCGGTCTATCTAACAATTCAAATTTCAAAATTCAAAATTCTATATAAAAAATCAAACATTTGCCTCGGTGCGAACCCACCCCCGGTGGGAATCGAACCCACGGCCTCTCGTTTCATAGTCGGGTGCGCTGCGCCACGGAGGCTGTCAATATTCATGTCGCAATACCCCTTTCATGTCAACCACTCGTTTGCTCCGGCCTCGTTGCTTGCTAATTGTGTCCGATTAGATACCTTTTGTCTCGCTTACGAAAATAACCTTGAATTCATTAAATGTCACCTAACGTGGAGCAATTTTTTATAATGAATTATTGAGCAATCTGTGAATACCACAATTGGGTGAAAATTTGTTCACAGACTTGGCATTGGCTTAGTCGAGTTTTAAATACCTTATCCAAAATGGCATAGCAACTATTCCGCTACAATTAAGACCTAGGACTAAAAGAAAATTCAGCTATTTTATAAGGTTAGTTGGATTGCCGAAGAGGAAGGAGGAAATTAATTATCTATTACGGATTTAGATATTTTTAATGGCACTATTTTTGTATTTATTATTAATGTAATTTAGGGTAATTATTCATTTAACATTTTGGAATTATTTTTATTAATTATATTATATTCAAATAATAATATTTTAAAATATTTAATAAGATGCCCAAATAATACTTTTAAAAATGTTGGATATTCGCTTCAGTAGATACCCTGAATAGTATTTGCGATAATAATCTATTTATATAAAAAAACACAAAAAAAATCTACCTATGTCCTTTATAGACTTTGAAACCACTCAATTTCAATAAAATTTTGTGTATTTGTGTGGTTAGGTCCAACTTAAAAGATAATTTTAGATCCGATAGGTGGCGCTGTTGTCAAGATCTGTTTTTCTTATTTTTTCAACGTAAGCTCGATCCAAGGAGAAGGTGGTTTATGGCAGGACAACTGCCCGGGACCACTAGTTTAATATATAAGTGAATGTGATTTAATATACAGTTTATTGTCTAGTGCAGGAGTGGCCAAACTCCTTGAGTATCGAGCCATTTTTCAAAATTTGAAATTTTTCGCGAGCCCCAATTAAATACGTAGTTAAAAGGTATTCTTTTTTTCCGGATCTCTTTCATATTTGTTGTCAGTAATTTAAAAGACATTTTGAAACACATAGGGAACGATAATATTTAAAAAAAAATATAATAGCACAAAAATGAAAAGGGAACTCGGTTAAATTTATCGAGAGCCACAAATAATCCTTCAAAGAGCCGCATGTGGCTCACGAGCCGCAGGTTGCCCCCATCCTGGTATAGTGTACAGCGTTAATATGGACTATAGTGACGGAAATGACAATATTATTAAAATTAATTCGCTAAAAATAGCGCGTTAAAAAGCGATTGTCATAACGGAGTTTATTCGTTGTTAGCGATTCATTAAGGTGTACTGAGCTCGGTGGACGACGGTTACGGCACTGACCTGATCATTAAACCCAATTAACATAGTACCTGCAGATTGCTGTTTACCGTACCTACGGTAAACTCGTTGCATTTGCAATAACAAAACGTTAGCGAAAATTGTATTACAGCAGATCATATTTTCTGAGTAAGCAAAGTGTTTTGCTGGTGGTAGGAAATTCGTAGGATATTCTGGCACGGCAAAGTGACCACACTGTACCTGTTGGTAATCGCAGTACCGTCAAATTAGAGTATCGAGTAGCGATAGTCTTGAGTATCTACTCAACACTATCATGCCGGCCTGCTTCTTCACACTACACCATGGGCAAGAAGGTGAAGAAGAAAAGTAGATGCTTAAAGTAGAGTCTCACACCCAGACCCGAAAAAAAAATTAATAAGGTCCCAGAAACATCAGTATCATAGCATATCACCGGTGCATATCGAAAAAGTATGATGTTATAAGATACAAAATTTTCTCTACTTCGTAAATCTGTTCAAAATAAAGCCACTTGAAAGATTTTGTACCAAATAGCATGTGAACAAATCTCACGTTTCCCATACAAATGTGCAATTTGCCGTTTGACCGTTGTGTTACGTCAGCAAACGGTAGCAGTGCAGGCGGTGGTGACTGGTGGGCTGGCGACGGTAACTGTACCATAATCACCGATGGCCTAACGGTACGGTCACATCGACCGCGATAGTGCACCAGGATGGAAAAGTATTGCTAAATTAAGTATTATTTTAATGTCATTCGTCAATCAAACCATAAAACTAAGAATATATATAATGATAATACTAGCCCTTTATTAAACATTATCCCACTGCTGCACTCCTCTATTAATGAGAGGGGTTAGGCTTTAGTCCAAGATATTTCTGAGAAATTAATGACATAATATGAGACATATATGGTAATGTTACTTACGAAACTGGCATTGGAATAGTCTTACTGATATTATAAACCCGAATGTTTGGATGGATGGATCTTTGTTACTCAATCACGGCAGAACAGCTGGACGGATCTGGTTGAAATTTAGCACAAATATATATTACAGTCTGGAATAGCACATAGGCTACACTACTACCCATTAGCTTTTTATCCCGAAAAAATATACAGAGTTATAAATATAATGTGTTTTTCACAGAAGAACTTATTTTTGCATAGTTTAATGGTCAGAGCACAAAATAGGCTGCTTTTTATCCCAGATAAATATGGTTACGGGTTGGATTCTCGCGCTGGGAAAAATCTAGTGTTGGGTGTACTTATTTATTGTGTAGAACACAGACGTTATCACGCATGCGAAGCTACGGGCAAATGTTGTAAGCCTCAAATAATATACAAAAAAAAAGTTTAATGCACATTGTCTGGAAAACTACTGTCTTCTCACGTGTATCATATACTAAAAGTAGACTTATGACATCCTAAAAACCTGGTACAGCTCAATTTACACCTCCCTTACAATAAACAAATAACAAACTAAAACAATTCATCGCGGGTCCCCGAAATCTCCACTTAACTCTGTATTTGTATGCAGTGACCATGGGTCAAACCTCTCAGGTCTTTGGGGTGGTATGGTAAAAGGTTGGCACGGAGCACTAAAGATTTACCCCTTGCATTAGTAGAGGCCAGTACCCAGTAGTAGGACAGTAATACAGGATTGATATAGTTAATTAGAAGTTGCGGGCATAATCTAATTGATATCCATACCAATACTATAAATGCGAAAGTAGCTCTGTTTGTTTGTTTGTTACCTTTTCACGACTAAACGGCTGACCGGATTGTGATGAAATTCGGCTAGGAGATAGATTATATCCTGGAGAAGGACATAGGCTATCTTTTTTCTCAAAACACAACTTTGAAAGGGGTTAAATAGGAGTTCAATATTTGTATGGGAAATCTATCATCCCTTAAGTTCGGGATCTGAAAATTCATATTTAGGCTTTTGGTATGAAATAAAGAAATACGTGTTTGAACGTTTTTGAAAAATCATCCCTGAAAAGGGCAAAGTGAGGTAAAACTTATGAGGTATTCTTTAGATGCAATCTCAAGATTCAGGCACAACAATTGAGATACTGGACAATCGCTACAGGTGCCTCTGTGCAGAGGACAACTCCTTGGATTGTATTTTTTATTTTATTCTGGCGCGGCAAAGTGACCACACTGCGCCTGATGGTAAGCGCAGTGCCGTCCAGATAGAGTATCAAGTAGCGAGAGACAGTGTATCCCCCACTACTCAACACAATCATGCCGGTCTGCTGTTTAGCTTCTTCACATTACGCCTAAAGGACCCAGGATCATAGGAAGGAGGGAACACGGTAGCTGGCAATATGTATACTTCTGCTCCCGAAAATAACCTCCACACGGGCGGAGCCGCGAGCAACAGCTAGTTAATTATAAGACTGTTGGTTTTATACATGTTCTCTGTAATTATTAGCTACGTTAGAGCAAGTTATGCAATACGTGCTGTACAACTATGTACCTACTGGTGACTCCTTGATCAATTAACACAACTTTCTCCAATGAAGATAACAAAATCTTATATCTATATATATCAAAATCTGTATGTGTATATGTTCCCTATGAACTCAAAAACGGCTGGCGCGATTTTGATGAATGAAGCAACCTTTAGACTAGCCCAGCGTAAGAGCCTCTGAAGTTTGGTAACAATCGGATCAACAGATTTTATTGTTTAATGTTCATATTTCTTGGCAGGAGTAATTATTGTTTTGATTCCAGGGGACAGCGACCAACTCATTCAATGCGGACGAAGTCACAGCCAAAGCTAGTCTTATATAAATTGAGATACTTGTAATCAGTTTACAGAATAAATAGGGTGGCTGGAATATGCAGCGGCAAAGTTTTTAATGGTTTTACTTTTTTAACCTATTATTATGAACGTTGAAAATGTACCGAGATGTATTACTTTAGAATTTCATAGCTATTCATTTAATAAAGGCACTCTTAAACAGTTTTAATCAAAAATATTGTCATAACCGGTATCATCCTTTACATTTTTTCTACTTTGAGAATACTTATAAAAATTCCATCTCGACTGAAAATTCCGTAATAAATCCATATTTCTATTATACGTTATTCACTCACAAGAGTTGTCACAGGAAACGCCAGTTATTTTTACGTGTTAGCCTGAGTTTACCAATTAATATAACAAATCCTGGCCCATCATCAAACACTGCCCACTGCTGGACACGGACCTCTTCTACTAAAGAGTAGCTTAGCCTATCGCTCTGACCTGCAGGTTGGTATACTTTCCAATTTCTTTGAAATGCTTATCCTAAATTCTTAGGTATGCAAGCTACCTTACAATGTCTTCCTTTACCAATAAAACAAGCGATAAATAAATAATTACACCCTACAGTCACACACATAATTCTGACCCCACACTAGGTAAAACCTGTATCGTGGGTATCAAGAACTACGAAGGACTAAGGTCCCACAACACCCAGACCCGAAACAAATATCTGTCTGTCACACAAACATTTGTCCCGGTGCAGTAATCGAACCCACGGCCTCTCATTTCACAACAGGCTACTCGCCCGCTGCGCCACGGAGGCTGTCAAAAATAACAATGAATACACACTATAACTAGAAAATCAATACTGGTGGTAGGATATTCATATCCGCCCGGATAGCGTACACATGGTGTAAAACCCGCCATAGTGAAACGCGCAAGTGTGTCGCATTCCGGGATCAGCCAGTGTACATCCGGTTTTTGTCGAGGGTCTAGAGTCGGGATACGATGTTTGGTGGTTTTGCGGCCTTCTGAGTACTCTGATAGTAGACCCTCGACCATTTCTTCACCTTCTTGCCCATGGCGTAGTGTGAAGAAGCAGGGCGGCATGATTGTGTTGAGTAGCGGGGGATAGATTGTCTCTCGCAACTCGATACTCTAATTAGTCGGCACTGCGCTTACTATCAGGTGCAGCCGTGGCAGCAAAAAAAACAGAGATTTGACCTGTCTGTCTGCTGTGATCTGCTGTCAGGGACAGTCTGCTATTTAACAAAATACAAAGTGTGCCTACGGTAACATGAAAATATATATATTATAATTTATACATTGTCCTTTGTCTGTAAAACAAAGACAATGTTATATATCATCAAGAACAATAATGTGAAACAGGTTGTCCGTTTATCAACACTGCCAGAGCCTCCGCGCCTGCGAACGCTATAATTGTTTAACTAAAACAATAATTGTTTATTGTTTAATTTAATGTAACAATGGCAGTAAGGTTATCATAAGATTCGGCAGTTAGTCTGTAAATTGAGTTCATGAGAACAACAGAGACTATTATGTATCTCACGAAGCAGTTTTGGCTAACACGAATACGCCAGCTCGACTGGGCTGATAACACTGTTGTTTAGTGGGTAAACCCTGTGTCGTAGGTATCACGCACTACGAGGGCTGGCCGGCTGTGCATCGAGAGGCCGACACGATTTAAGCGAGCGAATCGCCACTTACTGAGCCACGGAAGCAATCAATAATAAGTTCGACTAATACCATCAGTTTTAAAATCGGTATCTATTTGTCACTTGCGCGTTATGTCGCTGCCTACCCCTTTGGAAACAGAAACTTTCGTTTACACTTTTGAACGTCTTTCGTGCATCACTTTCTATATTATTTATGGTGTGGAGTATGGTCAAGAATTTTAAACACTACGACTGTGTAAGGGTTTAGACATACCTAGCGTAAAACTGCGCAAAATTAATGTAGATAAAGAAATTTCGACTTTATCCAATTTTAATAAAGTTCACATATGGGTTAGCATAAATTGGATGGCTCGATTGAGAAACACGCTCACAGAAAACTGATTCTTCATCTACTACCATTAATGGCTGGTGGTAGGATACTCATATCCGCCCGGATAGCGACCACCGTGTAAATCCTGTGCTGAGGTGTCGGATTCGATCCCCGGGTCGGGTAAAGTGGTATTGGGTTTTTCTATTTACAAATACTTAGTATCAGCCCGAAGTCTGAAATTGTGCCCGGTATGGCGATAGGCTCGCCCCTATTACATTTTGGGACCGTAATAAATTCGGCAAAAATGGGTGTACTGGTTACACCTCCCTAACCCCTTCGTATGAGTAGTAATATGCGTAAACCTGCCGAAGCTCTCCAAATCTGCACCGACCTTATAAGTCCAGCGCAGTGTCACGCCATTCTGACTCCATTGTTACCACATCATGGCAGAAAGAAAGTGGTTAGCACAATGCAATCATAAACTCACTATTGGAACAATTGGTCAAGTTACTTATGTATTTTTTCTAGTTTTCACACAGTAAGCATGGCCAGCCATCAAATACAATTGAATAAACACGGAGCCTGATTTAGCTTACATGCGATCTGAGCATAGGAGCATTGGTCGACTTTTGGGTGGATTAAATCTTCTGACTTCGCGATATAATAATAATAATAAAGCTTTATTGATTCCATGCAGAAATAAACAATAATTAAAAATAAACATTATTTTTCAATATTTAAATTAGATAATACAATTAAAATACATGATTAACTTAAATTCTGAATGAACCCTTTTCGGGTAAAACCTTCCTCCAAGGAATTCCTTCGCGATACTGGCATATTATAATAATAATATAATAATACTAGCCCTGTATTAAACATTGTCCCACTGCTGGGACGGGCCTCCTCTACTAATGAGAGGGGTTAGGCCTTAGTCCACCACGCTGGCCTAATGCGGGTTGGCAGACTTCTCATACCTTCGAAAAATTCTCAGGTATGATGGTTTCCTCACGATGTTTTCCTTCACCGTTAAAGCAAGCGATAATTAACATTTTAATACACACATAACTTTATAAAAGTCAGAGGTGTATGCCACTTGGGTTTCGAACATACGACTTTCGTCTTGGCAGTCCGTACCGCAACCAACTAGGCTATCGCTGCTATATTAATATGGCATATTAATGTCATGAAACTTTGCGCGTGGGATGCTTTTTGGATGGATTCAATCTTCTGAGTTCACCAGCATGTTGTAATAACAGTGTATCTGTATTTATAAGTATTCTTATTGAAATGAAAACTTTTGAAGTGAAAACTTCTTTAGGCACGTTGGGCACTTTTGGGATGGGGAAAAGCACTGAACTCGCGCGGCTCAGATTAATTTAATTTTGACAAAAACACGCACATGAACTTCTCAACTTATTGACAAGCAATCATAAACAAAAAATATTACTACTTTTTTTTATATTGTATAGTCCGACAAACGAGCCAGTGGGTCACCTGATGTTAAGTGATCTCCACCGCCCATGAACATCCACAATACCGAAAGTATCATGTATGCGTTGTCGGCCTTAAAGGACAGGAATAGGGATTAGGGAAGGGAAGGGGGAATCTGGGACTCGGGTTATCTCACTTACCATACGAAACGCGACAGTAAACTGTCACTTTACGTTGGTTTTCTGTGAGACAGTGGTACTACCCCGGTCGAGCCGGCCCATTCATGCTGTAGACAAATATGTCTACAGCGTGGCTCTACCACTTGCAGGACGAGCAGGCCGGCATGATTGTGTTGAGTAGCGAGGGATAGACTATCTCTCGCTACTTGATACTCTGTCTGGACGGCACTGTGCTTACCATCAGGTGCAGTGTAGTCACTTTGCCGTGCCAGAATAAAAAAACTTCAGCCTCCGTGGCGCAGTTCGCGAGTACTACGACTGTGAAACGAGAGGTCGTGGGTTCGCTTCCCACCCGGGACAAATGTTTGTGTGACAGACAGATACTTGTGTCCAGGGTCTGGGTGTTGTGAGACCGTGCGTCTCTCTAGGTCCCTGATACCCACAACACAAGACTCGTATCTTAGTGTAGGGTCGCGGCTATCTGTGTGACTGTTGGGTGTTATTTATTTATTACTTCATGGATGCTGTTGCAAAAAGGAACACAGTAATTCCAAAGTTTTCAGTTTTCACTTCTATTGGTAGTTCTCAAGACAGCTTATGCATCTTTTATTATATTATTGGTCAGAGTGCCTATAGGTGTAAAAATCAGACTAATATTAATAATTACGGATTTTCATACAAACTATCATCCCCTATTTTACCCCCTTAGGGGTGAAATTTCCAAAAACCCTTCCTTAGTTCCTCTAACCCCAACCTTTTAGGCTGTGCGTTGATCGATCAGTCAGTCAGTCAGTCAGTTTCTTCTTTTATATATACAGATTTTAATAAAAAAAATATGAAACATTAAGTTTTGAGGCAACAATTAAATTGGAAATCCTATACAAACCACTGCTCTTTTATAGTTTTAAGTTAGTTGATGAATCGACAAATGACTGTCATTTTCAACTGATGATATGTGAATCAGCATTAAACTGTCATGACGGATAGACACGCCGGCGGCGCTAACACTAGCAACACTCGCCGTTCTTGCATGCAATTTTTAACTTTAATGCTATGGAAATAAAAGCTTGTTGCTTTACTCCCGACTTTTTTTTTAATATCCTTCCTGACTGGAGGGGTTAAAAGAAATACTAAAATATAATTACGATCGTTGCATCAGATGTTTTTTGTATTACGTATTCCTATTAAAATTAACAGCGCGTAACAAGAATCATTAAAATTCATCAAGAGTCCGACCTTAAGCTTCTTAACCTCTTTGCATTAAATAACTGTTTATGAATAGGAAGTTTAATATTGATATTATATAAAATATCTCGAAATTAGACTGCCTCGGTGGCGCAGTTGTAATTGCGCATGCGTTACAACTGCTGTGCTGAGGTCTCGCGTTCGATCCCCGGGTCGAGAAAGGTGTAGGTTTTTTCTATTTAGGCATTGAAGCCCGGTATGGCGATAGTCTCGCCCCTGTCACATTATGGGACCGTAATAAATTCTGCGAAAAATAGGTGTCCTGGTGGTTAAACCTACTTTTCTCCGAATTTATTACGGTGAGTGTATGTGTTGCATATCTCTATAATATTCATATTCGTCTCAGTTAATAGAATCTTCAAGAAACTATGTAGCTTAACTTAGGATATAAAGTCTACTTTGCGGGTGGCGTGGTGGACTAAAGCTGACCCATCTCATTAGTAGAGGAGGCCCATGCCCAGCTGTGGGACAATATTTAGTATAGGGCTAGTATTATTATTACTACCTTCTCACCAGGTAAATAATAAAAATATCCTAAAGAATCCAAATGACCATCGCCCTAAAGACTACATAATAGATGAATAGAGATCCCCGAATACAAATTTCAATTGGCCGACAAGGTTATTCCGAGCTGGGATTGCTCTTCAAAACCGTGTCAAAAACAAGTTATTTGTCCAAACAATTTTATCCTCGCGATTTGTTTCATGTCATTATACTGAAACGTGTTTTAACTTCAAGTTAAAAGAGCTCTACGTAATACCGCAGTTGCAGAACAAGGGGCTACGGATACAATTTATGCACGGAGACTAATTATGTCATTTACAAATATTGGTTTATTACGTAAGAATGTAGACAGTATGCCGGCATAATTGTGTTGAGTAGCGAGGGATAGATTCTCTCGCTACTTGATACTCTAACTGGAAAGCAAGTGCAGTGCCGTCCAAGCCGGCCTGTTTCTTCACACTACTCCATGGGCAAGAAGTTGGCAAAGCGGTCGAGGGTCTAGTGTCAGAGTTCTCAGAAAGCCGCAAAACGGCCAAACATCGTATCCCGACTCTAGACCCCCGACAAAAACCGGATGTACACTAGCCGATCCCGCAACGTGACGCACTTGCGTGTGCCACTATTTTGAGGGTTTTACACCCTGTATACAGTAAAATTAATAATAATATCTTATATATAAAATTCTCGTGTCACAATGTTAGTTACCATACCTCCGAAACGGCTCGACCTATTTTTATAAAATTTTATATGCCTATTCAGTAGGTCTGAGAATCGGCTACTATCTATTTTTCCTAAGTGATAATAGGGTTGTCCACGCCTAACATTTTATTTTTTTGGACATTTTTTTTTTAAATGTGGCATTAAAAAATACATACAACCCTAAATTTTCACCCTTCTATCACCAACCCCTGTTTTTTAATAGCCATTTTAGTAATGTAATCATTTTTCACCCCGCTCGATAACTGATCAATTATCACTTGGTAATTCATAGCTACTTGAGACAATCATGTCGGCCTACTGGTGGATATTACAACCTCGGTGTGGCTCCTTGGTTTAAGATCACATCGGATATTTATACCTAAGATACTAAGTAATTTTCTCATTGAGAGTAGAACACCCCAAAAGTTAAACAGTAGATAATGGGGATTTATTGCATGATAACGGGCACACCTAGGTTGTCTTGGCATTAAATTCAACCCTATTCTTAATATAATATCCCATGCAACAATGAAATCTAGGCTCCTATGGATCTCTATAACAAGATGCCTTCTTGGAATGTATACCTTTTCTCCCAAATATAACTTCCACGCGGGCGGAGCCGCGGGCAACTGCTGGTAATTAATATAATTATATAATAACAAATAATACTAGACCTGTATTAAATACTGTCCCACTGCTGGGCATGGGCCTCCTCTACTAATGAGAGGGGTTAGGCCTTAGTCCACCACACTGGGCTAATGCGGGTTGGTAGACTTCACACACTTTTGAAATTCGTATAAGAATTCTCAGGTATGTAGGTTTCTTCACATTGTTTTCATTAACCGTTGAACGAAGCGATAATTAACATTGAATATACACGTAAAAGCAGCGATAGCCTAGTTGGTTGCGGTACGGACTGCCAAGACGAAAGTCGTAGGTTCGAAACCCAAGTGGCATACACCTCCGACTTTTCTAAAGTGATGTGTGTATTAAAATGTTAATAATCGCTTGCTTTAACTGTGAAGGAAAACATAGTGAGGAAACCTGAGAATTTTTCGAAGGTATGAGAAGTCTGCCAACTCGCATTAGGCCAGCGTGGTGGACTAAGGCCTAAACCCTCTCATTAGTAGAGGAGGCACGTGCCCAGCAGTGGGACAATGTTTAATACAGGGCTAGTATTATCATTATTTTTACACGTAAATTTAGAATAGGCCGAGGTAATGCACTGCACGCTGGTTTCGCACATACGACTTTCGTCTTGACAGTCCGTACCGCAACCAACTAGGCTATCGCTATTTACTAGGGGTTTATTATATACCAATTTCATTCATAAGCAGAATACTACTATTTTTAATAATAATAAGTAATTTTAAAACACATAAGGCCGTAAATCTAAAAGAAATAATTATAACGTTAAAAATATAATGTTATTTATGCGTTAATTTTAGTTGTGTTCGTTTATTGACTTTTTTTTGTAATTATTTTATATATTTTTTGTCTAAAGAGTTTTGCTCACACTCCAACAGCCTAATTTACTTCTATAAGTGAGAACTTGTTATTGGCTTTTTGTCACTTAAATTGATGCTATTTTTATGTAACTATTAGCTGTAAGGTTTCCATGCTGTAAATAAATAAATAAATAACTAGAATCGATTTAATTGTAGTCATTTGGTAATTATCCTTGGACATTAATTGCCAATGATTAGTAACTAATTAAATCATTAATAAAAACCGAGTAAAATACTGT